>OX457081.1:15546795-17951795 GCA_949752815.1 Conops quadrifasciatus
AAAAAAAAACCGTAAATTATGAAATAACAATAACGAACGGTTACCACCACCCTACCGTCCATCATGTGAGTCATGATAGCTCTTCACAATCGATCTGGTGGCTGCTATGCTTTGGTTGAACCATGTTGCTATATCCATCTCTATTAATGCTTTCAGATTTCTCATCAAATCGTTTTTACTGGTGCCGTGCATCACGGCGTTTTGCCCGGAGTGCTGGAACATTGGTGTATTGTGGCACAGATCGGTTTGTATTCGACACTGCAGCACAGTCTGTTGCGCCACATGCGCCAATGTCCGGTCCCAACGCATGGTAGCCATGCGTGCGGCACGCCTCAAGCCATAGACACCGTTCGCAACGCGATTGCGATTTATATTGTGCAGGTTGACAATGAACCGCCGTTGATTTTTCATATCCACCAATTTGGCCTCTCGCGGACAACTGCTAGGCGGTTTCTAAACATCGCAGTTGGCCAGAAGGCACCGAAATTGGTGTAATGCATAACTATGAGTGCTATCGTACTGTACTTATGACACTTACCTCATTGCTTTCACAGGCTATATGCTGAGTGCCGCAATCGTACAGATTGCAAAAATCTATTCGCCCGTTATAATTAGTCTGGGACCGAACAGCGGGCAAAAGAAATATCAACACAGCGCTGAAAATTTGAGTTCCGAGCATTTCGCAAATGTATTGCCGAATTACTCTTGAAACGCGGTCGCAGCCCTCTTAAAAGGGTATTTATAACAACGCAGCGGCCGATTGTATTCGATCGTATATTTAATATGCGATATTACGGCTTAATTAACTCATTAGAAACACTTCTTTACAAATTTATTCAGAAAAATTGTTCGTGGAAAATCGAAGCGAAAATAATCTGAACATTAAATAATTATATAGCGTAGCATGATATTTGTTTGGCATTTTATACAGTAATCTTTTACACGAAGACAAAGAAAAAATGTGAGCTTAAGTTTAAGTCTTTCACGGTCTCTAAATGTACAATATTTCCATGATTTTAGGCAGTTTTCATATAACATTTATAGCTTGATCGAACTTGTCTTTCATGATCATTTACTAAGTTGAATTTATTACTATTAAATCGATGAAATAAATATATGTACATATATATTTATATTGTAATGAAATAAATATACAGAGGGCGTGACAGAGAGAGAGATTTTCAAGGATTAGCCGTAAAGGGGGTCATCTCTCGGAAGGGACTTTTCGCTTGTACTGTCGTAAAAGAGCCACAAAAAAGTTTCATTTCATAAAAGTAAATTTTACTTCACTTTTTCTTATTTATATTTACATAATTAATATTGCAATTCTTAGCAAAATATCACATTATTGGATTTATTTTATATTATGAATAAATTTCCCGAGTTGAGCAGAGTTTTGGATATTTTGTATTCCTGCCGGTCGCACAGCCAATGGCCGGCTTGATGCCCGCTAAATACGTGCGATAACCCGGATAGTCCAAATATTTGAAATTACATGCTAAGATGAAGAATTTTCTGGCGCCTTTTTCAAATTGCGTGGCACCGCAACCAACGCGATCATTCCTCTCATTTACCATTATTGTAAATTTGCCGTAAACGGTTCCACTGAAAGCAGAAAATGAATAAAAAAAATGAATCAATGGCTGGACTCAAGGCTGGTAATTACGAGTACTTACTTATGGGCAGGACTCGTGTTACAACCGCTAATAACACTCATGGGGCAGTACATGCCCTGCCTAATCCAGCCTTGAACAATTGAGCCGATTAAATATTCATAGGAAAGCGGATGCTCGGTGTCATTGTAACTGATCAGTGCATGATTCGAGCCGACATATTTGTTTCGCATTGTATAAATGCATGATTGAATCGATTTTTGGCAGGTCAAGGCTTCCAGAGTGGCCATATCGGCCAGATCGTCATCCCACTGCATAGTAGCCATACGGGCGGCTGGTTGCAGGCCGGCATCACCGCTGGCCACCTCGTTACGCTCCGTGTTCATTATGTCCAAGATGAAATGTTTCAAATTTATCATGTTCAGCACTTTGGTACCTGGTGGGCATATGGGTCCAAATTCCTAGTATCCAGTATAAAATCACAGACGAACCAGAACAAGAACAAGAACAAGAAGAAAAAGCAAAATAAGAAGCAGTTTTTTACCATGTTTCACGTTTAGTTAATTGATCGATTGCTTACTCCATAATTTTTACAAGCGAGATGACCTTTTTCGCATTCGTATGAACAAAAATCGATTATTTCCTGTGCACCAACAGAGACAATAAGCATAAGAGACAGAAGAAATTCGTATAAATTGATTCGTTTGCTCCGAAACATGTTAAGAACATGCCAGAGAACGTGCTCGATCATACTGAGGTAATGATCGTCCCGTCGTTATCATTGACCGACCATAGATGATCAATTTTTTCATGGTAATGATTTAAATGATTTAATTTTTTAAGTGAATAAAAGCAGCATCACTGAAATAAATTTTGTGTATTAAAACTCTTTAAAACATTTAGATTTAAATGGGCTAGAAAAAGGTTACAAAATCAACTTGCGTCATGCTCTTTTTAAACTAAATTTGCGTAAGATTTTCGAAAAAATTAAAAGTTACAAAAATGTTGGTTTAAGAAAAATAATTAAAATACTTCAAATGGAGCTAGAAGCTGCTAAATATTGCAGACGTAAAAGTTTATTTTTCATTCCTTCTTTCTCATTTAAAGGCCTCTGTCGCCTAAAAGGAAAGACTTGGACCCTTTTTCATTCACCGGCCACATGTTTTTTCTTAGCTTAACACAACCTACATTATCCTGATTTTTGTGGTCTACTTTTTGTATACATATTTTGGTAATTTTCGGATCTCAACTCGGTCCATTCAGGGCTCCTAAACTTCCGCTATTATATCCTAACAATTATATATATTAACGATTATCGAAATTGAACAAATTTTGGATAAATTTTACTTACATACATATACTATAAAAAGTACTTAAATTTCCGAACCACATTTATTTATATTATAAACAAACTCCTTATAAATAATTTGCTTAGAAATGTATTTTTTTCGATTGTCTGACTAAAAAATATGTTATTTGTAAAACTAGCAACAATAATTAACCGTGGAAAAACGTTTAAAAGTAAAAAGTAAAAAGAAACGGCACGTGTACCGCTTAGAAGGTATAGTTATATAAAGGCTTCGCCAGCTTGGCAAACATGCGGTCCACTATGTGTACCATAAAAATCGGCAATTACCTGTTACTAGCGGCGGCACTGTTGCTGTTGTTGCTATTATCAACTGCGGCGTTCTGTGACACTGCTGACGACGATTATTGCCATTTGGGATATTGTAGGCCCGATCAAAACCATATTGCTTGCAATTATTATGGAGTAAGTATAAGGATAAGCAGAAGAAGAACTGCCGCAAGAGTCATTTATTATAGTAAATACAAAGAACCACATTTTTCCCAGGAACCTAGCCCGGATTGTCCAACCAATGTTCAATATGTTAGTATGCTCAGTTTTAAACCGTTCATTTTGGGCACGTTTAATAACCTACGTAATCTAGTGGCCGGTGGCACGGATAAATTCGAGTCGGCTGCACGCATGGCAACCATGCAGTGGGATAGTGATTTGGCCGACTTGGCCCTAATTCGAGCGATGAGCTGTACTGACGCTTTAGAGGGCTGCTTCGCCTCCAAAAAGTTTCCAAGTCCTGGCCAAGGTATAATGCTGTCTACTTTGGATACACACAAATATGAAATCGTGGATCTGATGAAGCAAATCGTCACCAAAGCTGTGAACTATAGTGAGAAATTCGATGCAACTTTTGCCAAAAGATTTCCAGCCAATTTCGAGCATCCGTATGTAATCCGTAACCGAAATTAGAAACATTATCACGATTCTTCGTTCTTTACGCATTTGGGATTTTCAGTTTAGTGAGCATTTTTGGTCACATAATACAGGACCTCAACGCCTATATTGGATGCGCTGCAACGACTTTTATGGGAACAACGAAGCAAATGTTCCTTTTCGTGTGCAACTTTTCAACGGAAGTGCCCATCAATGAGGCGCTCTACAAAAGCGGACCCGCTATAAGCGGCTGCAAGACCGGCAAAAATCCTTTTTATCCGAATCTTTGCTCCATCTATGAGAACTACGTTTTTCAGTGGAAGAAGAAAAGACTTCGACATTTCATGGTATTAAAGGATAAACCTGCACCATTTCAGTGATTTGTTTTAAGTGGTTTTTTGAGCGAAGTACTTTTTCCAACAGATTTTTGTAAAACATTTTTAAGCGCTAGTTTCCTTAAGTTTTTTATGATAAAAAATATTACAAATGTTACGGTTAATTTGTAAATGTTTCAATCTGTATAATTACCAGTATGGAATATCTTTTGACAGATGTTATAAACATTTCGACAATATTGTGGAAATAAAGAGAGGAAAATCGGGAAAATCGGCTACTCTGTAAAAAAGATGGGTCTCATTTATTAAACTAATTTCTTATAAAGTGCAAACCGTTTCAAAGTTTGAAGTAAAAATAATAAAACTCTATATTTTTAAATTTTAAATTTTTTATTTCTTTTATTTCTGCAATTTTTTTTTATTTTATTTTAGTTTTATTTTAATTAAATTTTATTTTATTTATTTAAAATGAATTTTCTCTTGTTTTAGAGACAAACAATACACACTCACGAAACATGAACACACATACACGCGCGCTCCCATATACATATTAGGAAGTGGGTATATATTGTAATTTAATGTGGGCGTGGCTTTGCTGTTTGGTATAGTATACCTCACTACCATACTCACTGTTTTGGTGTACTCGAAAATAGTTGCTTTCTCTTAAGATTATTTACTGCAATTAATTCTATTCATTTCAGCGTATTCATTATTCTAAACTATACTCCTTTGAGTTTGTTGCATTTGCTGTTGTTGTTGTTCTGGTTAGGTTTAATATTTCTTAATATAAAAATAACCTCGCAACAGATTTTATGACGTCTTATGACGTCTTAAGACTATTTATACGAGTACGACTGTGCTTGTTCGACGCTTCATGATAAAGCCAACGAGCCAAGACAAGACTCAAATGCAATTTACAATTAAGGAAAATAAATCATTGCTTATTAAAAACGCGCGTAACAAATTAACTATAATCACCTTCTCAAAATATTAGAAGTTTCTTAACATATTTAATTTATTATTATTTAATTAAAAAATTACCTGATAATTATTTTTGAATGTGATGAAAAATTATGATGAATGTTCACTCAAACTTAAAGAAAAAAATAATATTGTAATAAATTTAATTGCTTAACCTTTAACCCTCATATGATCTTCGAAAAAATTTCTCATACTTTTCACCCTTGTGGGTAAAAATCGCATATACCTTTATTTTCATAGAGGTACGAGTATATCAAATATACACAAAAATTATTAAAAAAAGCCCTTTTATATATTATCATAAAATATATGTATAAGAGGACTTATATCCTCTTTTTGTCTGGCACTAATTCAACTCCATTTTCTTCGTGTTTTTATTCCAGGAAGGTTTTTGAGACTTCTTCTCATCTGATTTCAATAACATCATGTTGTACCAGGAACACTCTATAAAGTTCAAACCAACAAATTTGTTTAGGCAAAAATTAGTTTTGCTACCTCGTATTGTACCAATTAATGTCTCTAGAAAAATTCAAGTTGAGTTTGGTTGCGCGAAAATATAGCAAGTGCTTTTACGACCCTTTAAATGGCTTTTCAATCCCAAAACAACCATATCAAACGGTTTTGCAGTATAATGGTACAATTCTATTTTTTTTATAGCTTAAACAGGATACAAGTGAATCGGTTTATACAACGATAACATTATATAACTTATAAAAAGGTTATATGAAATATTATAGATGAAATTTTACCTTTGACGAAGGCCCCACGTAATTTTCAGTGACACTTTAAAAGTAAAAAAATTTTAAAAAATAAAAAGTAATAGATAGACAAAGTACTCGTGTACGAATTTAATTTTTTCCGAAAATCGCTGAAATATGATCCGAGGACCGTATTAGGGTTAAAGGAATGCCTAATTAATTGAAACCTTTTAATTCAATTTTAATTTGAAACTTTTATTTTCAACAGGTTTTAAAATATCAAAAACTTCGAAATGCTTTAAATAATACACAGATATTTAAATCCAAAATCTGAAATAAGTGAACAATTATTAAAATATAAGCTTCACCACAACACAGAGATTTTAATTTTATTACAAAAAAAAATTAAAATTTCAAAATAAATAGAAATGATGAATTTGGTTATAATAAAAATTTATGTATAGCGATATTTAAAATAGATTATTCTGTATATAGTAATAATAATATAATCTGTTTTAATTTACGTCGACAATTAACACCTTAAAATTATTTAAAAGAAGCTAGAAAAAATTATTTAAAAATATATTGAAAAAATTGAGTTTTCTCATCTCGGATGTTTTAAAGCTTTTTGAAGCTTTTTACAATTTGTTAAAGTTTTCGACACTGTTTAAGTTTTAAGCGATATATGTAAATATAATATGCAGGTTTGTAATACCGTATATGTACCTAATGTATGCAAAAATAATTTCCAATATATGTATAATTATTATATAGTACATTAACAAATCTTTAATTATATTTTATCTTAATTATTTAAATGATGAATGAAGGGTTAGTTATTTTAATTGAAATTTTAATATAAGCACATTTCAAAGAACAGTATCTTTTTCAAGTTTTAAACTTTAACGTTAAGCGCAAAAAAATTAAGTCTCGAACATTTAATTCTTTATATTAAACATCTTACGAGCGTATTAATGTTAGCCTAAACATTATATGTTTATGATTTTCTGAAAAGCTTAATCTTTTTCTTAAAAACTTAAAACATAAGGTTGCATTTAAATAATTTTTATCACCTTGCATAATATGCACAATCTTTTACACAATAAAATTAAGTAGAAACATTTCTAGTAGGTTCAAGTGGTTCAAGTGAGTCGGTTTCAATTTTAGTTATAGCGATTTTTAAGCATTTTTTATACAGCACACAAAGGAAAAAAGATTTCTGTTGAAAATTCCGAAAGGAATTTATGATCTTATTTAGTTTTTATGCATGGAATTTATGCATTGATTTCAGTTTCGCTAATTTTTCTTTACTTTTTTTTTTGCGAAAATGAAAAAAGTTCAATGACTCATTATATATATTATAACAGCTCACTTCGCTTCACTGCAGAGCATCCATTATCTTGGTTCCATTTTGCTGGTTTCAAAATACGTTATGCCACCAATTAACTTGGCTGTTGTTGTTGCTGCTGCTGCTGCTGTACCTGCTGTTGTTGGGGTTGCGGTTGGGGTTGGGATTGTTGTTGTTGTTGTTGTTGTTGTTGCATCTGTTGCTGCAGTTGTTGTTGCAGCTGCTGTTGAGGCCCGAACTTACTTGTAATCTTATGCGATACATTGACAATGGCCATTTCATGGCGCGAATCTAAATCACAATCATACAATCCACTCAGCGAGTCCAAACTCAAAAGTCGCGAGCTCGCCCGACTCGAAATCGACGTATCGTCGACATCTGGAGCATTATACAGTGAGTTGACATCGGACAGGGCTCCCTCGGCATCGGTTAGGCCCGCTTCGTTCAGCAGCGAGATATTCTCAAGACCGGGCTCATCCGTTGTGTAGCCGGTCGACTCAGCTCCGCCTGTTTCAAAAAAAAAAAAAAAAAATCCAATAAAAAATTAGCCAATTAAAGCCTTCTACATTCATTCATCCGCCGTCTCATCTTACCCGTCGCTTCCTCGCGACAATCCTCATCCGACCACTCTGATTGGCTTTCCATGGGATTCGAGTCCATCGACTGCAGATTTTGAGCACCATACTTTAATTCATCGTTTATCACAGTCGCTTCGACGGTCCTGAACTCCTGAGCCGGTCCCACCGCTACTACGTCTACGTCTTCGTCGCGATCTCTGCTCGAGCCAAGATGATGCTCCGAAGAGGTAAGCAGTCGCTTTTTGCGTACATCACGTCCCACTTCATCGTCCTCGAACTCTTCGTCGGCCAGATTGTCTTCGGTGTCGTCGTGCTCGCATTCATCGAAGTCACTGTTGTGAGGGCGCTGCTGTCTGTGTGGCGGTGGGTGATGCGGATGGTGGTGGTGGTGATGATGATGATGATGGTGATGATGATGCGACGGTTGACGTGCGCTGCGTGGTTTCTCCACGTTGTCGTCGTCAAGCTGGTCCAGACTTTCGTGACTTTGGGCGATTTCAAGAGAGCGCGGTCGCTGGCGATGTCGGTGTATATGCTCTCTGGTGGCCTGTTGCTGCTGCTGCTGCTGCTGCAGCTCCTGTTGCGGCTGGTGATGCGTATGATTTGTGCCATTGGTTGTGGCGGCTTTAGTCGTTAGTTCGAACAGTTGCAGATTTGTCTGAATGCGATTTTCGTGCAAGATCTCACAGGATTCGGTGTCAGAAGTTTGCCTGAGGATGCAGGAAGGGGAAAACAACAGTAGGCAGGTATACCTTTTAGTTGACACCACAAGAGTCAGTGGATACTCACATTTGGCTCGACTCCGAGGTGTTCTTATTTCGCGTGATCTCCTTGATGGCTTCGAGGCCCACCGGATGTTTCGATATGACGAAACTTGTGCTCACAGGAATCTTCGACGTTTGTCTGCTGCCTCCTCCGCCCACACTGCTCGGCGAAGCCAGTTCATCCAGCATGGTGGTCATCGCCGTAGCCTCATACTTGCCCACAAGTTTGCTATTGTTGTTGCCACTATTGGAGTTTGTTATACTGACGTTTCCATTGCTGCCTGAGATGCCTGCTGCCGAGGGCTGGCCATTGTTCGAGCTCAATTTGCCGTTGCTGCCCGAGAAGCTGAGCTCTATATTGTTACGACTACTGCTGTTGCTGGTCGCGTTGCCCTCAGGATTGGTGTTGGAGCCTGAAGTGGTCTGGTGCGGCACACCATTGGACCCGGACGAGGCGGCCAAGCCGCGGGCCCTCGAAGACTCATTCAGCAGCCTGTGCAGTTCTCTCTCGAAGGGTGACTTCGTAGTAGTGACGCTGCTGGTGTTTGCGATGCCGCCGACGAACTGTGCAGAACTGTGAAGCCTGCTGTTCACTGGCCGTTCCTGATACTCGAAGCTATTGCAGGAGTCGCCCTTGTTTTGGGTGGTAGTGGTCTGCTGTCCTTGGCTCTCGGTTGTGGAGCTCATTTCGAAGTCTCGTAAACTGGAAATGTCGACGACGGGCGAGGTGGGATCGACTTGTATATCGCAGGGATACAGCCATTGCAGTGCATTTCCGACGAGAACGCCACCACCAACGCCGGCACTACGCTGGCCAAGGTGACTACTGGCAGCGACATTTTTCCGTGGCGACTCCTCGCCTTCTCCTTCGGTGGTCTTCGAGTAGCTCTCATCGGAGGAGCTCACCGAGGGCGAGTGCGGCCGAGAGCTGAGGTCATCATTGGAAGACATTTCGCGGCTCTCTTCGAGCTCAGTTGGTAACTTTGGCAGGGGCTTCATGTAGGTGCGCAAGAGAGGCGTGTTCTGGTTTAGGCTCGGGGCAGCGCCGTTCGTTGGTCTGGGCGGTGGAACTGGAAGAGGCGGCTGCGGGTGCTGAGAGTAGAGTGGATATAATTGTTGTTGGAATTGTAGTTGTTGCTGTAGTTGTTGTTGTGGTTGTTGTTGCTGTAGCAATATAGCATTGGGACAGGTATAGCGAGGCGGTTCATATTTAGGCGTATGAGTTGGCGGCTGCTGCATTGGAACTATCTTTTTTTCGGTTCAAGCAGAAGTTACCAGACCCAGACACACACACACACACACGAACACGAACACGAGGCGTACACAAAGGCGAAAGAGGCATAAAACGTGGGGAAAATGCGTGCAATTAAAAGGAAGAAAAGACACCGAAGTTAGAAATTTAAGGATATAATATTAAATGAAATGAGCTTAAATAGTCCTGAGAGTTAAAGGATAATGAGCGGTTAATAGAATGCGCATGACTTAGACCACCCAGACCAAGTTAGTCGACATTATTGCAACGTTTTTATGCTCAATTAAGGCGCTATTGATAAAGGCGCTTATTATGTCCACAAACGTCCTTACCTTCGGCACCACTGCTGCATGCAAGAGTGGCTCACTCTCGTGACAATTATTGTAATTGCTAGCATTGTAAGGGGCGTGGTAATTGTGGCGACCGGCCTGCTCTCGCTCCCGCCTACCGACAACCGCATTGTTGTAGCTCTCCGCTGGGGCGTACTGCTCACGCAGATTGGTTGGGAAGTTATCACGGTCGCCGCTCGGATTCTCAATGATATGGAATTGCTCGCGCAGCATGCGGTGGGCGGCGGCGGCGGCGGGTGACTCCATTTGGGTTCTCATGTGTGGCGGTGGAGGCGGTGGAGGCTGTTGCTGCTGCTGCTGCTGCTGCAAATAGTTGCCACGATATTGTTGTATATAATTGTTGTAGTTGTAGCCATTATTATGATCGCCATTGTGCCCGTTTTCGCGTATCTTGGGCAAGACGCCATTGACCATGAAGTTGTGCTGTTTGTTCAACTTGCTGTTGAGACGTTGTTGCTGCTGCTGCTGCATGTGGGTAAGATATTGCTGCTGCTGCGGTTGGACTTGTTGCAGCATCTGTTGCTGCTCCTCCTGTTGTTGCTTCGAGAGGAAATTGTTTTTAATGCCAAAAGCTTCAATATTGCTGTAGCCATAAGTGCTGCTGCCGCTGCTGTTGGTGGTGGTGTCCTTCTTGTTGCTGTCTGCAGTCATGGTATGATGGTAATTGTTGGCGGCATCGCGGAATTGTGACTGCTTCTGATAGTATTCGACGGTGCCCATGCCATGCCCAAACGACTGAAGAGCGTTTGCTATCTGGTGTGGCTGCTGGTGCGGCGGCGGCGGCGGCAATTGGGTCTGCGTTTGCTGCGTTGGAGGTTGTTGTTGTTGTTGGTAGTTGTTGTTGTTGCTCTGAAGAGCACGACTGCCGATCAGAGCGCCATTATGGACCTCGCCATTGAGGTTATTACTGGACGAGTCGCATAGAAAATAAGTAACCATATCACCTTTACCCTTCACCTTGATGGTGCCACGGCATCTGCAACAAAAAGAAAAACAGAAGAATAGCAATCAATCTGTGGCAACCCGGAAGGTTCTTCCGCTTCCTGCACTTACCTAAATTCGAAATGAGAGCCCTGCAGACTGTCTACGACCTCCTGAGTTACTTGAGTGTAGCCCGCTATGCCAGTTGAGTCCATTCGACTGGCCACATTCACCGTATTGCCCCAGATATCATATTGAGGCTTACGAGCGCCGATTACACCCGCCACCACGGGCCCTATATTAAGCCCTGAAAGGATGAAATGTTCACTGCTCAGCTCGTTGATGTGAAAAGCGCAACTTGGCTATTAACTCTTACCAATACGCAACATAAAGTTATTATAGGAGTGTCTGTTAATCTCCTGAAGAGCCAATCTCATGGCCTTCACGTACTCCACCAAAGCGGTCATGTGGCGTCGCACCGAATTCGCGTCGTGGCCATTCATTTTGAAGTCTAAAGTCATACAAAAACTTCGGTCAAAGACAATGATGAGGAGAACAGAGGAGAGCCTACTTACCTGGTATTAGGCCAACAGCTGCCATATAGGTACTGCCCACAGTTTTTATTTTATCAATACCATGAAAACGATCCTCTTTCAGAAGCTGAAGAGAGTCAAAGAAAAACCCTTTCACTATAGACATCTCCACATAATAAATCCAACAGAAAATGCTTACCTCATCAAAATCTGCAATAATTTCATTCAATAGACGCAAACATTCCAGTCCTTGATCGGAACCGTCCATTTCCGTGTAGAACTCATGAAAATTCGGCACTGAAGCAAAAATCACACCCACTTTTACATAACTCTGATGATATAATTCCTGAAAATATAAAATTTCCTTAGGTTTTGTATAGTATTAAACGAACTTAACGGGCTTAAGCTTCATGAAACAAGGAAACTGTTCCGGAAAGATTTCAACAAAAATGTGTCCAAAATATGGTAGCTTAAATATATATAAAATTGTGCTCAAATTGTGCAAACGAAGGTACACCTCTTTGGACGCTTAGAATACTATCCATATTCATCGTCAACTAAGTATATGCAAAGTACTTTTCAAGGTTGTGCTTAAAAATAAATACATGTAACCAGGTCCTTGCGCTCCATATAATCGTCGGCACAAACGGACATACCCACAACATGCTCTTCTTACTCGTAGCACAATCAATATATTCACCATGTTGCTGCGGAATTGATTATCCAGAAAATGTGCAGCCACGTGAGCGGGCAGCAAATTGTGCAAAATCCGTTTGTTCGACTCCTGCAGGACATCCATCTCCTTCTTCTCCTGCGACGCTTGCAGCTGCCAGAGGAAGTCCAAGCGCGCTGTCCACTCCACCAAACGTCCGTGCGCCAGTATGGCAATCATGAAGATGATGATACGCGCCAGTGAGACCAAATGAAGCGGAATGGAGGCGCTAAAACGTATAAATCGGAGCGGATGGATGAATGGATGGTGATTTAGACAAGTCGCCAAGGCAAGCACCACATTACATTGTGTGCCAAACGGAGCATAGACCGAGAAAGAACAAAAATAGAAAAAACAAAAACACACACAGTGAGCAACCGAGAGCGAGAAGGAGTGAAAGATGAAGATAAACTATGACTGCAGCTATAGAGAATATACAACAAAAAGTGGCATCATTAGAAAGTGTTGACACAATAACACACACAGTTGGCGACGTCGGTGCAGGTGCGACGAGTATCCGAGTATCTGTGTATCTGTAAAGGTGCTGACGACGCTGAAGGTTGCCCACGAAAGCTTCGGTGAAGTAAACCGGAACAAGCACCGCCTCGGCCAACTGGGTTAATTTGTTCAACACAACAGCAGATAATTGTTCAGATTCCAAGCGTTCTATCAGACTTACTTCACAACGCGGTCATAGCATTCGAAAATGTTCATGTGCGACAGCTCGATGAAGAGGCCGTAGATGGTGCCCATCGTGAGTATGAGCAGCGATTTAAAAATAATGGGAAGCCTGTTGAAGGGGAAAGAAACAGAAGGTTATTATGACAGATTATGACACAAGACAGATTCTTAAGGGCTCTGTTTTTGGCCACTCTCATCTGAAATTACTCTAAGACTTACCGCAAAAACACCGACACCGACAGAAAGGCAAACGCAGCAGACAATGAGACATATTGCGGTAGTGAGCATTTCCGATGGGCGGAGCCTTGATGCGCCAGCAGTAAAAGGGTTTCCTCCAAAGTGTTAGGCCCGTTGGTAGTGACATTACTCGAACATGGATGATCCGAGACACAAGTAAACTTTCAAAAAGAAGAATAAAAAAATTAAAATGTGATATATCCCCCCTGCCGCTATCGTCCCCAGCAACTAACTAACTCACCACATTCACTTGACCCATCGAATAAATCAAAATGATCGTAAATATGGTGATCGTCTGACGCAATGTGAAACTGTGCGATACATCCCAAAGAATCCAGCGCAGTCGCACTGCCAGCAGCAGCATCAAAACGCCACTTATCCAGACAAAGGCCAGCAGGAAGAGTAATAGCAGTATTAGTGTGCGTGGCAAAGCGGTAGCTTGTAAGCCGGCACCGAGTATCAGCAGGAGCAGAGAGCAACCCATTGCCGTCGTGAAGCCCAAATCGAAATCTTTCTGATATTCACGCTCTTTATCGCTCTCACGGAAACGTAACGTTACACGATCCACATGTTCCGACTTATCGCAATCCACAGAGCGAGCGTTGATGGCTTGTGAGAGGAAACGATTCACGCGATTCGTGGGCTGATGATGAGCGGACGAATGACGCTTGCGAAAGGGCCGCTTAAATTTATCCGTTACTTTTGTCTGTCGATTTGAAAGCGGCCATGAATGGAGTATGTATAAACGTTCGAAAGAAGAAAATCCGAAAGAAGAAGAGAGAAAAGTTAGAAATTTAAATTATTTAACTTTTTTTGTGGTTAAAGAAAATAATGGTATAGAAAATAAGTACATATTTGGGGTCGTCTACACAGAAATTACGTTTAGATTATAAGAAAAAAATATTAATACTTGTATGTACATATATCGTAATCTCAACCAACTATTTTAAGACTAGCAAAAAAGTACATCTTTGACTATAAATACTTAAAGAAAATTTATGCAAATCCACTAAAAATCTATATCCAGGAATCGATTGAACTTCAATTATCGTGTGGTAAAATGACCCACAATTTTGAACATTTGACAAAGATATGTGTAGAAAAATAATAGCTAAGTATAGTTTAAACTCGTAAACAAATGCAACAAGTGCAAATGGTTCATTTGCAACCAGTGCAAATGCTTCATTCATTTTCGAACCCATGAAAAAATTAAGCAAAACATTTTTGATTGAACTTCAATTATCGTGTGGCAAAATGACCCACAATTTTGAAAAATTGACAAAGATATATGTATAAAAATAATAGCTAAGTATAGTTTAAACTCGTTAACAAATGCAAAAAGTGCAAACGGTTAATTTGCAACAAGTGCAAATGCTTCATTCATTTTTGAAGCCGTGAAAAAATTAAGAAAAACATTTCCTTTTTCCGTGCTACATAATTTTCATTTATTAATAAAGAAATAAAATTAAAAGTGCGAGAGCTTCTTAATTTTTCTCAACGATACATTGTAAGAAACGCATACGATACTGATTTATTTATAGAAATTTCATAAAACTCTCAGAAATTTTAAGTAAAGCAACAACAACAATAATAAAATAAGAATAAGTCGAAGTGCATAAAAATAACTAAATAACTGTAATAAATACTATTTATTTAGTAATAGCAAAGAAATAGTGTAGTGAGAACGACGAAAAATTTGAACTGCTAACGATCAGTGAGTGCAAAAATGACTAAAAAATGGTGCAATTTGACCGAAAATCAATTAGCATAAATTAATTGCAAACAAAACTAAAACGAAAGGAACGGAACGGAACGGAACGGAACGTAACTCAAAAGCAATCAATGCCAAAGGCAAACACAAAGACAAAATGCCAGAGAAACGAAACACACAAAATACATCAAAAACATCAAAGAAAGAAAACAAATGCAAAAAAACTATTTGATGCTCACTTTATTGTTTTGTCTGTGAATGCGATTAATTATACTTTTGGTAGAATTAGGATTGGTTCCTACGGTTACCGAAACACCTTTAGTGCCACCACCAACACCACCACAATTACCATCACCATCACCACCATCACTGTTACGACCTCTACCACTTCTACCATTTCTACCGGCTGGTGGAGACGGTGCATGTAAAATTTTTTGTAGTCGTATTACCTAAAGTCGAAGAAAGTACAAGAAAGAGAAAAAGAAGAAGGAGAAGAAGAGGGAAGATAGAACAAGAACAAGAAAAAGGAAGAGAACAGAAGTAGAAGACAAAGTAGGAGAAAAACGAAAAGAACAAAGAAAACGACATTTTGGAAAACAAGTATAAAAGATAACATAACACAATGTAACGTAATGTAACGTCATGTAACGTGACCGTAAGGTAAAGTAAAGTAATTCATGTAACTTAACTGATGGTTAATATTTTTGTTGTCGCGTTTGGAACAAAAAAACAACTCTTTATAATAAATATTTTTGGAGCGATCCGAAAACGAATCCGATTCAGAATTCAACGTCTCATGAATGCAGTCTTTCGTGATCGAAAAAATACTTCGTTATATGAGCCGTTTTCATTGAAAGTGAGGTAACTCCATTCTTTTTCATTTCGAGATTGACATTTTGAATGCAGTGCAATTCTTATGGATACCGATGGATGTTTTGTTTTATGAAAATTGAATAAAAATGTAACGATAATAAAACTTTTATCATCATAAACTTAATTTTTTTTTATGAAGTGATTGACACCACTTTCAAAGAAAATGGCTTATACCTATTACGAATTAATTTTTCTTCACGAAAATCGTTTTTTGGCCATCGAAAGGAGCTTTGTTTTTTTTCCAAAATCCAGTTTAAATCGTTTAAATATCGTCTATTCTCTTCGAGAAATTCGTTGTTCAATTGTTAAGTTTGATGTTGTTGTTGTTGTCGGTAATTCTAATGATACTCAAGCGATTACTTAATAACATGACATTCCAAATAGGACAAGCAATATGATATGAATGATGTAATTGTACAATGTACGATAACGCTGAATAATATTGAAAAATGATGAGTATTGGAACGAATTTCCGTCATCCCTTGTCAATTTTGGTTTGGAGACAAACCGGTTTCGGCGATGTGCCATCTTCAGTGTCTTTTTTCGTTCGAACCTGATCGGTAAATTTCCTTAGAGAGGAAACATATACCATTTTCTTTGTAGAAAAATGTGGATACTTTTTCATAAAGAGTTAATTTCATAGAATTGTCATTAGAGTCATTATAAATTCTTTCCTTGTTTAGGATATGTATAAAAAAAATATTAATCAATAACTCTAAAATTATATTGCAAATTAGAGCACAATTTTACTCTGCTGAGCGTCACTTGACGTCATCAAACTTATTGTTTTGTTAAATAAAAAAAAATTTTGAGTAATTTTTATCACGTTGTTATCACGCAAATTAAACTTGAATTAAATTCTTGAATTCATTTTGATTTTTCAATTTTTGGAATTAGCGGCCAAAACCCTTTCGAAAATGTTATAGAAAGCGCGATAGAAAAAAAATACATATATGTACATATATTTATTTTTCATCGAGAGTTACATAAATTTACAATAACAACATAAAAAGCGACTACACAATTACTTTAATAAATTGTCTTTAATTTTCAGAGTTTTTCGTTTTCGAAAGAAGTTTTATTTTGACAGTCACTTTTTGACAGCTCTGGAATTTCGACAAATCAACGAATTAAACGAATAACTCGGAAGTGATATGTTCAGTGGAATATGTATAATGCGGTATATGTATATGTGTATGCGCGTGTGTTTGGGTGTGTGGTTCTTTGTATTAATATTAAATGAATAAAAAAGTTAGTTTTCTTCTTAGTTTTGTTAACACAAATAAAACACTTACCGCATCCTGAAAATAAACAACAAACGGAAACGGAAGAAGAAGAAAGAAAGAAAGACAAATAAAAGTTATACAAAATAAATAACTGAAAAAAAGTTGTTAGATTTCGTTTTGATCTTATCCTTTTTATTTATTTATTTTTCTAATTTTTTCCTTGTTGTTGCTAAAAAATAGGCTGAAGCTGAATTATAGAAACAAAACCAAAGCAAAAAAAAAACAAAAAAAAAAAAAATGTTCTCCAAAAACGTTTGCTTACAATCACACTAAATCATTTAGATCGCAATCGAAACTCTTACGATGGCTTTCGTTTTGTACAAAAACGTAACGAAAAGCATTTCGTAGAGCAGTCAAAGAAATGGAAAATTTCACATCGAAATTTTGTGAAACATAAGAAAAGCTTTGTAAAGAAATTCGTCTGGTAAGAAACTCGTAAGAAATTCGTAAGAAATTCGTCTGGTAAGAAATTCGTAAGAAATTCGTCTAGCATGAAATTCGTCTGATAAGTATTAATATTAAATGAATAAAAAAGTTAGTTTTCTTCTTAGTTTTGTTAACACAAATAAAACACTTACCGCATCCTGAAAATAAACAACAAACGGAAACGGAAGAAGAAGAAAGAAAGAAAGACAAATAAAAGTTATACAAAATAAATAACTGAAAAAAAGTTGTTAGATTTCGTTTTGATCTTATCCTTTTTATTTATTTATTTTTCTAATTTTTTCCTTGTTGTTGCTAAAAAATAGGCTGAAGCTGAATTATAGAAACAAAACCAAAGCAAAAAAAAAAAACGAAAAAAAAAAAAAAATTGTTATCCAAAAACGTTTGCTTACAATCACACTAAATCATTTAGATCGCAATCGAAACTCTTACGATGGCTTTCGTTTTGTACAAAAACGTAACGAAAAGCATTTCGTAGAGCAGTCAAAGAAATGGAAAATTTCACATCGAAATTTTGTGAAACATAAGAAAAGCTTTGTAAAGAAATTCGTCTGGTAAGAAACTCGTAAGAAATTCGTAAGAAATTCGTCTGGTAAGAAACTCGTAAGAAATTCGTCTAGCATGAAATTCGTCTGATAAGAAATTCGTAAGAAATTCGTCTGGTCTCTTTTTGTGAACAGTTCCTATTGGGTACAGTTTTTAGTACTGTAGTCGCGCTCAAATGCATTTAGTGTAACTTTAGATATTTGAAAGCATGAAGCGCATGCTGGCGATTGTTTTATTGTTTTTTTTTTAACTATCTAATGTTGTTGTTTTTTTCTGTTTTTAAATAGAACTTTTCTTTTAGTTTTTTTTTGTTTTTTGTAGTGTATGGTGTATGCATTGCTCGCAGTATGTATTTTTGTTAATTCACAAAACTACAAAATTTTAGGTTATAATGAAATCAAAAGCATGCAGCAGCGAACACTACAACTAAAGCGACTTTGTTGGTTTCAATTTCATGTTAATCGAGAAGCTGAATGAATTCTACGTGTACTACTATTAAAATTATTTAATAAAAATTAAGCAATTGCGGGGTGCAATCTAACTAAAAATAGATATAAATAAGTTTCTCTATACGCTAACGATTAGTTTGATTTGTTTGCAATTTTTGAAAATTTTCCTCAAAATGTTGGAAAGAAATGTTTGTCTGCCAAAACTTTTTAAAAAGCATGTGCTTACCTTGCGTATGCCTTTGTCATTCAAATGCCCGCCATTCAGCTCGCCACGCCCACCCGCCGTACTGCCGCCCGAGGACGGAAACGAGCCAGTCGCTATGTTGGAGAAGGGTACCGGCTCCGAAAATTTGATAGTATGCAACAGCTGCATAACCACATTCGACACGTTGCGAAAGGAGAGCTTACGACGGCTGCCAATGGCCGAGCGTACGCCCAATGTGTTTAGCATCAAGGGCTAGAGACAGCGAAAGAGAGAGAGAGACAGAAAAAGAAAGAGAATTGTTGTGATTCTTGAAAAAAGCCTCGCTTTCTTCCTTCCCGGACAACGACTGTCGTCCTCCGCTCACCTTTCTTCGATGCGCTGGCGGCACTATGAAGTACGTATCTACTGCATGCTCACGCAGATACGATGAACGCTGATCACCGTGGCCGGCTTCGACTTCATACTCGCCCGACAGCGAGTCGAGTGTAGCTCTGGTCACGTGAACGCGTCCCGGCTCGCCGCCCGATTCCATGTGATTGGCCATCGTTACGTCGTTGGACCAGACGTCAAACTGCCACTTGCGCAGACCGAGAACGCCGCAAAGTACACGGCCCGTATGTATGCCGACGCGCATGTTTAACACCACATCGGTAGCTTCCACAACGGTACTGGTGCGATGGAAAGCACCCATACCAGAGAACAGAAGCACATTATAAGAAACAGTAAAAAACAGTAGATTAATTAAAGTATAATTTTGAGACATTCAACTTTTATACTTACGCAATGGCATCGATCATATCGAGTCCCATTTCGACGGTACATTTGGCGTGATCTTTGCGCGGCTCCGGCAATCCGGAAACACAATAATAACAATCACCCAAAATCTTAATTCTTAAACAATGATTATCCTGAAAATACATATACATATACACATTGTTATACGCGCCAGACGACGATCCACGGCAGGACTTACATGAGCCAATTGATCGAAACGGCCGAATAATTCGTTGAGCAATCTGACTAATTCCTGGGCGCTGCACTGGGTCGATAAGACGGTGAAGCCGACGATATCAGCAAACAATATACTGCAATAACAAAAACAATAAAGTAGCAGAAAAACAAGAAACTAAGTATTAATAATAAGTTCAAGTAATTTTAATTATTAACACATTTTTAAATTTAATAAGCGAAAACTTTATAACGGCCTTTAGCGTGGTCTCGTTGTACAAATTAATATTATCCACTTAATTTTTTATATCATATTGTACGAAGGTAACAAATTTTTTTCAATTAATTTAATATTAATAATTTCTATTTCTTTTTTTTATGTCTTTGCCTAAGTTTTGCATTTAGTTGAATAATTTAAATAATTTCTTAATTTATTTTAGATAATTTTAAGCTTAAATCTTTTGCACAATTTGCGAATTCTTTGCCAACTTTGAAATCCAAATTGATTTAGTAAATAAAACTGAAAGCTTTAAAGTATCTAAATTTGTTTACTTATTTACGAAGATTCTTGAAATCATTTTAAATCAATCTCATTTTTGGAGAAAGAATGACAAGACGCGTCGCGAAAAATTTTCCATTTTCTTTTTCGCAATAATTTTTTGATTTTTCGCAAAATCAATCATTTCGTTGATGACGTCCGCGCGTCGCGCTCATCGGTAAATAGTATGTATTTTGTTTATTTTTTCCCCTGAAATAATATTTGCAATTTTCTTGGAAATTCTTAAATAAAATGCTTCTCTTTTCGTTCTTTCGTCGTGGAAATCATTAACCACTTGAACGATTGCCAATCTTTATATTAATTTTGGACGAACGGGCATGCAGGAGGCCCCTGCCTTCAATGACTTCGATCATGGCGATCGCATCATTATTAATAATGCATTTGCCGTTTGCAAAACGTGGGCGCGGCGGCACTTGAAAAGTTATGAGTACACATTTCAGCACATTTAGAAATAACATTCATAACAAAAAACATTAATTTAAGAAGTGTGGAATTTATTTAAGCAGAAGTTGGCAAAATCTAACGTATAAATTTCGTTCTAAATTAAGCTCAATTTGGTTTAACCATTTGTTTACTCGTAGTTAAAGAAGATTTTAATCATCGTCAAAATTAACTCATTTAAGAGTGCATACATAGTTTTTGCCATCTGATGTATTCACTCACACTTGCGTATTCACATCATTCTAATGTTGCCACTTAAAATTCTTCGCAAATCCCGCACTAATTAAACAATCTGACAAACTATGAATAGTTTAAGAATCTGATAACTTTGAAACTTGTCTATGAGTGTCCAGACCTCATACATCTTCGACATCTCTTCATCGTTTGTTGACGACTTACCTGACATTTTCATGCTTTTGTATATAAATCCGATGAAATTGTCCGGCCACCGGTGACAAAATGTCATTCTTCATCTGCATGGCCACATGTTGTGGCAGCACCGATAACAGCAGTCTCTCCAGTTTCTCATTCTCATCCTGAATTTCCAGCCGCGCCGCAATACAATTGCGAGTATCGAGAAAAGCGCGGCGTTGCGCTCGTTCCATCATGATGTTGACCACCAGCCCGGCAACATTCACACCGATGAACATTACGATGTTGGCAATCAGCTGGCAAGTTGTTAATTGGCCGGCACACGTTATAGTTAGTTATGGTGACGAAAGAAAATAAGAAAGAGAACAGAATTAATGCTGCACATACGCGACGCCTCCTGCATAGATTTTTTAATTATTTTAAATGGTTCGTGGGAAGGAACCGTCACTGCGGTCAAGTGATGAAATTTTTTAATAGATTTTAGTTAATAATTTAATAGTTTCAGCAGCAAAAAAATAATATACATTATAATATATTTTTATTTAATACATAAAAATATGAATATGATTGAAGATCTGTCGCAATAAGTCGAAAATTGAGTTTGGTGGCTTGATCTCGGTACGTATCATAGCGCGCTGGTGGGTGGCGCCTTCTTTAAAAAACCTACCTGATTATATTCCAAATAACGGAATGAGCCGGTAAACATTTTGTACGCCGTTAATCCGACATGCACGGCGGGCAGAATGATGCCGAAGCAGACTGCTTCCCAAATCTGCAGTGGCATCATGGCATAGGCGAGGAATACAACAAATACTATCTGCCAAACACCTTCGGCCATGACCTGCGTAGACAGAACGAGACAAAAAGAGACAGTGGGTGTGAGTGAGTGAAGTGACCGTGAGTGCGAGCATGAGAGTAATGTATGTGAATAATTGCAACAAAATGGCGCTGAGTAAATTTGAAATTCTGAAGCTTATGAAAAGTCTAAAAAAAAAATGAGAGATCAGAATATTGCACTCAGTTGCACTAAAATGCTAAATGAAATTAAATTAGCAAAGTTTAATTTTTTAATGAAAATAAACTGAATCCATTTTTCACATAATGTCATTTGATTTAAAAAGTTTCGTTTGAATTTAATAAAATTCTTAAGCTGATTACGAAAATGAAAATATCCTTGAATAAAATGCTAATTTAAGTTTATTTTGCAAAATATTTCAAAATTTATTATGAAATCTAAGCGAAAATCCACACGAAGCGAAAAAGATTAAATTTTTAATCGAAGCTAAAAATCCATTTAAATTTATATGAGTTTCTATAGTAATGATTATTCTACGAATGCGGCTTAAAACATTTTAAAACAATAATTAATTGAAAGAATTTATTGCAAACTAGCAAAGAATTTAATTTTCCTCAGTAGTTCCATAAATTTGAACTTACATATTCGAATTATATGCTACGAGTACTGTAAAACATGATCATAATTATACGATATTGCAAATACAGCTTTGGCAATTAGCGAAAATTCTAACTGCAAATTCTAACCGATGAATGCTACTTCCTACATTCTAGAAATTTTTAAAGATTTTCTACTTCTGCTAAATTTAGCAATTAATGTTATTTACCTGAGACTCATGCTATATTTTTTTTGTGAATGCAGTTATAATCACAGAATTATTGTTAATATTGTATTAAATTTAATATAACGCAATTTATGTAAATATTTTTGGTTTATTAAGGATTTTTTTGAAAAGTTATGTTTTTTTTTTTTGAAGGAAATATCTTTTGGCATTCTTCAAACTTAAAAAGTATTCATACTCGTAATTTCTTTAAGTGCAAATTTTAATTCTTTTAATTGTTTTTATCTCTAAGTTTTACCCTTTAAATTTTCATAGTTTTCTATTCCTCCCACCGAAAAAAATGTTATATTTTCTTCTATATTTTGCTTTTTTTTATTAAAAATGTAATAAATTTTCATATTCTATTATCATCCCAACCACGTTGTTATTCATTTCATCACCAATGACCGTCCAATCCCCGTCATCATCTAAAATAAAACCCCGAATAAATAAAAAAATATTTATACTCGTTTGTATATAAACCGTTTTCGATTATGTTTCTGACCCATCCCCACCCCCCTCCCCTCTTCTCTACCACTGCTACCCTTTTGTCTCGAGTAAAAAATACTTTTTCCTTCTTGAACTAATTTTGAAACTGAAAACGATAACGACACAAGAAGTAGAAATTTCTCGTATGGTCCACGAGATTAATCATTAATGATTTACATCGACCAAAATCGAAGTCCTTCAACTCGTCCAACACCGAATTTCTTAAAATTTTAAAATCTATTGCGAGTTAAAAGACAAAAATTACAAAAACTTTTAACATGAATTTAAGTGCATTTTTTTGGGCTGTCTGATAACAATATAACCTTCATTCTTCAATTGCTTATTTATTTACTCCTCTCTTTCTCTCTCTCTTTCTCCCTTACCTCTTTTGTGTCTACTGGAAAAACAGTTCCGACTGTCGGCATGGATACAAAACAAATGCTGGCCGTACAGAATAAAATGGCATAACAAAGGAAGGGCAGATGATGATCCTTGATGATCCGACATTGCAGCAGGATTAGGATAATGGTAAACAGCAGGCACACGACGGAATTAAAGACATTCTGTAAATGGAAAAATACTATTGTAAATCATTGCAAAATGCATGCATGAATTCTCTATCTCTCTCTCTCTTTCTCTTTCTCTTTCTCTTTTGTTAAGGACACATCGAAACACATCGGTGGAACTTACATGAAATGTAGGAGCGTTGTTATAGGCCAACGATAGTGCTGCCATTACGCCGCACAACACAACCACCAGAGCGACCACGCCCAGCACCGAAAAGCGTTGCAACTTTAGCGTATAACGCTGATAGAGACATTCCAGCTCGTCGTTTTCGAAACGTAACGTATTCCAAGGACGTCCTCTGGTCGCTTTCACGGCGTGATCCATGGCCAGCGTTACATACAACCGCCGTACGGAGGCCGTCCAAACGATGACAACGATGATGCTCCCACAATCGTCGACGATTTCGCTGTTCTTCTTTTTTGGACCCTGAAATTGAAAAAAAAGCAAAATAGAAATGAATTACTTTCAAAATTGCAAATTAAGTAAAGACTAAGCGAAGCTTAAATTGAATTAACACAGCAAACAACAAAAATCAATGGCTTCCAAACAGTATGTACTGTTTCGCATGCATGTCATTCAGTCAATTTGACCGCATGTCATTTAAATAGTTGTTCCATTCTATTCACTTTGAGGGCCGAGCAGCCGCTGTCAAGTGGATAATATCGTATGTGGGTGGTCTTTAGTGTGGCGCCCACAAATGGGAACAGTCACAACAAATGAAAACCACAACAACGAAATCAACGAGCTCACTTAAAGCTAAACTATTCAGCACAAAAGTGGATGCATTTATTGGATCTAAATAAAATTTAGTTAATCACACCGGATTGCTTGGTGGAAAACGGTATGCAAAGGGTCAATTGGAAGGGAAAATCGTTCTGCATCGTTATAAATAAAGCCAAGAAATCGTGTCGTCCCCTCCCATTCCATCCCCTTCAATCAATCAATCAATGAAATAAATGAGAATTATGTTACGAGTGTCAAAGCTTCTACCATGACCAGCTTACTGTACAGACCAGTATGAAGTACAACGGTATAGTAAAAAGTGTGCTATAACACAGTTCTTCAAATCGGCACAAAATTCAAGAATCGGACGGACATAGTCGCAGTAGTTTTTAGTAGAGACGAGAACCCGAGACAGAATAGAGATGAAATTTTTCAATTTAGGCAAAAACCGAAAAAGGTCCAGACTTAATCACTCGAGACGGGATTCCGAGACGAAATATAACAAGACGACAATCCCAAAAAGGTATTTTCAGACGAAGCGAGATCTGAGAATGAGGTTCCCTAAATCTCGCTCATGCGTCCATTGATTTAAAAGCTGGTTTAGAAAGCATTTCTTTTTTTATGCTTTGTTTCTGATTTCAGCTTCAGTTAAGAACATCTCACCCAAAGAATCCTACCGTAGGACCTTGTACCTTGTACAATATGTTAATGTTAGCCATTATATTAACTTTGACTAATAAATATACATATGTAAATAAACTTTTTATATTTTGAGTACTTTTTTCACAAATCAATTAGATTTTGAAATGTGGAAACAAGTTCACGTCATTTCCATTAAATTTCACGTCAAAAATATCAATGCTAAAAAAAAATTGTTTGTCCATCGTTTCAAAAGTAAACCAAAGTTCTTTCGGAAACTACATACGAGTACATTACGTCTACACTTTTTGTTATTGATTTTTTTTTCTGTTCAATTTTTTTAGTGCTTTATTTGTTTTTGCTTTTTAAATGGCTCACCTCCGCCTCTTCATCACTTAAGTAAGTGAGTGAGAAGCGATGGTTAAGAGAGTAATTTTTTTGTGTCTTTTTTTTTCATTTCAATGACATATGTATGTACATATTTCCACACTTCCAACCAACCAACCCAAAATGGAAACCGACAGTAAAAAGATCCGTAAGTATGTACACGACATCATCATCGAGCTCTCGAGAATGACATGAATGGCCATCAGGTTGGCATTGTCAAAATGGCGACTACTAACTAAAGTGATTTTAGGCTCAAGTGTATACGATAATATTTAGTAGCAGCGTATAGACAAGAGCTCTTTCGAGGACAGCTACTTGTGGCAAGTAGCTAGAAGTCTTATTTGGTGTCAAATTATTGTAAATACAGTTATATTATGATTATTATGATACGCTAAGATTAATTAAGTAAAATGAAAATTTTTTTGATTGAGCTCACAATTTCGAATATGTATACATGAACTGTTTAAAAATGTTGCGGAAATGTCTCTAGGTCGGACGAGTACACGTGGAAACATGGTTGTGTAGTTCATTGTTTATACTACTTTGTTTAGAAACAAAATGTTGCTGAAAAAAGTTGGCGTAAAATCCAGAGGAGAATGTTGCTTCTACCGTTCTGTGGTCTACTTTGTATATCATTTGTATAGCAAAAGATATTACATATTTTAAATCTTTCGTTAAAGCTTTCGTGTTAATGCTTTTTATGAGCACAATCGAAGTCTGGTTTAAGTTTTTTTAATAAATAAAACCGAATTAGCAGAGGTAAATATTTTTTCTTTTAATTAAAAGAGTAGCGTACAAATAAACGACGACGACGATGATGACAATGACAATCCTTCAAGCGTCACCTCTGAAGGTGAGAAAAAAAATTTCCTGCCTCATTTTTAAATAATTTAATTGAATCATCAGAAAGTGTCAAGAATCACCTCCAAGCAAATTTAGTCAAAAATAATTTGGGTTTCGTTTGAATAAACGTCACAAATTGTTGGCAACATGCCGACAACAACGACATAGCAAATCGCGCAATTCAATTCAACACAGTTGTTGTTATCTGCAACACACTGCCATTCAACATAATAATAACAACAACTAAAAAAACAAAAACTCTGTCTAGACGTCCAACACATAATCGCGTACTGTTCGTAATGTGATCAGCTGCTAAAGGGTAAACGATCATTTGAATACACTTGTATCATGAAATATTGCCAGCAACATAGCTTAGCAACATTTTGCCCTACGTTCATGCTGCGGAACATCATTCTATGTATTTGAAATAATTTTGTTGCAATATTTATAGCGAATTGCTATAAAAAGAAAGGAAAGAGAAAAAGAGAACAATCTTAAAACAATCAAAAAAAGTTAATAATTGCTTAATTATTAACATTGGCGTGTATGAGGTGACGCCAGCAGTACAAAGTGCGGGTTAATTTTAACTCTAAATAATGATGCTCAACGTTCAATAGGTGGAACCTTCTACTGTCATTAACTATATCGACGATAGACTATCCAAGTTTTCTTTAATTGAACATTTGTTGCAGTCGACACTTTTCTACTCTCTGACTGTTAACCATTCAAGATAACATAACCCTAAAAACGTCACAGAAACAGAAAATAATCGACGTAGTAGCTATTATTTTATATTTTTAGTCGTTATCTAAAGGCAAGAAGAGCAATTTTTTTATGATAATTTGAGTTAACCACCAGGCAAACAGCAGCAACAGCACCCCGATGGCTACACTCCGATGAAACATGATGATATTGTGGTATTATTAAAAAAAAAATTGTGGTACATCCAGAAAAGCAGCACCAGCACGGCGCGTCTTGGGTGAGATACGATTGTCAGTGGGACAGTCAGTGAGCTGGTGGGGATGGATGACCATTATAACATGTAAAGACGCCTCCAGACTTATTGTGAGGTTGCTTGTGGTTATGTTATGATGTCTAAGTTATCGGACAACACCACAAAGAAACGACAACACTAAAAACAACAACTAAAAACAATAACCAACACTACACTACGGTAACAGGCAGGCAGGCCGGTCAACTGGACCCACTGATGTCTTTACTACCAGCAGAGTAACGAGCCAGAGCCGTCTTTACGGCGATATGAGACCTTAAACTTAAATACCAACGGACTCAAATTAAGCTGAAGCAGAGAGATTAACAATAGAGATCACAGAATGATTTCTTAGTCGCGATTAGTAATATTATTAGAGAGCATTACATTTAATAGAGGCTCTAGAATTCGGTAATGACGGGGCCCCCATGAATTAAAGTTCCTTTGCAGTGCAACCAACAGGGCACTGCACCCAAATTCAAACAAAAGCCATAACCGGCGTCAAGTAGACGACAAACATTTTGTATGCCAATCATGTACAATTTGCTGCGACGTATAAACGTCAGTGTATATAAGACCAAATTCCACAGACATTGACACATTGATAGTCGAATGAATAGGTGTTCTATTGTCAATCAGTCTCCAAATAACGAAAAAACAAACAAATAAACAAACAAACAAAACACATGAGAAAAAGTAAGTTTTGACAGTTTTGTCGAAATACTTGAAAGCAGAACCCCCAAAACAGTGAGACAGACTCACTCACAAGCCAGCCGTTTTGTGAAGCTTCGGAAAAATCACGCTTTACAATAAAATGATATTACTTAAGTGTTTTTGTTTTTGTTGTTGTTGAATAAATCGTTGAATGACGCAAATAACGCCAACGAAGACGTGACACTGTCTTTTATTTTTAAGAAAAAAACCACAAAAACACTTGACTTTATTGATGATTCTTTCATTTTTCTATAGCATTTTCATTTAATTTTTCAACAAATATTATTATTATTTAAACTTTGCTGTTAAATAAATGTTAAAATCAACAACATGAAGACAGTAAGTACTTAAATATTTTTCAAACAAACATGAATACATTTTATCAACTGTGCACATATTTTATTTATTATTTATATATTTTTTTGAATAAATTTGTAAAAGAAATGATAAAAAAATGAAATAATTTCATTTATAAAATTTTGCTAGTATCTCAATCCTTCAACAGACCAGCCAAAGACCAAGCCAAGATCAATTAACTTAATCAAGAGATTAATTAATTAACAAATAACTCAACGGACCAACCAAACTTTCAAAGACCAAAAAAAAAGCAAATCAAAATAACGATAAGAAAAAAAAAATGAGCACAGCCATGGACAAAACTCGTCAAATTCCAAGACTAGATTCCATAACGAGAGCCTTTCTTAAAAGTGAGAAATCCCGTCAAAGAGACAAACATTATTTATAAGCTATTCAAGCCACAACGAATTATTGTACATAATATTCGACATACATAAAACGACATAATTCGGCATAATACTTATAAAAGAATCTTGAAGTTGTTGCCATTCTTAACGCAGGAAAGAGCCAACGCATGTATAGCAAGCATTCCATGCATATTCGATACTAACGAACTTAAATGTTTGACCTTGTCCTTTGCGAACTGTTATGACGAAAGGTCTTACGAGAAATTGATGTACATCCGGTAGGGCGTTTTGCTTGAATTGAGGATAGTTCTAGGCAATAATTTTCGATTTTATTATATTGTTCCTATAACAAATTTTAGTAACAATCGGGCTTCCGTTCCATTGCATTCATTTCGATGGCTCTTTCCACGGTGGTCAATCGAACGAACAACTACTTCAAAATAAAGTGAAAAATTATTAATGAAATACAAACGAACCATCAAAAAGTGACAAGCCGTAGTCACACGCAAACTGCCAAAAATTAAAATCAACAAAGTAAACGACAATTATTTATGAAGCTTGAATAATTTTTCTTATTTGGTGACGTTAGACCATGTTTGAAAATATACTTGTAGTCGTATAGTAATTGCTATTGCCAAAAGTGAATGGTTGTCGTTTAATTTCTCACTTCAAAAACGTTACAAACGATCAATAATCAATCATCGTCGCTATCATCATGATCAATAATAATGCACTAATTTGGCAAATTGTAAAATTACTACAATGATTAATCAATATTTTATTATATAATCACACTGGCACTTGTAAGAGATTTAATATAATTAATATTAATTGCAGATAATGATGATGATACACGATTATTCCGGAAAATAGTAAGATGCAACATAAGTTTGGAAAATTAACATTATATGTATTTATATAGTTTATGTAAATATGAGTGAGATATCGTTGTAAAGATGGTCTCTTAGCCACTTTTTATTTAAATAAAACAATAAAATGTAAGCAATCCTGTTTGAATTTAGTGTCGTTGAACACTAAAACTTCTTAAAACTCTCACCCTTAAGTTTACAAAAAATTTGCAAACTTTATTTTATCAGATGAAGTGGAAAAAAAATTTGGGGCGAAGAGAAATCAATGAAACAATCAAGAAAAGGGCGACAAAGAAACAAAAATAAATAACAAGAATGCATACAGAATTATTTTTAGTTATTTTAGAGTTTTTTTTTTTATTTTTTTTAATTTTTAATTATATAACGATTAAAATGTGTATATTATCATGAAGTAAATGAGTGGCGCTGACACACGATTGAGTGGCCCATTAGCTCAGTTGGTTAGAGCGTCGTGCTAATAACGCGAAGGTCGTGGGTTCGATCCCCCCATGGGCCAGATTGTCACTTTTTACACATAAATTTTTTGTATATTTTTGCACAATTAAATTACATACTTCGAGTTAGCGAAAATTTAACTGAAGTGAAAGAAAAAAATAAATTTGAAAAAAACATAAAGTGAAGTAATTACCAACAGAAAATCCAAATGAAATGACAAGATCCCATTGTTTTTATTCAATAAAAAAATATTAAAAATCGCGCCCTCAATTTATTTACTATAGTACCTATAAATATTCGTAGTCCTTTTCGTATATGCACTTTATGCTATTACGTACGATATTTAGCTCTTTTCGTAACTCGATTTACTCTCATAACTTTTCCTCTTGTACACTAACAATTTCACGTTTAATATTTACATTTTTACTTCCATTTTTATAATTAAATATTTTCCAAATTTATCAAAATATTTAGAAAATATTACTATCGAATTATACTTTGTGACATTGCCAAGTTCTCTCCAATTAAAACTACGAAATTTATGTATTATAAATCAAATAATTTCCAAATCTGTGATCTCCGGACATACATACATAAATATCACTATTTTGAAAATGTCAGATGTCAAGATCATCAATCATGTCATGACAAATACAGAAGAAAAAATTCGTTTGATGCTAAAATTTGTCAAATATTGCATTTTTATGGAAATAACTGCAAAAATTAATGACTTTGTCGGTTATGTTGCCAAATATACGATACATACATAATTATACGTATTTTATAAGATTAATGATATTTAATGAAGTCATATTAACGTAATGTAGTCATAATAATAATTAGCGTATTTCAGCGATGTAATTTTTTTTTTCCAGTTTATTTAGCTAAGAAATTAAGATCTAAATATTTGAAAATTTTAAAAGCAAAATTAGCTTTTTGCTTCGTTTTTTATTTTGTTTTATGGAATATTGATTAAAACGCTTTGAACATTTTAAAAAATAATGTTCTCAAACAAAAAAGAAAAAGAGAAACGGAAAAATAAGAATGGTAGAATGAAAGAAGCTAAAGACCAACCAATAAATTTCAATGTCTTACAGAAAATGGTGGAAATGGTTAAAGGCTGAAAGAGGTTTTTATTTTGTTATTGTTTGATAATAATAAAGCGGGACAAAGTAAAGTGTGGTAGGTACACATTTGAAAAGATACCGAAAAGAGTGAAAATTAACTTTAAATTAACTTTAATGTAAAAATAAAAGACACTAAATTATGATGAAATTACAATTTTTCCTCGGTATACAGGGTGTTCGGTATACGATGAAAAAAAAAGCTACCGAACGGCTCGATTGACTCGAGAAAAACAAAAAAAAAAGCGCAAGAAGTTAAAGGTCAAAATCTTGAGACAACAGTCTAGGCAAAAGACTGTTTTCGACGATTTTCGACAAAAATTACAATACATATTATAATTATCAAGAGTTATAAGAAAACCTCTCTTACGAAATACATAACATACCTTTTTAAAAAGCTAAAACTCTAAGCCATCATGTCTGTACGCCATTTTCAACATTTTTAAATATTAATGCTAAGCGTGAAATTTACAAAAAACCCAAAAAAGACCCCAAAACACATCAATACTCATCAGTATTGTCGTTCAGGTTCTCTTTGTTAATACCAAATGCTTTCAGCTTTCTTTTTAGTGGACTGTTTTTTCGTGTTGCTGTGTTTAGTCATTTTCAATCAATTTTCTCAGTATTCTATTAAATTTTTTTCTTTCCGTAATTTTCCGTTATTAGTTTTAATATAAAAAAAAATTATTTTAAGCCCACCCACAAACTCCCTGTTAAAACGCCTCCCTCTCTGTTTTCCGCCCAAGTTTATCGGCGGCTGTTTTTTGGTTTTGTTTTTCTTTTAGAGAACCACAAAGAGGCTGAACTTGCGGTTTGTGCATGCATTGCTTGCACAATATGGTTTATAATACATTTCCTTCAATGCAATTTAAATACTGAGTTTAATTACCCGGTGCAAAAGCCAAAGAAGTAAGTACCTCACAGCAAAAGCAATGCATAACAACCACCACGACCGCCACGACCTCAACGACAACAAAACTATTATTGGAAATTTACAGCGATCTTCTGGTTCATTGCACACATTCTTCACAACCAACACCAGCCACCATGTAAATACATACTTATAGGTTTTGCACACAAAAACCTTAACTAACCGCGGAAGAACAAGAGGAAGAACAAGAGGAAGGCTGCTGCAGCTATAAGAGGAATACAATAAACAAAGGAACCAACGAATTCATGACATTTGAGCAGATACGTATAGAAGAAGGTACAACATGTTTGCAATATAAAGTGGAATGAACCAAACGATAACGAACAAAGGCACAAACCTTCCTCCGACGCCTCCGCGACGCGAATGGCAATAATCGCAATTGACCCTGAAAATAAACACCATTCGTCCATACAAATGTTTTAAATAAAAAAAAAATATACGAGTATCGCAGTTGTCGACGCTTACAAACAAGCATGACATGACATTGAAGCGAGCGAGCGGCGCGAGAGTCATTGATATTGATATAGTTTTGCCCAACGATAGTTAATTAAAATCCATTTCTTACCAATAAAATAAATCAAATCAAGTACCTTGAAGATGATGGGAATAATCTTGAAATCCAAAAATCTTGACATCCGAATAATAGCATTCGCAAAAAAGAGATATTTGAAGTTTTAGGTTAATCGAAAATGCAGTCAATGTGTTCGATCGAAGGCTAGATTCAATCAATCAATCAATAAACTATTCAATATAAATAAAAGAAGTGTCGTGTTTTTGAGTTAGACGCTTTCTGACATTGGTTTTTTTCCTCCTGAGCCATCCATGGTCAAGAGGAAAGCAATATAACTCTAAAAATGGCTGTCGCGCAACAAAGATTGAAATACAAAATTTACTTTAATTAGTATTTTTTTCGAGAATAATACAGATGCCGAATAATTTTTAAATTTAAAAGCAAAACTCTACATTTCTGAAGGTTTCGGATGCACTGAATCATCAATTTCTCCATCATAAAGGTTTACGAGATATTATGAGGAAAACTGTTTTGCTATGTTTAAGTTTATTTTTCTATCGTTTCTATCTTCTTTCTTCAGTGATAGATAAATCAGTTTTTCAACATTAGTTTAGTTTCTTTAATATTGCAAACTCTGTATGGCAAATGAGTAGCTTCATAATTCTATAATGCTACAGCTCGGAAAATTGGATTTTCGAATCTAAAAACTAGAAAACTATGAAATCTGCATCATAATCAATCAATTGTAACATTTTAAGTCTTAAAAATCTGATTCAAATTACGTTATCAGAAAACTTGAAGAAGAAAATTATTTAATAGTTTTCTTTTAGGCTCGGTAACCTGATTTTAAAGGTTCTCAAAACCTTTCATTTGAGTTAGAGTTACTAATTTTCAAGAAAACTACAGTTATCAGGCAGACAACAATTAAATTTTGCGGTATAACTTAAGTCTTAAAGAGTCTACAATCAGAGTTTATATGGTAGTAGATTCTAAAGTCAAATATATCGTAGACTATACTAATCCTAATATTTCTAATAGAATATAGCCGACAAAACACAGTTCGTCTAAAGTTTATGTAACCACACTGTCCTGTGGAATGGTCACAAGAGAACCTACGAGTGTGTATGTAACCATATTAACATCCTTTTATAACAAAAACTTCTAATAAAACAGAAAAAACCTTAACTGGATTTGCAAACATCCTGAAATAGTATATTGTACAATACAATGCTTATCACGTCGGTATTTTGCCCACAGAAGACGGAAGTAAAAGTTATAGGACAACAACAACAACAACAACGACAATAGCAGCAACAAAAGTCCTTGCATAAAATATGAGAATATAAATTGTTCACAATTATCTAAGTGTAGCCAACTTCTGCTGGCATTTGAAAAGTAGGCGAGGTTGATGAACTGGAAGACAGCAGTGCTATTAGTGCAAACGGTCTTGCCCGTAGTAACTCGTACACGCGTTCTGGTTTCCTGGTTAGAAAATGTCTCCGTGTGTATGCGCCGCGTGTGATGATACTCGTACACATAGAAAATGTGCAATTATCAGAAGAAATGGTGGGCGGGGTGTGGGGGCGGTGCGGGTCTACACAAACTAACTAAACACATATGTATATAAACATACATATATACTCATACATACATAGTTGATTACGCTTACAACTCTTACGAGTACAAAAAGATACACAAGCGTAGTATAAAATTTTCTAAATTTCTTTGATATGAAGAGATGGGCGGTCTCCATTAACATCTTCTACATTTTAAAGAAAAAAATGAAAATACATGAATTTAATTTAAATTAATTTAGTTTCGAAATCTGTACTAATTGTACTAATTAAAATGATAAAGGAAATGCATACTTCAGAGCAGGAAATATTTTCTTCTCGCACAAATCATATCATTGCAGTTCTTTTCAGAAAATTGCATGAAATATGTTTGGGTCTAGCATGCTTTTCAGCATGCTTTCTTTACGTTGTGTCGTCCTTTTACGAAGACGAGCAAAAGGCTTGAAAGCGTAAAAGTAGCAGCAGAAAATATCGTACTACAGTGACAATTCAAAGTGGTTAGTGTTAGACGTAATGCTGTTGCCGGCTGCTGTTGTTGTTGTTTTTGTTGTTGTTGTTTTTGTGGTGTTGCTGTTGGGTGTCTCGTGTACTGCAAACGCCGGCAAAGTCAGGCTCCTTAGTGACTTCTATGAAGAAAATGAAACAGGACATGTTTTTCTTTTTCTCATTACTATGTAATGCCATGCTTGCTTTTGCTTTCCTAGCATGTACATACGTACTACAATTCAACAATGTAGTACCTACTTAAAGACGTACTAGGAATAACAACAACAACAACAACAACATCAGCAAACAATATTTTGTGGCCATTGTTTGCCGGTTGTTGCCGCAATTTTTAGCCGCATTTTGCTCCTCACTCTCCCAAATTGCGTTTTGCATTTGTGGCAAAACTGGTTCATTGGCATCACTTGAACTGTCTGCCATTCTGTTGCTCTAACGAGAACATCTAACGATCAAAAGCGGGAAGTTTAACTGACTTTTTTTTTCTGTCATCATAACAGTATATGCTAATTGCTAACCTCTTAAGTATCAAAACGTTTAAACCTATCAACGAACGACCGAACCGTGCAATGTTTGCAACTTGCATGTCATTGCATGAGGTCATTGCCATATCAAAAATTAATATTTAATTCTAAAATTCTTAAAAATAAATTGATTTTAAAACCGAATTTGTTAATTTGAATTTCTTAAAGCGGAAGGATTTCTTTTCCCGAGAAGTAAAAATTTAATTAATAGAAGTTATTTTAATTACAATATTATTAGAAGTTTACTACAATATAATTATTTAGTTATATGAAATAAAATTATGTTAAATTAAATCTTTTCTTTAATTAAATTCACTCAAAGGCAGAAGTTAGTATTTTCCTTTGGTGATGCATTAAAGGAGGCAACACTTTTTAAAAAACAATACAAATTGTATTATTATAAGATTTCTTCTGCAATATTTTTCACATTCCTTTCAGAACGCTTACACAACACTTTTTGATTTCTTCTTCGGTAATGTCCTTTTGTGTTTATTCTAAACGTGTAGAGAGTTGTCCATTAAGAAAATGTTGGCTTTTAAAATATTTACCACAATATTTTTATCAGCACTGATTCCTCCATCTTTACATTATACCAGTACAATACAAAAATGTACAATCATAAAAACTGCGGTCAACTAGAAACTTAAATAAGAACGATAACAACAACAACAAATAATTGTTGGTGATGGTAATACGAACAATTTGCAATAAATTCACGTATACAATTTAGTTGAATTGCCAACAAATAAAATGAGACAAACAATTGCGGAAACAATTTAGGAATTCATTTAACGACGCCACGAAACAACAGCCATAATCATTTACTTAAGTCATAAAATTTCACGTCGCAAAGTTGTCGCAAAAGGGCCCGAACGGATATCGACAAATTAGCTTTACGTGACTAATTAACATATACGATTATTCATTAATAATTAAACATTAGAAATTATTAAAAAATTAAGGATATCGTATTTTGGTTTTTTTTTAAAATAATAAAGTAATAAGTACTTTTATTTTAATCAAAATTTAATACGATGGATCTTGTCTTAGCTATATTAAGTTCGAAAATATATAACAATAAATTATTCTCAGACGCTAATTTTTTATACGCCTGGCAATACCTCTTACACGACTTAAACGCGTTACGATTATTCTCCGCAGACACAAGGGTTAAGTTTTTCCGCATGTTGGTGGGACAGTTGGTGGGACAGTTGGTGGGACAGTCTTAGATTGAAATCGAATGAGTTGAAGCAGCGTTCGATTCAATTCGAGGTTGTTCAATTGACGGAGATTTTTAAATCGATATCGAGTCGTATATTTGCTTAAAAGGAAGGAAGTCGGAACAATCTCGTGATCTCTTTGAGATTGATTAAGATCTGAAGTAATTTCTCGCTTGTGCTAATCTTTCTTGAGCACGAAACGTATTTTTCAGAGAAAAATTATTTATTTAACAATCAGAGCAACTATTGGGCCTTCAGCTCAACATTCTTTGTTTAGAGAAAACATGATAGAATTGATTTATTTCTATCAATTCAACTGTATTCAATTTCAATTCTCAGTTTTTTAATATTATTTTTTTTTCTATAATTCTTTTTCTCTAAAAATCGGGTTTTTTAAACTTCAATTAAATTTTAAAATTTTTAAATTAAAAAAAAAAAAATCGCTACCGTTATCACTCACGATCGATTCGCATAACCTGGGGCCATCAAATGATCGTAGCGACCAGTAATTTGTTAAACTCAGGCATAGCAATCAAAGCCAATCAAACACAACAGCAACAACAACAAAAAGCAACATAAACAATGTAGGAGGAGTATGTACAAGTGCGCTCGTAAACAATACGTTCAATTTTCAGCTGAACAGATTTCAGGCCAGAGTGTTTTAATAGAGGTGTCCCTCTATATTATTGAGGGACGGTACCGTCGATAGAGTGAGAAACTCATTGAATTGCGGACTACATAACAATTAAGCAATATCCGATGCTTGAACGCGTGCATTATTCAAGACTTTCTGAAGGAAAAAATTTAAAAATTAAGCAATAACAATTACAGAAACAGAAATGAAACTAGTCGTTACTTACTTCTAAATAAATTACTATTAACAACAAAAAATTTAAGAATTGAAAAAAAATATGTATAAACTAGTTCGCGGGCGGCGAACACGAGCGCCGCAAACTGCAACGCCAGACGTGACTTGATTTCGAATAACTTCGAAGCGAACGTTTTCGAAACATTTTGCTGCGCGCCTTTAAACAATTCCAACCAAACGATTTTCCGATCTTATGCTCTCCTCTAACATTGCTTTGCATTCTTTTGCGAAACGAGATATACTCATAATGAGCCAGAGAGAGAGAGAAAGTCACATTTCATGTCATGGAAAGCGATAGAAACAAGTTTTTTTAAGTATTCGAAAACATCTTCAACTTCAAAAAATTGAGGTTATGACGAAAGTGCCGCTGCTTTTGAATTAACCCTCAAATGACCCTAAAGAAAGTCATACAGCAGTCAACAACAATAAATTACACTTAGCGAAATTCATTGAAAAATCAATTATTTTCAATAAAATTTTAGGGACCGCATAAAATTATTAAAGACATTTGCATGAACAAAAAATGTTAGCGCACAAAAATCGGTTTGGTTTTATACTCAAAGAAATATGTACCACTATTATTGATAAGACAATTTATTGATAAGATATAGTAATTATTTGTACTACAATTTTCTGTACTGTACCAACTGCTTCGATTAAGCCCAGTTTTCTTATCTTTATTTAATTTCAAATATGGATATATTATATGAAATATGAGTACCAAACAATATATTAATAGAAAGCAATATAATTACGAATGCAGAACTATACGAGGTCTGTTCAAAAAGTATCGCGAATTTTGAATTTCCACGGGTTACGTATATTCGATTTTACATTTCTTTGTGGCGTTATGTTGGTACCTCTGAAAATAACAGCAATTACCACCAAATCATTAGTCTCCTAGCAATGTTTTTTCTCCGTGTAGTCGTGCGCTCCTCTCATGTCTTCAGCAACCGAATAAATTGTATGACATACTTAAGCGTCGTTTTGATTGATCGATCGATCGATTGTTTGACGTAGAGACACAGTGTAGCCAATAATAAAGAAAAATAAAACAAACAATAATTGCAAACAACCGTAAATAAAACTTAAAAAAAGTTCAAAGAAAAAAAAAAATGTTTATTTGTTTTGTTTATAGACGTAGTAAAAAATTTATACGATATGTATGTACGTAGATATATCAGTTTTTTCATTATTTTGCCATATATTTTCTAATGGCTTTGATTTTGCAATGGTTCTGCTTTACAACTCAACAGTTTGCAATACTTCGGCATGCGTCTCTGAACATGCGTACAGTTTGTGCAAAAAGGTTGCATACATCTTCAGCGCAATCAAATTTTTTATTCTTCATAAGTTTTCTGTGTTATTTTGAATTTTTTTTTGCATTTCTTAGTATTTACGGATAATGCTATTGCTTGCAAGTATTTATGCTATTATTCGATTCATTCAGATTCTTATATTTTGCAACTAAATCGAGTTCCTCTTTATGGGATAGGCTTAAATTTGCTGCTTTTGTGCACGATACTGCTCAAATGTATCGCATGAATGCAAAATAATCTCATACTTGTAAGTTTTTTAGGCATAAGCTACGCTTTTGGTGCTATCTTGAAAACAATAGATAGACATTTGCGTATTTATTTTAATTTAAAACAATGAACATATATTTTTACTGTCAATTTTACGATTTCTTTCCTGTTTTTTTTTTTCTTTTCCAATGATTGCAGATACATTTTATATATTTATGGTAGTAACGCATTTCCAAACTCAAGAAACTCAAACGACTGTATGTATTTATCGTTCATTGTGTTGAAGATTGTGCGTTTAGATAACGATTGCGTTCTTGTTGTTATAATGAATTTTAATGTTTTTATATTTTTCCTTTTTTTTATGTGAATTTTTGCGTTTGCTTTTTATTTGTTTGTTTGTTTGTTTGTTCTGTAGGTTTTTTAAGAATGAATGCTTCAATGTATTTGCTGTTTGCTCTTTCATTTTATTGTTTTTGTTGCTGTCATGCCATTCTAAATACATTGAATCAATTCTTATTAAAAAAATTTAGGTCAATTCATTTGTTCGTCGAATACGCTTTAGAATTGCATTCGACAGATACGCTCGATATTGATCGAGGCTGTATCCAGCCTTTTTGTTAATTATACCAGCCTTTTTATTGGAATATTTTTATTTTTATTTTTTTCTGTTCCGTCTGTGAAAACACTAACACTTCTTTAAAGGCATTTTATTAGCTGTTATTGCTGTTGACGATCTTTCATTTTTGCCCTATCAGGAGCGTTTTATGGTGTGTGCGGCTTCCGTTAGAATTTGTTTTATAGTTTTTAGAAAATTTTTTCTTCTTCAATTTTTAAAAACTTCTTCGTTTGAGTTTGTAAGCGAAAAATTTTTTCGAATCTCAATGACATCAGTCTCTACCAAAAGTCTTCTCGGTATTTTCAAATACTTGGCCTCGAAGGAAAAAGCTTTTTATTTCTTTGTTCTATTTCTTTTTTAAATTTTTCCATTTTTGAAAAAAAAAATCCTCCGAAAAAGTCTTAATGCATTTTAATATCTGTATGACGTCAGTTTCTTCAATGCCCTCAAAATAACCCTGAGAGATGTAAAAACTTATTGCTAATACATACACACACACTCTGAACCTATAAAACACAACAACTACAACAACAAAACCACTATAAGAAAGAGAAGGAGATGGTTTTCGTTACTGCTCGTTATCGTTAAGATTGTCAGCATAAATAACATTTCAATAATACGAATATAATGGCACAAACTGACAAATAGTGTTGAAATAGAAAAAAAAAACAACAAAAACATAATACATATTGTACTATTACGCAGCGAGAAAAACAGAAGCAACAACTGTTAACATAACAAATACGATGATGAAAAGTTATGAACAAAGAGTTCAAGGACTAATTATTAAAGTGCAGCCTAAACAATAAGAATGAACACAACAACAACAACCACAATAATGACAACATCAAGTGCACCGACAATAATGGTCGACAAGACTGCTGCTTAACCACCACCGAAGCCACCACAAAAGCTGCAAGCCCTCAGGAATCAGGCGGCAGTAGACCGACCCGCATCAGCAGCAACTAACTATACGCTGAGTGGAAAAGGATAATAAGGATCAACAGAAACAGCAGAAACGACAGAAACAGCAACAAGCAGCAGCAGCAGCAGCAGCAATAACAACAACGCCAACAACAACAACAACAACAAAAGTAATTCAAGCGCAAAATGCCTTTATTTTCAGCAGTAACAACGAAAAGAACAAGAAACGTTCCAGTTTTTCAGAAATTAAAAATGATCTGAAACTTTTTCGAAAGTTACGAAAATTTCAATTAAAGGTTTTGATAGTATCGACGTTTTGATAGTATTAACTTTTATTTATTATTTCACTTCAAGCTATTTTTTTTCTAACAGAATAATTGCAAAAAAAATCTGGTTGGCTAATTTTTGGAAGGCAACACATGCTACAGCAACAACAAAGACCGATAACAACAACAATAACAGAAATTCATAAGGACCGTTTATTATGAAAGTGATGGTAGGTCAACTTTTTTATAAAACTTCAAAGAATCACGCATGACATTTCACCATAATGCATTGATGCATAAATATTGTTGACCATGGGCCACCAACAGCAAACGAATTATGTTGCGTAAGCAAATTGTGTTGAAAGGAAGAAAGGAACATATCAGAAGAAAAAAAAACTGAACAAAAAAACGTTGTTAACAATTTCAGCACTAGCCACAATAATGACAGTCCTTTGGAAAGCCATATGCGTGAATTTTCGTCACTGATTCATGAACGAATAATGAAGAATAAATTTTGCCAATGCTCGCACTTAAAATAAAAAAACACACACACACACACACATTCGAAAGATGCTCATGCATTCAGTTTGTTCCGTCTGCGCCAAAGGCACTTTACTGGCAAAATAACAAGCAGACAGATTCCTACTATCGTTGTTGTTGTCGTTGTCGTTGTTGTTGTTGTTGTTGTTGTTGCGGTTTTTCACAACATTTGCTCCCACCGAAGCAGTTCAATGAACTAACAAACATTTTCTCTGGCAACTGAGAAGAGAACAGTGGCTTCATATTACTTTAACGAGTAACTAGTAGCAGCGCCACTACAATGAACGATGCTATGCTGTTTTAGTTCTCAGCCAGGGTCGTGGAGCGCCGCCAACCATCGAGAGACGATGGATCAAAAGGCGGCAGGAGAGAAATCGTATCGCGGTGACAATATATCGCAAAAAACCGGAAAGGGACAAGAGAGTAGAACAAACGCACCATAGAGATGATATGCACGAGTACAAACAAATCACAGAAGTGAAGAAAACAAAAACAAAGAAGAGCAACAAACAAGTGACAAAAATGCAACCAACAGCGAAATTATTGTTTGCATCTACTAAAGCGATTTGCAGCAAAATCATGACCTCAGCAATTTCATGCTTCGGTTTTTTTTTCTAGTTTAGATTCTCATGGAATCCCATGGGAAAGAAGAGATTAGAGGGGGAAAATATAGGTAAGGAATATGTAGTGTAAAAATAATGATACATATTGTGCAGTGAAATACAGTGTGAAATATTGACGGAAAATAATGGCACGCACAATTTTTGGAGCATTATTAAAATTACGTTACTAATTAATTGAAATATAAAATAATAAATAATAAAAATATAAAATAAAATAAAATTAAAAATTTATGGAAATTATATATTTGAGAATTTATAGAATTTTTTTAACAGAAAGTTGAAATTTATTCTAAACTAATTTAATTATAAAGTTAAATTATTGTATGCCAGATTGATACCGTTTGAGAAAAAGAAATTCAAGAAATTTAAAGTTAAAAAACCAGGCTGTCTACCTGCATCACCCTGTTAGAATGCTGTTATCCCTTCATTTATGTACTCTGGAATGAGTTTATTGCCAACTGAATATCTGCTATTTTTACAACTGAAAAACGGTTACTACCCCCGAGCGCTTCTCTGGGTACACCTTCACTTAGATCAACACGAGTAAGCGATGAAAAGAAGATGAAAACTGAAATATTAAACAGACGAAATTAAGTACGCATATGCATTTAGCAGTATGCATATATCCATACTGTATCCTGGCATCGCCAGAAACTTCACAAAAGATATACTCGTACTTGTTCGTACAAACGTCACGTTATAGTCCAATTAACAGTGTTTACATGCACCAACTGAGAATGCATTCATGCTCATGTAAACCGGAAAATATTTGTTTATTCTGCAACGAAGAAATAGAATACGATACTATGATTTGTGTTCATTGCAGTCCATGACAGGAACGGTCACCAGGAGCCGACCAGGAGAATACGAAAAGGCACCTGAATTTTTGTAGATACTACGAGTACACGTAGTATGGCATGATATTTTTAGTAAAGAGTAAAGAATTTTCACAATTTTTTTTTGCACTGAGTTTTGAGACAATTGAAAATTGTAATGAAACAAATTGCCTGACATAAAAGTATTTCACAAATTTGAAAAAAAAGCAGTCTTCTAACAGAAAAATAGAAGAAATATTAATACATAGTTGGCGAATTAATAAAGGATTTTATTTTATCAAAAAAAAAAATCCCGTTATAATCTTTTATAACTTTTTAAGCACAAATGATGAACCTATTTTTGTTATTCAAGTGAAGATAAAACTTTACACCAAGTTACTTTTTCACAAATTCTTTAAAACTGAAGATTTATTTTTGATAGTTTTTCAACTGTCACTTTAAAGTTGACTATACGCCTTCATTCCTTTGTTCTGAATAATATCTGACGATATTACAAAATGATTTATGCGTTAAAAATTTTGAGGCGCACAAATTTTGATTCCCTCTCGCTCCATTTACTCAATGACCATGAAGAAAAATGAGACGGAGAAGGAGATGGAGATGGAGAAGAAGAACTGTATTATCGAAGCATTTTCTTCGTCTTTCGCTGGATTTACATAATTCTAATTAATCTATCTGTTGTACATTCAAAGTGAAGCGTTTGCTGTTGACGAAAGCACTTTGAGCTGTTGGTTGGCGGCGGCTACTTTTAGACAACTCTAGCAAATTGTACAGATTCTTGTCGCCAGCATTTTTTATGAAATCCACTTTTCCACTTTTAATTTCGCTGGAAATCAAATTCTTTTGCACCAGAAAACTTTTTATGCATCACTAGAACTCATTTTGCTTTATTGCAATTTTGTTATGTCTATTTAAAGAAAAAAATTCAAATTACAAATTTAAGGTTTCAAATAAAAATTTTTCTGTACATTTAGTTTTAGTGTTTTTTTATATAAGAAAACATTTAATTTATATTTTTTTTTGTTCTTTCTTTATTTATTTTGTTCTTGCGCACTCTTTAAGAAAACTCAATCATGATTTTTATGGTACATTTACACTGTCTGTGAAATTAACGATGTCACTAAATTGAGTCAGTCCGCTCCCTCCTTCCTTCCTTCCTTCCTTCCATCCATCCGTCCATTTAATATAAACAGTATAAAAAACTGAAATCCAAAGAAACAGGTTTTTGTTTTTTTAACTCTTTTTAGCTCTTGTTAATGGACGTATAACAACTCGTTATACGTCCATTGAATTTATTCAAAAAATTATTAATTTAATTGTCCAGATGTTCCAAAAAATACCTTTTAACTTAATTTAAATATTATTTTTAGCTTTTTTCGTTCTTTTTTAAACTTAACTCTTCTTCAAAAAACTGGGGACAAGTTAAAAATATCGGGAGTATTTAATTATAAAAAGCGACAAAGGCTGGTCTGCTCCTTTCTCTAAAAAGTTCAGAAATAATTGAAACCAGTCCAAGCAAAATTATATTTCAAAACCTAATATTTCGCTATTTTCATCATAATTTTCTTATCATTTGTTGTATTTATTTGCTTGTACATCATATACATATTAATCAATACATATAAAAATTTCCAACCAACGCTCAGGTTCCGGACCACATTTCACAGCTTCCGCATTTCTCACGCCAAATGTCAGCATCATGATCATCCGTGGCGGAGAACTCTCTTCCATACGGTGGTTGCGCAAAGACTTTCAGGTAATAACTGCCCCTTAAGCCCGGCTTCAAACCGTATCCCATTACAGTCGTTGGTTTCAAGCATTCCTCTCCTTCCATTTCGCCCCGGCAACCGGAACTCAAGAAATTTCCCTCATATTCCAGATACACCGACTCGACGTAGTATTTCCAAGCACGCGCATGTGAACATAGCACAGTGCTGCAGCCGGGCTGATGATGGCCAGCGGCAATATTTCGCGGATAGAAATCGATAGTGCCCTTAGGGCGGAGCACGCCCAGGATGCCCGGCGTTGTGTGTATCAGATCGACCGTTTCGGCGTGCAATTCTTGCAGGCCATATGGTTCGTCCCTGCGGCCCGGCTTGTAGCAAACACCAGCCGGATCCAGACCAGTGATGCGCTTTATGCTCTTAAGTGTTCGGCTGCGGAACTTGGTCGCAGCATAGGCGGCGACGTGCGCGCCAACACTGTGCCCGATGAGGTGTATATTTTCGATCGGTACTAACTCCGAAAGCGCTACCAGAACATCACCTAAGGCGATCCCAATTTCTCTGACGTCCAAATTGAAAAGCTCGTCCAGATTTTCAATGTGTTTGCCCAAATTAAGAATCTGAAATGTGCAGGCAAGTATTATACGGACAATGGACAATCTGGTAATTGTCTTACTAACCACAAAATTGCCATTCTCGCGGCAACGGTACGCTTTGCTCATTGCAGTGATTATGTCCGTATCGTGCGCACTGTTTGACCAGCCTGCTACCAGCACAACTACCGTCCTGTTCGCCATGAAGTGTAGGCTGTCCCAGAGCGAGCTGCCATCTTTAAGGCTGACAGTTTCGTTCTGGCAACCGGTCAGCAGCATCAAGTCCAATCTGCTAACGTCGAGTTTCACAAGCGTCCTCTCATTGCTTTCCGAGCCTTGGGTTGAAATTAAAGAGCAAATATGGCCGATCAGTAAGAAGTTAAAAAACCATGCCGTTTCAGACCTACGTAGAACCTCAAATTTACGTACATATTTTCCGTACGACTCGAGAGAATATCTCCGGAGAAATTTCAGCAAGATGTTTTTTGGACATAACAAGAATATTGTTGAATTCTTCTACCGACATTATATCAGATTGTGGCGGTTGCTTTTCGGTTAATGGTGCCGCGGTGGTGGTGGCCTTCGATTTTCTTTTCTCATATTCCTCGTATTTCTTTGTGTTCAAAGATGCCAAGAGTTTTCTCAATTCCTCTATGACTTGTAAAGGCCGTAGAACCAAATTTGTGATGTTGAAGTGCGAAACACTTTTCTGCACGAACTCCAGCAATGCTTTCCCGATAACTTGTGCATTGTGTTCCTTAAACCTAACCCTACATTGCGCATTGACTGAATCCAGTGAGGGCCATTTTCCGGTTCGCATAAAGCGCCCTATGATACTCTTAACCAAATGAAATGCCTCCTCGACATCGGAGGAACTTCTCAATTGTGCCCACACTTGGCGACAATAAATTACACTTAAAAAAATTAGCAAGAGAGTAACAGTCGTCATTTTCTCAAACGTTCTGAAGGACTAAAACACAGACCACGTTTGTCCGAGAGAATCTATCTCTTTCTCCTCCTCACCGGAGATTAAAACGACCGACTAAACTGAATTCTGAAATTACTACTCTCTTTAAATATGACAGGAATAACGTCAGGAAACTTTCCGAAACGGTCTCAGTTATAGGACAAATCGGATTAATTGCCATAACGAAGATACACAGTGGAAAATTTCGAGAGATGTACATTTATTGCGACTGAATTTTTCAAAAAATTAAAATGAATTTATCACAAAATAAGTGTAAAAACTTTTTAGTTCTTCGGCGAAGAACCTTTTCATCTTAGAATGGAAAACTTCATCTCTGCGTTTAGTTTTAATTTAATAAAAAAGTTCGAAATTCTAATCAAATATAGTTGAAGATTTTTCATCCAAAGTGAAAGTGAAAGTGAAGTTGAAATCGCGCACTTTTTTGTCGGTGAAGAAATTACGCATTATTGGAAGTAGAAGTAGAACACTTTTCAGTTAGAATTTGAAACTTTAAGTCAGTATTTCAAAACGGAAGGTTTATGTTTTGCTATTTCGGCCTTAAACAATTTTTGAAATAGTTCCAATATTAAATTGTAATTTTTTTAGTGTATGAGTATTTATTGGTATTGGCAAATAACCAGCAGCAAAATACAATAACTATAAAAAAAAGGTGAAACTAATTCAATTTGTTATAATTTTTACGCCTTTGTAAACTAAGAATTAGTATCTAGAATTATTTTGAAAAAATCGTCAGTTTAGAGATCTCAATTTGATGATATTACAGCTGAAGTTGCTAAGTTTGCACGTCGGTTTAAACAACATTTAAAAGAACTATAACGTTATTTATTTTCTCTTTCGGAAAGTGAAGTAAAAAAAGCACACTAAACATTCAGATATCAATATTGGCCACAGCAGAATCATCATTCGCGTAAACGATCCATACTGTCAAATGGCAAACCTTCAGCTAAACAAATGCTATTTCGGAAGACACTGACATTTGACAGCTGCCAAACGGCAGGGCTTTACTTGCCGTAACTCGAAATGGCTAAACCTTTATATCCCGAAAGTCGCACTCACCTGCCTAAACAGGTGACGATTCGATTTTCGATGTTGTCTCTAAACATTGAAACAACAACTAAAATGCAAAATACACCCAAAAGCGTAAAATATTCGTAAGTGTTATTTAGTACAGGCAAAAAGTAGAACCTCACTACAAGAAGAGGGCCACAATTAGCGAATAAATAGTGACTATTTTTAGATTATCGATTCTAATAAGAATTATTTATAAAAGAGAAGAATGAAGAGCAAGGCATGAAAACGCTTGGGCGTTTCACAAAAAAAAAGCTGCTTAAAACTTAGAAATTGAGTCAAAGAATATTGATTTGTGTATGATTTATACTTATTATAGACATGGGAACTATTTAAGGGCATAAAGTGATTGCAAAAGTTTTGATTTCATTGTATTGTCGAAGAATTAATCGGTAAAATAGATTACACAGTCTTACCTGTTTTCGCTTCACTCGAACTCTGTATGTTTATAAAAAGTCAAAGACGTTTTCAGATCCATGAGGTCGATATGGATGGAGCAGCAGTCCGACAAAAATATCATATTGCTTTCCGGTTCACAGAGATTGTAATAAAACCGAAAGAGCGAAAGTTCAAAACGAAGCACACAAAAAAATTGGCAACATGAGAAACGATTTCCGAAGATTCGAAGTTCGAACTTGTCGGACGCGCAAGTCGTTTGGAGGTGTTTGACGGTGTTACTGCAACGATGCAATAAAGAAATAAACAAGGTGTTGTCTGTCAACTGATAAAAACAACAAGAAAAACATCAACAGTGACAACAACAACAACAAATGATAATAAACCGCATGAATGATGAATAAGATTCATCAGATTCATCACATACCAATTATTTCGTGTAATATTTTTCTGGATTATTTTCATTTCCCCTTTAATTCTGCTCTCTTTAGATCTCAAGTTTATCTCTTAGATACTTATGTACGTATTTTCTGCTCTTCTCTTACTTACATATCTCGTATATTGTTGTTGTTCTTATTTACGTTAATGAGAGAGTACACTGTTCGGCTTGTACACTTTTTCAGCTGTGTGTTACTTTGAACCTTTGTTTGTATTCCTCTTCCTCTTCTCAGCTGATTTCAACCAGATATTTCATAGGTACGACAGCAACAACATTAAATGATAAAAACAGTAGAAAAAAGAATCACTCACAGGGTTGCCGCGTCTTATTTGCCGGCTCTACCAATCTTTTTTTAAATTCCTAATTTTTATACCCTACACCCGAAGGGATGAGGGTATATTCACTTTGTTCTTCCGTTTGTAACGCATTAAAGGAGGCGTGGCAGGTATAGAAAAGTATCTGTCTGTCTGTCTGTGGAAATCACGATTACGGGAGAACGCATAGAGCTATCGCCGTTTGGTACAAATATTCTTTGTCACCATAGGGTGTTTGGTATTGAAAATGAAGTAAATTCGACACAGTGACACGCCTACTTTTTATAGAAAATATGAATTTTCCCGTGCTTTTAGCTCAATTTCTTAGCTTGTAGAGTGAATTTTAAGCTAAAGTTTTTGTTCTGAGTCCCCCATCTTAGAATAAAATATACTCCCAAAATTGGGAGTGGTCCGCCCACTTGTATAAAATGAAATATAATGAGGTGTTTATTGAGAAAAGCGGTGTTGTAAATGAGTTCATCGAACAAGATTTACTACCTGTAAATAAAGTGAAAGTAGGTGTCACCCGCCCACTTTTTGTCATCACTTCGACAGATGTGGGTATAGGGTATATGACCTTCGGCCAGGCCGAAGTTACCGTTCTTACTTGTTTTATACAATTAACTTATTTTTTATACAACAAAATTTCCCAACATAATTCTCCATGGCTATATTCTTTATATATCGTGTTTTATCATTGGTGCTTAGTTTTACATTTATTTACTATTATTATGCGGTATTATACTATCTTTAATGCGGTAATTTATCGAAACGTAACTACCTGTATTTGTACATTTGTCAATTCCAAATTCTTTAAAAAATTATAAAAAAGAAAATTCTCTAAAAAATTTTAAAAATTAGAAAAAAACGTATTCTTTAAACGTTTCCCAAATTCCCTGATTTTCCTTCCAATAGTAAAATATCCTGCACCTGGCAACCCTAGCATGCGAGTCAAACGTAGCAAACGAAGAAACGTGAGTCAAATGCAAAAGTTCTTATGTGAACTAAGAATAAGCAGAGTAAGAAGAAGATATCGAAAACGAATAAGCAATAGCATTCTGGAAATTGATGTTTAAGAAGGGCGAGCACAAGAATAGATAACAAAACCAAGCAGATACCATTAGGTACGATACATAAATACTTCCAAAAACACAATGCAACAAAGAAAAATGACAATGAGGCAATCTTTAACCACAGCCAGGCAGACATAGAAGAAGCACGCGTGGATTTTGCGGTCCTTTTTCGTTTCATCTGCAGATACTCATACGAGAACCACAGACTGCAACTTCGACAGCAAACGAGTTATTGTGTCGCATTTTGCCTGAATGCTTGCAATTCTTTTCGAGACGTATTCATTGATTTTATTCAGAATATTACAACACATTTCTTATTGTTGTTGTTGTTGTTGCTGTTTTTACAGCCGAATGGTTTAGTCAGTGTCTGCACTTTCGTTTATAGTTATTATCTAATAAAGGCTTGAGCGATGCACTTTATCCCATTAAATCACAACAAAAAAAAATTAACCGATTCAAAGAGAAAAGATTTTTTTATTTCTTTTTGTTTGTTGCTTTTTCTTTAGAGAGAGTAGAGAGTGCGGGGCATGCTACGGCATACTTGTAAATATTGATTTTATTTTCTACAAATTTCTTGACTTGTTAGAGATTACTTGTTAGTCATTACGTATTTACATACATATGTACACACTTATGTACATTTCGGTATATGTATGTATATGTACATATCTTTTTCGATTCGATTGCGTTATGTTGAGATTTGCGTTTTACATTGTTCTTTCGGAAAAGGCGAATTTGGATTCTTTCAAATTCATTCGTTCACCGAGAACTTGTTAATTCTCGTATCTCTACAAGTTACAATATTATTTCGCACTCACTTCGTAGGTTTGGTGCGATGCAGTGAAATAACACACCTTCAGATACTTAAATGTTGAGGCGTCGTAGATAAGTTGGGTTGGTCTGGTCGGCGGAGTAATTTGAATAACAATAGTTTGCTGAACTTTAATTTGTCAATCTTCACGATACCAAACAAAAGGGCAAGCCATATATATATATTTTCGAATTATGTGCTCTAAGAAAGAGTTTTAAACACTTTGAATTCTTTCTTTAGTTATGCATTTTTTTTTGTCTGTAAAGAATCTAAACCTCCCGTTGCTTGCACCATCCGCTACGAATCTAAATCACTGACTAAACTTTGCTTCTTACTGAATCGGTTAAAATGAATGATTTGAATGGATTTTTTCACCAGTTTGTTGAGGTGAAAAAGAGTTGAGAGCAAGAAAAGAAGAGAAAACTTAATTCAAAGAGTATGTAAACAAGATGTTGCAATTGAACTCTTTTCATTAGTTTTTCCTCTCTTTTAATCATTGTTTCTTTTCTATTATATTTTGTATTTCTGTTGACAGCCTCTGTCAGATGTTTGTTATTTTTAGGTTATATAGTCAGATGATTTCTTTGTGCGGTAAATTTTTGTGCGACACTTTTTCTTTTTTTAGGCGGTTTTTTCGAACTATGTAACGCAAATCTTTACTATGTTTAAAAAATAGAAGCTCCAGAATGACCATCATGCATTAAAGTTTATTTCTAGTTGTGACAATCAATCAACACAAATATTTAATAAAAACAATAAATTTAGTTTCATATATGTATTTTAATAAATTTGAAATAGTATTTTAATTATCTTGATTAGTCTCCCTTTCACAGTAAATTTATAAATATAAATATAAAATGTAATTTATAATTATTTCTTTTATGTTGTTATTATTATTATCTCTAATCTTTTTATAATGTATTCTGTTTTTAAAAGAAATAAATAAATTTAAAGAAATAAATAAAATAAATTAAAAGAATAAAATAAATAATAAATTAAAAGAAACAAATAAAATATACTAAAAAATTGACCAATTTTTTTTATGAAAACTAGAATTGTTCCATGTCAGTTCTTCTTCTTTCTGGCGGTGAAAGGGGGCCTATCCATGGACCACCTCATAAATTCGCCACTTACATTTTAAAATTACATTTATTTACATTTGTAAAAAAACAACTGTGTATAACAAAAATTATTTTTTATATTGAACTGACTTATTATTTTTTTTAGCTGATACATGCCATCAATGCGTATACACCAAAATTGTGAAATTCCCCATTTCGAGTACAGTAGGAACAAAAGTAGGAAAAAAAAGAAGACAAAGTTCGTGGTGAATTTCTAGCGAGAGTAGTAAAGACCAACCGGATCACCCACCACAAGCTGTCAAAAAAGGGTTCGCGAGAAGGGACTAATGTTGTTGATGGCTCAACCAATGCTCAACCTCCCACCACCCACTCGCCGCAGTCAACCATGGAGTGCCGACACAACTCTCGTTTATATTACTACACAAGTTTGCGAAAGTATTCGAAAGAGTAAAGAGTGCAGAGTACAGAAAACGAAGAGCTGCAAAAATGACGACACGAAGATGAAAATTTCTGTGAACATCTTGATTTTCCATTCAGTTGTTTGGGAAAAATGCTGTGAATAAGTATTCCAATAAGTTTAATAAATAATTTTAAGGTGTTTCGAAATATTAACAAAACAACTTATACTAGATATAGATAAAAATTTTTTAAGTGAGAGCAATTGAGAGTTGAGTGTTAATAAAAAGGAAAAAATACGTATTAAAATTTTATTATAATTTTATTAAGAAAAAAAAATAAAAGAGACAAAGACGTTAAAAAAAGAAAACCATGTCAACCGAGAACAGTGCACCAGTGGATCCTAGGGTTCAAGTAAGTTTTTAAATTTTATAAAATTTTTTTTTGGTTGCTTTTGGCTTTTACTAAACGCGACCCTCGACAGCAAATGAAAAATCTTTCGCTCTACTTTTAGTATTCCGTCAGAAAAAAATATTTTCAGCATTTGCGTTTTGTTATCGCTGAATTGTTTTATAGTCTTTTTTAAATTTTTGGCGAACTTTTTTTTTTATAATTTTCCGAGGTCCCTAACTTTAATCACTTAAATTATTTATCACACCTTTTTTTTTAATGAAAATAAAATAATTATTTTTACAGTTGGATTTTTGGGTTTTTTTAAATTTTTATTAAAAATTTTTTTTATTATTACATACTTTGTTTTTCCGTATAATGCGTTACATAGCCGGAGAAGTGGCAGGCAAAGAAAGTATGTATGTATTTATTCATCCTCAGAATGACCTGAATCGATTTAGCCATGTTTGTCTGTCTGCTGTCTGTCTGTAAACACGTCTGTCCGTCTGGCTGTCCGTAAAAATCATGATTACAAGCGAACGAATAGAGGTAATGTCTTGAAATTTGGCACCAGAGACTGTTTGAGATTGAAAATGGCATCAAATTGTTATTTCCGAGTTCATCGTATTGAGGAAAGTAGGTACATATACTACATACTATGTTATATATCATGGTTATTGTTGAAAGAAACGTTTTCGAAAATAAGTTAATAGATCTAAATTGTCTATTGTGATTTAAAAATGGAAATCTAAATGGGCGTCACTCGCCCACTTTTCCATCATCGATTCGACAAATACGCTGTCGGTAGGGTTTCCGAGCTTCAACCAGGCCGACCGATGCTCTTACTCGTTTATCTTTCTTTCCTATTTTTTTTAAATATGTAAATATTTTTAGGAAGATATTGCCTTTACATTTATTCACAATGTTTTTCTGCGCACTTAATTTCTTTCTTTCAATCTTTTAGTTCGACTGATCTTTATTTTGCATTTAAAGAACATAAAATGATATTATGCTCTACCATTTTTTTTAAATTTTACCAACTAGTTTTCTTTTTGTTCCCATTGTCTCTATCTTTCTCTCTCTCTCTCTCTCTCACTTTTTTTTCTCTCTATCTCTCCCATTGCGTGACTCGAATTTGAACCATGCCGCTAGATTGAACTGGAGAAATTGAACACTGCAACAGACAATATTAACAAGTTCGAAGTGGAGCTTGATGTGAGTATTGATTTTTAAGCGTTTCAAATAAACTTCTTGGCACCTGCCCATTTTCATTTTCTCATATTGAACAGCCATCACTATTTTTAGCACCGGTAATACAATTACTTTGTTGCCTCAAGGATTTCATTAAAAATTTACCCTTTTATTTATTAATTGAGCACAACCGAAACCGCAACTAGTTCCTTCTTTTTTTGATATTGACGTTGGTTAACCGTATATCGTATAAAGATTGTACATATGTACTCGTATTTCTATAAGCAATAAATTGTCTGGACTGACAAACGGAAATGCATTACAGAGTTCATTGGAAAAAAGTGGAAATTTATAAGTGATGAAGCTATTTTGTGACATAAATATAAATTTTTTTTTTAAATTATTGATACGGAAAAAATATAAAGAGTAAAGTGAGCGTTTTTGCATTTTTTTTAATCATTTTCAAAGTTTCGCTTTGTTTTACATTTCACTGACTAAGAGTGTGTAATGAGTGTATAATTGTTGTTGTTGTTGTTGTAGTTTTCCTATGATTTTCTGGTACACACACACACACACACACACATACACATATATGTATATATACATATATACACTTTTCCATTCTATTTATCTATGCAGAAAGTAAAGCTATCTCCCGGCTATTTTTCACCTCACCACAATCATCGCTCTAGACAAGTGCCCTCGTTACACCAGTGGCCAGCATCAGCAAGAGGTCACCCCTCCCACGCTCGCGCTCACTCTCTTATTTGTTTTTCCCTACCAATAGTTTTTCCTCTCTTTAAAACGAGAGCCACAAAGTCTCATTCCTGACTATACCAGAAAGCTAAGATTTTTTCTACTCCAGCACGACCGCCACGTTAATTAAGCCACGTTATTTTTAAACATGTTACAAAATGTTGCATATCCTTCGGCGTATTTACACATCCATACACACAAATGCTGTAGTGTGAGTTTTCATGGTTGTGTTTTTTAATACTCAATTAACTTCTGTAACTCTATGCTTTCATAATTAATTTTGAATATTTTGTTGCGGTTAAAAAAAATTTAAGGCATTAAAAATGCCTTTCTTCAGGTAGACTTTTGAGTAGTGAAGCTTCTTTGAGCTTCTTTGTTAAATCAAAAAAATTTATTTAACTAATCTTCTTGATTCTTAGGAGGCTAAATGCGAGTTTAAAAAGCTACAAGCAGAAAGTGCAGTGCGTATGAAGCAGGCAGCGCACAAACTGGGTAACTCGATAGAAGCCGCCAAACCTTATTACGAGTCTCGTATCTATGCGGCACAGGTGAGAGTACTCCGCACAATAACGCATTATAGAATTATGCGAATTGTGGCGTGGTATCTTTAATATTCTTAATTATCCTTTCTTCTTTTCATTCTATCTTTCTTTTGGATCAAAGTTGACTAAAGAAACTCAACAGGCAGCCGTCAATTATGAGAAGGCCAAGTCTATTGTCGCTGCTGCCAAAGAAATGGTTTACTTGGCCGAACAGGGCCTGGGTGAAAAATCAACTCTGGACACGGCCTGTCAGGAAATGTTAAGTCATGCCGCGAGTAAGTGAATAGAAGCTTCGTCATACTATAATTAGTGATGCGCACGAGACGAGACTAGATCCTAGCTTCCATTCGTTGAGAAATGATTCGAGAGCGAGACAAGCCTTCTCATTCGAGACGAAATTCGACAAGGAGACAGACTTTTTTAGTCAAGACGAGATCCGAGAGTGACACAAACTCTTTCAGGCGACACGAAATATGAGAACTAGACAGATATGTATCGTATTTGCAGTCGGTGCGAGATCCGACAGGCTTTTTCGAAAAAAAGAGATCCCAGACAGATTATTTCCATCAAGACGAGACCGACTTTTTCAGTGGAGATGAGACCTGAGATTGCAATCTCCCAAATTTCGAAAGGTTTCGCTTGTGCGCATCACTATGCTATTAGTAACTTAATTTTTGGAATATACCTCGATTGTTTTACATGAAGGCAAAGTGAATCAATCGCAGTTAGAAGTGACCGATGCGCGCAATTCCCTGAAAATGTGTCAACTGAAGCTGGAGGTGGCCAATAACCGAGTTGGAAAACTACAGGGTCAACTAAGAGCGGCTATACGAGCTTCCAGGTAAGAAATAAATATGAGAAGAGAATAAATGACATTTTTCTTTTGTGGAAGACATTTTTAGTCTTCCACACATAATATTATGCGAATTATTAGATTATTATTTTTATTCTTATTCATTTTATACAGTATGCATTCTTTCCTAATTTTCGTTACACTCCAAAATTGTTTAATTTATTTCGTTTTAGTTTCAATATTCGTCGAAATCTTCTTTTAGTCAATTCATTGGTCTACCAGCATCGCTTGCAATCCTTGTAAGCTAATTATGTACATACAAACATACAGATAATACTTAGTATCAGAAACTGAAAATCGAAGTAAGAAGACGAATGAAAACGAAAAACTAAACCCTTGCCCTTCAACAAACTCATTACAGACCATATTATGAAACTCGTGCCAACTACAATGGCTTGCTCAAGGCCCAGAAAGTGAAGATCACCGAGTTTGAAGGCAGGATAGCCGATGCGAAGCTCACCTACAATGAAGCGCTGAAGAACTTAGAGATGATCTCCGAAGAAATCCACCGACAGCGCCAGGAAAAGAAGAACTTACTCAATTTCGGCGCCTCCCTGAAAGCGCCGCCGAATTTACTACAGCCTCAAACGCTGCACAACAACCAGTTTCCTTGTAGCATCGATTCCACCGACGAGTATCTGGAAATACCTGATAAACTGTCGCCCAACTCAAGTCCCGTGCGCCAGCGACACCCCGACGAGCACGACTGCCCGCATCTACTGCAGGACTTCGAAACCGTATTGACGTTTCGTGCGGATCGTCACGATGGCATCGCTTTGGCCAATTCAAACGGCACCAGCGTTAGTGATAGTCTGATTGCACACGCGCAGCTGCATGGACCCTACGAACTGAAGTCATCGAACGTGGCAGGTGGGCCATCCGGCGGTGACGGGGCCAGCTCCAGCACCAGCGCAGGCTACGATGCCGACGAAATCGAGCAGTGGACCGAAATACGATTGTCGCATTCGGACAGCACTAGTTCCAGTTATTCCAATCGGTCCTTGCTACGAGACGAGTGCACAAACAATCTGGCGGAAGATGCACGCTCGCAACGCAGCAACTCCTCGTCGTCCTCCAATGAATCCCGTCGCAAGGTCACGTGCACTACCATTTTCCATGATGACCAGCTGAATCAGAAGCAGGGCCTCAGCCAGTGGCTGTCGCGCTCCAGCAGCTTTCGGGCCAGCGGTGGCCGACGGCAGAGTCTCGATTTGCTGATCGATGCGAGCGACAAGGTCAAGGATGTGTTCTCGCTGGGCTTCCAACGGGTGGGCAGGTCGCTGGAGCGCCGCAACAGTGAGTCAGAGGTGCGCGGCGACGAAGCAGTCATAGAGTCGGCCAATGGAGCTGCGCTAAACGCCACAACGTCAACAACGTCGACGGCAGGGGAATTCTTCCTATTTTCCAGGTCAGTAGGCGTGTCAAGCGATGATGATAGTAAAACCGAAGCGGCGGCGACGCCAGCAAGTACCCTAAAAGTTATTGATAAGAGTATCGGCCAAGGCTTGCTGGGCACCCTACAGAAACGCTTCACCAAACTGATTTGAACACTCCAAAAATTGACAAAAACCATTAGAAATTTGATATAGATCTAAATTTAAAATTATGAATTCTACAAAATCTTCAAAAGATGTTAGATGTTAACTGTTGGCTACTGTTTCGTAGAAAAATTTCCTTAAGAATTTCCTTTAAACCAAAAAAAAATGGTTTAAAAAGAATAAAATAAAGAAAATTTTCAGGTCGTCCGAGCCAAAGGAGTTGCTTTCCGATGAACAAGTGGAGAACTTGCTACTGAATCACAGCGTGGACGAGAATGGTGCATTTATAGTGGATGATTTGAAAGCTCCACAGCAGCACCAGAGCCAGCGGCATGACCATCGACGACAAGAACAACGCCACCACCCGCAACAACTACAAGCAGCAACCAGTATTTTTTTCTAAATAAAAATCAAAATACAAAGCAATGGAAATCAGAAGCGTGAAGAACTAGAAAATTTGTACACATATCAGATGAAGTTTCGGAAAGTCGTCAAAGGTTAGAATAAACATAACTCTAGTTAGGAAAAAAGAACCACTAAAATTATATTTTTAGTTTTTGAAATTGGCGCCGATTGATTCGAGTTATTAACGTTATGGTCATAAATAATGAATTTGTGTAATGTTTGATCATCCACAAATTAAAACAAATTTTCAAAGTGATCTCAAAAACATAATCATGTAAAAAAAATTGCCTTTAAAACATTGTAAAAATATTAAAGAAACTCCATGAGAAAAAAGTACAGAGTATAAAAAGTAGTCATATTTTAGCAGACATTTTTTTTCAAACTGAATAAATTTATTCAATTGAAAATATTACGACAGAAATAGACAGATGAGTTAGAAAAAGTGAAGTAAAAATATCCATTTAGTAAATGTACAATAAAACGATGTAATTTAATTTAATTTCGTATTTTAATTTTAAGGCAGAAATTGTTTTATATTTCATGGTTCCGGCCTCCGCTTTACTTCCGAAAATACAAACACAATTTTGGACATGCGGGATCTTATTGTAAAGTACTAAGTAGTGATGTGCTAATTGTCTTAAAATCAGTCAGAGCCGTTTGAAGGCACTTGATAGAAGCTAAACATTATAGAAAATAGTTGGTTGCATTATAATATCGTATTTATGTACAGTTCAGCTAAATACAATACAATAGATCCACTAAAAAGGTATTATAGTAAAACCTACAAGATAAAATATTCGTACAAAGCAATTTTAGCGTAGACTTTCTTGAAGTTACAGTGATAAATCAAACTAATCCAGAGATCTTAAAGTACTAGTCATAGAAAGAAGTAAATAAAAATACCTATAGATTGGTTAAAATTTAATGTTAATTACATATATGTACATGCAGCATCTATTGAAGAAAAAATGTACGATATATTATAAAGTATTAGATATATGTAAATGATTTTATAACCATGAAATAATAATTATTTATTGTTACTTTAGTGTTAATTGCCTACAAAATAATGTGCAGAAAAATAATAAAACAAATTTAATAAATAATAAAATTTTAAACATAAAAACTCGTATAATGAATTTTTATTGGGAAAAACTCTTTTTCTTGGGGAAATGGTAAGATGGTAAGAAATGCATGGTAAGAGAGACGAGAAAGGCATCCAATCGGTACAGGAGACACAAAGATAGTGGTGGCATGTAATTTAATATTTACAAGAAAACAAAAAAAGGTTGAAGAAGATACTCCGCAAGCAGAAAAGACAGACGTAGAGACCTTTTTGTTCCATCAGAAGAGATAATTTTGAGGAGCTCTAGCAGCTATTCGATGTGATCCTATATTTTAAAATACATATTGAGGACTGCATGAGACGTCCCGAAGCCTTGTTCAAGACGTCTTGAAAGTTTCAGGGGTTGTCTGAAATGATTCTATTGCTTTCAAATCAAGCGGTGACTTTTGGAAGCGCTGCCGAAAACATTGCCATATATGCTTCCGATAGTCACGGCTTGATTCGAAATCAAATGGAAGCACTGCATCAACGCAAAAATATTGCGCTGTCAGTTTCGAATCATTCGAGACGTCTCATGCAACCCTCTAATACATATGTATATATGTATGTATTTAGTTACAGCAAATTATAAATGCTAAAAAAGATAAAAACATATTTGGAATAGATCGAGTTTTGTGTTCGTTCATCTTTCCGATATTATACTGTAGACATACTCGTACTTAACAATTAAAAATTACTTCCAATGTCAATACCTTTTTAGTACTCTTAATAGGCAACTGCTACTACTCCGTTTTAAAATGTCAAGTGTCAAAATATACAGCTGATTGCTCCTTGTTTACTAAAATACAAAGCAAAACAGAAACAACAAAGATCCTGCCAAATGAAAAGTTCTTCTTATTCCTGCCGAGTTAAAGGAGGAAAGTGATTAATTGAAAATCGATATAAAATTGTTTTACAATTTTTATTTAATTGTTAACAGCAAAAGCTGCGAAAACATAACTCTTTGAAATGGATGCAAATATTGAAAATCCATTAATTAAAAAGCACACGCTCAGTCCAGGAAAAAAATTTATACCACTGCGATCAGGCACAAGAGTAAGGAAGATTTTTGAAGTTCTCGACGCTATTCAAAAATATTATGATCTGATTCAACTAGAATTAATTCTTTCCTCCTCAGGTTAAATTTCATTTCCAAACGCGCAAGGTCAGTGATGGCATGCTACTCGATGATAGTCGCAAGATGGACAAACCAATGGAGCTAGTGCTAGGTAAGAAGTTCAAGCTGGAAGTGTGGGAAGTTATAGTGCAGAAGATGGCATTAAATGAAGTAGCCAAATTTACGGTGGACAAATCGGTAGTAATTGTTAGTGCCAGTACTAAAATACATTTCTACTAAAATCTTCTTTGGCAATTACTACGCAGCTCGTAGCACAATATCCGTTTATATCGAAGACTTTGCGTGACGTGGGCAAGCGAACGTCGACGGATGAACGTCGTCACTGTTGTGGCATGACACTACAAAATGAAGGTATCGGGTATAAGGATTTGGACGATCTGTTAAACAATCCCTGTGACCTCGAATTCACTATTGAATTATTTTCCGTCGAAATGCCGGAAGAATATAAAAAGGAGCGCTGGCAAATGTCCGACGAGGAGAAATTGCAAGCCACTCATGAGCTGCGGGAGCGTGGCAACCACTTGTACAAATCGAAGGAATACCAGCAAGCAGAAGAATGTTATCGTGAAGCTGTGGGCATCGTGGAGCAATTGATGTTAAAGTAAACAAATTATCGATTAGAAGTAAACCAGTAAAACTCTACCGTTTTGTTGCTTGTAGGGAAAAGCCACATGATGCAGAATGGTTAGCATTGGCAGAAATCAAAGTGCCTTTATTGCTTAATTATGCGCAGTGCCGGTTGGTAGCTGGTGATTTCTATGCGGTCATTGAACATTGCAACGAAATTTTATTATTAGATCCGGACAATGTTAAAGCTTTGTTTAGGCGTGGGAAGGGACACTTAGGTGCTTGGAATCCGCTAGAAGCACGAGCTGACTTTAAACGTGCTGCTGATTTAGATAAAACTTTACAAATTACAGTCACTAAAGAATTGAAAGCGATTGAGGAAGAACAACGATTACGTGATGTTCAGGATAAGTTAAAGTTACAGAAATTGTTTTAGGTTACAAATTAGTTATTTGTATAGGAGTATATAATCTGGGAGTATAAAATAAGTTAGGTATTTTGGGAACAGATAAAGATACTTAATTTCAATTCATTTCACAGGTCCGTATCCGCCCCGAAAAAAAAATTATAGAGAAAAATAGAATTTGGGTATTCTCTTTGGTATTATCGACCCAATTCAGTTGGACTAAATCTTCCTAATTAATAATAATTATTCAATCAATTATAATTCTTTCTGTTGTGGTTACACCAAATCTTTTCTTTTTCCAGAAACAGATCTACTGTATAAAAACAGCCTGTTTTATTAATTTAAGAATGGAAAGAGGACGAAACGTTTTATTCGTTTGTTATATAAAATATACGAATAATAACATAACACCAAACTATAATGCCATTCTTGGAAAAAAACTGAAACAAAATTATTTCTTCCAAACTTTTCTCAAACTTTAATTACTCTAATATTTCCCCAGACAATTTTAAACCTTTATATATAGATATTGTGTATCAATTGTTATAATAATTTATATATATGTACATAATAAAATCTCATAGTTATGTCTCTTTTAAAATTTAACTTTGTAGGATATAGAAATTATTAACAAATTTTTAAATAAAACATCTATAATAATAAAAGACATTACTGTTTAAATCCTAAAAAGAAAACTATTGCATTCTTAGCTCGTTTTTAGCAATTGTGCATTCCTCTTCGTCATGCTCTGTTTTTCTATTATCATCCGTACGCCAAACAAAAGGTCCAAGTCGATCTTCCACATCTAGAAAATTGTTTATAGTCTCCAAACTTTGTAGGTTATCGTTAAGCAGTGAATTGCAACGGCTTAACTGCTGCGACACTTGACGAATTTTGGCAAACTGCTCCGCGTAAGCGGCGTAAGTCTTTTGCATGTCAACATATGAGGCGAACAGTGTCGTAATGGTATTGCTCACCATTTTGGTGCGTTCAACCAACTTGTTTTGATCTGAGGCCACCTGAGTCGCACAAACATTAAAATGCGTTTGCATGCGTGCGCAAATGTTATGCAAATGCGTTGCAGGCAGGCGTTCGAGTATTTCGGGGTGACGCGTTAGCGATGCCGATGTCACTGTATCACGTATAACAGGCAGGAACTGTGGTACGTTGTGAAGGCGTGTCAGATCAGGATCTATATCAAGTTCATTCTCTTTAGTGCCAGGCTTTACAATGACTATATTGTGCTTGGATGAACTCTGTGGTCGCTTAGGCTTCGTGCCACTTGGGTAGGATTTGCGTACCGATGTATTGCGTGCTGAAGAACTAGCTACATAAAGAAGGCCGCTACTGTTCTTGTTGCGGATTTTCGGTGAGTCGCCAATGGGTCGGTCAGTGTACGAAACATAGGGAAGATCAGAACAAACACTTAGAGGTGGAGATGGTGCTCGACCAAGCTCTGAGGTGGTTGGCGAATTGTTGCCAGGCGTGGAACCAAAACCTTTAGAATGGCTACTGCTGGCGGTGTTTTGACGTAAGACGGTTCGGCGTTTAGTATTGTTGTTGGGCACGCCTGCATTGCTACTGCTTCGCGATGAAAACGACAGATCTCTACCATTTTCAAAAACCTCACGGCCATTGAAGTCAGCACGCTGTTGGGAATGTTCAGCACCCATTTTATAGAAGATTGATAATAACTGAAGTGTTAATTATTATAATCAATCCTCAACGTTGATTCCAGTGTTTGGCTTTTATTGATTTTTGCATAATTATTGCTTTGTTCGGATTATTAAGAGACGGCAATATCTAAATGGCGAAGTTTAATTTTGAAACTTTCATTTTGAAATTGTTATTTCTAATTTAATTTAAAATGAATTATTTAGCTTTATTTTTATTAATGGTATCAATTACTAGTCCTACATTTTATAAATACGCTTTTTCCATTCTTTCCATTTCTTTCTTAAATTATTCACAGCTGATTGCGTACTAAAGATAATGCAAAAAATTTATCAGAACGTGCGCCATCTACGAGCTGTTAGAAAAAGAATTATCTTCCGATACTGCTGATTTCTTTAGATGAATTTGCTGGATATAGTTTTTTACACTTGTCAATTATTCTAATTGAATAATTGTGTATATTATATAATAATTATGTATATTATAATTTAATAATTATGTATATTATATAATTATTAAATTATTTTTGCGTTGATGCAGTGCTTCCATTTTATTTCGAATCAAATCGTGACTATCGGAATCCTATGTGGTAATGTTTTCAGCAGCGCTTCCGAAACTCACCGCTTGATTTGAAAGAAAATAAAAGCATTTCAGATAATCCCAGAAACTTTCAAGACGTCTTGAACAAGCCTTCGAGACGTCTCATGCAGCTCTCTAATCTCTCGTACGATATATGTACGTACGTAAAAGGAATGTAAAATTTATGTGAAGATCCTCTGATGCGATTGCCACAACAAATTTAGTACATTTAGAGAAAATGGGAACATTCTGAGTGATGCACACCTTTTTATTATAATCATGTAAATAAAACCTTAGATAATGACAAAATTTAAGTCATTTGTTTAGTTGCTCTTCTTATCATTTATCATCAGTTAAAACAACAACACTAAAGAAACCTTATAAAATCGAACAAATAGAATAAAGCAATGAAACCAAAAAATATTTTAATTCGTTGGGCATTATTAATTTCTATCGATGTATAAAATTGATACCTAATACCTAATACTAAAAGTAGAAATCGTTGAGGGGTGTAAGAAAGTGTGTAAATATGTGCAAGTACTGGTATCATAAAAGCGTGATAGAGTGCTATAAAATAGTAAGAACTTGGTTGCGTCGTAATACGAGTATCTTATCACAAAATCTGGAAAAAATCAAAATTTACAAAACAATGTGTCAAGATTAATTTTGCTTTAGTTGGAAAGCGTTACTTGTACTGACCTGCCGGGAATATTCTTACACTAATTGGTATCGTTATTTACATACACATATGTTTAAGTTAAATTATAAAAATTCGGAAGCAAACCTTACTATAACGACTACATAGAAAATAAACACAAAGATGGCAAGTAATCCTATAGTAAATACATTTAAAATATACACATATAAAAAAAAAATTTGTTGTAAATTCTGTGATAATATACATATAATAGTATGTCCAAAAAATAAACGCTTTTCATTAACTAAAATTAATAACATTTTTTAGCATTCTGCAAAATTTATAAAAAAAAATATGGCTTCCAAGAAAAAGTAACATTTAAAATTTTTATTAACCCATAAAGACTATCTTTTACTTTATTTACATATAACTAAGTTGATAACTAAGTTAAAGCAAAAGTTTTATCAACACAAAATAAAATCTGAAATAAGGTCTGGATTAATAAAAAATTATTTTATAAGTTATAGAAAAATAAGATATCGTATTCTCTTGTTGAAAATATAAACATATATTTTTAATGTTGTATTTAGAGTCTATTTAAAAAAGGGACTATTAGCCTATTATAAAAATTACAGCGATCTTCTTCGAGATCTGTAGGATCTCATTTATTCTTGTGATTCCTAATTAATACTTAATTCCTCCGAATATATGCCTCATTCTACGCCAAAAACAGTTCCTTCTATGCTTAGAAAAGTTTAAAATTGTTACTCTCAACCCAAATGCGATTATAATAGTATATCAGCCGTTTTATTTGAAAGTGATGTAAGTCCATTATTTTTCATTTCGATTTATTTACAGTTTTGCAATTTGAATGTTGTGAAATAGATAAGGATGTTATGTTTTATGAAAATTGTATAGATTTTGAATATAAAGACTATACCAGAATAAAAGTTGTCTTCTCATTAACTCAATGTTTTGATGAAGTAGACTTACACCACTTTCAAAGAAAACGGCTCATATTGTATTAGGCCGTTTTAAGCGTATATAATTAAAAAAATATCTGTTTATTTAGGCCACCAAAATAACATCAAATCCGCGTAATATTTTGTCCTTATCAACGGAGGAAAAATGGCAATTTCTTCAGTCTTTTGATCATATTTTCTCTGATATTGACGGTACGTTTTTTATTTTGGAGACAATAATTCGCTTTAGTTGCGCGTAAAATACAATGAATGTGACATATTCAGGTGTCCTTTGGATGCTTCAACACGGTATCGAAGGCGCAGCAGAAGGTTTTAAGGAATTAAGATTTGCCGGCAAGAAATTAACTTTTTTAACAAACAACAGCGTACGACCTGCAGAAAGTTATGCTGAAAAATTTAAGAGTATAAATTTGGAAATTGATGTGGTATGAATGTGATATATTTGAACGTATAGATTTTTGTTAAAATGGCCAAATTCTATTATACTTGTGTATCCCAACGTTAGCATATACATATTTCGATATGTTGTATCGTATATTAACTAATGTTTTCATCAATTCCACAGAATGAAATCATCCACCCGGCGAAAAGCATTGTGGAATATTTGAAGGGCATAAACTTTGAGGGATTAATTTACGCGATAGCAACGGAGACATTCAAGGATGTGCTACGTAAAGCCGGCTACAAAATCATAGACGGAGTAAGTAAGGATATAAAGTTAGGTAAATTTTTGTAATTAATCATAATGATTTTGTAGCCAAATATAATCATTGCTGAATCCGTTGTAGTCTTGGCCAGTCATATATTCGATAATCAGCCAGTGCGTGCTGTCATCATTGATGTCGATTTTAATTTGACGTCAGTGAAATTGATTAGGGCTCAACTCTACCTACGTAATCCGGAATGTTTGCTGATCGCGGGAGCTACCGATATGCTCTTACCGGTTAGTAAAGACGTCAATATCATTGGACCGGGAGCATTCGCCAGAGTAATTGCCGAGTCCAGTCGCCGCCAAATGATAGCTCTCGGCAAACCAGGCAAGGAGTTAGGCGAGATGGTCGTGAAACGTTTCCATATAGTGGATAGAAAACGGGTTCTCATGATCGGCGATATGATCGATCAAGATGTTGGCTTCGGCAAAGAATGTGGCTTTCAAACTTTGCTTGTACTCAGCGGCGGTTGCACTAAAGAAGAATTGGCTACAGCTCAATTAAAGCCGGATTATTATGCAGAAAGTATGGCGGATTTTGTGCTCTTCATGCAGGATGTTGAAGAAAAAACCTCTTCTCTAAAGCATTTAAGACAAACATAATAAGCTCAACTTGCCGTGAGCAACACTGAGAAATAAAGCTCACTAAAGCCTACGAGAGACTACGATAATAAGATTTATTGTATTAAAAAAATCTGCAAACTAATACATATCCCTTTTATTATGCTAAATTATCATATTATTTTGCCAAATCTCCCAAACTATCGAGAGCATAATCGGGCAATACATCAGGGCTTAATTGATTTTCGAGATCCTTCGGCTTAGTCCCTCCGGAAAAAACTAACATCGTTTGAAAGCCGCACATTTTGCCAAATTTAACATCACTTGTAAGAGAGTCACCGACGAAGAGAGTACGTTGTGGATCATCGAGTGAAAAATGTCGCTGCAGATAATCTCGGAGGTCCTGTCCAGGTTTACCCAATATTATTGCTTTGCGTTGGGTTAAGCTTTCCACAACACTGATGAAAGGTCCGGGACCTGTTTGAAGGATACAAATAATTGTATAATTGTGTAACTACGAGTATCTTTAAAAATGACAAAATAATTAAATTTGTAGTACAGTCATTTGTATCAAAAGACCAACATTCTATATAATTTTGAACACAAACTTTTATATAATTGAAATTTAAGCATAATTTAATGCCTCCGCTTAAAGATATATGTATTTATTATATTTATATGTTTTATGTTATATGTTTATGTTATATGTTTAACTAAAGAACACTCACCAATGACTTCAAATTCACCAAAATGTATCAGAGTATCAGAGGCGCCACCTATTAACAGGCATTCAGGATCCTTAAGATGTATATGAGCGCGCGTCAGTTTAACTGCTGTCAGATTAAAGTCCACGTCAATGATTACCGCCTTGACGGGATCTTTACTATAGACAGCGGCCAATAGATCTTCCGCTTTTTCGGAGATAAAGCGATTTTCCTATACAAAATGAAAAAAGCTATAGAAACTAAACTCCATAATAAGATCATTTGGATTAAAGAGTTATAAGCTTGCCTCTTCAACCAACTGAAAGCCTGCCTCTCTCAGTAGGGCCTTAAAAGGGGACGAAGCAACGCAATAAATTAAGCCTTTAAATTGAATTTCTCGCAAATAGTCACAAATGGTTTGCGCTGGATAGACGATATCTCGCTGCAATCGTAATAGAACAAATTGTTGTTTTGTTGTTGTTGTTGTTGTTGTTATTATATTAATTAGCATGCGAAATAATTCAATATTCAACACTCTTCATCACCTTTTCAATTGAAATGTTGCAATGTTTGAAATTCTCTAATTGATGTCGGATGCCGACGATGCTATTGTTTGTGACAAAAGTGACTTTTTTGCCGTGTTTGCGCAAAAAGTCAATACCTTCAGCAGAGCCGGGAATAGGTTGACGCATGTTTGCCCAAATTACTCCTAGACATAATAAATGAACGCATTGTGATGAGCGCGCGGATGATGTGATATCATGATTGCATGGAATTTCTGATTTGGAAATGACATGGAATTTCACGATAACAATACTTACCATCCCAATCACAGAAGACTCGGTCAAATGAATTGAGAAAACTATGCTTTTCAGCTGTCGTCATATCTTTCAGAAATTTAACATATTTTTCCGAAAAGTTTTTAGTAATCTTGAGAGAAGAACAAAAATATTTACTGAAAATCGAATATAATAAACTTTATGAAAATGTTTGTGTTGTTGTATTGAATCGTTTGAATACGCGTATTATGAATTTGAATAAAACAAAAATATCCCAAGATCTGTTGAAAGATTTCGAATTTCTTTATAGTGGAAAAATTGTTCTCCTTGAATATATATCCATGTATAGGTATATAGTATAAATGTAAATACAATTCATTATTATATTTCGTATACCTACATATTTTATAAATTTTGAATATCACATTTCTTTTTGTTTTGTGCAATTTTTTTACAAAAAAAAAAAAAATTTGTAAATTTGTAAATTTTGTTTTTTTTTTAAATTTTTTTTTTCATTATGTAATTTGCAAAACAAAATTTGTACTTTGCAAGTATGTACAATTTATTACTTAAAATTTCCAACTTTTTATAATAATATTGTATGTATACTAGTTATATCCGGCCACGCGTTGCTGTGGCTTAGTCTGACAAAAAATGAAAATTTGAAACGATTTTAAAAAAAATTTGTACATTTGAAAATTTGAACTTGTCAAATATTTTTTACTTAAAAAAATTAAATTCAGAATTTTTAAAATAAAAAATTATTTATGAATTTTCAAAAATATTGTTATATACACATTTTTGTATATAAAGGAGTCTTTTTACTATAAGAACACACAATATATCTTTCGAAGATTTATTTTATGGTTATAAACAATTGAATATTCAAATTTTATAATATATAACATAGAAGAAGATTATTTGTAAATTTCGAATATTTTTGAAATTAAATAAAAATTTTTAATTAAATTGTTTTAAAATTTTTTTAGAAGTTAACTAAAATATAGAAAATATTTGTAGCGATGTTATCGTTACCTTTAAAGCACTTTTAGTAGTCATTGACAAAAAATATTAAAATAATAAATATTTTTGAGTTTTTTATTAAATAATTTTCTAGTTTGTTTTACTAAATTTGCATTAATTTGCGTCGGTTATTATTTTTGAAATACAAATTTTATGTAAAAACGTAACTTGAGCTGAACGAGACAAGCTTGATCGATCACTGTCGGTTGTTCTTCTCAACTGAAGCGCGTCTTGTGCGAAACTAATCCGTTTGCAACGCTTAACATAATGTATATCAAATGGAAGTGATTTCAATTACAAAGACTTGAGATTGTCTAAGAAACAATAGAGGTGACGACTTCAATGTCTAAGCACATGCGCATATGTATGTATTAGTAAATATACTACAATGTTCAATGTACATATCTCGATGCTCTGGTTTAATGTCGTTTGTAATGTGTTCATCATCATAGATTCATTCAGTCATTCATTAAGTTTATGGCTAGCTGCATGCAGTGACGTAGGCTGCCTCACTGGCTGCCTGTTGGCTAAAGCTCATGGTTAGATATGTTTGTATACTTGATCTGTTTACACCAGAGATGGGCAAGCTCCGGCTCGTCTGAAGGTTATTTCCGGCCCGCCGCAAATTATGAAGTTATGTTATGAGTTATGAAGATTTCAAGATTTCTATGCCATTCAACCAGAATTGGTTTGAATTTTCACCATTCCATTTAACATAAATTGTTAACTAGTTAGGCCGGATTTGTAGCTTAAATTAATTGAATTACAATCTAACAATTATCTCAAGCAGTTGTTTCTCAATGCTCCAAAATTAGAGTTTTAAAAAACATTATCGCAAGCAAGTTTTCCAAATTAAATATCTTCCGCCCAGTAAAAAATCAGTGCCATATTTGCTTTAACTTATACGATATATGTGAAGAAGTATTTTCTACCATGAATCTAAGAAATAATTATCTTAAAAATGAACCAACAGATTAGGATTTAACATCATCGCTTCTCAGAATTAAGTAATACGTCGCAGTTTGAAGCGTAATATAAAGAAACTTATAAAAATGCAAAAAAATTGCTGCTCAATCGTGTAACTTGTTATGATAATTTGGCATTACTAACAACAGATTATAAACAACAGATTTGACAAACGCCGCCAAAACAACATGGTCGCCACAGACCGTCAACATCGACCCGTCACTATTGGAAAACTTTTTATATTGTTTTTAAAATTTTAGAATAAAATTAATTTCTTCAATAAATTATATTAGCCCGCTAAAAATATTCTTTTGTTTTTTGGCAAGCTTCCATAAAAGTTAGCCCATCTCTGGTTTACACAGTCGTGGTCAGTCTCAGGCTAATTTGACGCTTATAGTTGATTTTTCCAGTTTAGTAGTTTCACCTACGATACGAATTAGATTTTATGAATGATGAAATTCAATATGTGTAAATATTAAAAAACAAACGCGAATAACCTAAAGATAAATCAACAAGCTCTTAGAAATATACATAGATACGTGTGTGTGTTTGTAGTCGTGACTAAATGTGATCTTTCATCCTGTCTAATGGCTGACTAAACAATCTTAAGTTCGAAAATCAAGGATGAATTAAAAAATTAATTTTTTCTTCAATTTTTAAGGGCTTAATTCTGCTGATAAAAACAGATAGCGCTCAATGCAGTTAAAAAGGTTAAAAAGGTTAAGAAGGTTATATTGGTATATAATTCATCCCATTAGAAATAAAGGCCTTACTTAAGTTAATCATAACTTTTTTCTTAACCTTTTTTTTGCAAAATGACCGCATGCCAATTAAAATGACTTGTAATCGTATTGAGTATGCCCCACCTATACCACCTCGTGTTCGTAATTATAACTCCTTGTAATTTAGAGAAAATGCGACATATATTTTTTATAGAACCATTTGCAGTTTCACTGATAATTGGATACAATTGGTTTTGATTATTGTTGACTGACACTTGTTGAAAACTAAGACATAATACTTTCTTCTTATTCCTATGATATTGGAATCGATAAAACGACACGACACTATACGAAAAATTCTTTAGTAGGATACAATATTTTACAAGGTTTCGAAAAATTCGTTGAAATCCGCCAAGCCGTTAGCAATGTAGTCGGGCTTGGACGCTTCGGGTAGTTGTAGCATGTCCTCCATGCTGCAGGCGCCGGACAGCACGAACAACGCCTGAAAGCCACAGCTCTTGGCAAATTGTATATCGCTGTGCAATGAGTCGCCAATGAAAAGTGCTCGATGCCGTTTATTCTTCAATCCAAACAATTCGATCAGATCCTCACCCAACAGGGCACCCGGCTTGCCTAATATAATCGGTTCTTTGCCGCTGGCCGTGCGTAGTATTTCGATGAAACCGCCAGGACCGATGGTGACAAAGTTCTTGCTGACCGGCATCAAGAAATCCGAAGCACCTACGATTAGAGGACAGTCCTTGGCCTCCAAGTACTGCTGAGCGCGAGCCATTTCAGCGAATGTTAAATTGATATTCAGGTCGACAATAACTCCACCCACTTTGTCGGTGGGCTTAACCTGAGATATAAGATCGGCGGCCTTTAAATTTTTCGGCGAATCCTGAATGAAAGAAAAACAGCAGCTAAAGAAATTGATCTATTTTCTGGCAGTAGCAATTTTTGTACTTATTAATGCTCAATATTTACCAGAGTTATTAGCTGTATGCCATTCTCGGTAAGAGCTTTATTAACCTCTTGACTGCAGAGAGAATAGAGCGGTTGACGCAACTTATTTTTCTCTATATAACGCAAAATGGTTTTTACCGGATGCACCAAATCGGTCTTTAAAGTTTAAAAGAAATTGTTTCATTTTAGCAGATCCGGTTTTAAGAAGATTCCATTTATTGCTTACTTTTTGAACATCTGCCACGCCTATATCTTTCAATTTGGCAAGATACTCTTCATCCGTTCGGACGCTATTGTTTGAAATAAATTTGAACTGTTTGCCAGCATTTTTGAAATGCATTATGGCCGGGCCGGTATTCGGCAATGAATCCACTAACATCCAAACGACACCTGAAAAATAAAATTCCACAAATTTTAATATTTTTTGCGAATTTATAATCTCCTGTAGACGAACGGACAGGGTCGTAAATCAACTCAGGAGACGATTCTGGCGCAAAAATATTTCTCTATATCTGCCACGCCTCCTCGAATGCGTTACAAATTAAAGAAAAAAGTTAACCCTCATCCTCATAAAGAAAATATATTATGAGTTTTTGCTAAGTGTACTCGTATAATAAACGAAAAATAACTGTGTTTTTTCAATTTTTTCAAAATTTTTATCGCACAACACAAAACTCACTTAAATTTTTGTTTTTGGGAAAAAAGTGTCATGGTACTTTCGGTCAGTATAAAACAGACGATTTGAGCGGATTGGTTAACTGAGGATTTAAATGATCTTATAACTGACTATGACTGATTAATGCGACTATGACGCATTAAAGTGCGGCGATCTCATACTTACCATCGCAATCAGACAACACCAAATCGAAAGAGTCCAAAAATTCTCTCTTCTCTTGAGCATTCATTTCGAGAATATGAAGCGCCTTCGGTTTAACTGTAGTTTTGATCGAGTTACAATTATAAGCATTTCCATTTATTGAATTCACTAAATTGGCCATTTTTAATAATATAAACAATTGCCCGTTATTAATTTAATTCGTTGATTATTTGCGCTAATATAATATTTTATTTTCTTTAAATTGCGAGCAAAACTCCTTGAGAAAATTTCGGATACGAACAAATCGGTGTTGTTGTAAAGATTTTATTTAATTTCCTTCAGCGCCACTGACTTCAACGAAAACTGAGCGAAGTCTGTTCATCTTCTAACAAATTAACACTAATTTAAGCTTTTTCTTTTTAGGTACTGAAAAGCGTCATATCATAACACATTCCATATACAACACGTTATTAATTTTTTTTTTCTGTTACTTTGTGTACCCTACGCAACGTCAATGCCAATGTTAATGTAGTACGTCACACGCAGTACTATATAGGTCCATTAAAGTATTAAGCTTCTTCAGTCTGATTATCATTTGTTTGATTAAATACAAGGCCAATATGCTCCATATTGTTGGTTAGTGGATTGACAGAGGTTACATTGAACTTAGGGACCCCGGAATTTCATTATGAAGAGGAACAAATTCTTGTTGCTTTTTTCAAAAAAAAGTGTCGTAATTTAAAATTTGTTCCTTCATTTTTTTTAATATTTTTGAAATACGCATTAAATTCTCCAAATTATATAAACAGATTTGTATATAGAATTTGTTCCATACAAAAAACAAAACAATTTTCAAAATTTTGGAATTGTAAATTTGTTTTTGGCTGTTTGTTTTTTGGTGTAGGCGTTGTCAGTAGTCGTTGTCGATTGATTGAAAAACCTTTCCTTTTATTAATTTCTTTTCCTGTCGTTAATATGCGCCTGTCTGTCCTTTGCAAGGTCTTCCATATTCTTATTGGCATAGAGGATTTTATTAGAATAATATCATGTATTCAATACTTCTATTATTATTATTGAATACATGGTTATAAAAAGCTTAAAAAAAATCCATTTAATTTTTTAACAATTTACAGTTTTTTTTTTGCTTCTTATTCCATTTTCTCTTTTTTTACGTTTTCTAGTTAAATACTAATTGCTCGGAATTGTCCCATGTAAACGACAGGAGCGGATCGTTCATGTAACACTTAAAATTTTTGCTTGCAACAAGTTTTGGTTAATATCATTAATTTAATAATTGCAAATATTCTCTAATTATTTATAATAAATTACTTATTTTTTTTTACTTTTTGTCCGTTTACAGCATTTAAATTGATACATTTTGCATGGACCTTTTTTCCTTTAAATGACACTAATAATGGATCTTATAAGACTAGATATTTGTATTTAAACACTAATTTGAAAAAAAAAAGTTACATTCGTACATATTCCCAAAAAAATGCGCACAATATATATAATGGGCCACTATAATATATTCCTTTGATTCCTCAGTATGGCACGATCCCTCGCTTATCGACCAATACGTTTAACGACTTAGTTGCAACAGAACTCGGTTACGAGTATAAAGAGAAGGGTTCCTGTATAGCAAACGACGCCTTAACATCTGGGCCCCAATGAACCGCTCTTTGTTGACGTCAGTGTAGATTGTGTAAAAATTGTAAGAATTGTAAAAATTGTGTTCGTTTATTACTACATAGATAAGAAAAAAAATATGAAGTCTATTTCTGTTCACGTGAACAACTGCTTCATGGGCGTGCTTCCTCTAATATCTTAAAAAAAAGTGTATGTACTTGTTTTTGTTTTCAATATAATCTTTGTTGATTGTATGTTTCCATTATTTGGAAATATAAAGCTAAACAAGGGCAAGGTCAGATATTTTTGTTAATTTCTGTTAGAAGAAACTACATATTAAAAAATACAAATTTTCCATAAGTAATTTAAATTGTTTGCAATATTTAATAATTACCAATATCAAATTTTAATTTCTCCATGAATCCATAACGCGAATATTTAGTATTCGCTTGAGTTGATCGAAGGACGTTACTGTTTTTAAAATTATTATCAATGCTATAGTATCGATAGCAGCAGCTTTTTTAATTGAATTTTTCATTTTATATTTTTTTATTACCATTAATGACAATGGTACGAGTATAATAATCATTATCAATTTAATTAAGCGACTTATATGGCGTTTTTTAAATCAATAAAAGTCTTTCCAAATTGATTGGCATGAAAAAATTTAGTAATGGATACCGGACATTTAAAGGCTTTCTCGTGTTTTAAACAAAAATTAGGAACGTCTTTTGGGAAACGGCTTGAGCAGAAATGAAATTTTGTAATTATACTTACTGTATTAAAAACGTACTTCGAGAAGTCTCAACGTCAACTTATTTGGGATTAATTCTTATACGTTATTCCTCAACCATTTATTTGTGAAATAAATTGTCTTGGTCAAACAAAGTTGGAGCTAGTTCTAGACCTTTTCCATTTATTAGTTAGAAATTTTCTGAGTATAATTAAGACATAATTTTAATATAATGTTAACACAAATGCCAATATATAATCTTTGAAAAAATATGTCGGTTTTGAATGTCTAACAATTTTGAAAAGAGTGTAACTGATGGTTCACCCACACCTAATTCATTCAATTTACATTATTCTAAACTCCAATTAAAAATTTCCGAATATTAACTGAGATTTCTAAACTACAAATTAAAATGTTTTAAGTACAATTCAAAATTACTTACTTAGTACTTAGTATAAAATTTTTCCTTTGTAATGAAAATTAAAAAATTTTAAATGGACAGCTTTAATAAAAAGCACCTAATGAAAAACTCATTTATTTCTCTAGTAATTCCAATTATTATTTTATTTATTTTCTCTTTTAATAAATATTTAATACAACCGCATTACAACATAATGTTTGAAGCAAAAATGTTTCCTCCGAATAAGTCTTCGACTTCTAAAACTCAAGGTATATTTGCAAGTGACTAATAACCATTATTTTTTATATTTAAAGTATTTCTTTGTGTGAATTTTTCAATACAAAGTATAAACTTTAGACTATCAACCTAGAAAGCAAATGTTCGAAATGGAAAATGAAGCGATCAACCATCAAACGCGACGTTTATTAAATAAATTTTATTATTTGAAAAATCAAGAAGAGCTGCTTTATTTATTTTAATCTCACAATATCAGTTCTTGTTGGTAATACAAATTTTGATATAGTCAGTTGTGCCTAAATTCAGTAACTGTAGAAAAAATGTTCTGTTTTAGGAAATTTTTTAACTAAAATTTACAATAAAATCCTTTAAAAAATATACGAGTACATATAATGAAATTTTAAAAAAACAATGCATACATATTCGTTTTAATTAATTAATTTCACATAATTAATTACATATTTGGTTTTCCATTGTAGAAAACATTTCAAGGTACTTAATATTTATAATCTTAGGTATCGTTTTAATGCCTCCAACATTCTCTATTTATTTCGTAATAACGTAAAAATTACATATGTGCTTGTGTGAGTAATTGTAGAGCTTTTATTTGTTAGTTAGTTTCTTTTTAACTTGAGTCAAGTAGTAATAGGTAGTTTCTTTCTGAACTTACAAAAACTTTCAATCTTCTCTACATACAATTAATGTTTTATGTTTAATGATTTGATTTGATTTGTTTTGATTACTCCTTGAAATCATACATTTATCACTGATGTTAGAGAATATTTGAAATTGTTTGGTTTTACTTACATTTAATTAAGGTACATTTATTGATTGTGGTCACTGATTTTGTATTATGAACTTTTATGTACTCATAGTTTTTTTTTGATTTTCCATTTCGCGTTATATTCTCCTCTTTCTTACTTTCTTGCATAAATTTTGATGATAATGAGCTGTCTAAACCAATTTTTTATAATTAAACTAATATTTAAACAGTAAAAAGTGTAAAAATATTTCTTTTTCTACATCGACACAGAAAATATATATAAAGTTTAAATCATTTTATGAAATTTTATCTTTATAATATTTTTAAATTTTTACGTTTTTTCTTTATTAAATTCATTTATATGAGTATTTAACAAGCAAATAACGCATTAACAGTGTTCAGTTTAAAACAATTCTTACGAGTTTTGTTGAAACAAGTCATTCAATTTCAATTTTTAATAATATTTATCCTCTTTTAAATATTTAAGCAGTGTTGTTTTTCAAGCTCTCTAGAAGTAGTACACTTTTTTAATATTTTTTGTTTTAATTTTTCAACTTTTGCTTTTTGCTTTTTTTTTTTCAAATTTTGCTTTTAAGTTATTTAAATGTATGTAAAATCATTAGTTTCTATAACTTTACACTAACATTATTTTGATAAAACAACATTTTTATCGCCATATTATTAACAATATAATTTATAACAAATCTGTCAAGCGTTTCGATGCATAGAAAAATCTTAAATATTTGTAAATGTTTCAAAATATTTTGTATAAAATTCTTTATGACTTTTTTCTCTCTGATTTAACTTAGTAACTGTAAAAAAGAATATTTTCATGTTAACGGCTGTTGACAAGGACATTTCGAAATCTTTTTTATGAAATTCTTTATGACTTTTCTTTTTCGGATTTAACTTAATAAATGTAAAGAAATGTTTGTGTGTTAACGGCTGTTGACAACGACATACATATGCATGTTTATGTACGTCCTGTGTTCTTTGTATTGTTTTGATATACATTTATTTAAAAAACGCGGCAAATAATTACAGACTTTGGCAGTTTCAAAAATAGTTTTGTGTGTACATAAGCTATTGTTGTTGCTAATTTTTACATGGTTGATAAAAATGCCTTATTATTAAAAGCATTTACACAGCTACATATATACAAAAATACTCATAACACCCATAATTATGGAAATATAATTTCTTAAGTGTACCTTATTAATTAGAGTGTATCTCATTTCGTTCAAATATTTTTCGTCATAAATCAGGTATCTTATTTTTATTCGAAATGTTAAAACAATTAACATTAATTAATAGTATCGAATAAAAATAAAGAGTATACGTTATAAAATTTTCATTTTTCAAAATAAAGGACACGCTTATATACATAAATAAAGATTAGTAAAAAAAGTTGTCATATTTTAATAAGATGTCATTCATTATCGTGTAGCTTTGTAGTTTGTAAAAAAATATACAAAATAATTTTTATACACATTTATGACATACATACACATTTTCCATTAACATGCATTCGTATGAATATACTAACTAATTATACTTTAGAATCTAAAAATATTTATTTAGATTCGTTTAGGCATTTATTAACTTACAATGAGTTCTTATGAGCTGTTCACATAGTAGTTGTTTGTTCATTGCCTGTTTCTGATGCTACCGGAGTAGCTTGACGTTTTCGCAGAATAATCTCTTGCTCATTTAAAGCAATATCATCACCGTTACTTTGTTCGACCGCTGCTTGATATCCGCCTTCGTGACCTCTTGATTTTTGTGCTACTAATTTCTTTCCCATTTCAATAATATGCTCACGCAACAGGAAACCTTCACGTTTAATACGTTTTCTCAGCTTACCCGGAGTATCTGGTATAGCCCAAGCAACGACCGTCTGAATCATTCCAATGACATTCTACATCAAAAGGAAATAAAATAAAATCGAACCAAATCAACCAACATTTGGTGTGCAGAGAGAGCGAGAGAAAAAGAGAAGGAGAAAGAACCTTAAACTTAACCTTTATACTTTCTCACCTGAAAGATGACAATGAATGCCAAACGTGCTGTCAAGATTATCCAATAGATAGTCGGTCTCTTGTAAGGATATTTATCCCAAGGCGGATTTCGGAATTCAGTGTATCTACATGAAGTAACATTTTCATATGGACTGCCTGTCAAAATTGGCTGTACCTGTTTAAAGTTTCACTTAAGTGAAAATATATTATTAAAAATTTTACAAATTACCTGAAAGTCTTCAGTGTGAAAATAGGCCAGTGTAAAGTTTAGGTAGCCCTCTAATGATTCGTCTTTTGTGGTCGTTCTGTAGACCAGTTTCGGTATTAGATTTGTAGAAAATGCAATAATTACAGCCTGAAATTTACAAAATCGATTAGCAACGAGAACAGATTTCTATTGTTTGATCACAAAATTTCTGCTTTAACTTCTTACACTTGAGGCCACAGCAATTTTTGTTAATATTGTCAAGATGTTAAACCATACACCAATGTTTCGTGCACGTTGAGCTACCGGACGCCGCAGCAGCCGTAACATTTTGATTGCATCCAAGCGGACTTCGACTATATTGTTGATGAGAGCCAACAGCGGAGCCAGTGGAAACGCCAAACCGAACAGTGTAATAAAACCGAACTGAAGCACTATAATTAAAAACGATTTTCAGAAATCAGTACAAACTTCCATCTTTCCCTCCATACCCATTTCCAAGTACTCGGAAAACATTGCAGTATTTGTCCAGGGCGTCAGATGATAATCCTCTGTCCATTGATTACATGATACCAACTTCTCTTCGCTGTCATGCTTACGCATCCCGAAATGGGTGCCCAACATTTTTATCTTACGACTTATATACGGTATTAGCATCTCAACGATGGCATTTACTGCCTGCTTGCCCACCATTATGATCACCAGTTGCATGCAGAGCTCCATGAGGCAACCGCCGGGGTTGCATTCTTCCTGACGAAAACCTAAAATGCGATTATACTTGGCCGGATAACCAACGAATTTGCCTTTCACGAAGGCAATGTATAGAAGTGATGAGTAGTAGTTGACGAATTGGAATATGTAATTTTTGATTGTCAAACTTTCGTCGTATTCGGTGCGCGTGCGGCAATATTCCAAGTTTGTCAGGTATACGGCCAGGTAGGAATAGGCATAGTCGAGTATAGAAATGACAATCAGGTCAATGATGCCTGCCGTCATGGGCAGGACCATTATTTTGTAGGTCATGGAGTCTTCATTGCCGAGAATGTTGTGCGAGGCCTTTTGTGCCATGCGATAAATCACAACCGAGAAAATTGCTATCAGCGATATGCAAATCTTTTAAGAAAAAATAACATCATGAAAAGCGGAACGTTGGAAAAAGAATTTTATACTAAAACTTACAAATAAAAGCATTATTCCATAGCTGGTGAAGTTCGACAGAAATTTCGTTGACCAAAAAGGCACATCTGGATCCAGGACAGAGTTTGTAAAAGCATATTTCTCGCTACCCATGATTTTTCGGTGGCGTATTTTTGCCAGATACTGTGGTCTCGGATGCTCCACTTGTTGCGAGAAATCAACGAGACCCCATCGATGCACCAGGCAAGCAGAATGACGTTTCCAAAGTTCCAGATAGAGCACAGCTGATGAGAATATTGAGATCTTTTGTCGTGTATTTCTTTTGGAGTTGTATATTTTCATTAGCTTACCCCAGACAGCCATAAAGAAGGCAAACACCACCGTTACATTGTTGTCTATCAGGTAGTTCATTTTTGAGGAACTACACGTTGCCTGTAGCTGCCAGAAGTCACAGCTACGATCGCATTGTGGACACATAAGCGTCGTGGTGTTGATATTGCAAATCTGTTTACTATCAAATATTTAGAGAAGAAAAAGGAAAAGAAATTGCAAATACAATACATAGCATATCATAGTTAGGTATACCTAATGGGATCTGAGGATAAGGTCATTATGCCATATACGAAGCATAAAATGCCTGCAATGCTGGCTGGTATCAGCATGTGAGTGTAGAACCCAAGCCAGGCGAAATATAAGGCCACTTTCGGTCCAAAATACTCTTTGATATTGTCGAAAGGCTGGAGGCTGCAAGAGAGATGGAAAGAGAGGGGGAGGGGAAGGGGGAGGGGATGTGTGGTTACTAGCGATTACTTAGTACCTTACTTTATTTTAGAAATACTGTACTTTTTCCATTTTTCTAACTTTGCCCATTCACTTAATAATAAATCACGATCTGTATCCTGGAAAAAGATTAAGAAATCTTTGTAATCTACAATGACTCTATAGTAATTTTCGCCTCTCACACTCTTGAGTGCCCCTTATCGACACTTACGTCATGTAGCGTGTATGCTGACTCATAGACACCATCTTCGAGTAATTTTTCAATGCCTAAATTATCAGGAATCTCTTCACCTTCAACGAAATGCTGACGTTCTAACAGAAAATTAATAATATAATTGCGTGTGCCTGCATCGAAAAAGTTTGGCTGTTCCCAGTCGAATCTAGAAGAATGGAAATAATGAAGCAAGTAGTACACCTATTAATAACTTTGTGCAAGTCTTACAAATGCTGGAAGGTACGTGAGAATTCACAGTGTATACGTTGTTCGCGAGGTGGAAATTTCTCAGGATTCAATTTTATGGAGGGGCATAAACGTCCACAGCAGCCGTTAAGTGCATCTTGGAAATCAAAACCGTCTTCAGCTAGTTGCTCTTCACCAGGTATCTGAGAGCAGGCAAGAAATTAAAAACTTAATTCGCTTAGTTTTGAGAAATATTACGCAAGGCGGTGGCGAGTACTATACTATACCTTTTTTATAGGTAACTTAATTTTTAGCACTTCACTATAATGACAGAGTACTTCGAGTGGCGCATGCAGTTTAACAAAATGTATTCTCTGCGTATTATCATGTTCCAGATGCAGACCCTCTTTCAACAAATTCGCTTCGAAAATTTCACGTTTCTTCAAATTTTCCAGTTTATGATCGTCACCTCTGTAAGCAAGTACAAAGTCCACACTACGTACGCCATCCTGAAAGCGACGCCGTGTCTAAAAAGTATTTCGAAAAAGTAACGATTTTGTTTGAAAAAATGTTACCAATAATTAATGCAAAAAATTGTATAACCAAGTTTTCTCTGGAGATAAAACTAAGTACTATTAATTTAAGGAAGGCACAGAAGAGACAAGAAGTTGTAATAAAAAGAGATAAGTAAAGACATGAACCGGTTATTTTAGTCCATTTCTTAAACAAAAGAAAACGTTCTTATCAGTAGAATTTAATGGCTTTAAAAATGCAAACCTTTAAATCTCACGACTTTAACATAAATGGAGTCAGACAAATTACAAAATAAACGGTTCAAATATGAGAAATGTTATCGTAAATAAAAAGATAAGAGATGATGTACAAATTCAATGTTCAAGAATCTATATTTATTTATTAGTCATAGGTTTTGCACTTTCCGATAAATTCTTATAGGAACAATTCCTTACTTTTTCATTAAATGCAATCAATTTCACTTCAAATAAGCTGTTTAAAAAATTTCCCATTTTTATAGATTGATTACTATTGATCGATGTTTGCAATTTTAACCCTAAATATATATTTTATATACATACATATGTATGTTCTGAATTATAGTATGTCGAAACCGGTTGAATGTGAAAAAAAGGAAAAATTAAACAAATTCGAACATAAAAAGCTGGTATACGTAGATAAACGAGTATACAAAACCAACAAAAAAACAAAGGAAAAGAAACGAGAACGTGAATATGTAATGATAATGATTCAGAATAAATCGCAGAGAAGCTGAGATGATTGTCACGAAACCGCTGAAAATCTACTGAAATCCCACAATAATTTTTGAAGTAACTCGGAATCGCGTAACCTAAATATACACAAGGAGAGAGGATTAGTATGAGAAAACAATAAGAGAATAAGAGAGTAATTGTTCTACGTCACATCAAAGAAGGAAGACCAGCTAAATTTAATTCTTAATATTATTCTGAAAAACAAAAATGTAAAAAAAAAAACATAAAAATTAAACAGTGTAATAAAATATGGGACAAAGGTCCTACCATAACGTTTCTACTGGGTTTTAAAAAGCTAAAAATTCTGCTATGATTCTCTAATTCCTGAGATCCGGCGAAATAGAGTGGAGAATTAGGTAATTATTACAATGATTATTCTTAATTAATTTTGAAAGGGCCAAAAATATAATTCATTATTCTTTTAAGTATTAAAACTTATTATTAATATTATTGAAACTAATACAATTTATAATTCTTTTCTCTTATAATAATTCGCTAATTCGCTTTTTATATGAATATCAGTTTAGCCAGTAGTGAGCCGAAATAAGCTCGAATCTGTTACGTAAATCCAACGAAATGTGCAGGAGAAATTACAAAGAGAGTCCTTTCTTTTTGATTTGATAATTTAAGCTAAATCTCTGGAACTCAAGAAGGTAACTTTTAGATGACAATCATGAGAACTATCAGGACATTTCTTCTGATATACGTATACTCTTGCTACAATTTTATAGATCAACATATATTCCATAGATCATTAAATTAGACTACAAATGACTACAAATAAGTGGCAGGTTATGGTTTCGTTTACCCTCGATTTCCACTGGGAGTATGTAATTGGCGATTTCTTATCTTTACTAGAACTTGTACTATTCTGTATGAGACGTCGAGAGACCTCATCGTTGTATGCGTTCAAATGCGTTTGGCTGTAGCCGATGCAGTCACCTCCACCATTCTGCAAGACGACAATTTGTGATGCTAACGCGGCATCGGTGCTGTCGATCCCAACAACAGCAGCGCCACCACCACCACCACCGCAGCCGTGTGCGGCCGTTAGGTTTTCCAATGGAAATGCCGTGGAATGACGAGAGCTAGGGCTCCATGTGTTACGCAACGTACTACTTCGTACACCATTCTCAAGGCGAAGGGCGGCACTGTTACGCTTAGGCGGAGTTTCTTCACCAATTAGATCTACCGCCGAATGGTAGATGGTGTTGCGAGACTGCGACAGTGATTTTCGATGAGCAGCAGCAGCAGCGGCTGCTTCTGAGTCTGCCAGAGAGATGGTATCGAAATATAGGCTCTCACGATCATCCATTTCGGATTCAGGATATTCGTAGTCGTGTGTGCGTACTGGAGAAAGAAAGAAATGGAAGTAGTATATTTAAGGTGATATGATACTTATATATGATACAAAGAAAAAACATTTGAGCCATCTTAAACACACAATAAATATTAGCTATATGAGAAATTATTGATATTGAAATAAAATAATAGTAATAATATCAATATTTTGCATAGAACGTGCATACACGAATAAAACATTGACAAAAATGGTCAGCCTTAAAAGAACAAATCATTTCATATAAACCATTACCAACAAAATACATGGTAGGCTTAAACTGCAAATGTTTTAACCTTCTTCGGAATCTTTCCTACAAATTTTCAAAGAATGAATGAATTTGGTTTTTTGTCCTTTTTGATATATTGCAATTAAATAACACAAAAATAGCACAAAAGAAAAACAACAAGACGCATTGAGGTTTATCGTAATGGGAATCTTAACTTAAAATATTCCATAAGCAAGATTATAGACACAAGGAAGAGCGTTATATTCGGCCTGTCTGAAGTTCATACACCCTACAACCGTACTTATCGAACCGATGATGAAAATATGGGCGAATTGTGAATTAAAGGGAATATTAACGAATAGAGGGAATAAATTTTCTTCATAATCTTTACTTTATAACACTTTTGAAATTGTATTCTACTGAGAGGAAGTAGTCGGCAGCAAGAGTACTCCCCAAAAGGACGAAAGGAACTACCTACGAAATGTTAGTTTCAATCTTTTAACGAAAAATAAATGTATCCTTCCATATACCAAGGTCATGTTGGTTTCTGAAAACTTCTATGTATGCACCCTAAAATTTTTTTGAAACGATTTAATGCGGCGTCAATGCTATCAAAATAAATTATATATAAATTATCTTCTAATTTTATAAAATATTTCCATAGCCTGAAAAATCATTGAAATAAAATATTTAAAAGATAATAAAAATTAGTACAAATAAAATATTTATTTTCAGATCATCAATGCGACCATAAGTAGCATTTAAATAAAAAAAGGAGTGATGCGATCATCGCCGATTTGATGGCAATGAAAATGGCAAAAATGTGTATGTATGTAGCTAGATATACATCAACTTTCATATAGACAATATATATTGTATCTGCATACATAGATATGTATATTCATTTAAACTTATAAATATTGTACATTAGATTAGTTTTGCAAAAGAACTCTTTCATTGTTATTTTTTGCGGTGCACTTGAAGCTATTAAATAAAACCAATTAAAAACAGTTTGCAAAGGAAAACTTTTGCGTGCACTTGCATAAACATATACTATTATTGTAATAACAGTACAATGATTATTAAATAGTGCAACAAATAAATACGTACAAAACTAGAAACGATTATAAACCGTAGAAAACATTTCTGTTTTATAGTGTTTTTGTAAGTTTTTAATTACCCGCGGAGTACATTCTGGTCGGTGCTTCTAAAATATTTAACAAGTTGCAATTACTTCTTTTTATTGGCTTGGTAATAGTTTTCTTTTTAAGTTCTAATTTCTCTCTTTCCTGTTAGTTCTGTTTGTGCATCAAATTAACAACACAATACAACCGACCAAGCGACCCTTAAAGAGGGTCATCCTAATAATGGAGTGGCTTCTGCAACGGAAACACATCACCGACAACTTCTGTTTTTCTGTTACTGTTACTGTTTGTTGTTACACGTACGCACTGCTGTAAATTAAATTTATTTTCAAATTTGCATAATACTTGTATGAAGAAATAGAGCAACTTTAAAGTCGGACAGCATTTTTCTCACAATAAAACATACGCCAACGATGCAAGTACTATATAGTACGTGTATGATATATGTACGTATGTATGGATGCATAATCTAAATACACTTGTTGGTATAGAAGATAAATGAGGCAGTAAATTTCGAATACCGCGCCCACTCTTTGCGCTCGGAATCGCACTCGTTTGGTGTCGATGATGACACGATATTTTCTAAAATTGTTTGCTCACAGCACAATGCGTAATTTTTTTAAATAAAATTTTTTAGAACGGAGTTCGCGTAGCCCGCGTTGCCAGTTTGATACTGATGATAATAAGCACTACTGGTTAGACGCTTTCTGTGGAGCGTCGTCGTGCATTCGTGCGCAGAACTCTGCTACTGCTGCTGCTGCTGCTGCTGTGCTTCTCTCTGCTTGATCAAGTCTTTCTCACCTAACTTTGCTTTTGGTTTGTTGCTTGCTTGCGCTCACTACTAGGTCACGAAACTCATCGCCATTCATCACTTGAATACAATTGGATTGACTTCGTTCTGTTCTGTTCTGTTCTGTTGTTAGAATCTAGTTTTAATGTCGATTTTATTAATTTCATTCCTTTACGTGCCGGTATTCCTCGTCAACTTTCTGTAAAATACGCTGTTAGTGCAGTGTATCAGTTAGGATTGTATAGAGAGGAAGCAAAAAAAGCATTATTATTAAAAACTTTATAACGAATGAATGAATAATAATGTAGTAATCATTCATAGTCCCTTCAAATTATGGGCTGTCGGTTCATTTACCTTTTAAGTGATAGCAAATAAAAATTTTTATACAAAAGCCGAGTTTTTACTCAGGTAAGGCTCCCTTAGGGGGGCCGATATAATAATTGTTCATATGATATAAGGTCGAAGTCGGAAGATTATTTTCTACATCGAACATAAGGACATTTTTTAGTCGATACTTAGATATTAAAATTTTGATACTCCTGAATTAGGCCATTAAGAAGCAAAAATTAATCTTCTTAAAAAAATTAAAGAAGAAAAAATTAATCACAAATAATCAGTTGGAATCAAATAGCAATAACGAGTCAAATCTACAAACGGCGGGTGGCATCGTGTGCTTCATGTGGTATAAATTAATGATGACAAACCAACCGCCAGTTATGCTATTGTAATTGTTTTAAACGTCACTCTCAGTGAGGTCAGTCTGAGTATTAAGTGTAATATAAAAATGTAAAATTATTCGTAATTTTCGGTATCTGTAAAGTCCGCCGCGGCTTATAGGTTCGCCAGCACTTTTCAAAACCTCTAGATAACTTCGAGCCACAATGGAAAATTATATATCTTACCGACTTAGTGCCTTTCCTTTACATAAGTTATGTTATAATGTAATTGAAAGCTTAGGTCGAAATGTCAATCTAATTTGTTTTTTGTGCTTTTATTAATACATGCTCGTATTCTCAAAATTGTATAACTAAATGTTTATAACTTAAATGTTTTAAGATATATTAATTATTGAAAGACTTTTTGGGAAACATCTTGGAAATACTTAATTATCGGATCCTGCATGTAATAAGAGGAAATATATTATATAATAATATTATCGAGGTTTTTGTTCCGCTTTAAATTTAAATTCTAAGATTTATAAATGGGACAATCCTTATTAAAGTATCGCAGTGCTCTTGGAATACAAAGAATTAATCAATTATTCAAAGTGGATGCGAAATCTGCAAACCAAGGAAACGCTGAGAGTTCCAACACATTCAGCTTTTAATAGATTCAGGCTTGTAGAGTTTTTTTAATAAACTTTGGGGCCCTCTGATGACAATATAATGACTAATTTTAATAAGTATTACGATACACATTTATAAGAATGCAAAATTCGGCAGAGGCTACAAGGAAATCATTCGAATTGGTAGTTATTCGAATGGTGCGATTATGAATAGTATACTTACATAGAGCTCTATATGTATGTATAGTCTTTAGGAGCAATTGAAACTTTAATTAAGCACTCGAAAGCCTAATCTAAATGAGATGTGGCCTTTTCCTCTCTGGGGTGAGTATAGTGCTTCCTCCTAATCCATACGAAATAATATATTCTCTTTCATTTTATTAGTAGCAAAGAAAACAAATTTTTTTAAAATTTCGCAATCGAAAATGTAGATCCAGAATCTCAGCTAGAACAAATGACGTCACTTAAGATTAACTTTTGTTTTTCTCTTATAATAATTTTATATAATTAAGTTCTTTAAATACATTCCATATTTATTTACTTGTATGTTATGCACTAATTTGTATAAAAAAGGAGAATAGGAGTTTGGCCTAAACTTTCGATTAAAATAAAACAAGAGAATTTTTATTTTCGTTGACATTAGCTGCTGTCAGTTTTGTTTTTTCTTTAAACCAAAGCCAAAATAACCTTTTGCCAGATGGGAGGGAAATTATCTTAACCCTAATGGGCAAATTATAATTTTTATTCCATGTAAAATATTCTATGTAGTAAAAAATAGTAAATGTTTTTGCTTTTTAGTACTAACAACGAACGAACCTAATTACTTTTTCAAAGAAAAGTCTTTAAAAAACTTTTTCAAATAAAAGTCTTTGAAAAACTTTTTCAAATTAAAGTCTTTAAAAAACTTTTTCAAATAAAAGTCTTTCTTTTCACTTTCAGAAATTTCCAAATTAAAGTAAACTTTTAACTTATTGAAAAGTTGAAATTTGAATAAGAGTTTTTTTCTGGGTCTTCTTCAATTATAAGCGACCGCGACCGTTTTTCGATTTACATATGTATGTACATACCTACACGTACATATGTGAGCCTCATAAATACGACGGTGCAAGTCGTCGTAAATACACATAAAAAATCAAATTTCTAAAAATTTTTAACAAAAAAATATTACTACCAAAGCAAAATGTCGCAATTTAATATACATTTAATTTAATTTAAATGGTGTTTATAGGTTTTTCACGGGTATTCATATTTATATTAAAATTTCTCCGGCATGAAATTTAATTGTAAACGGTAATATAAAGGTTAAGGGTATTTTAAAATTAATTTAATCGCTTCTGCGTTTATACAATGAAGGTTTCCTTATTTGAAAAAAGCATTGTTTATCTTGTATACAAACCTGGTGGGAATATTCGTGTACAACAAAAAACGTTCAACAGTAGCGGCTAAAATAATACGACAAATAAAAATTATTAGTAATTTTGAGCAATATTATAGGATTTTATTAGATTATATTTTATTAGATTATATATATATAATAATATTATATACGATATGCACACACAGGTAAGCCCCTCACAACGTCATGGTAGTTATGTTCCCAAAAAATGCCCGAATGCAAAAGAACTCAGTTACGTTCCAAAAACTAGAAAACATGAGGAACGTGAGGGTTCAACCGTATTAGAACGAAACCGTGATCGAGGAGTACCGTGTTGTACTGTGGAATATGGTATAATACGAGTATTAAAACATTAAATCAAAAATCTGCCAATGTCTTCCGCTAAATTATATAAAGTCTTAGTATTTATTACGCAAATGCTTTACTAAATGCACCTAAATCAGGTTTTACTAAGTTTTAAACAAGATTTCAAAATTGAATTTTTGAATAATTACATGCAAAACCGCTATCACGGACGGTCATTTCTCAAATTCGAAATGTTTAGTGTTTTCTCTTTCTTTGCCAAATTTTATTATTTGCATAGAATAATAAAAAAATTATATTTAGTAATTCAAAAATTTTATAAGGTCAAAACCTTTATGCAACAAGTTGACAAATGAAGACTTCGAGTTTGTTAGAAAAATTATATTAAAAATATATACTATATACACTTAAAAGTCATTCTACTGCATTTTAATGTTGCTATTTTCCTATTTACTATTTTCTTAGTTAAAATTATAATTTATGGCATTATTGAAGGCACTGTGCATTACATGAATTTTTACCACCCATGGCTATAACCGCCTGGACCTCCACTAATCACTTTAATTATCTTAACATCGTCGTGATGACCTTCATGAGCGTGATGACCTTCGTGGAAGCCACCACTACTACCACCGCCGCCATGGATACCGCCATCGAAACTGCCATGGACATCACTGTGAATGACTTTTACAATCTTCACTTCACCGCCGTGACCGCCGGATAAACTACCACCACCACCACTGTATCCACCATAGTGGTGGCTATGGCTATGACCATCAGAGTGTCCGCTGGAAAAACCGCCACCATGGCCGCCAGAAAAATCACTGTGTCCACTACTTATGACCTTTATCACTTTAACTTCTTCGGCAACACCGCCATGTCCACCACCGTGACTACCGCCATAACCACCGCCAAAACCACCGCCGTAACCACCGCCGTAACCACCGCCGTAACCACCGCCGTAACCACCGCCGTAACCACCGCCGTGACCACCGCCGTAACCACCGCCGTGACCACCGCCGTGACCACCTCCAAAACCACCGCCATGACCACCTCCAAAACCACCGCCATGACCACCGCCGTGACCACCACCGTAACCACCCCCGTGACCACCGCCGTAACCAATGTGTCCATGACCTCCGCTGTGATGGTCATCGCTTATAACTTTGATAACGGCGTGGCCGCTGGCTAACAGTGTGCCTCCATGACCACTTGCATGACCGCCATAATTACCGCCATGACCACCGTAACTACCACCATGGCTATAACCACCTCCAACGCCGCCGCCGCCACCAATTCCTAAAAATCCTGCATTGGTTGTGGTCAACAAAGCGACAAAACAGAAGAATGTCTATATAGAAAGAAAACAATATGTCGTGTAAGATTGTTAAATCTGAAAACTAATCGTTTTCACACACCTTCATTGCGTTGTAAATTTCACTTACGACGCCCAAAAAACTATGGTCTTCGAATGGGATTCACAGACTGATGATCTTCAAAAGACAAACAAACTTTTTATAGCAAAAAATTCATGGGATACAATAAAGCTTTTTCGCATAAACGGTGTAAGTTCGCAATTTTTCTATAAGCTTTTTCAAAATATTTTCTCCACAAAGAAATGAGTTGAAATGCTCTTTAATGCAAATTAGTAGTGATTAATTAAAATTGGATTGTTATGATATTTTCGTTGTTACCAAAGCTTAGCATTCGTGTGAATATGACCAATATATATTTTGGTCTAAATCTGAGGAGTTATTGATGGATACGATACTCGTACAGGCGACCTTATTTTTCTTATATTTTTAACATTTTTGCAATGTTTGTAAATCATGCTCATTTTACGTTGTGTAATAATGATTGACAGTTTGCCGATTTGAAAGAGGGTCAAACTAAAATCTCTCGAAACATCTGTTTAATAAAAATAAATCATATCTAAATAGATATTCGTATCATGAATATATGTATGTATATTCGTATATTGTATGTTTGTGATATAAACTTAACAAGATGGCAAGATCGTCATTAATTACGAAAGTTTTGCGTCACATGCACTGTTAGGGATTAATTGTTACGTCAGGACGTAAACAGCTGAAAGTTGTTTTCATTTTTTTAATGTACAATAGTTACGAGTATTATGTATAATGTCTAATTTTCTCTCTCTCTCTCTCTCTCTTTAAAAGGAATGACACCGTGTGCAAATATTATGATAATGACGATGTTATCTAACATTTCTCATAGACTTTATATTTATGATATTATATGCGATATTTGCTGGTTACTATATAAAAAATAACAACTATTAATTCTAATGATAGATTAATTGATTTTACTTCGTTTAGAAAAATAAATTATGTCTATGTCGACTTTACTCAATACTTAATCATTAGTCAATTAGCCGATATATTTGTAGACAATATAAATATGTATATATGTATAAATTTTATATATATATACCTGAAATATATGTACCTGTATTTGCTTCAATACCATTTGTTTTTTCTGATTATAATTTATCGTTTTTAAAAGTTGTATATTTATAAAATATACCATTGTTATTATCGTATAAATATACAAAATTTGAAAAATAATAAATTATAATAAGAAAAAAAAAATGTTATTGAAGCAAGTGCAGAATATTGGCCAATTGACTAATGATTGGTTATTGAGTATTGTCGAAATTATTTCTATGTATTTAGAGTCATCATAAAGAGTTAAGAGTCTTTAATAAGGAAAGAGTCATGATAGAAATATATGCATATAAGCCTTTTTACATACATAAGTATATATCGTACATACGTATATAAAGTATCATACCATTATTTATTGTTTAACAAACCGGTTGTTAGTTTTTAAAATATCACTCTATTTTATCTAAACAAGTATTATTTGGCTGTGTTTAAAGTAAGACAATATTTTTTGCTAATTTTATGCCAAAGAGAATCGAATACTACGATAGAATAGACATACTGTGTGCATTTACACTTAAATCCATAAATGCATAGAATTATAGGAGATAATTTTCAGCGAAATTGCTTGGTAACTTTTAATCTAAATGCTTTATTATAAGAAAAATGGGAGAATTCCTTTCTCTTGAATTTCTAAAAGGGATAATACTTTTTTAGTGTAAATTTATTTATCTGTTATTTGGAAGAACTACGTATTAACAAAAACGTAGTATAAGTGCTCTACAGTAGTTTTTATCTCTTTGGAACAAATTTTTGTCTTCTGCCAAACCGTCTTCAGGGTTGTACTATCTTCAGGGTTAATATTTCGGGATAGTTTTTCGTTAGCATAAACTACAAGAGTGTATCCCTGATTTGGTTTTTGATTTTGTTGACATTTTGTTCAAAATGTCCTTAATTTCAATCGTTAAAACGCTGAAACTTTTAGCTTGTTTGGAGCTGAGATTTAAACAAAAATTAAACCTCCTTTGAAATTAAAAATTTGTAGGTACATATTAATGAAAACTTTATTTAAAATCGCATAAACTCTCTGCGACAATTTACAAAGAAGAAAATTTGAAGAAATTCCACTTTTGTTAAACTCATTTTTATTCAGTTGCAATCGAAAAATGGATTAATCATGTCTCTATGTTTTGTGCCTTATTAGTTTGCCTTCGAGGAGAATTTCAATACTTCCTTGATTTATGTATTTAGTTGCCTCTTTTGTGTCAGCTTCTCTTGCTACTAACCATCTCTTTCTCGGATAAAAAGATTTCAAAACAATTATGGCAAATTAATTCAGCGGCGGCAAAACGAGAGGTGTTTGCATTCTTCAGTTGTTGTCTTCGATGACGATTGCCGGATTAGCATAACCATCAAAATTTCAACGATGCGCGCCAGCCGCGTCGATGGTAAGCACGGTAAGCGCTTGGCTGCGCGTGTGCGAGACGGTATAAAACACAGTGTGCTTCCGCGGTTAAGAACTAGTGTTCAAAATTAGTGCTAACGATCGTGCGATCGAGTGGCCGAGTGACCGAGTGATCAACGATCAACCAAGCGTCCGAGTTCAACAAAATGAAAGTGAGTTTTTGTAAAAGTTAAAGAAACGCAATGATTATGATGAGCGTTTTAAAGTATTGAAGGAGCGCACGCACATTTCATTTCAGATATTTTTAATCTTTGTTGCCGCGGCAACTCTAATGAGCAGTGTTCAAGCGGGTCTGTTGGGCTTGCTGAAAGGTGGTGGAGGCTACGGTGGTGGTGGTGGTGGTGGTGGCTACAGCGGTTGTTGCAATGGCGGTGGACACGGTTGGAAAGGAGGTGGTTATGGCGGCGGTCATGGCGGTGGTGGTTATGGCGGCGGTCATGGTGGGGGTGGTTATGGCGGCGGTCACGGTGGCGGTGGTTATGGCGGCGGTCATGGTGGCGGTTATGTCAAAGTTATCAAAGTGATTACAACTGATGGCGGACACGGCTATGGCGGTCATGGAGGTTATAGCCACGGTGGAGGACACGGCGGTGGTTATGGCGGTGGTTATGGCGGTGGTTATGGCGGTGGTTATGGCGGTGGTTATGGCGGTGGTTACGGTGGTGGTCAGGGCGGTGGTTATGGCGGCGGTCATGGCGGTGGATACGAACACGGCGGCCATGTGAAGGTTTATAAAGTCATTAGTACCCAAGGCGGTTATGGCGGTGGAGGAGGTTACGGCGGTGGTGGTGGTGGTGGAGGAGGTTACGGCGGTGGCGGTGGCGGCGGTGGTGGTGGTGGCGGCAGTCATGGCGGTTGGTCTGGTTGGTCCGGTTGGGACTAGAAGAAATAAAATAATTCCAAATGAAATATATTTTTTTTTGAATTTCTGCCTTCAATAGATTTAAAAACGAAAAACTGGCCAACAGTTTTAATGCCGTTGATGCCAACGATATGAATATTATTAACTATTTATATGAGTATGTATGTACATATGTATATATATAGTTTCTAGTCTCTAAAATAAAATGTACATATATATAAAACTATTCTTTTGTTTTTTGCTCTTTGAACTGTCTTTACGCCACTGAAAGCCATTAGAACAACGCAAAGGATGCGCCACTTAAGCGAATGGCGAATATTCTACAAGAAAGTAAACTAAAATTAAGTTTAGCGACATTTTGTGACATTTTAGCGACAAAGTGACAGAGAAATTAATGCAAAGTTAATGAAGTTTGAGTTTGTGAAATTGCGAATTAAAAGAAAATCGTTTATGCCGGTCATTAAAGTGACTTTTCTCTTTTCCTACAACCGGACTCTTCCTGCAATCCAAGAATGATACTCATGGAAGACAAGATTGCGCTCATCAGGTTACAAAATTGTTTTATCTTGCGCAACTACGTCACAGTAGCCATTCAGTATGGCCGAACTGTCAAATTCGTATATAATTTGTACGTAAAAGTGTAAATATTGATGTGAAATTTTAAATATTACAATAATTACTCGGTTTTAGGAAGAAATTATTGTAAAAATTTGTTCAAACTGAACATATTGGTGTTCTTTGCTTGCTTTATTTTAGAAGAATAATAAATGGAAGCGTATATATAATGGGTCGTATACGTATACGTAATGGGTCAAACGATTTTTGTTCATGGTGGTCTTAGCGGTGGTAGAATCGCAGAATTGAAAGCGGAGGTATTGACCATGGCATAAATCGTGGTGATTGTAGCAATCATGGTGGCATCCGCATTATTGGTTGTCATTATGGCAAATATTGATCGAAGCATTGAACCTTTAGAAATAAATTTTTTAGATTCTCACCGAATTTTTTTTCAACCAAATCAAATTTTATTTTATATAAAAAAGAACTATTTGAGGGCGGGAAGGACAAATTAATGAAAAATTTAGTTTAAATAATAAAGAACGATCTTTCACCATTATCTTTTATGCATTAAAGGAAACACCGACATTAAAATTGCTAAATTGTAATCCTTTCGATGAAACTACACGGATCACCTTAATTTTCCACAATGAAAAAATCTTGGCGTTTTACTAATAATTTCGGCTGTAAGTTTGGGGCCGCTCGAACTCTTATAAGCTCGACATCTGTGTTTGGCAAAGGAATAGCCTCCAGCTCTGGTGGTGGTGGTGGTGGTGTTGGTGGTGATGGTTGTGCGGCAAAAACCGCACTGATCGGTGCTACCAGGCCTGGAGGTTCTGGTCTTCGTAAAAGCGACCCATCAGCGTATTCAGGCACATCGCTATACGCCAAAGGAACTACACGCTGCTCTGATGCTATTGGTACGAATGGGGCTACTGGTGTTCGTGGTGCCGGTAGTGCTGCTGGTGGTTGTGCTGCAAAAACCGCGCCTATCGGTGCTGCCAGGCCTGGAGGTTCTGGTCTTCGTAAAAGCGACTTATCAGCGTATTCAGGCACATCGGCATACGGTAAAGGAAATAAACGCTGCTCCGGTGCTATCGGTACTAATGGTGCTACTGAAGTTGGTAGCGGGGGTAGTGCTGCAGGTGGTGGTTGCCATAAAATCGGGCCATCATTGGCGTACTTGGGCGGTGTATAAACGATAACCTTTTCTTCCTGCGGACTACTAGACCTAGACAATAAACCTTTTCCGATTTCACGCAATATTGCAAGTTTTTTTCCGTTTACGGTTTGTAGAAAAAGATCAGCCTGGCCGTAATCCAACAAAGCAACGATTAGAAGCACGAGAACCAAATGGTGCATCCGCTGCATTTCGATTTTGTTCACGCCGAACTGGATATTCGATGCTAGATTCGATAAAATTCGTCTAAGTCTATTTATACAGAATTCATGAAAACATTTTACAAACAAGAATGTCATGTTTCGCATTAATAACACATTTCACGCTGCTTTAGTTTATATATATCAAATTAAAAACGGTGTTTTTATTTATTAGCTTTGTTGTTGAAAATTTGAGAAGCAATTTAATGGAAATTATAGACGTAGTAGAAAAGCTTAAATTTCTTTGTAGGTACATAAACGAAATTGAAAATTTTAGTTACAACCTCAAAAAATTTATAGTTCTATGTACACGAAAAATATTATAATTTTTTTTTTTTTTTAGAATCTTTCAAAGGCTTTGTTTGAAATTTTCGCGTCTTGTCCTATTTTAGTGATCAAAATTTTTAATGGATTTGATGTTTTAAAAATCTATATAAAACAGTCAAAATTAGGCTTAGTCTTAATCTTAGTCTGCGGAAGAAGAGAGAATTTGTGTATAGAAATGGTTGTATTAATAAAAATTATATTATTCGTATTAGTTAACGTCTTAATTTTTGTTGTAAAGAACGTATGATAATTCATAATTGCAATTTTCGATATTAATGAACTACATAATTATGATTTATGATGTGATGATGATGATGAGAAAAATATTTGACTAAAAATTGCATTCACGTTACATTTATTCTGATTCGATTTGATCTATTATTATTAACATTTAACAGTAGATGGCGCTGTCGAAGCTAACATATTAGTTAAAGTTTAAGCTTGAAAGTTTTGATTAAAGCGGTTAGAGCTTACTTATTATTTATCAGCTGTGGAAAAAGCTTATCGTCCAGAATACACCAGAAAGTAAACATCGTCTTACATATGGATGTATGTATGCATGTACGTATACCGGTTTTTTGATATTTTAAATGCCGTATGCGTTTGTGTGTTTACTTTCGTTTTTGTTTTCTTTTCTTCTCTGCCTCATTTTTGGTCATTTCAGTTCAATGTCAAAGTAATTGTTAAGATTTCACGGAAATACAATACATTTCATGATAACGCATTCTCTTGGTATCCTTCTCAGATACGCAAAAAACCTGCTTTAAATAAACCTGCAACGATTTAAATTTTTGCTGTTGGTTAAATCGGTATTACTGTAAAGAATGGTAATGAGAACTATTTTTATTTGATTTAGTTGAGATTTATTTAAACATTTTCCAATGAACAGAATTTCTAAAGTGCTTTAATTTCTAAGACATGAAAATACGATATATTTTTTTTTATAATTTGTTAAAATGTACGATAGAAAATCGTATAATATTTCAATTATGAATTTAATTTATTTTAATTGGATTTTACATCAACGCCTCTGATGAGCAGTAAGTAACAAATATTTTACTACCGGTTTATAATAATAATCAGATAAATTGTAACCAAATTAATTTATACATTTATTTGCTTTCTACAAAACTTGTTTTATTTTTGTTTTTAAATTAATTAATTAATAATTCAACTAATTCGAAATGGTTTTACAGCATATTTTTCTGATGGCTCATCACTTGATCATTGTGTTTAATAACCATGACCGCCACATTTGTTACAACCGCCTCCACCAAAACCACCCGGTTGTCCTCCTCCGTTGCTAAAACTACCACTACTTGACGAACTGAAACTGCCAGCGCTACTAGAAGCAAACGAGCCACTGTTGCCACCTCCTCCATAACCGCCATAGCCTTGCCCACCTTGTCCACCATAGCCACCATGGCCTCCGGGTCCACCAAAGCCGCTTTGACCACCGTAGCTGCCCTGACCACCATGACCGCCGTAGCCACCAGAACCGCCATAGCCACCGGAGCCACCAGAACCGCCATAACCACCATAACCACCTTGTCCGCCGTAACCGCCTTTTCCTCCGTAGCCACCAAAACCTCCGCCGCCATAGCCGCCATTACCTGCAGTATAAATAGGCACTTCTTTCACTGTAATAACCGAAGTAATTCCGCCCCCATCACCTCGTCCACCACCATAACCGCCATAATTGCCACCACCGCCATGCCCACCATATCCACCACCGCCACCTCCACCTCCACCGCCACCTCCAAAGCCTCCTATAAAACCACCGCCAAAGCCACCGATAATGCCGCCGCCACCACCGTTACCGCCAACGCCATGACCGCCACCGTGACCGCCATACAAGAGGGTCTTCTTCAATTCTTTAATTTTGTGCAACGTTGGCGAGACGTAACAAACGCTGCTTAGAAACAGAAGGATCACGAGTTGTTTCATTTTTCGCACCCTAAAATGGTTATATACGCGTCAATCTGAAATCGGGGTGAAACTGCTTTCAATACGATCGGTCTTTGGTTTCGAACTGTTGACTGCAAATGCAAACCCAATGATTTTTATACTCGCTCTTGACCATTACGAAAATTTATTCTAGTCAGCACGTCGTCAATATTAATAGCATATAAGAGTATAAATCAGTTATTGGCGTCTGCATCGCAGGCGTTGTATTACTCGCAGTGATGTTCTCTTCGAACAATAGAACGATGCGTTTGATGGGCGCTATAATGGGCATACACCAAAAGTTAGAAATTAAAAACAATTTACTTCTATAGACTTTACTTCTATTTAAATGTTTTAAAATAAAGTTTCAAAATATTATATAGAAATAATAATACAAAATAAGCAAATTATAACAAAAGATTTCTGACTTCAGTCAAATTTTTCATTCAACTTTTGCGTATCATTTAATTTTTTTAATTAGTTTTTATTAATTAATTAATGGATTTTCTATACTTTCAGATCGATTAACAAAAATTTTATAAAGCGCCTTAAAAAAAATCCACAGCTCTTTCTAAAGAGTGTTGTACTTCACCCTCAGCCGGCAGTGTCTCCTTTGTTCGTTAGAGAAAATTTTAATTTAATAAATTTAAATTTTTCCCATTCTCGAGTATCATCATTGGCAGTATTCTCTTGACCGCGACTGTGATTAATTTTGTGCATTTTAAAAACTGGGAAAACCGTTACTATCAATGACAACCCCGAGAGATCGAGAGAGAGAGAGAGAGGATAAGAGCATGACCTTAACGTCTCTAATGTAATGCTTTCGATACAGCGCTAGTGCAAACATGTATAAAATTGTTTTTGTTGACAAAAATCGTTGAATTGTTGACTTTTTTAAATCATTAATTAAATGTGCATGCTAAAGACTTCGTTGTTATTAATTATATATTAAAATCATAGTTATAATTTTAGAATTAAGGTAATTTTTTTGGTTTGGTAAGAAAAAATTTATCTCCTGCTATTTTTTCCTCTGCTGCTCTCTAAAGATTTTGTGTTGCATTTTATGCTATGAGAGTGCAATGAACTGTTTATTACAGCTGATGAGTACCTGTATATTTGAGCGATATATGTATGTTTGATTGAAAGTTATATAGAGAGAGAGAGATGAAGCCACCCAGAATTAGTCAGATGATTATTTGATGAGAGATATGTATGTTATATGACTAGTATGGAATGCACATTCATCGGGAATTCACCGCTCGTCAAATTTTTCCAAGTCTATCAGTTCTTAATTAAATCATCTTTAATATATTACAACACGACAATGTGACAACGCTATAAATTTAATTGTGTTTAAAGTTCCGGTTGCTTTTGTGAAATAATACACGATGCATGATGCACTCAATATTATTAAAATAATTAGATAAAGTTAACAGTGTTCAGTGTTTAGAAATCTTAAAATTTGTAGATTCATTTTTTTGCTCGTCTTCGATATGAATTCATTGTCCGAAAAAAAGGAAATTTCCAAGGGAGCATCCAATCAAATTGTATCGAAGCAAAAAAAAAGGTAAAATAATAAAGTTATATTTTAAACCAAAGTCCAAAGACTCCGCGGAATACAATAAATGCCAGTTTTGGCTCCTTTTACAAATGGTCGTTCTTTTGTTAAGCTTTTCCACCACGTTTTTGAAAAAGCGATCTAATATTAGTTGTGCATAAGTGTTCGCGTCGGTGCTGAAGCATTAACGTAACCTCAAAATAGTTTGAAAGTGTCTAATCTTACGATTTCGGTATCCAATTGTTGTCTCCATTTCGAGAAATGGAGAAGAAAGAAGCAGAGTGTCTGTGTTGTCTGCACAATTTTTTTAGTTTATATTATCTATTTCAAATCCTTGTGCTGGCATGCTATCTCATCCGATAAGTCTATAAAAGCTGACAAAGGTAATTATTCCTCATTCTTCTTTCTTATATTTGCTTTTGTATTATAAAAAAACAGAGAGAGCTAGAATAAAGGTAGTCTTAAGCTGCGTTCAGACAGAACGCGTTTTTCGCTACGCGCTGCGGGGCGATGCTTTCGCCCGGTTGTAATACACCAAAAATCCTAAAAGCTGTTTAGGCAGAGATAATGCGTTGTTTACTTTCGCGGCGTAGAGATTTACGCGCAGCGGTGCATTGTAAAAATTTACAAAATGTCCTACTTGCGTTAGTGTTTTGTGAGTGTGTGACTGGTGTGAAATGTCACAATAACATAGGCTCTTATTGGAAGAGAGAAAAAATTTAAATGACTGTGTCAAATTGTCGGTGCTCTTGTTCTTTTTTTTTCGTTTGTTTACATTCCATTTAACAGTGAATTCATCATGAAGGTGTTAAATCCTACATTTGTAGATTATATTTTAATATATGTATTTATTTGATATTATTATTTCAACAAAATCAGTAATTTTCAACAGCAGATTTTGACAGATGCTAATGAAATTTCTATTATTTTTTACCGTTAGCTAAGGGTGGGCAAATTTGAGGTTAGGAAGTAAATTGGCTTAAAAAGACTCTTTTTTTATACCAATATAAAATAGAAAGATTGAAAATAATCCAGCGGCGTTAAATCACAAGAACGAGGCGGCCAATTGACATAGACAAATTGAGAAATTACGAGACCGGGAAATTTCTCATGCAATAACTGAATTGTTCTGTCGGCTGTGTGGCTCGTGGCGCCGTCTTGCTGACACTAAAGGTCACTGATGTCAACATTAGCCAATTGTGGCAGAAAAAATCATGGTTTTTTAGCGCTTAGAACTTACGGTGACAGCGTTTTCTTGCTCATTTTCGAAAAAATACGGGCCGATAATGCCGCCTGACCACAAACCGCACCATACGGTCACTTTCTTTGGATGTAATGGTTTTTCGAGGACTCTTTGTAGATTTTGTGGGCCTCATATGCGACAATTTTGTTATGCCTCATCACTAAAGATAATTTTGTTGAAAAATGCGTTGCTTTTTGAATTTTTAAATTTTTACAACTAAAATTCGTTGTTCAAGAGTGTAGCGTTCCATGGTTAAAATTTCCCAAGCTTTACTAAATCAATGTCAAAGTATGACAGCTCAATTCTTGACATTTCATAATTTGACAGCCAATTTACTTCCTAACCTCAAATTTGCCAACACTTTACTAGGCTTATATGTAAGTCGATGTATTTTTTCGTAGAAAACAGCAAAAAACATAATAAATATACGTTTGGAAGAAGCAAAGTTATGATCGCTAGGATAATGCGATAAAGATACAACATTTTCAAGGAATACTTTTTATGTCTATGATAAAAAATTTTTTACTTTTCAGCACAACAAAATCCTTTCTGAAATAATCTCACATTCATTCACTCATTGCTTGTACTTGGCATTTATTTCATTCATACTTTAATTATTATACGTTATGAGTTTATATTAACCATCAAAATTAGTTAGTCAACGGTTTCGCATCTCTCCCACTGATGCGGGTCCTCATCTGAATACCATATGAGACCTGTAAAACTTCCAAATTATTGGGATAAACAGTTATTGTTGTATAATCCACTTCTGCTTAACTGGCTTTTCGAGTAATCGTTTTTAGTGATTGCTGAATTCAAAACAGAAATTGTGTAAATACGTTACTCAGTTTATTGTATAGTTATATCTAGATTATTATTAAACAATAGTATTTCATCAACAATAGTAAAATTTTCTGAACAATGAGAATTTTGGAAAAAAGAACACGATTATATCTTGAAAACCCAAATTTTTACACAAAACCAGAAAAACCAGAAAGACGCGAATGAGTCACTGATGTGAAATTTTAAACAATAACGTATAGCAGTAACGTACAAATAAAAAATAAGGTATAAATATCTTCAGACCAGCAAATAGTCACACGGTTATATTACAATACTCGTATTTAAATGACGTAGTTAATATTATACATAAATACTCGAATTACTCGCTATTTTTATATGTACATATATTACGCGCAATCGTAAACACGCGATCGAATGTGTTTATATATATTTAAAAGTTTTATTTCTGTAAGGTTTTTTCTTTTTTCCAAAACCAGAAAAACGATTGTTAACTTTCTGTAATAACACTTTTATATAACAAAATTTAATTTTTACTAAAAATACAGAAAAAAGAGAGTTTTCGCTTTGACAGAAGATCCACTTGAACTGAACAAATAATGAATATTTGTGTAATTGAAGAAAATAAATGCCCAAATTAATGAATATAAACCTTCTGTCAATAACTATAAGAAAGAGAGCAATATCTTAGAAGATTTGTGGAAGTAAGAACAGAAGTAAGAACACAAAGAAAAAAACACAAGGTATTCTTTTTTATAATATATATAAAGGATGAGTTGAAGTCATGTATTATACCAAGGGTATAATATATTCATATTTTATATTATAAGGCTAATATAGTAAAAAAGCTAGAAAGTTACAAAGTTTTTAAAAACGTCTTAATCCTTTCCAAGAGGATACTCTTGCAGAAGGGTCAGGAGTCGTGGGTCAGTCATGATTTCTGGCTGATTTTCTTTTTTTAATAAAAACTACATTTACTTCCTTCAATAGGTGCACGCATAAAAGGCACATATTCTTTATTGTATTGCTCCTACTATTCAAAATAACATGGTATACCGGTGACGTAGTTGATCCAATCCAAGGATTGACTAATGCGACTGAATACAGCAGCGGTTTTTGTGCCGCTATCGTATTCACCACAGTTAGTTATCACACCCACCAACTCACCAGTGCTTTCCAAAATAAATGGACCACCAGAATCACCGGTACAAGGGGTGGCCATAAAGGTAGTGTCTGCACAAAAACTATCAGAGAATAACAGTCCCAAACCACTGTCACAGACATCGTTTCTAATAATTGGCCCAATGCGGGCCCATTTTAAATAATTTGTGGGCACCGCAGGGCCTTCATATCCCCAACCGCAAACAATACCGTATTCGCCCAAATAAAACGACTCGGCAGAAGATTTGCTTGGTAGAGGAACTGTTGCTATAGTATCACAGAGGACGACAGGAGAAATCTTCAGCAATGCGATATCATATAGGAATCCATCAAAATTGGGATGAATGAAGACATGTTCGTCAACGTCGATGCTATAGCAGGCCGAAGCGTCTTCTGTTGTGGTTGATCCCAGGTAAGCCTTAAGCATTTTCGCACTGTTAAAATGATAGATTGATCATTATTAGTGTGATCTGTCATTATTGTTTTACATGATATAAAATGATATGAAACATAATCCACACTACCTAGAAATACAGTGAGCAGCTGTCAGAATCCATTCGCTATCGATCAGTGCTCCTCCACAATTGCCGATTATTCTCAGATCGTCATATTCTATCTCTATGTAAGCCGAATATTTAAATTGACCTTTTACCGCAACTAGTCCACCCGTAATTCTTCCATTACTTGTGATCTTTTCAATAGATCTACTACAATTGTAAGCACGGAAGAAGGCGATAACGACCAAGAGAACTTTTAGGAAATACATCGTAGTTCTAACTAATCCAAAGATTTCTTCATAACTGAAGAGGTCGATGGAAAGTTTCGGTATTTCTTGAAAAACTGAAAGACATTGTATATAGTATATAGTATATTGTATATACATCTACGTATATGTATACATACATATATGTATTATGTGCTATATTATGTTTCATATACGTATATATTGTATAGTATATATAATATATACGAATAAAATTTCTTGTGGTTTATGAGAAAGATATCAAAATGGTGAAATCTAGCGTCGGGAGCGCAGGGGGGGCTGTCCCCAGCGTATAGTCCATAGAGGTGACACCCGAGCAGAAAAGTTAACAGTACAAAACATTTATTGAGTAATTTTTAAGTAGAAATTGCACTATTGAGTGTATTTTTAAGGCCGATAGAACTTCCTATTGTAAAAAATAGTACAAAAAATTGTATTTTGATTAAATTCTATTATTTATTGAAAAGATCTATTAAATATTTAAAAGATTTATTTAAAAGAAAAACATTGCATTAACATTTGAAAATTATGAATCGCATTTTGGGCCACTTTTACCACCGTATGTGCTATGGCCGTATGTCACAAATAGCACGAATAATGTTGGCGTCCAAGGCATCATTTTTTGCTGGTTTATCAGCATAAACTAGTGACCTCACGTAACACCATAGAAAATAATCTAAAGGTAGATTATTACATCTCAGAAAAAATACAGAAAAGAAAATGTTAGAAAAAATAATTTGTATATACGTATAGGGCAATGAGATATAGTGGGGGTGACACCGCCACTTCCGCCTCGGGTGTCACCCATGCTAGAGCTATGTCACTGCTTATCGATATTTGTATCGTTTTTGTTTTTTTTTTTAATCGTTTTTAGAAAAAATATATAAAGTGATAATGCTCTATTGCTCTAGTGATAATGCCAAATGCTCTATTTTTAGCATATGCTTATATATTCTTTTTTGAAAATTCTATTTCAATTCATATTTTTTTTTTGCTTATTAATAGGATATAACAAGTTATAACATCACTTGCTCCAAAGAAGAAAACTATAAAAAGTTATATACTCGTACTTGTATGATGACCTATTTCCTTTTATTCCTTATCTTTATTGTACCTTCGTTGCTTTGGAATATGTATTTATGTATATACACGCGCATTTACTGAGAATGCTGCATAATTAAATTGCCCCCTCGCTCCCCCTTCCGCAGACGGACATGGCTACATCGACTCAGGATGTTTTTCTGTGCCAGAATATATATACATATATGTATATATTTTTTACCTGCCACGTCTCCTTTAATTCATTACAAACGGGCGAACAGGGTGAATATACCCTCATCCCTTCGCGATTTTGATGGCCGGTGGAAACAGAATTACAGAATTGTAGAGAATATCTATATTTTAATTTTCTTTTTGATCAAGCAACCGCATGGCAGCCGTTGATGATTTTTCCTACAGATTCTTTGATGTGTTCTTCATTCTAGCAATCACGTTCAGTTCGTCGTCGCTGTCTCTTCACTAAAAGCTTTTGCTAAATATTTCGTGCACTTCTAAGTTTAAGTTTCTCGCTTTCCTTTTAAGTTTTGATCCATCCAAACTTTGAATTAAACTTGAAAAGTCTGCGGATCTGTCCGAAGACAGATCTGTAAAATCTACCGTTTTGCCCCAGGTTTTTATGTTTGATTTTCTGTGAAAAGTAGCAGTTTTTTTTACATTTTTTTCTTTAAACTTGTGCAAGTATTTACTTTTGATATATTTTGGAGAATTATGTGTACAATATTAGCCAGGAAATCGGATTTCTAAATGATTTTCTTCTCACCTATATTTTTTTTTAATTAAAAACTAAATTTACTTCCTTTAATAGAGGCACACATAAAAGGGACATATGCTTTATTGTAACTCTTATTACTAAAAATTAACATGGTATACCGGTTACGTAGTTGATCCAATCTAAAAAGTGACTAATACGACTAAATAAAATAGTGTGTTTTGTGCCACTAGCGTATGTATCACAATTGGTTACTACACCCATCAACTCACCAGTCCTTTCCAAAATAAATGGACCACCAGAATCACCGATACAAGGGGAGGCCGTAAACCTAGTATCGACACAAAAACTATCAGATTGTAACAGTCCCAAACCTCTGTCACAGACATCGTTCCTAATAATTGGTCCAATGCGGGCCCATTTTAAATAATTTGTGGTCACCGCAGGGCCTTCGTATCCCCAACCGCAAACAATACCGTATTCGCCCAAATAAAACGACTCGGCAGAAGATCTGCTTGGCAGAGGAACTGTTGCTATTCTATCACAGAGGACGACTGGAGAAATCTTCAGCAACGCAATGTCATTGAAGAATCCATCATAATTGGGATGAATGAAGACATTTTGGTCCTTGTTGATAATATATGCGGCCGAAGGGTTTACTTTTGTGATTGATCCTAAATAAGCCATAAGCAGTTTTGCACTGTTAAAATGGTAGATCGATCACATCAGTTTTTATATTATGTAGATTGATATGATAAATAACCGAAAATACCTAGAAACACAGTGAGCAGCTGTCAGAATCCATTCTCTATCGATCAATGCTCCTCCACACATAAATTCATTCGACAGATCATAAGCTCGTATTTCTATGTAAACCGCATATTTAAATTGACCTTCTACCGCAAATAGTCCATCCGTGATTCGTCCATTAGTCGTGATCTTTTTTGTAGATCTACTACAATTGCAAGCACACAAGAAAGCGATAAAGAACAAAAGAAAAAAGAATTCTAGGAAATACATCGTAGTTCTAACTTATGCAAAAATCACTTTATAACTGAAAGATTCGATGGAAAGCTTCGGTATTAATTGGATAATTGTACATACGAATACATACGAATAATTTTTCTTATGGCTTATAAGAAATCTATAAAAAAAATGCTCCAAAAGTGTTAGAAATTTATTAAAATTATAAAAATCTCCCCAACTTATCGATACGAGGGTAGATTGACAAGTCCGATTTTTTTTTGGCAAATTAGGCTTTTATTTCTTAACATAGTTTAAGGAGTAAAAGCCTCAGCCACCTTACGCACTTCCATTCTCCGAACGTCTAATATCATTCCATGGATTTTATCGGCGATTTCTGGCGTGATCACCTCTTTTGGGCGACCTGAACGTTCGGCGTCACTTGTGCTGGTACGACCACTAAACCAAACCATTGAAATTGATGGTGCAGAATACTCATAGTATTTATCCAGAATTTCTTTGAGTTCGGTTATGTTTTTTTTTACGCAAAAAATTAAGCTTAACCAGCACACGAAATTAACTTTTTTCGTTAAAATTCACGAGGTTGTCTGCTTTCAATTGCTGTCAATCACAAACTAAATGGCGCAGCTGGCCAAAATTTACAGCAGTCAATTAATAAATAGATGTTGAATGGGATCAGTATCGGATTTCAAGTTACTGCGCGACAAATTCAAAAAGTCACTCACTTTTCAAGCCGGCCTCGTATTTTTTATCGTTTACAAGAAAATTTTAAAAACTGATAACACCAAATGCTCTATTAAATTTATTGAATTGAAATAAGAGCTTAATAGAGATTGATAACGAAAGTTAAGTTTGTTTTTTACATTTTACCAAATCGGTATTGACAAATTGCCAGAAACTGGGTCTGATTCCAGTATACTTGTACATTCTTAATAATGATTTTTACTTCGAATCATAATTTTATCGCTTATAAGAAAGATATATCATAAATGATAATATCACATGTTCTAAGAGTGTTTGAAATTTGGTAAACTTATAAAATTCTATTGACCTTAACGAAACTTTTTACGTTTACAAAAAAAATTTTAACGTGATAACATTGAAAGCTCTATTAAAATTAATAAATTGAAATAAACGTTTTTTTTCGGACTGATAACGAAAGTTATTTGCTTTTTATATTTTAGGAAAACAGTATTGATAAACTGCCAGGACTCTAGATTTTTTTTCTTTCCGCATTTTTTCTTTCTGCGTGTCCCTTCCTTAGTTTTTAATCTATTTCCTTTTGCTTGTTGTACTTTCGTTGATTTGGAATATATTAGCATATTAACTAGGAGTGCCGCATAATTAGATTGCCCGAAGTGCTCGCTGCAGAGCCGGCCTTCCCTTCCCTAAAGGGACCCGGGTGCAAGAAACCATACACATGTACCCCAACCAGCGTTTCTCCCGCAAACAACACCACCTGTCACTTCAACGACTATACCAAATCAACTGACGATCTTTATAATAAAATAAAGATTATCAGGAGACATAATATTGTGCTTCCATTGACGGAAAATTTACAGGAAAAACTAAGCATAGTTTAACTATCTGATAAGTCTAATATCTGATAGTGCTAAATATCTTGCAATTCTAAGGTAAATTCTTTTTATCGAAGAATTTATCTTAGAATTGGCCTCTATGTAGTTTTATTTCGAATAGAAAAAGAAAACCTAGAGAAATTTCTTCAATAGAATATAGTTATACCTACAAAGTAATCAGTTTTGAAACTCAAGCTGATGGTCCTCAAACTTATTTAGAAAGCCTGGAAATAAAAAGATGCCAAAAAAATCTGATTTCTAACTGATTTTCCTTTTACCTAAGGTTTTGCAAGGAAACCTTTATTTTCTTCAATAGAGGCGCATATTCTTTATTGTAACTCTTATTACTCAAAGTTAACACGGTATACCGGTTACGTAGTTGATCCAATCCAAGAATTGACTAATGCGACTGAATACAGCGGCGGCTTTTTCGCCGTTACCGTATTCAAAACGGCTAGTTATCACACCCACCAACTCACCAGTCCTTTCTAAAATAAATGGACCACCAGAATCACCGACACAAGGGGAGGCCGTAAAGGTAGTATCGACACAAAAATTATCAGAGAGTAAAAGTCCCAAACCACTGTCACAGACATCGTTTGTAATAATTGGTCCAATGCGGGCCCATTTTAAATAGTTTGTGGGCACCGGAGGGCCTTCACATCCCCAACCGCAAACAATACCGTATTCGCCCAAATAAAACGAATCAACAGAAGATCTGCTTGGTAGAGGGACTGTTGCTATTGCATCACAGAAGACGACAGGAAAAGTCCTAAGCAATGCGATGTCATGTAGGAATCCATCATAATTGGGATGAATGAAGACATTTTCGTCAACGTCGATGAAATTGCCGACCGAAGCGCCTTCTTCTGTGGTTAATCCTAGGTAAGCAATAACTTCTTTTGCACTATTGAAATGATAGATCGATCATATCAGTTTTTATATCACACTTCATTCTACGTGATGAAAAAGAATCCAAACTACCTAGAAACACAGTGAGCAGCTGTTAGAATCCATTCACTATCGATCAGTGCTCCTCCACAAACAAAGATTTTCGTCGGATCATCACTTTTTATTTCCATGTAAACCGAATATTTAAATTGACTTTCATCCGCAAATAATCCATCCGTGATTCGTCCATTACTCGTGATATTTTTAGTAGATGTACTACAACTGCAAGCACATAAGAAAGCGATAAAGAACAAAAGAACAAAGACTTTTAGGAAATACATTGTAGTTCTAACTAATATAAAGATTTCTTTATAACTGAAAGGCTCGATAAAAACCTTCGATATTTATTGGAAAATGAAAACCATTGTACATAGGAATCATATTTTTAATGGGTTATAAGAAAGATATAGATAAAAACGATAAGAAAGATATAAATTACAACAAATGCTCCAAAAGTGTTGTGTTGAAATTTAATAAACTAATTAATAGAAATCTACCGACGTAATCGATTAAAGTTTACAAAAACATTTTAAGAACTGATAACACCAAGGGCTCTATTAAATTTATTGAATATAAGTATTCCTAGTAAATATCATAAGTTAAGTTTGTATTTTATATTTTACCAAATAGGTATTGATAAATTGCCAGAAACTTAATACGATTCCAGTACATACACTTACGCAGTATTCATAATGAATGTAATTTCGAATCAAATTTATATCGCTTCTAAGAAAGATATATAAAATTAGAACATCACCAAAAGTGTTTAAAATTTAATAAATAAAATTAAAGCTCAGGAGGTTTAATTTAAGGAGGTTAACAGGAGGCTTAAGCAGGAAACATTCTGGTTTTCTCTATGTTCTCTACTCTTTGCCTTTAATAGAGTTAACATTATTATTTAGCTCTCTCTTAGTTTTGCACTAAAAAGAGAAATGTCCTTACATTTAAAGCTCACTTCAAAGTGATTTGAAAATATTTTTTAATCTCTTTCTTTAAATTCTAATCTTTTGTTCCTGTTATGTTATCGGCTCCTACCTTGACATTACTAGATTTCTGATCTAATATTTGGCACATGAGGACTTCTTGTTGAAAGTCTTGAACGCTTTCTATGAAGTACTTTATAAAACTAAGTTCATCAAAATTAGTTGATTTACCAAATTCAATCAGAGCATGCGAATATTCCTATTTCTGAGGATTCGTTGAGGATTCGTTGTACTTCCGAAGCACATACATACATAATTTCTCACCAAACTCTTTGATTAATGCGTTCTATAAATGATGTACTATTTGAAATCGCGCCTTATGGCAACTGTTGAGTACATATGCATTTTTGATTATCGTTCCAACCAACTGTGAATGCTTTTTGCTTTTTTGCTTTTTTTTTACTCAAAGTGATCACACGGGGATACGTCAAACGTCATAAAACGGGTTTTTGGACAGGGTCCAAGGGCTATCCGGTGCTCCTAAAGGTGTCAAAAGAGGGGCTTTTGCAAAATTATTTTTTTCCAATTAAAAGAAAATATGATATTTTTTATTACTATTTTTACTAAGCCTTTCATTAAATGTGCCCTTAATTATGACAGTGGTCTAAGTCAAGAAACTAAAAAATTAGATAATTTGTTATTTCGCATTACATTTCTTTAAATTATTATAATCTTAAAAAAAATTTTTTCATTTGTAAAAACTGACCAGTTAAAGTGACATTGTTTTGACGTCAGTCAACGGTTTTTAGTTCAAATTAATTTTTAAAAATAATTAATAAGTGAAAATAAATTACAATATTTCATTAAAATTTGTGTTCCAATAAAATGCCAATATTTTTCTATCAACTTATTTTTAAAAACAAATTTCATTGTTTATTGGTCCAAGTGATTGGTTTCATTCTATGTTGTTTCATTCTTTTAATTTTGAAAGTGACATAGACATTTGCAGAATTCAAGAAACACAGTTCCTTACAAGAAAATTGTTTTCCTGACACAAAGAAATTCAATTTACATAAATAAATCTGACATGTCAGGAGTAAATATTGCTCTAAGTAAACATTTTGAAGTATACCATAAACAATTTTTTAATTTTATAAAACGTCAACCTTTAAATATCTCGAAGCGCAAAAAGTGTAACTTGCACCACTGTCATAATTAAAGGCCACTGTTATGGCCACTGTTATGGCCACTGTTATGGCCACTGTTATGCTAATATACATACATTTTTGCATTAATTTCTTTTAATTATTTTCGGTCCCTCAAAGGATTTTGAGCCCCAAAAGAAAGCTTCACTATAGCTACATATACGATATGTATTGTATATAAAAATTAAGTCAAAAAGTGTTGCCTTTGGTGGGAGGGATAAGATTATATAAATTATAGTCGTTGAAAAAAGGGGGTGCGGCGAAGTGTCCCCTTCGAGCAATCTAACTATGCGGAATTCTCAGTAGGTATATACTCGTACATATAGTACATAAAGGTACATACATATTTCAAAGCAACAATAAAAATAAAGAAGGTGCAACCATCAGGGAAGGAGAAGCCATTTCCTGCTAAGCGCTATCCTATAAGAGCTATTTTAGCTTCTCTTCTCAGTAAGTGGTATTTCTTGCCTTAAATAAAAAGCAAAAATGTCACCCGGGGTGATATTCTCAGACAGAGGGTTAGAGGAACATATTCTTTATTGTCACTCTTATTACTCGAAATTAAAATGGTATACCGGTTACGTAGTTGATCCAATCCAAGGACTGACTAATGCGACTGATTACAACTGCGCATTTTGTACCGCCATGGTATTTACAACGGCTAGTTATCACACCCACCAATTCACCAGTCCTTTCCAAAATAAATGGACCACCAGAATCACCGACACATGGGGAGGCCGTAAAGCTAGTATCGACACAAAAACTATCAGAGGGTAACATTCCCAAATTGGCATCACAGACTTCGTTTGTAATGATTGGTCCAATGCGGGCCCATTTTAAATAATTTGTGGTCACCGCAGGGCCTTCGTATCCCCAACCGCAAACAATACCGTATTCGCCCAAATAAAACGACTCGGCAGAAGATCTGCTTGGCAGAGGAACTGTTGCTATTGTATCACAGAGAACGACAGGAGAAATCTTGAGCAATGCGATGTCATTTAGTACTCCATTAAAATTGGGATGAATGAAGGCATTTTGGTAAACGTCGATGATATAGCAGGCCGAAGCGTCTTCTGTTGTGGTTGATCCAAGATAAGCTATAAGCATTTCTGCACTGTTAAAATGATAGATTCATCATATCAGTTTAGAACACGTAGAATGATATGAAACATAACCCAAACTACCCAGAAAGACAGTGAGCAGCAGTTAGAATCCATTTACTATCGATCAGTGCTCCTCCACATATAAATATTTTCGCAGGATCATTTTTCCGTTTTTCTATATAAACCGAATATTTAAATTGACCTTTTACCGCAACTAGTCCACCCGTGATTCGTCCATTACTCGTGATATTTTTAGTAGATCTACTACAATTGCAAGCACAGGAGAAAGCGAAAAAGAGCAAAAGAACGAGGACCTTTAGGAAATACATTGTAGTTCTTTCTATCTTATGTAAAGAATTATTTATAACTGAAAGGTTCGATAGAAACCTTCGATATTTATTGGAAAATTAAAACCATTGTACATAGAAATCATGTTTCTAATGGGTTCCAAGAAAGATATATATACATACATACGTATGTAGATAAAAAAGATAAGAAAGATATAAAAACTAACACCAAATGCTTTAAAAGTGTTCGATATTCCATAAACTTCTAGAAATCTACCGAACTTTTCGATACTTTTTATTGTATATCAGTATTTTTTTTTTATTTTTTTTTTAACCTGGCTCAGTGTTTGGGGTCGGAAACGACCCTAAAGGCACAACAAATTCAGTTGAATAACTTCGCAATAGCAAAAACGATTGGTAAAATGCTTAAAAATATATTAACGTATTCAGAATGTTTTTCAGAAGGGGAGTAATACACGTAAAAAAAAATTTGACTAATTGGTCGTTTTCGACCCATAGCTTGGTTTAGGTGAAATAATTTGTGCATTTTATACGCACAAAAGACGTTTTAGCTGTTAGTTCTGTCAACAGTTTTGTAAAAATAACTTTTGCAAATATAATCTATATGTCTTGTAGGTAGAATAGTTAAAAGAAATGGATCAAACTATGTTTATCTTGTAATTTTCCGTTCTGTACTAGCGGACGAATTTACCTATATTTACGAATATAGGTACAATAGGGTGACACAATGTTCGCAGGATTCCACTAGCATACCGAAAATGTCAAACTTATCGATATTTTATATGGCTTATTAAAAAGATATAAAAAATTTTACGATCAAATGCTTAAAAAGTGTTTGAAATTTGATAAACTTCTAGAAATTTTAAGGTATATATTTTTTATATATTTTTCAATCGTTTCAATCGTTTCAATCGTTTTTCAATTTTAAATTTTAAAATTTTTAAGAACAAGTGTCCCACTATATTTATTGAATTGAAATAAGAATCAAAAACTGAATCTGAATACGTATGTACCATACGTATATATATACGAGTACTTAGCGAGAATGCTGACAAAAAAGTTACCTTTAAAAGAGCTATGAATGAATGAATGAATATCTTTTTGTCAAAAAAGGGGATTATGATGTACACAAGAGCGAAAGGCCTACTTTTAATAGTATGCCTCGTGAGGACGTCTAAACTCTCTATGTCTATAACTTTTAACAGAGCAAACTTGTAAGGCAGGAGAGCATTAATAACAAAATTGCAAAGGTTTTGTGGTTTGTATTTTTATGGTCATAAGGTTCCATTTTCTCCCTAAACTAACGCACATTTACACGTAACGGATTTCCACGTTCACTGGATTCGCCCTATCACCGTTTGTTTGATAAGCTATCGGCTGAATGGACCCCCACGACTGAGGGTACAGTGGTTGCTTGGGTGGTACTGACTGAAAGGCAACGGGATACGTTTGTACAGGTATTGACTGGACAATGGCTTCGGCAATGGCTGCCTTCTCCACTGGTACCCTCTGGTTATCCTCGCTACCGGCTATCTCCAGAGTAGGCTTCCGGTTAGCATTTTCCGATTTTTTATCAATCATTGAATTCAGTATTCCACGGGAAAGCAATTTAGACGCACCTAGAGTAACATCCACCATGGTACGGGCGATTGAACGTTTGACGACAGCTTCTTGACTTTCCTGAAGGAAAGCGATTAGAACAATCAGTGAGAGTGTCAGAACAGAGAGTTTCCGTAACATAATCACAATACAAGCAGATTTTTAACAATGATACTCGAATAATAATCGAAGCCCGAGTAATATCGAAAATTTTTGTCATACCAAACCATTTTTATTTTGATACTTTATAATATTTTCATGCGCAACGAATCAAATTCCTCTTGGTTCCATCGATTTCCATCGATAACCGTAGCATTATTTGGAATCCGACATGGCCGCCGCAGCCAGAGGTTGTATGGTTATTTAAAGACCTATAGCAAATACATACAGCGACATACGCGTGGCTGTATGGAAAATATTTGGAAATATTTTGGAAAATATTTAAAGGGTGAAAGTTTTTCTTAAATTAGAGATCTCTCAATTAGTTACGGGGGGAAAATAGTATGTGGCCAATGGATGTGTTGTATTTCGGTACACTTTGTCCAATCTTCACCATTTTTGTAGTGTAGATTTTTTTAATGTGTATAAATTAGCATACTACTCACTTTACGACCCGACTGTTTCACGACCACTCGCATTTACGACTGATGGAGTTTCGACTTGCAATTCGAGGAATTCTCTTTCACAGCTTGGATGTCGGTTGTACCGCACATAAGCTTGCTATTCACTTTTAAATTTTTTTTTTATGAATAAATTGAAGTTTGTTGCATAAATAATATATAATTTTTATACTGTTACAACGCCGCAAGCTTCTCGCTTATCGACCTGTGCTCTTAACGGCGTAGTCATCGAAACAGAACTCGGTGTCACACAGTGAGGAAGAGTAATTGTATATACTAAATGTCACTTTTTCAAGCTCTAATTAGATCATTTTTCGTTGGAAACATTTCTGAAAAACCGAAGACTTTTAATAAAGCAATTTAGTCATAAACATGTGGTCTTGAGTAGCTTTTGTCGATGTCATATTGTAGCCATCTGGTAGACCAATTTTACCTAAACGATTTCTCAAAACTATCTCAGCTCAGCTGAGGAGTTTATTAGAGTCTTAGACAGACAGACTGTACATAGTCTATACATAAATTGAGACGAACTTCACAATTTAATCTAATACATGATGGACCATCGAGTTCTTAAGCCATTATAAACCTAACTGAAACCAAAACTAATCTGAAGACCAAAAGCTCTCTACAAAGGTCGCAACAGGAATTTCAACTTCGTGATCAGCCTCCCTGATCATTTGTGCCTGTTCATATTATTCCCAAAAAAAATATGAAAAAAAAAACTGGTACAATAAAATAACAACAATTTATTTATCTTCCATTTCCACTAAATAGATATCGCCAATTTTGTATTTGCGCGAGTCGTTGGGACTGTGGTCATTCTTTGAACTCGATTTCTCATGGCTATCTGAAGACTTGGCAATAATATTATTGTGTATAATTAGGTTTTGTTGATTAATGTTGGTCTGATTGGTCTGGTTTTGAACTTTTGACACATGGACATTTTCTTGATGGTTTTGGTTCAGTGTTAATGAACTCCGGTCGCTGCTGCTGCTGCCTCTATTTCCGGTGCTGTTGTTGCTGTTCGACGAAATCGTGGGAGAACATTCCGCGGATCTGCAATTATAAGATGGTTTAGAGGAATTTCCAATTTCAGAGCCAGTTTGCAAAATGACAGATGGACCAGAATGAGATACTACTGTAGAGTTAGCATTATGTGTTAAAGAATTTGTATGACTGTGAATGTCAGCGTTAATATTAGAGTTTTTCCGAACGGAGTCATGACCAACACCGTGCAACGCAGAAGTTAATGCTTGCTTGGTAGCACTATTATTAGTGACAGAGCCTGATACATCGGTATCAGTATGTGACACAGAATTATCAGCAGAACGAAAACCAGATCGGCCGATATCACCAGACAGAGGATATTTTATGAATCCGGAGTTTTTGGATGCAGCTCCGTCGGCATTGTAAGTAAAACCGGCTCTTTCCGGGCTTTGATAACTAGATCTTTGAAGACTACCAGCGGAAAGCGGATTCATTCTGAATCTTTGAGCACCACGTTTATAATCCACTGCTCCGGACACAAAGCGCTGCGGCGGATGTTGGATCATTTTTCCATTTACACCATTGTTAACACTATATCGATCAGAACCAACACCAGCACCAACACCAACTAATGGAGACATAGCTAATGCAGAATTAATACCAGAACCATAGTCTGGCAGGCCAGAGCCAAAACCTAGTTGCGCTGGCTGGAATGCTGCTTCCACAGCGCCTGGCGGACAATGACCCGCACACGGGACGCCCCCATTCCGCACATTATAGGTAATTGCACCACCCGGAATGTTATATGCCGGAAGCTGCGGTGCCGCTTCAGGTGAAACGAGAACGGTGCGCACTTGCGGAGCCGGTACATTGACAACAATGTTACTTGGTTTCGTAGGCTCCAGGTTTTGATGAATGAGACGTAAATGTGCAGGCGGAGGGTCGATGGAATGACCGTTATGTATGTAATGAAGAGGATGGCCTAAAAGAGTATTCGCAAAATTCTTGGCAACAGTCACTAGGAAATCAAATCCGCGCTTTACTCTGGCGCTCTCGCCACCGGTTGTTAGTAACAACACAATAAAAAGTACGGCTATATTCGCGGAATGCTTCATAACGAATTATCCAGCAGTTAGTACGGGAGAAGCAAAGTTAACGTAGTCCGGAGTATATTAAACACTAAAGCTTTTTTATAGTCTCTCAGTAAAGTGCATCTAATAAGCAGAAAAACTAATTACATTGATTTGAAGGAGTTTAATTTACTGTAACGAAGAAAATTGCGTTTGAGAAATTACAAGCAAACCACACGAGACCACATCAGAGACTACAGCCGCCATCGAAAGTATTTTCAAGAAACAGTACTCGTACAATATGTGACAGATGGGAACAGTACCTCCGAGCTCCTCGAGCCGGTTTTTGTTAACCTTTTTTTATTAGCTTTTTTTTTCAACAGAATGAGATTTAGAGAATTTATAATATAATCATAACCATGAAGTCATTTTGGGGATAACCCTGGAATTGACAAAGAGTTTCTTCCGTACGGGCAGGAAGTTTAATTTGATAGTACAAATTGCGAGAAGTTCAGAAAGACAAACTATTAACAATTTCTTTTATTACTTTTTTCTGTATTATCTTTGGATATATTTCGGTAGTTAGAGAAGCTTAGAAGGCTACATCTATGCTATTGTGCTGCTTCAGATTTAGCATCCAGGATAATGGACATGATTGTAATTATATCCACCATGACCCTGCGACACACCATTGTAAGCGCCCTGGCCACTGAAACCGCTATTGTAAACTCCATTATAGCCACTATTGGAATCGACGTTGTAGACACCATTATAGCCGCCATAGTAACCGCTATTGTAGCCGCCATTGTAGCCGCCATAGTAACCGTTATTGTAGTCTCCTGCATAGCCACCTGTGTTGCCGGCATTGTGGACACCATTATAGCCACCATCAGAGACAACTTTAACAATTACAACTTTTTCGGGAGCGTTAGAATAGCCCTGATTATGATTATAAGAGTAGCCATCGGCATAACCGCCATTCGATATACCGCCTTTTAATCCTAGAAGGCTGAGCTTTTTATCCAAAAGGCCACCGAGTTGAATACCGCCTTCGCCGCCGCCATAGCTCTGATGGTCATAGCCACCGTAACCGTAACCGCCGTTGTTCGCTGATATCGCACCTAATCCCAAAAGGCCAAGTTTTTTTTTCAAAAGAGCTGCTTTCGCGCCCAACAAAAGCTTCACTGAACGCTTCTCTATACTATGAGACTGGCCAAAAGTTATGAGCCCAGTAAAGATGATCAGGGCGGCGCAAACGACAACGAAAAACTTCATAATGTCGGCGATAATCGGACTACAAATTAAGCGCAACTAAATGTTGTCAACCTCAGTCACTTCTATTTATACTAGAGTCAGTCAAAAATATAAAACATAACGTAATAAATTTGGAAAACCCACGCCGCGCACAAAATCATATTCAGAAAGAATATAATGCGAAATATGCGTGCGGAATGAGAAAGATTCGGTCGCGTATAGTAACAGAACTGAATTAGGGTTCCGTATTTATTTAATACCTGATCTTGGTCTTCCAATCTGCGTATTTGGTTGAAGATGTGCTCAGCTTTTGAGTAGACGATTAGAGCGTTTATTCAAACAAATCGGTACCATAGTAACTGAGACGACGGTGCCTGCTAATCAGAGTCCCATGGAATTTAACTAGCTGATCGCTAAACCTTGCTTTAATGAAGCCTTACTTTGCGGATGAGCAAGTTTAAGATGAGAAGAGTTGTTAATCTGTAATCTGAAAAGAATGCGCACGAGTTTAGGCAAAATATTTTGGTATGTTTGTGTGTGTGTGTGTGTGTGTGTGTGTGTGTGCGAGCCACACCTATTAACAACATGTTCTCTAACTAGCTATGTTAATTTTTATTTGTTTATACATATTATCCATATGATAAATAAATGGACAAAGCAAACAAGCAAAAAATCATCAACTTTGACGAACGCGTAAAGTGACGGGCCGGTCGGTTCGGTTTGAAAAATCGAACCTAACTGTCCATAAGAGAACGATATCGAAATTGTATATTTTGGTAATTCCACGAATAAGCAAGACCGGTTTTAAAAATATTCTTTTGTCATATTGAAAATGTATGCCTAACCTCGAATGTTTATGTAAAAGACTTCTTAAAGAGTTAAAGAGGAAAACTATTTTTGAAAATATCGTTTCTTTATTTTTATTGTTTGCTTCATCTGTCTGTGTTATTTAAATTATTCCTAAAACCTTCCTAAAAATTCTTAAAACAAAATAAATTTTTTGAATTTGTGAAAACTTACCAGTTAAAGTGTCATTATTTTTATATCAGTCAACGGATTTTAGTTCAAATTCACTTTATAAGAATATAAGCTATCAGCTAATTTTTTTAAACCCTCCGACTAGTTACAGTCTGGGTGTCCCCAAAAGAATGCTATATAGCCACATATACGATATGTATTGTATATCAAAATAAAGTCAAAAAGTATTGCCTTTGGAGCGACGCATAATATTCTATGAATTATAATCGTTGGCAATCTAATTATGCACCATTCTCAGTAGGTATATACATACATATACTCGTATAAAGGTATATATTTGAAAGCAACAAAGGTATAATAAAGATAAAGATTATAAGGAAATAGGTCATAATTTATATATTTTTCTTATAAACGATAAAAAACATCGATAAGTTCGGTAGATTTCTATAACTGCATTAGATTACAAATGCTTTTGAAACATTTGGTGTTATAATTTTTTCTCTCTTTCTTATAAACCAGAAAAATATCTACATATTCGTATCTGCAAAGTTTCTTTTTCAATTAATACCAAATTAATTCCCATCGAGACAGTCAGTCGTGAATAAATTTTTGCATAAATTAGAACTATGATGTATTTCCCACAAGTTTTTGTTCTTTTGCTATTTATCGCTTTCGCCTGTGCTTACAATTACAGTAGATCTGCTAAAAAGATCACGACTAATGGACGAATCACGGATGGACTGTTTGCGGTAGAAGGTCAATTTAAATATGCAGTTTATATAGAAAAAATGACTGATGATCAAACGCAAATCTTCTTATGTGGAGGAGCACTGATCGATAGGGAATGGATTCTGACAGCTGCACACTGTGTTTCTGGGTATTTTGGGTTATTTATCATATCAATCTACATAATATAAAAACTGATATAATCGATGTACCATTTTAACAGGGCAAAACTGCTTATGACTTACTTAGGATCAATCACAAAAGAAAACCCTTCGGCCGCGTATATTATCAACGCGAACCAAAATGTCTTCATTCATCCCAATTATGATGGATTCCTACATGACATCGCGTTGCTGAAGATTTCTCCTGTCGTCCTCTGTGATACAATAGCAACAGTTCCTCTACCAAGCAGACCTTCTGGCGATTCATTTTATGTGGGCGAATACGGTATTGTTTGCGGTTGGGGATATGAAGGCCCTGAGGTGCCCACAACTTATTTAAAATGGGCCCGCATTGGACCAATTATTACAAACGAAGTCTGTGATGACGGTTTGGGACTGTTTTCCTCTGATAGTTTTTGTGTTGATACTAGCTTCACGGCCTCCCCTTGTGGCGGTGATTCTGGTGGTCCATTTATTTTGGAAAGGACTGGTGAGTTGGTGGGTGTGATAACTAGCTGTGGCAAATACGATAGCGGCACCAAAACAGCTGTTGCATTGAGTCGAGTTAATCAATTCTTGGATTGGATCAACTACGTAACCGGTATACCATGTTAATTTTGAGTAATAAGAGTTACAATAAAGAATATGTGCCTTTTATGTGTGCAAAAACCTTGACAAGTTTAAGGAAAAATTAAAACAACTGTTAATATTTTTATAGAAAAAGAAAAAACGCCATTCCGGCTTAGGATCTAATACTATTAGGATCTAATAATGACTGTTTCAGTATGATGGAAGTTTTATAAAGATCGAAACTTAAAAGGTAATCGAAAAAGAGTGAAAAAGAGTCAAAAATTTGCCCATCTCTGTTATAAACGATAAAAAATATCGATTAGTTCGGTTGATTACATTTCGAACACTTTTGGAGCATGTGATGTTATAATGTTTTATATCATTATTATAAGCCATAAAAAATATGATCCGAAATAAAATTCATTATGAAACATGTACAAGTATACTAGAATCAGACTCAGTTTCTGGCAATTTATCAATACTGATTTAGTAAAATGTAAAAAACCAACTTATCTTTCATTATCAATCTCTATTAAGCTCTTATTCCAATTCAATAAATTTAATAGAGCATTTGGTGTTATCAGTTTTTAAAATTTTCTTGTAAACGATATACAATATAGATTAGCTCGGTAGATTTCTATTACTTTAAGGATGGCGAACCTTTTTCATTGTTCGTGCCACAATAAATATGTATAATGTTTATAAATGGTGTTTATGAAATTACTAACGTGCCACACTAAAATTGTCTAACATAAATTTATGACACAATTTTTTAACACCAATTATGGTTCTTGTCTTTGGCTCTTTTTTTTGGTTTTTTTATTTTATAATATCGTAGTTATATCCGGCCAAGCGTTGTTGTGGCTGATAAGAAATGATAATTTTAAACGATTTTGAAGAAAATTTGAAGATTTAAATTGTTCAAAAATGTTTTAATATTTAGATTTTATTTATGAATCGTTAAAATTATTGTAAAATATACTCCTTTTTACTATAAGAACGCGCGCGTATTCGAATGAGGTTTTGCGTCTAAATTTCAAAGCAATCGGTGAAGACTTTCTGAGATTTATGGTTATGAAAAAACGAACATTTACATTTTTATTTATGTAGAAGTTTTTTTTTCTTTTCCTTTTACTCTAAATCTAAAAATATAGAAGACCTTACTTTTGGGATTTCCCTCGTATTTGACTCATGTAAGCGAGATGATAAATCAGTAAAAAAAAATTGTTTTGCAAACCATTTGCAATATTCTTATCATTTAGGAATAATATAATTTTCTCCAAGCAATCTAATAATCGTTGCAAAGCACTTCCGGGGCGTAACACCATACATTCTAATTCATTTTTATAATTTATTAAATAAAATTTCTTAACGATTAATACAAAAAGCAAAATTTTTTGTCATGGTATCTATGGTACACGTGTCGTGCCATAGGTTCGCCATCCATTTATTAGTTTATTTAATTTCAAACATTCTTGTAGTTGGTGATGTTATCATGTTTTATATCTTTCTCATAAACCAGAAAAAATATGATTCGTATCGTATCGTGTTGGATTTAATTATCCAATAAATATCGAAACTTTCCATCGAGCCTTTCAGTTATGAAGAGATTATTGCATAAGTTAGAACTACAATGTATTTCCTAAAAGTTTTTGTTCTTTTGCTATATATCGCTTTCTCCTGTGCTTGCAATTGTAGTAGATCTACTAAAAAGATACCGACTAATGGACGAATCACGGATGGACTATTTGCGGTAGAAGGTCAATTTAAATATGCGGTTTACCTAGAAATACGCGCTGATGATCTGTCGAATGAATTTATGTGTGGAGGAGCATTGATCGATAGAGAATGGATTCTGACAGCTGCTCACTGTCTTACTGGGTATTTTGGGTTATTTATCATATCAATCTACATAAGTAATATAAAAACTGATATAATCGATCTACCATTTTAACAGTGCAAAACTGCTTATGGCTTATTTAGGATCAATCACAAAACAAAACCCTTCGGCCGCATATATTATCAACGACGACCAAAATGTCTTCATTCATCCCAAATATGATGGATTCTTTAATGACATAGCGTTGGTGAAGATTTCTCCTGTCGTTCTCTGTGATACAATAGCAACAGTTCCTCTACCAAGCAGATCTTCTGCCGAGTCGCTTTATTTGGGCGAATACGGTATTACATGCGGTTGGGGAAATAAAGACCAACCTGTGCCCACAATAACTTATTTAAAATGGGCCCGCATTGGACCAATTATTGCAAACGAAGTCTGCGATAATGGTCGGGGAGTGCTACGGTCTGATAGTTTTTGTGTTGATACTACCTTTGTGGCCTCCCCTTGTGGCGGTGATTCTGGTGGCCCCTTTATTTTGGAAAGCACTGGTGAGTTGACGGGTGTAGTAACCAATTGTGGTACATACGCTAGTGGCACAAAACACACTGTTTTATTTAGTCGTATTAGTCACTTTTTAGATTGGATCAACTACGTAACCGGTATACCATGTTAATATTGAGTAATAAGAGTTACAATAAAGAATATGTGCCTTTTATGTGTGCCTCCATTGAAAGAAGTAAATTTAGTTTTTAATTAAAAAAAATTTAGGTGAAAAGAAAATCAGTTAGAAATCCGATTTCCTGGCAAATATTGTACGTATAATTCTTTAAAATATACCAAAAGTAAATACTTGGACAAGTTTAAGAAAAACAAGTAAGAGCGTTAACTTCGGCCTGGCCGAAGGTCATATACCCTACAGCCTCATTCGTCGAAGTGAGAATGAAAAGTGGGCGGGTTACGCCCATTTCCTTATGGGCGTAAAAAGAAGGTGAAAAAACTGAATTTTACAGATCTGTCCTTGGAAGGCAGTTGACTTCCTTCGCAATTAAGCTCTTATAATTATAATTAAGTATACAGTTTTAAAATACTAAATCAGTCGATCATTGTACGTCATTTCAATTTGCGAAATTTTAAAGGAAATGGTTATTTTGCAAACGATTTGGTTTTGATTGACTAGAAAATTTAACGACCTGGATTTACAGCAGAAAAAACTAAACGGTATCATAAACTTTCGGGCACCGCGACTTCCGGAGACTAACGCACTAATTGCTAGCTTAAGAAATTGGCAATAAGCCAACATCGATAACTGGCCGATTGAGCAATCGGGTAATATTTCTCTATTTATAAGTAAAAAAGAAAAAGTATAGACTCTATAAAAATTCGAAATTAACTTCAAATCGACGAACGACGGTTGATCGGTTGATTGGTCGACCGATTGATTGTTATTTCGATCGGTTGATTGTTAGAAAAACAACCATCATCACCGTCATCTCTGAAATTATTTTTAAACCTCGAAACTTCGTGGTCGTGGTCTAAGTCAGTGGGCTATTTTTCATTCACTCAAAAACCTTGAGTTCGAAAGAGCGTTCGAAGCCACTCTTCACCGTTTAATTAAATTCAATTCATTGGTGAAGCGCACAAAATCTCACCACAAGAGCAGCGCGTCAAGACGGAACGAACATTGCGAATAAATGTAGATGGTTTTTGAGGGAAAAAAAAGAATTATTTTGTTTTATGACGCAAAATGGTTTTTGTTTTTTGTTTAGTTTTGCATTTGGCAAACATTAAACAATAAGGTGGCCTTTTTTGCGGGCGAAGAAGAGGAAGGTGATAATCCCCCCCACCCCCCCAAAAAAAAAAAAAAAATTATAAGAGGGAAAATTTGTTTTCATTAGAAAATTATCCATTTTCTGTTAAAAAAAAAAATTATCTCTTAATAATTATTTTTCCACAATTAAAAATTATGTCTTAGCTCTTTTTCGTCTTCTGCTCTATACTTTTAACACGACTTTATTGCACTATTACTAAATATTCATTTAGTATTTTTTAAAGTTTATTCCTCCGCTAAGACTTTTTTACTATACCAAAACCACAAGTTGAATACACCACTGAACTGGTATAGCCATGCTTGAATCAATGCTTTTCATTTTTACGCGTCTCTAATGATTAATGATGCAATGAAAAGCACCTTGCTGGTCGCTTTTGAGTACGAGTATTCTTCCAAAGCTCAAAAATTATGAGTAAGCTTGTACGACGTTTCTATCGTACTTGCTTTGCTCTAATGATCAGCAGGCTTACTGTCAAAGCTAACCGCTGTTAATACACTGAAAAATCATTTGTCTCGCACGCTGGATAAGTTGATTCCTTTTCAGTATAAATGAAATTTGAAGAAATTGTATGGATCTTGAGTGATGAAAAGTTTCCTTACGGTACAAAGTACAAAAAGTCTTCTAAGGGTTGTCTAACTTCTATGATCTAGAAGTCTAACTTTGGCTAAAGAAACGTACAGTTGATTTTTCTCAGTTTTTAAATTTGATAAAACAATTTATCATAAATGTTTAGATGGCTATCAATTGAGATGATTTTCAATTATAATTGTTTTTTTATTTCAATCAATAGTGTACGAATATGCGGGAATTTTTATTATTTTAGCCTTCAAGCTCATTACTTATTTATAATCATTGAGATGAGGTATAACTTTTTATATACGAGTATATATGGCTCTTCATCGAACATCATTATTTTTGCCATGAATTTAGAAAGTGTTCGAGCATTCAGAAGATTTCGATTTTTCTTAGAGAGCAATTTTTTCTCAAACATCAAATCCATCATAAAATCCTCGATGTAAAAAACTGCCGGCGAATTATGCCAGTAATTTTTTATAAGGTTCCTGTAAAACCGATTTACCGATCTTCTGATCTTCTTAAGCTGATCTAGATTTTTTAAAGTTCTGTGTAAAGTTTTGCGAAAACTTAAAAAAAAAAAAAAAACACACTGAGGGTCGATACATACTTTCATAATTTGGCTTTGGATTTTTACAAAATGTCATAATATGTGGCACTCAACCGACCGAAGCCTATTAAAACGATAATTATTTTACAGTCATGCAATTTTTTGTTGTTCTTTTAAAATCTTTAATTCAAGGGTTCATATTTAAATTGAAGAAAAAAAAATAATGAAGAATTATTTTTATTCAGTTATCATGTGCTGCTCATTTAAACAACAACAACAACAACAACAACATAGCACCAACCACTGACAAGAAATAATAACAATTAAAAGTTCTTCAACCAAGCTGACGGTCAATCGGGCCAGCAACGGTCGCATCGTGCTGGCACTTATAATTAATCGATTACTCGTTTAGTTCGCGGCTCGTTTCAGTCACTCAAAGCCGCCACAATCAAATCGTCAACGCTTCCAGACGACTCGACGCAGCAATCGGTTTCGCGAGTGGTCGATTGCGACAGCTGCGCTCTTTTGTTTGTTGTTTGTTGTTTGTTGGCGGCAAAACTAGGTGAAGTGATGCCAAACAAAAGTTTGCTGCTGGCAGCCGAAATGAAAACGAGCGTCAAACTGAGCTAAGAATAGAAGCCGCAATACAGGGCATAACTTTGACAAATGAACACTTAATTTGGCAAGAATTTGGTATAAATACCTGGCTCCAGTCCATGGAGGAATCAGTTGTAGCGCATCGAGCATCAAGCGTTGTGTGCCAAAAGATGCAAAGCACTGTTGTTGTATTGTTAAGCGTTAGCGCTGTGGCCATGGCGGGCTTCCTTGGTGGCGGCGGTGGTGGAAGTGGCTGGCAGGGTGGTGGTGGCGGCGGCGGCGGCGGCGGTTATGGTGGTAGCGGTGGTGGAAGTGGCTGGCAGGGGGGTGGTGGCGGCGGCGGTTATGGTGGTAGCGGTGGTGGAAGTGGCTGGCAGGGGGGTGGTGGCAGCGGTGGCGGTGGTTGGCTGGAAAATGGCGGCGCAGGAGGAGGATGGTCAGGCGGAAAATCCTCTTATGGAAACGGTGGAGGCGGTGGAGGTTGGCCCACATCGTACAGCAGTATAAGTAAAGGAGGCGGCGGCGGCGGCGGTTGGGCCGGCTCAGGCTCCGGTTCTGGTGGTGGCGGCTCTATATGGGCTGGAAAAATAAATAGTGTTGGTGGCGGTGGAGGCGGCTGGTCTTATGGTGGCGGAGGTGCTGGAAATGGTTGGTCTCAGACTCTTTCTAGACCTTCCAATGGTTGGAAGTCCGGTGGCGGCAGTGGTGGTCCCGGCAGCGGTTGGCAATATGGAGGAGGTGGAGGTGGAGGTGGAGGCTGGAAAAATAATGGCGGTAGTGGCTGGACATCTGGTGGAGGTGGAGGCTGGAGATCCGGCGGTGGTAGTAGCGGTGGTGCCTGGAAATGGTAAACTTCTGAAATTGAAGAACGAATGTAATATTCTAAGTTACATACACTTTGTAAAAACAAACAACGTACAGCACTAAAAAATCGTGGAAATATAAGGCATTTTTTCATATCAAATTGGATTTTTCCTTTGTTCTGGGATTTTCGGACACTTTTTGGATAATGTGGGCTCGTAGTTGTGAAATCTGTAGTCTCTTTCTTTGGGAAAAGTCACCATTTTGTATCTCTAAACTAATTCGGGAAAGGGGATATTTTCTATAAATAGGAAAAGCTATCTATAAAAAAGAATGGCAACTTCAAAATGAAATGTTTTCGAATGGAATTTGTTTTAAACTTGGAAATCCATGGGACGATATATTTTTGTAGTATCGATAAAAAATATTCAGCTTTATATAAAAATCTGATAAGTATTTAGATAAGTATTCACGAGCAAAATGTCAAAAACCAGAAGGTTTATTGTTGTAAGTGTTCTGGCCTTTAGAGAGAGAAGCGGCAACACTGACAGGAGTCAGCTGTTTTCTGACACTGACTGAAAAACGACGCGTGAAAAAAGACTGCCGCCATTATTTTAGAGGGATTTCACTATTTTAGAGGGATTTGCAGTAGCTTAAAATATCTCTTATTAAAATTGAATATATAAAATACAGTCCAAAACAGTAAGGTTATGGAGAAAACTGTCAGTAGCGAGATACACTAATACCTCGCTTTACGGCCTACATATATTCCGGAAAAGTTGGCCGTAAAGTGAAAAGCCGTATAATAAGAAATTAATAATTTATAAACAGAAGATTTTAGTACAGTACAGCATTTTTAGGCCGTGTAACGAAGTATTAGGGGCCGCAAATAGAAAAATGGCCATTAAAAGCGGCCGTATAGCGAGGCAAGAAGAGTCTCTTTCTTTCAGTTGTTTCAGTCGTAGCTGACCACGAACCTCGAACACAGTCTGAAGGGATTTCTTTGAATCCTTAAGATATTCTTCTTCAATTTGTATATTTATTGATTTCATATTTTTTTAACAAATTCATGAGTTTTTGTTATACGAGACAAAAATAAAAATTTCTATGTTAGTCTCTACATAAATTCCAATTAATCTCATGGCAAATCATTGAAAAATGACAGAAAAACCAAAATTTTATCTGAATGTCATTTACTAGACTGTACTCGTACTGTATCTATTCCATCCAGTTAACCATGTTTCCAATAAGGGCCGTTTATTCCCTCGCCGTCTGCTCCGCCATGTCCGCCCAAACTGCTGCGAGAGGACTTTTGCCAATTGGTATATCCGCGATTGCCCGCAAGTGTTCTTCCACTATATTTCACATTGTGCCCATCGGATGTTCCGCATGGAAAAGCGCCATTTTGGTAAATAGTACCATCTTCACTGCCCAAACTGAGGTCTGAACTGAGGCTTTCGCTGCCCAACGAGTCACCGGCATTTGGGCTTTCTCGGTGCTCCTTTGAATTTATGGTAGAAATTTCACCAGGACCGCCTGAACTGCCGGTAAAACCACCAGGATAAGCATCTGAACTGCCAGCATTAACTGCCAGAGCGAAAAGGATGATTAGACTTCCTAAACGCATGCTGTTTTTTTTTTCTAAATCAAATATTTTATAAAGTTTTTCCTTCCAAGAGGAAGATATTCTCGTATTTAAGAAAATGTTTGAGACAATGAACAACTGAACTGATTGTAACACTGATACTGTGTTGATTGCATCCAGGCCTTTTATACCTAATCTAACTTATGAAATAAAAGTAATTAAATTAATATAGCTTTTCGAATTCAATCGAATGCTGCCGAATAGAATAGTAACACCAGGTTCTCAGGATGAGCATAGCCTTTTCTTAAAAAAGTACTCTACTGCGAGTGTGTTTCAATATTCATTGTATAAAAAAGATTGCATGTTCGAAATTAATTGCAATAAAATTGATTGAGTTTCTTCAGTTTCACGGCTAACTGTTGCGATAACAATAGAGAAAATAGGTGCGTGTTGCGTGCGTGTGATTTGTTACTATTTTCTCCATTTTTCAAAACCGTCAAATTATGTAAAATAAAATATCCAAATGCACAAAATATTGTTATAATACGTATATATAGACATTTTTCTATTGTAAAATAATGTAAAATGATTTTTAAGGCAGTAAATTATAATTATTGAAGTGTTTTATAATTTCCACATTTTATATTGCATTACACATTGTGCAATCAATTGTAATGGTAATTGAATTATAATTTTTTTTTTAATATTAGCCTCAAAGACTAACTATGACTAGTATTAGTATTATGTATTAATATTTCAGCTCTTGTCAGTCAGCGAAGGTCAAATTGTAACTTTTACGTTGTCAAACTGCTAAAAATATCGCGGCGCTGTATGTTCTTTCGACATCTCTAAATATAATGACAAAAATCTGAGAAATTATTCCATATTAATTTCAAGAGACCTCTTCAGGAAGACGTTGTTGTTAAAAATTATTTGTTAGCTCGTAAACTTTCGGAAAACTCTTAACAACTGTTAGACACATTGAATAATTTGTTGTTATTTGCACATTAATGTTTTCCTAAAATACTTGTTGGCCCGTAATCAAACAAGCGAATATGAGTATATTCATGGTTACTCGTAGTTACTTCAGAAACTATCTCAATGTAGATTGCTTTGATCAACACGCAAATGCTAATCTTTGCTGCTGGTAATTAAGCCTGGTAAATTCGTAATAACTTTTTATGCTGAACATTTATCATCTAATAATAAACAATTTATTACTAGTAATTATTCTGTATAACAATAGTTTAAAGAGTAATTTAGATAGCGTAGTTAACGTATTACTAAAATAATTTCTAATTAATATCGAATTAATCATTTTTAATGCACGCAGCGGATGGATAAATTTTCGCAGTAAATAGTCTCAAACTATGGTTTTTTTCACAGAGAGTGCAAAAGACTCTAAAATAGAAGGAAAGTAAAAAGCTTAGAAGTCAGTTTTTCTAAGCTTAAAAGTCACTTAAAAATGATGCTATTAAAAGCGAGTAAGACATTAACTAGATGACGAGTATACAAGTCTTACACACTGCAAATAATTTCATTATAAATAAAGCAAAAATTAATGAAAACCAATTAAACAATAAAGCTTTGATATTTCGATTTTAAATTTAACAATTTATTGTTAAAAAAATGTTTTTTTATACTATGTATAGAGTATTTCAACAAGAGGTGTCATTTTGAACTTCGGGTCATTTTTCAACTCTTAACTTTCAACTGTCATTATGAGGTCATCTGAGAAGTAAAAATCTGGTGGTCTTTAGATATCGATCGCTACACATTGGCGCAATGAATTGAAATAGTAAAAAATTAGAACAAATTTAAAATGACACTTCCTGTTGAAATATCCTTTATGTATATTGTAATAATTAGGAGTCAAAGAGCCATAATATCTATAAATTGAAGACAAAATTTGTTGTCTCGCCTCACCTCGTTAGTTGCAACTTGCCATAGTCGCCATAGTTAAAATTTTAAAAAAATTACACCGCCCATTTTTTATCATCATAATCAGTGAAAACGGTATTCTTAGGTATTCCGCATTCTTTAGTATAAATCAATATGTTGTACATTGATTTACGATATATGTATGTATGTGTGTACATACCAAAGTATACCGAAGAAAACAAAAAACTTGTATACTTTTATTCTTATTCAATTTATATGAGAACTGAAGCTCTGCTAACCTAATTTTAGTTTTAAAATATCGTATATCAAATGCTTTTCTCAGCTAACTATTATTATAAATGCATCCAATTTAGTTAGAATAGTATGAAAACACACTTTACAAAAAAAATACACTGTCATTTTTTGTTTGTCGTTGAAATAAACGAAACTTTGAAATTTTATTATAAAAATTTGCAAAGAGAAAAATACGAAAACGAGTATATCACATTCCTTTCATCCAACAATCCTTGTCTTAGCAAACAATTCATTACGAAATCCCAGACGAAGTAGTTTGTATTTACTGAACATCCACCAACATCCTGTCTCCTCCCGTCTACCACCAGCCACTTCTGTAACCGCCACCACCACCGCCATTCCAGCCATTGTTCCAGCCATTGTTCCATCCACGGTTCCAACCACCGCCTCCGTAACCGCCACCGCCATAACCGCCGCCCACGCTCACCACTTTCACAACTCTTGGTGACGAATAACCACCACCGCCGCCCCAGCCGCCTGAATAACCGGAACCACCCCAACCGCTGCGTATGTAACCAGCTGAAGCTGCTGCCACCAGCACCAGGAGAAACACCAAAATAGACTTCATCTTGACAATGCTTGGAAGTGCGATTATTATTCCTCTTCTTCTTACACTTTTTGCGTAGCGTGCTGTAACGAAAATGTGACTCGAACTGATATCGCAAACCAAACGCCGTCTTGTATTTATACGAGTATTGAACTTGCCCAGCGCGGTCGCATGCAGCAGTAGCAGCGGCAGCGGCAGCAACTGCATTTAAGAACGAGGTGTGTCATTTGTATAGATGGATGGATGGATGGATGGATGGATGGAGGGATGGATGGAGGGGGGCACTGTTGTGATAACAACTAGTGAAGTGTATCGAAAAGAAACGTACGCGGCCATTTTTCGCTCGGTCGGGATGGACTGGCTAGGCCTTAATTTAAAGACCACGGTCAACAAGTCGCTTAACTCTTCAACGCCAAGTTCTCAGTACACAGCAAAGTCCGGCGTACAGGCGTGCAGGCGTGCCGTGCAATGTAATTGCACAATTCTAGACGCAAAATTATGAAAAAGCTTTATCCGTCCGAAATCTGCTAAAATCAAGTTACACCGCTTCTTAAATGCAAAACGCGACAAAAAAACCAAACAACAATAATAACAAGAAGAGCAACAATAATTACAACAACAACAACAACAACAACAATAAACAACAATAAAGAAAAAGCGTAGTCTTCTTCTAGTCAGTGTAAATCATTATTCACATCGTATTAAGTGAACGCTTCGAACGAGTGAAAGGAAGCAGTTGCGGAACCAGTTTGTTGCAGAATGTTTATGTTCAGATAATTTCTTCACCATTAAACCACGGTTCTACCTCATATAGAAATTCCCAAAAAAATTCTTCTCATTCACCTCCGTTTTTTTTCTTGCCAAAAAAATCACTCGCAAGCATTAAGTTTGCCTGCCAACGAGCCATGCTACGCGATGCTGATGACGCGACGCACACAGCAACATTAGCCTATACGTACCTATACGTATCATCTACCCTCCAACTTGTCCTCCTTACCCAATCATCGATGGATGGATGGCTCCTCACCTCATTTTCCTTCAAGATTCACTCGGTTGAGGGTCACTTGGCTCGCATGTTGAGTGAACGGAAGTTTTATGTTCAATTGTTTGCCACAACAAAGCATTATCTCACTTTGTATTGTCTTCTTTATCTGTTTATTACCCATGTTGCGATCACAGCCTATAAAGTGTTAAGAAGTCAACAGCTCAACCGTCTGTTAACATGTTCAACATTCTATCGTTCTATCACAACAAACATGTGAGCAGAATCTTGTGATTGATTGCCAACACTAAGGCGTTTGTGTTTTGTTAAATTACAGCGGTAATTTTTGTCGCTGTCGGTGGTCGGTGATCGGTGGTCGGTGGCTGGTGGTTACACGTACTATATCTGCATTTAAATATGCGAGTAGTTTCATAAAATATAAATTAAAGTGTGTATATTGCATAAATTAAAGAGTAATCAGATTTATTTGTACAATAGCACAGTTTTTAAAATAAAACACGCTTCAAATAGTATCCCATTTCAGCCCCTGTACTTCTGCATTTGAATTTCCTTCTTCCTCGGCTTCGGTTGCAAAAATAGCATAAATGCTACTTTTCTGGTGCGGAACTTTGCTTCTTTGCATAACTTTGCATAACATGAGCACATCAGCACCCATACTCTGTCGTACGGGTGTGTTGACCAAAAGTTTTTTTGCACCAATCAATAAGAAATATACATGATTTAAGTCATGGTGGGAGGTAGGTGGCGACCCCCAAAATGGTCACACCAATCGATAAGAAATATCGGGAAATATACACGATTTCCAAAAAATTGTTCGTTGGTAATCGCATCACTTGAGAACGTCTGGACCGATTTGGTATAAGGTTTTCAGAGAAATGGCAATTGTGATAAATTATATCTTTTAAATAATCAGAACGAAACAAACGATAAAAAAGTTGAAGAATTATTTAATATTCGTGACTGACGGTAACACCGAGACGCTAGGTGCACGTTACCAAAGCGAAGCGAGCCCGTGGGCAACTAATATGTAAATATAATAGAGTCGTATTTATATATTTATTTATTTATATGTTAATATATGCATAGTAAATTTCCAACAAGTATGTATGTACATATGTATCGCATATCCGGACTAAGAAATCAAGTAGTCACTTAACGATCAAGCCATTTATTCTAATTTCTATCTAATAACTGTCTAATATGTAGACAGAACCGCAAGTTCATCCCAGTTTAAGTCATCTGTAGATTTGACTTCCTCAAAATCCTCAATCCTCAAAATTTGAGGATTATTCTCTGTCCAATTATGCCTTAGGTGTCGAATCTATAGAAGCTAGAGACTTCGGACTTTCTGTAGGTTGTGGATTTTTACAAAGTCCGCACTTTTGAACATAAATTGCATAGCTTTCGTCAATGAAGAATTCCCTTCCGTATGGTGGACGCGCAAAGGCAGTCAAGTAATAGGAGCCTGTTAAGCCAAGCTGCAAACCGAATCCCATTGAAGCCATTGGCCTGTCGCATTTGGGCTCACTTTGCTGGCAACCGGCGCTCATAAAATGGTCATCACCGCCAGGATACACCGTTTCGACGAAGTATTTCCAAGCGCGCGCATGTGAACAAATAACGTTTGTGCAGCCGGGCTGCAGGCTGTGTATATTTTGCGGATAGAAATCGACAGTGCCCTTAAGGTCGCGAACACCCATGATACCCGGTGTGGTGTGTATTAAGTCGACCACCTCGGCTAAAGACTCCTGAATTGCAAAGTGCTCACCTTCGCGACCAGGCTTATAGCAAATACCAGCCGGATCCAAGCCAGTGATGCGCTTTATTGCCTTATCGGTTCTGGCACTAAATTCCTTTGCGGCATACGCAGCGACGTGCGCACCAACGCTCTGTCCTATAAGGTGTATATTTTCTGTCGGTATTCGCTCCGACAACACTATTAGCGCACTGCTTAAGGCAAGGCCTATTTTTTTGATGTCCACATTAAAAAGTTCCTGCAGGTTTAAATAAGTGTGGTCCAAATTAAGAGCCTAAAATATACAAACCATTTGTAATGATAAGTGAGTAGAGACGAGACGCTCTACTTACGACAAAATTAATACTGCCTCGGCAACTATAGGCTTTAGCCATTTCTTGAATTACGTCTTTGCCATCGGGACTCTTGGACCATCCAGCTACCAGTAAAACCACCTTCTTTTCCGTGTTGAAGTCTGGGTGGCTCCAGAGAGAACTTGCATCTATAAGATCAACAGATGCGGTGCGACATGCCGTTATCAATTGCAAGGCCATTTTGCTAGTATCGACTTCCATAAGCTTCCTCTCAGTATTTTCCGAACCTTCGTTAGAAATTAAGAAAAAATATTTCAGATAAGTTGAAACTATTCTATTTCATGACTGACGGGAGGGTCATGGGGCGGGGGGCCCCCATTCTTACGTACATATTTTCTCAACGACTATTGAGAAAATCTTTTCTGAAACTCCAATTAGAGTTTCTTTTGGCATTTTAACAATATCATCAAATTCTACTTCTGAAATTGTTGGTCGTTCGCTGGTGGTGGGTGGATTCGTAGTTATATCCGTATCATCTTTCTGTGGACCTTTGGTAGTTATATCCGTATCATCTTGCTGTGGACCATTCGTAGTTATATCCGCATAATTTTTAGGTGGACCTTTCGTAGTTATATCTGTATCATCTTTCGGTGGACCTATCGTAGTTATATCCGTATAATTTTTAGGTGCACCTTTCGTAGTTAAATCCGTATCATCTTTCGGTAGATCTTTAGTAGTTATATCCGCATAATCTTTAGGTGGACCTTTCGTAGTTATATCCGCATCATCTTTAGGTGGACCTTTCGTAGTTATATCCGTATCATCTTTAGGTGGACCTTTCGTAGGTAAATCCGTATCATCTTTCGGTGGACCTTTCGTTGTTATATCCGTATCATCTTTCTGTGGACCTTTAGTAGTTATATCCGCATCATCTTTAGGTGGACCTTTCGTAGTTATATCCGTATCATCTTTCGATGGACCTTTCGTAGTTAAATCCGCATCATCTTTAGGTGGACCTTTCGTAGTTAAATCCGTATCATCTTTCTGTGGACCTTTCGTAGTTATATCCGCATCATCTTTAGGTGGACCTTTCGTAGTTATATCCGTATCATCTTTCAGTGGACCCTTCGTAGTTATATCCGCATCATCTTTAGGTGGACCTTTAGTAGTTATATCCGCATCATCTTTCGATGGACCTTTAGTAGTTATATCCGCATCATCTTTAGGTGGACCTTTCGTAGTTATATCCCTATCATCTTTCGATGGACCTTTCGTAGTTAAATCCGCATCATCTTTAGGTGGACCTTTCGTAGTTATATCCGTATCATCTTTCAGTGGACCCTTCGTTGTTATATCCGTATTATCTAAAACCGGGTTCAGCGTCACCAAGACCACTTTTAATTCCTTTATAATTATTGTGGTCTTTAAATCATTTAAATTATTTTTTAAAAACAATATTTTCTCTCGAATAATTTTCAGCAACTCAGTGACTAATATTTTCGCCTTTATTGTTGTAAATTTGCATATCCAAATGAGTTCATTTAGTGAAGGTAGTTCATTCGTTTTCCGAAATTTATCTATTATAATTTTTACCAAGCGCAAAGCCTCCGTAAGTATAAATGGTTTTACTTCATTTGGTCGTTTCGTAGTTACATCAGCATTTAAAAGCGAAGTCAGGATCGCCTCTAATTGCTGTACAATTGTTTTCCTATTTGGAAGCGTTCCATTCTTCAAGAAAGTTGAAATCGTTTTCTTAATGAAATCCAGCACAGCTTTTGCTATAGTATCTGCTTCAGTTGGTTCAAACTTATCCCTGCAGTGTACCAAGACCTCTTCTAATGAAGGCATTTTCTTCGTATTAACAAATTTGTTCAGTAAAATTTGAACCAAGTTACACGCTTCCTTAAGAATGTTAGGCTTTGTTTTACGTTTATCGTTAATTGGTGGTTTCGTTGTAGTCTTGGTTTCTTCGAATATGTCCATGCCTAATGATTTCAAGATCGCCTCTATTTGCTGTACGAGTGTTGTTTTGTTTGGAAGCGTTCCGTTCTTCAAGAAAGTTGAAATCGTTTTCTTAATGAAATCCAGCACAGCTTTTGCTATAGTATCTGCTTCAGTTGGTTCAAACTTATCCCTGCAGTGTACCAAGACCTCTTCTAATGAAGGCATTTTCTTCGTATTAACAAATTTGTCCAGTAAAATTTGAACCAAGTTACACACTTCCTTAAGAATGTTAGCCTTTATTTTACGTTTATCGTTAATTGGTGGTTTCGTTGTAGTCTTAGTTTCTTCGAATATGTCCACGCCTAATGATTTCAAGATCGCCTCTATTTGCTGTACGAGTGTTGTTTTGTTTGGAAGCGTTCCGTTCTTCAAGAAAGTTGAAATCGTTTTCTTAATGAAATCCAGCACAGCTTTTGCTATAGTATCTGCTTCAGTTGGTTCAAACTTATCCTTGCAGTGTACCAAGACCTCTTCAAATGAAGGAATTTTCTTCGTATTAACAATTTTGTCCAGTAAAATTTGAACCAAGTTACACACCTCCTTAAGAATGTGAGGTCTTGTTTCACGTTTATCTCTAATTGGTGGCTTCGTTGTAGTCTTAGTTTCATAATCTTTACTTGGTGATTTTGGTGTATCCTTCAATTTAAATTTTTGCTCTGCCAATAGCTTGTTCAGTTTTCTCAGTACTCCTTGCTTTGGTGGAAGAATTCCGGTTATCCAGAAATGTTCTAACTGCTCCCGAGCGAAGTTCAAAATCAATTTTGCAAATATTCTCTTTTTTGCCCATTTTGTATGAAGATCGACTTGCTTAGTAACGAGTGCGAGTGGAGGTTCCTTATTCCTTTCCTCAACTCTCTTAATTATAAACTTATACACATACCATGCTGCCCAGAGTAGTCTGGCCGACTCTGCCACATTGCTCGAAATGCTTTTTAAGTCCAAATTTTCTTTATAATAATTGCTCGTAGCATGCGATAATAAGATCTTATGCAAATCCGTTTTAATTTCTGTAGCCGATGGAACAATTCGTTTTTTTTTGAAAAGATCTAGTTTATACCGAATAAAATTGAGCAACATTTGCCCTAATCTTTTTCTTCTGGGTGGGTCGAGATTACTGCAGCACTTTGAAGTGACTATGTATAGCGAAGGCATTCTCTTCTTTCTTACACAACTTCCAATAATATCTCTAACTGTACGAAACACTTGCTTGAAAAAAAAAGAATCCACTTGGCTTAAACTAGTTGCACTCAAAAAAATTAGTAAGACAATAAGTTTTGTCATTTCGGTAGATTTACTGCGTCAGCAAAACAAAAGCAACTTTTATTCTATTCACATAATTATCCTTACTACAATCCAGAATACAACTCTTGAACTATTAACAGTGGGCTGGCCTTGTGTAATCTTTATATACCCCAAATTTTTATGAATAAAATGACAAGAACCATGAATTTGTCACCGTTGTTAATAGACAAATCGAATTAATTCGATTAAATGAAATTGTAACTGTGTCTGTATCGAAAAGTAAGTGCTGTATCGAACAAAATAGTACAGCAAATTAAGATTTACCCAGTTTTTTTGCGTTTATTTATGAAACGAAGTAGAAGCAGATAAATTGCCATATCGTTCTATTCTTAGTTTTTCTAAGAATTAAGCCCGTTCGAAAAAGTAAAGTGTGTTCCGTTTCTTTTTTCAATGCTCATTTTGACTCTGTAGTGCAGATCTTACTCTTCCCTGAAAGATTAAAGCCAATTTTTTTAAGCGGTTCTTAATTTTTATAAATCCATCATTTCTATAATTATAGTTTTTGCATCAATCTACATTTTATTTGTATGAATCTTGTAGCCGTATGCTGGCTAACTAATTAACTAAGCTCACCACATTAACAAGCCCACAAGAAAAAGTTAAACAGGGTACAGGGTACAGTTTTAACAGCTGTTTCTCGTATTCTGGTGAAAAACTAACAACTGATTTCCAAAATGATTAACAAATGATTTCCAGGTCTTAACAGCAAAAAAAATTTCATTTTGTAGCTGTTCAATTAGTAAAAATATCAAAAATGGAAGAATATTTACTTATATTATTGATTTGCGAAGATAAACGAAAAGAAAAAATTAAAAAGGGCTTTATTATTTTTATCTTAAATTCTTAAAACATTTACCTCTTCGTGTCTTCCATTTTGCTATTCGATAATCATATGCAAAAACCAAACCAAGAAAATGCTAACTCACCGTCGTTCAGATTTTTCACCATTGGTGGTGAATTTATACTCGTTGTCAGTTGTTATGGCATTTTGACAATACCAAAATTAACTAAACTTAAGAACATCATTAACAAGAACTTTTTAACGAATCGTTCTTAAAGTAACAACCAGAACAGGGCCGTTAATCAAATTAAATTGTAATCCCTTAGAAAGAAATTGAACAATTAATTAAATAGTACCAAATTAATTATAAATTTAAGTATTAAATTGATCAAAAGAATTGGTTAATAGCATAATTTGTGAATAATATAAACACATCTCAAAGCGCTTGAATTTCTTCAAAAATAGAAAAAAATTTAAATTTAAGGTTAAGAAGACCATTGTGAAGTTGGCCGCTTTAGCGAAGCAGAACATTTATTTTGTTTAGTATTTAGCAAACTACCTTTTTTAAATGCCATTAAATCCCAGCGCACCAACCATCGGGCGGAGATATTTTTTCATTGTAGACTTTCTTATTAAAGAATTGTTAAAAAAAGCTGTGTCCTGTCTATGTAGTTGTCAGTTGTTGACTTTGGTGTTTGTTAGCGAACGAAAAATGTGTATATTGTTTGTATTGGGTTGTGGTATTAGCTAACAGATGCACTGTGAAATTGGAATAATGTTAAATTAGGCTTAACTCAAAGTAATTGGTTGGTTAACGAATTGGTTAACTCGGCACTGTGAAGCTCTTAAAGGCTCTTAAAAGCTATGTTACCAACCCTAAAAAAATAAGATGGGAAAAATGGCAAAAAAGCGATGGGCTGCAGAAGAAACAACGGTCTTCTTGTATTTCGGTCTATAGCGAAATATGTCGCAAACTTTAAACTTTTCTTGACTAAAGAAATAATTAGCCAAGACCTGGCATCACACTTCAGCCAAATGAACAAACAAACATACTCTCCCATATATGTAAATATAATAGAGCCGTATTTATATGTTAATATATAGTCAATTTCTAACAAGTATGTATAGTATATCCTAAGACTAAGAAATCAAGTATTCACTTAACGATCAAGCCATTCATTCTAATGTCTGTCTAATAACTGTGAACTGTGTAGAGACCGCAAGTTCATCTCAGTTTAGGTCATCTATAGATGACGATGTCAAAATTTGAGGATCATTTTCTGTCCAATTATGCCTTAATTTGTAGAAGCTAGAGAGTTTGGACTTTCTGTAGCTTTTGGATTTTTACAAAGTCCGCACTTTTTAACATAAATTGGATAGCTTTCGTCAATGAAGAATTCCTTTCCGTATGGTGGACGCGCAAAGGCAGTCAAGTAATAAGAGCCTGTTAAGCCAAGCTGCAAACCGAATCCCATTGAAGCCATTGGCCTGTCGCATTTGGGCTCACTTTGCTGGCAACCGGCGCTCATAAAATGTTCATCACTGCCAGGATACACCGTTTCGACGAAGTATTGCCAAGCGCGCGCATGTGAACAAATAACGTTTGTGCAGCCGGGCTGCATACTGTTTATACTTTGCGGATAGAAATCGACAGTGCCCTTAGGGTCGCGAACACCCATGATACCCGGTGTGGTGTGTATTAAGTCGACCACCTCGGCTAAAGACTCCTGAATTGCAAAGTGCTCATCTTCGCGACCAGGCTTATAGCAAATACCAGCCGGATCCAAGCCAGTGATGCGCTTTATTGCCTTATCGGTTCTGGCACTAAATTCCTTTGCAGCATACGCAGCGACGTGCGCACCAACGCTCTGTCCTATAAGGTGTATATTTTCTGTCGGTATTCGCTCCGACAACACTATTAGCGCATTGCTTAAGGCAAGGCCTATTTTTTTGATGTCCACATTAAAAAGTTCCTGCAGGTTTAAATAAGTGTGGTCCAAATTAAGAGCCTAAAATATACACACAATTTTTAATGATAAGTGAGTAGAGACGAGACGCTCTACTTACCACAAAATTAATACTGCCTCGGCAACTATAGGCTTTAGCCATTTCTTGGATTACGTCTTTGCCATCGGGACTCTTGGACCATCCAGCTACCAGTAAAACCACCTTCTTTTCCGTGTTAAAGTCTGGGTGGTTCCAGAGAGAACTTGCATCCATAAGATCAACAGATGCGGTGCGACATGCCGTTATCAATTTCAAGACCATTTTGCTAGTATCGACTTCCATAAGCTTCCTCTCAGTATTTTCCGAACCTTCGTTAGAAATTAAGAAAAAATATTTCAGATAAGTTGAAACTATTCTATTTCATGACTGACGGGGGGGTTATGGGGCGGGGGGCCCCCATTCTTACGTACATATTTTCTCAACGACTATGGTCAAAATCTTTTCTGAAACTCCAATTAGAGTTTCTTTTGGCATTTTAACAATATCATCAAATTCTACTTTCGAAATTGTTGTTCGTTCGCTGGTGGTGGGTGGCTTCGTAGTTATATCCGTATCATCTTTGGGTGGACCTTCCGTAGTTTGATCCGTAGTTACATGCGGTTCCTCTATACCCAGGTTTAGCTCTACCAAGACCGGTTTTAACTCTTTTCTAATTAATTCGGAAGTTAAAAAGGATAATTCATTCCTGTAGAGAAATATCATTCTCTCAACGAATTTCAACAGCGCTTCTGCTATAATTTCCGGCTTTCTCGTTTTAAACTTATGCTTGCATTGGAAAATGACCAAATATAGTGGTGGTAGTTTTTGAGTTTTCACAAATTCTTTAAGCATAACCCAGACCAAATTAAATGCCTGCTTTAGTATAAATTGGTTCACTTCAGTTGGTCGACTGGTGGTAACTTCTTCAGAATCCTCAAATTGGTATTTCGACTTTGACAATAGTCTGTTCAATTTTAACATCACTAAATGTGGATGTGGAAGAAATCCGGTTCTCCCAAAGGACCTTAACTGCTCCCGAGTAAAATCCAGAATCACTTTTGCAAATATACTCTTTTTTGCCCATGTTGTTTTAAGATCGACTTGCTCAGTAACGAATGGAAGTGCAGGTATTCCATTCGTGGCCTTTACTCTCTCAATTATATACTTATACACATTCCATGCAGACCAGAGTAGTCTAGCCGAGTATGTAACATTATCCGAAATGGTTCTTAAGTCTAGTCTTTCCTTAAAGTATTTCTCCAAACCATCCGATAGCAATCGATGCTGCACATCCGTTTTAATTTCTGGAAATGAGGGAACAGTTCCTTTATCTTTCAGAAGATCTATTTCAAACTGAACAACATCCAGCAATGTTTGCTCTATTCTTTTTCTTTCGGCTGGGTCAAGATTACTGCAGCATTTTGAAGTGACCGTGTCTAGCGAAGGCATTTTCTTCTCGCTTGGAGAGCTTCCAATAATATCGCTTATTGTACGAAACACTTGCTTAAAAATAAAAGAATCCACTTGGCTTAAACCAGTTGCACTCAAAAAAATTAGTAAGACAGTAAGCGTCGTCATTTCGGTAGATTTACTGCATCAGCAAAACATAAGCACCTTCTCTCTTTTATTCACATAGGTATCCTAACTACAATCCCAGAATACAACTCTTGAACTACTAACATTGCTGGTCTTGTCTAATCTTTATATACTCGAAATTTTTCACCGTTGTTAAAAGACAAATCGAATTAATTCGAATAAATAAAATTGTAACTGTGTCCGTATCGAAAAGCAAGTGCTGTATCGAACAAAATAGTACAGCAAATTAAGATTTACGCCGGTTTTTGCGTTGATTTATGAAACTGAGTAGAAGCAGATAAATTGCCATATTGTTCTATTCTTCGTTTTTCTACGAAATAAGCCCATTTAAAAAAGTAAAGTTTGTTCCGTTTCTTCTGTCAATTCTCATTTTGGCTCTGTAGTAGCGATGTTACTCTTTTCTAAAAGATTAAAGCCAATCTTCTGAAACGGTTTTTAATTTTTATAAATCCATCATTTCTATATTTATGGTTTTTACATCAGTTTACATTTTATTTGTATGAATTTCTCAGCACATAATATTCTCAAAACTTTGGCATATTTTCAAAAAAAAAAATTCCATCCCTTTGAAAGAAATTATAGAATTAATTAAATAGTACTAAATTACTTATTAATAAAAGTATTCAAATTATCAAAAGGATTAGTTAAAAGTAGAATTTGTGAATACTATATTCACATCCCAAAGCGTTTGGATTGTTTCGAAAAGAGAAAAAAATCTAATATACGGTAAGACGGCTGTGAGGGTTGCGCGCTCCAGCAACATGTTGCGAAGGTTTTTTTTGTATCTAGCGAAATATTTTAAAAAAATGCCATTTATTCCTAGCCCAGCAACCAACACACAGAGATATTTTTTTATTGTAGACACAAAAAAAAAACAAAAAAAAAGAAATGGCAAAACAAATGTTCTAAAAAATGTTCTTTATGCGGTCGTTGTTGGTTTTGGTTGTTTTTGTTATTCTTTCTTTCTCTAACACACACTCCGTACGTTACAAGACTTAGCCGCTAATACCAATTTTAGACTTCGACCTTAAAAATCGGCTAACACAACAAGAAGAGATATATAAGTTTTGTTGAAATTGATTAAAAAAGGTTTAGTGAAAGCGCGATGATCTCGGTTGAAATTTACAAAATTTTATAATTCTCACAAATTCTGCTCTCTCTTTTTACACACCGTTCAAAACAGTTTGGATTTTAAACATTTTAAATCTTTTTCAGGGGGTCAAAGAGAGTATTAGCAAAGAATATGTAATAAAATATGTACTGTATATTCTTTGCTTAAATACTCTAAAATCGTAAATTAAGTATGTTGTCTAAATTTGTCATCGATGTTAAATAGACAATCGAGGTAATTACTATAACTCGGACTGTAACGGAGTAATTAGTAACGACTGGTTGAACCTGAATTTCTCTTCCAAAGCGTTGTCTGAATGCACAGCGCTAATTATGGTTCGTATGAAGATTTACGTATTCGACATAACAATTCCAACAATTGCTGGAATTTTTTTAACGTCAGTTAAGCTTCTGAAACAGTAAAGCTTCTTATTTATACTCGATGATATCTGATACACTTTATATAAATACGCTTTCTCTTCTTTCTGATTTAGCTTTAAGCCCATTTCGGCAAAGATTTTAATATATTTTATTTATTTTTTACGACTATTTTTTAGATACATATTCTTTCTATTTTATTTCTTTCGATTATAAATCAAATGTGTACATATAAAATGCTGTTTTTAAATGCTTTTGTAAAACTTTAAATTTTACAATCTCTAAATCTTTTCTAAATTTATTTAATGATCTTTCTGCTGGTTTTTTTATTTTATTTATTTATTGTTTTTAGTTTTATTTCAAATTTTCTATAAATAAAATAAATTAACCGACTAGACTAATTTTAAACATTTATTTACAATAATAACAAATTGATATTGTTTGAGTTTACTTTAATTTAATTACATATTTTGCAGCTGTTTACTAAACATTTTATTGTATCTTTATGTTTGTATTGTGTTTGGAGATGTGTATATGCGGTATTTGGGGGTTGCGAACTTTTTTACGCGAATTTGATTTAACGCGGTTTTCAAAAAATATTGCATTTCTTTTTTACGCGATTTAATTCAATTTTACGCGGTCTAAGAAATGTCAATTTTAAAAAATTTTTAGTAAGAAAAACACATTTTTATAACTTAGATTAAAAAGCTAATGCACGATGTTACTAGTATTGAGCAATAGAGATAAAAGAATTTCATGGAAAGTCGAACCGATCCCTTACGTTTGTATAGGTACCGTTTCTTTTTTACGTGATTTTTTTCACGCGATTTTTTTTACGCGATTTTTTTACCGCGAACTTATTCGAAACGTATCTATCGCGTAAAAACAGAATTAGGTGTATATTTTTTTAATATGAAATTTCTATGGTTTTTTCCGGGTATATACTGAGCGTTTTTATGCATAAATTCATAATTTTAGACATGTTTCCGCTTTTTGTGTGATTTAGGCCTGTCTGTTCAACTGATAAACTTTTCCGAAGATTTTTATGTTTGGATATGTACACACATATACATATATGTATATACGTACACAAAATAAAAACAATAGTTGTGATGTAAAACTATTTATTTTTATTTTTGTAAGCTTTTGCGTATGCGTATTATTTTATTTCTTAATTACAATTTATTTACACCAATTTGCTTTCCATTTAGGTTATTTCCTGAAAAGTTTTTTTGCTTAATTTGTTTTGTTAATAAATTTTTGTTTATTATATTTAATATTTTCATAATTAAGTGGACAAAGAGCCGGGTATAAAGAATAAATCAGAAACTATTTATAGGAAAGGAAAATAGATATATGGAAAGGAACTTAGGAACTATTCCACTTTTTTTGAAGCATTTTTGATAGGTGCGTGTAATCCGTTGTAATGTTTAAACACTTTAACAAAAGAGGCAATGCTCTCTTTATGCTTTAAAGTGAGTATCTAGCAAAAGTTTTTTCAATGTAATTTGCCTTAGTTTTGGCGTATAAAAACTCCACCCAAAAAAAACAATTTTGTTCTATGAGTTTATTAATGCTCAATGGAATTATTTAATGAGCATTTTATTTCGATTTTTACAAATTTAGAATTTCAACGCCATGACCAGGTTTATTTGTTGGATTTGTGTTGTGTTTTTCATACTTCTCCAATAATCAGAAGAAGAACTCAGTATTCTCCTTTACAATGTTGTCGATTATAAAGTGTTGTATATATTGTAAATAATTGCAGGAAAGAGTAAATAAATAATCAAATCAATAATACGACCACTTCAAATATTCGTACCTTTTATTACTCTAAAGATTAATTTATAATCTTTAAAGCTGATTTAGGAATTTGAAGCTGAGCAATGAAAACCCATAAGTAACAGCTTTAACATCATAAAGCTGTAAGCATTCGCTCATTTTTAATTTTCTGGAACTAGTATTTAAGTATTTTAGCGCAGGTTTAAGGAAACCTGCGGGACGGGTATATTGTCCAGCACACCGAAGAAGATTAGCGTGAGCGTGTTATTTGTACATGTTATCAAAATAATACACTCACGGTATTATCGAAATTATACGCTCAACGATTGTATTAAAAGAGAGTTGAATTTAATCAACTTAATTAATGAATTTAATAGGCGTGGCCTGATCAGAAGGATGGCCATAAATTTAGTGTAAATAATATTGATTTTAATGGTTAAAAATCGAATTTAATGCGATCAGTTTATTAGGCACTTTTCTCCTGTTATTTACAGACTATATCGCTAGCCATCTTTAACCCGCCTTCTTAATTTTCATTTTATGGTTTTAGTCAAAATTCTAAATTCCATATCAAGGCTAAAAGAAAGAAATAATACAAAGAGATCTTAGAGAGTTTTACAGTACTTTTGGCGCTGCAGCATTGTTTTTACACATATTCTTTTTATCATATAACATACATTGTATATAAAACTAATAGTCACACGCAATCATTAATTTACAGTCTAGTTTTGGAATTTAATTACTATGCATTTTACATTTTTTTATTATAAGAGTAAAACTTTTCTTAGTGTAAATACTTGTTCTTTTCTAATCATACTTGAGTTAATTTGAACATACATACATGGATACATAGATACTTAGAACATTATTAAGCTTATTTATATTACATATACATATAACTATACATACATCATATACGATATAACATCGAATAATGAACACAGAAATTTAACAAATGCAATTATTTTCACTTTCTTTTTGTTTTGTTTTGTTTTGATTTAACATTATATTTTTGTATTTAAAGTGTTTGCTCGCAATTTACAATAATATCTACAAATTAAATTTAGTTTGAAATTTAACAACATTTAATGAAATAATTTATCCATCCATCATTTCGGTATGTCTGTAGTATAAGATTTCAAATAGTTTTAAGAGTAAGATTTTTTTAGTTAAGTGTATTTTTGAAATAGTCGAGGTCTCGACCCTTATATCAAATACTGCTGGAACGCCCCATACCGGTGCAGACCCCAGAAGTTGTTGTTATGTGGTGATTACGTAATGTTAGTTTGTCGAAATTTGTCAGCGGCGTAGCCTTGTGAGAAATCTGGAAAGACAATGTTTGTGGACAATTCTGAAAACTTCTCAAAAACTCTACAAACATGTAATGAGTCAAAAATGAAGCTCTTAAATTCATTAAGGATTTTTGAAGAAATAACGTTTTTTAACGTTTCCTGCAAATTCGCGCGATTGACAACCATTTGAGTGGAAGAAAATCAACGATTTGAATGGAAGGAGCGAAATTCTCCCTTGTGTCATTTGACCGCCTTTCAGAGAATCAAATGAGCTATAACCCCTACAACAGGGATGCCCAACTAAGCCCGTATGGGTTTATCTTGGGATATCCTCACCTCATCCACGTGATGGCACAGTTGCGTCTCAATCCAGGGCCATTTAATGGTGCGCATCAAAGTGCTGCGAAAGTCCTCGCTGAACAAACAGTAGATGTAGAAAGTGATGGAGTAGTTAATGAGCTCCATAAGATTGGCTAAGGCTCGAAAAACCTATAAAACGGAAACATAAAACCAAATGAGTGCATGACTCTGGTTGATGATTCGTTTCCACACATACTTGAAAGGAAAAGCTGGGCAGGTTCTCCGAAGCAATTGTCATATGAAGAATGGCCATCGGCGAAACACACAAAAGGAACAAAATCGAAGTGCTGCCTGTGCCCAGAAGTGCGCGAGAGGTGGGAGAAAAAAAAATTAATTTAATTAAAACTGGTTAATTAGTATTGGTGATTCGATTGCCTTCGCTAAATACGTACCAAGCAACAGAAACAAACGTCGTTCTTCAGCGAATTTCCGAGGATCCTCATCCTTGACGCTGCTGTTGTTGTGCGGATGTGTTGTTCGGGTGAGTATCATTTTGCGGCGCTTCTCGCATGTCTGGCGATAAACTAACATAATCCGTAGATTAAAGCCGGCTATTAGTATCGTGGGCACCAGTTTAAAAAGAACCTCAAGCATTACTTTGTAGATCTTGTGGAAGAAAAAGATAGACGAGAAAGCTTTTCATTTTCTACAACCTACATATATTCGAAGACTCTAGCATACATTCTAGTCTACAGTCTTTGACTCTGTAATCTATTATACCACTCAGCACCTTTCCATTATAAAGGTTGAAAGGTTGAAGGTGACCTGTTTCTTTTGAATACTAACCGAATAAAATAACGTTCCCAGAAATGCATTATTATCACGTCTAAAGTAGACATAGTTGCCGTCGGATTGGACAAAGCAACGTATCAGTTCGCCGCGAAATACACTCGGAGTATAGATAATGAAGGTGACCAGAGTTGTAAGAAATACAACAATGCTGCAAGGAGAAGGCAAAAAAAGGCAAAACCCATTAAGGCAACTTTTAAAATGTCTTAAATAATACAATATAGAGAAGAGTAAGTTACCCCGGAGGTCCCATAACGGGACGAACAAATCCCGGATGACAGACCGACACATAACGTTCAATGGTTAATACTAATAGCATCATAACGCCAACACCTGAAACGAAAATATCAAAAAAATACCACTACTTTTGAGAAAAATTTGACTTTTGATTACTCACTCACCGAGACAACCATTGCCGAGGAACAGTTCCAAATGTGCTGTATAGAAAGCCGGTCCGATTTCTTCCCATTGCCCATGATCTTTGTGAATCAGCATTCGTATACCGAATGGTATGGCGAAGACAATAGCCAGTAGCGCTGCGGTGGAATACGCTAAATAAAATAAGAGACAAGAAAAGGAAATAATTGCGGTTTTAACTCTTGATTATCGTGGAAGGAAATAACAGAAATGACTAAAAAACAGGGTGAAGCACAAAACAGAGCAAAGAGACTCTGGGCATCATAAAGACTTGCCATCCATAATAATTGCTGTAATATAATAAGAATTTAAGTAAATGTATAAGAAGTAATAATTAACAATTAATGCTCGATTAAATGCGCGGTTTTAATCAATGCGTAGACTGCGTCTTTTAACCTGTAGAAACTTGTTTCCGAATCAGAACCACGTGATTTATTATACTTTTTAAGCACAGCTTCTTAGTGTTTGTGTCTGCGCTAAGGCAACTTATTTTCACTGGTAGTGGTTTTTGTAAAAACTTATTTAGTGGTGAAAAAGAAGCGGTGAGCTGGTGAAAAAACAGAAGCAGCGCAATACATGGTTGTAAAACTGGGAATTAGTTTCTTCCCGCTCGGTGAGAATGGGCAACCCCTAAAACTTTAAAGACGTCTTGAATAAGCCGTCTTTAACAAGTAAGTTAAAGTGACCAGTTAACTTACTGCTAGCGTACAGTTTTTTCGCACAGTTCAAATAATTTCCTAACAAGTTCTGCAGTATTTTTATATATATTTATTATATATTTATTAAGTATTTTATTTAATACTTCTTTAAAGTAATTTTGATTAGAAATAAAGTCAATTTAGTTGAAGTTTGCTGGATAGCACAAAGTAAATAAATTCAACACAATCTAATTAGAAAATATTATTCCATAACCATTTGAGGAGCTCATGGTATACTAAAGTGAGATATCTTCTCATGTATCCAATCTTTGTAGGCACTAACTTTAACATAAATCGTTGGCCCATCTCTTTGGGTGCACGGCACCGTGCCAAAAGAAACGACACCAACCAATTCAGGTCCATCAAGGGAGTTACGTACTAACGGACCACCAGAATCTGCGAAGCATGCACCGTCATCAGTTCCAGGAGTATAGGAACACATATGAACAGGTTCCTTTGCCATGAGGGGTCTAATCGACATACATTCATCATAGCTAATGATATTCACTTCCAAACTGTGTAAGAACTGGGGCATACTTCCTGAATTCACCAATCCCCAACCGAACAACATAGCCCGACCGGTGTCTTCATACCGATTGCCAGGTAAAGAAATCCTTGATACTGGAGCTGCACCACCACCACCATCAGCGCTTCCTTGGTTGAGGTCGAAAGGTTGCGCAATGAAGATAAGGCCGATATCGTGTGGAGTGGGGCCGCCACGATATTTCTCATGCAGGACAAAGTATTTGTTGCTCTCAATTCTTCGTACCTGCGTGCCAGATCTGTTTGTGCTACTTATATAATGCAAGCCGGCTACAACCTCAATATCTGCATCTGAGAGGCAATGGGCCGCAGTTAGTACCCAATTCGGATGGATAATGGAACCACCACAGAAGTGGTCAGTTTTCTGAATGGAAACGATGTAAGGTGCCTCACCAGGTTCTGCATAGTGGCCGTTGATAATTCGGCCCTGTGGCGAGCTGTTGGCGCAGCAAAAAAATGTTACCACCACAAATAGCACACATAGCAAAAAGGTTCTCATTTCGGTCTTAGGTCTCAGGAAACACTAAAGTCTTGCTAACCAGTAACAATCCTTTATAGTCCAAGACTAACTTATATTATTATTAGTTAGTAAGAAAGTATTCGTTATCGTTCTGGCAAAGCTCTTTTGAGTATATTCTTAAGTATATTTGGAAAAGGTTATTATTGGTTTTATAATTTCGTTTACAATGAACTCTTCTTTCAGTCTATATACAGCACAATCACAATGATTATCTTTATGGATATCATCTACAGTCAATCGTGTCCAATGTCACGACATTTAGAGATAAAGGGAAGATTTAAGTATTGCCGAAAAAGTTATCTCTTATCTATTCTTTTACTTGCAAGCGTAACGATGAAATATAGTTGATGAAGTGAACGAATTAAGCAAAGCAATCTCCTCGTTTATGATTGGCATTTTATTATTGTGAAAATGAAATTATATAAAACAAACTAGACCTTGATGAATATCATCTGAATAACCTTCCCCTTGACCACTTTTTATATACACAGAGAAAAATAGTACCACATAAAAATAATACGATATCTTTATTGAGCCACGAAATGTAGAGGAGTACCTATAAATAAATAAAATGCACCTTTTTTGCATTTTGTGCAAATCTTGTGGAAAAAACTTATTTTCATTGCATTGTATTTAACTTGTTTCATGCTACGACCTTTGTATGTCATAATGTACGAGTATTTTGGTCTATTGTTGTTCTTATCGTTTTCATGTTCATGTTCTAGCAACCATTTTACAGCAAAAGGTTCATAAAGACTGAAGTTCCGTGAAATATAATAATATAATAATAATGCATGTAAATTCTAGTAGAAGGTTTTTTTAACGGAATATTCGTTTCACATGCTATCAAACGGAAGCAATATTCTGCAACGATGATACACGAACTTGTTGGTTGTTAATCGTGTAGTTATTGCTCTCACAAGGTGTCACAATAATCATTGTTGCTGCTTTCAATTGCACTTCAATTTACTCTGATTGACAATTATAAAATGCTTATGCATTTTTATTATATTAGAATTTATGCATATTGAAATGCATAGTTGCAAAAAATGCATAGTTTAGGCTTATGCATTTTTATTATATTAGAATTTATGCATATTGAAATGCATAGTTGCAAAAAATGCATAGTTTAGGCCTATGCATTTTTATTATATTAGAGTTTATGCATATAGAAATGTATAGTTGCAAAAATTGCATAGTTTAGGCTTATGCACTTTTATTATATTAGAATTTATGCATATAGAAATGCATAGTTGCAAAAATTGCATCGTTTAGGCGTATGCATTTTTATTATATTAGAATTTATGCATATTGTAATGCATAGTTGCAAAAAATGCATAGTTTAGGCTTATGCATTTTTATTATTATAGAGTTTATGGATATTAAAATGATTTTGATTTTTCACTAAATTTTATTAAAACTACAACAAACAACACTCTCACAAATTAACCTTTACACCTTTCCACACTATAAGGACGAATTATTCCCGCAAAACAAATAATAGACCAATCCTATCACGGTCTTTCTATTCAGTTAAAAAATTAAAACAATTACCAAATTTATTGTAATTGTAATAATAATGGTTATTAACAAATTGCAAGCCATCGAAATAACCAAAGCATGTTAAGCTTCGGTTGAAAATAAATTAATAAAATGTTGCAATACTTTTCATGCGTGAGTGTGGGCCGTCGACGGTAAAGAGGATTAAGAGAAAGTCAACACAATTAATATAAAATAAATTACATTTAATCAATTGAAATTTATTTATAAAAGTAGCACACAAATAAAAAATCAAAAATAGTAAACGAATTACTATTAAGAGAACGTATAGAAAAATTGTAATAAAAAATTAAATACAAATAAAAGCACAATTAAATATAAACTCAAATATTAAACATGACACTTGGAAAATAACAATGCAAAGAGCAAAAATTAATAGCATGTGGCTCGTTATGACTAGAATGCGAAGTGTTGCCATATTTTCATAATAATTTTTGCGCAATATTCATTTTGATTGCACTATCGGAAGAAATCATTTTGCTATCAAACAAGGATACAAAGATAGAAACTATTGTACATACATAAATCATGGATGCAAACAAGACAAAAAGAAGGAAGAAGAAAAAGAAGAAGAAGAAAAGTTAGCGGCCAATACAGCACAAAGTAAAAAAAGAAAAAAACGAGTAAAACTATTCATTTCGGCCTGACTAAAGCTCGTATACATATTTCAACCTCTTTCTCTCTCTATCTTTCTCTATAGTTATTTATTTTCCTAAATAAAAGTTCACATAATCGCGCGCCTACTGTACGCTTTAGAAGCGCTTGTGTTTTTTGTTTGTGTAGTATAAAAAGATCTGAGCGAATCGTACCGAATCCGTAGAGCAAACAGAAAACCATCAAGATGTCAGTCAGTTCGACAGATGGACTCGTCGTGATTTATCATCTTTTGATGGAAGAGCATGAAACTGATTTAATTTTATTTATTGAAAACAGAAAGTAAACGGTAAACAATTCGAAAGCGAAGAATGAACCAATAATTGATTTGAGTCCGTGGAGAAAAGCAGTTGTTACTCTTCAGTGTTTGAGGAATGTAGCGGCTAACTTTGAAGAGAGGAAAAGGAGAATAATAAAAAGAAATGGGAAGCTTAAGGCACATTTTTAATGAATGGAAAAATATAACCGGTCACGTTATCAAGGACTGGATTTTGTTGTTTTGCGCTTTTTCTGTTTGGCGAAGGCACTTTTCATTTTTAACACCTATTATTATGTATGTTTTTTTTTTATTGATTCAGAGTTCAGAGCTTCTTTCTATCCGGTACTCACGGCGCGCATTAAATGAATAAATGAATCAATGAAATAATGAATTTTAATTTCGTCACGACTCAACGAAAACCCATCGTTATTTATTCACTTCATTCGCGTCATCAAAATAAAATATAGTTTATTTTTGAGCTGCAATACATTCAGTACAACTTTATTTTGTACCCTGAAGAAAAACAGATCATTATCATTACTAATCAGTGAATTAGTAATGAACAAATGAACAATGCAATTGTTAAAATTCAACAACAATAAATTCCAATTAAAGCAATCATCGGCAGTGAACAGCAATTTCAGGAATGAACGAGTTGAACTATTGTAGCGGAAGAACTTGTGAACGAATGAATAACGAACGGCATTAAAATAATGAACAAGCAAGTGAACGACACAAGGCATGAACGAATGAACAATTGAACGTATGAACATAATTGGAAAAATCAACAGGAGAATTCTCAGGAGAAAGAGTTAGCAAAACGAAGAGTAATAAATAAATGAGTAATTTCATAAATGAGCAAATGAATACATAGATGAATAGACAAATTATTTATTAATGAACCAAGTGGTATCATTAATTTAAGAAATTCTCAGTTATGCAAATTCAGGTTTGTACAATAAAATAATAATAGTAAAATAATGACAGTGAGGAAGGAGATGGATCTTTTGCTGTCAAAATGAGCACCAATGAATTCAGTAGTAGTCTCATGAAAAATAAAACAAAATGCAATGCATTGCTTTCGACGGCGTCCAAAGGCAGCGTCCAAACTGCGGCCACTAGAGTATTCAAGAGACCTTGAAAGTTTCGCACTCATAACGCAATGCAATTTTCGTAATGTATTCATCGGCATTAAAAATGAATGCAGGCTTAACAACAGTCGACAACATCTGGCTAAAGCCGATTGTCAATGAATATTGCATGCAGCAAAGAAGAGAGCGAGCAAGAGAAGAAAGTGCGACTTGTCTGCAAAGATAACAGCTTTTTTCTTAAGAGATATGTACATATTTCCATTGAGGTTTTGGTTTTGATGAGGACAACAACAACAAAAACAACAAAGTGGACAACGGAAATACATTGTAAATATACGCGCGGAATCTACAGACGAGTAGTATACGACGACTAACGATCATCAACAGGAATCATCAACGTACGAGAATCAGTATTTTTACACACAAAAGAAATACATACATTCTCACTTTCTCACTTCTCACACACATTCTCACTAAAGCAGAATAAATCGTTTACGTGAGTGCGAATTCATTGCTGTTCACATTATTTATTCTTTAAATAAAGAATGCATTCATTCTTTGCGGGGCACCGCAAGATCTCATTAATCTGAATGTGACATCAACAACCGAAGAACAAGAGACCGTGCAATGAATGCCCTCGAAAATGTTGCTTGTTTGGAATGCAAATAGATATTTCTGTTGCTTACAGAGAACTGAATCTTGTGATTCTCTTACAGAGAACCATGAATCAATATTCTTGTAACAGTAAAAGCGAGCGGAATTAAGAAGCTGATATCTTCAATTCGATTTGGTTTACTTCAATTTTTAACGTCTCAAAAATGCAAAAAAACACTCGCCTCAAAACATTCCTTAATTGCTTCGCCGAACATTCGTTCATTCGGGGTTTAATTATTCGAAAATTATTTCTTAAAACTCTTATAAATTTATTTCAGAAATTAGAACGACTCGAACTCCAATTGTTTCACCATTTATTTAAGGTATTTTAGAAAGCGTTTATAGGATCTTTTTTGAAATTTAGGATGTTAATAGGTGCATGTGTATATCTTTTTAATTGCAGAAATTACTGTTTTACTGTTTTAATTTCTGGAAACTTCTACACAATTAAGAAAAAAGAATTTCAGGTTTTTTATCGTACTCAAAGTTTCAAAAAAGAGTTTCGATTTGGTCTATTTTATTATGGTACCTCCTAAATATCAATTATGTTGTCACTTTTTTAAATGTATCCATTTTTTTATTTTATTTGACATTTACGTTGTGCTGTGTGGCCTGTTTGTTTGTGGTTTTTTAATTTTAAGAGCCAACAACAACAACAACAACAACAACAACAACAACAACAACAACAACAACAACAAGAACAATAACAACATCAACCACTCTTATTGTGTGGTTTTTTTTGTTAGCGTAATTGCTTCACATCGTCAACCTTGATTCATTTACATTCAATTTTATGCAAATTTTAACAACAACAACGACAACAACGTCAACAACAATCTCCCTACTAAGACCACCAACACCACCTGAGGCTTCTGGTTGTTTGGTAATATTTTATTAATATTGCGATGTTGTGGTTTTAACAGTTCACGCGTCTCATGTCAAATGTTTTATATAATATGCCGTCACGTTTTTTCCGCTTAATTTTTTTTTTTAAAGCAGAAAATGAAGGAGGTAAAAAATATTAAAAATCATTTTAAAAAAGTTATAAAAATTAGCAATTTTTTCCAACACATTCCCAACACATTTCCGACACATTTCCAACATTCAATGAATCGAATTGTTCGAATTGAATCGATTGTTAGTTAGTCTCAATTGTTGGCTCAATTTTTTAATTGTGGCTAGTGGCTAAAAAAAATTTATAATTTTCGATTTAAATCAAGCAATGTCAGGCAATCAGTTTGATGGTGCTAAATTAAAAGTTAAAGTTTTCTCCAAAATAATTCCCAATGGTCGCCAATAAATTCACAGGCGCAATCAATTGGCAACATCAGTTGTTGGCGCTTTTGCTGTTTCCGTTGCTAAATATCGTTCGCGTTAAAGAGACAAGTACGTTTAGATAAATTTAAATAGGAATCCGTCTGTATTGTACTCTTCTTGAACGGTGCAAAAGAGTGTGAAAAAAACGGACCAAAAAAAAAGTAAACTTAATTGAAATTGAAATATTAAAGATAATAAAAATTTGTATAGTCGTTGTATGTTCTTTGGTTAAAAATTATTTTATTTAATAATGAAACCAAAAAAGAATACACGGTCGAACATTTTGGTTTAATTTTTTAACTTAGCAGGTTGTCATATACATACATCCTGACCAAAAAGTTGATATCTTCTCTACCTTCTCTACTCATTGTCAACTTTAAAGAGGACAAATTTTCATTTGAAGTTAAAGCTTCACGCTTTTCTGTTCACGAATTAAACTTAATATTTGATAACAAATTTAAAAAATATTTCAACCTAAAGAAAGTTTAGTTTATCAACTAAAATTGATAAAATGCAACTTTGAATTATTGCAAACGTAATTTATTTTTCCAAAAAGGCCCGAAAGTGAACAGAAATTCGTAATCGATTGCAAAATCGTGCAGAAAACCACTAGAAGTTATACACATACGATTTTATTTTGCATCGTGATCGTGACTTAAATGCGAGTTAAAACCTATAACGATATGATGCTTACATTTTTTAGTTGGATTTTGATCCAATTAAATTGAAAGTATTTCACTGTAGAACTAACAGAAGATATTAATGCGGCAGCTTCTGCTGCGGGCGGTGCTTTCACGCTCAGCACTGCACTGCACTGCACGTAGTGAATTACAATAAAACTCGCACCCACATAAAAGCATACCTCCCTCCCTCCCTCCCTCCCTTCCTTCCACTCTCCCGCCGATCCCTGCCCTTAAGGATTGAATACATTCATCAATCGCAATCGTTCGTGGTGCAGCAAAACACGGGCGAGCAGATTGCGACGCGTGGAACCTGTGCGGTGCGGTATTGCTGCGTCGCGAACATTTCGAAATTATCGAAAATAACGAGAGCAAAGATAAAATCAGCAAGGACGAATCGTTTTATGGGTAGAGCTATGGCAATGGTCGCAAGAGAGGGGCATGGATGGATAACGAAAATTTATAAGTTAAAAGAGAAAAGTTATTGGATGGAAGGATATAGTTGATGCTTTGTCAGTTCTCAAACTCGTTTATTTTGGTAATATTTATTTTTTTGCAGTTTTCCTTTTTTGCAGCTAAAAATGATTTAGTACAGCGCATTACAGAAAGCAAAACAAAAAAAAAAAACAACAACAATGGAAGCGTTCGAAGGAAGTGTTTGTTTGTACAATTGTTGTTGTTGTTGTTGTTGTTGTTGTTGCTGTTGATTATTGCTTTGCCGCAAGATCTTCATAAACGGAAGAAAAAGCGAGGAGAAAAACAAGTTCACGTTAGCAGGATGCTCTTTAAAAAGCATCTAAAATCAAGTCAGCGTGTGTATGTATGTGTTTTTTTAGTGAAAGTGTGTGATTGCGTGAGCATTTGCTCGTGTGTTGAAATTTATGACGCATTATGATGTCTTTTAAGAATTAGATTACTTTTCTTCGCTTCGCAATTCTTCCTTATAGTACGATACATACATACATAAAATTATTAAATAAAAATATATAAAAAAATTTAGAAAAAAGCAAAATGTTGTGAAAAGCTGAAGTGATTACAAGTGTTAAGTAACAAAGGATTTTCTGAGGTTGGATAAAAAAATTTACGGAAAAATTAGTATTAGTATAAATTACACCTGCCTTTAAACACCGCTAGTGATAAATTGTCGTTATTGTCATTCGCATCAATTTCATCAGTTTTCCATCGGTAACCATTCTTCACTTCATCAACTTCAATTTTCCGTGAGCTTTTCTTTAAAGAGCCTATGTCGTAATTGCGGTCTATTTTATTTTATTTTATTTTATTTTATTTTATTTTATTTTATTTTATTTTATTTTATTTTATTTTATTTTATTTTATTTTATTTTATTTTATTTTATTTTATTTTATTTTATTTTATTTTATTTTATTTTATTTTATTTTATTTTATTTTATTTTATTTTATTTTATTTTATTTTATTTTATTTTATTTTATTTTATTTTATTTTATTTTATTTTATTTTATTTTATTTTATTTATTTTATTTTATTTTATTTTATTTTATTTTATTTTAATTTATTTTATTTTATTTTATTTTATTTTATTTTATTTTATTTTATTTTATTTTATTTTATTTTATTTTATTTTATTTTATTTTAGTTTAATTTTGTTTTATTTATTCGATGGTCGGAAAATTAAGCAAATACTTTTGTACATCTTTACTTTCTATATCAATATTTTTCCTTCAATATTTTGTTGTATTTTCCAACCAATTTTATTTTTTATTTTCCAAACAATACAATGATGGACTTTTGCGAAAATAAGTAAAAAGTGTAATTAAATTCTGAATTTACTATACCGAACGATCATATTAATTTCCTTTTATTATAATAAAAAAAAAAAATCCATAATTTTATAAAGCTGTGAAAATGAAATAAATAAATAAATATATATTTAATTCAATATGATGACAAAATATGACAATAAGTTTGGTAGGCAATAAATTTAATTATTAATAGATTGCAGAGCGTCAATTAACTGAATGCTGTTGGCAATAAGCTCTTTTTATTAAATCGTCGCTATTGCTCGATTATTTATTGCATTAACAATTAAATTGTCCGTCATGGATCTTTTCCACTCAATCGAATAGTTATTGAATGGATGGATGGATGTTCATTGAACACCACTTGAAGTCAACAACGACAACAACAACAACAACAACAACAACAGCAACATACACATATCCATTCATTCATCCATTCATCTATCCATCCATCCATCCATCAATTCTAACAATAACTCATTTTTTGATGTCTTTTCTGCCGCATTGTCGCAGTGTGTTGTAATTTTTGCCATTTCCGCTATCATCGTCACTGTCACAACCTTCGCATTATCATCATTATCATCATCGTTGATATCAGAGCAGTCATTTTTATTATCATAATCACCGTCATGTTCATGTGCGTCTTGTTCAAGTTTTTATTGATGCTTTTTCTGCCATCGATGGACAGATTATGATTATGATTCTTCGCCAGAAATACATTCTTCAATATTATCTATTTTTAACTATTACTGTTACGAAAATGATGGGATTGTATTTTTTTAGGTGTTATTTATTAATATTATTCCTTCTTTTCTGATAAGCATTCGGCGAATGTTGAATTTTTTATGGATTACGAATACGATTATGTATCGTATTATTCTCTAGGATTATTTGAAGAAATATACAAGAATACATTAAGTACTTGTTTCTTTTTAAAGGAGACATGTTTTATAGAAAAAGTCTGCGATTCAATTGCTTTTTTTTTCTGGAAGTCATTGAAGGATCGTTTCGGCAGCGTTTCGCTTCTCCGTTCCTCTAACTTTCTCTATACGCTCAGACAAATATTTGCTTTGTAGTAAAATCAAAATCAAAATAAGAGCAATTTTAATATCGTGCTTGTCCTCGTGTTGTCGTTAAAAGTCAATTTTGTAGATTTGGAATTTTTTTTTGGGGGAATTTTTCATTGAATAAATGAATGAATGACATTCATTATAGCGTGAGAGAAAAGCTAACACAAAAAGTTTGCTTTTTCAGCAAGAATGGAACGCAAATAGAGAAATAAAAAGGTGTCAATGACCTACATATACCTTTTTTCTTCTTCTTCCTCTTCTTCCTGTTCTTCCTCTTCTTTTATGCTAGCCTTTTTCTCGTTGCTTATTGGTTTTTTACTCGAAAAACGTAGCAACGATGATTAAGCCTCTGCTTAAGATGAGTATAGAGAGACACGTTTTCTATGTAAACCACCCCCTTCAGCCCTTCAGCCCTTCAACCTTACCCGCCCCGAACTCACCACGCATGTAGATATAAGCCGTTCCACGCATGTTTCGACGCGTGAGGACGATGAGATTAAGAACGTTGCCAATAATTCCGAGGGCACAGATAATCGGTAGGGCGATGCCATAAGCGTAGGCGCGTAATATTTCAGTGCGTGGATCCTCCAAACTCTATAAAAAAGGAGAAAAGAATTTTTAAAAATTTTAAAAGAAAAAATTATAGATTTTCCGAAAATTATTATTGTTTTTTAAATTAACTAAAAACACGGTTTTTAAAACTTGAATTTGATATTTTCGTTGATTTTATGAATTTCAAAATTTTCTATAAGTTAAAGTTTTTTTTTTTTTTTTGTTTTTCTAAAATGACATTTAATATAATTTCGTGTGTCTTTATAAACAGCAGAGAAATTTTACCATCGCAAATTAAAAGAAAAAGCCCAAATGGCTTTTTTCGCTTTTAATTGGATTGACTTTTCTTTCCAACTTCTTCAACAAGTTAGGTACTCGGCAAAGTTGGCATGGCCCTCCTTCTGCTTCTTCCTCTTACTATTCTCCCTCTTTCGCCTTTTACTCACCTCATCGTTGGCTGCATAGAAGTCGCCGTGCAACGAGTCACTCAGCCGGTCGGCTAACGTTGGCGTCACTCTCAAGACGACACCGTCAGCGCCGTTTGCGCCTTCTTGCGCCGCAGCATTCGTCGCATTCGAGCTCCAGACAAATGCACACAGGGCAGGGTCTTCTTTGGCGTGGTAGAGTCGTGTTATCATAGTCGTGCTGAGGAAGCGGGCTGGGCTGTACGGTTCGGTGTCTGCTTTTTTCGTTCTGCTCAAGCTTAAGCAACTTTTGCTGCACGACTAACGCAGCTCGAAATCAGCATCTTCAGCAGCAGCAGCAGCAGCAGCAGCATGACTTCATGACGATGGATGATACTCGTTACGCAGTACTTGCTCTAGCGTCACTGCACTACAAATCCACTCTAGCATACCTTTGCACATTTTTGATGCTCGCAGTGTTTTTTTGCCATCTTCAACGACGCTTCAAGGTATTGCCGTCTTCTTATTGGCACTTTCTGCTCTTTTTTGGCAATATCAGTTTGCATGTTATGCAAACTCCGATATCAGTGGCAAAAAATCGTCTCTCCCTTTCCGAGTCAGCGCATAATCGCTGCCGACTTTCGCGCTAGCAAAGTGTTAGGAACTGAATTTATGCAGTCGGTGAGAGAATTCACACGCCGGCGAAGTGTGCCACACTCAACGCCTTGGCGTCAGAGGAATTTTTTGCTGGCACTTCAGAAATACATAGTATGTCCTCCCGCTGCCGCTTCCGCTTCCGATTCCGCTGCGGTCTGCCCTTCTTTCTTGTGGTGTCTGCAGCGATTTAATTATTTAATTATTCGCTACGATTTTCTTCTTTGCACTGTTTGTCGATTAACTCGTTCGACGTTGTACTTGTCCTTGTAGACAGTGCCGTTGACGCTGCTTTAGGGCGTTAGTTACGATTATAGTTGTTGTTGTTGGCGTTGGTTGGGTGTAACCGCTTTGTAAGTTCTTTGCAACAAGCCTGCTGGTTTCCGTTCCGGCACGACGCGATTGCGAAGGCAATCGATTTGACGCTTGTCTGCGCGCGTTGAAAGCGAGCGGGACGGGTATTGTTGGGGCACGCTAAAACGAAAGATTATGCTGATTATTAACTTTGTTAAGATTGAGGTCGCTGCTTGTTGAGCGTAATAAAAGCGTTGGAAATTAGTTCAATTTGAAGCATCTGCCATCAGACTGTGAATATAACTAATAAAGAAGAAGAATGAGCACAAGAATTTAAGAATCTGTTTAATTAATTATTACACGAGTAGGTTTCTTAACAAAGTTCGTTAAGTTCGTGTCGACAGGATTTGAAGAAAATGGTTCCAGCATCGAATTTCAAATCGGTTCCGGCACAAAACAGAACGATCAAAGAAGGCTCCAAAAACAGAAAAAATGACGATTTAACCGAAAATTACAGTTTAATTTTATAATTTTTTTAACCTTTTTTTAGGTTGAAATATTTCTTGAATTTGTTATCAACTCTTAAGTTTAAATCGTGAACAGAAAGGCGTGAAACTTTAACTTCAAATGCAAAATTTGTCCTCTTTAAAATTGGAAGTGAGTAGAAAAGGTTGAGAAGATATCAACTTTTTGGTGACAATGTATGTTTTTCGACCAAAATTTTCGACTGTGTACTGGTAGCAAAATAGAGAAAAATAGAGGAAATTAAACCAATTCATAGATAATCGGTAGCAAAAACTAAAGAACTGATAAAATAGACTGAATGTTTGCTCAAAACTGTTTTCCAAGCAGAGAAATGTTAAGAAAGTGAAAATGTTTATTATCTCTATGAATATAATTAATATTTGCACAGCTTGAAAATAAATCCTTTCGTCTTTGTCTGAGACTGACTTTTCTTTAAGCATTTTCTTTGCACAGTGGACATGTTGTGCCCAACGCAAAAACAAAATTTTCAAATCTATTTGAGATAAGAAATTCAGAACAAAAAAGACATATCATGGCTTATTTGATTCGTTCGAAACCTATTTCACTTCACTTTGAGTAACTTTATTTTTCACAAAGATAAGACTCTATTTATCAATAATAATAATATTATACATCTTCGCAGACTTTGTGTAACTTTTGACTTCTTTATCGTTTGTTATCTTTCTGTTCGATAACAAGCCGAAATGTTTATTTCAGTTTCAGAAAGAAACTGAGTTTTAAAATAGTTTTCTAATAAAAATACGAGTATGAAAAACGTATTAGAAGAAAAAAACAAAATATGTATTTTATTCGAAATTTTTTATATATCGTATTTCTCTTTTTGCTATTTTTCGCAAGGCGTAAAAGATCTGAGGACGAGGAATGTGTCAAATTTATATGGACAATTTTTGTTGCATTTCTTTACAACTTCTAACCACTGTCATTGACATTGTTCAACAACAACAACAACAACAACATTGTAGAAATATTGTAGAAATATTTACATACTCAATTTTTGCAACTTTTGTAAATTGTAAAAATTGAAAAGTGATAAATTTGATTATTATGAGATTATTTTGTTTGCATTTTGGATTTGCTGCTGTTGTTATTGTTGTTGTTGTTGTGAAATGCACAAATTTTCATACCATTGTGTTGTGATTTTATATTTAAATTTTATTTGAATTTGTAAAGCAGGCGGCATGAAATTTTTGCCCACCAAAATTAAACTTGCTTCCTCGTGCTTGGCTTTTTTTTCGTTCTACTCTCTTCCATCTATCGTAACACTTTCCGCCCTTTTTATTCCTTCTTCTTCTTCTTCCTTACTTCTTGGTTGCTACTTGGGTTTTTCCTTTCTATTTCTCAAACTCAACGACCTTGGATTGAATTTGTTGAATGGAAATGGAAAATCTTCGCTGTGCTTAAATTTGTTCGATAAAATCTTTTGAGAGCAGCAGGTCTTTCTAAAACACACTTTGTATTCAACAATGGTCGTACCCTTCGTCATTCTCTCCCTCCCTCTCCCTCCCTCTCTCTCTCTCTCTTTCTCTTTCGTAGTCCAAAACAACTTTAAGTAATTTTACAGTCATCACATTTTCGTGTAACTTTTCTTCAAATTTATTGCCAACATTCAGTTAAATTGTTGGCCTTGTTGCGTTTTCTTTAATCTTCTAAAATTGTCTACTGTTCGCCCGTAATGGTTTTATCACGCCACCCCCCCCCCCCCCCTCCCCTCCTTCACGCCTTCCTCCTTTGAATCCTTTCCGAACAAAGTTTCTTTAGTTTCGACACGCCCTTGTTGAAAAAGTCATGAATGCAAGTATTAAAATAAGGAATAATGTGGACAGTATGAAGAAAAATTGTAAGGTTTTGAAAAGGTTTTGAAAGTATGTCAATTTTTTTTTCTTTCTCTGTCCATATTGTCCAGATTGTTTTATGCAAAGATTGTTCAGTCTTTAATCTGCTTTCTAAAGAATGCTAATTAAATAAAGTTCTTACGATTCCAGTCAGTGGAGAGCGAATCGTAGAGAAGGCATGAGTCCAGACAAAGTTACCCAAAGTTTCATTTCCGAAGTCTTTAAAAGACGTGAAAAAGTTTTGCCAATAATATTGTATGTATGTATGTATGTACATCTCGCCGAACTGTTAATGTAGGTACAATATTTGCACCAGGCGGTTTTCATCAGAATTCGAGCGACAAATGCACATTTTTCTGATGCTGCAAGGAACGGAGGAAGAAACGGAGGAAGGAAGAAAAGGAATTAAGAAACTCTGGCAGAAAAAACCATCGACCAATGACTAAGAATTCGTCCGAAATAATAGACTAAAGAATGAAATTAGAAAACTATTGCAAATATGTTTCATCATAAAATAGCAAAATAAGATAGCAAAAAATTGCATCATTGCAGAAAATGCATAATTTTAAAAAGCATATAAAAGCGAAACCGTGCAAATAAAGTGGCGTGTAAATCAAGGAGCTCAAAGTGCATACGCTTAACAAATTACTAAAAATTTTGGTTTGGTTTTTTCTGAAAGCGACGATCGCAAACGTACGCGGTAATAATAAAAATTGCAAAAAATAATGCATCCAGCAGATGCCCGCGGCATTCATCTTCCCATCATCCTTTCATACATCTTCCGGAAGTTAGTGGAAAGTGAAAGAAGCATAAAGTAAGCGTAAAATGATGTCCTTTCGGAAGAACAAGTTCAAGTCTTGTTGTTCATAATTCCTACGGATTTGTTAGGTTAAGTTGTTAATGAAGCATTTGGTTGGTGCTCAAGCTGTTACGTTATTAGACGTAACTGATTTAAGTCAATTTGTGGTCATTGATTTGATTTTATACAATTCGGTTCATTTATCGAATTGTTTTGTGGTGAACATTTTGTGAATCAACATAAATGAAATGTCTTTCAGTCTGTAAATAACAAATAAATTCAGATTTTGGTGGTTGTTGTTGTTGTTTTGAGGAGAGGAGGGAGGGAGGGAGGGGGGAGGGGTGTTAAGAAAGATAAAAATATTACGATACATTGAGTTGTAATGAAATCAATGTGCACCATCAAGGTTGCAATCAATTTGAAGAGAAGAAAAGGAAAGACATCTCTATTTAGCATACTATCACACACACACACACACACACACACACATGTAAACGACGACCACGTATGTAGTGTTATGTCTTATTGCAATTTATGCATGTATGTATTTATGTATGTATGTCTGTTTGCAGTTGTATTAAAATGTTCATTGTATTGTAGTGGAGCAAAAGGAGACAAGTCAAGACTTGTTAAATTGTTGCTGCTAGATGAGTTTTCTTCTTCTTTTGTTGCACGCTACCATACATACATACATGGATGACAACAACAAACGCATACAATATTTATCTCTTACGCACAACAAGAAAATATATTCCTTCCAAATGCTTGGAAGGTCGGTCATTTATGCACTCTCTTCACTTTTCACTTTCATCACCTTCTCTCACGGCCGAGCACAATTCATACGAGCACAAACGAGTAGCACTGAGGCTGAACAGCAACAATAATTTCTCTGCACTCTCTCGCGTAGAAGGAAAAAGTTTTCATTTAGTTTTGTTTCTTAATTTTTCTTCTTCCTTTTCTTCGCCAAGAAAAGCAGATTTTTCATTGTTGCGGCGAAAAAAATGTGCACCACAATGTTGATGATAATGGTAGTGCGATAGACGATGTTGTCAACAATTGGAAAAAAATCTCTTCTTGTCTCCTGCTAAATTCTCTACACTACGAAGAGCAAACATTGCCCGGTAGGAAAATGTTGCAGCAGGCGAGTGGAAATGGGTGTATTTTGCCCCACTACTTCTTGGCTATTAATTAAAAAGTATTTAAATGAAAAAAAAAGTATTTAAAAGTATTTACGTAAAAAATTATAATTTTTGCATGTTTTTCTTCCTTTTTAATAATTAGCTTTTTTTCCAACAAAGATGGTTTCTTTCATTAGATTTTGTAAATTATAAAAATAATGGAAATTTATTACTTTCATGATCATTCGAGTATTTCGTTTTAACATTACCGTTACCGTTACTAAAATTTTAGTAAGAAAATATTACTTAAACACACTAAACTTTTTGCTTCTTTTGGATTATTTTTATTCTTATAATTTTCTACTTGTTGGTGTTTATTTAATTTATGCATGTTTTTCTTCCTTTTTATTATTTAGTTTTTTTTTAGTTTCAGATTTTTTTCCAACAAAGATGGTTTCTTTCATTCGATTTTGTAAATTATAAAAATAATAGAAATTTATTACTTTCATGATCATTCGAGTTTTTGGTTTAAACATTACCGTTACCGTTACCGTTACTAAAATTTTACTAAGAAAATATTACTTAAACACACTAAACTTTTTGCTTCTTTTGGATTATTTTTATTCTTATAATTTTCTACTTGTTAGTGTTGTAACGACACTCCTTCCTGCGCGATGTAACGGTAACTTCTTAAGAAACATCGTTCATTGCTAGCAAACAAAAAAGTGGATGCATTTCAATACGTCTGTTTAATAAATTGCTAAAATATATAAACAAAAAAAAAAAAAACAGAAAATATATACTAACAATGCTAATTGAATAGCGATAATAACAACAACAACATCTATCAACACGTTGAATATTTCTGCGGCCCTGACCGTGACTGTTGTTGATGTTCTTCTGACTGTTGCTGTTGCTCTTGTTTTCGTTATGATTTACTATGTTCCTAACAATTGTTGTCATTCGGCATGGCAGCCAAACGACTTCCGTTTCCGGCTCGCTGCTTTATCGCCGGGCTGACTGGTTGGGGCTCGCACTGGATGCAACTGAACTGAAGAAGTGAGCAAGCCGAACGCGAAGAAGACGAAGAAGCAGCAACGAGGAAAACAGAAAACACTTAATAAATGGTTTGCTGCGCTATTGCTGTGTGTGTGTGTGTGTGTGTGTGTGTAGGCGAAGCATTTCTTTTTCTTTTAAACCTTTTGCGAATGATAGTAACTTTTTCTGCTCTTTTTTCTACTTCTTCTTCTTTTACTTTCGCTTTTCTTTTTTAATTTTCGCGTGTCACACGCGATTTTTCAATGCAATTAATTAAATATTTCCAAACTTTTGACCCACTAACTTTAGATACCTAAACTTTTATATTAGTTTTTATTATTGGTGTTGGTTTAATTTGAATTCTTCATTGAATTCTTGTCCTATTTGTCTTATTCTTATTTGTTCTTTTTTTTTTTGAAAGAGTGATCGTTGCTAGAGTCAAAGAACACGACTCTCTTTTATAAAATATTAAAGCTCTTATAATTAGACGCCGTTTTTAAGCGTTTATCGCGCATTTGTGCGTATTTCGTGTACCCATTTTCCATCACCGCCATCACAGCATAATTTGATCGAACAGTCCCTTATCTTCTACATTAATTTATTCTCTTTAATCGGCCACTAAAAAAAAACTCATACTTCGTCATTTTTCTTTACAAAATTCTATCTAGGTTATATGAACATAACCTAGCTAATGGAAAAGTAAACAATAACAGAAGATAAACAAAAAGTATATGAAGTCGAACCTAAAACGGTTGTGTTAGTGTTAGTGTTAGAAAATTTTCAATTTTGTCTTGCAGAAAATGTATACGAAAACAGTCACATACCGACATAAAAGATGGCGCATCCTAGCCATCGGCGTGTTATCTCTTATAATTTACGCGTGCTTTTTTTTTTACACATTTTTATAAAGAGACAAAGAAGACGCGCTAATAAAGTTGGATGAGAATTAGATAGAAAAGATCTTCCTCTGTCATTTAAGCGTACGAATATCTTGTACGCATAAATTTCTTTCATCCCTCAAAATACTCGTACATCGTTTAGATTAAGTTTTAATGTCGACCAACAGGAATAACTTTTTCACCCTAACAAATGTTCCATTTTTTGGCGCATACGGTAATTAATCTTCTATCCTAATTTCGATCTATTCACTGTGTTATTTTATACTCGTACTTTATTGCTTTCAACATGCCCGTACCCAAAACACAATCTCATTAATTTTATCCTTTTTCTGTGGTTTTTCTAAGCATTGAAAGAAGTTACATTCTTATAATCGCATTTATGTAGCTTCCTCTTCTTCTTCTCCTTGCGGCTGCTTCCAAAAATGAAATTAAACAGTGTATATTGTCTGCGACGAAAGTTGGAAGGAGACAAAAAATACCAGCAAAATCCTTCTTGCATTTCTTTTCGGAATTTTTATTCTTTATTTTTATACTTTAAGCGTCCAGCAGACAAAAATTTCCTCAATTGTCGAGTCAGGAGTGAGTGTGTCGAGGATTCGGGTCAAGCTACTTGTGATTATTTGCCACACACACACAATAAGTGCTGATACCGTTAAGACTTTAATGTTCTCCGGGAATTTCCGGGGGTTTTTTTTTCTTTTGTTTTTCTTCTTACTCTGGCTTTGTGTGTTCAGTATTCTTGTGATTATTTTTATTGGTTTGACATCATATAATTAATATTTTTGATGACAATTATTTTGACAACAAAGTACATTGACAATTAGGTATTTTTTCGGCCCAAGCTATCTTTACCATCTTCATCGTTTTTATTGCTGTTTTTTTGCTGACAGCTCTCATGTGAGCTGAGTTTCTTGACTCTACCATTTGGCTGATGGTACTCTCTCCATTTATTTAAAGCTGTCCGCTTTAAGTCTACCCGCATCTTCTGAATATACTATTTTACAGAGAGTGCCATTATTCTTTCGCCCAATAGACCACCACCAGCTCCAGTTATTTACTGTGTGCTCACTTTCTGTTTGTATTCTCTTCCTCATGATTCTCTGCGGCAGTTTGTATGGCAATAAAATAATGATAACCGTTAGAAATTATAGCTCTGCGTATTGTTACATTGAGTCATGAACTTAAGGAGTGAAGAAATACCATCTGCTCTATAAAATGAAGTATATCAATTTAAAAGATTTAAAAACATTGATGAATAGCGTTAAAATAAACATTTATTTTACCATAAAAAAAGTAAAATTTACTTTAATTACTGCACTTAATTTCTTACTTTAACACCATGCTTAATGTTGAGGGGAAAATGTCTAGGAGAAAACCTAGAAATCTCTCTATTTCCAAAGCTTTATAATTTTAACAGTTTAAAGAATTTCCCAAATTTGAATTTTCTTGTATTTTCTGGTGCTTCTGAATAGTTTTTTCTCCCCGAAATTAACATTGGTTTAAAAGATTATTTCATGTAGCTTAGAATTTGTGCATACTTCGCGAGATTACATTCAGGCTTTACAATACATCGGCTTGCACTTTTCTTTTTTATATACCATACCTTTCGAAATATTTCAAGTATTTTTGGAAATTCACAATATTTCTAAATTTGTCTACATAATGTCTACAAAATCGTCTACAAAATCGATGAAGAAATTCTTATGTTTCATATAGAAAAGTATGTCATGAATAAGAAATTATAATTTTGAATGAAAAACATAAGCTCTATTGTATTACAAACAAAAACTTTGAACTCTTTATCCTCAGGTTGTTTTCATATTTCATCATTCACGTCGTCATTGACGTCTTTTGTCTATTCAACTTTTTCTCGAATTTTGTATGAAAGGGTTTAGTTATGGATTAGTTGAGCTTTTCTGCTTTTAATCTAAAAGCGAGAAGACTCTTTTCTTATGCCAAAAATGTTGTTTAAAATGATAATGAAAGTTAGCTAATTGCGGCGTTAAAAGATTGAAACCTACCTCATTCACTCACTTCCTTGCTCAATTCCTTGCTTTCAATTCGTCCTTAGAGCAGGACTTCGTGCGAAGTCTAACTTAGAAGACCTTGATTTAATCCTGAATTCGTTCGTTAGTGTTTTTAACATAATCATTACGGAAAAATCCTCTTCTTTGCTTGTTTCGTTGCTTTATGAAGAGACTTAGTGGAAACGTTAATTTCCATAGAGAACGCTCGATTTTATGTTCTGAAAGTGGCGGAGATTACTTAAGCTGGATATTCTGGCGTTAGGAAGCAACGGCCACATCGTGCAAGGGCGTTGCAAAGAGTTGCATAATTTTTATAATTTTGCATAATTAGGAATTCGATTAAATCGCAGGAAATTTTACTTATTTCCGTTTCATATTTTAATTGTTTTTGTGACACATAATTTTTTTTCTCATTTCCATTGTGTTTTTTGTTTTTAATTGCGAATTAATTAATTATTATAGAGTCGTGTAATATTTTAATTTCTTTTACCAACAATTTTCCATAATTTATTCAACAATAACTATTTCTTTAGTAATTAAAATATATAGAAATAAGTTTTTTTATCGTAGCTGTAATGTTTTACACTACGTTGCGTTTGGTTCAAGCTCGCTGTTGCAACTGATGAAACGACTGCGTTTGCTAACGCTTGTTATTAACTGACGCCAATGCATTGGGCTCGAGTTCATTCATGGTGTTATTGCCTTGAACGTGGTCGAAATTTATACCAACCAAGTGGCATAAGCAGTGAGCAGTGACCAAAAAAGAGTAGTGTGTTCTCTTTAGCGACAGTGTTGCCAATTAACGGATTTAGCTGTATATTAAAATTATCTCGGTGGCTGATTTTTACAAAATTTTACAAAATGTATAATGTAAATAATAAACAAAACGTTTTTAAATATCTTTAGTTTATAAAATAAATTGTACAAGTTTCAGAGCGTCAAAAGGAAACGAAGAGTCAATGAAAACTAAAAGAGCTTTTAAAATATCTGTAATGAATGTGAGATTTTTTAGTGTCTAGACTTATTTCGATTCTAAACAATACATAGTATTCGTAATTCCAGTAATGATTTAGAGCGCAAAAATGTGATATTTTAGGTTCTATTTATGAAAAATATACATTTTATTTGTTTATTTTCTTCATATTCAACTTGTGTTCATAAGAAATTTGTGGGCGCGCTGAAATATTACATAAAAACAGTGTCTAGGAAGCGACTTCTATATAAATTTTAATTTTGCTTTCATAGGCTCAAGTATTTTCCTGCTCTATTTCATAAAATTATACTATATGGCGACACCATTCTGCAATGACAACAAATGTTTTTCTCACCTCAATTCTCTCTCAATTGGTTAGTCGTTATATACTCTCTCTCTCTCTCTCTCTCTCTTGCTATGCGCCTTGAGAATCTGCTTTTAAAACAGCTGATTTTCTCTGCTTCTTTTTCTTCTTCTTCCTGCTTCCTACGAAGCGAGTGTGCTCTCTTTTTTCTTGAATTCAAAACAAACTCCAACCAAACGCTCTTGCTCCAGAAGGTTTCACAGGCAACCGTACGCTTTGTTTTGTCTGTGCTTTTTCTCGCAATATTGCCGGTATTCGTAACCGATGCACAGTGGAAGATAAGGCCAATCTGGGTGGACAAAATTCCAAAAATGCATCTGCTCAAAATGAGATTTTATTTTAATTTTTATTTTACTTAAATAGACTAAATGCCCATAACACATAACATATAACATAGCACTACCATTCTACGAAATTTTACAAAAGCTTTGAGCCGGTTTTGATGTTATTGTATTGGTTTTAGGTCCTCGGTCATACGCTATAATGTGTTTGGCCGAGATATATACTTATAGACTACAGCAAACAAGCAGAATTACAGAAAAATTTAAATAATATATGTAGCTTATTAGATGCATTATATAAAATACACGTATTATATGTATGTTTTCTATACGATTCAAATAAATATATACTCGTACATATCATACATTTTTGCTTTTTTAAATATATAATAAAAAAGTTCTTTACGGCAATCTAAAGTTATCTAAAATACTTAAAAATAAACCCTGTTTTCATAATATTGACATATGCGTTTATGCGAAATAATTTTGTCCACCTAGATTCGAAAAATGTCCCACTGTGCGTCGGCAGTAGATGCCCGGGAACCATTGCGTTTGCTCTTTTAACCTTTGTCAACTCCATTGTAAATATGACAATGGCAAGCGTTGTTGCAGTTGTTGTTGTTCTTGTTGTTATTCCTGCGAGTTGCGTGTGGCGGCTCTTTCCAATTTTAAATTTTTCACTCCTAAAGTGGCGTAAATATTAAATTATCCGTTTCAAGGACGTATTGCGTATTTTGCATTGTTAGTATTAGTGAAGCTCTGTCATTTAGCCGTATATTAATTAAAACTTAGTAACTTATGGACAAAATTAGAATTTATTTCTAATATTCGCTCGCTGTTCGCTGAGTTGAATTTAAAAAAAAAACAAATTAATGCTACATTTTTGGAATGAAAAATAAAGGTTTTTTTGAGGAATTAAAAACGTACATATACATATTATTTGGATTCAGAGCTACAATTTAGAGATCATTTGGATTTGGCATACGATACTATCATATTCAAAGACGTATTTGTTTAGTGTCATTTCGCTAAAGGCCATTCTGTCAGAAATTCATGTTTTATATTTGTTTTATGACTTTTACTTTATGAGCTATCATGTACCTAAAGCCGTTTGTGGGTACGTTAACCCTTAACAGACGCTTAACAACCGGCAAAGACAGTCAGTCGGTCTTAAAAAGTCTGCTACTTGCGGTAATTTCTAAAGTTTATTATGCTACTTAATGGACGTTTTAAATTGATTTCTTCAATTTTCTAATGAATAAATTGATGAATAGACGGTTGGTGGGTTGGGTTATTTTAATATTGTATGGCGAGAAATTTCTGCGCTCTTTGGAGTATACTCGTATACATAAAAAAAATGGTATAATGTTTTCTTTTCAGTACGAATTCGGATCCTTTCAATTCGGAATCAAGCAATTTCTTTTATATCCATTGCAATATCCATTTTATATCCATCTGCACTCTTCTTCACTCAACCTTTGATAACTTTTACATACTAATGTCGTCGTGACTGACGTCTGTTTTGGGGAGAGCTCTTCGCCGGAGCACACAATAACACTAACTAACTACGTGTGCATGGAGGCCTGTTGCATGCTTTATCACCGACTTCAGCGTCCAACGACGAACAATGAACACCGAACATCGTGAAATTGGTTTTTTTTTTTTTTTTTGTTTGCTTTTGCATTGTTTCGGCCCATAATGCTCAGCAGCTGTAATGCTCTGGCTTTGGAGAAAGGTAAAAAGAGAGTGAGTGAGTTGGAGGGAGCGCTTCGTTAGTGCTACCCACTAGAAACGACGACCAGTGCACGAGACAGGTGTGCCAGACGAAATGCAGTTGGGTGTGTGTGCAGTTGCGGTTGCATGTAGAGGTGAGAGCATATCCTTGTGGCGTTGGCCTTGATTTTAAAATGTTAACTGGCGACGTCATTAAACTTTGCTCTATACTCGTTTATCCTGAATTGTCCCAAGGACGACGACGACGATTGGCATTGCATGATGCAGGCGTAAGCCGTCTAAAAATACTTCTTCCGGTAGCTAAAAGCCGGTAGCTGTGGAACACAGATCAATGATGATGCGTCTAAAGCAATTTAAGCTCCTGATTTTTATTTGGATTTTTTTTTTTGTAACGTCATGGACCGTCTGCAGGAATGAAACAGGAATTTCTGTTAATATTTCATGCCCACTACAGACTATCAGTAGGTACAGAAGACCGGCGCAAAACCGGCTCTTTGTGTTCTTCGTGAATTTAGTACTAGGAAGTTCTTAGAATACTTAGTTCCTCCCTAAAAGCTACGGACATGTCCTCATTGCCTTCTCAATAATTTAGTCAATATTTTACATAATCATACTATTCGAGCTGAACAGCAAACGCGACGACAACAACAACAACAACAACAACAATAACAACAACAACAACAACATCAACACCAGAACAATAATAACAAGTATTAACGACTAACTGCATTAAGATTTAATTGGTAAGGACATTTGTGGGCGTCGCCATAGAAGCCATTAAAATCTGTCTGACACTACACTCGAGGTGTCAGGAACATGACTTTTTCAGTTCGATAGCATGCCACTAGCTCATCCCGAAAGGCCACTTCATATATTTATAGATAGATAGATAACAATCGTGCATGTAGAACGAGGACATTTCGGCACAGACAACACAATTGTCGAACTCATCGGTGATGAGTTTTTCGACACAGTGTCGTTTGATAATTTTTCAAAATATTGTCTATTTTAGTTTTAGTATTTTTAGTATTTGTAGTCTTCATACCCAGCAAACCTTATTTCGATAGTAAAATTTATAGATATCGTAACGAAATCGAAATGATATCTAGATTTTTAAAAATTTCGATCGTTTAAATTTTGGTGAAAAAAACGCTCATTTACTTGTCAAAAAAAATTAGACAAATTGTAAAATTGAAGAATTCAAATTTAAAATTGTGAATTGTTTCTTTAAAAATTGGTCAATTGGTTTGGCCACTTATTACTGGCTTCAGCTGGCTTTGGGCCATTTGGCAGGCATTACTTCGTGTTGTTGCCAAAAATTATTATTATTTTCTTGTTCATTCTTCAGGGTTATTGTGATAATCTCAGCCACAGCCATGATGTCACACAAAGACATATCGACGCTATCATGGTGGAAGGATAACATAAATGAAAAATACTAGAACATCTTATAAATAACGGTCAAATAAGGAATACGGTCAAAGAAGTTCAAAGAAGTTCAAAGAAAGTTTAAGGTCTTCAATGGATTTCTATTAATACTATTTTGCAATATTTTGCAAACAAAATTTTCATACGCAATTTACTAAATTTCAAATTTAAAAGAACACAAAATATACCGACAAACCTGATCGGATGCTTTAAAATTGTTCACATCAGTTTACTATTTAAACTGACAATTTTATAGTTTTTACAGTTTTGAAATATATCAAAAACATATAAATTATTTTTAACATTTACGCAAATTCAAAAAAAAAAAAAAAATACAAACGAAACAAATCAAATTTATCTCGAATGCATCTAACAATATTTTAAAAATATGTCACTCGCAATTGACATTTTGCGAGTGAATGAATGACATTTGAACTTTGTTCAATATGCACGTTTTACAACAATACCACGCAATACAGTTGAAACAACAACGACAACGACAACAAAAAATCGACAACATTTAGTAAAAAAATGTAATAAAAAATCGACCGATGAAAAAATCTATATTTCACTTTTTTTAAATTTTAAATGTAAGTTAAAAAATGTTAAAATGAAAATGTTTTTTATAGATTAAATTTGCGGACATACAGGGTGCGCCATCTTTTATGTCGTTATGTAAACATTGATTAACTTTAACATTTATTAACCGCTTGATTTAAGTAAACATGTTTATGAAACGTCAATTCGACAAAATTTGAATCAAAATGGCGCATCCGTTATGTACTTATATGTATGCACTCATATGTTCACTTTACGGTTTAACTCTCACCCTAAAAATGTGTATTTTATGGGATTATCTTTAATAAGAAATGAGAAGGAAAGGTCGACTTAACAACCCAGAAAACAACTGCAATTTTCAAGGATCGTTTGTGCGTTTCCAACAAAGTCCTTGAAGGAAAGCATTCAAATCCTTCTTGTTGGAAATTGCTTACTACGAGAGCATTATAAGCTTAATGCGCGCTGAATTGCTTGCGTTATGACTACTATGTTGTTAGTTATGATTGCAGTTGTTATTGTTGTAGTTGGTAGTGGCTGCAGCGCTGCTGCCCGATATTTAAAGAACTTCAAAATACGTTCAAATGTTTCCAATTCATTGAATTCTTTTTGCCTATGTTTTAAATGTTCATTGTCTTGGCAATGACTATCAATTTAATAGGTCGATCAATCAATCCGTCAAACAAAACAATCTAATATATTGTACTTCAAAAACGAATAACAAAAAAAAAAAAAAATAAAAAAAAACTTTTACATTTTTAAAATTGTTGAGATTCCTAATTTTTCACACTTAATATTTTACATTACATTACACAAATTTCTTTAAAAAAAACTGAAACCGTAAAACGGTTCAAAAAAATTGACATTGATCGGCATAAAATAATGGGTGCGCCATCTTTTATGTCAACTTTTTTTTATCAGGTTTTTGTTTTCATCTCAAACCCGAATTTCGAAGAAACACGAGACGAATAGAGTTAATGAATTTAAGCCATTAAAGAAAAGTTTGAAAAAAAAAATACTAATATCAACTATTAAAGTGATTTTTTTTTTTTTTTTACTTCTAAAACAAAACAAAAGTCATTGTCGCTTCGTTTTAATATTTATTTTCTCACAACGAAAAAGAAAACACTAAATTCAACTGGGACAGCAACAACAGCAACAACAACAACAACAACGCAAATGTACTCGCACTTAAAAAATCTGCTGACAGTCGCCGCTGTGACCATTCGGTGCAAAAAGTAATGCAAAAGCCACAGACTGTCAGTCCGTTCTGTCGGCAGAACTGAACAAATCATGTTACAAGCGCAACCGTGTGCGCCCTTTTCACCTACATATAGTACATTAAACACTCACTCACACACACTTCTTCCGTTCTCTATTTTATGCATGTTCATGCCCTTAACACAAATTGTCGCTTGTCTATTTATACCTCGTAAGAGTACTCTCGTACAAACAGGAAACGGAAATCGTCGCTGTGCTTTCGAATGCCAAGCATTAAGGATCAAGCAACACCAACACCGGCCTGCGTGTACTCAAGCGAATGCTATGCAAAGAATTTTAACGTAAAAGTACACACACACACACACACACACACACACACACACTTACACATACACTCACTCTCACTCACTTGCTTTTTCTCGAGAGACAAAAAGGCAACGTATTTTAATGAAAATTTAGTAAAACTGCGAAGCATGCATTTTTTTGTATGGAGCGCGGGCATGTACGAGTGCTCGCTGGCCTTGCAGCGTCCCCGGGAGGGGCGGGGTTATATCGTATTTGGGGCGTATGGGTATACTTTTGTTTGAATTGTTGCATGCGTGTGTGCACTATTGGAGTGAATGGTGTGTGTGTGTGTGTCTGTTTTGGAGAGGCGCCATACTTAACAATCGTAAAAAGAAAAATCATGTCAAGCGCAATGCATGAATTCAGAAAAAATACGTACGAGTATGTTTGCATTTCATGCAATTTTTTCTTCTTACTTTTGTTTTAAAAAGTAATGAAAAATCCAAAAAAAAAAAAAAAAAAACAAAAAAAAAACCGTACAAGGAACAAAAAATCAACTGTAGACAAAGTTGCCATAAAAAAAAATGGCCAAAAAATGCACAAAAATGCATCAATATATAAGAATATGTATTCTTTTCTGCCTCTCACGAAAGAGAAACTCTTCATAATTAAAAAGCTCTTCGATGGGATACGTTTCGAGTGTAAAAAGTGATAGAATGTGGTAGACGAGAGTTTAAAAAGAATTGCATCAAATCTGAAATGTGCATTTATAGCACATACATATTGCAAATCTCATACCTACATGGTATGACCAGTATGCAATGTGAAAACCTATTTTAAATGCTATATAATTATAAAATTGGTGGAAATTTTAGTTAGCAGAAACGGCCTTTTTCAGCTAATCGCTCTCTCTCTCTCTCTCTCTCTCTCACTTTCCGTATTTTTTCTCCGTAGGAAAACACACAAATTGCGGCCGATTTAGCAATCGGACAAATTTGCCATAGTTTTTGCACAACCGCATGCAAAAACTTCACTTATACGTGCATATTTATATTGTGTATTGTTTGATCATGATTAAAAAGGGGTGAAAGGTGCTAATAGTAATTGCTTTATACATAAACATTTGCGTACAATTTTTTCAGTATTTAAGTATATATTTGCGGTTTGTAAAAATGTGTTTAAATTGGTTAATTTTGGGTGGCAAATATTGTTGGCAAAAGTTGCAAAATTTGCAAAAACAAGAAACATAATTGATAGAAAAATAATATTGAATGAAAAATTAAATTCAATATTAATTAAAATTAATATTAATATTAATATACCTACTATCGTTTGTAGAAACTCTTTATGTGCGGAACATTTTTTTTTTTTTCGTATTGTAAAAACATTAAGTTTGTTCGAATACTTTCCAACCTCGACTGTGGTAAGTGTGTGCCGTTGTTGCAAAACAATCAACGTTGTTGTTTTTATTTCTGTTTGTGGTTTTAGTTATTTTTATAGCTCTTTTCATTTTGCCCCCCGCTGTGAAACGAAATGAAAAAAGTTTGGCCAAATCTTTTGCTTGTTCGGTTGATGCGGTTTTTTGTTTTTATTTATTTAATGCAAAAAGGATTTTCTATGGTTTTGAGTTCTTGAAGAACTACGATCTGTATTATCGTTTGCAGCAACGCGACAAAACAACAAAAAGGTGGACTCTGTGGCGGGTCGAGCATCATCGGTAGAGTCGCAGCAGCAGCTTTGAAATAATCTCCAGCCAACAGAAATCAGCCAAAACATTAGCAACATCAACACAGAGCATTTTTTTTTTTGTAATTAAATATTTGTATTTGTTGTCGTGAATAGCGCAAATTTACATACATTTTTATCAAATGAAGAAAAACAGAACAAAAACAAATTAAGTCGACAGAAGAAAAACTAAATTATGCATCAAACTGTGCCGCTGCTTCTTCTTCTCCGACTGCCGTCGAATGTTGATGAAATGTTGAATGCTACTATCATTGCGGTTGTCAGGGTTGTTGTTGTTGTTGTTGTAGTTCTATTCCCAGCAGGGCACGTCTCATGCATTTTTAATTACAGACATTTTGTTTTTTTGTTTTTTATCTGGCAATTAAAAGTTATACGCTGCTGTTATTGAAAGCTGAGGTTGGCGAAATGAAAAACCAAAACTGCCTTTTTATTGTTGTTGTTGTTGTTGTTGTTGTTGTCTGTATTTTGCATAGATAATTATGTAGTTCAAGGGTCAAGGTGGGGGCAGAGTGGGCAAATCAACAGCATGAACATAAATAAAAGTATTAATTTTGGGCTGACAAAAAAACAGTTCTGTGTTTTCAATTAATTTATTTATTGAAGCATTTTATTCAATCATTTTTTTTTTTTGTTATTTTTTGTTATTTTTTTATTAATCATTTATTTCTTTTCATAACAAAACATCACCTAAAAATTTTCAACTGAAATTACTTGCGATTTTCCAGTAAAGAAAATCTCTACAGTAAAAAATTGGCATAATTTTGAAATCAACTACAAAACTATATGTTTTTACAGAACATTAGTGCAGTGCGTGGAAATTCTTTAAATTCTGCCCTTCTTCTAAAGTCAGGCCCGAGCATCGTGAAATACATGCGCTTTAGTCTTCATTCGTCCTTGTCGAAATATTGTTTGGAATCATCAATGCAACGGTTTTCTCTAGTGAACAATTTTCCTTAGTTTACGGCACATTTTATCAGTATCACAGCGGCCACAATAACAACAAAAACAGCAACAACAACAACAACAAACAAACATTAACCAGCAGCAGTAATAAAAACAGCATCACTTCTGCACAAAAAAACAAGAAAAGTCATTATCAGCAAAAAAGGAAAGCAACCATGAAAGGAAGCCAGCAGGAAATATAGTACTCGTATGCATCTATAGTATGCTATGCTCTTCATAAGCAGCAAACTAGCAGCAACGAGTACAAGAGTGCTACAGTAGAATTTCGTTAAATCGAACTCTCTCTAATTTGAAATCTCCGTTAGAGGCGCATTTTTTAAGGGTGCGGTCCAGTACGCAGTACGAACACGTAAAACTTTTAAAATGCTAAAATTGTCGAAAATGGCTACAGAATTTACAAAGAAGTGATGTAGAGTAAAGTAAATACAAAAAAAAATTATGATTTCGCTGCCGACAAAGAGTCATAATTAAAAAAAACAAAAAAATATAAGTTCTTTTAATACAAAATACATACGAAAACTTCTTTCCGAAATACATTCGACAACGTTCAAAGTGTCTCGCTTTACGATCTCGGTCTTTATAAGCTTCATTAGCTTCAGTTAGGGTCGGTCTGTATTAGTTTGATTTAACGCGCAAAAACTGTAAGACTCTGAATCAGTTGAAACAGCAACAGCAAGACCAGCAAGACCAGCATCAACAGTTGCTGCATCAACCATAATAATAATTGCTGCTAATGTCAGCTCAAATGCTGTTTATCGGTGACATGAAAATATCATTTCAAATTTCAAAACAATAACAACAAAAATTATTATATTTACAAATGCTAAATAAAATGGTAGGTAAAAATGGCATTGAGAATGATAGCAGCAGCAGCAACAACGAAAGGACGACAAGACAGCAACAACAATAATGCAATAATAATACGAAGGAAATGTCGAAAAAACAACAACAACAACAACAACAACAACACCAACAACACCAAAAACAACAACAACAACAACAATAACAATAACAATAACAATAACAACAATAACAACAACAACAATAACAGTACCAACGACGTTTGCAATGTTGCAACGTTGCAAGAATAAAAGAAAAAAAACGCTCTCTCTCTCTCTCTCTCTCTCTCTCTATCTCTTGTAATCCAAGTGTCGCTTGTATGCAGAAGCGGAAGAACCCATTAAACCTTAACCCATTATGATAGCACAAAAAAAAAAAATCCGTACAAAAAGCATTTTTTAAAATTGAAATGCAATATTATTAATTGAAATTTTACAGGGTGCTTCGCATAAAATGACACAAATGGGCGTGTTTTTGAGAAATTTAACGTGAAAGCTGATAGTTTCAAAAAAAAAAAAACTGCGAAAAAAAGCATTTTTGGTTGCAATTTTATTTGAAAATTCAAAAGTTTCCTGATAAATTCTTAAAATATGCTTTTAACAAACAGAATCTGTGCCTTAAAGTTGCTGAGAAAAATTAAAATTAACAAATATACTTTTCTCCCAAAACGCACTTTTTGCGTGCAAAAACCAAAGTGCAAAAACTGCAATCGCAGTTGTACGCATTATTTTTTCCAGTCAAAAAAAAGAATGAAAAAAATTACATACAAATTTTGAAAATACTTATTGAAAATATGTGTACTAAAATATGTGTACTAAAATATGTGTACTAAAATATGTGTACTAAAATATGTGTACTAAATATGTGCACTAAAATATGTGTACTGAAATATGTGTACTGAAATATGTGTACTAAATTATGTGTACCAAAATATGTGCACTAAAATATGTGTACTAAAAGATGTGTACTAAAAGATGTGTACTAAATAATAATACATACCTTTTTTGGGTAAATCTTCTCGGAATCCTTTTTTACAATTCCTTTAGTAGTACAATGGTATAAAAAGCTATAATCTATAGGTTAAATCTATAGATTTATAATCTATAAAATAATATAAAAAGCAAATTTTTTAACGCCCAAAAGCCCTTCCCGTCGCACAGCCCTTTGCTACGAAGTTCATTCTTAATGGATAGGTTAGAAATATGCCCGAAAAGTGCATGATTCAGAAACACGACTTTTATCTATTGCTTTGTCCCTTTATTGGGGCCTTTAATTGAAAGCTCTTTATTTTCATTACCCTTTTTTGCCATGTTATCCCTTCCCTTCTCTTCCCTTTCTTTTCCTTTTCTTGTTCCCATGACGTCGTAATGTTGGTTCGTTTAACCTAATGAAAATAAATGAGAATTTAACAGGATTTAGTTAGCTCTTCTTTAATGCGTTACGCGTGAAAACCGTGAGGGCAAGTTTGCAGGAAGTCTTGTTTAATTTTCAAAAAGGCAACACAGCAGCAGCAATGGCTTTTGCGGAGATCAACGGGAAAAAAAAAACACTATGGAGAAATTATCATAGTATTTAATTTCAAACTAGAATCTCAGACAACTTCAATTGCTATTATTATTAATAATTATTTTTTTTTTTTGGGTCTTCCGAGACATTATCTCTAATTTTTGAATACTCATTCGAAATTTAATAGCATGCAAGTTTAAGCATTTTTTACACAGCCACACATAAGAACGGATATACACACATATGCACACACCCACACCCACCACCATCCGCACACAAATGTTCACCATTCAGGATGTCATTTGCGAGGATTAAGCTCCAGCCTGACATTTCGAGAAACAAGTCATCTCCGTTGCCATTTCCGTTGCAACAGCAACAGCAGCAGCCGCCGCCGCTTGCCTCCTCAGCATGCTTCTAAACCGCAGGACTTACAAACTTATTTCATAGAAACGGTTGGAAGGGGTTAAATGGCGGTGACTGCGGGGCTCCGGATGCAGAGGTTGTAGCTGTAGAGTGCGCTTGACATGAATTCTTCAGCTGTTGCAACAACGCACTGTTAATGATTCGTGTGACATGCGGCGGCGGTCTGTTGCTCCGAAATATTTCTTTTATTGTGGTTCTCGTTGTGATCATCATCGTCGCCGTCGTCGTCGTCATTGTCGTTGTTGTCGTTGTTGTTATCATGCGTACATACATGATTACTCTCTTGCTGTTCTTGTTCTCTCACTAAAAGCATTGTTATTGCTGTTATTGCTGCTTCAGATGTTGCACAGTGGAGCGCTGGTATGCAATATGTAAATACAAAATTTTTATTCGAAATTTAGACTTTAGATTTAGTACTTGCAGTTTATGTATAAGTACGTATAATTTGAATTACTATAATTAAATCTATATATACAATAATTTTTATATACTAATTTTATATGAAAACTAATTTTTAATCAAAAGTTGACATTTTTATATATGTATGTACGTACAAAAATATATAGTACATACATATATATTGAGGCAGTCGTAACATCGATGTTAATTCTAATTAAATACAATTTAAACATTTTCACTTTTACATTTTAACAATTAACATTTTAAGAACCAAAATTTTATGAAAATGTGGACAAAGCTTTATTCTACATTGCCGTTTTTGTCGGTTTAGCAATATGTACCATCCTTCACGTGGAAGGTGCATCAGTTTGTGCTTTAAGTTGCATAAAGTTTTTGTGATTTTAATCTTTAAATGTGATTTTAAATTTGTGATTTTAAATTTTTCGATTTTAAATTTGTGATTTTAAATTTTTCGAAAGTATCAATTTTTTGTAAATAAAAAAGATACACTAACTGAAACTATAGCGAACTAAAAAAAAATACTGGTCTATAGAAAAAAGTTTATTTTTTCGAATGGTGCATTTTGTTTTTAATTTTCTAAGCATCAAAATCAAAAAAGGTTAAAAGGAACAAAATTTTAATCTATGTATTACCTGTTATAGGTTAAAATGTCCATCGCTCCTCAAGGCGGAACCCATTTAGGCACTACGATAACTGCTAACGGCTGGTATACAATTAAGGCCGCAGTAGGAAGGATTGCTCATGCCTGATCTAGATCGTCAGCGAAATTGAAAAGCTTTCGGTTGGTTTTTTTTTCTTATTATTAAGAACCTTTTTTATTTTAGTTTTTAATTTGTTCAATTTAACAAACTGTGCATCGGTCATTAACATCGCTGGCCTTGGTGTTGTTGTTGTTGTGGTAGTACTCATTGCTGTATGGTTGTAGTTATTGCTGTAGTTGTACGAGTATAGTACACACACACACAGTTGTATTATAGTTGTTGTTTCTGCTGCTGTTGTTGTTGTGTTTAGAGTACAATAGTTATTGGTGATGAATATTTTGTGAAGATTTGCCAGGATTCTTTACTCTCGTTAATTTTATGTAATCGTTATAGTTGTTGTATTATGTGAGGAAGGGTCAAGTAACTGAAATTCCGGCGCCTCGAAGACCTAAATACTTTTTTTAATTACTACACAAAAAGAATGCTAAAGTACTTCGATTGTACGTCATGCAGTGAGAGAGAGAGAGAGAGAGAAAGTGAGAGATAATGGGGTGGGGGGGATAATCGGGTAATCGACCAAAGCTGCATTGCTGCTCTTGTAGCATAGACTGAGGTTTGACCACAGAAAGCAGTCACTTGGTCCAGGTCTGTGATGATGATGATGATAAATGACGAAGGCTACAATCCAAAGTCTGTTCAAAGCAATGTACATGCATACTGGTACATATACATATGTGCTTCTTCCATTCCAGCAATAATTTTGCTAAATTATTATAATTTATGATGCAAATTGTTTCTATATAAATCGTAAACATAACAAAATTACACAATAAAAGTGTAGAAATGACTGCAGAAATTCAATTCCATTTTATTTCATTATATTTGCAATAAATGCGATATTGCTAGGATTTTTAATGTTAGAATTTTTCCAAAAGAATTCGTCAATCTCCGAGGACGGTAATGCAGAAGAGTAACTAAGTATTCAATAATATGGCATAACATAATAATAATAATCTAAAAAGTATGATTTTTTTAAAATTAATTATTTAATTGAATGGCAAAAGTTTTTGAACAGAATTCATTCTCAATTTTAAACTTGAAACTCTATCGTTTTTATCGAAGTTTTATAACGGTATTCGATATATGTAAGTGTATGTACGTATATTCGAACACTAACCGTATTTATAATATTTTTCATTCTGGTAAATTGTACTTTTTTGGTAATACGAGTAAAACTTTTATAAACTATGATGTTAAACTTAAAACGCGTGTTAAATCGTGCTACTAGTACGTGCTTCGATTTTGGTTATTTTTCAAATTAAAGAGTACAGATGACAAAATACCGTTGACAGAGAGCGAGAAGAAATGTGTAAGGGTCGAAAGGAGGTGCTTTTTATATTCATCCAATTTACTGCAAACGAAAAGGGAGGGGAGAAATTTAAGCGTGTATTTAAGAGGAGGCGAATGTGCCTCACCCTGAAAACTTCTCATTTATTGTAAGTAACTCGATTTCACTAAAGATCGACTGTCGTTAAAGTGGTTTATACGGTAATACAATGTCACCGAGTACGCATCTGAGAGCACATGAGCATGCATACACTCATACCACGCGTACACACCTACATCTATACATCTATAGAAACCGAAGCTAACATGAAAACCTTGTAAATAGTACTTAATATCAAATGTTGCAGCAAGAAAATCATTTTCATTTACGGACGTAGATGAAATTTTCAGTTAAGAAAGAAACAAAAAAATAGTACTCTTAATAAATAAGAAGGAAAACTTTGAATAGAAAAAAAAAAAAGATGGAGTTTTGGTCGTGATCGTTAGACAACCGTTATGGGTATGTATGAGATCTTGTGTAAAATTTAACTAGTAATGACGCACTATCATGAAATTACACACACAAGTGTGTTTTTACCGGAGTTCTCTTTACACAAGTTTGATTTAACACGAATTATTTTACTCGATCTGTTTGGTTTAAAACAACTATAAAAAAGAATTTTAGATACTAATTATATAATGAAAAAATAATTTAATTTTTAATTTAAATTTTATATAAGATACCGACATAAGATATACGAGTATATAAGAGCCTTTCACCCTTTAATAATATAGTCTTAACTCTGCTGATCTTGTCAGCATTATAGAGTTTGCAATCTTAAATTTTTTTAATTAATTTTTTGTTCTCTCTTTATTCGTATTCGTAAGCCATACGACGAAATTGTAATTTAAAGTTTTTGTTCGTATGCGTGCAACGAGAACAACGAGAACAACAACAACCACCACAACCACCACGACTACAATAACAACTTAGTTAATGTGAAAACTTCTGCATCTCAAGGTTAGATAGAATGATGCAAGTTGCGATGCGAAATTCCCCGAAATACAGCCATTTTTTGTTTTTGTTGTGTGCAGCAAACATTTCGTAATACCAAATGGGAGAATTTTCGTGCAAGATACGAGATTCTTGCGTAAAGCTTTGGTTTCGTTTCCTTTGGTTAATAAAATATTCAGTTATTGTGTAAGAATACGCCAAGATAAGAAAATAATAATGAGATAACTAATCAATAGTTTTAAACTGTTATTATTAAAAAAGTCTGAACAAAGTTTTCAAAGAGAGCGTAATCGTATTAAAAAGATGAGAATATACTTAAAATAATATTGTACTTGATATCAGATTAGATGTCCTTCAAAATAGTACAGAAAGACTAGAAGGTGTCTTGTGGGATGTGTTTATAGGGAGAAAACTGGAAGCAAGAAAGAAAGAAAAGAAAGAAATTTAATCTTGGGTGTTACTGTCGATGTAATTATGATAATGTTTGTGATATATTTCTTATTATTATTTCTTATTATTATTCTCATTTCTGCAATTCTAACATGAACGAATGAAAAAGGAAACAGTAAAAAAAAATTATAACAGAAGATAAGACTAAAAGCTAAAAAAAAGAATTAAGAAGCGAGTAAAGAAATCGCCCGAGAAAGATCGAAGGCAAAGAGAAAGCGAAAGGAATGAAAGCATCCTAATTATGTCACTGCACAGTCACGTACTAACTGCTTAAATCAAATTTCGAATAATAAATGATATGTTACATGCTACTTGTTATATTCGTACCATATGGTCATTTATACTATGGCAACATTAGGCTTCCGAGCTCGAAAAATGGCACGTATAGTACGATTTACATGAAGAAGATTATTCAACCAGTAGAAGAATTATTTCGCATCCATGAATATCGTAACGAATTTCTCTAAAAAACATCTAAAATTTACACAATTATATCTTTTACCGAAATCAATAAATCATCTAAATGTGAATGGAAAATTCATAAAAAAAAATAAAAATATAAATTCTTACCAAAAAAACTCTTTAAAAACTCACACACGTGTTACACGAAGACTTTGTTGTAGGCCTGAGTCGCCCTGACTAACAACGCCTCACATTGGTATGGTGTGTGTGGTCTTTGGTTTGGTGTCGTTGGCTATTATCGGTAACAATGTCCAAGCGCGCAATAAAGCTTGCATACTTTCAGGCTCCACCATTATCAACTAACATTTTGAAGCCTGGATGTATTCAAGACAGTCACCTTATACAAGTGCCGCGTTAGCCAAGGCATAGACCAAAAACAAACAGCAAGCCAAAGCCACAAGAAAGAAAAATAAAAAGAGAATTATTTTTCATAATAATTCTTGAGAACTTTATCCCAATTCTAAGTGAGAGATAAGTCCGCAATGATATGATATCTCTTCAATTAGCATTAACGCCTTAACCATGTCGTTTGATAACAACCAGTCGGCGAATTATTTGGTTTCGTGCTGCCTCCGCAATAAGTTCACATTTAAGTAAATACATATGTTTGTATTTATGTGGATTAAGTTGAGTCTCCTTTAAGAGCACCCTTAGAATGTTCAATTGAGTAGTTTTTTCGAAAATTTCTTCTAATTATTTTCCTGCGAGGAAAACATATTTCTTTTATCATCAATTCGTGTCTTCTGTCTATAAGAAATCTGAAGTTTCTTGTTAAAAAAGTATCCAACAAACAAAAAAGAAAAAACAAAACAAAAACAAAACAAAAACAAAAAAAAGTCACTATGGCTTTTCCAAAGGACGATGACCCTAATCCACAGCTAATAAAGAAGATGGAAAATAATTTGTTATGTATTGGATGACACATCAAAATTAAAGCATCTGCTTTCAATATAGTATGTATAAAAACTGAAAAAAAATTAAATTCAAGCTTTCCAGAGGTCGTCGAGAATAAAAAGGAAAAAACCAAAATGAGTCAACAGCAACCAAATTAAAAAATTAATAAAAGTGTCTTATAACTTTCAGCACATAATTTTCGCCATTTCTTATGCACTTCTTCAGGCACAAGGATATGAAAGCATGTTAATAAATCAAATATTTTTTCATTTTTCAGTTTTTCTTTTTTATATATTCTTGTATAGTTTTAAATATTTGTGAATTTTTCAATTTAGTGACTAAAAAGAAATCAGACTTGAATTCGAAAAAGATATTAAAAAAAATAAACTTTGTCCGCCGGATATACATACTTGTATATCATAATTTTAGTAATGTCATCATTTTTAAAATATTTTCAATATTTAAACATTAAAATCTTACATTAGTAAAAAGAAAAATAGCTTGCTGCCACAAGGACTCTGGTCCTTGAAAAATACTGGTTTTCTGCAAAACGTTAACGTTTTTGTAGCAGAATCTTCAAGCAGTTACTCGCTAAAATATAAAAGCTTTCAGCTAACATGTACGAGTATGTTATCTAACGACGGTGTAACAGTCTAATGGCAGCTTAATAACAGAAGAGAAACATGTACTATACAAAGAGACGTGACATTAAGAGAATATCTATTTATATTTATATACATATACGTATATTTTTAGCTTTGAAAGCTCTAACTGCGACAAATAGAGAAGACGCAAACAAGAACAAGAGCTTCTGCTCACAAGAAAAGCTTTTACATTTTTGCCTCCAGAAATTCACGGTTTGGATTTTAGCTAAAATTCATATGAATTCAGCACTACCAAAATCCATTATTGGCAAATTGTTCATGATTCAGTGACAAACTATTGCATGTGACTAATTCGTAGGAATACGATTTAACTCTTTATTCTCTTACCGGCTAATTTCTAAAACTTTTTGCGTTAAAAACTTAGTTAATAAATGTAAATTTCATTTTATTTTAACAATAAAGATGATAAAGAAAACTGATTGATAACTACCCGTTTGTGTGGCTGGAGGGAAGGAGGTTCTGCGAGAGATTCCAACAGGTCTGAGTTTCGATTTAGAGCTGAAGAGCAGCTTAACGGAGCGTGAAAGTGATTCTTACTCTCTCTCCATTGCCTCAAACAGTTCGTTTTCGTCGTCTCGACCAACTCGCCGAGCGAGTCACGCAGATGAAACTGGGCCGACTCGCAAAACTTGTCGCGCGCGGGGTTTCCCCTTTAGAAGAGTACTTATCGATCATTCCTCGTTATCCTTTCGCCTTATGTTCCCCTCTTTTTTTGACAATACGCGGGCATACGGATTGAATGAAGGCATGATTAATTACATCAGATATAAAGAAATCATTCGATTTATTTTTCGTGTCTTGATTTTGTTTTGAGAAGACAAGAAGAGGCAGAAAAAGAAATTATCCTATGCCCTGAAACTTTCTATAGAATTTCAGTTTATTTCAGTAATATTTAATGGTGATGTCTTTTTTGTTTGATTTTTGCTTAACTGCTTAATTAAATTTTATTGACCATTTAAATCACGAGTTCAACTTTTTACTTTAATGATTTTTCTACTCGCAGGCAGGCGAGCTATAAAAATTAATGAAATAATTAAAAAAAAGGACTCATTTATTATTTTTATGGATATACATATTTATATTAAATGGATGGAAATTAATGAAATCGATTTAAAAAACTAGTTGACAACGTACAACAGCTGAAATATTCAGAAAATTTAAAACTATTATAAACATTTCAAGAACTGTTAACAAAAAAGTGGCTGATAATGTTGACATTAAATTTGTTTGAAGTCAAAAAATATGCTCCAATAATTTGGTCAAGTTCATGGCATTTAGTTTCGATAATCTTCGCTCTTAGCGATCTCATCTTATTTAAATCAATCGTTATTTTTAACACAGTTTCGTACACATTTTGTGAGACAACTTAAGATCCACGAATTTATTTTTAAAAAATTCCACTTAAAAATGTAATAAAATATGCCAAAAAATTTCTGAGAGAATAATAACTAATTTTCTGGTGTAAGTTTCTGGTGAAGAAGTGAATTTAATAGTTTTACTTTTTCTTGTTGTGAAAAGGCTTTTTGGTGTAAACATTATCGACTTCGCAAAAAAAAACATAAGCCTTGTAAAATGTGTAATTAATTTAAAAAAAATTGTTGTTGCAAAACTGATTAAAAAACAAGAAATTGACCTAGTAATCAGTCTGCTGCACCCAACGAGAAAGTATGGAATGAATGCTAGACGCGATTAATTAATGGATATTTCAAAAAGAGTGGATTTCTCTTTTTTAAATAAAAACAGAACGAAGTAAGAAAAGAAGTGCAAAATTCAGTTTCTCTGTACTTACTTTTATTTAGAAAAATATTGATTCATAGTTTAAATTTCTTTGTAAGTAAGAAAGTAAAATAAGTTATGCCATTCCTGATTCTCAAGTAAACGATTCTCAAGTAAATGTAATGACATCGACATATGAATACTCTTCTGGATTCTGGCAGCCTGTTGGTGCCTGTTGCTATAGATTCCATTCACTTTCCATGCATTTCAGTTTCCTGTTGGGCCGTAAAGAAGTAGAAGAGGAAGAAAACGATAAAAATAAGTTAAACCCAATAAAATTAAATATTAAACAAACGAAAAGCGAGCATGAGTAAAGATTGCAAGACCATTAAAAACATTGATAAGAGAAAATCTGTTGCTGGATGTAAGAGAATTATGTAAATCCAAAAAGAAAGAGGAAATGCGGAGTGAGGGAGGGGGGTAGGCTCAACGAGTGATTAAAATGAATAAATTAAATAATACAAATTTTATCAAAACAAAACGAAATGTACAAAGAATGTACAGTAAATTTCAACACTTCGAAATAATGAAACAAATAAAAAAATAAATACAGTTACGCGTTAGTTTAATTGAAGCGCTTCAAGTGATCGAACGTGAACGTGTTCTACGGTCACTCGTATTTTTTGTTGCATTGTGGTGGTTGTTATTATATTCAAATATATATTGTTCATTTGTTTCAGTCGCTCGAGCGCTGACTCTTGCAGCGCAGAGCGAGTTTGCTACGAGCGTTGAGTTTCGTGGCCCTCGCGTAGGTCCTAAAAGTGCCTGCTAAACTTTTAAAGGAAGATTTTTTTCTGAAATTGACATTAAATTGACAATTGTTTAAACTTTGAATTCAGTTCTAACATTTGTGTGAAGCCGGCATTTAAAAGTCCATATTAATCAATATGTCAGCTGATTTAACTTTTAACAGGAGCTACTTCGGAAGCGTTACAGCTGTTTTAAAGATAGCCTGCTTGGTATTATAAAGATTTTCCTTATCTCTATTTTCATTTGTATCCTTTAATCACCCCATACTCTCCTCTGATCCTTTGTAAATGATGACTCCTTTTAAAAGTGAAACATTCTTTCCTTAATTCGTGTTAATAGAATTCGGAATTTTTCGTAAAGTTTAAAGGATTAAAAGTTGAAAAAGAGCAGCGGCAACAACAAGCAAAATAGCCGGCAATCGAAAGAAAGATTTTGTACTTACGTGGCCGTCGCGACGCGTTCATGCGGTCTTTAAATTCTTTAAACGCTTTTTTAAAATTTTTCCGAAATTCCGAATTTATTCCTTTTTATTATTCCCGCCTTTTACACTTTTTACTTACTATTCCTCTTTTATTACAACTTTTTTTTGTAATTTATCTTTTTTTTTTTTTCTTCTTCTTTTTCTTGTGAATTTCTATTTTCTCTTCGGCCGTCACCTTTTGCTGTCATAACTGAAAGCTCTGCACTTTAATTGGCTTCCTCTGTATCCTCTGCAGTACGAGAGTGCGGCCGCACAATCTACGTGGCGCCCTCTACCTGGCGGTGGCCGCCTTGGCCTTCGTCTGCAGCAGCTGCTGCCTGCTGGGCGGTGCCTTGCAGCCGTGGCAGCGTCAGTGGCACAGTCTCGATGCACCCAAGTACGAAATGCTGCTGAATGGATTTCTGGCATGTGCCATTTTTGTGGTTGCCGCGGTGACATGCTCCATGGACGTGCTGGAGTATTCGGTGGCGACGGTGAGAGCTCGTGGTGGTGGTGGTGGTGTCGCTTTAACGAAATATTGTATTTATAATGCTTTCCGCATTTCGTTTCGCTGTGTTTTGTTTTGTTTTGTTTTGTTTCTTTCTGTGCCTTAATTTTCTAACCGCTTCTTTCTATAGTTTTTCGGATTTTTTGCTGCTTGCACTTACGCTTACGAAGCTTATCTCGGTTATTGTGAGAGACGAAAATGCGACGTTGCCACCCAGACGCAAGTTGTTTAGCGCGAGAGCAGCTGATCATCATAGTTAAGGATTTTCAAAGAGCTGACATTCAGAAAGTAAAGTGTGATGTTTATCTTACTGTTACTGTTGCGTTTTGCGAGGGTTGTTGTTGTTGTTGCGGTGGTGGTGGCTGTTTAAAAAAAAAAAAATTTTTATTTAAAGAGTAAAATATCTTCAAAAAATTGGAAAATCTCTAACAATAAAAGCACTACTAGCAAAGCTATCAATATCATCTCACAATTCAGAATTCGTTATTCTTCAATTTGTTATTATTCTATAAATCTAGAAATTTCATGATTTCTCTAAATGAACACTGTGACAACAAAGCAACAGCAACAGCAACAGCAACAGCAGTCAATAGTTTAATAACTTAGTATAAATGCAGCACTTAATGTTATTTACAAATTGTTAAATAAATCAAATACTTCTCAAAACGTTTTAACAGCATTAAATAATTCTCAGCAAATACTTTTCAGCAGACAAATATTTTTCGCATAGAATTTGTTGGCATTATTCCAACAAAATTTATGGCAAATAAAGTGAAAATATTAGAGAAAAGAGAAGAGAAAAAATAAATGCACAAATAGAGTTTAAAAGCTTTTGAGTATGATACAAGATTTTAAATACAGAATTTGTGGATTTTCACTTCTACCAGTTCTATAACTTCAATTGTAGTTGTTGTTGTTATGATTGTTGTTGTATTGCTACAAAAAAAAAATGAACGGTTAACGAACGACGACGTTTAACAAAAAAAGTTTTTTAAGTTTTCACGACTACTTTGGTTGTATGTAACACTTTTAGCAGCATGTAGATATCTCCTTAACTATTTGAAAAGTATTAAGTATGATCCAAAAATTTTTTATTTCCATGCCATAATTTTTATTATTTTGAAATTAAGTTGCGTACAAGGATTGTTCGTTTATGATCTCTCTCGTTCAGGAAATGATATATTTTCTCCCTGCAGTCAGAAAAAATATATCAAGCTATATAACTCTAAAGTTATATTTATTGCTAGAGAGTGAGAAAAATATTAAAAGAAAACAGCCTTTCAAGCTAAGCTAAACACGTTAAACGTTGTATTGTTAATCATGTACCAAATAAAGTTCTTTCTAGGGTCAAAAAATATCTACCCCGCATAGACAAAAATGCTGACAATTCAAAAGATGCTCTACGAATTAAGGCAGTTAAAATGTCTTGTCATTGGCTTGCCTTTCAGGCACCCAAAAAAAAACCAATGATAAATAATATCCAGAAGGATAAAAAAAAACCCAAAGCAATCAATATTAATTACGCTCAAGTGTTTCGCAGTCTTTTGTTGAAGCGATTTGTCGCACGCAAGTATACTCGTAATACTTGCCCACAAAAACGAGAAATTTACGGTAATGTCACAAAAAAGTATTGCCGCAAATGATTGATTATGACTTTCGAGACTGAAGGAAATCGTATCTATTTGCTAAAAAAACTGGAAGGAATTTCTAACATTAGGAAAAATTCTGTCTCTTCAAGTACAATTAATTAATTATTATGGAATCTCATGTACCTATTAAACTTTAAGGTTGAGAGTCTGAATTAATTTGAACAGCAACAAAAAGAGTAGAGTATATAAGAATTTGTCTCCTCTGCGTTATGACAATCAAAGCACGTAGTAACTGCAGGATTATGATAAGCTTTAACTAATTAGTTAAAAGGAAAAAGGACATGCCATTAAGTGTATACAAAGGTAAGGGTGTGCGGATGTTTCGGTGTGTGGGTGTGTCTTAGAGAGAGAGAAAGGCAGTGAATAAGGTCAATAAAATTCGTTTTCGCACAAATTCTGAATTTACTCAGAATTGCAATGGAAATACGACACGCCTTCTTGTATTTTTATCATTTAATTTTTTAATCTTTTTATCATTGAAACCTTACCATTTAAGGTTTTTTTCATAGAGAAATCGTATTAGTTTCATAAAGAAAATCTTATTGTGTTGAAACAAAAAGTTAATATTATAAATTCATGATTTTAATAAGAAATTTATATTTTTCAAAACTTCAAAATGTCAAAAACTCATAAAATTAACAAGTCTTTAGAAAGTATGAAAAATTCTTATTATTTACATCTTTTAATAAGAAACAATTCTTATATATAATATCGTCGGTCTGGTCATAATTTGATAGTAAAATTTTTGCTGTCAGGTTTACTTCAGATCTATAATTCATATTAATTTTTTCTTTTACATTGGCATTGTTTATAATGGAATTTATATATACATATGTATATAATTCATTAATGAATCGCGGACAAATATTCATTGCTCGGTTTTTGTTTCATCGATGACAATTTCCGCAGCATTCCTCAGATATGATTTATGCATGACGGTAAAATGTCATGCACAAATCGTTGATGGTTTTCTATAGATATATAAACTGCGGGGAAGCACACACACACACACACACACGTCTGCAACCGCAAACTTAACTAAACCGCCATAAAAACCATAACAACATACCTACCATTTCATTCCTCCACATCCTCCTCCATCCATTCATCACACAACACAATTCTTGGCACGTCCTTCTTTCTGGCTGCAGCAATGCTCGGTATCGGTATCCTGCGTACAGCTTGCAACATGCCGCTTCATTTCGTTAACCTGCTTGTTTGCTGATGCATGCATGCCACCGGAAGTGATGAAGCTAATTCTCGATAATGCTTAAGTGTTGATCACTGCATAATTCGATTAATTTTATGCCGGGATAAAATTCCACCATTCTTTCCGGAGTAAGGATAACTTGCAGATTTAAATTGGTCTGTTTGTTACGCACGAGTAGGTTTCATGTTTGAGTGTTTAATGCTTTTTCTGTGTTTTCGTTGAAGGAAATTTTTCTTACAAAAGCATTTTGCAAATTTGCAAATGAAATTTTGATTCGTATAACATCGATTCGTTTGTTTAAAAGTCTTTAAAAAGTCTTTAAAAAGTCTTAACTTTAGTTAAACAACATCTTTCAACACTTTCAATTAGAAATTATACAACAAGTGTTGAGAGAGACGTGTTCAAAGTCAATTAGTAACGGATTGCTTCTTCTTTTCCATTTATTCGTACAAGTCTTCGAAACGCTTCAATACGCTTCAGTTTCTCGCAGTCACCATTTCACCATTTTCTAAAACATAACAAAAAGCGCTGAGAAACAGCTTTTGTGATTTTTAAGACTTTGTAGTAGGATTCTACTGTCTGGAATAAATTTATAAAGATTGTATTATTTTTACAAATACATATATACGAGTATATGCCTCGATTCGATGGAATTTGATTTTAGAACATTCAATTTTTGTTGTTGCAATGAATATAAAATTCTTGAAATTCTTATTAAAAGAAAAGCAGTGGTTTTTTTAGGTTTTAAATTTAAATAAAATAAAAAAAAAATTATACAAGAAATTCAAGAAATTAAAAAAGCTAACTTAAATAATTTATCAAGTTATTAATTAAAAAATGGTTATACCATGATAGTAGTATTAACTAAACAGTATTAAATATAGAAAAACGGAAACTGTCAGAAATTTTAATAAAGTAACTTTTTACTAATTATAATGAAAACCGCCATGAAATGAAAATATGATTAATTACCTACAAAATTAATATCTGAACTAACTAAAGAGTCTACACTGTTAAAAATCATCAATTAAAAAGTATATCAAATAAATTTTCACTGAGTTGCAAATTGCAAAATTGCAAAATTGCAAAACATTTCTTTTCTCTGAAAATTGAAAAACAAAAAAGGCATTATTGCAAAGAGAACAGGGAGAGGTGGACGGTGGAGACTCTGAGGCGATAAGGTCCTAGATGAACTCCAGTGATGGCGAATCTCTGACCCGCGGGTTACAGACTAACCCATGCCATGTATCGAAATAGGATTTTAATACCAAGAATTTGACCTACTGTCAAATTTGCATATAAAATTAGTATAATTTTGACTTTATATTATATTTTTTATTATATTTTTTTAATCATATTAAAATATTGACCCCCACACGGAAAAAAAGGTTCGCCATCACTGCCCTAGCGGGATCCACCTGCGGCGTTAATGTAGAAAAATGCTATCACCAAAAACAGAACCGACAGACATTTATTGATTGATGGATGGATGTACATTGTATGTTACAAGCGAGGTCCGGCCGTTTTGTGGTCAGCAGTTTGCTTGACATATAGTAATTCGTTTATAATATTTCATACAAAATGTTTACAAAATGGGGGCACGCGCATTAAGTGACAATAAGTGATGGCGGCTCCAAGAAGAGGAGTAACGGTTAGAAGTAAGTAAGTGGTTAGAAGGGACAAAGGAAAAGTGACAAAGATGAAACAGATAGGAAAAGTGAAAGTTGAAATGGAAGAATGATAATGGCTTTAATGGAATCTTTATACTGAAAATGTTCTCACTCCAATGAGAACGTATATACATATGACAAGAAGAAGTTACACGGAAACGGAAAATAATGCAGTAAAAGGCAGAAAAATTAAGAGAACATCGTATTTTTGAAACGGAAGAAGTTACGGACGGCAAACACCAACAACAAAACAACTCAGAGATTCTTTGACCTTTTTTGTGCAAGTTTTCCGAGTGGACTTTAAGAGAAAACTTTTAAGAACAAAAATTAAGAAGAACTGAAGTATTTCAGAAGAGAAGTTAGTTGAAAAGAACTCAACTTTCTAATTATTTACTGCACTCAATTTATTGTATTTATACTTCTGTAAAAACGTATATTTTTTTTAAAAAAACTCTCTGTTAAGAAACATTCGATAAACACTTCTTTAAAGTTAAAATTTCTTTTATGAAATTCCAATGAATACAGTGGACTAAAATGCCCGTTTTAATTCACAAAGGTTATAATTTTCTGGGAAAAAAAATAAATTTCATTTCAGACATATGTACATACATATGTACACATGTACATATTTATATCAGACTTCCATTTTTCAATAATTTTTCCATAGGTCCACGCACCCCGGCTTCTCAAACAAGACGGATTATGACACCCTCAATCAAGACTGATTATCGCACATTATACTTTTTGCACTTTCCCTTTTCTCCTTCTCCTCATTCTGCCCTTTTACCCTCTCCTCATGCTGCCCCTTTGAAGGCATATTCAATCACTGAATAAAAATCTTTATTACGTTGAAAAATCTAGGCTTATAAAATCATTGTAATGGATATTTGAAGAGTGTGTGTGTGTGTGTAACAGACTCGACCTCCTAGCCGGTATGTTTGTTTATTTGTAGGTATATATGTATGTATATCAGTGTTTCTGTCAGAGAAACCTACCGGACAGAGAATACTTGGTGTAGGCGATTCAACAGGAAATCGCCCTTCTGCAAATATTGATGTATTTTGGGATATTGTCCTCTCTCTCTCTCGTTATAACTTTGAAATGGCCGAGTGGTTTCCTTTCATGATATTCATTTATGATTACAGCAATACAAATGCACACTGACGTCGTCGTAGTCATATTACATTAACATACAATCGAAATATTGATTAGCTTTGAGATAATTTCCTTACACTGCGCTCGCACGTTGTTGCCCTTTGACCTAAACAAGATTGAAGTTGTGTAATATATTCCATTTTCGTTCCACAAGGTTCGGTTATGTTTACTAAGAAAATGTAGTATATCTCGTGAGACAGAATTTGTTTGGCAAATTTTATGTCTATGAAATATAGGCGATATTTGCATTTGACACCATATTAAAACTTAGTTTTGTCAAATAACTATTTTTATTATTAAAATAAATATTTTGTAACATATAAATAAAAGAAAACGAAGGATCAGTTTTAACTATACATATTTTTTTAATTAATTGGAAAAGTGAGCTCTTATTCCTGTAATGCCTAATCTTATAATTAAAAATGGTTTCCTTTTCAAAATAAAAGGCTATTGTCTGGTTATGTTTCTTCCTACCGTCCTTTATCATGTACCCACATAGTTCAAATGAAATGCTCATTTCATTTTATGACCTCTCGTAAAACGACTAATGATAGTACTCGCTTTGATAGAGAAGTTATGGTGTGAAAAGGAGGCTGACAGCCGGTCAGTCTGATGGTACAAAAATGACAAATAGTTACGCAATAAAAGTACACTCTATTGACTTTTAGTACAATTTTGTTCCGTTTCAACTTCAGCCTTTCTCTGCGCTTTTCTCCTTTTGGCCCTTTTCGGTCACCCTTTTTCGGGTATGCTTAGTTTTCCATTTGTTTTTTTTTATTTTGTTTTGGTATTTTGCATTTTGTAGGTTTTGTATTTGCAATAAACATGTCGAATTAGTTACAACTCATTTCGCCAATGGTCTGGTTTTTATGATGCCTTCGGTTGTTCAATTAGATGAAATCAAAGCCTATTAAAGCCTTGCGAAGGGTACACCAAAGTTTATGTATTTTTGAGGATGAAGGAGGAAGGACTGGTATAAACGAAATTGGCTTCAATTTATTGAAATTTTAAAATATTGTTGATATAACTCAATGCATAATATTACTACTTTCTAATGTAACCTTCATTCAGAGCTTCCGAATTCCAACAAACCAACCGAACAAAATCAACAAACATTTTAATTTTATACACGCCTGAAAAAGGAGAGAAAGGAATTTGTAATATTTACTTTATAATCGTGTTTGGGTTTTGGTCCATTTCTTGGACATAACACTTCTTGGACAAAACCAATTTACAGCAACGATTTACGATTTATGAATTCAATTTTAATTTTTAATTGACATTCCGAAATCAATTTATAACCATTTCATCAGTCTAGAAACACAGTATTTGGGTCTTGTGTACAGAAATTTTCGTTTTGGAAGGAGCAAAATCAATTCCTCGAAGCGATTTATGTCTTGAATGTTCTTTAACTTTCCAATTATTGCAAATTTGAATCTAATTCAAATTGTGCCGAATACATTTTATGCCAGGAAAGACAGAAAGGGAGAGACAAAGAGAGATTAATGATTTCTGTGATCTTTGCCTAATAGTCATGTGTGATTTCCGGCCCATTTCTTGACTTTAAAACCACAGTATTTTGCTTTATGGGTAGAGCAAAAACCGACTCAATGCCAATCGACCCAACAAAAGCATGTCCACGGACTGATTTAGTCTATACAATTTGAATACAATTTTAATTTTAATTGGCATGCAGAAATCAATTGACTATAAAATGAACGTGTCGGTCGGTCCACTAAAAGGTCGTTTCGTAGCTAATTTCGTTCGGTGAATATTAATTGTATAGAAAGATAAAAAAAGTAGGTAGGAAGGGAGGAAGAAAGGAAGGGAAGCTATTAAATTTAATTTATGATTTAAACAAAATCGCTTTTGAGTCAGGAAACATTAATCAATTGAACGATTTAGAGTCAGGGAATTAATGAGCCAACAAAAGATTATGATTTACTCACTAGAACTTGGTATCTCTGACCTCGAGATAGAACATCTTAAGTCGACTAAAGTAAACAATGAGCTTTTGATTTCGTTAAATAGAAAATAAATTGATTTCTTTCATTTTCAAAAATATCAAATGGTTAGAAGGTTTTTAATAATTCATACTCAGTTTATATGAAAAAAGACAAAAAATTAAATTAAAGGTTTTAGAACTTGTTATAAAAATTTATATTATTTTTTAGAAATTTACACATAAAAGAAATACAGAAAAAAATAGACCCTGGTTTTACCTTAGGAGTGGACACATCATTATTAACATCGTTGTTATAAACCGTATTTTAGCAAAATTTTTGTAAAAAATTGAAACACCTTTTCATGGCACTGTTTCCATTCCTGTTGCAGTATCTCGAAAACCTACATTTTGAATCGTGTCAATATTGTTGTCACTGAACTGTGGAAGTGCCGGTTTCGGTGTCGCCGCGGCGGTGGTGGTGACGCATGTTTGCTCTAAAATTGATGCCTGGACGGCTGATGATGTCTGCTCTGCTCGAAATATGAGAAAAAATTCTTCGCTTGCATTTTATCAACTTCAATCTGATTATCTCGTTAGCTCTTTACAGTCTTCACAGTCATCACGAAGGAATATGTTTGAATGCAGTGAATTTTACCGGTTTGATTTCGAAATTCTAATCAAGTTTGTGCATTTTTCAAACGTGCAGAAAAATTAAAAAGAAACTTAAAGTTTTCGATACTTTAACATTTGAAATTTTATTTCATTGTGAGTACTTTTTTTTTTAGCTTAAAATGTCAACAGCACAGAACTTGATGAGAAAAATTTCTTTGAAAAAATTAAATGTCTCTTTTGTGAAAAGTAGCCAGACTAAAAAAAAAAAACCATTTGAATGGAAAACTATATCACGTTAGCATCGCTGTGACATTTCGCTCTATTGCCTCTTGACATTATCACAAGCAGCAAAAAAAGCGGCTTGTTGCTATAATGCATTATTTTTTATTTTTTAACTTTAAGTTTTTTACCTGCATCACACCAGATAGTCGTAAACCAATTACCATGCATTTCCGCTGCCTTTTTTGAGACTGTAAGTGTTAACCTTATATTGACCTTATATTGCCTTTTTTTACGGCTTTTGTCTGTAGACACGCCACCTACGCGTGTGTAATTTTTATCAGGCTGCTATACCAAAAAAATAACCAAATGCAGCTGAATATATGTACATATAAAGTCAATTGAAGTAATACTTGTCTATCCGTGTATAAATCTGGATGGTAGGATCAGAATTGAAAATCAAGTTAACATAAAAATTAAATTGTATTACGCTCTTCTTTTCAGTAGCGTTCTTTTAATATTAATTTCCATTGATTAAGAATATATTAAAAGGAACAATTTTTTTATTTTAACTTTATTTGCACAAACAAACTTCATTTGTTTCAATTTATTATTTTTTGGGTCAAGTTGGTAGCTTTTTTTTAATAATTCCATCCCTTTCGTTTCGCTGATTTAATCCTTAGCTTTTTTAATTCCATTTTTTTTCTATTTATGCTCATCGTTAGCCAGATATCAACTTATAAGCTGCTTAAGTTTAATTCAATTATTTTCGCATCCTGAAAATTTTCCATTCCAAAAAAAGCATAAACTCAATTAACTCCATAAACTTTCGTAACAATAAACTCTACGAAAGAGAAAGTTTTTTAGGATATAAATTTTGAAAGTTTCTTGAGATATACATACATACATACATACGTATTTACCACTAATACTATACTATCCATATAGAAAAGCTTCGAGGAATAACAATTTTATTATGATCCACAATTAAAACCATGATTAATAAAACGATTAACATCCGCAACAACCCAAGTTGTCCACAATTGTGAGATGTATAGTAGGAGGAGAACATATAAAGTAGATAAAAATGTATTTTATAATTTAAAGATAACGAATAGAAAACATCCCACGTTGCGTTTTCCACGCTGCAAGAGAGCAGGTTTAATTATAGTGTCCCATAATTTAGATATTTATGTATATTACGACTAGCTCAAGACTATATAAGAAGAGAAATCACTAAATAAAAATCAGTTTCGTAACGAAATTCATTGTGAAAATACTTATTCCACCAACTAAGCTTTATTTATCATACCGTTTGGTATTTATTAATATATACATATTTGCATATTTTTTTGAATGGTGAACAAAAATTTTGTTAACTTTTTAATAGGGCCACGTTTCCATGATCATGTATACGAGTATGATACAATATTCGCATCGAACTTTTATGAGTCTCATAAAAATTAACAACGTATTTAAAATTGAAATTGAAATCGCCAAAAAATAAAAGAAAAACTAAAGCCAAAATTTCTACCAACTTTTTTGTCACTGTTTGATTTAGTCGATTTTTGCGGTAATATATTTTTGAGTTTTTATGTTTTCATCAATAGCAAATAAAAAAAACAGTGATATCATCAACATTGTTGGACAAAAGGCTGAAGGCTTCAGTTCTTGAGTACGAGTTGATTTTTCCACTTTAATAGACTATAGATTTTAGAGTTCAAAAGCAATGAACGTTTTCATTTCACGTTTCATTTCACGTTTTAAAAATCTTTTCTCAAATTTATTTTTTTGTTCATCGATATACGCTTTCACCCTCGCCGAACACTAAAATATACACCTACATCGTTGACCAAAAGTATTTCTCCATTTAAAGAGTAAAGAAGTGTTTTTGTCATGTTAGCTTTCGTAAGGCCTACACATCCTTACCTACGAATATCAGTTACTAACAATTCCCATCAAAAAGTAGAAGAGAAGGACGGAAGCAAGGGAAATGGTCCCTTTGTTGCTGACGATTTTGACTTCACAAAGGTGGTGGTGCAAGTCGACAACAATTTCCTCTTGAGGCAGAGCCAACCGCATTTGATGCTGTGACGTGTTACACGAAAATCATAAATTCCAATTCAATCTCAATAGAAATCGAAGAACAAGCAGAGAAAGAATTAAATTAAATTTTTACATCCATTGAAAGCACTAGCGTATAACTTCTTTTGCAGTAATGAAATTTGTAAAGTTTTCTAAATTTACTTTTCAGCAATTTCAGCTGCTTTGCTTTTAATACAGTCGAAGAGCGCTAAACGCAAGACGGACAGTTTCCTTTAATTATTTTATAACCGTATGAATTTAATGACTAAAGTTTCGCTTCGCTTCGTTTCGCCGAATCACCATCAAAAACCATGCACTCCGCAGGCAATAAATTTTCCATGATGGTTTATGCCATGAGCACAATGCATAGAGAATTGCATGGTGGCTAGCGTGGAAGAGGAAGCAGCTTGGGGAGGGAGGGAGGGCGGGAGATAGGTAGGAAATGAAGGGCGGATGGCGTCGTCGTTGAGAGGTTAGAAATCGAAATCGAAGGCCACTTTATGCATTTTGCGCAGATGATGGCTGCTGCTTGACACAAAACACGGAGAATGCAATTTATTCTATATCGTTTCAATTTATCAACGATTTTAATCAACGTAAGTAGGTAAATACATTAGCAGGGTGTTTTCGATCTTTACACACACACATACACACATACCCCCACAATATTATTTTACGTTAGGGACATACATACTGCTTTGACAATATCAAAAGTTTCTGAAATTATGAGTGGCTCGTATATAAAAAGAAGAACATATTTGATGCCATTTGACGCTATAAAAGTGTTAAAAAATCAAACTTTTAAAGAGGACCTTGTATGTATACTCGTGCATACATACATATACACGATATACACGATAGTATATTTATAAAGGGTGTTTTTTTAGCTTAGATAGAACTTTCGATAGGGACAATTGTCAATACAAGCTGTCCTTCTGTCTACTCTTGTTGTTATTTATGTTCAGTATAGTCTGGCAAATCATCATGAATAGACTCACGCTTGAACAACGCTACCAAATTATCCAAATTTACTTTGAAAATCAGTCGTCGATTCGAGCAACTTATACACGACTTTGTGAATTTTATGGCGCACATAATTGTCCACCTGAACAAGTGGAGTTCGTCTCTTGGAGTGAGACGAATCCACAAGAGACTCTACAGACTCCATTGCATCCAGAAAAATGCACCATTTGGTGCAGTTCACATGCACCAATTGACGACTGGGAGGCCAACATTATCCGTGTTATTTGTGACAAACGGCCAGCAGTACTCGAAAAAGTGACTAAAAATTGGACGTCCAGAACGCACTACGTCAAGAACAGCCGCAGTGGCTGTGGCGGTGGCGGTGCCAAAATCATTTTCAAATATTAATGCCATATCATGGTCTTTCGAGTGAATAAAACAATTTTATTAAAATTAAATTTTTTGTGTTATTTTTTACCATTTCAAGTTCTATCGGGCTTAAAAAAACATCCTTTATATAAACATTGATTGTGCTTTGTGATATCTTTTGAATTAAAATTTAAAGCATTTTTAATATTTCAGGGTTTTTTAAACCCAATGTTTTATTTTGAGGCAAAGTGCAGACTTCACAATTAATAACACAAAAAGCAATATATGCCGGGAAGGCGAGAGTGCCTTGACTCTCAGCTAAGCCTTTAAGTTTTCCAATCGTCACCAGAATTCTAAACTTTCATCCCCGATAGCAAAAACTATTCATCGAATTTTCGCAGAAACCATCATTAGATGATATTATTCATATGGTATATATCAAGAGATGATATTATATCTAGCGACAAGTAGGTACCTACGAGTATTCGCCTCTGCTGCTCTGTGACATTGGTCAGTATCGTTCCGTTTCTCTCTTCTCCTGAGAATCAAATGTGATTTTCATTCATACAAACTCAAACTCAAACATCGAAGTCTGCCACCGCTCATCGATTTTCATTTCGCTCTTTGAAGTCTTATGTTTTGGTGTTTCTTGGCAATTTCCTGGACAATTTTCGTCGTCAGACGACGCAGAATGATGCTCTGAAGCTGTTTTTGGATTCACGAGGGAATACATTCAATTCTCTCTCTCTCTCTCTCTCTCTCTCGAATGCAATAATAATCAAAAATTCAATCAACTTTAGCTCTCAGTGAGAAAAAGAAAATGAAAACATCATAATTTGTTTTAATGAGAAAATGTTAGTATGTAGAGAATTCACAGATATATTACAAATCGTACTGAATTTAAGGGACGATTTTTAATTTTTTGTAGTGAGAAAAAATAATTGTGAATACCTTCAAAAGGGTGTGGCAGAAAACATTTTGCGTTAGTCTTCGAAATGAGTGATGATGATTGCTTTATTCTTATTCATATTAATTTAATTTAATGCTATATTGGTTGTCATCACTAAAGCATTATTCCCAATACTATCATTATTATGATATTTATCATCGTTTTCCGAAAATAGTCGGCTTAAATAAACTTTCCTTCTTCTTTTCTATCTTCAATTAATAATTCTTGTACTCTCATTGTAAACATATTATTATCAACTCATTCTCATTCGAATACTATTATTATAGCAAAGTATTCCTGTCGGATTGATTAATTTCTTTGCTTTTAATGCTTTTAATACACTCATACCTCGCTTTACGGCCTAGATATGTACGTTCCGGAAAAGTTGGTCGTAAAGCGAAAAGCCGTATAACAAATTATTGATTTTTAAACAGAAGATTGGTAACAGTATAGTATTTTTTGCCATAAACGAAGTATTAGAGGCCGTAAATCGAAAAATTGCCATAATTAGAAAAGGCCGTTATAGCGAAATGCTGTATACAGAGCGGCCGTATAGCGAGGTATGAGTGTACTTCTAGTTTATCAAATCAAATATTGATTAGAATGACGAACAATATGCTTTTTTTTTGTTTATCTTTTATATCAGAAATATGTACAATATATTAAGGAAATTCGAAAAATCTAATTTTTCTTACGGTTTATTTAATAATTCATGGACCATTTTTAAGCATAGAAAAACAAATCATCGCTACAAGTTTTGAACAAGTTTTGTGGAAATTTTGCTTCAAAAGTTTTAACGAGATGTAAATAAAATCCTGATGGTTATATACTGTAACGTACTTTGTCTGTTACCGGCCTGTAAAGATGTATGTGATTATATTAAACAAATGCGTATAGATGCTGACCTTTCTTCTAACTTAGTCTAACCTTGTGTTGCCATTTGTAAATGAAAGGAACAGGCAAACAAAGAATCCTAAAATATTTATGATATTCGAAACTTTGTCGCATTAGGAATGGTATGGGTGAAATGGTATGATATGAAACTTATTTTAGAGATGTGTTGTTAATGTAGCATCGACATCGCCAGCAAAGGCTACAAGGTTGGTGAGTGAGAGTGACATTTTTGTGGGTAATTTGCTAAGTTTTTAAGGTTCATTCGTGAGTAATAGATAATAAGCGCACCGGCAAGAAGACTGTGGTTAGATACAAGAAACTTTGTAAGTAATTATCATATCATCGCACCATTACTAACTTCATACCAAACAACTTCTAACAAAATATTTTAGTTTGTATATAAAGTTGTCCACAAAAGACTAGATGAAATTTAGCTATGACTATCATTAGACTGTTTGTAATTTTATTGCTGTTTTTATTTTACTAATCAGTTATTATTTCTGACATTTACGTGTGGAAGAGATAACTGCCAAATCGCCATCACGAACGTTTACACACCTCAATTCGAAAATAAACTAAATTTCAATTCTTCAATTCTTAAGAAGTTTAGAAACCTAACATTGTTAGGACTAAAACGACTTCGGAGATAAAAATTTCTTTTATAGAAAAATTCGTCTCATGGGTCGAATTATTATTAATAATAATATAAATAATGTGTTGTAAATAATAGCTGAAAGAAGAATAAAATGGCAGTTAAATCTAAACATTAACGAATCACGCATGACATTTCATCATCGTGCATGAATTGTGTTGGCTCGTCGATAATAAATTTATACAAATACATACTTCATAGAGCTTAGATGGTCCTCGTTAGCAAAAAGACACAATTTGAGGATATTTTTTTTATTAACAATTATAACATTTAAAAATTCTTCTCTATAAAAATCAATTTATAAACAAAAGGTGGTTCTATTTAATATTTATTTTAAATCAAACAGGTTTATCAGGCTTTTTGAAAACTTTTTCATTTTCGTCATTGATTCATAAACGAATTCTGCAATTTATAAAAAATGAAGTTTATTACACGCTGGTACTGTTTTAAGGGTAAAAAACCTATCTATAGGTGTCTCTCATGCACCCGAAACACAAAGAAAATGACGTCGGTATGTGTCGGTATAAGACGGCTTACAATAGTTAGAGTGATGATAATACACGTTACCATAAGAAAAGCTTACAAAAGTTTATTTTATATAAATAGCAAATGATGCTGCTGATTTATTTTTATATAGATAGTAAAATTATTTTTTTGCCTGATTTTATGGAATCTTTAAATTCTTTTTCTTCTTCTAAGTTTCAGAAAAATAAATAATGTTCCAATTTTTTGTTGCATTTTATTATAATTCTTTGTTATTGAAATTTATTTAAAATCGTTGTTGACGGATTTTTAATTAAAATCAGTTGAAATTATTTAAACTATTTTATGAGTTTATAAAAGAGGATAGAACCTGTTTCGATATTATAACAAGTGGACATATGGTGAAGTGTGAGGAATGCAGTATATTTTCCTCTTTCCGGAATGTCCCGCACTTTCTCGATTTCTGACTCTCCTTCACGCTGACTGTCAACTGACCAAACACGCCGTCAAGAGAGAGGAAGTTATTATAGACAACTTAATTGCCTGTTGCGAGCAGATTAACCGACCGCAAACTCACAGATGACAACACTAACACAAACACACACAAACAAAATCGTGGGGACCACGAGGTGACCGCGAGGGCGATGGTCGTGGCCATGGATGGCATTTAGGAATAAATATAATTGTTAGCTGCAGACCCGGACAATTACGATTGTGTCAATTAATGCACTCTCTACTACTAAAACACCTTGCGGTATACATAGACACACACACACATCTTTACATGATACAGGGTCATGCAGAAGTAGAAGAAGAAGAAGAAGAAAAAGAATAAGAGAGAAAAAGCAAAAGCACTTTGGTAAAGCTAATTAAACCTACAGCTGCAAAATGAAAGAAAGCATAGAAAAAAATTTCTTCCTTCTTTTTTTTTCCGAAAAATTCTACACTAAAACTCACATGCTGTAATACGCTGAAAAGTTAAAATTTATTTTCATATCTGCAGATTGCACAACAACATTCAACATTTTTGCATTTTGAAATAGAAAATATACACACGATATCATACAATATATAGAGCAACATTACACATTATATTGTATATAGTTATATACAGTCGTTTCTTTTTTTCTTAAAGAATTTTTAAAGTAATTTCTTTGAACCTTAAACGCATAGAATTTAATCGTAAAATTAAAAATTTCGTTTAATTTAATTTCGTTTAATTTAGGCGCTGATTTAAATTTGTAAACTTAGGGCTCTGTTCGTTTACAAATTTAAATTTAAATAAATTCGACTAAATAAAGTTAAAGTTTTCGGAGCGAACGAGCTTATTGAAAAGGTACCTAATTATCAAATGACAAATAATATTTATTAATTTCTTCATTTTCATAATATCGTACATATTTTCAACAATGTTATTTTCGTTACTTTTTTTAAAACATAAAAATTTTATAATTTTTTTCAATTTTTATATACCAAATTACTTCAATCAAAGAAATATTAAAATTAGTCTAATAGTTTTCCTATAAAACTATTTGAAAAATTAGCAGTATGCACATACGAGAATTCTGTAATGAATTAACGATGACTTAATTTGCAAATGTAGAGAAGAGCTCTTTTTAATCTCGTGAAATAATTAATTAATTCGTAAAGTCTTAGAAGACAAATATTTTACTTATAAAATTATCTACGAAAACTGAATGTAAATCATCACGAACATCGCTTCAGTTTGCTTACAAACGAGGACACATAGTATTTCTTCGTAAACTTATAACATTTCTTAGTTTGGCGTATGAATAGATAAGAGTAGAGAGTTCGAGAGAGTGCGTTAGCATCGCAACGTTGTCTAGAAGTTTTGTCCCATCTGAAGCTATCTCAAGTTTTACTTTATGATCTTGCCTTTAGTATCCATCTCCACACACACACACACGCACACACACACAGTCCCAACTCTCCCCCTCTACACTAATTACTAGAGTATCGTCTCGTTGGTGTGGTTGGTGCACGTTCGTGCTCCATTCACAATCGAGTATTTGGAGGAGTTCTCCTTCTGCCCGGCGACACGTCCCAGGAAGATCTCCTTGAAGGTCTCCCGAAATTGCCGCGACATGCCGCAGTAGATGCCGAAATTAATCGGATAACTGGCCACCAAGAAGAAATTCGTAAAGATAATGAAAATATTCGCTATCCTATAGTCCAGAAATTCGTGCATCAACGAGGAGACGATGTGCATGGCCGTCACCACCGCTATGGGTATCTCTACGATGAGGAATACCGTGACCACCACGATGAGCATCAATGTGGTGCAGTTCGATTCGCGCAGTTTCTTGCATTCCTTCTTGCGGTTCTCGCGGAACAGCAACTTTCGACGCTCGTGAGCCTGACGCAAGGCGTTGGCGAGCAGAATGTTGAAAGTGACCAGCAGAATGCAGGGCAGCAGATGCACGAACAGCACCCGGAACAGATAGTAGTACGTGAAGTAGACATCCTCGCCGACGTAGTCCAGCACCCAAGGCGACGTCTCCAGATGGCAGACCTCCGTCGGTTGGCCGTTCCATACGATGCTCAGCGGATAGTAGGTGCGATCGATGAAGCGCGTGCTCTGGTGCAGGAAGGCGGCGACAGCGATGTAGATGGTGCAGCGTTTAACGCGGGGCATTGTGCACCAGGTACGTGCCATCGGTGCATGACAGACGTAGATGTACCTGCAAGAAAGAATGACAAAAGAGATAACGAAGATGGAAAAAAGAAAATACGTTAAAAAATGCGCTCAAGGAAAAGTTATTTAGTCATTCTTAGCCCCTTTTTTAATAGCTTTAAAATCTAAAAAATTAAATACCAATCAATTTTTACTTTCTCATAAAAGCCGCCGTCGTCGCGTTCATCCATCTTCACTCAAAACTGAGTTTCTTGATAATATTGTATTAAAAAAAATTTAAGAAATTAATCGTCATCAAGTTGTTGAGACTGCAGCTGATGCTTGTGACATTTAACGACTCTTTAGGATACTAAAAAAAATTAGGCCTTCACAAAAATAAGGCTTAAAACAAACTTTTCATTTGTCAGGATTTATTCTTAAAAACAAATATAAAACGCTTGAATGAATCAAGAATTGGTAGCTTATAGAAAAAAGCTTAAAATACTTTGCTTCAAACTTTTTCTATAAAATTTATATTTATTTATACACAACTAACGCCTTTGCGATTACGTCTTTGCATCCTTCGAAGACTCCTCAGACTTAATCGACAAAATGATTTTTTGTAGAAAATTTATAGAGAAAATGGTTTGAGGAAATGTTTTCCACCATTTTTAATGCCTCTTTTAGACTTATTTTCAAGTCTTTGAATTATTTCTTATTATTTGTTTTAATGTCAATTAAGTTTTATTGAAAAAGTTTGAAGCAAGGTCTTTTTTATCCCGCTGGTGAAAAGTTTTCTTTATTTTTTTTATTCAAAAGCATTCCACAAAAATTTCGTGAAAATGTTCTCATTGTCAAAGGAATTTCCATCCAAAACTCAAAACAGGTTATCCCAATTTTAAATGAACACATAAAGGGTTTGTGTTTCATCATAGCAATCGATGGTCGTATTTCTGCTCAAATAAAGGTTATTTCCTTTGCTTGCTTTTCCCTTACTTTCCCTTTCCTTTCCCTTACTTTCTCTTTCCCTTTCCTTTCCCTTTTTCTTTCCTTTTTTCTTTCCTTTTCCTTCCTTTTTTCTTGTTTCCATAAATCCTTTTTACCCTGCTTTTGTTACGCCTCTTCTTGTCAAAAAGGATAATGGTAGCTTTTATTTCAGAAAGCAAATGGTTTTTTATGGCTATTCGTTTTTCCTCCCCTTCCCCTTCCCCTTCCCCTTCCTCTTACATTGAATTTAGGGCATCTCTTCGACGAAAACTCAATTATTTCTAATTTATTTTTATTTGTCAACAAAAAGGTTTTTTTTTGAGAGTTTTTTTTTAGTTATTTTTGAGATTTTTTTTAGTTATTTTTGAGATAAATATGGTAAGTAAGAGTTTGCCTTAATTTACTTTTCCTAAAAGGTTATTTACGTTTTTTTTTGTTGAAAAATGAAAAGTTTTGAGTCTTTGAATTCAACAATTGTTCTCTCCGAAGGTATGTTTACTGCTTATTTATTTTCAATTTAGCTTTAGAAAGTTTACAAAGGTTCAAATGAAACGAAGCCGTAAAAGAAAGGAACATTTAAAAAAAAAATGAATAAACAAGCAAGGGCTAGGGCTAGGGCTAGGCCTACAACGTAAATAAACCTACCCTTTGAAAAAGGCTTTTATGGAAACTTTTCTTTTCTTTTCTTATCGAAATACGTCTTTGATTGTTTGGTTTTTTGTTTGTAGAAAATTACTACAAAGTGCTTCGGCGGCACTTGGCGGCGTGGGAGGCGATTTTGGTGCATAAGAAAAACCGCTCATACTACCGAACTGTGGTATATAATTTTTAGGAAAAAAAAGTTGACCAACCCTCGCCGTTTCGAATTACAAAAAAAATATAAATATGTATACAGAATATTAATGGCACAAAAGTATGGCCCAATAAGAAAAGTGATTTTGGGCTCCTTCCACGTCATTTTAAGAGTGTGGCAAACAAATCTTTATTTTATATGCTTGAAAGCTTTTTTTGATGAAAAAACAAATCTGCCTAAAATTATATATTTTTTTGCATCTAAAAAGGCCTAAAATGAAATCGACTTTCGGAACATTCCTTTTGAAATTTTTGTCTAATCGTCTTTACTTTCCAATTAAGATAACCATCCAATATTTCCAGAATTCTGTAAACTGTGTCAGTTTATTTATTCCTTTCTTATTCTTAAAAAGATTTAACTGATTTTACTGCTCTCGTTTTTCGGCAGTTTTTCCGCTTTCAATAGAAATTGAGACGATGACGAACGATAAAGTTTTTGGACATGGTTTAAAGGGATGATGATAACAAGTTTTGAAACGAATATCTGTCATCCAGTTTCGGTACATATACATACATCATCCAAGGTACATATGTACATATGTATGTATGTATGACGGAAATTCGTTCCAAAACTCTTCAACTTTGTGTAAAGTCAATGCAAGCCAAAAAGGTTTTATATTTTTATTTTTTTTACAAAAAGTTTTACTTTTATTTCGCCGTTGTATGATTTATTGCAATCTTATTATAATAAAAAAACTATTTTATTAGCCTCTTTTTTGTATGGACTTTTGATAGATTTCACTTTTTTAGAAAAATTATATCATGTTCCAAGTTCGAATACGAATATACAACGCCCTCTTACCGCTCTTACCGCGATTTCTTACAATACTTTTGCAATGATATCGAAACAGATACATATAAAAGCTCTACGATTCTGGAGACATACGATACACATGTAAGTGCTTGTTAGCATAGAATCCAATTTCTCGTTGGGTCAATATAATTTTTTCAAAATGATTTTGTAACAGTTGTATCAATACATTATCATTCTCACGGTGTGTGTTTGGACAACAATGCCAGGAGCTGTAAAGGAAGCAGCATAAAAATCTGCAACAATATCAATCTCATACACCCTATACCCCGTCGCTGTCGAATCGTTGATCGGAAATCGGGCGGATGAGACGCATTTTGATTTCACTTTCAGATGTTAAATTTCGATCTCTTAAGTTTTAAAATTTCATATATGATACTTATATACAAAAGTAGTTGTCTATATAAATACTCTGCTCTAAAATCGAAAAAGAGTTTACAAAATTTGCTATAAAAAGTAGCGGTGGCGCCTACTGGCACACGGACAGGTCTAAATTGACTCGGAATGTGATCCTTTGCAAAAAATATACAGGTACTCCTCTCTTTACGACCGAGATGCGTTCGACCGATTCACGAAATTTGAAGTTTATTTATTGATAAAAACAACAAAAAGTACATAATAAACCTGTCGTAAGCTCAGTGGGCATGTCAACATTCACCACTGACCGACACTCAAGCGGAGAAAGGGGCTTCCTGGAACTGTGGGTCGAAACTGGATTGTTTGCAAGTGCGAGTGGTCGTTAAGCAGATGGGTCGTAAAGTGAGGAGTACTTGTATGCGTTGCTATAAATAAAATACCAACCTTTAATGCGTTACAAACGGAGGAAATATGAATCTAACTTATAGTTTTGACTTCACGGGACTGTCGCTTGGGGCATTGGTGTCGTGGTGGAGGGTGGGACTTTTCAGTGCTGGGGGTAAAATGTGCTCTATAGTACTTACCGTTGAACCGCCAGAGCCAGAGTTAACCATATTGAAGCTGTGTGAAACATGGCAGGCATAATCTGAAAAAAACCATTACTATATTTATATACAGAAATATTTAGTTCTTTGCCTAAGACGAAATGAAAAAAGAAAAATTTTATAAATTCATGATCGAATGAACAAAGTTCAAATGATAAAAAGTTGATGTGTGTGTTATTTTTTATGGAATTTTTTTATATTTTAGGGAAAAACATGAAAAGTAATAATCATTAGAAAAACTGATGTAATGCTAAATTGATGACCCAATGAATAAATTACTATAAGGAATAAATGAATAGATGTTAAAGAAACAAATGGTTATTGAATAAATAATAACCTTTTGAATAAATGATGTGCTTGCGAATGAAAGAATTTATAGTTTATTCGAAGATAAATAAATGTATGCTATGTATGATCCTTTTCGAAACTGATATGATAAATTTTTTGGTAGTTTATACTTTTTTTCTTATACATATTCACATTAATTGTGCTCCATTGGGAAGCATAAAAATAAATGCATCGACGAATATAAATAGAGGTAATATGAAATTAAATTGAAAACCATGAAATGCTATGATCTAAGGAGACTTTTATAGCCTTTGGGCACTCTGAAAACAAAATTAGAAGGTAAATAGTAATTTTTAAATACATAATGAAAATCCTTAAACATATTCGGAATTATACGCCTTAGCGCATATGGAATAAAGTAAAATCAATGTTCATCTAAATAATACGTCTTTAAAAGATATGTAAGTGTTTTAACGGTCAATTTCTAAACCATAAAAATCGGTAAAGAACTTAATGAGTTATGGACGTTATGTCAACATCGAATTTAAGTTTACGGAAGCTCTGTAAATATTGTATGAAAATACTAAGTCTTCTTCATCATAAAACAAGACAAACAAGGGCACTTCCCATAATAAACCCTAAAGTAAGAAATTATTTTAAATACTTTATTTCAAACAAAGCAAACAAAGACCACAGAGGCTTAAAGTACCAAAGAGTGTACTTAACTCATCAGAATGCACTTCCGTCAAATGGAAAATAACACAATAACACAAAAAGAAACAAATTTACTCGTCTCTAAAGAAACATTAACGTTAACATTAACGTTAACGTGGTTAAAAGTGGTCGTATTTAAGTGCTAGCGAGAGTAACGGTAGAATTAACGGAAACTTATTCTACCTGGGCACACCGCAACCTGAACCATCACAAATTTTGTGGGATAGAAGATGGAAGTTACCGAGCACAGTGGAAAAAGTGGTGGAGCGTAGAAATCAATAAATTCTAGGCACTGTTGTTGTGGGTGCATTAGCATCAAGTAAATGTCGTCAGTGCTGCGTTACTCGGGCGTACAGGGCGTAAAAGGGCGTACATCGAATAAATTGTTTCTCTAGCGGCAGCTTAAAGACAACAGAATTGGAAAATTGTCGTTTCTTTCTTATAAACAACTTTTATTATACAACACATATTTATATATAAGTACATATGTATGTACAAATATTATGTGTTAAATATGTACATATATTGTATGTACTCCTGACGATACTGTTTTCAGTTTTCACAATATGTACATAAATGTAAAAAAATATATCAGCAAAATATGTCTATCAAAGGGACGATCCTGTCAAAGTAATGGGCTAAAAATGGTAAAATATCGTAAAAAAGAACAAAAATTTCAACTTCAAAGAGAAATTAAAAACGTTGAAAATGCGAAGAAAGAAGCAATCTAACAATCAAGAAAATTGCTGATTAATCAATAGAACATGACAAGAAAAAGGTTGATATAAAAGCAAAAAGAGTCAACGAGAAATAAGTACTACGAGTGTATCGTACTATGAGAGATAAGACAAGCAGCTGAATTCGCAATTCAATCATCATCATCACCTTTAAACACGATAAAAGCAAAGCAAAAGTTGTCTTGAAGTCTTGATTTTACAGGTCATTGAAGATTTAGTCCAGAAGTAGATAAGAAATAGCAAAAATGTGAGGAGGAGCAAGAGGAGCAAGGTGAAGAAAAAAATGCAGAAGAAAAGTAGATAAAGGGAACATCAATGAAAAGTGTAGTAATCACACTTTTGCCTTTGAAATGCTTTGAAATTTAAGCAGATAAAAATTTTTTATTTCAATAATTCAATAAAATCTTCGAAAAAATCTGCAAAAAGTGAGACAAAATTTAATTTTATAGTCATAACGAAACGAAACGAAACGAAACCTAATGGAACACAACGGCTACCAGTCTCAAAGTCAAAGAATTCCGGAGTCTTTATCGATGACCAGAAGAAAAAAACCATTGTAGAGGACCTATTTTAAAATTTATTCAAACTTGTCAACTTGAACATTTCGGAAAGATATTTTTTTCCTTGTAGGGTTTGTATATAGACTATGAGTGGTTCGGTTATTAGGAAATACTCGTACATAGTGCAACTTTAAAGCTTTTCCGAGATCGGAGGTTAAGCGAGATCGGGCCTTCCGACATATCTACTTCTACTTTCGAGTTGATGTTTTCTGGATATTGGATTCGCTGTGTTGATAGCTGATATCTCCCAAATCGACAGAAGCGAGGATGTCTTTCTTCTGTAGAAGTCGTGCAAAATTCATCATGCTGACTTAATTTGACCACACAAGGGAGAGGGGGATAGTGGGGACGAAAGAGGATATACTTATTCTAAACTGATTCGATTATACCGGAAAGGGGCGGTAACATTTTGTGAATAGTCTTTTGTCCTCTAAACTGGGGCAAGTTTACGAGAGATGATGGACTTTCCTAGAATCTGGTTCTTGTCTTAACTTAACCTACTCGCTGCTTTTGGTCGCATATCTTGTAAAAAACTCCTAAGAAACAAAACTTATGAGTTTTTCACGAGATATGAGACCAAAAGCAGCGAGTAGATTAAGTTGAGACAAGAACCAAATTTTATGAAAGTCCATCTCTCGCAAACTCGCCCCAGTTTAGGGGACAATTGTTAACTGTTTGGAAACGGATCATCATTAAAACTAATTATTGTAATTTTAGAAATACAATATCTACAATACATTGTGGTCCACACAAATCCACAAACACACGCACACCCTCCCCCCCCCCCCCTCTCCTGCAGCTAATCATTCATTCACATTCTATGTAAGTGCTTGCAATTAATATCGAATTCGGTTCGGCTCTGCCAACACCAAAATGAACTTACCTCATTAAACACACTGTACGCCAGACACATGGACACCGGATGCAGTGGCTTATAGTGATTACCGAAAGTATACATGTACCACAGGCCGGGCGCTGGGAAGATGACCGTTAACATATCGCATATGGCCATTCCTGTCAAGTGAGAAAAAGAGGATAAAAAAAGCATAAATGAAATGACCAAATGCGTAGACCGCATTCGCATAGACCGCAATAAGTGATGGTTGTCGGTGTTGTTGTTGTTGTCGTTGTTGTTGTTATAATTGTTGTGGTCTACATAGACTGACGTATATTTAAGCCTGTTTGGTATATTTGCTGACGGCATAAAATATACTCGTACAAAAAGGTCGCTCTCATGAGGTTTAGCCCGGATTAGTTAATTTACAGTTCATTTATTGGTGTACCTTTTTGTCTGGCTCAGGCCTTCTGGGTTAATTTATACAATAATTAAAATGAGTTTTAGAAAATGTATTCCGATTTCAAAGTCATTTATACGAATCCTTTGTTCTTTGGCGCTTGACTATTTTCTATACCTCAAATGGAAGACAGTTAAGTCAGAAGGTGATTTATTAAATGGTCCACAGTTTTATTATTATGTTAGAAGCACAAGCCGCCTATCTTTCTATACCACCCCCTTCCCCCCCCCCCCGTCCCTCTTTTCCCCTTTTTATAGCTTTTTGCAATTACGTGCTACAATAATAGCTTTAAACGTATTAAGAAATTAAACTTTTTGCGCAGCGCAGCTACCCTGGCAAAGCTCTCCCCCAAACAAACACGTTTGGTATCGGTGCGTGTTGGTTTCGGAATTTCCCCCGAGACAAAGACGATGCTTTGAATTGACCGAGAATACGCTCAGGCATCAGGCAATAGCTAAACATATTTAGTGCTTGTGTTTTGTTTCCGGCACCATCCGCCCATTATTTTCGAGCAGCCTTTTCGATACTTACCCATTAGCACGAAATTCGTTGGCGTTGCCATACTCTTCTTCCGCAAGACCAGTACAATCAATGAGTTCGCCAGTACCGTCGTGATCAGCAGGAAGGGCATGCAGTAACCGTACAACGGCACCACGTACTCCAGCGGCGTGTCGCATGTAACGTTCCAGTAGGAAAGGTTGTTCGAATCTGTCGAGAGGCAACGTTCGCTGTAGATATATTCGCTGCTATTATTGCTGTTGATGCTATTGTTGCTGTTATTGTGGTTGCTGTTGTAGGTGTCATAATTGGTGTCGTAGTGGTAGTCGTTGTCGTTGTAGTTGTTGTCGTTGTAGTTGTTGTCGTTGTAGTTGTTGCCCTTGGTCTCGTTGTAAGCCAGAAGCATTTCACCGACATCGAAACTACTCTCGACGCCGCTACGATTGTGGACAACACTAATGCCTTCCGCCTCAATCTCGCTCCAGTAGAAGAAACTGTACGCGTTGCTGAGGCCGCTGGTGGTGGTGGTGGTGGTGGCCCGCATGTTGTTGCCACGTAAAGGAGACGTAGTGCTGCGATTGAGTAAAGGGTTACTAATGGACAATGGATGCTTTCGCCATGGCGTTGCTGTTGGCGTCGACGACGACGACAAGACCGAGCGTCACGGTTGCTGATCGATGTTGGTCGTATTGATGATCGAGAAAGCGCGCTCGCTGGATTTCACTGAATGCTTTTCATCACTGGATGCCACGCCGCGCTGATGTATTCATTTGTAGCTGATATTTTGCTGGCTACTAGCGTTTCTGCGAGTATTTTTGTTACACTTAGCATTGTTTTATGAAGCTCCAAATGATTGATAAGATCGTTGTGCGATTATGTATAGGAATATATGCAGGTTTGTTAGTTTTATTACTTTCTGTTGTGTTCTGTTGTGTTATTCTGTTAGCAATAACTGTTGTTTTTCCTTTTAGCGATTTCTTAAGGGATTTCTTTATATAGTATTTATATATAATTTGATGTTGTTGTTAATAATTTCTCGGTTATTTCACTGGTTTTTGTATTTTGTTGTTGTGTCTTGTGCTGTATAGTGCGCTTAATGTTAGTTTTTGGTATTGTTTCGTTTTTATTTTTATATTAAAAAATTAAAAAGCCATCAATTTTCGGTTTTTTCTGATTTTCGATTTGTTTTTATTTTTTCCTTTTGTTTCAGAATATTTTTTTTAAAATATTATTGTTGCTGTTTGAATAATTGTGCTAATTAAAAAGGATATTTTGTATTAATGTTTGTAATTGATACTAGAGTTATTTTGATTTAAATTAATTTAATTGCATGAAATAAAAAAAAAACAAAAATTATTTACAGCATTTGCCAGAAGCATAATAATACTCGACCTCTTTATCCTGCCAAAGGAACTATGAAATTCTATGAAAATACTCAATATGAAATATGAATATTTTATAGTCTCAGTTTTTTAGATCTTAGGCATTATTTCCTAAAAAAATAAGCTGGTTGTGCCCACGAGCAGGGTTAATACGCAACTTCAACATTTAGTGGGTTACTCTGTGGGTTATTCTGCATTACTCGATGCAGTGAAGATTAAAAAAGCTTCGCTGCCTTAAGGTAAAAGATTGCCTTCTTGGTTGCCTGATTTTCTCTTTATCTAAAGCTTCTAAGATCTTCTAAAAACTATGTATAAGTTTCTATGCTGCAGCAATTGACGGCCGCGAGCAAGAACTAAATGCATTCAGAGGATGGACCACGTGTACAGGTTGGATTATTTCATATTGTGTAAGTTTTTTCTTTTCCAGCAAAAATTTAAATATAAGATTATAAAATACCATAAAAACTTTTTTATGGTGAATACTTTGCCCTTTTATTTTTTTTAAATAGACCTTAGTTTATTTGGCCGTTATTCCATGGATTCTCTGAGCATAAGCATACTCTTGATGAAGCTGATGACAACATTCTTGTTAAACTTTTTAATACTGTTGTTTTTTATCAGAATTTTTTAGAATTGTTTTGTTTTATTATTATATTGTTTTGAGCAGAAATGCATCATAGTGTGCTTTTTTGTGCGCGACTTCTTTGTGTCATGATATGTTTAACAATACGATTTTTCCTTTTTCTTCTTGTTTTTTATTTGTGTTTTTATTTTTGCTATTTGTCACTGTTTTATTTCCTGTTCAGGATACTGCTGCTTTTCTCGCAATAAATTTAAAAAGTTATCGTTAAATTTATTTTGTGTTTTTTCTTGTTTTCTTTCGGTTTGTTTCGGTTGCTGTTGTACATACTCGTAGGTTTATGATGGCATCCTGGTTTTTTGCGGTGGTTGTTACTAGTTTTTTTTCCGGTCAACTTGCTTTAGTAAAAAATAGTAAATAGTTTTTAGTGTTACTTTCTTCGTAACCTACAATGATGCAATAATTGGTTTTGGTTATTTTTAGTTGCTAACAAAACAGTTGAAGCGTGTTTTTCTTTACGCGTCAAAGATATTTTTATCTCTGTATAACAATTATTTTGTGAAGTTTATTATTTTTGCGAAGTTTATTATTTTTGTGGTTTGTGGTATTTTGAATTGTTGATATTTTCTTTAGAACGTTATGCGTTTGCTGTTGCTGATAGTTTTGCCATTTTTGCCATGTTGTTGCGTACAAACCAAACCGTTTTTCTAACTTTCTGGGTAAGTTTTTGTCAGAAGTTTTTTCGGGTTTTTTCGTTTTCTTTGGTATTTCTGTACCATATTTTTTTAAGTAAACGATTTTAATTTTTCTTGATATTTTTCCCTTTTTTTACTTCTTGCATAATCAGTTGGAATTTCATCCGTCAGTCGTCAATTTCTGAAAAATCAAAAAAAAAAATTGTTCAATTTAATTTATTCAGTATTATTGTACTGTAACAAAAACGAAGTTTCTTTGAAAATGTTTGTTTTTTAATAAAATATGTTTTCTAATAACTTCAGCAAAATTGCGGAAAATGTTTCATTTTATGAAACCCCCCCGCCCCCCTCCCCTTTTCGAAACAGCCCTTGTTGATTACAACAGTCCTGCTGTGAGTTATTTTCAGTATATTTACGCACAATGTTTGCAAGAATTTCATTAAGAATTTATGTTTTCATAAAAGTTGAGATGGCAGATATTAGCGCAATTTAATAACGAACTGCACTGAATGAAAATGCGCTGAGCTGAGTTAATTTATTTAGTTTATATTCTTAATCGAATTAAGTTTTCCATTTAGAAGTAAATATGCGTTGGTTAGACTGACAACAATTTAAAATTTGAATACATTTTGTTGCTCAGCCAATTTTCCATACCGGATTAGTTCTCATTACATTGCAAAATATTTTCAATAGTAAAGGAATAATATTTGTTAAGAGAGTTTGGAAATTTAATGTAATTAATATTCGTAAAAATATAGAAAACTTTCTATAAAAATATAGAAAATATATTTATATTTTTTTGTTATATTTTTATATTTTTTTTTTTTTCGAAATAATCCATATAAATATAAATATTTGTTGCTTCAATTACTAGCAACATCTTATTTTAACGACATTAAATTTAAGTTCTGTTGAAACTTAAGAAATGAAAAAAAACCTAGAACTTCCTTTCCTCAGTTGATAAATCTTAAAGGAGCGTTGAATTAAAATGAGAAGCTCAGAAAATTGCTATTTAAATGAAACTTAGAATAAATCATTGTCGTCAAACAGAACAAGGTAAAATCGTCAAGCACAAATCAAGGGTTCAGAACTCAGGACACACTCAGCACCAAGAAGACGAAAAAGAAGAAGAAGAAGACGGGGGAATTATGGTAATTTGAAAGAGGTTTAGAGAGACGGAAGGAATGGCACATTTTTTGCACTTAAAGGTTGCAACGTTTCTTGCATCAAAGAAATCATGAAACGAACAAAATAACAAAAACATTGTTTTTACTTCACCGCAGCAGCAGCAGCACTTTGTTGCTCTCCATCGCCATCACCATCATGACCGCACCGAAACGGTCCGTGGGGGGGGAAGCGCCCAGAGATTTATAGTAATACTCTTTGGCATGAACGAACGAAAACTTCTTCTTCCTCAAGATTTTAATTATCGAGGTTGTGCAAAATGTTGCTTCTAACTTAACGCTTGTTGAGTTTTCACGGAAAGAGAAAGAGAAAGAGAAAGAGAGAGAGAAGGAGAAGGAGAAAGGTCATGCATCGGAACACGAGAGGAGTGACGACGATTATAATAAGCTTCTCAAGAATAGAATAATTCCACTAAGCAGAAATAAAATAAACTCAGAAACAAACTGAAATAAATTATTTTCCAGTTGAAATGGACGGAAACGAAAGCAATCCGTGACAAATTGTTTCAGCCAACAGATAAATACTCTTAAGCACAATGCATTTCAGCTACTGCTTTTTCCATTTTTGATGTATTTTTCTAATTAAAACTAATCAAGTTCTGACGACATTCGCTGATTGCGCGTACAAAAAAATTTTACTGTTGCGAAGAATGAAAAATATGGTCGGTCATCGTCTGCAGGTCCATCCATCCATCGTTTCGTCGAAAAGAATTCAGCGTTTAAAGTTTTTATTTCACACAAAAAATGTGTCGGAAATAGAGAAGAGTAGTTTAGAGAAGGATAGTTTTATTAGTGCATTCGATAAATTTGCGTTTTTAAGGTAAAATCGGATAAAATGATATGCAGGCTCGCTGCTCTTAAACTCATCCTAACAGGAAAAAAGTTATATTTGTTGCTGTTGTTGTGCTTGTTCGTCTTGTATTATTAATTTTAATTATGTACGAGTATCTGGTCATTGACTGACGTTAATTCAGTGGCAAAAACAGCAGCTTGTCTTCCTGTAATTGACAGGAAAAAGATGGTAAAAGAAGGTAGAGAACGAAGTTCAGAAAGTTGTTTTTACTGAATTGAGTCTCTTGTTAACAGCTCGAATTACATTCAGCTCGACTGAGGAATAACACGAACAACGAAACGTGACCAAGATTACAAATTATTTGTACGTTTCGTGAATTGAATCGAAGAAGGAATGAGAAGGAAAAGAAAATACGCTATTATTATGGTTGAATTTTTAAGATGGCTGAGGTAAGGTCCGTCTTTTCCGTCTATGGCGCCAAAGAAAAAGGAGCGGAGAAATTGGCACTCAGAAGACAACTCTTATCCTCTGCACGTGGCCGAAAAGAAAGATTTGCTTATAAAAAGCTGTTGTACTCACGAAAAAATGTACTATGCCTTAAAAATAAATTTAAACGCCTTTAAATTACATTTAAAGAGTTTGGACTGATCAATGCAGAGACACTTTTAATTAAGCTAACACTTTTGAATTTAAAGGTTTCATTTTATAAAGGTTTCTTAAACTAAAAAGCGTTGAAAATTTCAAAATTGTATAGATTTTTTGTGTATTTAACTACGAGTATTTTTTCAGATTTATTTGGAACTTGAAAAAACTCAGAGATTTGCAAGAGAGATTTTTGGCAATATTTTTTATGATAAACGTGAGTAACGAATACGGCATAAAACATATTCTTATTCTCATTAAAAATAAAGAGAAATTAATTCAAATCAATAATTTTGTTTAGAAAAAATCTATAAGCATTCATTTTCCGAGATATCAAATTTTGATGTCATTTGAAATTTAATAATTTTGGAACGTAACGCGAATAAAATAACCGTATATAAAGCCATTAAAAAGAAAAATAATTCTTCTTTCATTATGCCTTCAGGGAAAGCAGTAGCTATCCTGGAGCCACTTTCGTGCGGCCCTCTTCCTCTTCCCTTTGCCACGTTTCTTTGTATTGTTCGCTCTAGCAAGCCATTAAAATTGATGCCTGTCTTCTAAGAATTTATTCAAAATTATTATTTCGAATTTGTTTGCGCTTCGTGGACATCATTTGCATAGATAATCATTACTTGATGATGGAAATCATTCAATTACTTCCTTTTCGAACTGTCTTATCCTTTTCGAACAGGACGAGACAGATCTCAACAATGGCGACTTCTTGCGCAGACAGATTTATTTTCTGAAGTTTAACATCAAGTAAACGAACTAATTTCAATAACAAAGAGCTGACAGGAGGAAAGAATTATGTTATCGTAATATTGTACAGAAAAGAACGTAAACAACAACACTACTAGCGACTATAAAGAACACTTTTGTGTAAAAGACATTGTTGTCAACAAATTTTCCGCGTCTTTTAACAGAGCTTCTAACAATTTTAATGCGTAATGGCAATGAAATGGAAAGTGAGAAGGAATGGCCAAAGTGGCGAAGGGGAAAAGATAGCAAAAACGAAGAATTTCGTATCTTGCATTTAAGAACAGAAAATACAGCAAGACTAATAATGAAATACATAGAGATTAAGGAAGTAAGTTTTTGATCCCACAAAGAGAAATGAAATAGAAGGCTAATAGAAAGTTAAACCAAGTTAATTAATGTAGGATGAGATTTGGTTAATTTGACTGCATCAGCGTCATGAAAGTCGAATTGATGTACGATGATGAAATAAACAAGGCTCATTTTTCGATGTAGTAAAAGCCAGATTAACTATGCTGAAAGTGTCAACAATGTTGTCACGATTTTTTTCTAAATCGAAATGTCTTAAACTTCATGATTATACTTCTAGTATAATCCATCCTGAGACAATAGAGAAGAAGAAAATCGTAAAAATCACAACGAATTTCGGCCATTCCTTATTAAATTTAGTTTGGAGACGAACCCATTTCGACGATGTACCATTTTTGGTGGAGTCTAGACTAACTCACTTTTGACATAACAGTTTTATCTTACTTTCAATTTCAATTTTTTGACATAAAGTTTTATCTTAATAACTTCAAGCGAACAAGAAATTTTATTAAAGAAAAGCACACAAAGAAAAAAAAAGCAAAAATCATGCCACAATTTTAAGCTATAGAAAACTATAGAAAATAATATTTTTACTAAAATTTTTCTTGTGCATACTACGAGTATATCATAATCTTAGAACCTCTCATTTCGATCTATTAAAATCTAAACGGAAATTTGTGGTTATTGGCTTGTTCCCTTTAATTCTTAAGCATTTTTTTAACTGACTCTTAATGGCTTTATTAAGTCATTACAACTTTATGACTTTTCGGCCTCTTAGTTTTGATATATCTAGCATGAGTTTATTTGTTATGACGGTTTGTACAAGTATTATATACGACGCTCTTATAAATATTCTAAGTTGACAGCATAATCGTATGCAAATAAAGACATAGAAAGTAGCCTTAAGATAAATTAAGTGTAAAAATTAAATCAGAACCACGAAATAGGCACGCAAAATGTGACAGATTTATTCTTACAAGATTTAAAATTGTCGAAAACATTTATAACTTGTTACATAATTTCATCAAATAAATAATACGAGGATTTAATGAAATTGTGCGGAATTGTCCAAAAATTCTATAATATTAAATAATATTAAATAATTCATGATGGATGTTATAAATTACAAAACATTTTGACGGAAAAAAAAAATATACTTGTACATATTTCAATCATTCTTAACAAGAGTTGTTAAACAAAACTCTTGTATTTTTGATAAACTGAAGCTTTCGATTTTTAAGTCCAGCCAAATCTTATCAAACAATTCGTCGAAAATTCTTCGGCGGCATTAAACTTTTTTAACGAATGAATGAGCATGAATGAAGACGATTATTTTTGAAAATGTACAGAAAAAAAAAAATTTTCACTTTTTCGAGACTAAAGCGCCGATATATATATCTCTATAAATATGGCAAAAGATCTTTTTAACACATTTTACACATTCTCAACACACAACACAATTTCTGCCATCAATATTTCTTGAGCCTTTTGCTTTAGTGATTCTTTAATGATTTATATATGTATGTATAATGCGTAAAGAATTGACTTTTCGCTCTAAGGCCGTTCAAATGAAGCATTTTATAAAAAAAAATACTAACTTAACAACGCTCACCGCTGTATTTTTATTGTTTTTTAAAGAGATAAAAAACAAATTAACCACGGCAAAATATACAAATCTGTTTTGTTTCGACTTAAAAACAAAATTAAATTATCCATTATGTTTACACTAAAAAAACATGGTGTGGAAATATCTCGCATATATTGTGTTGAAATCAACAACCCACAATATTGCTTAAACATAATCGCAAAAGCTTCAGCCATTATTGTATAGCCGAACATGGATTTCAATATATTTTTGTAGCTCTTTAATGGTCAATTAATCACTTTAATATTGAATACTATACTCTGTGTATCTGTGTATAGGATACAAAGAAAATATTCACATTATTTGTTTGTCTTAATTATGATTTTTATTTTCCAGTTAAGTGGAATTTCCACAGCAGCGAAACTTATTGATTTATTTTTTGAGAAAACATTCAACAAATTATTGTACAAAATAACGTCAGCAGCAGTATAAAGCAAAATAATATCAATGAAAAAAAAACAAATGAAAAAAAAAATCAATGAATTTGAATCAGTTGAATGATTTATTTTAAATGGAATTAATTCACCCTTATGAGATTGTTCAATGGAAGTTCTTTTCAATCGAAGTTCTTGACTTAAATTCGTATCAATATAAAATTTTATTTTCATTAAAATTCAAGTCGTCTCTTAAGCAAAAATGTTTATTTTTTGTTCAACTGAATTCATGTACAAAACCTTCAGACCTTTTTCTCTGAAATTCAAACAAATACTTTCAAGGACGTATTCTCAATAAAATTAATCACATTATGCTAAAGATCTAGAAAACTTATATAGATTAAAAAAAAAAAATTAAACTTTTTTCCCATCGCAAGAGCTTTTGTTTTCAATTTTTGGCTTCAACACTGCAAGAGTTTTTGGCTTTTTCAGGTTCTAAGAATGCCATGTTTTAGTGACCATCGCTTTTAAAAATCTCAGTGTCCTCAAGCAATTTTCCAAAAGTAAGAGATTCCATGGAAACTTCATGAATAATTTAAGAAAAATTGTGTTGAGCGTATTATTATGGAAAAAAGAAACGGAGGGCAGCAGATCAACGATCTGTAATAAAATATCTAAAATTTTTTCGGACGACTAAAAAAATTCTAACACTTAAATAAAAGTGGCCTGTAATTTTTGGGGAATTACATATTTTTTTATAATGCTATACTTATGGTAGTAATAGTTATAGTATAATATAATACTGAAGCAATATTTAGTTCTGTTTAAGCGCAATTTGAAGACGTTTTTGGGTCGTTTAGTAACAGACCTCAATTATTGCGAATATTTGATGATCCATTAAAGCCAAAACGATCACATTTGTCGCAAAATAAATGCCCTTTCATCACGACAATGCACAATAGCAAAAAGGTTTGAAATACGAACTTACAAATTGCTGCCGCAGCCAGCGTCTTTTTAAAGATTTAACCCTTAGCAATTTCTTTCTTTAAGTTTCCAAACATGACAATAAAGGGTTCAGGACAAGGGAATTTGAAACGAGTAAGGACACCACCACCGAAACTGAAACCTACTTGTTAAAGCTTCATCAATCTTATTTTTTTTTGGATGGTTTGAAACCTGTCGTGCTAAAGGGTGAACATGCTGAAAAAAAATCGAAATTTTAGAGGCCTAAGCGGTTACTTATCAATTATCCATCGGAATTTTTGGGTGTTTTATTTTAACATTGAATTATTTTAATCTCGTTCAATGTTTTAATCTCGTTTCGTTCATTGTTTTTTGTTTCCTTTTTGTTTATTCTGGCAAGCAATAATTAATTTTCACCCTTGAGCCTATTTAAACGCTAATCTAAACTTACCGTGAGAGTATGAAGAAGAGTATGAAGTAGGAGAGAGAGAGTGAGGAAGGAATCCTAATTTCGGGAATAATTCTGTGAGGAGGAAAAACTTAAGAAGAACGAGTTTCTTGATATTCGTTAAGTCTTTCGACAGGGTTGTTGAATGATGAGGGCTTTTGGTGCGAAGGGTGAAAGAGAAAGAGAGAGGGTTTATAAGAAACCTAAAGTGGCAACTAACAAATTTACGAATAAGAAACCTAAACATAAACACGAATACAAAAACTTCTGCACATTGCCTAAATAAATCTAAGAAAAAGAAATAAATCTAAATAATGAAGAAAAGCGGGGCGAAAAAGGACTCAACAAATATGTTATTTACTGTTTCAATAAAAAAAAATTTACCATTTATGTGTCTTTAGGCAAGAACAATTTTTGAAAATCCATGAATCCATGAATAGAGTTTTTTTGCAAGCCTCTAAAGTGACATTAAAAAACTCATAAAATAGCTTTTTTTATTGAGCTTTTCACTTTCAGTCTCTTTCATTTCATTTGTAGCTTGTACTCGTTTATTTAAAAATAATTCAGTAATTTCAATATAGTCGTATGTACTTGTTTTTTCTTACTTATAACGCTGGAAGGTAAGCAAGGCGTGCTTCTAATATAATCAAAATATTTCTCAACATGAATATTTTAAGGTCCTCATTATCATCAACATCATCACTTCTCCTCTTTTGTGGATTATTCTGTTCGAGCTAGCGGGAAGGAGAAGAAAAAATTAATTACCCGCAGGACCAAAGGTTGGGCCAAACAAAGAATTGTTAGTTTTGTTTTGTTTTGTTTTGTGCGTTTCTTTGTTTTGCATGAAACTTTTGCTTTTGAATGAAAAGCATTTTGAATACAAAGCAAAAAAGCTTATCGAATCGTTTTATTGTTCGTTAAAAAATGCTTTTGGCTACTTTCAAAGTTTGGTATATGACATTTTATAAGGATTTTTTTTTGCGATAATTTATCTGGTTTTTTGGGTGAACGAATTCGCATCATCTCTTGTCAATTCAGTGTCTTTTATCGTTTGTGGTTTACTACAAACCTCCGCAATTAATAAATATGTGTGTACCTTTCTAAAAAATCCGAGATTTTCTAAAAAAAAAAAAATAAATTCATATTAATCTAAATTTAATCTATAATTACTAGTATAGATAATTATAACTTTCCTTAAATAAATTTTTGGTTTTATGACATTCGCATATTTTTTGTGTCCGTTTCCGTTAACGCGTTAAACCTCACGAATCATTTTTTTTAGCTAACTTTAGGTTTTTGTTTGCTTTCTAATGCAAAAAAAAAAAAAAAAAAGAAAAAAATTTAGAACAATTTTAAATTTTAAACGTCTCAATGACAAAATATATGTATGCAATGATGCCGCCAATACGTGTGTGTATGCTGTGTAAAGTTTTCAATAAGTTAACGAAATGAACAAATACTTCAAGAGATTGTACAAGGCCCAAGGTTTATTTGTTCTTCTTCTCGAGGCTATGTTGTAACATTAAGTATGTACGCATATCGATTAAATACGTGCTTTTTTAAATTTGAATTTATTCGCTTCCATTGAAGAGATAAATCTATTAAAATATTTGCTTTTTGTTTTTGTCTTCTCGATGGCTCTTTTTTGATTGCTTTTGCTTTTTCTGAGCTGCTGCTGCTGCTGCTGCCACGTAATTAAGTTGCCCGATTGTTATGCACGCCGCAGGTAATTAACACAATTCTTAATCATTGTCACACTGTGTTGGTGAATGTTGGTGAATGTTGGTTGTTGTTGTTGATATCAGCGCTGGTGGCTGTAGTCATTTTTTCTTAATTAACACTTATTCTGCATTAATTTTGCAGGCTCACAATCAACAGCCAACAGCTGGAAATTTTTTTGCTTGGTTTTTTTCATAAATTTTTTTTTTTTATTAATTTCATCTCTCGTTTACTTTTTCATTCTTCTGCAAGGAACTGTGTGAACTTCTATGATTTCTCTTGCTTTCTATACATTTCCACAAAAAAAAAACAAATTGTATTATTCCTTTCTTAACTTTCTTCTTTCCAACTATTTCCGACGTTTCCAAGGCGTCGAAAGTTATTGACCTTAAGGAATCTGGGTCCCATTTCTCTTGTTAATTTCTCGAAATTAATTGAAACTTCCACACTCCATTTGTGAATAGTGAGTCTTGTCTTCTCCATAGTAACTCTCAAGTCGAAAAATTCGGTGATTTGTTGCCGACAACCTTAACTGTATCCACCTTAGTCCGCCCACCGAGTGAAGGGCTCTTCCTCAAAATCGATTTCCGCAATTACATCTTCATTGTCGTCAAAATTGATTTATCACCAATATTATTAACCATCTTGTTGTTGAGTTCGATGACGTTCGGTCAACGATATTTGAAAGTATTCAGTCCGTTGGTTACATTGATATTTTTATTTTTATTATTTTTTTTTTGCTTGCGTAATTTTTCGGGCCATCTCGGAAGTCGTTGGTAAGCGTGTCCATTCCGTTTTCTTGGCCGCCGTAAGGTTACTTTTTGTAACCTTAAAAGTGATTTCTTTTTATGTTCATCGTTAATTTGATTCATTAAAATTACGAATATTGAGAAGATACTACTTGTAGGTTTCGGGTTATGAAATGAGTGAAAGGCTCATTGATTCGAATGGTACGCACGTGTGCGTTCGACAGTGAATGGTTTCTTTGATGGTGTTTACTTCATCCTTGATGGCGCCTTCAGCCCACGGCAAAAAGCTATTACACTCCTTCCACTTCCTTTCTTCCACAAGCAGGAAGAAAGAACAAGGAACGCAAAGAAGAGGTTGCTGAAATGAGGTGGCAAAATGGAAGTGGTAGAAACACTTTGGCAAGAGTGAGCAGTCACTCTTGCAAACGTTGCATATTTTTAGGCGCACGCTTTAAATGCTGTTTGCTTTTCTTTGAGAAAAACTATTTACCAATTTTTTCCGACATATTCCTTCTAAAGAATGAATGGCATGTGAAAAGCGCCTGAATTGTGGCATCAATCATATTGATCAATTACACTATTCTAACAATTATACAGATGCGTATCGTGTGTGTATAAAGAAAATACGATATGTTTCTGCGTGTCTGCGCATAAATTACTATCGCTTTTGAGGCACTAAAGCGACCTCCTCCTTCCAGCTCTTCCACAAATTATTCAAGCCATTTGTGAAGCATGTTTGTCTGCATTGATGCGTATAAATTGTGTACATACTATATCACAAGAGCAACAAACAATGTACCACACAATAAGAGGAACCCTTTGAAAGATGTAAACACTTAAGCGGGTGCCACTGCCTTACTTACATACTTCATGTAATGGAAACACATACTTCGAAAGCATTTAAAAAATCATTATTTATATTCTATCATTATTTATTATTGTATTTTTTTATAATTCAATATAACCAAACCTACGATAATATTTGTAAAGCGAAAAAAATGCGGAAAAAAAGTAGAAGAATAAAAAAATTGATGAATGAGATGAAACGCGAAATGAATTAAGAACGAAAATTAAAGAAAATTTAAGGAAAGAAAATAACTGAATTATTTTAGAATTTATAAATACCATTTATTTCACTCAGAAAGTTATTGACGGAGACCGAGAGCGAGACATCCGTTTAACACTATAAAAATGCTTGTAGATAATTTCTCCCAATTAAAAGTATTTTCGTTAAGTATTTGTCCTGCTGCCGATAGCATGGAACAGCTCTAATTAGTAAACTATACAAAGGCACGAATAACATAAACACTTTCTAACCCTTTCTGTCGCCATTTCCGCGAATATAATCCGCCCAAAATTGACAGAAATATCTGAAAATTAACCTCGATTCCGCGAATCGAGCTTTGAAATCTACAAAAGTGTAAAATTCACAGCGCACGGCAACGAGTTTATTTCTAACAAACAATAAATTTCTTGCTTTATTCGCATTTCATTAATGTTACACATACGCCGTGTTGCCAACGTCGCGTCACAAGTTGTTGCCAGCATGCGATAATTAGCATCGTAATTGTAACAAGCGCGTTATTAGAGAGGTTGCTGCTGGTCCTTGGTCGTTTGTCGAACTTCAACAATTATGACAAAGGGTGGTTAAAGTGTTATCACTAGGTGTATAATCACGCTGTTGGCTTTTTATAGTTAAGCTTATGATTAGGCCAAGCGCTGACTAGATGCGGTTATAGTCGAGGAGGCCGAGTAATGATTTTGTATGGTGACGAGTGTGATTAATTCTAGTCGATGGTACTTTACAAAGCGTTGACTTAAATACATTGAATTATGATTATAGATGATTGATGACAAAGTTAAAGGCGCAGTGTCGATAATATGTATATAACCAAATTAAAATAACCGATAACCGCAGGACAACAATAAAAAAATTAATGGTTAAAATAGAACTAAAGTTAATAACAAAGATGGAAAAACTCACACTTAATTCTTACCCTGACCTTAAAACAGCAAAAGCAATCATAAAAAAGACAATTTCGTACTTTAATTTTGCACTCATTCAGAAGTCATGTTTGTTTTATAGTTGTGGCCCGTTCTTTCTTTATCGTCTGCTACTTCTTCTTCCACTTCGTTTAGAACTATTCTAGGAATGCTGCTCCTTTACACTGTTCTGTCCTTCTTCTCGTTTTTGCTGTTGTGCCAGGCGTGCAGCGCCGGCGAACCCAGTAAGAAACGAGCTTCAATTAATTCAAGTGATTCAAATTGAAAATTGAATTTATAATCAGTAGACACAGATTGACTGCCAGAGTAATTTTTTTCAGACAGTTCTTATCAAGTAAGAAAAAGTATGAGGTGCGACCTCGATGTTGGATTAAGAGATAAAGTTACGTTACGTACAGCATTAAAATAGTAGCGCAATGTTTTTGGTTTTTTTATAAACTTTTTGGGCGTATCATTAAGAATTAAATGGCGTATCACAGACGAATTAAGCGCATTGTTAATGGAAAAACTTATTATGATAATATTCTTTATACGATAGAAAAACAACTTACAAGTTGACAAATTAATCGAAAATATTGAGTAAAAAAAGAATGTTTTAAAAAGCTTTTAAAGTATGCTTAGGATAGCTATGCTCTCGCAAACCTCAGGGCACTTTGTATTAACCCCTAAAACCATCGAAAGCCACGAAAATCGTTTGCTAAATTTTTCGGGAATATTTTAAGTTGACTACAGCAACTTCTCTTTCGCTTACTCTGCCCTCTCCTCATTTTTAAGCTGATTTAGGAGTTTCTTCCGGGTCGGAATACTTGATTTAAGCTTGTGGCCATGATTGCAAAGGTGTAATAAATATTTATACTTGGGTAAATATTTTCCTTGAACCATTTTTCACTAGAATTTTTCGAAATCAACACTCACTTTGTAGTGGGTTTTTTTTTTACAAATACTCGTATAACATTTTATGAAAAAAAAAACAAAATTTCATCAGAGTAATTGGGTCAAGATTTAATACGCGTATGGTATTATGCACGTACATATTAATACGATGGCTATATGAATTTCGTAACAAAAATATACGAATTTCCTTCGAAAAAAAGGGCGAAATTGAAACAAAAAATCAAACTCCAATTTGTTTATTTAACCTTGGCATCTTGACATAGTATACGATGCGACATTATAATGAATAGAATTATGTTACAATACATATGGATGACATCGGAGCACCCTGCTGCGGCTTCTATGATGTAAAATAAATTGAAAGCTATTGAAGAGGCGACAGCAAGCATCAGCCTTCGTTGTCAGAAGTGATAAGAGAAGCCACACGACACATGCGTCAAAATCAAGCGTGGCACCATGCAATCTCTTGTATTTGGATTTACCGTCTATTCATCATCAATCTTCTCTTGTTCGCCCACCAATCGCTTTTATATTAAATTTAATATAGTACTATAGAGAAATATAATACAAGATAAGAACAACTTTAGCCGGCTACATTATTCGAATAAATATTGTTCGAAATATTTACCATAATTTGTTGTTATATAAAAATTACAAAAAATTATAAAAATTATAAAAAATTATAGAAAAATTTAAAAAATTAATAAAAAAATAAAATAAAATAAATTAAATTAAAAAATTATAAAAATTATAAAAAATATATAAAAATTACAGTTTTTTGTGGGCAAAAATAATTAGAAAATTCAAAAAGCACAAACCATTGAAAATAATTTGTGACGAAAGGGGTAGGTAACACTCACAGAAGCCTAAAAAACAATGAAAACCAAATACAAAGAGTAAATAAGAGCCTTCTGGTAGGGTAAAAAAATTTTACCAATTTTGGGCTTTTGGGGCGGAAGTGGTAACCCCCAACCCCTATTGGGGTTGTCCAATTAGGGTCGTGTGTGATGTCAAATTTAAGCTCTGGCTGAAAGCTATTAAATGGCATATTATTTGAAATACAATTTATTTGAAAAACTTATTAATTTTAAATGTTTTTTAACATACAAGAATAATATTAATTTTATTTTGCACTCAATTTCTAGCTTTCTAATTTTGCGGCAATCCTTTCCGGCTTCGTAATGAACTCATAAAAATTTCGGCTTTAAACTTTTTTTTAAGGCCAATGCTGTTTTTCTCTCATCTCTCAAAATATCTCAAAAATAACTCAAAGACGTATCAAATCTTGTTTCTGGGCGCTTCGTAACGAATTCGAATACGCTTCAATTGAAGCGAAGTGTATGTATGTATATATTTTTGTATATTTGTGTGTGTGTGTGTTGATTAGTAATTGCTTACCCACGTATGTATTTGTATGTGTTGTTGATCTATGAAAAAGATTATATGAATGTGTCCAGCGTACATAATTGACGCACAAAGCGTTCGAGGCCGTATCAATTCCTAACATTTTGATGGATGATTTTTAGAGAAAAACAAAAAAAAAAAAAAGAAAAATAAAGCAAGCACCGCCCAATGAAAATCTCATAAATATAAAATCATTCTCCACCACGCCCATGAAAGACATCAATCGGAACCTATTAAGTACACATCAGTGTGTTCTACCATGTTCCGTATAAAATGGAAACATATTGATGGTCTTCTTTTTTTAGTTTTTTAATGTTGTTTTTGTTTTTTTTTTGAGTAAACAAACAACACAATTCAAACCAAAAAGGAAAAGGAAAAGTTGCGAGAACGCGGGCGGAAGGGGGTTAATATTATTCAAGGCTGACTGAGCTTGTCAAGACGTTGCGTAGCACTTGTTGCTTGTTACACACGTTGCGTGTCGTGACGCTTTCGTTTGTCAGCAAAGCGCTGCTTATCAATGCTTATCAACGAAGCACCCTTCTACATCTTTTTTTGAATTTTTTTGGCTTTTTTTTGTTTACGGAAGCAACGTAAGCAACCAATTTAACAGAGCAAATTTGTCAAAACAAACGAAACGGAAACAAACTCAAGGAAAATATTGTTATGAATAGTTTTTTCAGTGAGAAGGAGGAAGCGGGAAGTGTTTTAATAAATTTCATTTTTACAGTGACCGACCGACCGACCGACCGACCGACCGATCATCCGTGAGCAGATCTTTGACGAGACATTTGATTTTTGTCTTATTTTCAACCAAAAAACGGCAGAAATTGCCATTTTCTCACCTTAACAAACGCTCACCGATACACACACACACACACACCTTATGTACAATTGATGTTATCCTTCGTAACTCGATTCATTGTATATTTAAGTAAGTATACAGGGTGTTACTTTTCGATAAAATGCAACAAAGTCGTGAAGGTTGCAAAAACGTGTAGATTGCAAAATTGAAACGAGAAACAATCGCAGCAAAAGAAAAGCTTTCTGAAAAGCTTAAATTTTTGCCCAAAACTTTTTTATTATATAAAATTTGGTTTTTCAAAATTTCGGGGAAAATTAACCAAAGCATAATACTTTCGAAAAAAACATTTTCTTTAGTCCTGTTAAACTTATTCTTTCGGCTTTTCCTAACGCTTAAAAAAGGGAAAAAAGTAATTAGACTCTGGAAACCTCGCACCCTTTTTTTGTGCGGGCAACTATGCACAAACATATTGACGTATTGGCACAGTGAAGACGCCTCTTTTATTGCTCGAATTTTGTAATTTAAGCAGAAAATTGTTAGCCAAAATCGGTAAAAGAATGAATATAAAGTATGTATATATTTACAAAAAAAAAACTAACGGAAAAAAGTACTAACGAGCTATTTTTTCGTACTTTTTGTGTTTGTTTTTTTTTTTTCGTTTTTTTTTTTTCTTAAGCTCGGCACCTTCGCCTTTAACTTTTTCTGCTGATAAAATAGAAATTTTACCAACCGAAACCTTGGCAAGACTTGGCAAGAATGCTTTATTCAAGGAAACGATAGACTGTAGAATCGGTAACAATAAATTCTAAACGCGGCCAAGACACGCAATACAACAACAGCAGCAGCAAATAAGGCAGAAAAATGCAACAACAACCATAACCGACTTGGAAATGCAAGAGTTCGTTTTCGATGGTGGTTGCTACACCAGCGCAAACGTTGCCAGAGCACGTTAAACGGAAACGGAAGAAGTACTTAGCAGAAAACGCCTGTAGAGCGCTGAAAATTTGTTATGGTTGCGAAAAAATAAGCCAGATGCTAACGTGTTAAGTTTTGGCCAAACTGCAGCAGACGCTTTATTGCAAGGAAATGCAATAAAAACACATTTATTTTTTTTATATCCGTTTGATTATCTTCTGGTTTTCTTCTGGTGAAGAGAAAATGTAGAGCTGTTGTGAGCAAGAGCGAACGACAGGAATGAGAAAAGGAGGAAAGGAGTAAGGAATAAAGAGGATTAGAAACAAGAAGGATGCAAGCAATAATCGTTTAATGCATCCGCACGATTTATGCATTTAAGTAGTAATATTCCAAAGCTTATGCAGACTTCGTGTAAGTCAAAACGGAAACAACAAACACACACACACACACACACACATACACCGAAAAGCTTTTATAGTAATAATATGTACATACATATATAGAAGTAACCATATGTTGATTGCAGACCGAGATCATGCAAAAGAGTTACTCAATATTGTGACGCCCAAATAAATTTAGACGCCACATATATATTTTATATTATAATAATATATATTTAGTAGTAGTTTAAGTAGTATTTAAGCAACACTGCAATCAAATAACATTGAACATGAAAATAACAAGGACAAAGGGATTGTTAAAACAAGAGCTACAAATCACCAGCGACTCTCGCGAATACGAATAAACGAAATAGCGACGGAGAGATAAGAAATAAAAGGGGTGAAGCGTGGGCAACGACACTTGAAACTACAATTAGATTGGGGCTTTGCAATAGGCGTGACGAGAACAGATAGGTTATCATAAGGCAACAGTTCTCCAATAACGCGACAGTTTGGTTGCTACAGTTCACCAACGCTCTGGGTATAAAAGAGCGTGCACAGACTAGTTTTACTCAGATTCCTCCGGGGCAGTCGAGCCCATCAGTTCTCTCTAGCTCCAAGCGTGGTAAGTCCTTTCTATTCCTATTATTCCTATCCTTCCTTATAAGCATAATCCTTGTAGTTGAAGTAAGGACTGTAGCAGTCCTGTCAACACAAGCCTTGTGCCAAGTTGTGCTTTATTCACGCGTTGCAGTAAGAGCTGAAGCAGCACTGGCAACCGGGGATTTAGCTATTATCCTTACTCCTCTTATATCCTTACTCCTCTTATCCTATTGCTAAGCGCGATCCTTGTAGTTGAAGTAAGGACTGTAGCAGTCCTGTCAACACAAGCCTTGTGCTGGTTTGCTCAATTCACGCGTTGCAGTAAGAGCTGAAGCAGCACTGGCAACCGGGGATTAGCAATTATCCTTGCTTCCCATCTATATCCTTCCTAATCTATGTACTGAAAGTGCTCACGGTGGACAGAGAGGCGGTTAAAGTAAAATATATAGTATATATATAAAGCGCGTAGTAGAACCGCAACACACGAGCAAGAGGTGATAAGACGCATCACCCACGAATCGCGTTTGATCATAAGCAGGTAGACAAAAGGCGCAGTGCAATTGGTCCGCACTGGCTGAACATAGATATCGACGACGCGGCAGTGATCTTCGCAACATGCAGTACGAATAGGGAGAGCGTACATAGGAATACATACAAAGGAAAACATACCACCAAATGTTAATTGGTTGCAGTCCACATAGCCAATAAGAATAATCGATATTCTCTACATAATAATTGACAATAAAAATACAGTAAAAGATAAAGAAGAATCTTTTCCTTGAATATAGTCCCAGAAATATAAATTTTCTGTGATGAAGCCTGGACAGCCCTGAGTGATACCTCAGCCAAGAAGAAACTAACGTTACAGATGGCGCCCGAGCAGGGACTATAATTTCAAAGAAAACAACGCAGAAACAAGCACCAGAACGCAGATTGAGAACAATATCGATATACGTACACCAAGATAGTATAACAACATGACAAGAACAACGTGGATATACTATTTGAACAAGGAAGAGCTACAGCAGACGGCACAGGAATTTCGTTTGGCTGACACTGGAAGTGCAGAAGAATTAAGGAAACGTCTTTCTACGTTTATAACAAGTGGAGCACATGACAGTACTACAGAAGAGCGTCTCAGAGAACTGGAATCCATGTACAGTAGGAGCCAAACAACACCTGCTGTATCAGATGTATCAACAGCTGTAGCAACACAGACCAACGTAAGAAAAGTAGCGGAGGTATTATCAGCAACACAAGACTACACGGCGGTTATTGATAAAGTAAGAAAATGGTCCATTAAATATGGCGGAGGTAGCGACGCACTTGCTTTCATCGAACGCATAGAAGAGTTAGCAGAGGTATACAACCTCAACATAGATCTTCTTCCTCGAACAATGCCAGAACTCCTAAAGGATAAAGCACTGATTTGGTATCGAAATAATAATCGTCAGTGGGAACAGTGGCACACATTCAAAGCGGACTTTTTCAAATTTTTCCTGCCTGCGCGGTATTTTGAAAAACTCGATGACGAGGTTAGAAAGAGGCGGCAACAACCAAACGAATCTTTTCAAGAATACGTAATTGCCCTTCAAGATCTAATGCGACATACCAATTATGGCGAGGCAGAGAAATTAGAACGAATCTTCCGAAATTGCAAGACGGATTACCAATTTTATATCAAACGAAAGGATTTCAGCAATTTAAGTGAATTAATGGCATTGGCCGAGGATATGGAGTGTCTCCAATTGGAAGAAGCAAGTACCTCCTCCACTAATTCACGTAAGCAAGAAATTAAACATCGGGAAACGCAAGTAGTGCCAGCTTACAGAGACCCGAAGAGAGCCTGCCGTCGTTGTGGCCAAGAAGGACATTTGAAGTATGGTTGCAGAAATCCATATGTAATATTTTGTTGGACATGCGGAAAAGAGGGGGTGAAGTCATACGAGTGCTGCAAACAGGGAAACCCCACCGGGATCAACCAGAAAAGAAGGACAAGGTACGAGAAACATGTCTTCAAAACAAGTTCCACGTTAAGTCAAGGTAGCGATCGCGTTACTGCAGTTGTTCGTCTCAACGGAAAAGAAGTGGATGCTGTCATTGATACTGGAGCATCAAGAAGTTTCCTCAGCGAAGAACTGGCAGGACAGTTAGAAGAAGATGGAACGGCCCAAACAGCATATGTGGCCGTACGATTAGCAGATGGTCACACAAGAAAGAATCCAAAATCAGTGAATGCGACAATCCAGTTCGGCAACCAGAAGCATAGAATTCCATTGTTGATACTTCCTGGAGCTATTGATTGTCTAGTACTTGGATTAGATTTTCTTTCAATGATGAACGCGAAACTAACCATTGGTGGAAAGACAATTACACTAAGAGATATGCCTGTTAATGCTACTTGTCCAATAAGAAAGACTGGAAATAAGGATTGTGAAAGACCGATCATTTCTAGGAGAGCTGTAGAAAATAATGAAGAAGTAACTTGTTCCTGGTTAAACAGAAAGAGACAGGAAATAGTCCAGAATCCAGAACAATTCTCCGATTATTTAATAAAAGGCGACCAGCTGTTTCGGTATATTCCACAGAGTGTAGGAGATAAGCATTGTTCTCCTTGGAAATTATGTGTGCCGAAACCATTGCGGTTAAAAGTGCTTAATGAAAATCACGATAATTCAACAGCCGGGCATCTAGGAATCCGAAAGACTACGATGCGAATAATGAAGAGCTACTATTGGCCCGGAATGGTAAGGGAAATCCGGCAACATGTACAGAAATGTGAATCCTGCAAGTTTTATAAATCACGATTGCCGAGAACTCGATTGAAAAGGACTACGTTCGGCAAAACAGAGGTAAACCAATCACCCAAGAAGAGAGCCGACAGAATAAAGAAAGTGTTCCAAATCGTGCCACCGAATTTACCGAGAGCAGCAAAGGACCAGGCACGATACTGCAATCATAGACGACGACATAGGCAACCAGAAATTCGAGAATCAGTTCGGGTAAGAACCGACCATATATCCAAAGAGGCGGAGCGATTTACAGCCAAACCAGCGCCCAGATATGATGGTCCACACCAAATACGGATAGGACTTACGTCACCGGTTGTTGCTCAGATAAGACGAAAGGGAGATAAGCACATTCGGACGGCTCATGTAAATGTGCTCAAGCAAGACGAGTCTACAGCCAGACCAATAGAAGTCCAGAGAAAAACTGCAGAACTAGTTCGACAGAGGGCAGGACCAACACAGGCTGAACATCTGCAGCTGAGAAGAAAACAGCAACGCTTCGTGATGAAGGTGGACAACCTATTCTACAGCGTACGTGTCAATAGGTCAGGAAGCGCTAAGGTGTTCTTAATTTCGGCGAAGTAAGGAGGGGATGTGACGCCCAAATAAATTTAGACGCCACATATATATTTTATATTATAATAATATATATTTAGTAGTAGTTTAAGTAGTATTTAAGCAACACTGCAATCAAATAACATTGAACATGAAAATAACAAGGACAAAGGGATTGTTAAAACAAGAGCTACAAATCACCAGCGACTCTCGCGAATACGAATAAACGAAATAGCGACGGAGAGATAAGAAATAAAAGGGGTGAAGCGTGGGCAACAACACTTGAAACTACAATTAGATTGGGGCTTTGCAATAGGCGTGACGAGAACAGATAGGTTATCATAAGGCAACAGTTCTCCAATAACGCGACAGTTTGGTTGCTACAGTTCACCAACGCTCTGGGTATAAAAGAGCGTGCACAGACTAGTTTTACTCAGATTCCTCCGGGGCAGTCGAGCCCATCAGTTCTCTCTAGCTCCAAGCGTGGTAAGTCCTTTCTATTCCTATTATTCCTATCCTTCCTTATAAGCATAATCCTTGTAGTTGAAGTAAGGACTGTAGCAGTCCTGTCAACACAAGCCTTGTGCCAAGTTGTGCTTTATTCACGCGTTGCAGTAAGAGCTGAAGCAGCACTGGCAACCGGGGATTTAGCTATTATCCTTACTCCTCTTATATCCTTACTCCTCTTATCCTATTGCTAAGCGCGATCCTTGTAGTTGAAGTAAGGACTGTAGCAGTCCTGTCAACACAAGCCTTGTGCTGGTTTGCTCAATTCACGCGTTGCAGTAAGAGCTGAAGCAGCACTGGCAACCGGGGATTAGCAATTATCCTTGCTTCCCATCTATATCCTTCCTAATCTATGTACTGAAAGTGCTCACGGTGGACAGAGAGGCGGTTAAAGTAAAATATATAGTATATATATAAAGCGCGTAGTAGAACCGCAACACACGAGCAAGAGGTGATAAGACGCATCACCCACGAATCGCGTTTGATCATAAGCAGGTAGACAAAAGGCGCAGTGCAATTGGTCCGCACTGGCTGAACATAGATATCGACGACGCGGCAGTGATCTTCGCAACATGCAGTACGAATAGGGAGAGCGTACATAGGAATACATACAAAGGAAAACATACCACCAAATGTTAATTGGTTGCAGTCCACATAGCCAATAAGAATAATCGATATTCTCTACATAATAATTGACAATAAAAATACAGTAAAAGATAAAGAAGAATCTTTTCCTTGAATATAGTCCCAGAAATATAAATTTTCTGTGATGAAGCCTGGACAGCCCTGAGTGATACCTCAGCCAAGAAGAAACTAACGTTACAATATCACGTAACAAGTAAAGAGAGATCACGTAATGCAGATAATCAAGATAACAAACGAGAAATACAAAGAACTCATAATAAAGAAGCTGATGTTGTGTAATAGAGATAAAAATTTGTTGCTTAATATCACGTAATAAATAAACAGAGATCACGTAATGCACATAATCAAAATAAAAAAAGAAAAAAACAAAAATATAAACAGCGCCTGGAATTTTTTAGATCATGTAATAGATTGGGCTTAGGCTTGATAGACGATATTTAAAATACTGTTTGAGCTAAAGAACGTTTTTTTAAGTAATAAAAATCCTTTAACAACAGCCGGAGTTATAGCCCTTTCATACCTTTATATAGGTATACATATATATTATAATTACATACAATATACGAGCCTCGAAATAGAATACCACAATATTTTAACACTCGAAAAATATGTTTTTGTTTGATCGAAAGATATTATAACTTTTACATAAATTGTGTTGGTAAATGCAAATGTAAGTTCTTCAGAGATCATGAATAATGACAATCGGTAAAGAAAAGAGGTAACTATTAACCCCGAACTACCACAACGCCACCAACTACCGAATGATATACATATTAGAGAGTTGCATGAGACGTCTTTTGCAACGGAGGAATGTCTTTTGTAAAGACCTGAAAATATGTATATGAATAACCTTTTGGGCTTTTAAATATCTTTCGCACCTCATCGATAATATCAGTGCCTGATATTAGTATTTCTTCTCAACATTTTAAAATAAATAGTACTCGAATTTTTTTATTAAGTTCCGTTTACCTGATATAAAAAATTAAGTTGCTTTGATTTTAGTTTTTCAATAGTTTTTGATAGTATTGCTTTAAGCAATATTTCACACAAATATGTTTAATAAAAAAGTTCACCTGTACACTATACTAAGATAGAACTATTACACTTATTTCTTTAACTTGGCATATTCCTTATAAAATAGTTTAGTTTTTATATTTTTGTTTATATTAATCTTTCTATTTCTAATAAATTATTTATATTGAATTAAACTTTTGTTAAATAAAGTTATTGTATATCTGTGATTTGTTATACAATATTTATTTACTTTTTTTCTTTATTTTTTTTTTTTTTTGTTCTTAATCTATGTATATTTTTGTTATGTTGTATTATTTTTACAATTAATTTAATTCGTACATATTTTTTTCTTTTAGATTAATTTAAAATACAGTTGAATTAAAATGTTTGCCCACTAAATGTACAATATCTACGATACAGTCAATACACAGCACACAATATAACACCATCTGATATACAATAGTGCTCTCGTATTTATTGTAAATTTACTGTTAGCTGAACTTGACGCTACCGAACGCCCGCAGCAACTGAATCCAAACAAATACAAAACGTTGATTATATTCAAACGCGCTTTTCATTTTTGCAAAAATGTGGTGAGTTTTTGGTGAAGCACGACGCACATCAAAACTTCGAAACTGTTCTCACCCAAAGCAATTCCTTCTCAGACTTTCAAGAGTACTGACCTGATGGCGGCACTTTAACCCTCATCTCAACTACAAATAATATGTTACTCCTTTTTAGTGTTTTTTATATAAATAAGTAAATAAGAAATACATTTTTTTTTAGTTCAGAAAATGGTCCAGAACATGAGAAAATAAATTTTTTATTGATATTTTCAGTAATTTGAATAAAAATACTGAAATAAGATGGAAAAAAAAATTTGAGTAATACATAAAAATCTTCGGGGACAAAATATCCAAACTAAACAAATTTCAAAATATGGACCTATTTCGGCGTAACCCTGCTCTATATACTCTAATACTTTTTAGCGGAAAGCGGAGCTTTTTTGAGAGAGAAAAATTTCGTGCTTGGAGATTTTATCTTGAAGATTTTGCCATGGGATACTTTGGGCTTAGAGGATTTTGGGATAGAGATTTTGGATTGGATATTTTTTTTTTTTTTATTTTTTAATAATTTTGTTTTTTTTATTTTTTAATAATTTTTAATAATTTTGACTCACTCTGAGCATTTTTTATAATTTTTTATGATTTTTAAACTTTCTTATGAGAAAAAATATATTAGTTAATTAGTTAGAATTAGTTAGAAAAAATATTAGTTAATTTTTAAGTCTTTTCTTTAAGAATGCTTTGAAATTTCGAGATATTTAGGATTTATTTAAGAAAAGGCACTAAACTATTTTATACACAGCGCTGAGATAAGGATCAATGTGTTTACTGAGTTTCCATCTGGTTCTTCAACACAATGCTTTGAAACGTTGCCTCCGGTTTTGCGATTGAAACTGTTCTCACTAACAAGCTGCCAAACGCATGTCTCCGGATTATCCGTACGTACAATATATTGTTTACAAAAGTGAATATTTTCCCACTCTCATTCTTACTTTCTCTCTCTCTCTCTCTCTGTGTCTTTTGTTTAAATGTTTCTTTTTGCTTTTCAGTGCTTGTTGCAATGCTAGAATTCTTGGCGCTCTTAATTTTTTCCGGGAAGAATAAAATTTTATACTTTTTTAATTAAATACTATATACATATATATATATATATCGTATATATTGTTTTAAAATTTTTTTTTTATTATTTTTTTTTGTCCGCCAGAAATTTTGTTATGTTAATAAGAGAGTAATGCAATGCGACTAAAGGACTAATATTTAGGGACTAAAAGACGCGAAATAATTCGCAATTTGTTTATTGAGAGCAGATCTTCTTTCTCTTTACTCTCTGTTCCTGTGTGCCAAGATATTCATAGAAGGCTTACCCGTATTCAGCTTCTGAAGGTATTTTCCACACAATTTTTGAATAAATAAAATGCATGAAATATTTGCTACAAACAATATTCATTGAACTTAACCGATCTATATCAAGTTTCCTCAGAATAACCTTAGAAAATGTTTGAAATGGTTATTATTGTTGTAAAGAGAGTTAATGCTAAAGTTTATATTGATGTCAAATTAGTTCACGAGGACTGTAGGGATGATGATGATGATTATGGTTTAATAATAATTATAATAATATTGTGCTTTTAGACGTCATGTCGATGTTGAAGATACTTGTTATACATACCTTACATACCTTTTTTTCTTTTACACAATATTTTTGTTGGCCCAATTGTCACGATTTTCATTACTTTGACAATATTTTTTCAAAGGTAAGACAAGCTATGAACAGTCGCAGGTGTTTTAATACTTAAATATTTGCTTAAATGAGGTTTATTGAATTTTTTTACCAAAAAAAAATAACAGACAGAAAAACTTTGCGAAAATTTTAATGTATTTCATTGAAAGAAGTCCAAAAAAACATGTTAGAAACAAATAAGAAAATAAAGAACAAATTATTTAAAAAAAATAAACACTACGAATTCTTAATTGAGTAATAATTAAAATATTTTCTAGTTATTAAAAGATTTGAGTTGTTAAAAAAATGAGTATTTTTTTCAAGACGGCCCCTTTTTAAAGCTTTTGATTAAATTTTGTAAAAATTTCTGTAGCCGTTGCGAATGAGTTCACTTTTCATCATTTTTTTCCCAGAATTTAAAATAAAAACTAAATTATGCTTTTTTCTCCGATCCATATTCTTTCCATTTTTCAAAGTATGTAGTTTTCAATTGTTTTCAGACCTTCTAATTTCTTCACAGTCTTTTTGGAAGTGAGTTTTGCTTAAATTCAATTATTCTTGTTTAATTTAATTATCGTATAACGCAGCCTAATTAAATGCAATGATGCTATGTTTATGCTCGTTAAAATTTAAGACAAACTAATATGAAACAACTTCGTTAAATAATAATTAAAATAATAATATTCAAGAAAATACAATATTACACATTTATGTACAATTGGTAAACAGAATGCATCCTATCCCTGTCAGAAATGTGGCAACCAGTTACCATGAAACTAGAATTGAAACAAAACCATAAAAGCTGTTAATGAAAAAGAATACAAATTTCATCAGTCACCTTCGAAGTTGACGCAAAACGCGAAACTCAGTTTCTTACAGGGACGATGTGTAAATAACTAAGTATGTGTATCAATAGTTACATAACTAGATACACACACATACACAGACAGACACAAACGCATCTGCACACACTTACACATGACCGGGATGCTCTTTGCTTTTGTGAGAAATTTTTGAAATTGTCATTGCTACAGAGATTATTATATTGTAGTAAATGCTTGTGGGTAGAAATGAACAAATAAAAAAAATGCATTAATTCAAGTTTGTGTTAGTTCGTGACAGAGAATGCGGTAGTATGGAATGTTGTTTTGTGAAAAGTTACTTGGTTTATTTTTTTTTTTTTTCAGAATATATTAAACGATGTAATATTCTCTGTCAGTTTATACCCTTTCTTTGGCTTCTCATTGCATGCGAACATTTGTGCAGAAAGAAGAATGTAAACAACCAAACGTGTCTGAGAAAAAAATAAAAGTGTCTTATTATTGCCTTCAAATAAACAACAAAACAATGCACGGTAAAATTCGTTAAAATCCGGTAAAATTTATAAAATGGATATTAGTAGAAAGGAGCGAAATTTAAAATTATATCGTAACATTTCCGGGAAAAATTTGCGTATATTTCATTAGTTGTGATCTAAAGTAAAGTATATAAAATTTAAAAAAATTAAGTATTATTATAGTAATTAATAATTAAAAATTAAGATTATTATATCGTAACATTTCCAGGTAAAATTGGCGTATATTTCATTAGTTGCGATCTAAAGTAAAGTATATAAAATTTAAAAAAAATTAAGTATTATTATAGTAATTAATAATTAAAAATTAAGATTATTAAGATTAAGATTATAGGTATAATTAAGTTGATAAAAATTAAATTAAATTTCATATTTTTCTGTATCCTTATATTTTGAAATTTAATGTTTTCTCTACTCCTTAGTTTTGATTGAAAAAGCAAGAATGGTATAAATTTAAACTTCTATATTAAATATATGTACATACAAACATATGAACCGTTTTCTCTGAAAGTGTTGTAAGTCCATTCTTTTTCATTTCGAGTTATTTACATATTTTCATTTTGAATGCAATGCAATTCTTTTGTTTTATAAAAAGTGTAGATTTTATAGATTTTATATATTTTATATATTTTTATAGATTTTGAAAAGATGATGATAAAAACTAAATTGAATGAAAATCTCGTAAAAGATCATACCAGAATAAAAGTTATCTCACCATTAACGCACCATTTCTTAATGCAATGGACTTAACGCACTTTCATATAAAACGGCTCAGATAACATAAATATAAGAATTTGTGGTTTATTTATTGTTGCACGTACGAAGCATATATCGTACATACATCACTATTGAAACAAAAATCAGCGTCGGCATGAAAAATAATCCCAAATAATATTATATTCCCAGATAATGATGCCAATTTCCAGAAGCGGATAAACATCGTCGGGGATAAAATAAATCAATTCAATTCAACAACGTCAATTTCGACGCTCATTCTTCGTAGTTTGCAAAATTCAGTATGCAATTTTCTGATAACAACTGAATGTAATCAAAATTGTCGAATTTTGTCAAAGTAAATTGAATTTTGTCCATAACATCAATTTAAAATCATTGATGATGAGCTTCGCAGATTTTAGTTTTATTATGTTTATTTGGTTCAGTAATGTTATGTGCTATTTTGGAATGTACAATAAATACAAATTCGTACATAGCAAAATCATTAAATTAAACAGATTCAGCTGTTCTTAGTCTGTTTCTTGTGCCCATAGATTATATTCTATCTATATCTAGCGTTGTACTCGTATAAAAAAACAAAAAGATTTCATTGTATTCTGAGTGTATATATTCTTATAATAACCATAAAATGCTCATCAAAAACGTCCCGTAGCAAAAGCCAAATATTCAATACTGCTCACGCCTTATAAATTGTTTACTTAGATGGAATTGTGCATAATTTTTGTTCCAAAATCGTTGTCGCATATTAATGAGACTATTAATACTTGTAGTATTTAATCCAGGGAAATAACAAGAGCACACCTGTTCCGACGATGATGATTTTAACGCAAACAATGTTTAATTTGTTCATTTCTGTACTTTATTGTTTCGCCAACCAACAATTTGTAGAATTTGTTAAACCAAGAACGTCCGTGTCAGTTTGTAGGTTGCCATTACGGTGGTTAAGCTTTTCATGTTAACTTTGTGGTTGACACATCATGTTACCTGAAAATAATTAAATTTTGCTCTTGTGTGTTGCTCTTCAGAAAATAAACTGATAGAACTTAAAATTAAATTATTTATTTAAAAATCTACCTACTTGTAGATTTTTTTGATAGGTTTCAGAAAAAATTAATTCTGAATTTATTTATCGTATGATTATGTGCGCTGTTATAATAAACTATTTTTATTTGTATTTGAATTTCATGCAATTCATTTAATTTTAATTTATTTTTGCTTAATTTTCACTTCTCAGATTTCGTTCAAACAGTCAAAAATTTTTGATTTATTTTGCAATAATTTTAAATTTTATTTGTTTAAAATTTTAAAATTTTTTCTTATTAATTTTCTCTTAATTTTCCTTTCTTGGCGAGAAGTTGTACAACATTGTTTACAACTTATGCAACAAAGGGGACAATATAATGTTGATTAATCTTTGTTTATTACGCTAAACATAACATGACGTTACATGGCGAGGCATTATATTAATTACATGACATCACAGAAATGTGTCATGACTTTTTCGACCAGATAATATTATTTATTATGATTACACGAAAATATAATTTTCTAATAACATAAAAAATAATAATATTGCCTTGAACTGAAAAAAATAACAGAAAAAAAATGTTTGTTTTAACCAAAAATAAAATGAAGTTTCTTTACTATTTTTTCCGTCTCTTTTTTTTTTGATATTTTTTTCTAATAATTTTTATTGTTAAAGACTTGTCGATTTTAATGCATGACATATAATTTTGTATATTAGAAATTGACTGTGCGACAATATAGTTTTCCAGCGAATTGTAATCGTCCATATAATTTTAATTTCTTACAAGAAAATTAAGACTTCTTCTTCTTCTTATAAGAATATACATATAAACTAACCAATTTCATCTGCGTATCGTTTGATGGATATCCATTAAAGGATCTTCAATATATGTGCGTAAGCTAAAGTTTTCAGAAAAGCCATAAAATGTTTACGATCTTTTACACGACTTCTTTTACAACCCATACTTGTATTTTTTTTCGAAGTTTTTATTATCATACACACGAAGTGAGAAGGTCAGGAAAAGTACTCAAATCGACTCGAAGTCATGTAAATTGGTGCAAATCAGTATGTACGCCTGCTGCCGTATACGTATCGATATATGTATGTAGCTATATACATGTATGTACGATTATATTTATGCGACTTGGTATATACATATGTACATATGTTTGTGGGGTCGAGTTTACATTACCGCGAAAGTATTCTCAAGCGTGAAAATGTTTTCTTTTGAGAAACATTTCTGAGGTTATCACCTGAGAGTGAGCTTTTTTTCTTGATAGCGTTTATAATCAACAGCAACACACACATCATCACACTGAGAGGCCAGTTACCCATACTCCTACACAGTTCTCTGCATCTGGTGCGTGTACAGAAAAACTGGGAATTACTCATTATAGATATAGTCTCTGTGATGTTACATATATCACATTATTTCATAAACATTTTTTGTGATATTGTACATACAAGTTATTAATATTATACATACAAGGATTTTCCCTGAAAACCTTCATACCATTTCGCTGTATTTTACCGCAAACTTCTTGTATTTTCACGTATCGTTTCAGAATTTTCCGGTAAGAATTCACTTTTTTTAAAGTGTGGAAAACCTCTTTAATGCATTTTAATGCGTAGCCAAATCTTTATAAGTGAGAAGAATAGGTAAGTACTCGTATATTAATCATAATCATAAATAAATTAATAGAAAATTTTATTACGAAATGAAAGTTGTTGAGACCGCATATTATTATTACGTATATTTATTTATCTCCGAATTCAAATCAAACTAATCAAAAAAAAAACGAAATCAAATCCAAATTTAATGGAAACTTTGGTAAAGCATAAAAATTATACTCGTACATATATTTTAACCCTCGGAGGATGCATGGGTGAAATTCACCCAACAGGAATGCCTAACGTGCATCTCCACGCATCACTCTTAATGTTTCTCTGTACGTTTAAAAAGAAATCAATTCAAGTTTTACATTTAAAAGTACATTAAAAAAATTAAAAAGTACATAAAAAATGGACATAAAAAAATTTTTCATACTGTTTTTTGCGGTCTTCAGAAGTTTTAAGAATAATGGTATGCAGTAAGCGAATTGTTCTTTAAAAAACATTTTTGCTTATGATAGTATTTCTTGTAATATGTATAAGATTCAAATATACTGTGATATATGTACGTTCAGAAGTGTACGAGTATACACGAATTCTCAAAATATAAATCTAAATTAGTAGAATAAATTAAATTTTATAGCAAATTAAATTTATGCCTGAGTCTCCGAGACTCATGTCCGAGCTTCATTGGGTTAAATAAATTTTAAAAAAAAGGTCTTCGATTTTATTATCGAAATTGTCTCCCAAAAAATATTCCTCTACACTCAATCACACAAACATACATAAAACTTAAACAAAGGTTTGTACAACAAACATACATCGAGATAAATGCTGCTTTTCTTATAACTATGTGTATATGTATTTTAGATATATTGACACCTACTGATACGTACATATACTTATACGTTTGTACATAAGTATCAAGTATTTTTACTGCTGATTTACTGATTCTTTTACGATTTTGTTTTACGACGCGTACAACGAAACTTAACTAATGTTCGAAATAAAATTATCTTATTCTTAAGTCTTTTCAGATCATAAAACAAAACACACAAAAAAAAAAAAAAAATTAAATTGAAAGCGACTGAAATATTCTGAATAATCAGTTTTTATATTGTAAATTTTAAACTTTAGAGTCAAATAATTGGAAGAAGACGATTTGGGGAAGAAATTTTTAATACACAATTTTACACTTAACATACACTTACATCCAACGACCATGAAAGTCAATTTTTCCTCGCCGCTTGTTGATTTTACTGCAGATAACTTGAAAGGTTCGATTGTAAAAAATATATCGTATATCGTATTATGCATTTTCTTTCATTGGAACAAAAATCAAAATCCATGTCATTCTAAAACTCTAAGGCCAAAACTTGAAAATGTCTAAAACTCACATCGATTTCGGCTTGACTTTTCACTCTCCTCCATCCTCCTTTTCATCTTCCTACTTCCCTGGCATTTTTTTCTCCTCCTTCGTAATCATCATTATTACGCTTATGCAAAAATAAAAATCATCAGCGTAAGCTTAATCTAATAAGAATTGAATCCTCCGTCGAGGAGGTTTCAATTTTCAAATGGAATAAAATTGAATACTTTTTATTGCTTCAGAGTTTGCCAACGGGGGCGTCACATGTGTCTTTAAAGCTTAATGCTTCCCATCGAATTTAATAGAAAATCCGCTCTGATACCGAGCGAGTAAATTGATCAAAAAATTGCTGAAAAGTTATTTTAATGGAGGCCAACCAAAGGAAAATCCTACTCCTATAATTAATTTTCCTTTAACACAACAAAAATAAGAGCCAATGAAGGGAGCAACCACGAAGGTCGTGAGGATTGTATATGGCGGATAAACCTTCGATTGAATGCGTGTTATTAAATGAGTGAAGGGAAGGGAAGGGAAGGTCAGGGAAGACGGGGCGAGAACATGACGGTGGTTTTATTTCACCCATCTTTCGTTTTGTTGATAATAACTTTCCAACAAATCAGAGTTTAAAAAGAGAAAAAAAAGGCATCCCAAAAAAGAAGCCTTATTAAATCCATAGAGAAAATCTGATTAAAATTAACAAAAAGATTAGAAAAGATAAGATTTTTTCACAAAAGAGAGTCATATTAAAATACATATTTAATAACAAAATCGGTATTGTATATATAAATTAGTTGATTTAATTTTTTAGTACTTCTGTAATTATACATTTGATAAAACTATTGAGACTGATAAAAGAGCAATTATTTATATAATTATCTTCAACATGGCATTAACGTCATTATGACTTCAATTATCAATGAATCAGTATAGTTTTCTGTGCAGTGAAAGATAAGAGCAACCGATGAATGGAGATCACCTCTGCTTTCCTTCCTCCCCGCTCTCACCCTGTAGCACTTTGTCGCTCTCTCTCTCTCTCCATCTCTCTCTTTTTCTTTTTTCCAAAATGCTGACAGCCTTCTGTCTTCTTATTTATTGTATTAATTTTTAATTGATGATGACTTGCAATCACATGACACGCGATAACTTCATTGTCATTGCAATGGCTGTGCGAAAATGATACCGTCCAAACCCCCCCCCCCCCCCCCCTCTTTCCTTTCCTAACCAACCATTTATACTTTTTGATTGTTTCTTATATATGTACACTACTGGTATTAATTTGATTATATCTGTTTTGTTTAAAAAACATGCATTATTTGGCGTTGTCTCGGCCGTAATTAGTTTTCTAAAAACCGCAAATAGTTTTTCAATTTGGTGGTAATTAAATTTTTATCTCATATATAACATACACTATACTTATCGAATTCTATTTGAAACTTTTTCGGTGGTGTCTAAACCTAATCTTTGCTATTGTACGAACGTCTCTACGAATAAATTATTTTAGTTAAAAAAGATTCCACTTCGTTATGAAAAGAATTTTTTTTTATAAATTATCGTATAACAACTACTTTGTTTAATGGTTTTTTTAAAACCATTGCACCATTGTGTACTTTCTTTAGTAGATTTGTATTTATTTAAAGTACAAATTATTTAAGAACAAAATCTCTAAAAATGTGTGCAGACGCGTCCATTTCTAAATGGTTTAATCTAAATTTTCTGCATAATAAAACAAGAATATAGTAAACATTTTACTTCATATTCAATTCACAAACAACTGACAATCTTTTTAGTTTGATTTATTTTATTTTAAAGAATCAATTTTAAAATTTTGTTCAAAATCATTTAAGTAGAATGATTTAATTTTGAACAATTATTTTTACAATTTTTCTAAACTATCAAAATGTTAGATATCTATAATACACTAAAGATATATAAAAATATAAAAAATTTTCAACATTTTTTTTTTAAGAATATAAATTACTATTAAAGAAACCGGTTCCTTCTGGTTGGAAAATACTCGTATCCTTTGGTACTCGAAAGGCACACCCTTTCTTTCTTTCTCTTGATGGCATTATGCGTACGTTTTACAATTACTAAACACGTGTACGGTTGTGGTCCTAAGAATCCATATCGTAATATACTGTACACCTCTTATTTTCTACCGCTGGATAAAAATATATGTATATGGTCATGTCCTCGAATGCATTATTTCCGAATTTGTTAGAGTAAAGTGATGTTGTCTGCTTTGCCGGACAATATTATCTCCGAAGTGGCTACACCTTTATCGGGAACATTATCCTTTATGCTTTCGACATGCATGTCTGACTTGATGATTATTGCATTTTATATAGAATTCTTATGATCATTCCGTTTCCTTTGTCCATGAGGTGGACGATGAAGATTACGATAACCACGAGATCGTGAATAGGAACGTGATCTTGAACGTTCATGGCGTTTACCATTATTCCTTTTGAGCTTAGCACACTCGCGTCCATTGTCGTGAGAATGGTCGTGATGGTGTTTATGCTGAGGATGATAATGATACTGACGACCATATCTTTCCGACTTGAGATTGTGACAAGTATTATGAAGTCGTCTTCTTTGATATGTTCCTTCAATGTTTCCTGAATGCGATAGAGAACTATCTGAGCTATGGCTTGAGTTTGAAAGAGAGCCGAAACTGAAATTACACCGCGGAGAAATGTCACATTTACGTGGGTGTGAGCATGACCGTGAATAGAGTTTGTTTCGTCTGTTTTCTTTGCCATCGAGTCCTGTCTTTATATTTTGTTGGTTTGCAGCATTTTGCAATTGTTGTGTAAGTTCTTCGATCAGCGATGTCAGCATACGTTGTGTCCTCTGAGCCTGTTTTATAGCTCTATTCAGCTGTATCGTGAGCTCATCTGATTTTACCGATGATGAATGCGGCTGCTCCATCAACTCGCAGCATGTAGTCACCTCCACGATATCTGGTTCCGGAAGAACATCATCGCGTAGTCTAGTCACACTCTCTGACATTTTTAAATTTCAAATAGATATATGTATATCTGTATTTTTACCTCGTTGCACTTTATGAAGAAAAGTATTGCACTTTCTTCCTCTTCTTTTGCTACTTTTCCTCTCTTCACAAAAACTTATTCTGTATGATCAAACGACGATCAGCGAACAACTAATGAACCGCTTTACGCTTCGAGCGATGCTTTTATAGTGAAAGAATATACTGAAAGAATATTTCAGTTTTTCTTGAAATTTCTTGAAGTAAAGCCGTACAAAATCCGCACTGTTTTTGTATTTTCGAACACTTTTTCCGATTTTCACAAAATTACGCTTGCGTAAAATTTTAATTTCAAATTTTAACGTAATCGGAAAAAAGAATAAATAAATATAATAACGATAGTTTCAAAACTAAAAATTTCAAAATCATTTGTACATAAATCAGAAGAAGACGTTACTTTAAGACCGAAAACTGATTACATGAATTGATTTTGTTTTGTTTTATTTGTTTTTATTTTGTTCTCATCCCAAATTCGTACATTTTTCGCTTTCAATTTAATACAATTGTTATGAAATGAAATCGCACTCGCACTGCAATAAGTTTAAATAATGCTTATATAATTTATACAATATTGTGAATAATAATTCTTTACTTCTTGTTGCACTCGTACTTAAATAGCAAAAAATAAAACCGATTAATATTTTAACATAAACATGTTCATTAACAAATGGGAAGCTATACAAACGTAGGATAGCCATGTTAAACAAGTTCTATATAAAGAGTGTAGCGCGATTTTCATTTTTTTTATTTGTAATTATTACTTAAGTTCTGTTCTGTTTTGTTTTTGTTTTTATTTTCATTTTCATTTTGTTTCTAATAAAGATTTATTTATTTGTAATTATGCAAATTGTTGCCCGAGTAGGGCACCGGTTGGCCTATCAATTCTAACATTCAAGTGTCTAATTCTATAATCCATTATATCATATCCTTTATCGCAATAAAGAGTAAAAGCTTTCAAGTCAATCTCAAATAGGTTCGAAGCCAGCTGTAGAGGATGAACAATGTAATGTAATCGTCATTATCACGGAATTGGGTGCTTAGTTTAAATTTGGGAATCTCATTTTTAATTGGCCAATTAGTAAAATCAATTAAGCTCTTAAAGAGCTTATGAAGGGGAGGGAATTTTGAAGGGAATACGTATCCACCAGCCACCAGAATCGTAAATGCATTTTTTGCTAGCACGTTGACTCCAGAAGGAGGCGGACATCGGCAGCCGGGCTCCTACTGCTGCTAGAGTTACTAGGAATCAGCTTTAATGAGTTGCCATCCTTTTCAACTTGCTGCTACCGACAGATTACTTTCTAATAGATGCGTTCGTAGAAGAGAAGGTACGCCTGGGCCCTGAGAACTGCGTCCTCGTTGACTTCCTTGACGTGTGAGTCGGACACAAAGTACCATTTTCCAATGGGCACTTGGACGTTTTTGGCCTCATCATCTCCGCCTACTGCGCCCTCTGGTGAGCCGGGCACATTGCCGTCGCCGTCTTCTGTCTCTTCGGAAGTACTGCTGTTAGTGGTGCTGGAGAAGTCGTCACTATCGTCTGCCGTCTTCAGACGCAGTTCTCGCGCCTTCTCCTTGGCCAGCAGCTCCTCCAGCTTCTCCCTTTGCTCGTCAGCTTGATCGAGCTCCGACTTGGTGCCCTGCGGTATGAACTTCCAGCGCTTATCATCTGGCGGCAACTTGGAGCGCACCTTCACATAAGCGGTATAGTGGCCGCCGTACATGCCCCCCGAGTGCTCTACCACGCCGTACAAGGCGTACAACAACTTCTTCTGCTTGCGGTCTATGTTGGGCAGATTCTTCACCTTCGAACCGCAGAACGGCGCAATATCCAGTACCATCTGAAAGCTGACCTGCCGGGTCAGTTTGCGGAAAATGCAACGAGGTCCCAACTGAAAGCGTTTCAAGTGCAGTATGAGGACCGCGGGCGGACTAGAGATTAAGAACTGCTTCGTAGCGTTGGTGTTGACTGTTTTGGCCTTCGGATCGTTACCGTTTATTCGACGCGTGCAATTCTCACAGCCGACCTTGTTGTTTCCGGTCATCAGCTCAACGGCCGTGAAGTTGTTCAAGCACGACTGTATGGAGCACTCGCCATCTTCGCACTGGTAACGTGGAGCAATAGTGGTGCTCCAGTCAGAGTAGCTCTGTGTGCGCACACGTTTTGATTTCTTTGCTTCGTTCTTTTGGTCGTTGAGTTGGAGTTTAGCGAGCTCTGCAGGAAGTTGTTTGCTATGTGCTTGGTCTCTGTGCGTGCCACCCGCACCGCCATGGAATTGGTTCGATGCTTCACTCAGCGACAGCTGGCGCACTAAAATGGCGCCCTTCTCACTCAGTCCTAATGACAGAACGCTGTTGCTCGTTGTGGTTACCGTCGTTTGTCTGGTGGCATCGCTACTGGCACCACCGTTAGTTTCGGAAGATGGCAGAAGGCTGCCAGCATTGGCTGGACTGTTAGCTATCCCAGAGTCTGAAAATATGGGTTATTTCAGTTGTCATTAATACAAATTTTGTAGTGACACTTACCATTTTCATCATCATCATCCAGAGAATCTTTGTCCATATTTTCCGGCGAGTCACCGCGTTTCTCCGGATTTACGCCGCCGCCTGATAATTCGTTGTTGCCGTTAGGGTCAGTGCCCGAGATCCTGGATGGCCCGGCATCACTTCTCACAGTCGTGTCGTCTACTAAATTATCCTCAACATCGGCGTCCGACTGCTCCGACGAAGACGACGTGCCACATGCGTAGGCTTCATCCCGAGTAGCGCAACCGTATACGATAGCATCTGTGCTGTGCACTGTAGACAAAGGCGCACCATCGTCCAATACAAGTTGCTTTACTTTTTTGTTGTGATGCTTTTGAGTGCGCTTGGCTTTGCGTTCCTTTTCTTTTTCCTTCTTTAATTGTGATTTTGAAGGACCAGATGGCTCGGAGTATAGGAAGAGGGATGATGGCGCATTATCGGGACTTACTCGCCGCCTTTGCGGTGGCCTTGGGCTTTCAACGCTCACCGGCAACGATAAGTCCAGGAAATATTCGTGCCTGGAAGACACATTATAGCAGTCCTGGCAGGTTAGAGTAGAGACCAGGAAACCGCGAAAAACTTGCTCAGGCCGCAGTATGCGGTCAGCAGCTTGATTTCCATAAATCTTGCATTTCTGACGCATCTCTTCGCTTACGGTACTGATGTCTTGATCCTTATAACCCAGATTTTCCAGAATGACGCGTTGATAGCGTTTAAGGTCATCAGATCTATAAATTATAAAAGATACAGTAAACAAATGTGTGCAAATGGCAGTACACTTAAGTACCGAACGCTTTCGAGCAGATGGCGCAGCAACTCATGGGAATCGTGTTGATCGCCACCGCGAAATTGGGGGCATTTGCTGCACAGTTTGTCAAAGAGTTTGCTCGGGATGAACACACCACCTGAAGCATGGAATATTCAATTTAAAAAGTAATAAGAAAAAGCTACCAAAAGGACTTTAGAGCAAGCCAACGCATACCTCCAGACTGTAAATCCTCTAAGGACTGAGCGAGGGCTGCTGTTAGCGGTCCCCAGGAAGAGAGACGGCCTTTAATGATCGGTAGATCGACATCCATGTCATCCTTGAATTTAAATGTGCCGCCGGTCAAAATGAATCTGTAATAACATCAAACATCGAAGGACACAATATTCCTTAGGAACTCGGACGACTTACTCCTCGCCTGGTTCGGACGACTCCTTGAGTACATCTAAAAGAAATGGCGTCTGCGCCAAGCACTGCAATACGGCATTGAAGAAGCATGTGTTGCCCAGGTTGGTCAAGCCGCGTACCCGAGGCAAGGCCTCGTGGTACGCTTGATAGTCCACAGCCTCTCGGTGCTGTGTCTGAGGTCCCAAGTTTAGTGTCAGCGTGGTAGGCGGAGAGATTGCACTAACGCGTTTGGCCATTCCCGGAATCGGCGGCGGTGGAGGTGGCGGCAGAGGCACCGCCTTAGCCGCATCTTCGCTTGTCAACAAAGGACGTATGGTTGGGAGTATTTTGTGCTCGACGTTAGCGACTATGGCAGAGCCCTGTAGCGACGATGGCGCTTTATGCTGATTCTTTTTCACGATTTCAACGCATTCGGAGAGGTTTTTACGTGAGTTCGCTGTGACTTCGTTGTCGCAGTCGTAACACCAAATTTCGTAAGAGCGAGTATTCATGGCGAGAGCGTGCAAGTCAGAGTGAGGAGTCTGAAAATGTATAGAAGTATCGCGTTCGTTAGAATTTTCTCTTATGTATAACCGTCGATAATGTGCGGATTCGCTTACTTCGAAGTGTTGAAGAGCGTGCTGATGTTTGGAGCGTCCACACAGCTGAGATCCGCATTTCAGGCACAGCCACAAAGTGTTGTCGTATTCGAAGCCTTCTTCGCAGGGCTGTGTGGACGATCCCGCAGCAGATGCAATTCCATTCTTCAGGCATTGAGCACACTCGTGCGCTATGCCCGTGACTTTGAGTAGCTTACGCAGTTTCGTTGTATCAACGGATTTCTTGACATGCGGACAGCCCACGGTGACCGCGGTAGGGCTACTCAGTACTTTCTCCTCGGATGAATCCGTTGAAGATGAATTGTCGTGTGGCTCAGATTGACGCTTCTTCTTAACCATGGCCGGCGACGTGGCGTGCAAATTTTTAGGGGGTGGTGAAGACGGTAATCAAGGTTGGTGGAGTGATTGCCTGACAGAAGGGAAAAATTAACAGGTTTAAGCCGAAGAGGAAAGGAATTACGAGAATGTAAAAATGTGTTTTAAGATTCATATCAACAAATTTTTATCTAGATAGAATTGTTTTTATGTACCCTTCGATTCCACTTTTTCCCGTCGAACACTCCGAAGGAAAAATTAGGTTAAGTTCAAATTCAATGAAGTGCAAAAACGAAAATTTTATTTGGGACTGCCGTTTTAATGTAAAGATATCTATTGTTAAATTTAATAACTATTTCAACATGTCGCAACTAATAGTGCAAGATGCTGAGCCATAGAAACTTGGTATGCCTTGATGTCAAAAAAAATGGTGGAATAGAATGCAAACAAATTCTCGAGAATTTTTTCTCTGCACTTACAACAAAAGTTTGCCTTTCCTATTTATTAAATAGTACCCAACTATGCTGGGAAACTTTTAAAAATTTTCGTCTAAAATTACTATAACAACTATCGCACGGAAAACAGAGCTGCTTCACCAACTTCAAAATTTGACGAGTTTTTTAAAGTCGAAAATTGACATCTACTTCCAGCGTGAACATAGTAACAGTATAGTAGAAGAACCCGCTCGGGGAGTTTATACAAATTGGAACGTGTGTTTTCTTCATAATGTAAAAATCATAATAGGTTCGTTCGATAAAATGCTTGCTAGTACTAGAAAGCACAAACTTTTACTATTTTTACCTAGAACTCGTTCGATAACTGAGAGAATTTACGCAAGTGAGAAAATTATTTCCCCTTTGTGCTATTTTTTTTCTATTTTTTACTGGCAAAATATTGTCCAGTAAAAAATAGAACTGAAGATATTTAATTTGTGAGAGTGAAACATACAATTTTTTGTTACTTTCAAATGTGAAGAACAGGATTACGAGCAGACACCTTTTTTTCAAGTCCATTTTTATATTCTAAGTGTTTGGCACCAATTCTGCCTAAATCCGGCTCAATGACTGAAATGCCTATAATATACAGTATAATATACAGTATACATAATATGCAGAATTATAAACAGTACATTGCCGACAACACGTTAAAATTTAGTACTTTTTCTGAGAAGCGAACTAGACAACCAAATTTAGCCACTTAATACATATGGTATAGTATTGGAAGCTAAAGTAGGTACTCTGGAATGTAGATTTTTTGCAAAGTTTTAGTTTCAATTGGCACACAGCTGAGAGCTGCACAAGACGTCTTGAAGGCTTGTTCAAGATGTCTTGAAAGTGTTAGACGTTGTCTGAAGTGCCTTTCATTTGCTTTTGAATCAAGCGGCGACCCTCGCTACTGAAAACATATTGCAATAAAAAAATTGTTCTTAAATTTAAAGCGTTTCGAAATGAAAATCATACAAATATTGAATAGTGTGCGAATGTGTTATAATTAAAAGTAGCAAGCAGTACAAAATGACAATGGCATTTATTTTTTTCAGAAGCAGATCTCGTAACTCATTTAAATAGATAATGAGATGTGAAAAATTTTGCATTATTGTGGTAATAATTTGTATTGTAATTTATGTGATGATTCAGTAGACTACGTGACATCCGTTTAGATAGACTGAGCCGAGTTTTATTCAAGGAACTAACTACCTTGCACATTTTGGTGGTCCTTAAATCCGCAGATGAGAATATACTGCGGTGAAAGAAAAACATAGTATTGACGAATTGAGCCACCCTGTAGAATTTTATACTTTGACAGGTTAAAAAATGGCTACTTTGACAACTGACATTCCGTTGCTATCTTTGCGTTTAACTTTTTCTTGTATATAGTCAGCTGTCTACGAGCAGCTCTACTTGACCAAAAATAACATTTTTTAGTGCACCATAAAAATATTCCAGAATTTGAGGTTTAAGAAGAGTCCTACAAAAATCTTAACAAAATGGGAAATAAGCAAATCAAGCAACACCTTGAAACTGCACAAAAGACGGGAATTCTCAAAATTTCATTGCAACGCTTACAGGAGTTCCCACCGCAGTTGAAAAACTATCCCAACGTACTGAAGACCATGGATTTGTCCGAGAATCGGTTCGAGCGAATACCAGACGAACTCAAAAATTTCACAATGCTGAAGCATCTCAACATGAGCGGCAATAAACTCACTGAACTGCCTGAAGTCATCGGAGAATTAGTAAAGCTGGAAGTACTGCTCGTAATGAATAATTATCTGGTGAAAATTCCGAAAACGCTGTCAAATTGTTGCAATCTGAAAACGGTAAATCTAAGTAACAATCAAATCCGAGAGTTCCCGGCAATGCTTAGTGGACTGAAGCATCTAGACGTACTTGACCTCTCGCGAAATAAAATCACCACAGTACCTTCGGAGGCGAGTGGCTTGTTTGTCACAGAGTTGAATCTGAATCAAAATCAGATATCGTCTCTGTCGGATGATATTTCAGCATGTCCCAAACTTAAAACCCTGCGCATTGAAGAAAACTGCTTACAAGTAAGCGCCTTTACTCCACGCATTCTCAAGGAATCAAAGATCAGCAATTTATGCGTGGATGGTAATCTATTCAATTCGAAGCAATTTACTGATTTAGAAGGCTATGATGAGTATATGGAGCGCTATACGGCCGTAAAGAAAAAAATGTTCTAAAATTGGACATTAGATAAAGTATTCAACTCATAAAGCGTTAAACTTTTAATCAATTTAGTTTAAGATAAAAACAAACTGCATTGAAATGTTGGAAATATGGAAATGTTCATAAGTGATTGCAATCTTTGATGTTTAAAATGTTTTTAGACATTTTTAAAACTAAAATCACTAATACTATTGTTTGCGATGAATCTATATTTTAAAATAAAATAGATCCTAATTTGTTTTTCTTATATATGTAATAAATTCAAATTCTAAATATATTTTTAGATTACATAATTTTATTTGGCGTGTAAAAAAAATCAAAACCGCAAGTAAAATTTGTGTAAATTTGTGAGGCGTTGGTGGCGGCACACCATGAGAAAGAATGAAGCTTAACGCCGTTTCATTTAGCGCTGTTTCGTTTTAGCGCTGTTTCGGTTTAGCGCTCTTTTATTTCAACCCGGGGATTCCCTGAAATTGTGCGCAGCGCTAGGTTTCCAAAAATGTACATAACATATGCACAGTGTAGTTGTGTTTCTCGTGACATTATTGTAAATATACATAAATTTATATAATTACTATAACGATTAATACAGTGACAAATATTATGATCTTTAGTTTTTATCATGGGTGATAATGAAGAACAAGAAAAGAAAGCAACCAGAGTCAATCTCAAATTAGTGCTGGCAATTTGGCAACTTCAATAATAAGGAGAATTCTTAAGAATAAAGAATACTGTCATCGGTAACGCCATTATTTACATGTTAAGATATCCTCGTTTAGCGCTGTTTCGTATTACGCTCTACTTTGATGGAACGTATCCCACGCGTTAAATGGGGTCTTACTGTACTTAAGTTCAAGATATTTTCGTTGTGCTATCTGCCGCTGTAAGTCAGCAGCGCTGCGATTCAGTTTTTTCGAAAAGTGCCTAAAAGTATGCAAGCGGAAAATGTGTTTGCGCGGAGTGTGCATATAAATTTTTATTAAAAGAAATAGTGATTGATTTTTGTTTATCGCTTTGACTTACCAAACTCCATATATTAAATACAAACAATTTGCTGTAATCATCGAAATGCAAATACAGCAATGGGTGATATTAATGAGTCACATTTCTATGGAATAGTTTTAGAAGTTTCGTGTACTTTCTATAAATAAAATTTCATTATATACATACTTAAAAAAAAAATCCAAATGCTTACAATAGAAAATGGAATTTGAAAAAGCGAAAGTGCACTTGAATCTTGTAATACATTAAAGAAATGTTAAAAGAAAGAAATGATTCTGAATAGATGGAAAACAAAGCGATCCAGGAAGTGCTTCCTTATGTTCAATTGTTAAGACAACAAACGCACTGACAGCAACGACGACGACATTGCGCAGGCGCGACCGCACTCGAAATTCATATGCAAAAAGCAAGCTCACGCGAACAAAGCCTGAACGAACGCGGACAGAGAACAACTGAGACGGAAAACCAGCACAACAAAAGCCAGCGGAGGACAAAAGAACACGGAGTAATAAAATCACCCACTTCCGTTGTGTGTGCGCGTGTGTGTGTTGGAGCAAGAAGGAGATGGATGACAAGGAAGAAATAAGACACGAAAAAAAGTGAAAATACACTGAAGAGCAAACAGCTTTTTTTGCCTTAGTTTTCACATTAAAACGAAAAAATTCAAAATCCATTAATAATTCTCTACGTACTCTCTGTAGAATGTATGGAAACCATATGAAAGGCATCAGTTGTATTCTTTCAGTGTCGTTGAAGACATATTTCAATTCCACACAAACCATATTTGTATGTACGTCTGTGAAGATCAGCGAGGAACAAGTGTTTTTTGTTCCTTGTTTCGTAAAGAACGTCTTTAAAGGTCCGGTCACCGGAAGGATATTCGTTCTTTGCGCGATCTTGATGCGGTCGCTATGATTTCATTGTTTTCACTTTCATTGTGGTTGGGCCAGCACTTCGACGCGGTTTTGCATACTTTTGCTGGAGTTCTCGATGGTTCTTTGAAGCTGAATGATCGTGCGGACGGAGAGACTGAAAGATGTGCAGGAAGCCGAGGGCGGCAGAGCGTCTGTACCTGTGCACTAGACGTCAATATATGTATGTACCTTGCCAGCAGGAACAAGAACTTTTTTTTGTTTCGTTTTTTTTCGCTCGTTAATTTTTCCTTCAGCGAGGATCCTTTGTTTTGTTGGAGACTTGTTACGCGTGCTGTTCAGGAAGTCTTTCGTCAAATGCTTTAGGCGTTTTTGTTGTAATTTAAGACGTAGCTTTTTTCGTAATTTGAAACTAATTTTTTATCTTTAACGATGATAATAGAGATGATAATTTTTTATCATCTAATTTTTTACTATGACAATTTTTGTGAATTTTTGTCAATTTTTGTGAGTCGCAATTTTTGGGACCTTAAAAACAAGTTGGCTCAAAAACACGATATTGTTATGTACACTAAGAGAAAAATCGGATGATTGATTATTTTTGTATATAAATGATCGTTTAAAGGCCGACGCGCATAACTGAAAAATTAAATACATATGTACCTTGCAAGCTGCATTCTCGACTCGCCTCATTTGAAATACTCTTACATAAACTAACCTAAGGTTAAGAGTATTCCATTAACAACGTATAAAATGTTTTGTTTTCAAGAAATTCGGATTAAGCGTAATTCAGTGTGTTCAACGGATTGACGACGACCGAATTCGAATTAGTTGAATACTAAAAAGTCATGTAAATTAAAAAAAAAAGAAAGAAAGAAAGAAAGAAAGAAAGAAAGCGGAAAAATTTGCTTTTAAAAGAATAAAAATATTAATTTTAGTATCGTATAATTTTTGAAACCATGGACATTCAGCCCTAACGACCATATAACCTTCAGAACGGCCAATGGAGAAGTTGCACTCGAGTCGTCGTCAGTCGGCCACGTATCGTACTTAGTAGCTCTAATTATAAATGTAAATTTCAAGTATAGAAATCAGAGCAAATGGTGCGCGCAAATACAACACGAATTAATACAGCACGACGCCATTAATTAAAAAAAACACCTTACATTTTACCTGAACGGCGAACCCGCCGAACCGAAACCATAAAACACGGACAACGCAGCTCTTTTGCGCTAGTTTTTAACGAGCTGTTGTCCGTTTCGGTAGCTCACAGTAATCAAGGCAACAGTTGGCGAGCACTATTTCTTACAGCGAAGGGAGTATTTCATCATAGCAGCTTTGGTTCTCGATCAGCAGCAAACTCAGGGATATCCCAGCGGGCACTACCTCGGCACCACCACCACGTCGGAATGACTGTAGAAGCTACAATGGAGGAGACTCTTACCCAGACGACGGGCATCATCGGCATGAGTCCTTTGATAACCGGACTCGTCGGCACCCTGATCGCCATTGGCCTCTACGAATATTGGCACCGCAACACACGCGAATTCAAGATGACCAAGAATATACCATGTCCAGCCATGTTGCCCGTCCTGGGACACGCCCATCTGGTAGCTGGTTTGACAAATGCTGGTGGGTTTTTGCTCTGGTTTTTTGTGGGAGGGGCGTGGCACGATCTTATTATATCTTCAGAATTAATTGGTGTTTTTTTTTTTGGGAGAGTGTTTTTACAGTACGATTTGAGACCTTTTAGACCGATTTTAGACCGATTTAGACCTCAAAGCGGTTTTAATTAGGTACTCGACTTATTAGACGCCCTTTGCGTTTGCTTTCGCTTTTTCGCTGCTTTTAGAAATAATGTCACGCGGTATGGGCTACATCGACCGCCATGGTGAGACGATGAAGGCCTGGCTGGGCCATGTGCTGCTCGTTTTCCTCACCAACCCCGCCGACATCGAAATCATACTGAGCAGCAACAATCATCTGCAAAAGGCTGAGGAGTACCGTTACTTTAAGCCCTGGTTCGGGGATGGCCTGCTCATTAGCAATGGCAATCATTGGCGCCATCATCGCAAAATGATTGCGCCCACCTTCCACCAGAGCATTCTCAAGAGCTTTGTGCCCACCTTCGTGCATCACTCGAAGACGGTCGTAGATCGCATGCGCAAGGAAGTCGGCAAGGAGTTCGACGTACACGACTACATGAGCACCACCACCGTCGAAATTCTGCTGACCACTGCGATGGGTGTGAAGAAGGCCCCGGAGGGCAACAAGAGCTTCGAGTACGCCCAGGCGGTGGTCGACATGTGCGACATCATCCACAAGCGGCAGGTGAAGCTCTTCTACCGCTTGGATGCGATCTACAACATGACCAAACTGCGCGAGAAGGGCGACAAAATGATGAACATCATCTTGGGCATGACCAGGAAGGTGGTGACGGACCGCAAGCACGACTTCAGCGCCGATGCGAGAGCCATTATCGAAGAGGCGGTGGAGGAGAATGAGAAAGCGAAGCCGGTCAAGGTGGCGGTGAAGAAGGAGGGGCTGCGTGACGATTTGGACGATATTGATGAGAACGATGTGGGCGCCAAGCGTCGTTTGGCTCTGCTGGACGCCATGGTGGAGATGGCCAAAAATCCATCCATCGAATGGAACGAGAAGGACATCATGGACGAGGTGAACACCATAATGTTTGAGGTATGTACACAGGTCTGGATGTGGGTGTGTTCAGGGAGGTACTCTACATAGTATGAAAAGCGCTAAGTTGCAAACCCTTTTACCATGGGCTCTTTTCTTCCCGGCATCCATCCCAGGGTCACGATACTACTTCGGCCGGTTCCAGCTTTGCCCTTTGCATGCTGGGCATTCACAAGGACATACAGGACAAGGTGTACGCCGAACAGCAGGCCATATTCGGCAACGACATGCAACGCGATTGCACCTTCTCCGATACCATGGAAATGAAATACCTCGAGCGTGTCATTATGGAGACTCTGCGCTTGTATCCGCCGGTACCGTTGATTGCACGCCGTCCTGATTTCGATGTGAAGTTAGCATCCGGTCCCTATACGGTGCCCAAAGGTGCCACGGTGATTGTGCTGCAGTACCGTGTCCATCGTCGCGCCGACATCTATCCCAATCCCACGAAATTCGATCCGGACAATTTCTTGCCCGAGCGCATGGCCCAGCGTCATTACTACAGCTTCATACCGTTCAGTGCTGGCCCCCGGAGCTGTGTGGGCCGCAAGTATGCCATGCTGAAGCTGAAAGTACTGCTCTCGACCATCATACGCAACTACGAGATACACTCCAGCGAGAAAGAGTCGGACTTCAAGCTGCAGGCCGACATCATTCTCAAGCTGGAAGAAGGTTTCAACATACGCTTGCAGCCACGTACAGAGGTTGTAGCATAAGCTATGAAAGGAGTAGGAGCAGGCGCTATGAAAGGACTTTTGAAAGGAGCTTGTGGAGCTTTTTTTTTGGTTTTTTTTTTCACTAACAAAGAACTTTAGGCTTAAGTTTTATACATACATACATACAGTGCAGCTAGAACAAAGAAATGCATGCAGGACCGTTAATCGCTTTTACCTATGTACCATTTTTATAGCCAAATAATCTCAGGGTGTACCGTTTATGTGGTGACACTTTTTTGTTGTGTTTTTTTTTTTGTAACTAGAGGAAGATTTCTTGCAAATATCTCTTGGGTTTCAATGTGTTGTATATACTATATAATTTACTAACATTTAGTTGTAGCCAACATGGTTAATGTACAGAAAGACATACATATGTATGTACATGCATATATATACAAAGGGAGTATGTACTCTATAATGAAATGAATTCTAAAAAAAAAACAAAAGTATGTCATTATATAAAATAATAAATTTGCAAACGCAGTAAGAAAACTGTAAAAAAATCATATTTTATTGAAAAATCCAAAAAAAAAATTTGAATTTCATCAATACGTGTTACTCACTCTCTCTCTCTCTCTCTCTCTCTCTCTCTCTCTCTCTCTATCTATTGAACATCAAGTACTGAGCTCATCTGTTACTCGTATTTACAAAAAAAAAAAAGAGATGACAAGAGATCTTTAATGCTTTTTACGAGTACTTCCGGTGCATTCCTCAAAAACCTGCCTTTAATTTTACACTCTCTCTCTCTTCCTCGGCCCTCCTCTTTAATCATTGATCAATGCTATTAAATTTCAACTAAGCGTTCGTTGAGTTCTCTACAGACGAAGAACAGCACGAAGAATAACGAAAGAAATCACAGCAGACATTTTTACAAAAAAAAATAATGTGACAAAAACTGCAATTTTTCTTCAGGTAATTTTCATGAGACAGAGAAAGTGATGATATTCGGTGATGATTGTAAGGATACAGACAGACTCAATGCGGAAATAGAAATAAATGAATCAATGAATGAATGTCAAGGCAACAGTAAATACTATGGCCGTGATGCACCACTATACCGTGATGAAAGGTCAACCTTTGCTGTTCAATAAGCTGCAGCGATTCGATTCGATTCAATTCAACGCCGACGCCCCGGCAAAAATCGCTTAAAAGGTACATATTTTCAGCCGGCGACTCTTGCTTTTGCAAGCCTTTCATTGCGCTCGTTAAGCCAGAAAACCAGAGTCCTTACGAATCCTTTTTTCAAAACTAAAAAAAAACAAAAAGTGAAGGAAAGATTTCAACGGATTGCTTGAAAAAAAAAAAATCGTTAAGTATTGTATTTCTGTAGCATTTTGCAATCCTTTTAATACACGGTTTGTATCCTTTCTATTTTTTTTCGTGAATTTCAGGTGTTTTTTGTACGATATTAAATGTGTTTTTTGAAATATGATAAAAGGAAAGAGAATAATAATTCACAGGATGTGAATTATTTCTTATCCTTTTAACAGCGTGCGACATAACCATTGCGACATATTTTTGGTGATGCTTATTTAATCCATCGCCTTGTGACAAGACAGGCCACCAACTATGTATATTTGTATAGGAAAGGTACCTCTGGTAATCCTCTGGTTTCATATGAATTCTATAAAAAATTGGAGTACTTTTCAGAAAACCGCAAATAATTTATCTAAACTGTTTTCAAGTCTTAGGATTTTTATGATTTGTGATTTTCTGCTTGCGTAAAAAACCGTGTGGAATATTTACAAACAATCTAAAAGAAGACAGCATCCATTTTTCAAGCCTTCCAATTTAAAGTTTTATCAACAGCGAAGAGATAAATGCAACATAAAAAGGTGAATACTAAAACTTTAGTAGAGAGCTTCATGACTATGATGCCTAAAATTAATGAAAAAAAAAAAATATGTTTGAAAACGTTAAGGGTGGCCCTGGTGCCACGCTGGGATCTGGGATCTAAAACGCTCGAGATCTGCCGTTGAAGTTTGTCTTTATCTCATAATTTCATTGATTTTCTCCGATTGGAAAGACTTTATTATTATTGCGTAACAAATCTCATTTTAATTTGCATAAGCCGTACCGCCCATTTTACAAACCGCCCATTAAACTTTACCCTTTCAACCCTCCCTCCTTCCATTCCTTCTGCCAAACATCGAAGTTCGGCATGTTCAGCAATACATTAAACATGATCTAACATAAAAGTAAAGATGCGTTGAAAGATTGATGCTATCTGATTAATGACCTCTCCTGACACTCTCACGGCAGAACGTAGGACCTTTTTGGAGATTGTCACTTTTCGTCACTGTTCGTACGTTCGTTATTCGCGAGGGAAAAATTCGCAATATGTCAAATTGCATCGATGCAACCAACAACTGTCAGCGATTACAAGAGAGTGACAATAATGTACAGAAAAACCGACAAGAAGATAAATTAACAAATAATATAAAGTGATGTGATGTAAAGTGATATGAAGTGATATGATGTGTTGCGAAACGATTGATAATGCCTTTTAAATGCTCGCCCCTCGAAAATTCGTGCTTGAGGAGATCTTTGCAGCGCATGACTGAAGAGTATGCTAAAAAGGAGATAATGCGCTTTGAAAAGCTATAGTGTGAAATGGCAAAAAATAGATGACGAAGTGCATCATTAAACAATTCAGGCGAGCTACTCATCAGTGTATTCCTGTCCCTTTTTAGCGACAAGCAAAGAAGGAGACACCACCAGTTTAGAGCATTCTTTAAGCTCTCCAAACAACCATGCCCTTTCTTTTTTACTGTTACTGAAAGGTTACTAGAAGGTAATAGTACTTGAAAAATATGCCGATATTGCCTGCAGTTGTTAAGGTTTTTTTTTTTTTAGCCCTGCTGTCGCTCGCTTAAAATAATATGACTGGCATTTTCACACAATGGCATTAGCATTTATCACACTGACTGCTATCACACTGTCGTAAACTTAATCTGCTGTTGTCTGTTGTCTGTTGCTGTCGCTGCTGCTGTTCATAACGCCAACAACGTTAAGGCCACGCCGCAAAAGTAAAGGTGTCAACTTAAGTCAGCGAAAGGTGTACAATTCGAGCCCTTTTAAAGCTGGCAAATAAATGTGTTCGCATTGATCAGCAGCGCTCGACGTTGGCAGCTTATGGCAAAATATCGTATAATAATAATTCTTTAGAGTAAGCTGTTAAAGAATTACTGTGTGTGTGTGTTACAGCGTAACAGTCTTCTGCTCAGTGTGCCACACTTGCCTCTGGAATGGATGGCATCTATCTGACAACAAAACACCGAATTTATAATGGTAAATATTTTGACATCATCAACAATATCTGGTGGTTGAGATGGTGGTTGCGAAAAAACCTTCAACTGATCGTGTGATCAGATATGTATGCCCCCCTGATGGTGCTTCCTTTTCCATGTTAAAAACAAATAAAGTTTTGAAAGCAAAAATATCATAAGAGTTGGTGCTTTTATGAGAAACGTACGTTTGGGCGAAAAATTATTCGGAAAAATAAAACTTTACTTAAATTTTAAAAAAATTGCTTAAATTTTAATAAATCCTCAGTCATCGATTGATAAAAGTGCTTTATTGTAGGTGCATTTTTTGGTTAGCTTTATAAAAATCGTCTTTATAAAGATGATAACCTATTTTTACTAAGTCCAAATTGTCGAAAATCTTAAGCATGAATTGAAATGTTAAATTCTACTATTGTTACGTACTAATTTACTAACTATTGTATCCTCTGAAATGGTACTAACAGATGGTAACTCGCCGAGAAATGCCTCTCATGGTATAACACGTTCCTTCATAAGAACTATTGTGCATGATCATTACTAAATTCTTCTGCCCATACTCGGCAAAAAAGGGAGAAATGTCACCAACAACATATGGAACGACAACAACATATGGTACCTCAAGATTAGCGTAGGATAAGAAAGGACATACTACATACGAGCACTCGTATATCGTGATAGAACATACTACAAAAAGTATTCAAATCTTTCAGTTGGTTTAACAAAAAAAAAGTACTCCCGAAGAGAAAGAGGAAGCAGCAAGTTTGAAGCGAGAACATGCGGTGTAACCGGAGGAGGAGTTGCCCAACTGATGGATCATCATGCAAGACGAACGATCTCCGAACGGACATTGGACATTGATGAACTGCGGCAACCCCGACGAGTACGTAGTTTAGTTGTTTGCAGAAGAGAACAAAGAGTAGGAAAACAGGAATAGGCAGAAGAAGAGTCAAAGTAAAAAAATTATAAACTTCTCTCAAGCGTAAAATGATGATCCTGCTGCAGTAAGTCCTTGCACAACAACGCCATCCGTGTCAGACATAGTCAGGTCCTGGTAGAAAAGGAATACATATTTGTTATTATTTCAAGTTGATTGAGTTTTTGATGGTTTACGAGGTACGAGCATGATGGATCGATCGATCGATCTTTGACTCTTTGACTGCAACAGATATTCTTGTTACTGTCTGTATATTACGCTTTGAAAGTATATCCAAATTATTGCACTTACTCAAGCAGAACTTCTTCAACTTTGTACACGCATGTACATAAGTCACACTATACTTCATTGAAAAACATTAGAGTCGAAGCCAAAAAATGTGATTACGACGTCTTCCTTCGACTGCTGTAATTTTAGAAGTAATTACTCTGGCATTTCTCAGTCTCAGTCTCAGAGAGAAGTTTTAAAGGTCTTTGTAGCAAAAATTTCGTATATAAGTCGTATAAGTCATGTAATGCTATGGTCATGAGAAGTATACAGTATCTCTATACTTACTCAACACTTTATTTATCAAAGTGTTAAAGTGTTGTTTTAATACTCGTAACCACTCGTGAGCCCATAAATCCACTGAAAGAGTTTTCTTCAAGTGTTTTCTTTAAGTGAAGGAGAAAATACGATTATGGATGGTTTTGGAAAAAAATCTATAAAGGTTGGAGAAAAAAGAAGGAAAGAAAGCTATAGCTATTGGTTTAAGAAAAGTTATAGATTACTAAGAATTAGCGACAGAGAGATTTAGAGAAGTAGATACGAGTATCAGTAGATGACTATTGAAATATTAGAACCGTTCAGTTTTTGATAAATGTGTTTCTACTCACTCGTATTAAAACCAATGGGCTAACTTCTGAGATATTGCCCAAAATTTCTCATCATTTAAAAGAACTGTCCACCCAAAAATGCTAGGAAATAATGAACCAGTTTCGGGACATAGTAATTTATTTCCGAAATATTTTACAGCAACAGTTTTGCTTGATTAGAGCTGCAAAGAAAAGAAAAGAAAATAGAAAAGGAAAAAAAAATATTAATGCAGACGCTGAAGAATGATCATCATCATCATCATCGATCCACGTGCTTCCAGCAAAGTTGTACACTTCAGCTAACCATATTCTTTCATTTCGTGCAAAAAGGAAAATTAATGACGACAGAACCTCTGTCAATGTGAGAACAATGAATACGCTCAATCAACAATACTCGTAAGATTGCATCAGCAACATCTGCCGAAGACAATGAATGCAAAATCTTCCGAGACGAGGCGCAGAGTATGCAGATTGCGTTAGGTAGAGAAATACCGCCTCGAAAAATACGGCCGCCTCAAAGACTGAGGCCAGGATGCTGGACAGAAATTTTGAAAAGAAAATCTGAAAATTTTCTCCCAAAAAATCAAAGTGCATTTTTCGTGCAGACCACGTGGTACGTACAACACGTACCTCACGTTAACAAAGCCGATTTCAGGCGAAAATTCGGACTCACCCTCTTTTCGAGGACGAGCATCCAACCATCCTTGCGTAATATGAGTACGATCATCATCATCATCACGATCGTGCTATCACCGTTACGGACCTTATTTTATTACGTATTTTTTTCCATTTTTTTTTTTTGGTTGTCTTCAAGCGGCACCTTGGCTTTGCCAGAGCGCCCATTGTGGGCGCTTTCTAGAGTTTTACTGAGTCTCGCATTTCGTTCAAGGATACGTTTCTCCTGCCGGTTGTCTTTGTTGTTCGTAACGTGTCACGCTTTACAGTTATTGTGCTATGGTAGCTGATTGCCGCTTTGCCTTTTTTTGCCTATAAAATACTACATAAATCTGTGCCCGACAAGCTGCATTCTTACAGAGGTAAGAATTTACTCAGAATGTGCCCCTCCCCTTCGACCGCTTTCCAGACCAACCGTTATGTTTATTATTTATGAAAAATTGTAATTAAACACGCCCCTTAATAAGGCTTAGAAATCAATTTTCCTGTCCGAAATGTCGAAAATATTCTCGCTTGAAGAAGCCTCTACGATTTCGCTCTGATCATTCTTAACGATCGTCGTTACCTACGATTTCGTTTTTATTGATCTAGTTTTTGATTTCGTTCGATTTCGCTGCTCGCAATTCGTGTCAGGTTCCGTTGTTCAAATAATGTCGAGTTTATTATTTGGCCTGATTAGTTATGAGGAAAAGGAATTATTTACCGTTCTCTGGCAGCCTTTCCTACGTCCTTCTGTCAAGGGATTTAGTTACAATCCCGGAGCGCAGGCGCTTGATTTCGATTCAAAGGGTGATTTTGGCTTTTATGCCGCTCTTTGGTGCCTTTCTCCCGTTACGCGTTACCCGTTACCCGTTACCCGAATTCTAATGATTACCTTTCGATTTTGTTACCATTGTGATGATCGCCTGAATATTCATACGATCGAGTAGTGTGACGAGACGGAGAGAGAGAGAGAGAGCGAGCGAGCGAGGCAGTGGCAGAGAGGAAGCTAAAGAGAGCCAGTCAGGTATAGATGATCATGCGGAATTAGTCCATTAAATTTTTAAGAGCATGCCAGGTGCTTTTATGATAAATATTACAATACACCGCTATTTTTTGTATACATAATTTAGATCCTGCACGTGTTTCCGTTCGGTTGATGATGGTGCACCTTGATTAGTTTTAGAAAATCGTTGATTAATTGTTTGGAATTTAAGTTATTAGGAGGATTATAAAAGTTACGATTACGATGCAATCCATAATCAGCTAAATTCTGTGGTGCCGGCACAGAGAGCACAGCGAAATTGTCAGAAGTTGTCTAAAAATTGCCGGGAACCTTAAGTAGGATAATCGCACGACAGGACGACTGATGATGTGGCAAAGTGTTTCCGGCAGTTCAAGTGTGAATATATCGATCGCACCATGACTTTGTTTCGGTGCAAACAAATGAAATGATCCTTTGCTGTCTCAAAATCAGTCAACGGTTGCCATTCTGAGCTATTCTGGATTTATGGATTGATACTGATGTCATCATTAAGAATTCTCATTTTCAAAGTATGTACATACATACGTACTTTTTTTCCGGGCCTTAGAAAAAAAAATCCACCTTCTTCCTCTTCAATAAGGTGTTAGTTTTGTAAAAAACAAAGAACTTTTGTGTTAAGAACACCCAAGAATTTTCAGTTTAGGTTTTTATGTTGATGACTATATCTTTGTTTGATGTCTTAAGAATTATATACTCGTAGACAACAGCTCAACATGGTGCTCTTGAATACTATTTATTGTCAAATTTTTCTGTATTGATTGAAATGTCAAAATAAATATTTTTAAAAGAAATGTTTTTTAATTCCTTTTTTCTTGTTATCAGAATTTTTTTTTTTGCAGAATTTTTAACCTTTTGGGAGGTTTCTCATGTTGATTTTTATCACTTTTTTGGGTACTATTTTTACAGTTTATTGACGAAAGCAAAATTCATTGATAAATTAATGAAAGAATTAAAATTTTTGAGAAATTGTTATATTTTGAATTTTCACTTTTTCGAGCGTTAAAAAAAATTAAAAAAAAAAGGAAAAAATTAAAAGTTTTGCATTTTCTCTTTTTTTTAAAGTTATTATTGTAGGATTATTTCAAACGTCACGCTTTTTTCGCCAGAAGACCAGACTTGAAAGTTTAGTGTTAGACAGGTATCGTCTTGGTGCGAAAAAAATACCTCTTTATCTGAAAATTATGGCGTTTTCTTCAGCAACTGCTAATTACTTTTACAATAAATTCAGGTACCTTAATTTATTCCTTCGCTCTTGAAGCCGCCCGATGATCATGCGATCATGCATTAAAAAAAAAAATAGAGGTTACGTTTCTGTTTTTTTTTGTTGTGGTTTTCAGTGTAAATCATTATAAAACATTTTACTAGAAAACGGCTTATTTTTGGGCATAAGCAAATAATTTGGTTTTTACCAAATCTTTAAAATGTCGCACGGTTACTATGGAAACTGTTTTCATGCCTTTTTCTAAGGCGAAGGAGGAAGACCATATCAACATACCTGCTGGCAAATAATTGTCTCTCAGCGGCTGCGTATAAAAGCAAATGCAAATTGCAAAAATTTCCTCAGTATCAAGAAGGAACCACATTGTCACCACTAGACTAGACTACCAGTAAGCTATACCGTAAAGATTTTAACATGCCCAAAGCGCTACAAAAGAATTTGATCGCAATCAATATCCTGGTTTTCATTTTCATCATATTCCTTCGCAAAATTATACAATTATTTTGCATGATTGAAATAAAGCAGGACAACAATGGAAACTGTTGTCCCGATCGCCAAGACCATTGTGAACCATTTGCGGAGAGAGAGCGTGAAGGTGGTGTGCCGATTTTACGGAACCAAACTCAAACCTTTGGTTTCGGTGAAGGACACTTTCGATTTTTTGTGCAGGAGCAGCAAACGAATCCACCATAACGCATAAGACAGGCCTGATGGGGCGGTTGCTCATCATTTGGTTTTTACTTTAAGAGAAATAAAATAAATCAAACCATTGTTTTGATCATTAAAAAATAAAGGCATAATAAATTGAAAAACTAATAACTAATAAAGAAATATGAAATTATTTCTGAAGGCAAATCTGATCTGAACAGAAAATAATGCAAGGTTATTATTTTAAGATATATTAAAGTTAATAATAAAGATAATAATTATAAGTTTATTATTTTAAAAGCAGTATTAAAAGTGAAGCTTCTTCTAGCAATTACAATAAAAATATTCTTGTAATGAACTTTTCAGTTTTTTAATGGCTTAAAATGCGTAGTTCTTATTGGAAAATTGGGCCCAGAGTTGTCCGAAAAGATCAAACTTAATTGGAATTAGTGTATATCTTATGACTTCTTTGTACTATAAAAATTTTTTGTACGATTTTTTGGAGTTTATGACGACTTCATGCTTTAAAATAATAGGATTTTAAAAAAAATTTCTGATACATATTAGATTTTTTCTGGAATTAAGAATTTCTTCTGTTTACTTTTATAAAAAAAATTGAGAAATTAAAAAAAAAAGTACGTTGCAACTATTAGAACACGAACCAACAAAAATATATACGTACAACTAATTCAATTTCTATGCTAATTTCGGTTATATTTTTTTTCTCTTCTTCCTTTTTGTGTTTTTTTGTGTGCTTTTCGAATTAATTTCTTCATTTTCATTTTGCGTATTATTTCTTAAATTTACATAATTTAAATTAGCATTTTTAAATTTTCTGTTATACATTTCTTTTTTTTCCTTTTACGCTTAATTAATTCGAGCCATTTTTCATGTAGGGCGTGAATAAGCCAGCTTGTGTGGTCTTGTTAGGTTTCGCTAAAGAAGGGCAAGGGTTGCTTATTGCTTACTTTTCCTCAAGCTTTAAAAAAAAAAATATTTCATTCCTTTTTTTTCTTCCTATTCATGCACAATGCAGCAGCATACATTCTGTCACATAAAGTTTTAGTAGTTTTTGAATAATACCAGAAGAAATTTACATAAATCTAATTATCCGGGATTTGGAGGAATTTCGGCTTAATGATTAGGGAAGAAAGAACAATAATAAATTGCTGAGAAAGAATTTGAGATAGTCTTTTCTTTTCTTTTGAGGTGGAATTACATTCCTTTGATTACTTCCAAAATAAGATTATTAACAAAACTCTCAACCATACTCGGAGAAAATACAATACAGGCTGACAATAAAATTTCAAAAAATTATATTCTGACATAATCTCATTATTTTTTATGCCAATGCTTACTTTAAGCTTTCCCAATCAAATTTTTAAACACAAATTAAACACAAATACGTTGAAGAAAAACTGTTAAAAGATTTAGATAAATTTCTGGTGGTATAAATTTAATAAAAAAATTGAAGAAAATTCAGTGTTATGGCTTTTGGCATGAATTTCCATTATCCTTTGTCCAGCTTGGTTTGGAGACAAACCGTTTTTGGCGTTGTGCCAACTTCAAACCAAACTTGAGAAAAGATAATTTATGCCAAAAAAAAAATGTATGTAACAAAGGAAAAAAATATAAAAACACAATTTTTCGGTATCTTTGAGAGTTTAACGATTTTAAATTTTAGTTATTTCAGTTAAATTTGCGATCATCAGATTTGATCAGCATGGAAAAAGACTGTGCAAATAAAAAATCCACCATTCATAGAACCATTATATTCTATCTTCTCTGAAGAGTATATATATTTTGTGTAAGTATATCAAGCCTTGTGCTCTGCAGCCATTTAAAAATTGTTCTTTCTATCCGTTCTTGAGGATCATGAAAACCGAAAATATATCAAATAGATTAAAAACATTCAGCACTCTCTTGTCTGTGGGAAAAAGGGACACATCGCCCTGTCCGGAATACCAAACACAAAAAAAAAAAAAAGAAAAACACTAATCACGCACTGCCGAGTTTCTCACGATTCTCTTCCACTTTTACGGCAAGCTGGTGGTACATCACGATGACACCGAGGGACATTTTGATCATCCATCGGAAGGTTGGATCGTGCTACGTTGTTCACCACCACCTCACTTACTCTACCACCTCGCGCACGGCTTCATCGTCATCGTCGTCGTCGTCATCGTCGTCGTCATCGTCATCGTCATCGTCGTTGTCGTGACAGAGGTCTTCGTGGCAACTATGTTAGTAGTTTAAATTTACGTGACGTTTTCATGTGTAAATATTTTCGGAAGAAAATTAAAAACAAAAACATTAGCAGCAGCAACAACACCAACAACAACTAGATACATCATATCCTTTTGCAGGACATTTCATTATCATAAAACTGTAGAGCTATGAGTGCACGTTCTATGTATGTCCTTTACAGTGTCTAAGCGGTGAAGTTATTCGTGCTGCACCGCGTGGAAGACGAGAACGACGAGGTGGTGGTCCTGCCGCCCTACCACCAGCCATCGTTTCAACATTACCGGGCATATCCTCAGGCAGCGGAAGATGTGCGTTGCTGTTTGTGACATGACAGGAATATCATCCAACTGACTCATTTGAATATTCTTGATACGGTTGAGTGATGTGGTGGCACCATACTGAGAAAAATGTATTCTGGATATGATGAAATTTTTTTTTTCACAACACATTTTTCTACAAAGATCCTAATGAGTTTTTAAGGTTTAGGAAAATTTTTTTTTGTGTGATTAGAATAAAGTGATGATATTTATGAACGACGATGACTAACAATTATTTACAAAAATGCTTTCATATTTTACCAAAAAAAAAAAAAGACAAAACGTCGCAACATCACATTTTAACGGTAATACGTTAGTAAAACATTATTCTACGCCATTTTGGAATGAATAATATTTATTGAAAATATGATTTATACTTTGATATATTGATAGTACAACGTAATTTTAAAGACATAAATATTTTTTTGAGTGAAAATACATACATATATGCCAATACATACAGTTCAAGGACGTTCCAACATTTATTTAATAAATAATTTATTTCCGTTTCAAAAATTGTTTATGAAAAGCAAATAGCTTTCATTATTATTTTCTAGATGAGTAACTATTTTAAAAATGTCCGATAATTTATTAAAATGTTAAAAATTTGTTTTAAAAAAGGGTCCTTTAAAAATTTGTCCCTTGCTGTGTAGATCAATCGTTAGCTTATTGAACACAAATACTTTAAAAAAAAACAAATCGATAAAAAATTCAGTGTTATGGCTTTTGCAATGAATTTCCATTATCGTTTGTCCAGCGTGGTTTTGAGACAAGCCGGTTTTGTCGATGAGCCAAAAGCTCAACTTCTCTTTTTTTCGTTTGTCTTCAAATAAAACTTGACAAAGGATAATAGAAATTCATAGCAAAACCCATTATAATTTAACCGTGTCGGAAAATTTGACGAATATTAAGGAACCGAAATCAGTGTAGTTAGTCTGGAGACCTTTCAGTCGTCGAAGACCGCATTAACAACAATTTTTGCAATTTCAAATTTTAATTTCAAGTTTAAATATGGACCGAAGTAGAAAAAAAATATGAGAAAACTCTTTTGGAAAACTCTCTCTATTAATTTCTTTTGGATAATAATAGTTTTTATCCGCAAGAAATTAATTGAAAGAAGTAATTTCGATGATGATCATTTTAAAAGTTTAAAAACTACATATTTCCAAAAACCACAGAAGTTCCATATTAATCCTTTTACTGATTTTCCTTTGATTATAACTCACGACACCCAAGAAAAATTTTAGCCTGCAGAAAAATAAGTTAATGCGAGTATATATAGATTTATTCAAAATCGGCCTTTATTTTATCTTATTTCAGATTTTCTTTTCAAACATACAAATAAAATCTAAACATATTAAATATTTAAAATATACTTTTAAAATTGAAATTATAATAATGTTTACGGGTGTGCCTCTATAATCTGTATAAACGTACATACATACTTAAGTATAAATTAAATGCTTATTTACAATATAATAATCACTTTTCAATTAATTATAGATAATAAAACGTAATCTATTTTATTACGGATGGAGAAATATTAGATGGATTTTCTCACGCTTAGCTTAAATTTAAATAAATTTAATTTAATACAAAAATTAAGTGTCTTTCAACGACGGTTTGTTTGTTTGTTTGTTGGCTTCGCTTAAAACAAATAATTATAATAATAATAATAATAATAAAAGTATATATAAGTAAAACTATATAGTCCTAAGATATTTATTAAAATAAAATACCGACTCATTTAATGGTGTTTAAAGGCTAAGCGTATTTCTGAACAGAATTCCTGGAATTCGCTCTTCTTCGCCCCTCACATAATCACCGAGCCGCCCCCATCCGATGTCGGGGTGTGTGCCTCCCACCAGTCGATAGCCTCTATCATGCTCTCGTCCGACAGAGCAGTCGTCGGCGTATTTGCCGCCTCCATCAAGGCGTCACTGAGCTCTTTCTTGTACGCGTTGCTGCCCTCGTAGAAGGAGCCGTTGTGCTCATGCTCCGGGAAGTAACCGGGAAGCGTTGCGGCAGTGCTGCCGACTGTGATCGCCCCGCCGGAAGCGGGGGCATCCAGGGGCGGCGATATGGATAGAGTGGAATTCTGACCCAGTAACAAGTGTTGCGGCGCATGATCGTTTGGTGGCTGCATGATCGTTTGGTAAATGCTCGCAGGGGATGCGCCGGGAAACTGCGTTGCGGCGAGCCTAAAGTCTGTCTCGTTAAATTCCTGCTTGATTAAGTGCGAGGGGAGCAGCAGTTGTTGCTGCTGCTGCGGGGAAGATGCCACAAATGGACGTTCCGCGGCTGCACTCAAACGATCAGTGCTGATCATGTTGGCCAATGCTACGTCGTCGGCACACGTCCGCAATAAAAGTTCATTACCGACAGGTGATAACGTCGGCGTTGCCGGGCCGCCGCGACGTGGTTGTAACCTGCTGTGCGCCGCAGCGCTGGGGGATGTTTGCGGCACGGGCGATCGCGACAATGAGAGCGTCGATGAAGACGTCAATGACGCTGCGTCGACAAGTTTTACATGATCAGCGATCGTCGTTGCGCTTTGATGGCGGGCAGGTGCTGTTGCTGTTGCTGTTTGCATAAGTGCCGTTTGTGAGGTTGTCGTCGGTGAGGAATGCAGATCAGCTGCGCTGGTCGCCGCAGATGACGGCGATGAGCGAGGGCTCTGGCAATTAGAGTCAATTAAGCCCATAAAATGTGCGTCCTCGATGTGGCCGGGTGTTGCCGGCGAGTGGGAGCTGCTGGTGAAGAGATCGGCGCTCAGCAACTGATAGGTATTAGTGCCCGGTATGCGTATGTATTGCAATCCGTTGAGCGTCGTTAGATTCGGCAGCAGCTCCAACGCATCGCCTTCCAGGGGCGGCGGCTCCAGAGAGACGAGAGAGAGTTGTACCGAGGCGCAGTTTCTGGCGGTGTCGAGCGAGTGCGAGTGCGTGTGAGAGGCCGCAAAATCTTCGTCCAACTCGTAGTTGCTCAAGGAGTCGTCGAATTGGTCGTCCGCCGGCGGCGACAGGGCGCCCAGCTCGTTTTTGATGAGGGCGAAGCCATCGTGTCCGGCGGACTCGCTGCCGCCGATGGGAAAGTCGAAGCCCAGCAAGCGCTCCAGACTGCGTATATACTCGACGGCCATGCGCAAGGTCTCCACCTTGCTCAGCTTCTTGGTGTTGGCATTGCGGCTGCTGCTCTGCGACGACTCGTAGGACTCCGCCACTTCTTCGGGAATGCGTTCGCGCAACGCCGCGAAGCCGTTGTTGACCTGCTTGACGCGGTTACGTTCGCGCGCATTCCTGCGGGCGACCGCCTGCGGGGCCGGCAGCCCCTTGCGACCGGTGGGGGTGCCCACCAGCAGCAGCGGCGTCGCCGGAGCGTTGCTGCGCTGCGTCAGCTTCTTCTGGCTGGCATTCTCGCAGCTTTTGTTCTGTTTGCTGGACTTTGGTGTGGCTGCCGCTTTGCCCGCATTCAGTTTGGGTTTCTTGGCTGCTGGTGTTGGTGTTGGTGAAGGCGATGGTATCGTTGACGACGTCGTTGGCGTCGGCGTTGTTGGTATTGTTGTGGCAGTCGTTGCCGTTGTCGAAGCTTTAAGCGCAGTGCAATTTTTGTTCAATTTCGCTTCACTCAAGGGCCGTTTTCGCGAAGCGGTCACTTTAGTTGATGCCGAGACGGTGCTCGTATTTCTAATGAGGGCGGTGCTGCTGCTGCTGCTGAGGTTGGTGTTGTTGTGGTTGCTGTTCGCACTGTTCACCGCATTCACCACACCGATCATACCGAAATCCTTGATCTTCTTAACGATCGCGTTGGCGTTATTGATGCTGCCGATGCTGCTGCTGTGGCTGATGTTGTTTCCGTTGGTGTTAGTGTTGTTGTTGTTGTTGTTGCTGATGTTCAGGGCGTTACTCACGCTTTCATTCAACACATTCTGGACTGTTATTTTGCTGAAAGTTTTGGCCAAGCTGCCGCCTCCGCCGCCGCTGCTATTACCGTTACCATTAGTGCATTCGGCGCCTCCTCCTCCCCCTCCTCCTCCTCCTCCTCCTCCGCTATTTTCGTCCGTCTGCATGACTCTCAAGCCGCCATGTAAGAGATTGTAATGCAAGATACTTAACGTAGCCATTCGCTAAGCGTTGCGGAAGGAAAGCTTCCTGTGGCTTTCTCAGCGCGATGGCGAGTTGGCGTTTTACGCGACCTTGGCGACAACCTCTCGCGTGGGTGTGTTGCCTTTGACTGTCGAATTTTTAGCGCCGTCAAAACTAAACTCTAAACTCTGACGCGCCGTACTTTACGTTTCTTTTTCGCTCTCCGGGAAAATGAGGTCCTGTTCCGAGGACAGCTGGTACGGTTCTGTGTCGCGTGCCCGGTGTCTTGTGTTGCAATGTCATGGGGCGTTGATCGCAGCCAACGTTCGTCCTACTATCGGAAGTGACTTTGGTGAGCGCACAATGATGGAAACAGCGTACGGCGTTATATGCTGCACTCGCTCGCTCATTGCGATCGTAACGGGCCTGCCGTTATAGCAACGGTCTAAATTCAAAAACAACAGCAGCAGCGGCAGCGCCAGCGGCAGCGCCAGCAACAACAACAACAACAACAACAACAACAAGCAGCAGTCAGTCAGTCACAACGGCAACATTCCGGGCTGCGTTGTTATTATTCTTTTAAAAGGTGCTGACGACGCAAACACACACAAAGCCATACACAGTTACTTCCACCACACACACACACACACACAAACACACAAACACACTCACAAACACACACACACGCATATATATTTCGAAGTGTTTGAGTATGTGTATAGTATTTTAATTCGACTTTTCATCCCCTTTTGTGGCAATCAGTCAGTCAGTCAGTCAGTCAGTCAGAGTCAGTCAGTTTGTGTGACACCCAGTTTGTGTCTCTCGCATTGTGTTTTTGAGTCTATTGTGTTTGTCCCTTTCATATTTTCAACGTTCAGAGCGTTCGTTACTCGTATTGAGTTCGTTAATGATGACTTTTGGGGTCGTTCGGGCGATCGATCGGTCGTTTGGTCGTTTTCTCGCTCCCGCTTCACTCAAGAAAAACTAACTAATGATCACTCAGACGAGTCTGCATGTATGTATGTGCTCGTATATGAGTTCCAAAGCGACGACTTGCGGCTATGTATTCGTATGTGATGATATCATATTGCTAAGGGTGGTTTATTAATACGACTTTTATATCATTATACATATACAAGATACTCGTACTCGCACTTTCAGCATATCGTAGACTTGTGTAAGAGTGTTTAGGAGCGATCGTTTGTATTTGTGTAATGTTGTTTTCTCACACGACCAAGTTTTCTCTTTAGTCTTTACTGAAGTCATATTCTTTGGGCCGCTAAAAGTGGCAAAAACTTTTACAAAAACTCGAAAAATTGAGCTAAAAAGAAGTTCGGGGCTCTAAAAATTGAGGCAAGTTTATTTTCCAAAAAAACACATTTTAATAATTGCAAATTTTGAAAAGCCCGAATATTGACAAGATTCCTTTTAGTTTTTGATCCAATAATGTGCAAGAAGGTACATACGAGTATATACTAAAAACCTTATAAGAGTACTTACTATACTCTCTTATTTTCAATATCTGAACGACTTACCCTACATACAGTCTTAATATATTATCATATACATATGTACGATACATACATAAATATATTAGGCTTCATATGGTATAAGAAAAGTTTTGGGATATGGCCATCATTCTTTCTTTTTCTTCGTCTCTCTTTTTCAGCAGGCCCAGCGATGCGGAACTTGGTGTTTTTTTTTTTTTTTTGTGTTCTTTATTCTTTATGAAATTAAAGAAAGTCTAGTCTATACATTTGGTGAATTATGTACCTCGAAGAATGTACCTGGCAGAATGGTGTCTAATTTGTGACATATGTACACGACTATAATGAAAAAGAAATAATAATGTAATGAGTTAGCTTTGGATTGGAAATTTTAGAAAAGGCTTTAATTAATTTTCGATTGTTGTGGTGCGGATAAAGAAGAAGAACTGCAACATATCTTCTAATTGCTAACACTGAGACTTTTCAAAAAAAAAAAAAAAAAAAAAAAAAAAAAAAAAAATAAATAAATAAATAAATTAAAAAATTAAAAAAAAAATTTGGTAAAGTACTACAGAGACTGCAACACTGAGACTTTTCAAAAAAAAAAAAAAAAAAAAAAAAAAAAAAAATTAAAAAAAAAATTTTAGCATGCATTCTCTATAAAGATGCATCCTCTGCCTGGCAGAGAGGATGCCTCTTTTTCTGATTTATCGATCTGCCATAGCGATATATCACAAACCTTCTGGAACGGTTAATTTTTGGGGGTAATAAATCTAAATCTGGCAAAAAGGATTGCAGTGAATCCTTGCATTTGCTGAGAAAGGAATCTCATCATTTGAGAAAGAAATTATTGTCTTTCAAAACTTTTATAGAGTAAAAAGTACGATAGTCTACTCTTTCGTTAAGATTTTCAAAACAACCTTCTTCTATAGCCTTAAGTTTCTCACGCATTTCAGTTGACCTCTGGGTTGGTCTGGGGCTGACCCTTTAGAAACAAGTATGTACTTGTAGTTTTTTGTTTTTTGTCGGTGTTGCACAGTTCAGGCAACAACAAAAATTATTACAAACCATAGTCAGTAAATCCGATAGGTGGAGGGAGGAAGGAGTAGGGCGGAGAAAGGGAGAGTCTAGCTACGAGTTGTTTTGTCTGGGTTTTTTTTTTTTCAAAGTCGAACTCGTTTGTTCAACCAAACAAGCAGAATCGGTTGGTGTCTGTCTGCGTATCTGGCTGTGTGTCTGTCTGTGTATCTGTCTGTGTGTATTTGTCTGTCCGTCTTCCTGTTTGTCTGCAGTCACCAGGTCTTCTCAAGCTCTTGCACCACCTCGTAGCTAATTTGAATATTTTTGTAACGTATTTCTTTCTCTGAATTAAAATCAATTTTTATTTTTATTTGTATGGAAGGCGCTCATTCGAACCCAGCCAGGAATCAGGTAGACCGTACGGTACGGTTCCATGTTGCTCCTTTTATGGCCATATGGTGTTGCCTTCTTTCTTTCCACGTACTCACTTTTTCGTCATTCGAGCGAAGCTCTTCTCTTCAAACGAAGCTTTAAAAGGACTTTACTGGGTTTTTTTGCTTTGTCGTTGTCGTTGTTGCTTTTCGTCTTTTCTTTTCTTTCTTCTTCTTCGTTTCTCGCTAAACGTTTCTATTGTGTTTTGTGCTTGAAATCTTTTAAGAATTGAACCCTCCACGGTGCTGCTTTTGGATTTGAATTATGAGGCTGAAGCCTGTTTTGTAGCCATTTTCTGCAACCAAGTGTTTTCTTGACTCGATAACGTCCTCCATTGACTCTTTATATGGCGGTTTTTTTTTTTTTTTAAAGCAACAGGAACACACTATGTATGTATATGTATTAATGTATGTCTGTTCTTATGAAAGGACGATTTGTGTAGAGAGCCTCGAAGGGTTTGAATATTATGTGATTGCAAAAATTGGGGGGAAAAAACAGGTAACTCGTATTCACAGCAAGTTGTGCGAGTACTTGTCAGACTGAGTCAGGCAAGTCGTCGACCTCCTCCTCCTGCTCCGTCTTCTTGCACTTCTTCCACTTCTTCCACTTCCACTTCAACTGCTGTGTCTGCCATATATCAGGCGATACATATATTGTACAAAATATAAAGGATTGCCTGAAATCTGCATAATCGAACATTTTTGTATTGTATGAACTCTGAACTATTATTCATATATTCTAAATTGTGTATTGTACCGTGTTTTGTGTTTTCGGCGGTTCCAAACTGCAGTCACTATATGTAGATCGTTCCTGAATCAGTGAGTGAGAACTCAGTTAGTTTAGGAGACTTGTGAATCGGTGAAAAACACACACCAGAACCGAGAGAGGTTTTTTTAATGTAACGAGACATCTCTTAAACTAGAGTTGCTAAAACTGATTAAATTTTCGATTTTTTTACAGACCGTATATTAAAAATTAATTATTAATTTTTTTTTATTTTATTTTATTTTTTTTTTTTTTTTTTTTTTTTTTTTTTTAATACATTAAAAATTTTTTTGTAGGTTAAAATTTTTAATATATGGTCTTAATATTACTTTTAAAGCTCAAAATTTCTCTGCTTCGGTTTAGTAGACCACAAGATCGAGAAGCGCGTCCCTGCCAAACGCGACTCAACAACAGGAAATCTTTGAGAAATCTGATCATATTTTCGTTGTTTACTGTCTCTGTTGATTTTTCTCAGCGTTAATGCTCTTTCCGTTCCGGCGACAAGCGAACGCCTCGAAGGTGGTTCGGATGTTCGGCGACATGCGTGCGACAGGATGCGCTTTCAGACAATATACACACTTCTCTTGACACTGCTTCGAGATAGTGCCCGAGACATAATTTCGAAGCCTAACGACTTGTCGCAGCATTTCATAAATCAATTTAAGGGCAGCATTTGGTTTTTTTCGAATGTAAATCGAGCTCCGTACAAATCAATAAAGGCTAGAATTTCAAGGGAATAAGATTCGTGATATCTTCTTCGAGGTTTGTAAGCATTTACGCATAGAAATTATAAAGTTTTCAAATATAGTGGAACAAAGGCGACACGGCGACATTGCTGTTTTGGAGTCGATTTTTTTTTTTAATTTTTGTGCAGCAAGTGTCAAACACATGGCTTGCTTTTTTTAGTATTATTAAGATCGATTGCTTCAGGTTTAAAACAAAGATTTTAATGCTTCAATGGTTATACTATATGTACATACTCTGTAATCTTTGCGCACTGTCGTCTAGTTTTACGTCAGACGCACCAAACAGAGATCGTGCTATCACCACCAACACATCACCACCTATACACCACCACCTATACAACACCACCTATACAACACCATCAGAAACAATAGTTAATCAGTTGATCTGCGCAAACTTTCGGTGTCGCTGACTTCATGCAAGGAAAGTGACCTTCAGGCAAAATAAAAGGATTTCGTCCCTACGCTTGTTGTAATACGAGTACTTACTAACACACACAAAGAAACAGAGAGAGAGAACGAGTGAGAGACAGAGATGATTACATACGTAACAAACAAGTCCCATTCTTCCACATTTTTGCATTCTTTCTTTTTGTGGAGTGAATTTTTTGCTACACCAACAACAACTTGCTGAAACGAGGTGGGCTTACGTTTTTGCTCGGTCCGGTGAAGTCGCCCCGCTGCGCTTGCACTTCACTTTATGTGTGTATACATACATATGTACATATCCATAGACATACATACATATATCTAAATGTTACACCATGCAAAATTCTTTTGAACATTCTTTCTTCCTACCCTCTTACACCTCTCTTCGCCGTCGCTCAATCAGCAACCCCTTTTTGTCAGCTCATTCAAGCCGACTGACGGCTTACCGTAGAACATTTATTTGAATTCGTCACTGTTTGAATGCGTCAGAAGGACCCCCGACGGCACAGCAAGGACAAAGGATTGCGATCAAGTTTTTCGCAAAAATAATTTAATAAATGATATTTCTTCCTTTTTGCCTTCACATAACAAGTACATACAGACTTTTTGATGTGAAGTCTGGTATGGGTTTTTGATCGGAACCGGTGTGCCGGTGTACAGAGAGTTTTATATTCTCTGTATAGTGGTACGGTATACAACAACAACAATAGAATAGAGTTTTAATTAAAAAAAAATAAAGAATAAAATGTATGTACATATTAGTGAAATTTTGCACTTTCTGTTACGGCAAGTACATAAATCATAACGAATTCTTGAATATATTATATTGCATTATATTCTATTGTATATAAATACAATAAACAATAAATAATATATAAACATCAAATCTAAAAATATTATTTTAAAAATGTATTATCGGTATAGTTAATTTGTATAATAACAATGACATAGAATACTATCTAGAAATTTAAAGCAGCCTGTAATAAATATTAGTAATAATTTAATAAGTTATACCATAAATAAAACACTTTATTTTATCATATTATTTAGTGATATAAAGAGTGATATTTTCATATTTATAAAGTTTATCTTTGTAATGATGTTAAATATTTCTCCTGCTTTAAGATTCTCACAAAGACTGACTGATTAAAAGGCGGTATCTAGGACTCAAAAAGACTCACTATGAGTAGCGATGATTACTCAAAATCGTACTCAAAGATCGTACATTCTTTTGGTAACTTCATTTTTAAGACTCAAAAGGACTCACTATGAGAAACGATGACATGCTTTGACTACAAAGGAATCAAAATTTCAAAGAAACCCTTCTGATTCTTGCCTTTTAAAGTCATGAGCTTTTAATACTGAGTCTTTCTAAGAGTCTTAGAATGCGTAAAGATATTTAACATTAAAAGTTGTTATACTTTTTTGATTATTTCGTTTAAAAGGTCTGTTATATCGCTTTTTGATATCATTTGAGTCTTTCTAAAAGTTGTACACTCTGATGATTACTTTATTTTTTAAAGCTCAAAAAAACTCACTATGAAAAGCGATGGAAAAGATGATTAAAAAATTCACTCATTAAAAGGGTGTACGATCTTTGAGTACCATCTTTAGTAAGCAAAAGTGGTATAAGCGTATATGCATACTATCGCTTCTCATAGTGAGTCTTTTTGAGCCTTAAAAATAAAGTAATCAAAAGAGTGTATGACTTTTAAAAGGACTCAGTATCAAAAAGTTATATACCAGACCTTTTAAAGGGAGTAATCAAAAGAGTATATCATCTCTGAATGGTAAACTCGTTGTAAGACTCTTAGAAAGACGCAGTTTTTAAAGCTCTGAAAAAGGAAGGAAAATCAGAAGGGTTTATTTGAAATTTTTATGCCTTTGTAGTCAAAGCATGTTACTCGAAATGAAAACCTGTCGAAAGGGTTGCCAAAATGTCACCAAGAGTGGTAATAGCATTCTAAAAGGTAAATACTGCTAATACTGTACTAACAGTATCTCCTTTTTGGATACAAATTTATGCCTTCAGACTTTTATTTTAAATGTACCATGCCGTGCCCCACGCATTGTAAAACACTTGCTGGGGATAAAATTAACTCTGTAATACGAGAAGAGAGAGAGAGAGAGAGAGAGAAGGGACCATTAGAAATATGTATTGCTTTAAAAATATACAGAAAGGTTCTTATTAAGTGTACCCAAAAATCATAATGACGAATGAATACAAACGAATAGAGCGAATGAATGGATGGATAGATGGATGAATGGAGGTATGGATGGATGAATGGCAGGATGAATGGATGGATGAATGAGTGACTGACTGACTGACTGACTGACTAGCGTAGGGTTGGTATAGTACCAGGCTGACTTACTTGTCGGCACTTCAAGTGGCATGCACTTCACTCAGCTCCGGACTGCTCTCAAAGATGCTGAAAACGTTTGCGCAGTAGGTACCGATCGGTACCCACAGCTACGAATGCGCACAGTTGTGAGGTTATAAATTTTGACATTTCGACATGTTGTGGCTCTTGACACCGCTTCCGTTAATGCAAGTGGACGCATGCGTACGCTCTCGGATTGAGTACATGGAGTACTTACGAGTAGGTACATATTTTTAGAAAAATTCAACAAGTTGAAGGAAACGAAGAAGAAGAATAATACTCGTAGAAGTGCAGGGAAGGCTTAGAAGCGGGAGAGGTACCGCCAACAAATCCGCCGATTGTGAATTAATTGTTTGAGAACTTAATGTCATTATGATTTTTTGCACTTGATTGAACTTTCTTGACACTAAACACACACACTTCATACAAGGAAAGAAGAAGAGGAAGAAGAAGAAGAAGAAGACAACGACGAAGAAGAAGAAGAAGAATATAAGCCTCTTTGACAGATTCTCTCTTTGAAAGACTTTGAGGGATTTTTTGAAGAGTTGTCCTCATTTCTTTTAAACGAATTCTTTTTTCACTTTATGTAAGGGTTCTTGTTCTTCTTCTCAATTAGCTCGTAACCTTTATCTAAATAATTTCAAATTTCATGCACTTTATGAGTACAACAACAACAACAACAACAACGACGATCGGATTTAATATGATTGTTTATGAATTTTATGAGAATTTCTCGCATATCCTTCCTTCCACCTTCACTATTTGAGGTAAAGTACGGTTATTTGTACAGCTGCATTTTCATTGATCCAGCCAGAAGGCGCGCAATGTGATCATGCCGCATATCCGCTTGCCGTCAGGTCCTGCACCGTCATACAGAAAGCAGTCCCGGTCTTCCCCTTCTCAATGAACAAAGCCAAACAAGTTTACGCCTGGCTTCTTTCGAGTTATTATTTTTTTTTTTTTTGGAAATCAGTTTAATTCTTTTATAATAACTGGTTAGGTTTTAATTTTCCACCCTCATTATTGTGACCCTTCTTTGTCCCTTTGCTTCGTTTAATGCTTTATTATTATTAGTTTTTTCTTTATGATTTCATCAATCGATCATCATCGATCGATCGATCGATCTATGCACTATCAGCATGCAATACTCACCCCGATCATGCTTCTATTCTGCATAGTCACTTTACTATAGTGCAACTTAACCTCAATTAATTTGTATCTGCAAGCATTATGTTAATTTTGTGGTTAGTCCTTAACGTAGAAGTAAGCGCTCATTAAGGCAGAAGAAGGATTTACATTGAGGCACTCAAATTGATTTTACTTATTGATTAATCAAATAATAAAGAGTTTTCCTCAAAGACCCATGAAAATACGATACTTAAGATTGATGTGATTACATTTAAAAAAAAAATATAACTATTGTGTTTTTTTCGTCTTGTGTCTTGTTCTTGTGTTTAGTAAGAATTTACTAAAGGGATAGTTGTTCATATAGCCTTATTTGGATATGATTGTATATGATAGGGCTAAAAAAAGGTGTTTTTTTAAGCCCGATAGAACTTCGAATGGTAAAAAATAATACAAAATATGTAATTTTAATTTTAAATTTTTTTATTCACTCGAAAGATCAAGACATGGCATTAACATTTGAAAATGATTTCGGGCATATGGCCACCGTTCTTGACGTAGTACATTCTGGACATCCAATTTTAAAAACTTTTTCGAGTACTGCTGGCCGTATGTCACAAATAACACGGATAATGTTGGCCTCTAAGGCATCAATTGTTGCTGGTTTATCAGCATAAACCAGTGACGACTTCACGTGGCCCCACAGGAAATTATCGAGAGGTGTCAAATCGCATGACCTTGGAGGTCAATTGACAGGTCCATTTTTCGAAATCAACTTTTCACCAAATTTTGATTTCAATAAGTCGATGGTTGCCGTCGCCATATGGTAGATAGCGCAATCCTGTTGGAACCACATTTCGTCTGGATCAATGTCATCCATTTTTTCAAACCAAAAATTATTGATCGTGGTGCGGTAACGATCTCCATTGACTTTAACGCGAGCTCCGGCCTCATTTTCAAAGAAATAAGGTACAATGATGCCACCAGCAAGTAAACTGCACCAAACGGTGCTTTTTTTTGAATGCAATGGAGTCTGTAGAGTCTCTTTTGGATACGTCTCACTCCATATGCGGCAATTTTAATTTTGCTGACGGATGTAAAGTAAAGTGACGGAAGTAAATTTGAATAATTTGGTAGCGTTATTCAAGCGTGAGTCTATTCATGATGATTTGCCAGACTACACTGAACATAAAAAACAACAAGATCAATCAGAAGGACAGCTTGTATTGACAATTGTCCCTATGGAAAGTTCTATCTAAGCTAAAAAAACACCCTTTATAAAGAGTTGTATTAGTTTGAAATGAATTCAAATAGAATTTCTAGTTTAAAAATCGCTCACATAAGAAAAATAATTAGAAATAGATTATATTTTTTTGAATTTTAAGGTGTTTGTAAATTTATATTTAGAAATCAAATCTCATTCACGGGACCTTTTGCAGGCCTCAAGGCCTTTTCCAACTCAAACGTAGAATGGACAATATTTCTGTAGCATCAACAATAAATGAAATAAAAAATAGCCTTTTATAAAACTTACAATTACAATAGAAAAAATTGATAACGATCATTTATGCGTTCCTGTGTTTCTTTCTTTCTTTCCTTCTATTTTTCTTTGAAAACGAGGAATAACTGCATTTTTTCCGTTTGAAAAATAATCCCCTCTCGATTGTGGCGCGTGCTTGGCGTGTGGTAACGCGCGCAAAATGACCACAGAAATTCTCGTCTCCGTGAATGCATTTCGTGTAAGAATAAAGAAAAGCCATAGAAAATGATTTATAACGACAACGACAATAGTTTCTGGCTCTTTTTGTCTACATAAAAACCTGGTTCTGGCTTATGCTAAGCTTTGTTGTTAGACAGTAGAGTGGAGTAGAGAGAAAGAGAGTGAGAGAGAGTAGAAAAGATATAGCGCAACCTGGAACTTCAATCATTATAGTATGTACTATAGAGAACCTCAGAAATTACAACGCATCATGTAAAAAAGAAAACCGGAAAATAGCACACAACAAATACAACAAATGCCGTTGGTGAAGAGAGACTCTTTCTATCCAAAACTCATGGCCAAGGGCGACGACACCTTTCGATGGTATCCGTTTTTGTGCACGAAGCAACAACTTTTTGTTTTATAGTTTTTTCTAATAAAATTTTTTGCTATTGTATTGGTTTGATACCACCCCTGCGGCACTAATGGTGTAACGTGCATGTAACAAAATGTTATTCAATAACAACAACAACAACAACAACAACAACAGCAACGCCAACCATAAAAATTTCCACAAATCAATTTGATTCCATTGCACCAACCAGAACAAGTCCGAAAAGGAAGGAAGGAAGGAAGGAAGCACGGAGCAAGGTAGAGCAGCCTTTAGCTTCCAGGATAAAAGAGTGATCAAACTGAAAAAAGCAACAACTGCAAACACAAAACCAAACAACAACAACGCATACACCACAAGTATCCCAGAAGCAGGCAGGCCCAGCGAGCTGTTTTTATGCTGGGGTGCGCCACGGTTCGAGTCCTCGGCCAGCGAGAAACATCTGCTCCTGCTGCAAGCGCTCGAAAGCAACCCCCGATCGATGTACCACCGGCCGTCCAGCGGTCCGTTGGCACAAATGATGTCCCTTCGGCTCAGACGCTAACTCTGTTGAATGACATTAATTCCAATGCATTAACATTTTTCCCGGCACACGCACAGCCATACTATACGGCGATATTATCAACAACATCATTATCATCGCCATCATCATCATGATCATCATTATCATCATCATGATCATCACCATAATCATACATTAGGCTAGAGCGGTCTCTAGAACGTCGATCGGTCCATTTCTGCTCCGTTACTTCATACTTTTGCGGTACTTTATAAAAAAAAGGAGAGAGAGAGAGAGAGGAAGAGAGTATACTCGTAACTGTGTATGAGTGTATGATTTCGAAATAAAAAATCCATTGTTCCGGCTTCTACCAAAACGTACGAAATGTTTGCATTTCAGATTTAATCAAAACTGATCCTCGATCCTCGAATTGAATTAAAAACTTAAAAACGAGCACATTTATGGCATTTATTTTGAAGTGGGGTGGGCTACACGGTGCTGACGTTGGGCGCACAGTGGACCAAATTCGGTTTTAGCTTGGCTATTTTTGGCGCACGATCTTGTTCGCCGATCTCGCCTGATTCGACACTCTCTTCTCGAATGAAAATGGTCTTCTCAAGTGGAAAAACCTTAGTTTCGTCTCTGGATCTCATCCCGAGTGAATATTCATGATTCACCTCGACTAAAAAGGTCCTTACTACTGAGAAGTGCTTTTTTCATGCATGATCTCGTCTTGTCTGAAAAGTTCTGTCTCGTTGTCAGCGAGAGTCATTCCTATTATCGGAAACTATTACAGAATAGAAATAGAAGAACGTTTAAAAAACCTTAATATTTTCACTCCAGCGACATAATATTAAAGAAAAAACCCTGTCGTCGGAACTCAGAATGTCGTCTCGATTGAAAAGCCCTGTCTCGTCTCGTGATCTCGCTGGATCTCGCCGCTATTAAGAAACCGCGACTTTTTCGTTCCCGGATTAGGTCTGGACTGCAATCAAATTGAACGATTTTACAAGAGCATTATCAATATATTGACTTGCAAAGTTTTGTCTCGTCTCATGATCGCGAGATCCGAGTGATCTCGTGCCTTTCCTGATCTCCTGCTCTTCCCTGAATTCGACAGACGAGATATTGAGGCGATATCGAGATTTTCTCTTTTCGTTTTTTAACAATTTGGTTGTTGTTGTTGTTGTTATCGTAGAGTTTGACCTTGATTTTTTTTAAAATAAACGTGAAAAGTTGCTGCCTTGTTCCACTGTAAAAGATTCATCATAAATCTAAGGATTATTAGAAAATTTCAAAATATAAAAAAATTTTTTTTGTTTTTTGTTGTTTTTTTTTTGCTTTTTGCAATCATTGGCATCAGCAAAAAAAAAAAAAAACGAGAAGAAACAGCAAAACAAAAGCAGAGGCAAAAAAAGCAATCACCTCCATCAACGTTGCAAAAAGGGAGAAAAAGGATATACCGTGAATTTAATAAAATGAATGCGTCCTAAGTATGAGCACGCGCAGCATGTCCTTGATGAAGGATTTAAGGACAAAGGAATTGATAAATTTTAATATTCAAATGACAAAAGGTAAAGGGCGCACACACAGCCAGAGACAGAGAAGAGGAAAAAATCACATTGATCAGAAGCTGCTACGATTTGGAAGGAGGAAATTCTGTTGAAAGGACAAAAAAGGACAGTTTGATTAAAAAATAAAATCTGTTTAAAATTCTTGTTTTTATATTATAGTTTTGGCATACATTTTCAATTTCATATTATTTTTTTTTCTGTGGCTTTCGAATTAATTTAAACTATGGTTTAATCATTTCTTAGCAACTTTTTAAGGCAACAGAAGAGAAAAAATTCTTAAAGAATGTTGAGAAGCCTCTCGGTTCAATTCTTGGGTAATTTTATTCTCCTAAATTTCTGCTACTTTTTGCCTTTAGGAGTAGAATTTTATCTACTCGAACATATTGTTTCTTCTCTTTTAACACTTTCGGTCTTAATGACGCCGCTGAGACCGCGTCACTGCAGGTGTCGCGCTTCAACTGGTTCATTTCATTCCGACTTGCATTCAATTAATTATTATACCGCAAGTATCTTGATTACCGGACATTCCTGAGGTCCTCTCGGTCGTCACTCTGCCTCTATCCATCTGTCTCTGCCCGACATCAATAATGTTTTATATTTTAATATTTCCTTGCTTTTAATTAAAGGAAAATTATGTTTTTTTTTTTTGGTTTTCTTTAACTTACGGTAGTAGACGTTGATATTGTTGTTGTTGCTGCTGTTTGTTATGTTGATCGTGTGCCACTGCCATCGTTTTTTTGGCTTCATCTTTTTTTTTTTGGAAAACCATTAACTTGCATGCGCCAACATTTAAACGACTGCCATTTCACCTGTTGCTGGACCTCGTTAAAGCGCGTGCTTTTAATTATTTGGGTCAAAAGGATCTCTTATTGAAACTTGCTCAAGTCACGCAATAGTAAAGTAATCAGCCAGAGCATATAAAATCGAACCCTCGATCAACCAACCAACCAACCACCGACCTTTCAGTGGTCCACGATATTGCACCGTTTCGCCGTATCGTAGAATTCAAAACGGATTTTGAAAAGTAAACCATAAAAAAGAAATTTTATTTCGAAACGCTACAACCAACTTTTCAGCCAGTTTAATAGATCGCAGAAAATGAGTCCGTCTGAAAAGGAATAATTCTCTTGAATCTTTAGAAATTTCGTTAGAATCAAACGACTTTGTCAAGCGTCACTTTCACTTTGAAGATTTCAATAGTCAGAAGTCTTTTAAAGTCTGATGTAAAAGAGTATTTATACATTATTCTAGCGCGTACGTTCTGAAAACAAAGACGACTCTAAGAACTACCCTTGCATTTTTCGCCGAACAGAATAGAACAGAAAAAGAACCTTAAACAGAAACAAATAGTTGACTGAGTTATATGTAGATGGCGCTGTAATTCTGGTTTTTGTCCAGACTGTGTTGTCTTTGCTTATTTCAAAAATAAACAAGATTCCATGATGCCGGCATACCATTCCGATCGCGATGGTACAGGATCATTAATCTAGTGGAATTTGAAGAGCAATCGTAAAGTACTTGAAAAAGGCATGGTTTTTTAAAGAATTTAAAAAAAAACATGTAAGAGCGTTATCTTCGGCCTGACCGAAGCTTATATACCCTACACCCGCATCTGTCGAACTGAAACACCCCTCAACCCTTCGGCCGTTATTTATAAAAATGGTCAAATCAGTGAATGAAAAAGGCTTTGTACATACGAATCATATTTTTTATGGTTGAAAAAGGAAGGATATACAAAAAGTACAACACCAAAAGTGTTTGAAATTTAATAAACTTATAGAAATCTGCCGAATTCTTCGCTACTTTTTATCGTTTTGAACATTGAAACTCTTATTTAGATTTAAAGCGAAAATTATTTGTTTTTTACCTTTTTCCATATTAGCTGTGATAAATTGCCATAAACTGAATCTGATTCCAGAATGTTAACACATTCTTCATAACAAATTTTATTTCGAATTATATTTTTTATGGCTTAAAAGAGAGCTATAGAAAATTATAGCGCCACATGCTTCACAAGTGTTGGATACCTAATAAATACAACATCTAGAAATCTATCTAATGTCTAATCTAATCGATATTTTTTATAGCTTAAGAGAAAAATATAAAAAGTGATATATGTATGTATAGTATAGATGATGGTCTATTGGCGTTTACTCTTTCTCTTTATGGTACCTTTGTTACTTTGGAATATGTTTTTATGCCTACTCGTATATACATATTTACTAAGAATGCCGAGAATGTCCCTGCTATTAAAGAACACCCCCTCCACCCCGCAAAATTATACAATTTTCTATTTAGGCCAATTTTGTCATTTTGCACACGTTACAAAAAAAAAACGGGTTGGGACAATGTACATAGTTATGCGGCATTCTCAGTAAGTATATATACATACATACATACGTATTCCAAAGCACAAAGGTCCAATAAAGTCATATATCGTACATATGTTATATAACTTTTTGTATTATTCTCTTAAGCAATAAAAAGTATCGATTAGATTACAGACACTTTTGAAGAATGTGATGTTTTAATTTTTATATCTTTCTTTTAAGCCATAAAAAATATAAGTCGAAATCAAATTTATTTTGAAGAATGTGTTAATATTCTAGAATCAGATTCAGTTCCTGGCAATTTGTTAATACCAATTTGGAAAAAAGTAAAAAACAAATAATTTTTTCGTTTTAAGTAGAAAGAGGATTTCAAATTGCGTTGAAATCTTCACTTCGATAGATGCGAATGTAGGGTATATGATCTTCGGTCAGGCCGAAATTAACGCTCTTACTTCATATAAACGATAGAAAAAGTGTCGATAAGTTTGTTAATTTCCAACACTTTTGGATCATTTGGTGTTGTACTTTTTCTACCCTACACCCGAAGGGATGAGGGTATATTCACTTTGTTCTTCCGTTTGTAACGCATTAAAGGAGGCGTGGCAGGTATAGGAAAATATATATATTCTGGCTCAGAATCACCTCCTGATTCGATTTAGACATGTCCGTCCGTCTGTCTGTCTGTCTGTCTGTCCGTCCGTCCGTCCGTCCGTCCCTCCGTCTGTGGAAATCATGATTACAGGAGAACGAATAGAGGTAGCGTCGTGAAATTTGGCACGAATATTCTTTGTTATCCTACGCTGTTTGGTATTGAAAATGGGGAACATCGGACCAGCGCCACGCCTACTTTTTATATAAAATATGCACTCATCCGTGGTTTTAGCTAAATTCTCTTGGCTCGAATTTTCAGCTAAAATTTTATTTCCGAGTCCACCATCTTAGACTAAAATATATTCCCAAAAATGGGCGTGACACGCCTACTTATATACTATACCATATAATGAGGTGTTTGGTAGAAAAAGCGGTGTTGTGGATGAGTTTATAGATCAAAATTTGCTTCCTGTAAATTTAAAAAAAGTAGGTGTGACCCGCCCACTTTTTATCACTTCGAGCCTTCTATCGAGCCTTTCAGTAACGAAGAAATTTCTGCTCAAATTAGAACTGCGATGTATGTATATCCTAAAAGTCTTTGTTCTTTTGCTATTTATCGCTTTCTCCTGTGCTTACAATTGTACTAGCTCTACTAAGAAGGTCACTAGTAATGGACGAATCACGGATGGACTATTTGCGGTAGAAGGCCAATTTAGTTATGCGGCTTACATCGAAAGACGCTGATGGTCTGAATTTTTTCATGTGCGGAGGAGTGTTATTGAATATAAATATAATACTATAATTATATATATATTATTTCCTGAAAATAAGTTTCTCTAACTTATTCCTAAATTTTCTTTTCAAATAAAGCTCTTTAAGTAACAACTAAATTCACTTCCTCCAATAGAGAACACATAAAACGCACGTATTATTTATTGTAACTCTTATTACTCAAAATTAACATGGTATACCGGTTACGTTGTTGATCCAATCTAAGAAGTGGCTGACGCGGCTTAATATAAGAGCGGATCTTATATCGTCTTCGTATGTAACAACGTGAGTCATCACACCCACCAACTCACCAGTCCTTTCCAAAATGAATGGGCCACCAGAATCACCCAGACATGGGGAAGCCGTAAAGCTAGTATCGGCACAAAAATTATCAGAGAGTAACCTTCCCGTGCCACCATCACAAATTTCGTTTGCAATAATTGGTCCAATAAGGCCCCATTTTAAATAATTATTGCCCATCGAAGGGATTTTACATCCCCAACCGCAAACAATACCGTCCTCGGCCAAATAAGACAAATCGGCTGAAGATCTGCTTGGGAGAGGAACTGTTGCTATAGTATCACAAATGTCGACAGGAGAAATCTTCAGCAATGCGATGTCATGTAAGAATCCATCATAATTGGGATGAATGAAAACATTATGGTTAACGTCGATGATATAGGCGGCCGTTGCGTCATCTCTTCTGGTTGATCCTAAGTAAGCCAAAAGCATTTTTGCACTGTACAAATGATAGATAGATTATAGTAGCTTTTATATCACGTTGAATACTATAAAAATTACCCAGAAACACAGTGTGCAGCTGTCAGAATCCATTCTCTATGGATCAGTGCTCCTCCACATTTGAAGAATTTCAAATTAATAGCTTGTCTTCTTATGTAAACCGCATAATTAAATTGACCTTGAACCGCCTGTAGTCCATCCGTGATTCGTCCATTACTAGTGACCTTCCTGGTACAGCTAGTAAAATTGTGAGCACAGCAGAAAGCGATAAATAGCAAAAGAACAAAGACTTTTAGGATATACATCGCAGTTCTGTTTTGGGCAGAAATTTCTTCGTTACTGAAAGGCTCGATGGGAGGCTTCGGTATTAATTGGAAAAAAGGCATTGTACATACGAATCATACTTTTTATGGTTTAAAAGAAAGATATAAAAAAGTACAACACCAAATGCTCCAAAAGTGTTTGAAATGTAGTAAACTCATTACTTATTACATCAATTTCAACGCAATAAATTGAAACTCTTATTTAGATTTAAAGCGAAAATTATTTCCTTTTTACCTTTTTCCACATTGGTTCTGATAAATTTCCATAAACTGAATATGATTCCAGAATATTAATACATTCTTCGTAATAAATTTTATTTCGAATTATATTGTTTATGGCTTAAAAGAGAGCTATAGAATGACACGTGTGCGCCCTTTAGTGCCCCTTTTCCTTGAGGCTTAAAAGAGAGCTATAGCAAATTATAGCGCCACATGCTTCACAAGTGTTGGATACCTAATAAATACAACATCTAGAAATCTATCTAATGTCTAATCTAATCGATATTTTTTATAGCTTAAGAGAAAAATATAAAAAGTGATATATGTATGTATAGTATAGATGATGGTCTATTGGCGTTTACTCTTTCTCTTTATGGTACCTTTGTTACTTTGGAATATGTTTTTATGCCTACTCGTATATACATATTTACTAAGAATGCCGAGATTGTCCCTGCTATTAAAGAACACCCCCGCCACCCCCAAAATTATACAATTTTCTAATTAGGCCAATTTTGTTATTTTGCACACGTTACAAAAAAAAACGGGTTGGGGCAATGTAGTTATGCGGCATTCTCAGTAAGTATACGAGTCCAATAAAGTCATATATCATACATATGTTATATAACTTTTTGTATTTTTCTCTTAAGCAATAAAAAGTATCGATTAGATTACAGACACTTTTGAATCATGTGATATTTTAATTTTTTTATATCTTTCTTTTAAACAATAAAAAATACGTTGCGTATTTACAATGTCTATTTTCCAATTAATACCGAAGCTTACCATCGAGCCTTTCAGTAACGAAGAAATTTCTGCCCAAATTAGAACCGCGATGTATATCCTAAAAGTCTTTTTTCTTGTGCTCTTTATCGCTTTCTGCTGTGCTTACAATTGTAGTAACTGTACTAAGAAGGTCACTAGTAATGGACGAATCACGGACGGACTATTTGCGATAGAAGGTCAATTTAAATATGCGGTTTACATAGAGAGACAAGCTGATGATATGCATACCTTCATGTGTGGAGGAGCGCTGATCGACAGAGAATGGATTTTGACAGCTGCTCATTGTGTTTCTGGGTAATTTTTTGGGTTATGCTTCATATCATTCTACGTGATAAAAAAACTGATATCATCTATCTATAACTTTAACAGTGCAAAAATGCTTACGGCTTACTTAGGATCATTCGCTATAGATGACGCTTCGGCCTGTTATATCATCGACGTTTCCCAAAATGTCTTCATTCATCCCAACTTCAATGGATTCCTACATGACATCGCATTGCTGAAGATTCCTCCTGCCGACCTTTGTGATACTATAGCAACAGTTCCTCTACCAAGCAGATCTTCAGCCGATTTGTCTTATTTTGGCGAGGACGGCATTGTTTGCGGTTGGGGATGTAACGTGCCTTTGGTGGCCAGTAACTATTTAAAATGGGCTCTCGTTGGACCAATTATTACAAACGATGTCTGTGATAGTGGTCTGGGAGTATTACTCCCTGAAAATTTTTGTGCAATTATTAGCTCTACGGGCACCCCGTGTGGCGGTGATTTTGGTGGTCCATTTATTTTGGAAAGGACTGGTGAGTTGCTGGGTGTGATGTCTAACATTGCTCAATACAAATATGAAGAAAGATCCGCTGTTGTATTAAGTCGCGTTAGTAAATTCCTGGATTGGATCAACCACGTAACCGGTGTACCGTGTTAATTTTTAGTAATAAAAGTTACAATAAAGAATATGTATGTGCGCTTTATGTGTTTCTCTATTGAAGGAAGTAAGTTCAGTTCTTACTTAAAGAACTTTGGGTGAAAATAAAATTAGAAATTAGTTAGAGAAACTTATTTTCAGAAAAAGAAAGCATAATTATTTTCTCAGAAAGAAAGCATAATGTGGTAAGCTTATCGGGTAAGGGAAGCGGGGGGTAACTTTTATACAAACTCTAAACGATTTTGAGATTTTTCTTTTGTCTCGCAGGTATTTTTTTTTTTTTTTTCATTGTTTACAATTTTTTTTTTCTCTGCCTCTGCTGCGTTTTGGGTGCCCCTTTTCAATTTTTCCACCACTTTGCTGAAAGCAATATACCACCAAAGGTCGTTTATTTTCACAGCATTCTCTTTTCGCACACTTTTTCGTTGGTCTCTCAACGAAAACTCACAACAACGTGTCTGAAATGAGTTCAGGATTAAATTCAACCCTATCAGTTTTAATCCTGAAAAAGGATAGATCAGCAGCTTCCTTCGAAAGGCATTGTCGGTGGAATGCACTCTTTTTTTTCGGCGGAATTTATTTGGCGGAATCACCGCAAAGTCTGCATCAACGAGATCGATCCTTTTCAGAGCGCGTTGCACACTTGATTTGTTCTACTGATTGCAATTTTTCTACTGATTTTTTTTTTTTGTGGGTTCGAACAGATCGATCGAGATCGATCGAGATCGTTTGAGATCGAGGCCGAATGAAATACTTTTACACGCTACGTTGTTGTGCAATCCTTTATCTTTGTTCTTCTTTTTCTAAGAGGAATCTTCCCGGCGAAAAATCTCACCTAGTGTTGGTTTCAAAGCGAACATTATTAGAGGACGTGGTAACGCTCCATTAAGTTAGAAGGCAGGAGTTTTTAAAGCAGGATTTTGTTGTTTTTTCTTTTTATATTTCGTGCTCGATCACAATCGAGTTGAGTTTTAAATGACTGATGTGGACGAGTCCTGTTTGATGGCTTTGGTTTTCCGACATTTGAGGAAGTAGGTATACAGAAAATATATGTATGTAGGCTCAGAATTGCTTTCAAAATACGCGAATATAAGACTTTATTCTTGACAATCGAAAATTCATCAAGAATTCTAATGCTGAAATCGCACGAAAATTGTTGGTTAGTGATGATGGGAAGAGATTTTTCTAACGCGCACCTTGTTCGCGCTTCTTCCTTTCACCAAACAATGGTCGATTATGTTGGTCATTTTAGTCTCTGCTAACGCTTCTTGTACATACTTCGATCTTGTTATTGGCCTCAAGTCACTTTTGCGGTTGATAAGAAGTTTTCTTATTGCTCTTCTTCTTCTTCTTCTTCTTCTCCTTTGTGAAAAAAAGGTTCTTTAGTTAACCCAAAGGACGGACTCCTTCTGCCTCGTTTACACTTGTTTTCATTGCAGATGTTACGCATTCGTTTTTATCGATAATATAGATAGTAGTCTCCTACTGTTATTTAAATGTTATTGTTGTTGTTGTCATGCCGTGCTCCTGACAATTAGATCTTAATTGTACTGCTCTAGAGCACTTCAGCATGCAGCAGCCGCCGCCGCCGACTATCGACAGCCGACTGCCGAAAAATTGTTTCTTTCGAGTACAAGATAAGCTCTGAGAATTCGGCATCTTTGCAATTGTCGTCCGTTCTTCTACGTTTTTGATGTTTTATTTTCTTAAAAAATCTGTTTTACAAATTATTACTGCACTGATAAGATAATGATGCACCAGATACGAGAAGAGAGATGTATTCTGGCGGTAATTGAAAAGAATGTTGTTCTTCGGTTTTGTGTATTGCAAGAGATCTTTGATTGCAAACAGCATGTTGCGAGTATAAGAGTAATTTCGTCTAGTTTTCATTAAAGTAATAAACATTTTTTGATGGTCAAGTAAAATCAGTAAAATCAGCAATCGATGATAGGCAACGCAGAAGTATGGCAGTCCCAGTCGATGAAGCACTCTCGTATACTCTGAGAGTGTATACTCTCGTATACACTTGATGTAAATACTCTTATGTACTCTTATATTGTCGTTGATAATGTTTGTCTTTGTAGAATTACTTCGAAAATTTGTCCAATTTTGTCGTTGTTTTGAAGTTTTTCGTTAAAGATTATGAACATTTTTCTTTGAATTTACAAGAATTAAAGTTTTATACTTTATGTACTCTTATATTGTCGTTGATAATGTTTGTCTTTGTAGAATTACTTCGAAAATTTGTCCAATTTTGTCGTTGTTTTGAAGTTTTTCGTTAAAGATTATGAAAATTTTTCTTTGAATTTACAAGAATTAAAGTTTTCTTGCTATCATACACTTTTATGATCGTATTATGTGCATTAACTTCTTCAACACTAACTCAAATATTTTCCCTCACATTTTTTCGTTGAGGTTTGAGGTTTGTGGTTCTCAAAAATCTTTAAGTTATTAAAGAAAAATGTTAACACTTTTTGGGGCATTGCACAGAATTCCAAAATCTGAAATCTGGTTCAAGGCATAATAGACATTTTTTAGTATATAAATTTTTTTTTTTGCAATGATTAAAATCTTTTTTAATCCTTTTTTTTGCTTCCTTCTGTTAATAAAAAAGACCTAAGATTGCAGTGATCAGCTATCGATATTTTCGAAATCTAGCAATCTTAGGGTGAAACGGCAAAGCGGAACCTTCGCAGTCTACTTCCAGAGACCTTCTCAGAGCTTCTGAGAAATAACGAAGGACATTTCGCCTTAATTCCTATTAATCTGCTTAAATTTATACAATAATGCCTAACAAGATCCTGATGAATGTCGCAAAAAAAAAACAACAACAAAACAAAACAACAACAACAATGAATGCAGAGTAGTTTTCCAATTTGTCAACAGACATAGAATTATAATGCAATCCAGCAAAAAAGCAACAACAACTCGCTGGTTACTTTTTTTCTTCTTCTGGCTCTACAATTCCTTTCAGGAGCATTTCTTTAAGGGTTTGTGCACACACAAAAAAACCAATATAATTTCTTGGAAAAGGTTTTTTTTCTGCTTTTTTCGTCTGTGAAATAGTAAATTGTGTTGCTTGAATAGTTCTTGTGGTTTGTGCAAATATTGTTACAGCACAAAACACACAAAACGTGTATTAATGCATTTCTCAGGGCTTCCTCTTCTTCTTCTAGAAACAAAAGCATCACCCATTCGATCGGTCCAACACGATCATGATGATGCCGTATGATGCTCAGTGCGATTTATTTGCGCAATTTCATTGGAGGGCAGCCATCGGCAGCAGTCCGTTGTAGCAATAAATTGTACAGTATAGTATACTGAATAGCAGTCAGTATCCTTTTGTCTTACACGAACTAAGCAGCACACAGCTCCTTTGTTGGGCTCAAATAAAATATTATTGCTGTGGATCAATATTGAGCATTTTTTTTAGTTTTTTTCAAATGAAATCTTCGTACACAGGGTGTTTCACCAAACCGCAAAAATGAGAGAAAACATATTCGTTAGTATTCAGAAAATTTGGAACTGCAAACTGAATTATAGTTTTCTTTTAGTTAAGCTTTTCCAAAAAAAAAATGGTAAGTTATAAATTTAATATTTTTAAATGGAATTAAATTCTTTTAATTGACTTTGAATTAACTTTAAATTGTCATAGAACAATGTTAAAAAATATGTGTAAGATTTTTTATGTTATGTTTTAGAATGCTTTATATTTTTTATAGTATATAAAGAATATTTAGAATGTTTTCGAATTTGTTTCGAATTTTCGGATTTTCGTTTTTAACTTTTTTTTTTTTTTTTGGGATTGGGCGTTTTTTATTAAAAAGTTTTATGAATTTTATAAAATTTATTTTATATATTTTTTATAAATTTATTTTATAAATTTTTTATAAATTTATAAAGCTGTATTTGAAACGCCCTGTTAACTGGTAATTTTTATAAGAAAACTTTTTTTTTATTATACATCATATTTTTTTCTTATATAAAAGCCAAAAACAAACATTGTTAAAAAATCAAAATTTTAAACAAAGCCAGGATTGATTTCAGTAAAAACTTAATCCTGACAACGGTAGCAGAAAAAGGACCCAATGTAGCAAAATCATTGTGCACGAATGGAAACATTTAAGTTATTGTTGCTTTGGAATAGTAAAAACAACAACAATAGCACAGAATCAGCAGGAGTTTAAATTTGTTGTGTGTTGTCGTTGTTGTTGCTGTTTTTCCTGCTTTATTTAAGAGCATCCGTACCGTACAAAGCAGCAGCAGCAGCAGTAGCAGCAACAAAAACAACAAAGCAGCAATGCATTAATTCTTCTTTGCTTTTATGAGTTTAATGAAATAACGCATGAGAGAAATTTTATTCAACTTAGAAATCTTTATGCGTGTGTAACTTGTTGTCTTCGCTGCATTCACATGAAAACGTTGCGTTCAAATTGTTTAAACAAGTGTCAGGAATCGCAATAACGCAGGATACGGACAGACAGAGGGACGGACGGAAGGACGGACAGTAAGAATTCCTTTGAAGAAATAGCAAATGAAAAGACTCCTTCATTGTTGCGTCTCTTGTTGTGTAAATATTGACAATGAAACAAAGAAAAATCATCTTTGGACATTGGAGGAGTGAGAGAATAGAGTTAGCCCATGCCTGTTCGGGGGGCAGTCAGTCAGTACCTATGCTCGCTTTATACATAGTATCAATGAAATGTAATAAAACTTTCTTTTCCGTTCAAACCGTTTAATTGTATCTTTGTGATACAAAGGTCAAATGACAGGACATGCCGTGTCATCATAGATGCATGTAACAAATGACAAATGACAGAAAAAAAACAAACAAAAAATACAAGAATACAAGAAGTTCATGTAAGAAATCTTCTTTGGTTGCATAAAAAATATTATTCAGAATGCGTCTGAAGAACTCTGAAGTCGTTCAGCCTCCGTTCTTTTCCTCCCGAGACAAAAAAACGCCCTTTTATATGAAGGTTTGTTTGTTTATTTTCAATGAATCGAACATAAATAAACTGTTTCTTTCTATATTATTGAGCAAAGAAGTCCTGACAAGCCCTAAAGGCACTTTATTTTCTTGGGTACATTTTTGCATTCTTTCGATGCTAGATGTATAATGTAATACTTGTAGCAAATATTACAATAAAAAAGGAAAAAAAATCGACTCTAGTTTTAGTTCTAGTTTTTCTTTTTTTGCAAAAATTCAGAGGAATTTTCTTTTATCCCTGAAATATTTTTTTCATTATTCTGGTTGGCTCAAGAAATTAAACATTTCTCGGAAAAAGTTAAAAGATCGAAAAAGTTAAGTAAATAAAATAAGTTTTTATACCTTTCAGCAATAATATTATTACTTCAATATAAAAAAAAAGTAAATTTTGTGGAGACAAAAAGCGAAAAATATAGCTGTATAGTTTTTCATTATTTGATGACAGAAAATAAGTTTTATTTCATACAATTTTTTTTAATAAAAACAGGTAAATAAGAATATAAATTTTGAAAAATTATACACCAAAATGAAGACATAATAATACTCCAGAGGAGATTACTACGGACTAACAAGAAAACATATTAGATTACTAAACGATAACAACGACTCAACAACGATGATCTAATAAAATGTTTCTGTCCTGTTTATGTCCTGTTTATGTCAGCCGTCTATAAAAGAAAGAATTCATGCAGATTTCAATCAGACAAATGAAATAAATCACATCGCCCAGCATTATCACAGAAAAACAAGGTGGATACGGTGGTGCCTCCTCCGAGATTACAACCGTGATGACATCATCCAGGATGAATTTATAACCATCTTCAGCTTTCTTCAGTGCGTATTTTTGTACTTAACGTTAACATAAAAATAAATAACACAAAAAGAGAAGAAGAAACAAGCTAGTATTGTAGATTGATTGTACCTGCTGCAGGGAGCTCTTCTTGTTGTTGTTGCCACCGGGGGGCGTGTATGACAACAAAATCTGTAGCAGTTGGGTAACCCTAAAAAGTCTCACAGCTTTATAAAAAATGACAACAAACATATTATGTACGTCGTCACCTGAGAAGTCTTACATCGAGTAGAGAGGAAAGGAAACAAACATAAACGAAAAAAGGAATAATAAAAGGATTCTCAATGACGACGACGACGACGACGACGACGACGACGATGCTATCAATGTCAACAGCGGGAGACGCCTCTTGAAATTTTGAGTATCGTACTTATTCATTTTCATAGCATCACACAATATTAAACAACTACAACAACAACGACCTTTCATCGAATAAAGAGAACATTCGAAAAAAACCAGAGAAAAGTGAAAAAACAAATTCGTGGAAAATGAAAGTGAATGTGACTTCAAAAAGGATCCTTTTGAAAATGATACGAGTACTCTCTGAACTCTAAAGATGCAGACTGCCTCTAGAAATTGTGTAACAAATTAGTTACTTCATTTAATAGACTACAATCTGGATTTAATTAGAGCAAATCCTTAAGACAGAGGACTACGTCAGGCCTTTGTGGACGCAGACAGTTGCGCATTTCGGCCGGCTGGTGTTCATAATCTTGCGGCTACTTTTCTTATCTTTCGCTTACTTTCCTGCGAGCATAAATTATTGTCTAAGATTCTTCAAGTCCTTCCAACAAGAGCACAACATTTAGATTAAAAGTGCAGCAGACACGCTTTGGTCGCAAGGCATTTTATTTTAGACATTAGACATTTTTTAGACATTTTATTTAAATTTATGAAATATATTTTGGAGATTTTTTTAGTTTTTGGATTTTATAAGTCGGTGAAAATAATTTTTTATTTTGAGGGAAATAAATAAAATAAAATTTTAATGAAATTCTTGTAGAATGGAAATTTTATGGGCATTAATTCAGACATATGTATATAACGGGTGTTTTTTTAGCTTGGAGAGAACTTTCGATAGGGACAACTGTCAATACAAGCTATCGCTCTGACTGCTCTTGTTATTATTTATGTTCAGTATAGTCTGGCAAATCATCTTAAATAGACTCACATTTGAACAACGTTACCAAATTATCCAAATTTACTTTGAAAATCAATCGTCGATTCGAGCAATTTATAGACGACTTCGTGAATTTTATGGCGCACATAATCGTCCATGGTCCATGGCTTAAAGGGCTTGTTAATAAGCAAAATTGTCACATATGGAGTGAGATGAATCCACAAGAGACTCTACAGACTCCATTGCATCCAGAAAAATGCACCGTTGGTGCAGTTTACATGCTGCTTGCATCATTTGACCTTATTTCTTCAAAAATGAGGCCGGAGCTCGCGTTACAGTCAATGGAGGTCGTTACCGCACCACGATCAATGATTTTTTTTTGAAAATATAGATGATATTGATCCAGACGAAATGTGGTTCCAACAGGATGCGCTACCTGCCATACGGTGACGGCAATCATCGACTTATTGAAATCTAAATTTGGCGAAAAGTTGATTTCGATAAATGGACCTGACACCTCTCGATTATTTTCTGTAGGGTCACGTGAAGTCACTTGTTTATGCTGATAAACCGGCAACAATTAACGCCTTGGAGGCCAACATTATTCGTCTTATTTGTGACATACGGTCAGCAGTACTCGAAAAGTGACTCAAACTGCACTACGGCCAGAATGCACTACGTCAAGAAAAGACGCAATGGCCATATGCCCGAAATCATTTTCCGAAATATTAATGCCATGTCTTGATCATTCAAGTGAATATAACAGTTTTATTAAAATTAAATTTTTTGTGTAATTTTTTACCATTTGAAGTTCTATCGGGCTTAAAAAAACACTTTTTACATAAAAAAGTTGCCGAAATTTATAGGAGTATTCTATTTTTAGGTAACTACTCGTAATTAAAGAACTAGTCCTTAATTTGTCTTGTCTCAACCTGTCTCTTAACAACGTTATTTTAAATTTCAATTCAAGATTTTTTTTAATGTGTTGATTTAAAAAACTAAAGACTTTTCTACTGGTGTAAACATAATTCATCTCTACACAAACACACACACACACGCACTCTCTCTCACTCTCTCTCACTCTCTCTCTCTCTGTCTCTCTTTCTCTATCTGTGTCTTTACAGCAATCAGCGCTGTCTACATTTTGTCAGACTTACTTTAAAAGCTGATTAATTAAGACACTCTGAGAGCATCTTGATTCTTTGCGGTTTTGGCCGGTGGTCCCGGTGCTGACTCTCGTTTGCGTTCAGGGTTTTTTTGCCACGACCGTCTCTGGCCATAAACAGGGCTCAATTAGACTAACAAGGCAAGCCGACACACAGCAAATAAAACAGAGGATTTGGGTATTAGCCTTTTGTTCAGCCGCGGCCGGTTTAATCAAGCAAACAAATTAATTTTGCCGCCAAATGATTGTCGAAATGATTGAGCGAATGGTTGCGGGCTGCTGGCGGCTGGCTGTTGGTGGTCGCCGACGTCAGCGCATGCAAGTGTGGACCATTAAGTAAGCAGTTTTATCGCACTTGCTGCTTGTTGCGTCGTTATCGACGCAACGCAGCGGACGGACGTGCGCAGTTACGGAGAGGTTGAAAAAAATCGAATGAGGTAACAACAGCTTCCGTATACACACAACGCACGTACATATTTCACGTTTAACCGACCAAGTCGGCCGACCCAACCGAACTAAACAGTTGCTTGGTGATAAGTCAATTTTTTCTCGTTTCCTCTCGTTTCCTTCGGCTACTTTCACTAACTGTGTGTCATCCAGGATGAAGCATGAAAGTATGAAATTTCGTTGAACACTTTGAACGCGCCATGAACGCGTCAAAGCAACGACGACGACGACAATTGTGCAAAATCATGAAATGAAATAAAGCAGTGCGCTTCCGGCAGACGCTCGCACGCTCATCAGCGCGCTTAGGCTACATGGATTTTTCGTCTTTTTTTTTTGCTCTTCTCATTTGGTTTTTTTAATGCAAAGAGACCAGTAGTGTTCTTTGAAGAGCAGCAGCGTTTGCTGCAACTACCATAAACTTCCGAATTTATACCCAGCTCAAGGCAATTGAGGCCAGCCTTTGTAACATTGCGCCCCGGGATCCAACACCACACCACGACCCAGCCTCAGCCAGACTGAGCCGTGTGATCTTTTCTCTTCTCCTCGCGACGACGACGGACGCGTCGGAGTCTAAAATTCACCAAATCCCAACGCAACCGATTTGCAGCAAAAAATTAATAAATTTCCATGATTATCATGTCCGCCGAGCGCTGACTTCAATTTAAATAATCATACTTTACGACGACGCACCATCGCCAGCTTGCTTGTCGGTCGGCCTGGGCCGGATTCCATTGCACAGTCGTCGTCGCCGCACTGGAATGCTCAGGCCACCGCCCGATGAAGGCTCGCTCTCTGAGCTGACCAAATGACTTAATTGTGTTCTTTGTGCGCTGGCTACTCTTAGCATTTCAGCATTCCGACGACATTTTAAGTGACATTCGTTCAGCGTGTGCTGTTGCAAGAGCGAGGGCATGCGCCTCGCCGCAGCCAGCTTCGTCGCATCGCATTAAATTTAGCAGAATCTTCATTTCATTTTTAGTCAACCGAAATGATTACGCTGATGATTATTATTATTTGATTAGGCAGAAGTGCTTTTAGCGCTGCGCAAAATGCGTGCTTGCGAGCGAGATAAGCTGCGAGGTAAGGTGCCGCGTTGAGGGCCGCTGCCATAGGCTGCCGTCTGACATGCTGCCTGACACAATATCTCATTTCAAGTAATGGCCACGCCAAAGTGTTTCACGCACCAGACATTTTCTGTCTGCGGCGGTAGCGATGACATCCGCTAAAACTGTTTGTGGTACGTGGTACGTGGTAAGTGCATTCCGGTAGTTTCCATGCCGGCGTTCCTTTCGGTTCCACTCGGACCTTTTTATTGTTTAATTCAATATTCATATAAACTGTGCAATTTTATTTATCGCAGGCGATTTAGTCAATTTTCGCTTAATTACGAGTATTGAACGCAATTAATACCGAACCGCGCGGCGTTTTAGATCTTGGCGTTGGTTTTGGTAGTTATCTTTCGGTAGACATACGCATCGGGCATCTGTGCTCCTCTCAACAAAATACTGTCCTATTTTCACTCATCATCAAAAAAGTACTATAAACTGGATCTTTGGACCAGACTGGATCATGATAAACCAAAGTCTGGCCGACCAAAACGGCTCGGTCAAATAAAAACATTGCTGCTAAGTGTAAAAGTGTTAATAAACAATAAACAACAAGTGTAAAGTGCTAATAAACAATTTTAAATTTTCAATTTTCGCAATTTTCAATTTTCAATTTTGGAAATTTTCAATTTTTAATTTTTGAAATTTTGAAATTTTGAAATTTTCGCAATTTTTAAATCAATATTTTAATTTTTAATAATTGAAAAATTTGAATTGATGAAATTTTTAAAAATTTGATTTTCAAATTAATGTCTGCAAACCTGATCGTGGTGGTCATTTGACAGTTATTGTCTTTGATTCATAATTGTCATAGGTAATAATTTATAAAAAGGCAACTAATAAAATAAGTTAGTAAAATTTAAAACATTTTAATTTAAAAAGAACTTCCTGTAGTCTATTTTGGATATCTTTGATAATAACTAAAATTTCAGATTACAATTACTTGCTTTATAGATTTTAAAGTGTGTCTTGACTCAGTTAGGACTAGGACAGTCAGAAAAGAACTATCTTCTAATCAAATCAATAAAATTGTTTTTATTAATTTTTTTAGTACAGTCCAAATCATATTGATTATATCATTTTTATGGCTATGTTTCAATTGATTATATTGACTGCATTGGTGCTCAGATTAAAGATTCGTGATTTATTGATTTTATTTATAAAATCAACACACAGATTATTTTATTTTTTATTTGATTTTTTTTTGAGTGATTTTATTTATTATGTTGACTGTATGTATTGACTGCAGAGACAGAATTTATTACTGCCTCAGAATCACATTGATTTTGTTGATGAAATTTATCAAATGTGATTTTATTGGTAAAATTATTTGCGTTGATGGGATTGATCGAATTGATTTTAGTAATTTTATACGCTTTAATGATTCAAATGACAAAATTGATCAGATTGCAGTGATTTGTTTGATTTGTCTTTACTAATTGTATTGACATAGATTTTACGGTATTTTTTCAAGTGAAATAAATTCTTTTAATGAAATTATTTACATTAATTTAATTTAATTTAATTAGTACAATTTATTAATATTGAATGCGATCGAATGTTTCCATTGACGGTATTGATTAATTTGATTAAATTTATTGAATTGAGCTTGGAATTAAAAACAAGATCGTTTGATCGGTTTCTCTGCGAAAGAAACTTGAAAAGGAATGGCGGAAATTCGTTCCATTATTCCATTCCATCAACATTCAACCCTAACGGAAACCTTAACGTACTAATAATTAAGAAAAGTGTATAAAAAAGAAGAAATAAACATAATCGGCAGCATCAAAAGAGCAAAAGACATGACAAAAAACTAGCAAAATGTCAAGTATTTACAAAAATAAACAACGGCGGAACGGTTGAAATGTCGTACAATAAAATCCGCACTAAAAGAAAAGCGGATATAACAACAACAACAACAATAAGACAATTAAGGACACAATGACTGAGTGTATTGTTGACAAATAGCAGACTAGAGCAAAACTACAATAAAAACAATAAATAAAGTAGCCACTTAAGTCCAAGTACGAGGTACTTAAGTTCCGGCGGCCAAGAAGATGTTGCGCTGGCGCAGGACAAACAAAACTATTTACTACCGGTTTGCATTCTGGACAGCAGCGATGGCAACGTTGGCAGCAGCGGCGTCAGATGTATGTATGTACGTAGTGTGTGCACATAATAGCGGCAAGCACTCAACCTCAGAGAGATCAAAGGAAATGACCGAAGGATACTCGTCGTCGATCGAGAAATGTTCATCGCTCATCAAAGGATATTCACTGATCGAAGTATGGATCGAAGGATCGAAGGAAGCAGCTATGTTAAGGATACATTTAATTAACAAGCAAAAAGAAAATAAATACAGAAGATAAAGCGGTCACTTTATGTTTAGTTTATGTATGTACATATATTCTGGCGACTACATTCTTTCATGACTTTAAAATGAATTTTCTTGTGAGACGCTTCGGAAGAGAAGAAGCAGAATGAATACTGCTGAAAGGATGACGTTTAATTAACGGTATCGATTCGTTGTTTGATGATGGCGATTGGCGGAGAAAGAAAGAAATTGATGCGGTCACTTGAAATTGTAGAAACAGGACACCGCCTTTTACATCGCATTCTTACACCTGAATTTTACTACGCTGCATTGAAAAAGGACTTTGAAAGGAATTGAAAACGACGAAAGAAGGTTTAGAATTTTTGCTAAACTATTTCTTTGATCGCAAGAAAAATTCCAGTCGCATCATTTGAGACAAATATTTTAGGAAAAATATTTTGAAAAATGTATCCTTCATCGATCATTATCATCGTATCATTCACGTTTTCACTGTTTGAATCTCTGGCACTACTTTATCCTTTCTTTTTTTTTTAAAAATGTTTTCTGTTTATAATTCAGATGAATTTTTTCGACTGACTTTTTTTTTTGGAAAAAAAGGGATAAAGTACGCTCTTCGCTCTTTCTTTATATGTATTTTCATTTAACGGACATAAAAAAAAACACCTTGTAATCTTTCACTTGATCTAAATTCACCAAAATTGGAAATGGCTGAATAATTGAAAGAAATTTTAAATAAATAAAGGCATTAATTTTATTAGAAATGAAATATACTATTAGTCGCATCATTTGAGATAAATTTTTTTTAGAAAAATATTTTGAAAAAGGTATCCTTCATCGATCATTATCATCGCATCATTCATGTTTTCACTGTTTGAATCTCTGGCATTACTTTATCCTTCCTTTTTTTAGAAAAATATTTTCTGTTTATAATTCAGATTAATTTTTTCGACTGACTTTTTTTTTGGAAAAAAAGTACATTCTTCGCTCTGCAATTATAGAGTATATTATTCGGTACATCAGAAGCGATCAGTTCTTACATGCATTTATGTATGTATATATACAAATGTATATAGACACATCCATTTATCCAAATATATATATATATATTCGAGCATAGATCGAGCTGCTGCATCGATCGAAAACTCTTTACAAAATTATTTTATATTTCATATAAACGTTTTATTATTTGTGGGATGATCCGAATGAAACCATACCACTTTAACCTCGACCTCGACATACTACAAGTAAAAAACCTCTCACAAGTACATTGAGAGGCTGAGAGAGCGACAGAGAGCGTGTCTCCGCTGAAATTTTGTTACCATTAATCAAACGCCGTGTAATAAACGGTATCAAATGTCAATAAAACCATTCTCTAAACAACAAATTCCAAGAAATTTCTTAAACTCAAGACAACTTCATCATGCGTGCTGTGACATTATCTAAGAGATCAGTCCTTCTAAAGACCGTCAGTTAATGACATGGACTGAAAAATAAAACAAAAAATTAATAAGAAATCAACAATAACGTCACTAGAAAACCTGTTTAACTCTAGTGTCGACAGACAGGTCTGAGCAGACTACATACAAAATGGTTTTTCACATAGTAATATTTTACATAGGACCATAAAAGTCCAGGATATTCTTAAGTCTTAAGAAATTTTAATTATAAATGTATACATTTATTTATTATTTTAGAGACTATATACAATTTTTCATTTATAACTGGCACAGACTTATTAAAAACCAATTATACTCGTATGGAAAGATTCAGGTTCAGGAAGGCGGCACACTCGAAGCGGCTCATTGACTTTACATTTATTCTTTCCTTAGGCCTAAACAGACCCAGTCCGTAGAACAAACCGATAGTTTTAAATGACTGTAGACATAAGGGTTAAAGAGGATTTTAAAAAAACCAGAAAATTAGAGCAGATCTTAGTGGCCGTAAAACATTTTTTTTTACTTTCAGATTAAGCAACCGAAAAAAAAAACACTAAAATATTAACAACAACAAGAAAAAATCGATAAAAATCAGCAGGTTGTTTATAAACGAAAAAAAAAAAAAAAAACAACAACCGAAATATAGCGAAAGGTGAATACATATGAGCTTCTTCCCTTCTATTGCACCCAAAAACTGTTGCTACCTTTGTATGGATTAATAGAAGGCGGTGTATGTGTATGTATGTGTGTGTGTATGCGTCGGTTTATATTATACACAGAAGTTTGTTTATCAACAAGAATCCATCTGAACACGGTTGTTAGCCTTGGTCGAGTTGGCAGCAGCCGTCGCAGCCGTCGCAGCCGTCGCAGCAACCGAAGCCGTAGCAGCGGCACCGGCCACTGACCACTGTGCAGCTGCAAATGCAACTGTAATGAACACGCGCCCAAAACAACCACTTGCAACAACAAATTTAACCCCGAGGATGCAGTTCCTTTTTTGTCAATTTTTTTAACATTTTCGTTTTCAATAGAGAGTGTTTGTTGCTCATGTCCCCACAGAGACTGACTCTCTCTTTCTCTCCCTCTCTCTTTCTCTACCTCTCTCTCTCTCTCTCTCTCTCACACTCTTACTCTATCAATGATTTACGTTTTGAATTTTTTAGTAATTTCATGTGATCATTTTGAACTTTTGAAAAATATAATGAACGTGTATGTGTGCGTGTGTGTGTATGTGCGTTCACGTTCACGTTTTTTCTAATATTTGGTTGTTGTTGTTTTGTTGTTGTTGTTGTTGTTTTCTTGTATAAATTTTCTGCTGCGGTAGTTTTCAGGGCTCAAAGGCTTGGCCGAAACTAAAAGGTCCGGCGTTTTTTATGCATTAAATTTCATTAATTTTTACAATTACAAAGTCTTAAAAACACACACACACACACACTTTCCTAATTTTATTTTTAAACAAACACATACATATTGTTTTAAGAGGAAGCACGTGTGGCACGTGGCTGAAAGAGACACTGTCGTTAGGCAGGGCGATGCATGCAATTGGTTAGAAAGAAGGGGAAAGAAGAAGAAGAAAGAAGGGAAGTTGTTTGGGGAAAAAAGACTATGAGAAATTAACGCATTACGTTCATTATGACGATTAAAGACAACATATTAAAGCTTTTGGTAAAGAAAACGAAAAAAAAAAAAAGAAAAGAAATGGAAAAATGGAAAAATGGAAAAACGTAAATACACAAATTGAAAATGTTGCTTAAAGAATTAGTTGATAAATATTAAAAAAGTTGCTTTTGTAAAATTAGAAAACATTTTTATTGATCGAGATTGCATTAATTTTATGTACGAGATTGCATAATTTTGAATTGTCTTGTAGAATTTGTCTTAGTCTCGGCACTTCAGACACGGACACTTTACGCTTCTAAAAGTGTGCGTACATATAGTATATCGTGCATATCGACGCCGCGGCCGGTCAGAATGAGCCTCGATGGTACTAAACAACTCAACGGCAACGGCAACGGCAACATCACTAGCAACACTAACAACAACAATAATAACAGCAACAATATTTTAGCAGTGAATTATTTCGATTGTCCTCAGGTGATGCTGCTTGCTTTACAGTTTATCATCTTTTCCTCTCTCTCTCTCTCTCCCTCTCTGCTTCTTTCACCAACTGCTGTGATTTTCTTCTTTTCCTTTTCAGTTTCAGCCACTGAAGGGGGATCAGCCGCCCCCCTTTTCACGGACTCACGCTTCGCCACAATCGTTGCGTCTTATGTTAAGTTTCACGTGTAGCGACTGCACGTCGCGCTAAGACGCCAAGATTGATTTTAAGAGGAAGTGAATACATTCACTTTGGTCTGCGAGATATTGAAGGTTTCGTTTCTTTTCTTTACTACAATATTTTGTTTTTGTTTTTGTTTTTGTTTTGCTTTGTAGTTAAATGTGTACACAGTACTAAATGGTTGTTGTTGTTGTTGTTGTTGTTGCTGTTGCTGTCACGAGTATGTAAGAGTTTAAAGTCTGCAGTCGAAGTTAACGCAGAGACTCACTCCGAGACGTTCGAGTGTAAAATGTTAACATGTAAAGTGTATTGTAATTGTTGTTGATATTGTTTTTGTCGTTTTTCTTCTTCTTCTTCTTCTCATTCTTTTTCTATTTCTTCATTTTATTATTGTTGTTATTCGCATTGTTATTATTGGTAATGCGTGTACACTTATTTGCTTTATTGCAAACTTTTTTTAATCTTGATGCAATATCGTTGAGATCGCCGCCGTCGCACCCGCCGTCACTGCGTTCAGTGCCGTCATTGCCGCCGCTACTGCTGCTGCTGCTACTGCTGCTGCTGCTGCTGCAAGATCTCTACAATCAGATCAGTCAGTATCACCGGAAGAGGAATTAATTTTGATGTGATTTCCTGTTTGGTGTTTTTGCTGTTGTTGTTGATGTTGTTGTTGTTGTTGTGGTCTTGCTTTCGTATTGTCAAAAGTAATGATCAATTTTAGTTGTTTATGGCCACCGGAAGAAGTTTGTGGCTCGAAGCTTTAAGCGCTTCAACAACGAGAAAGTTGCAAAGCAGTTTTGCACTTTCTTAATTTGAATGATATCGGCGCGTAATAATTTATTAATTTCATCAATTTTTTATTAATTTATTATTTATTAATTATAATTTATTAAAAGTGTATGGAAATTGTTAGTGTGGAGAAATTGAGGTTTGCAGCTTAAGTCTTTTGTCTTTTTGTCTTTTTGTTTATTTTTTTTTTTGCTTTTGGAAAGAGTTCATTTTATTTTATTTTATTTTACCAATATTTTTTGGTAAGAAAAAATTACCAAAAATAATTTAATAAAAATAATTTAAGCAATTCATTGAATGCTTTAGAAAACATTGTTTTGCCAACAAGAAAATCAAGAAGTTTCTTTGATGGCAAAACCTTAAAGAATTTCTTAATAAAAGGTAAACATTTTATGAGGCAGAAAAAAGAAAGGTTGTTTCCGTTATTATCGTTACTAATGTTCTTTTAAATGCTTCCCCCTTTTTATTCAATACTATTTCTCTTTTTTTTTTTTGTTCTCATAAAAAGCCTTGAGCGTCTCAACAAGTTGCTACAAGTTGCACTAGCTACAAAGAGCCTAAAAACTTCTGCTACCCACGTAGTTGCGGAGCATCTTTAACCCTACATCTGCCGGTCTAAGAGTTCTCTCTCTCTCTCTCTCTCGAAATTCGCAGTTAACAGCAAAACTATTTTGATTACATAAACTTAATCTTTTAATGGGATCATTGCCGGTATATTATAAAAAGTAATATTTACCATCATATAAATTCTAGCCGAGTACTTTTTCACGTTTCGCTAAAAAATGAAAAGTTTCTCTTGGGTCGAAAGATCTCCCAAATACAAATTATGCTTTGAAATCTAATATTTTATCGACTTTTTAAGTTAAGTTAAGTTGGTCGCTGATAGATAGAGCAGAAAGTACGAGTTATTTTTTGCAAAGAATATACAACCCAATGTTCTGGATATATTAACCATAAAAATATGGTACAATGTTTACAGTAAAGTGATCACTTATGATGGAATAGAGAAAAAGTTAACAGCGTATAGTACTAAAGCACGGCTGGATTTTCAAGAAATCTTGTTCTTTTCCACATACACACATACATACGTATATAATATAGTATTCTTAATTGTCGAGATATTGGCGTTAATTAAGTCGCCTTCAAAATAAACCATCTAAAATAGTCATAATGAGTCGTTCGGTAGATCTAGGGTTAATGACAGGTAGAAGAAAAAATATGTAAAAGTGCACTATTCTCTCTTTCTCTGCAGCGCGTTCGCAGACAGCGTTCTCAGAGAGCGTTCTCTGCAACCAACAACAATTCGAGAGGCCTGTAGAAACTTCAATAAAACGGCAAGCGTTACGACGCGTCGATGCGTTTTAGTTTGCGAAAGTGCTTTTTTTATGTGTTGTTATTTTTGGTTGAATTTTTTAAAGAAATTTTTTAAAATAAAAATGGTTTTTTTCTGGCGTTTATATTATTTTTTTTTACAATATAAAAGGTGACCATGCACCGTTTTGTACTTCATACGAATGCTCAAAAGGAAGAAATTTTTGTAAAATATAAAATTTCTTTAATACGATCTTGAGAGAGTGTGTGTGTGTGTTTATGTGTGTGTGTGCTTTAGCCAGCAGCAGAAAAAGCCTGCCTGCCTGTCTGCCTGCCTATTAATTAAATAAATAAAACATTTTTTCTGAATTAATTGGTTTTTTTTTTTTTTGTATTTAATTAATCTCTGGCGCTTAAGATTTCTATAGCTATGGTTTTTTTTTAAACGCCTGATAAATGACGATGCCAGCAATTAAAAAGGCGATGGTTTGCGGTGGTTAATTATGGTCTTTCCAAATCAAGCTTTAATCAGAAGAAGGCTTAAAGTCTGCTAAACAACAACAAAAAGACGAAGGGGCCTCAGGACCACTCAGGGCCATTGCAGCAAGCAGTCAAAGAAGAAAAGCAGAAAGGACTTGCTTCAGGTGTTGCGTCTGTCGCGTGTATAACATCATTTGTATCATGATTAATATCGATTAAGCTCGCTTAACTTAACTGCTTTGAAACATACGTTTTATAACCATGACGATGATTTAAGACGTTTTTCTGGTTATAATAGTTTTTCCTTTGTTATCGAATACTCTTGACAGACGAACAAAAGCACAAAAGAGCACTCATTTAGTAGAAGCAGAGAATTCACATTAGCCATAACTGCTTAATTTTCTTCCTCCTTCCTGCTTCTTAATTAATATTATACATTAATTAATATCCAACAGAAAACCGCTCGCGTACCATTTCCAAATTTTCTCCTCTCTTTATGTCCTTGTTCCTGGCTTTTTATCACATCAATCAATTTCCGAATTCTTTTTCGAACTTATTGCATTCATTGCGTTTACAAGACCTGGACAATTTTTGGCCACTTTGTTCAACCGAAATGATGTGAAGAAAACCTGTCAAAAAAAAAAAAAAGTAAAAACTTCATTCCTGAACAACAACACAAAAAATGATTACATAACTGTTGCTGATACTGATGATGATACTGATGATGATAATGATGATGGCGATGATGCAACAAGCATTGAACTTGAATCGTTCTCTGAGTGGAATCCTGAGTGAATCCTGTTCGCAACAAACGATTACAGCCGACATGAAAGAAAGATTACGTAACGGAACACGATACTGCAGAGCTTGAAGCAGAAATTCTCGCGACAATATCTCTACATATACGCCACAAGTCGACAAATTTCTTAAAACGCGAAAAAACGGCTTCAATAATTTGGCAGCGTCCTGGCAAAGCGAAGGCAGGACAGACAGTCTCAAGTCACAAGAGAGTAACAACTACTTTTGTTTTTTTTTTTCAATGAAATGAGAGAAAAAAAAAGGCTGGACGGAAGCCCGTACGAAAGGACAAACCAGCAGTAGCAGAAGCCTTCCTCCCTCGACACTCTTCCCTTCCCTTCCCTTCCCTTCCCCTTCGCCTGCCTGATTTCTTCGCCTGGTGATGCTCCTCGCAGCCCGTTTGAAGGACGTAATTGTTACTTAGAGCTGCCTCAATTAGGTACTCGTAATTTAAGCCTTTGTTCCTGACACGAACAAGAACAAGCAGACAAGACAACACAAAATGTGCACACATGTTCTCCGGGCTGTGCGTTGGCGCAGACTTGTGTCGCTTTGTGCTGCTTCATACTGCGGCACTCCAACGATCACTCCGCCGATCACTCCGCCGATCACAAAAGCTGCGGTAGCACGCGCTGGAGCGTCAAGCAGACGGCTAAACACCGAGCACCCGACCGACGGAGAGACAGTCCGACAGATAGAGAAGAGAGGGCATGTTTCCCAAACAGTGTTTTCGAACGAGGTTTGCATTTGATCTCGAGCACGATCAAATATCACTTACCATCCTTACATGAAATGTTACCCGCATTTTGATCGTTTTGATCGGTTGATCTTTGGGTTCAAAGCAGCAGCAACAACAACAACAACAACAACAACAACAACAATAACCAACATCAACCTTTGTAAGTCATTTGGCTGATATCATTTTTTGTAATTGATCTTGTATGATCTTGTGATCTTGTTGATTTTGCATAGTATTTGTTTGCCCTTTAATTTAATTAAATACCTACACACACACACACGCACACACACACACACACACACACACATACCTTCCTTCGTTGGGATCACTTGAGATCATTCCTCCTCCCGTTCTTCACCTTAGCGCCAACACTAAGACTTCATCTAACAGAAGGCGGCTTCACTTGAGCCTCAACCTCAACCTCTTGTATGCTGGTGCTTGATCAATTCGTTGATCATGCTCATCGCGATCAATTGCGCTCAAGATGGCAATCTTAAATGGACCCTTATTCGAATTGTTAGCACAAGTGGGTAGCCTTCCTAAAGCCTTTGCCTTTAGTCGGTCGGTCCTTTTTGAAGGCGGCAAATACTGTATACTGTATAACGGTATCAATAAGTGCAGGATTCCTCTGGGCAGCGCATGTGTCAACGCACCGAACTGACGACTGGCGGCTGTTGGGCAAGATTGCAGTTATTTGTGACGATAAAGATCGTGGATCGATCGAGCTATAAACAGTATGCATATGTGTATGCAAATTTTTAGGTGCCATAAATATATGTAAATGAACCCTTTATCGATCGAGTGGAAGAAGGAGGAGATAAGTAATTATATTTAATTAAAATATATAACAATAATTTAGTATCTCAACCGTGTATAGTTCAGAGAATGATGACGTTTGTCTTGATCTTGATGAGATCAAGTATCCGTTAGTGATCGTCGCTTGACTAATTTAAAGATAATTCAAATTTAAAGATTTAATTAAATTTTGCAATCATTGCAAAAGACTATAAATAATTGCCACAAATTGCTGGCAAATTTTCCGTATTATTAACTTCGTTCTCCGAATAAACCACGATCAGTGATCAGGACTGATCACGACTGGACTGACAGACACTCACCGGCGTCGACGAGCATCACTGTGCGGATTATCAAGCGGCGCAACGAATGGACGCCGCCGCTGCCGCTGCCTGGAGTAGCCTGCGAAGCATCGCGAGGATACGCAATTGATCGTTAGCGTCCTTACGCAAAATACCAAATGATTTCGCAGCAATCGCACGCCCAACTCTGCACCCCTTTCCCTTGTTTTTTTGCCAGACTTTGTTTGTTGATTATGGACGCGTAGTCGTCCATTGCTGGACGTCTTTTTTTCGGTGGACCTTTTGTGTGATCGTGATGCGTTCGCGCTCGCGCTCGCTCGAGTCGGCTTCGATTACGATACCGCGGACACTTGATGACGCTGATGCACGCCGATTTCTTGTTTGCCTGAGAAGATTAAACATAACGTGATACGGCGCGGCGCGGCGCGGCGCGGTGCATCAACACCAAACAGCACTCGCTGGCATCATGCGATGCGAAGTGATCACTCAAGCCACACGCTTCTGGACGGCGTACTAAAAAGCCAAGCCGCTACCAAAGTAAATAAGATATGAAAAAATACTTTTAAGAAGTTGAAATGAAAACACGATTCTGCTCCTTGCGCGCCTCTGTCTCTCTCTCTGTCTCTGTCTGTCTGTCTGCAACTGTGAAGCGAAATGTACCGTTTGAGTTTCATTAAACTTATCGACTAAGTTTATACAAATAATCGTTAAAAAAATCAAAAAAAAAAAAATTAAAATTGCTGGATTTCAATTAAAAGATTGACTCGAAGAATGATAGCAATCGTACCTTGATGATGGATCATTTTCTGGATCAGGTTGCGTTGATTATGGATGTGTTTCTTTGTAACGGTTGAGTGTGGGATGGTATTTTATGGTCTGATGCGAATTAATATTAGTAACGTACGATTTTTAAATCCTGCAGAACTAACTTTTACTCTTAGCCCATAATAAAAGTCGGCCTTACTTATCATTAAATACCATTTTCATCAAGATAATTACCGATTACAGAGCTAATATATCCACCCCCGCTGTCGCTACGTAAGGTTTTGCAAAAAATATACCGAAATTTTTCTGGTTTTATCATCACTGAACGTTTCCTTTAATCGTTTCGATCTTGATGAAATTTCCGTCATATCGTAAAAGTATGTTAATTCTAGATCAGAAGACGGTACTGTTTTCCTTTGAAAATAGCAGCAGTTTTTTAGCATTTTTTCTTAAAATTGTTCAGGTGTTTATAGTAGAATTGTTCTTCTACTATATTTTGGAAAATTGGGGAATTATATTTACAATATTTGGCAAAAAAAAGATTGTCTAACTGATTTTTTTCACCTTCAATAGAGGCACATATTCTTTATTGTAATGTACTGTAATGTAATGTATTGTATACATTAACATGGTATACCGGTTACGGAGTTGATCCAATCCAAGAATTGACTAATGCGACTTAGTACAACGGAGGATTTTGTTCCGTCGCCGTATTTACATCTGTTAGTTATCACACCCACCAACTCACCAGTCCTTTCTAAAAGAAATGGACCACCAGAATCACCGCAACACGGGGAGGCTGTAAAGCTAGTATCGACGCAAAAACTATTAGAGAGTAACACTCCCAAACCACTGTCACAGACTTCGTTTGTAATAATTGGCCCCACGCGGGCCCATTTTAAATAAGGTGTGGGCACCGGAGGTCCTTCATATCCCCAACCGCACACAGTACCGTATTCGCCCAAATAAAAAGAATCGGCTGAAGATCTGCTTGGTAGAGGAACTTTTGCTATTATATCACAGAGGACGACGGAAGAAATCCTCAGCAATGCGATGTCATGTAGGAATCCATCGAAATTGGGATGAATGAAAACATTGCGGTAAACGTCGATGATATAGCCGGCCGATGCGTCATCTCTTGTGGTTGATCCTAAGTAAGCCATAAGCATTTTTGCACTGTTAGAATGATAGATTGTTTATAGTAGTTGTTATATAACGTGGAATGTTATGAAGTTACCCAGAAACACAGTGAGCAGCTGTCAGAATCCATTCTCTATCTATCAGTGCTCCTCCACACGAAAAGGTTTCCAGGTCAACAGTTACTTTTTCTATGTAAACCGCATATTTAAATTGACCTTTAACCGCCAATAGTCCATTCGTGATTCGTCCATTACTAGTGACCTTCCCTGTACAGCTAGTAAAATTGTGAGCACAGCAGAAAGCGATAAATAACAAAAGAACAAAGACTTTTAGGATATACATCGCGGTTCTACTTTGGGCAAAACTTCTTTGTTACTGAAAGTCTTGCTGGAAAGCTTCGGTATTAATTGGAAAAAAGGCATTGTACATACGAATCATACTTTTTATGGTTTAAAAGAAAGATGTAAAAATTTTTATTGAGATTGATAACGAAAGTTGTTTGTTTTTCGCATTTTACCAAAGCGATATTGATAGATTGCCAGAAACGGAATCTAATTACGGTACATGTACTTACTATGTACATGTACATATGTACTATATACATTCTTCATAATGAATTTTATTTCGAATCATAATTTTTTATCGCTGATAAGAAAGATATAAAGAATGATAGCATCGCATGCTCCAAAAGTGCTCGAAATTTAAGAAACTTATAGAAATCTATCGAACTTTTCGATATTTTTTGTCCTTTTTGTACTCTTATCGTTACTTACTTTTATCGTTTATAAGAAAGATATAAAAAATTATAACATCAAATGCTCTATCAAATTTACGATATTGAATTGAAATAAGAAATAAAATCAAATAACTTTATTGACATTTATAATGAAAGTTGTTTGTTTTTCGCATTTTACCAAATCGGCATTGATAGGTTGCCAGAAACGGAATACTATTCCGGTACATGTACTTACGTATAAGATACGTATAAGAAATGATAACAAACATCACATGCTCCAAAAGTGTTTGAAATTTAATAAACTTTTATGCCCGGTTTTTCTTAAACTCCAGTTTAGCTAAATCACCAAGGCTTAAGCTTCACTCTTAAGCCTGTCGGGTTTCACAGTGCGATTTATGTCGTAGGCTTAGCTAAGCCGTATTTGTGGTGCTATTGTGAATTATTTTTGTAAATTGTCTAATGTAAACGGGTCTCGCAGTCGGTATATGTCAAAAATTATTATGAACTTAAAAATTATGAATGAAAAAATTATTATATCTATGTTGCAAAATGCAATTTAGGCTTTGTTCAATTATTTTAATTTCATTTTAATTTAATAAAACAGTGAAATACATATTTCACTCCAACATTTGATGTATAAAAAATTATTTTATTAAATAAAAGCGACATATTCCCAATTTGTTGTTTCCAAAATTGATATCTAAAGCTTAAGCCCAGGAAATCTACCGCTTAAGTTAAGCGTCACTTTAAGTTAAGCTTATATGTTAAACTCACACTGTAAAACGCCTCAAAGAGATAAACTGGAGTTTAAGCCTCTGGTGGAGCTTAAGCTTGCACTGAAAAACCGGGCATTAGAAATCTACAGAACTTCTGGGTATTTTTTTCGTTTAAAAGAAGTATATAAAAAGTTTTTTAGTATTAAGTATTTTTCTGAATCAACTTTTTAGATTCTTATGCCTTGATTGATTTTTTTCACCTAAGGTTTTTTAAAAAAAAGAACTAAATAGAGAAAAAAGAAGAACTAAATTAAAGAACTTCAATAGGGGCACATATTCTTTATTGTAATGTAATGTATTGTACATATATATTAACATGGTATACCGGTTACGGAGTTGATCCAATCCAAGAATTCGCTAATGCGACTTAGTACAACGGAGGATTTTGTTCCGTCGCCGTATTCACATCTGTCAGTTATCACACCCACCAACTCACCAGTCCTTTCCAAAATAAATGGACCACCAGAATCACCGCCACACGGGGAGGCTGTAAGGGTGGTATCGACACAAAGACTATCAGAGGGTAACACTCCCAAACCACTGTCACAGACTTCGTTTGTAATAATTGGCCCAATGCGGGCCCATTTTAAATAAGTTGTGGGCACCACAGGGCCTTCATATCCCCAACCGCACACAATACCGTATTCTCCCAAATAAAAAGAATCGGCTGAAGATCTGCTTGGTAGAGGAACTGTTGCTATTATATCACAGAGGACGACGGAAGAAATCCTCAGCAATGCGATGTCATGAAGGGATCCATCAAAATTGGGATGAATAAAAACATTATTGTAAACGTCGATGATATAGGCGGCCGTTGCGTCATCACTTGTGGTTGATCCTAAGTAAGTCACAAGCCTGTGTGCACTGTTAAAGTTATAGATAGATCATATCAGTTTTTATATCACATAGAATGATATGAAACATAACCCAAAAAATTACCCAGAAACACAGTGAGCAGCTGTCAGAATCCATTCGCTGTCGATCAGTGCTCCTCCACACATGAAGGTTTCCAGATCAATAGCTAGTCTTTCTATGTAAACCGCATATTTAAATTGACCTTCAAAGGCCAATAGTCCATTCGTGATTCGTCCATTACTAGTGACCTTCCTGGTACAGCTAGTAAAATTGTGAGCACAGCAGAAAGCGATAAATAGCAAAAGAACAAAGACTTTTAGGATATACATCGCGGTTCTAATTTGGGCAAAATTTCTTTGTTACTGAAAGTCTCGATGAAAAGCTTCGGTATTAATTGGAAAAAAGACATTGTATATACGAATCATACTTTTTATGGTTTAAAAGAAAGATGTAAAAATTTTTATTGAGATTGATAACGAAAGTTGTTTGTTTTTCGCATTTTACCAAAGCGGTATTGATAGATTGCCAGAAACGGAATCTAATTACGGTACATGTACTTACTATGTACATGTACATATGTACTATATACATTCTTCATAATGAATTTTATTTCGAATCATAATTTTTTATCGCTGATAAGAAAGATATAAAGAATGATAGCATCGCATGCTCCAAAAGTGCTCGAAATTTAAGAAACTTATAGAAATCTATCGAACTTTTCGATATTTTTTGTCCTTTTTGTACTCGTATATTATTTTTATCGTTTATAAGAAAGATATAAAAAATTATAACATCAAATGCTCTATCAAATTTACGTTATTGAATTGGAAAAAGATATAAAATCAAATAACTTTATTGATTATAAGTAAAACACTAAAAGTGTTTTAGTGTTAAGTATTTTTCGGAATCTACTCTTTAGATTCTCATGCCTTAAGCTTTTCCAAAAAGTTTATATTTAAATGAAAAATCATATTTGAAATTTGAATATTTGAAATCACTACGACCACATTTACAAACATCAACTCGAAAACCAAAATTTTGAGTTCTTCAACTCTGGAGAACGTAGCGTCGTGGAACTGACCTTGATGGCTCATTAGCAATACATTCATGAACAACAGCAATGTTTTAGTTTGAACGAGCTGTTGTTGGTGTCCTCCAGACTTTGAAGTTCAGGATCTGTCTATCCTGAACAGATCCAGTTTTTTCACCGAGTTTTTTAACCAAATTTCGAATTGTTTGCTTCGCTGGACGATTATGCCGAAAAATCACGTAATTTACTATAAGCAGTTTTTATTGAACAGTGATTTGCAAAATAAATTTTTGTAATTTGAACACGCTCCGTAGTCGTATACGGCTCCACTGTTAAAATTGTCTATCACTTCAGGTAGAAATAAAAGTAACCTACCAGAAACTCTCATGGAGTTTGATAGATATTCTTATTCGACATCCTAAAGGTTCTTTTAGATAACTCCATATTTGCTATTAAAGTAAAGCTGCTAATTAGAGTATATGCTTTTGATTATACATATATTTGATTTGAAATTTATATTTCTCTGTAAAACGTTTAATAATTTACTGAGCGCACAATTTCAAACGTATTGAAGAAATTCGAAGAAACTGGATCGGTTACAGACAGTGTAAGGTCTGTGCATCATCGTCGCATGGATGACATTTGAACGACATTATTTTTCGCGCATAATGGCAAAGTCCAAGCATTATACTGAAATAAAAATTCAATCGATATTTAAATATTTAGTATCATTTTTTTACTTCAATTTCCGAAAGAGAAAATGGATAAGACTGTATAAAACATTTAAGATTGTCGTGGTTGGTCTGATTGCGATGGTTGTGCTTGCAGAGAATGCTTAACAAACTTCATACTATAGTCTATCTTGGATACTACTTCCTATAGTCAATTGGATAACCCACCAATTTTGAATTTAATATAAAAGTTGAGTTTTTTACTATTAACTTTTAAAACTTTACTGAACTTGACTGATGAACGGAAAGATGGAATTTTTAATTCTTTTTTAATAAAAACAATTGTTTTCTACGAATTAGAAAAATTCAAAGTCAGTATGATTTTTCACTAAAATATAAACTTTTTGGAAAAGCTTAAGGCAGAAGAATCTAAAGAGTTAATTCAGAAAAATACTTAACACTAAAACACTTTTTATATACTTCTTATAAACGAAAAAAAAATATCCAGAAGTTCGGTAGATTTCTAAAAGTTTATTAAATTTCAAGCACTTTTGAAGCACGTAGTGTTATCATTTTTTATACGTATCTTTCTTATAAGCGATAAAAAATTATGATTCGAAATAAAATTCATTATGAGCAATGTGTATATTAAGTACATGTACCGGAATAGGATTCCGTTGCGGGCAATCTATCAATACCGCTTTGGTAAAATGCGAAAAACAAACAACTTTCGTTATCAATCTCAATAAAAATTTTTACATCTTTCTTTTAAACCATAAAAAGTATGATTCGTATGTACAATGCTTTTTTTCCAATTAATACCGAAGCTTTCCAGCAAGACTTTCAGTAACAAAGAAGTTTTGCCCAAATTAGAGCCGCGATGTATATCCTAAAAGTCTTTGTTCTTTTGTTATTTATCGCTTTCTGCTGTGCTCACAATTTTACTAGCTGTACCAGGAAGGTCACTAGTAATGGACGAATCACGAATGGACTATTGGCCTTTAAAGGTCAATTTCAATATGCGGTTTACATAGAAAAAGTAACTGCTGATCTGGAAACCTTCATGTGTGGAGGAGCACTGATCGACAGAGAATGGATTCTGACAGCTGCTCACTGTGTTTCTGGGTAGTTTCTGGGTAGTTTTTGGGTTATGTTTCATTCTACGTGATATAAAAACTGATATGATCTATCTATAACTTTAAGTGCACAGACGCTTATGACTTACTTAGGATCAACCACAACAGATGACGCTTCGGCCGGCTTTATCATCGACGTTTACCATAATATTTTTATTCATCCCAATTATGATGGATTCCTACATGACATCGCGTTGCTGAAGATTTCTCCTGTCGTCCTCTGTGATATAATAGCAACAGTTCCTCTACCAAGCAGATCTTCAGCCGAGTCGTTTTATTTGGGAGAATACGGTATTGTGTGCGGTTGGGGATATGAAGGACCTCCGGTGCCCACACCTTATTTAAAATGGGCCCGCATTGGGCCAATTATTACAAACGAAGTCTGTGACAGTGGTTTGGGAGTGTTACCCTCTGATAGTCTTTGTGTCGATACCACCCTTACAGCCTCCCCGTGTGGCGGTGATTCTGGTGGTCCATTTATTTTGGAAAGGACTGGTGAGTTGGTGGGTGTGATAACTGGCAGATGTAAATACGACCACGGAACAAAATCCGCTATTGTATTAGGTCGCATTAGTCAATTCTTGGATTGGATCAACTACGTAACCGGTATACCATTTTAATGTATACAATAAATTACATTACAATAAAAAAATATTGAAGTTCTCTAATTTAGTTATTTTTTAAAAAAAAATCTTAGGTGAAAAAAATCAATCAAGGCATAAGAATCTAAAAAGTTGATTCAGAAAAATACTTAATACTAAAAAACTTTTTATATACTTCTTTTAAACGAAAAAAATACCCAGAAGTTCTGTAGATTTCTAATGCCCGGTTTTTCAGTGCAAGCTTAAGCTCCACCAGAGGCTTAAACTCCAGTTTATCTCTTTGAGGCGTTTTACAGTGTGAGTTTAACATATAAGCTTAACTTAAAGTGACGCTTAACTTAAGCGGTAGATTTCCTGGGCTTAAGCTTTAGATATCAATTTTGGAAACAACAAATTGGGAATATGTCGCTTTTATTTAATAAAATAATTTTTTATACATCAAATGTTGGAGTGAAATATGTATTTCACTGTTTTATTAAATTAAAATGAAATTAAAATAATTGAACAAAGCCTAAATTGCATTTTGCAACATAGATATAATAATTTTTTCATTCATAATTTTTAAGTTCATAATAATTTTTGACATATACCGACTGCGAGACCCGTTTACATTAGACAATTTACAAAAATAATTCACAATAGCACCACAAATGCGGCTTAGCTAAGCCTACGACATAAATCGCACTGTGAAACCGGACAGGCTTAAGAGTGAAGCTTAAGCCTTGGTGATTTAGCTAAACTGGAGTTTAAGAAAAACCGGGCATAAAAGTTTATTAAATTTCAAACACTTTTGGAGCATGTGATGTTTGTTATCATTTCTTATACGTATCTTATACGTAAGTACATGTACCGGAATAGTATTCCGTTTCTGGCAACCTATCAATGCCGATTTGGTAAAATGCGAAAAACAAAAAAACTTTCATTATAAATGTCAATAAAGTTATTTGATTTTATTTCTTATTTCAATTCAATATCGTAAATTTGATAGAGCATTTAATGTTATAATTTTTTATATCTTTCTTATAAACGATAAAAGTAAGTAACGATAAGAGTACAAAAAGGACAAAAAATATCGAAAAGTTCGATAGATTTCTATAAGTTTCTTAAATTTCGAGCACTTTTGGAGCATGCGATGCTATCATTCTTTATATCTTTCTTATCAGCGATAAAAAATTATGATTCGAAATAAAATTCATTATGAAGAATGTATATACATGTACATAGTAAGTACATGTACCGTAATTAGATTCAGTTTCTGGCAACCTATCAATGCCGATTTGGTAAAATGCGAAAAACAAACAACTTTCGTTATCAATCTCAATAAAAATTTTTACATCTTTCTTTTAAACCATAAAAAGTATGATTCGTATGTACAATGTCTTTTTTCCAATTAATACCGAAGCTTTCCAGCAAGACTTTCAGTAACAAAGAAGTTTTGCCCAAAGTAGAACCGCGATGTATATCCTAAAAGTCTTTGTTCTTTTGTTATTTATCGCTTTCTGCTGTGCTCACAATTTTACTAGCTGTACCAGGAAGGTCACTAGTAATGGACGAATCACGAATGGACTATTGGCCTTTGAAGGTCAATTTAAATATGCGGTTTACATAGAAAGACTAGCTATTGATCTGGAAACCTTCATGTGTGGAGGAGCACTGATCGACAGCGAATGGATTCTGACAGCTGCTCACTGTGTTTCTGGGTAGTTTTTGGGTTATGTTTCATTCTACGTGATATAAAAGCTAATATAACGATCTATCATTTGAACAGTGCAAAAATGCTTATAGCTTACTTAGGATCAACCACAAGTGATGACGCAACGGCCACCTATATCATCGACGTTTACCGCAATGTTTTCATTCATCCCAATTTCGATGGATTCCTACATGACATCGCGTTGCTGAAGATTCCTCCTGCCGACCTTTGTGATACTATAGCAACAGTTCCTCTACCAAGCAGATCTTCAGCCGAGTCGTTTTATTTGGGAGAATACGGTATTGTGTGCGGTTGGGGATATGAAGGACCTCCGGTGCCCACACCTTATTTAAAATGGGCCCGCATTGGGCCAATTATTACAAACGAAGTCTGTTATGATCGTTTGGGACCCTCTGATAGTTTTTGTGTCGATACTAGCTTCACAGCCTCCCCTTGTGTCGGTGATTCTGGTGGTCCATTTATTTTGGAAAGGACTGGTGAGTTGGTGGGTGTGATAACTGACAGACGTAAATACGGCGACAGAACAAAAACCGCTGTTGTATTAAGTCGCATTAGTCAATTTCTGGATTGGATCAACTCCGTAACCGGTATACCATGTTAATGTATACAATACATTACATTACATTACATTACATTACATTACATTACATTACATTACATTACATTACATTACAATAAAGAATATGTGCCTTTATTGAAGGTGAAAAAAATCAGTTAGACAAACTTCTTTTCTGCCAAATATTGTAAATATAATTCCCCAATTTTCCAAAATATAGTAGAAGTAAACACCTGAACGATTTAAAAAAAAATGGTAAAAAACTGCTGCTATTTTCAGAGGAAAACAGTACCGTCTTCGGATCTAGAATTAACATACTTTTACGGTATGACGGAAATTTCATCAAGATCAAAACGATTAAAGGAAACTTCTTAAACTTAAACTGAAAAGTGCACGAAAGATGTCGCAAAAACTTTTAGCGAACTGCTGACAGCGACAGCATGGACGACATGTCGATTTGCTAAAATGAAGAAGATATCAGAGATTCTGTAAGAAAAATCAGCCACGACTGACATGCGGTTTCTTGATCGAAAAGAAAGTTCAAATATACATACATACATATTTTCAAGAACAACACCACCAACGTACTCACTCACTTTCGACTCACTTTCGACTCACTTTTGTCATATTGAATGACAAACGATAAAAAGGATTTGCTTTTCTGCCACTGACCATTCTATAATAAAGATTACTTTTAAAAGCAGAAAATCCACGTACTCACAGTCGTTTTATATGCAAAAGTATGACAACCTTCAGGATTGTGAATGATAATCAAACTGTCAAGTTTGTTTTTTTCATGTTTGTTTTTTCTCTTGTCAGAATTAAAGTTGTCGCATGTTAAGGTTATTAAAATTTATTTCGATAATCAGTGTTGATGATAAACGAAAGTCGCGCAGACCAAAGTTCGAATGAAAACGTTGCTGCTGCTCGTCAAAGTGTTCGCTAATAATGACCCAACACCCAAAGGTTTGCAAACATTTTGTCGTAGCAAAAAGAAGGGTCATTTTGCAAGGGTCATTGCAAATCAACGAATGAAAGATTAATAAAATGCATGCTAACATCTTCTCCAAATAAAAGCCAGTAAAATACAGAATCAATGAATGTGGACTCTGGTTGTTGACTCAAAGTACTTTTTAACGTTCAGTGATGATAAAACCAGAACAATTTCGGTATATTTTTTGAAGAGCAAAAAAGAGGTTTTTGAGAAATTTAAATCTTTCAACGTAGCGACAGCGGGGGTTGTCTTTTATTTAAATATATGCCGTTAAATTTTTTTTTTTGTTATGTTTAAATGATTAAATGATAAAATTAATAAATTATTGCTTAAATTATTTAAACGGAACAAATAAATTTGTTCTGAATTCTTTACTCAAAATCATACAATAACGTGAACTTCATGATACTCTTAATTATACTCTTAAATTAGATCGTTACATTGTGCGTCATTGTAGTAGATATTTTATAAGTTTTGTGATACTTCATCGCATTATTGTACTTCAGCAGATCCGTGAGTATAATTAACGAACGAACCGCTTCACTGAAGCTTTTCGCATTCAAGTAAAGCCTAATAAATGACTGGAAGCTAACCCAGTAATGGTGTATCTCTGTCATCAGCTGGCATCTTTCACAGCGTCAGGAATTTTTATTTGAGCAACAGAAACTGGTTGCGTTTGTGACGCGGCTGCGCCATAATCCGTTCGGACGAGTATCCTTAAGTCGGCGGCAGCGACTTCGCCGGCTGCTGCTGCTGGAGTGTTGCAGTTCATCAGGGTTAATAACGGGCAATTATTTCAGCAAAGCAATGCAGGGCGCACGCGCTTCGTTCAATCACGCAGCAAAAATCACGTAACCATCATCAACAGCAGCAGCAGGCAGCAGTAGGTAGCTTAACGGCTTCCTGTACGCGCCTCTCGGGAGCAAGAAACTCGAGAATAACGTTAGGAATTGGCACTTTAAGGAACCCATCCGGGCCCCACAGCCGAATGCCGGCCCGGTGGGCAGCGGCGCTGGCTAAAGTATATGATTAACTTTATTTGGGCGACCATTAGGGCGCAGCAATGTTGGCATTTTATTGCGCTTCCTGTGGCTAAAAACCTCTGCGTTATACTCGCAACTTTTTGTTTTTGCATTACGTGTACTCCAGGAGGTTCCTGGGTATATTCGGTGAATTTTGGGGGCTGAGAGGGCGGGGCGTGGCATTGTGGGGTGCAGCTTTGATTGATCAGGGTTGCCAATTATTGCCACTTGTCCCATTTTGTGGTCTGGTTGGTGCCTTTTAATTGCATTGTATTCGTTGCGTTAAGAATTTTAATTTGTTGGCCGAAGCAGCAGGTTAAACAAATCGAAAGGACAATTGATAAATGCTCTCTTGCCACGCAAAGCATGCTCAGAAGGAAACAGAACAGAGCTGCTCTGAAGAGGTCCCAACTATTCAAAGTTGCTAATTCGAAATTCCTGAACGCTTCACACTAACAACACTGGAAGAAAAACAACAACACACACACACACACACACACACACACACACACAAGTAGCTTAAATTAATTTATATGGTTTGACGTGAGAAGACGCGTGATTCTTGCCACGTGATGCTGCAGCAACTTCACACTGAGTTCATTGAGTACGTTGTCTGATTGTGGCTTCTATGTAAGCTTCTGTATTGGCTTCATCTTCTTGTTCTTGTTCTTCTTCTTCTTCTTCTGATCACTGAGCAGACAGCGCAAAGAAGCGCATGCCAGACATCTTGCCCCATGCAAGCCTTCAGCATTGCCTTTATACAAAGTTCGTGTTTAAGTTCAATTAAGTCTTCATCTCGCCAACTTTTTTCACCTTCAACTACATCGAAATTCACTGAAGTTCTGCGCACCAACAGACGCTCAGCTCAGCCGGAAGATCACTGATCTGTCCGGCAGACCGACCAACCCCAACTCTTGGGCTTAACGAATCCAGTCCGTTTCAATGCGATCCGTTTGTGCACTCAATGTGCAGGTTTTTTTTTTTTTTTGCAAGTGATTAAATGATGCATGCAGCAAAAGGGGAAAAAAAAACAGCAACAACAACACTAAATAAAGAAACAATGCAAGAGTGAGTGAGTGGCTGTGTTTGCTTTTCCATTGAAATAATTAGCAACGCGCTGATGCTGCTGATGCTGTTGATGGTGCTGGATCGCAGTCTTGGCGCAGCGATAGCACGACGCTTCGCAGCGATTTGTTTGGCGCGAAAACATTGATGATTTTAATTGTCGCACGCCTACGGTTGCACACGCTTCAGTTGGCACACTGCAAGTGGCAGCGTCGATTTATGACTTCGCTTCGTTGGTCGCAACACGTTGTCATGATGATTTCAATCAAGCTTTTTATTAGCATGGATCTAACGGTTGAGTTCCGGCGCTGCAATCAAGCAGCGTTTGCGATTTCGCTTAAATTGTGATGGTTTAACAATGAACGCGCTACCACCACATTCCTCTAACGATTAACCCTGCGCTTTTTCTAAATCAATTTTTAGAGTCAAGTCAAGTTGGTGATTTTTCTAAAAATGAAATTCGCGGCTTTTTCAAGTAATAAAAATACTTAAAAAAATTTTAGTAGTTCCGAAATTTGTTTCAGGATTTTTATTAGGTACTTGAAAAAGCAGCGAATTTCATTTTTAAGTCTTAAAAATATGGAAAGAAAAGAAATGCTTGTTAAAGAATTATTATTTATTAATTTGGTCAAATTTTTAAGTACATTTTTAAGTACAAATCAAAATTTAAAATAATTTAAAAATTTTAAATTTTAATTTTTTTTTTCAGAAGTTAGCGTTTATCAAAATTAAAAATATAAAAATAAATAAAAAAAAAAATTACAAAAAAAAAATATGTACTTTCTTCCCTTCTAAAGTGCTTTTTAGTGCTAAAATAAAGAGCTGTTTACATAAAGTCCGTGAGCATTTCTTTTTCTCAGCTTTTAAAATTTTACAAAGATTTTAATGCTTAAAATTAAAGAAATTTCAAGTGAACGCAACTGCTTTTTATAACCATATTGAAGTCTTACGCAGTTACGTTAACACAATTGACTTTCGAAAGAGCGAACGAACATAAAGAGAGAGAGAGAGAGAGAGAGAAACCTTTCCCAGCGCTGTAAAAATATTTCAAGATACTTGATTTTCTACAAACGAACGATTCAAATCATAAAATTTGTGCAATTCATAATGAGCGTTAAGTTAATAAGAAATTTTAATTAAAATGACAAATTTTTATGAAATCGAAGAATGTGTATGATGTACTATAAATGATGTTGTTGACTGATTGTGGCAGTCAGTTCAGCGCAGTCAATGAGCAAAAAGGCAAGTTTTTGTCGAAACATTCAACAAAATAATATAAAACCAGTTAACAGACACACACACACACACACACACACAAACAAGCACTGCAATCAATTCTTTAAAAAATTTTGCTAAATTCATTAATAATTTTTATGTGAATACAAAGATTGACAAAAACACAGAGAATGTAACCCGTTTTTGCAGAAAATAAAACGCAGCAGACTATAACACAATCATAAGAATGAAGAGAGAGAGAGAGAGAGAGGCAGTAGCCTGCAGATCTTGCCAAAAACTCTACAAAAGAAAAGAGTACAAAAGAAGTTTGTAAGAAGTCTTTGCAAGTTCTCGCAAAACAAGAAGTTTTTCGAGAGAAAGAAGCCAGCAAGCAGGTAATAATTGAGCGGCTCTTGAAAAGAGGCTGAGTGCAGAGACAGAGAGGAAGAGAGCAAACTACAACACGATTATGAGCATGTGCAAAAACTTTGCAAAAAAAAAAAAAAATCATTGACAAGTCAAAGAAACTTACACGATGACGGCGAATTGATGTGAGTCTGTCAAGAGCTTGAGCAGACACGTTGACAACTTGATCAGCTCGAAGCTTCTTTTCCGGAGGAGCATAAAGGGAGGATAGAGAGGAGGAGCAGGAGACAGAGGAGTAGAGAGAGAGAGAGAGAGAAGGAGAGGAGGAATCGAAACGTTAATCGGCCTGATTAAATTCGTTTTTAATCATAGTCAAATTGCTGCACTTTGTTTAGTGACAAGTTTCAGTTATAAAAGAAAACTTAAACGAGCTCTAGTTCTCGCTTGAGGCTAATCGCTAACTAAAAAATTGAACCAATTATAGTTATGATTAATAACGAATTTAATCAAGCCAGGTTAACTATTTAATAGCCCGATTAATGTTTTTTAGTAGACAAAAACCAAGTAGCGCTGATGACTCTTAAAAAACATTAAAGCATTAATGCATTAAATTTTAAACGAACTTCATTTAAACTTTCATAGTAGCGTCACAGCACAAGGTCACACAAATCACAACAACCAGGTTAGAGTAGATTCATCACGAGCAGCGACGATCATTGATCACACAACAAGCGGCCTGATTGTCAATCTCGTGGCATAACAAATTGATTTGACAAACGCCCTCTACATACGTATCAAATCGCAAGTGAGTGAGTAGCATGCGATAAATGAAGGGATAAACGATGAGTGAGGAATAGAATCAACAATAAATCAACAAATTGAGAACATTTTTATTGTTTTTTTTGGCGATTTATCTGGACATCTGCTGCATCGAATTGATAGAAAAAATTAGTGCAATTTCTAGAGAAAGAAATTCAATATAAATTAGAAAACAATACGAGAAAACAGTATGACAGCAAAACAATAGTGATAATGACAACAAAGTGATAATGACAACAAAGCGAAGGAGACGCAGAAGAAGAAGAAGAGAAGACAAAGTCCAAGTCAAAGAAATGGTGTACGTAACAAACGATGTCCAACGCCTCAAGCCTGCGACCGATCGATTCGTTCAACTCGATTCGATTCAACTTCGCTTCGACATTCTTCGAAAATAAAGTAGAATTAAAACCAATTAAATTGAAAATGGCAACATGAAGAGTATGTACATACGTACTTAAGGTCGGTTTTATTTCACACTATACAAAAGTACAAAAGGGTCAAATAAATTGACAGCTTTTCTCTCCATACCATTGTTCATTACTCCTAGTCCTTCGCCGAGAATCAGACTCGTCACAATATGATCCTTATGATCCAACGACATACAAAACGGAAAAGCGTTTTTGGCTTAAATCCGTTACACCGGATATCCATAATTCTTCGCCGGGCATAATTAATTTTTCTGCTTTGTGCGACGAAATTCAAGACAAAAGCAATAAAGGCCAGAGAGTATAAAGAAAAGAGCAAACTGAAAAAAAATATATTTAATAAGACTTCAGGTTCATTTACCTGTACCTCGTCTTGGCGCTGTTTTTCAGGATAATAAATAAATTGCATTTTTTTTTCCACCGTCATCATCAGCCTTAGATCCTTGACAAATGTCCTTCTTTAGCTGCCTTCCTTTAAGATTTCATCAGCAGATTTTGTACATAACATATAAGAGTGTACATACATACATACATATGTACGTACCGAGGTAGAGCCGCAGACGTTTTCAGTTTTTGCGCTAACTCTACGGAGTAATTTGTAGAGACGTTTGGTCGGTCATTCTTGAGGCCGGAAGTGCTATAATACTTCAGTGTACACACGCAGTATATAGGAAGTACACTCTTTCTCTCTCTCTTCATTCTAATTGAGTTGTCTAAACGTATAAAGACCGTGCCCTTCATTACGTCTGACAATAATCAAGTCATCTCGTCTGGAGATTTTTCTTTTTCAATTATGTCCAAATTTTGAACGGACCACAAGAGTTAGTTTCCTATAATTTTTTTCCCCATCTTTTGTTCATTTTTGTTTGCTATTCAAATGCGTTTTACGTATTCTATTGTATAATGAATAGTACCTACCTTTTGTCAGCTTTGTCCGGTTTCTTGACAGGATTCCGAAGATAATGTTGCTTTATTAGTCGATGTTCCCAAAAGTAATAATTATTTGTTGGTGCTTTTGTTTTGTTGTTTAACGCCAGAAATCTAGGTGGTCTTGGCAATATTGGGTGGTCAGAGAGTAACTCTGGCAGAGACTAGACAGACGGTGACTAGTTTTTTCCTGCAGTGAACCAAAAACAGTTAACAATGTCTATGAAAAACTCCTTCATTACTAAGAAATTTATATAAATTTTCAATCAAACTCTATATAAATAGCTTAATATAGAAATATATTTACGCATAAAAATCATAAAAAGTTTTTGCTTAAAATTTAAAAAAAAAATTGCCTGCCGAAAGTTTTCTTTTAAAACCATATAAAGGGCATGATCGTTGGAAGAATTAATTCTTTTTTAGAAGAAATATTTTTTATTTTTAAAAGTATTTACCAAATATAGAAAACAACACTAAGAGAAAGAAAGAGTTTTTTTTTTTACAAAAAAAAATTAATCTGAATTATAAAGCAAAGTTAAAAGCAAGCATAAACGAAAACTGCACGGGAATGAGTAAGATACAGGATGAAATTGTGAAAAATTTTATAAAAACTTCTTAAAATCTATGCACATTTTATCTTTATCTTTATTTATCTTTATCTTTATCCTTATCTTTTTCTATAAAATCTTTTTTTCATTTGTCTGAAAGAGTTATTTCAATGCAGAGTTCATTGAACAATAAAGTTTTCATAAAACGAAAACGCATAACTAATATTAAATTGTCAAGTTTTAAAAATATCAACAATTTATTGCAATAATTGCAATAAATTTTTTATAAGTTGGAAATGTCACAAGCAATTTGCTATTATATGATAATTATCGTAGCAACGCTGTCCTTTGACGCGAACTGTTGATGCTGCAGAAACTGTCAAAAAGGGAGGATTTTAATTGCTGACTTTGGAGCACAAGCCGAACCGGGTGGTCTGGACAAACATGAAAATTAAATTAAAAATTTATGCATAACATAATAACAAACGACACGGCAACAACAACAACACGGCTGAAGTAGTCAACCCAAAGAGCAAAGATGATCGATCGGCGGATTATCGATCATCATGGTCGAAACAATTTAAAACTGGATCAGCAGCGCGTTTAAGCAGCGCTTTAAGTAATACTCTGTGTGCGGAAAACAAGATTTCAATCTAGAGCAATGAAAGACGGCAACAACAGCATGTTCGTTCTACCAAAAACATCGAACCAACTTTGTGTCTGATCATTCAACAATTTCAAACTTCAGCTCAACTGAAGCTTCTTCTTAAAGAAGCGTGTTTTTTTGTTTGTTTCTTATTTGTTTTTTTTTCTTTGCCATAAAAAGTTGATCGAAAAGTGATTTACAAAAAGCTCCGAAACCTTGATTGCATATACCGACGGAAGCGTTTATCCAATGGCAAATGTATAAAGCATTTAAAGAGCAGCGTGAGACGCAGCGATCGCGTCTGAAGCTGTCGGAAAGACGCCGCGTTATTAATAACAATCGATTAATGTTCAGCAGTGCCGAAATTGTGTTAAATGCAGCAAAAGAACACAAACTCATAAAAAGCGCACAAATTAATTCGTACAACAATGCACACGTTGACCTACTTTCGACCTACGAATGAAGAGCATCAATAAAACGGGAAAAAAAAAACAACTAAAAAAATACCGAAAAACTGATCGTGGAGACCACGACCACGGGACAACTTCAGGAAAGTGACCCACCCCACCCGCTGAGAGTTTGGCTGAAGCTCTTTCGACTGAAGCGTTTGATGTAGGTCAATTTGTAGTCAAATCGCCGATTATAACTTCATTAAAATATTGAATTAAGCTCAACCGAACGATCGAAACACTTTATTCCTGAATCCTTGAGATGTACACAATACCAACACACACCGGCCGGTAACTCCTACTAAAAACGCAAAACGCCAACGTGTAGGTCTTTCAAAATATTTAACAAAGATGAAGTCATCTGTACGGAGATAAGAAAGGTTTTTTATGACCTCATAAAATCCGAACGAATGAAAGTGTTTCGTTTTCCGCGACTCGTAATTAAGAAGCCAAGAAGTCAAGAAGTTATTTCAATGCCATAAAAATGCCACCAATTAAGTGTTCAGCAAGGACTTGGCTGTATAAGGAAAGGGCTGCCATACAGTGGTGGCATCCGTTTGAATTCTGGTAGCGCTCAAGTTGGCTGAACTGTTGTACGGGAACACACAACGCGCCGATAACACTTTGACAATCATATCAAACAGAAGAAAAAAGATGCGTTTTTCGAGCTTTATGAGGTTTTAATGAACCTTCGATTAATTAGAAACCACAAAGGGATTATCTAAAGGATTATATAAACTGAAGATTAAACTGACGAAGTGTCTAAGTGTCGACGGAAGATGGAGAAGAAAGGAGTAGAAGAAGAAGAAAGACAGGTAGACAGGTTTGGAAAACTTATTCATGCTCATTAAGCGGTAAAACGGTCTACTACTTTCTACTACTATTAGTAGAATTTGTTAAAATTTATTAAGCATTATTTTGAATGTAAATGTTCAGCTATTTTGAAGAAGATTTTTATGACAACTAATGATGGGTTAATTCTGAAATTTATTACAGTAATTTGTAAGAAAGGACAAACATATTTTTCTGTACATACTTTGTTGTAAATTCTAATTAAAAATTTAAAAATCTTTATTGAAAATCTGTCTGTTTGCAATAAAGACAATGAACGGATTTGAAGGTTAATCTTTCAGGGGAAAAATAGATAAGAATTAAGAAGAAGAAGAAGAAGAAGAAGAGGGAGAATTTTTCATTATAATCTTAAGAATTTCTATAAACTTCATACTAAATTAAGAGATAACGTCTACGAAGAGAACGATACGATCTCGAACAAAACGTAAACTCAAAAGGAAAAACCAAAATTATGGCGATATTTCGAAGATCATTTATTACTTGATCATGAAATAAATTTACTTATATATTAGCAGATGTGCCATTAGGCAAATGAGCCAAGGAATGGCAATAAATATACATACATATTTTGGCACTGAGCCAATAGAGGAAAATGCAAATGCGTTTTAACATCATTTGATACTCTTTTCGCATTAAAAGAGAAGGCGGCAAAAGGGTGTAGCTCCCCCTAAATCCCCCCCGCCCCCTGCAACGTTGTTCCACCAACCCATTCTTCAACGCGAACATGCCCCAAAAAAAATGCGTATTTCAAAGGAATTTCGCACGCTCGCCGCCACCGCATGCCGCACACTATACCGCAACGAATTATGAATTGGAAACGCCAGCAGTCGCTCGTCTCGTCTCGTCCGCTAAAGATCTTGCCGAATCGCAGCGTCTGCGGAATGAGCATTCCCAAGTTGCCAGCAGCAACCGAATCTTAACTGGCGAAGTCGGTGCCGTTGTCGTGGCCGCTGCCGCTGCCGCTGCCGCTGCTGATCGATTTTAACACGCAAATACGGCAAAGATCGAAGTGTTTTGTATTTAACGCGAAATTTATTACGTCTCTGCAGGGCAGAAGCCGCACTCTGCGTGGACGAGCCCAGACGCTCGTACGTACTCGCTCAATTCAATTCAGCCGCGTCGTACCCACCCGCTCGTTATATTTGTTCTACACGGCCCGGCCACAATCGCGATAGGCTCGAAACGTCTGCATTCGGCGAATCTTGGCGGCGGTGCGGTTCAGTCAACTCCCCAAAAGAGCCGCCGGTGGCCGGCAATAATTGCACTGGCTGCACGGCATGCTTGTGGTACCGCGTCCTCGATTGTACCGAACAGAACAGAACAGCAACAACAGCGGAGGAAAGATGATGCATAATACCATGAAGAGATCCTTCATTGTTTATCCTGTTGTTTCCTGTTTCTTTTGCTCTGCGCCATGTATTTATTCGGCACCATCCAAAGCATCCATCCATCCATCCATGCAACGTTTTGTAATATTATACTATATACCAATTCGGTGCATGTACGTTAAGCACCAATAACTGAAATGTAAAATGGCAACAACAACAACAACCACCACCACAAAACGGTTTTAGCAAGATCAGCAGCTTGTTGGCAGCGGCAACAACTTGTTCGCGTGAAGCTCTTCCGCCTACACAGCCAACAACAACAGCAACAACAACAGCGACGCAACGATACTGGTAACGTGGCGTGGCGTGGTGTTGCGCACCGGACGCCTCTCGCGCCCTGCGGCCGAACGTAAATCGAATGTTGGATTTATGATGTGATTCCCATCATTTGGCTTAATCTATTTAGCAGCGAGCGCGAGCACGCATGCGCGCGCACACAGCGCTGCGAGCTGTTGCGGCCGCTCGCAACGTACTCGTCGGGGAAGCGTGGCGGAATCGAAATGCGCTCGCTTCGGCCGATCAGTTCTGGCTACCAGAAAGGGTTACAGAGCAGACCATTTTCAGAGCGGCTACACTTCAATTCATTCATTCATTGCTCTTTTACGCAAAGAAGTTTAATTAGAAACGGATTTAAATACGTATTGAAACGAAACGAAACGACACGAAACGAAGCGGTAACGTTATATATATACATAAGTAACATACGTACATAATAACGGTAACAATATCACGATGGTATAAATCTAAAAAGCATGAAGCTTTATCAATACATCAGTTCAACAGTTAACAGCTTAACTGTAAATCTTATTGCTTTCCAGCAACGATATTTCATTGCAAGTGTTTAATTTTTTAACTGAAGCATTTTTTTTAATGTGAAAAAAAACATAAATTCATAACACGAAAGAAGTAACTGAAACTACTAAAGATTGAGAATTTGGAATAAATTGAAATGGCATAAATAGCTTAGGCGTAGCTGTACTTGCTCAGTTTCCTTAAATTTTGAATTGCCTTTTTTAAAAGTGCGCCATCTTTTATGTCGGTATGTGACTTGGTATTTCGTCGAATTCCAAGCGACGTGGCCGGTAATATTCTTTAAGTCAATTGCACTTTATACGAAAGCAAGTGCAAATAATACTTAAAAATGCGCCGCTATGTGGTCGCCACTGTGCCAAAATGATGAGCACGACACATGTGAGCTGTCGGCAACACCGTTCTCTTATCGTTTCAACCAGTTCATGGTAACAGTTTTGGCATTGCTGAACGAACGGCATGTCGAGGAGCTCGCACTGTCCCGGGCTCAACAAAATTCGACACCAAACGACAACGAATAGTGTCGTCAAACGGTGCTTCTTGGCCACGATGGATTTTCGACGATATGCCCGACTATTTTCAATGTACAGCGTCACTTTTTCGGCGCGTTGTTTCGGTATAAAGCGATTCATGGTTAATTATACTAAATGAAACCATGAACCGCTTTTTATAGTTGACTAGAAAAAGAAACATTTAACACCATTCCTTTCTCTCTCTCTCTCATGGTATTGTTAGGTTTTTTCTTCGAAATTACTTTCTGTTTATAATTCAGAATAATTTTTTTAAGACTGGCACAATTTTTTCTTTTATGAAGATTGTCCTTCGCTCTTCCATTGCGTTGTTTTCTATATCTTGTGAGTACTTACAGTTATTGTAACATTGTATATGTACAAAAAATACTATATTATAATAATAAGGATTATAAAATCTTAAAAACGGTGAGTTTCTTTTGTGAATATGTTAATGAAAAAGGGATTTATTAATCTCCAGATTTCCGCCACCGGAAAGTTAAAAAAGAAACTATATAACATTTAAACATTAATTTATTCATTTGTGGTTTTCTTTTTTTAATTTAAGATCCAAAATGTATCTTCTTTTTTGTTCTCATGAGAGTTATTTTTTCTCTTGATTTTAGGATTAAATTTCTTTTCAGAATAATATGTATTAATTAGCATAGACTGAGAATGGTTTGTCATTTCATATTATACTAAAACCTTAATCATTAGTGCCTTTCTTTTGGATTCTTACTATGCATATACATACATACATCCTTGCGGCAGTTCAAGTGTCCAAACGCACGGTCCTTTCTTTGTGTTCAGCCTAAAAGTTTTGTTATGAACTTGTTACCGGAGCGCATGACGAATTAGTCTGACAAAAATTTATGACTTCATCATTTCCAAAACAACCCACAACTCTTGAGGTTGAGAGGAAACTCTCTCTCAAGAGGTCTCTCTCTGTAGGTGCATAAGAACGGTTAAATGCATAAATTATGCCTTAAGTTCAACACAACAACAACAACCACAACTATTAAGACAACCAATATATGTACATATGTAGATAGGTATAGACCAAGTTTCACGCATCACAGTCAGTCTGCTCTGCCGGATTCGTTGAGATCATCTAATGGCAAGATCATCGTTTGCCTTGTTTATGAATGAAGTGTGAAGAGAACTGAGAGAAGAAGCGGAGATCAGTAGGTGTACCGTGCACGCAAGCCTTTGGTGTTGCTCGTAATAAAGCGATGTTAGTTACGCTTGAATTAAGCAAGATTTATAACCATTTAACTAAAGCCCATCGTCGTCAATGCTGTGGGTCCTTTAAAGCGTCCTTTAAGGCGTCCTGTGACATCGTCGCATTGCACAGATTTACAGAAATTGAGAATTTATTTTGTCACTTTGTCGTGCCGCCGTCGGTAACTTCCGTGCCACATGGTCGGTCGGTAACTGCAGCAGGATCAGTTGGAAAAGCAGGATCGGATCGGATCGGATCGGATCGGCCAACGTCAAGATCAGCAGCCAAAGAAAATCGATTTCCAACACAACAAATCGAGGCGACAATAAAAGCAGCGCCGACGACGACAACAAGAAGGCAACTGTAAAAATAACCGACATCATAAGAAATTTCAGGTCCACAACAACAACAACAAGCACCTAACACCTAAAGGTGTCAAAATCATTGAAGCATATTAAAATTGATTGAGCTGCTGGCGTGGCGAGCTCTCGTGACTCTTGGCCGCTTTTTTGCTGTTGTTGTCGCTTCGTAAATCCTTTGTTATGTCAGAGAAGTCCTTTGCTTCTTCTTCGTAAATGCTTTGTTTTAGTTATTGATGTTTTTCGTTTGTCGTTTTTTGTGTTTCTTCTTCTTCTTCTTCCTCCTCACACACTTTGTTGTTTATTGCGAGGAGGATTTTTTGTCACCTGACAAAAGAAGAGTCTTTTTTCTTATACGGCCGTTGCTCCCTCAACGCTCACGCAACGTTAGCGATCATCGATCGTTGATCGTGAAAAACGATTTTTTTCCTTGATATCAGGCGAAGGCATAAAACGTGTCAGTCGGGAATGCTTTATTGACAATTGTTGTCAGTGTCGAAAGTGTTGTTATTTTAGAGCACCGATCGTCGCTTCGGTCATCATGCCAGATCACCGCAACGGTGTGATCATGTTGGAATTTTAATGTAGTGCAAAAGGCTTCATGCCTCTCTCTCTACGGCTGGACGCGTTGGTAAGTCTATCGGACAAAGCGGCGAGTGTGCAAAAGGAAAAGCAACGAACACTTGCACGCGGCTCCTCGAATGAAGATCACTTCAAAGAGAAGATCGCTTCACTGCTCACTTCAGAGCGCTTCAGAGAGCTTCACTTCAATAAAAAAGCGCCCATTAGTTATTTTAAAGAAGTCTCAAATCTCTTCTCACACTTTCCTTGCAAATATTGCATCGCAAAGAGAACGCGCACGCCTCGTCCTGCTCTTTCAGATGGCCCGCGTATCGGTAATCGATTCTTGTCACTTCTTATCTCTTTCCAAACTGTTAAATTCGGCTAAAAACTTGTTAAAAGCTTACGTACAAATGCCACAAAAGACGCGAAGCGTACAACGAACGCTCCATCCGGTGCGATCGCATCAGAGTCTCGATCATCCAAGCCAAGCGGCCAGATTCTCAAACCAAACTTTAGGGCCAGTTTAGGGCCAAATAGTCAGCGGCTGATTTACATATAATTTGCATATTTCAGGACGAAGTCCTGCAGCGACATCGCGGACGTTGAACAACGCAATGAGACAGAACTTTGAGGCGAAAGGCGGAAGATGCCGAAAGCAACTGATTTTTCCTTTTTATTGACCGATCAGGGCAATAGAGATCAAGGGCGGAGGGGAAAGGAAAAGGAGGGGGGGGGGTTAGCAAGGGGAGCAGCAAAGAAAGGAGGCGACTGCTGGAGGTTACTGCATTTAAGAAAACAAATAGCAGATTTTGGAGATTTAAGTCTTTAGTCGTTTTTGATGAAGATACGAGGGCGCATATTTAACCATTCACAGTATAGAGTTGTGAATATACAATAACAACAACAACAACAACAACAAACAACAACAACAACAACAACAACAACAATAGAAACCTACCAACTTTCAGCAGAGATTTAAAACAGATTAAACTGAAATTAACATTTACGCAAATGCCAATACTGTACAACATGATGATCAGGGTGATGATGATGATGATGATGATGCTGCTGACATCGATGGTGATGATGATGATGATGATGTTGATGTCGATGTTCTCGATGTTGTTGATGTTGATGATAATATTGCGATAGAGCTATTGTGTTAACGCGTATCGATTGTTGTCTCTCATTTCAAACTTGTTGTAGGTTTTTCTCTGCGGTCGTTGTTGTTGTTGTTGTTATTTGTTTTTAATCGTTAGTCGGCCAATATCCTAATGGCCAGATCGGCAAATTAATCGCGATAAGTTAATCGCGGCTCGTCGGCCGTCGGTATTCTTATCTTTGTGGCATGCGCTGCTCTTCGGTATTTTAATGTACCTTTAGGCACATCCTTTAAACACTAATCGAACGACTGCCAATTTGATGGTGCTGTTGTTTGTTGTTGTTGTTGTGGTTGCGTTTGTTATAACTTTGCTGAATGAAGTCGAATGTTGTGTCTTTGTCGAACAAATCGCGAGTTCTTTATGATAATTATATAATAATTTTCTTATTATTATCCTCCTCCGCCTCCTTATAATTATCCTTATAATTACTTTCTTATAATTATTACGAGTATATATTATATACCTGAAAATTGACTTTAACAAAATTTATGCAATCTATTGCAAAATTGCAAATTATTTTGCTTTTCTTAAAAAAATGCCTAAAATTTATAGAAAAAGAAAAAGAAAAATCCTCCTCCTCCTCCTCCTTCTCCTCCTTATAATTATCCTTATAATTACTTTCTTATAATTATTACGAGTATATATTATATACCTGAAAATTGACTTTAACAAAATTTATGCAATATATTGCAAAATTGCAAAATATTTTGTTTTTTTTAAAAAAATGCCTAAAATTTATAGAAAAAGATTATGGTGATGGTGATTATGATGATTATGATGATGATGATGATGATGATGATGGTAATGGTGATGATGATCACCATGATGATTGTTGATTTTGTTTAATTAGTTTTGTTTTTACTTTATTTTTACTTCGTTTACTCTTTCTTACCTTCACCGACGTCGAACTTTTGATGAAGCTCTTAAGAACTCAATATCAGTTCATAAACTTTATGCTCATTTTTATCATATTTTTACTACAAAATATTTCAAACAATTTGTTGGCCGCAATCGTTGGTGGTCCCTGCAAAAGTTTTGCAATCTGTAAAATTTTGCCATTGATCGTTATCATTGAGCTATCAAAGCAGAAAATCGAGAAAGAAGAAGCTCTGCGAAAAAATAAATCCCAAAAAAAAAACGTTATATTGTACAATATAATTGCTCTCATTAGGTACCTACACTGAGCAATATATTTCAGCAATGGTTGCTGCTGCTGCAGTATCCTCACATACTCGTACATAAATCCTAATCCCAGCCAGCTACGATCACCAACAACAACAACAACAATAATAATAACAATAATAATAAGACAATAAAAATATTTTCAATAAATCAACAACACGAGTTTACGAGCCGCGGCCAAGCAAATAAATTGCAATCAAAATAATCAGTTCAGCAACAAAACTTCGAGCCAAGCCAAGAAGCGAGGTTCCTCGCTGCACTCGCGTTGAGCCTCGACCGCACACGTTTCGGCGAAATGGCGCAGCAGAGAAGCTTGCCAGATTTGCGCGGGATACGTGCCTGCTGAGCCTCCTACTCCTCGAAAAGAGAGAACACGACCGAAATATAACACAAGAACCAAAAACAAACGGATATAAGAAAAACAATAACGCAGCAAAAACTAACGCGACCAATTAAAGCGCAGAACAAATCTTAAACAAATTTTCCATTTAGTCTCCCCGAGAATCCCGATGATAATTAGGCGAGGTATACTCCGCTCTCGCTGGCGTTCCACTTGGCGGCCAAAAGAAACAACCATGATGGGTCTCATCAAGTAATTCAATTATTAATTGGTTTGTGGTGTACAAGCCGCGGCCGAACGTCGCGGAGTAAGCAACAACAGGGCTACACAAGGCTACACAAGGCTTCACAAGGCTCCACAAGGCTTCACAAGGCTCCACCAGGCTCCACCAGGCTTCAGTAGGCGAAAAAAACGCCGCTCGATCTGCGTCAATAAAGATCGTCAATGAAGATCGCTTTATTTGAGCCAACGGCAGGCAGCAAAAAAGCCAAACGATTGCAGTTAAATCACTCAATCGCGTCTCAATGGAAGCCCAGAAATTCCGGTGTTGTTGGCGAAATCAGACGAACGGATGGCAGTAATCGAGGACGCGGAGTATAGCAGATTATACTGGGAGTAGGAAAGGCCGATCTTGCTGGCATCGCCATTGTCGTTGTCGTTGTCGTTGTCACAATAGCATTAATACAAACAACAGACGAAATAGTTGAGTTTCTTTCAAGTTGTTTGAATTTTTTCTAAAATCCAAGCGCAACCGCAGCAGCATCAAAGCCGTCCATTCGTAGTTATTTTTAAACGAATCGAAATTAACATATCAAGCGAGAATGCGATCAAACTCACAGCGTGCGTACCGTGGAGACCATTTCAAATGAGCTTATCTGATCTGGGTGGACCGTCATGAAAGCCACAGGCCAACCCAACCATCTCAGGCACACGTCTGCCAAACGATCATTCTGACTCTGACGCTGACGCTGACTTTGACGCTGCCACTGCCCACTGCCCGCTGATCGCTGATCGCTGACCGCTACTGCTGCCCTCTGCTCCGGCTGCCTCTGACGGACAGTGACTGTGATTTGTGTTTGTCTGACTCTTGTCACAGAGACACGCGATCGCTGACGGGAAGAGCTTGTTCTGCAGGATGTTGACGAATAGATAGAGGTAGAGGTAGAAGCAGAATAGAGGTAGAAGCTGCAACGGCAGCTTTGGAACACTAAACACGTCTAACAACATTCACCCACGTCTAATCCACCCGAAAAATGCAGGTCTCACGTCGCGACGGTCGAGAAATCTTCGCGATCTTCTGTGCGATCTTCTTCGAGTGCAGTAGCGCTCTTTTTGCAGAAAAACATTATATAAAAATTGCTTAATTCTTTGCAAGAAAGCAATTTAAAACATTAACGCCTTATCGAAGATCGTTCGGCAAATATTTTACAACAACAACAACGCGAAGAAACAGAGCAAAGCTAGCTGCAGTTTATTGATACTTTTAGGTTAGGAATGAAATCAGTTCACGATTTTTTCTCTACCCAAAAAAAACTCTCTAAAAAATCGCGCAAATTTCACCTTCTTTTGTTTTTAGGGCATTACCGTTGCCCCCCCTCCCCACCCCCTCACAAAATGTAATAACTCATTTCAATAAACGCTCAATTTTTTTTGTAATATACTCGTATTAACTCGTAACCGAATTGCTCCACTTTTCGCGCCAAAACAATTATTGTTTTCTTATGTTGCCGAAGGATTAATCCTTTCTTCTGGAGATGATTAAAATTCAATTAAGCCATTCACACACACACAAAAAAGCCAAAAATGAACGAAAAAAAAAGAAAAATAAGTAAAAGGTACATTTATACGGTACATTTTTTGTGCCTTCTTTTTTGCCGCCGACCGACGAGCGTTCAAATTTAGTGTTTTTTTTTTTTAAGGCAGTTTCAGTTTATACGCTATAATTTTTATTAGAGCGTCGATTGCGGTATAAAAGAAGAAAGCTAAAATTAAATGTGAAAGTGAAAGCTGGAATAAAAAAACCAATAAAGTTGTTGAACGATCAGCTTCGGATTCTCGGCAAATGATCGAGATGGCTTAAAAAACGGGGTATGGGTTAAAAGCAGGTTGAAGAGGCTGAAAGCATTTCTTTGATTAAAAGCTTGAAATAATGTTTTTATTTGGCGCAAAAGCAAGCTTAATCATAATTAAAGAGGGTCTATTTTTCAAGAATGCAAAAAGGAATTTCAAGACTACGATTATTACTCAACGATCGATGGTGGCGCGATCATTGCGCGAGAAATTCTGTAAAACCAGAAAATTGCAGCGCTCGCGATTGCAGCAGCGTTTAAGAAAGTCGACACGATGACACTTTAACTGTGCTTTACTTTGATTTATTTAGCTTAACCGTCAGGTTAGTTTCCTCCTTCGACAACAACAAAAACAACAACAACAACAACTACAACAACAACCAACAACCAATCCAGCATACATGCGAGTACAATCAATCTGATATCTTGTAATTTTTCTGTTTGTCTGAAGTTTAAATGAAGTAAAACGCTCTTATTTCAAGTTAAAAGAAAGTCAAAATGATTGCATTTTAGTGAAACGTTGTTGCTGCTGCTGTTGCTGTTGTTGTTGTTGTTGTTGTTGTTGTTGGCGAGGCAGTAGCTAGTGCATTGTTTCTGTCTTACGAACAAATTAATTCTCATTTAAAGCGATATTTATAATAAACGATCGCGGCAGCCGATAAGCTACTTAAATGAACCTGATCAACGTGCAATGAGTAACTCGTTATACGTGCGTCGCGATGCGTCGCCGTCGTCGTCGTCGTCGTCGTCGTCGTCGTCTGCGATGCGAAACCAGTAGAATCCGGATTTGGCGTGTGGTAACTACAATATGGGTACACCTTGGCTCTTGGTAGGAGGCACGCTTCGGGAAGGCCTTCCATTTTTGAGGCTGATTAAAAAATGAAAACAGCTTAAAAATGGTAGACGCCCACTTGATCTACTTGGCTCTACTTTCTCAAGCCGAACTGCCGAGTCAGGCAACTCTTAGAAGGGCACTTGGGGCGGAGGGCGGTAGAGAGGAAGCACTGAGATAATTACAAACCAAACGCGCCTCCTTGTTAAGCGTCAAAATCGCGTACGAAACGCGAATGGCTCGCGAATGTTTCGGCGTGCGTGCTGAACTGAACTGAACTGAAGTGAACTGAGCTTTGCTTTTTGCGATTGTTTACCGCTTTTTTTTTTTTGGTCCTAAAATTTTCACTCTCTAAAGAGTATGCGTCGTCGCTGCAACCAGTTGCCGCAACGAGATCGAGCGCAACGATCTGCTTTATTAACTACTGTTTAAAAAAACAAAAAAAAAAATATAATAATCTGTGATTAAATTTAACTTTAACGAGCATAAAGTGAGCATGGATTAAGCTTAATCCGTGTGAACGATCCTGGGCCGGTAGCTCAAAAGTGTCGATGCTTCTTAAAAGGCAATCAAGCAAAATTCAATTGTCTCCAGCCGGAAATATCGAGGCTATTTCGAGCGACTACGTTTCGTTGTCGTCGTCGTGAATTTTTTATTTTATTGCAGCATTTTCGTAAATATCAGCAATATTTACCCGAAAAAATGGTTCGTTCGCGTTCTCAAGGTACAAAACGGTTTGCGGCATATTTGCATACGATAACGACGCTACGATCCTCCTCGTTATTCAAATCGAAGCGCTGCATTCAATTGAATTGAAGCAATCAAAAATCAATTCATAAAAATTTGCAAAAACCCAACAAATTTGTTATCAAACTGTCAGCGATGATGGCAACACGCGCGAAACTCTCCCCCTCTCTCACTCTCTCTCTCTCTGTCTCTTGATCGACCAACCGATTAAACCAAACTGATCACAAACAAAGTTCGTTTGGTTTTAAAAAGTGATCGCCAAGAAGACCGAAAAAAAAAGGGTAACCTCAATTTGAATAAAGTACTTTAGTGGCACAAAAAAGCCAATATAAACTTTTGGCCTATATGCAAAATAAGGTCTCATGGCTGCGGCCCTACAACTTATACGTACGTACAGCCTACAGGCTTGTCCTTAATGGCTGTCGATCTTGTGATCTTGTCATTGACTCTTGTCGGCCAGAATGTCAAACACAACGACGACCGACGACCCACGACCGACACAATTCAATCATTTTGATTTCCATATCAACTGTCCGAAATGGGACGACGATTCGTCCCATGCCTGTCCGTTGCGTTGCGTCGCGTCGCGTCGTTCACATTCACAGTGAAGATCGCTGCAGCTAGATTAAAAGATCATCGATCAATGGCGGCTGCCGGTTGCCGGTCACCAAACGCCGATCGACAACGTTCTGCGACGCTGTCTGCTGTCTCGCAGGCGACACAACGAAACCTCGGCATTATTTTCGGCTGTAGACAGCAACCAGGAGTAGAAGAGGAGAAAGTGTACAAAAAGGGAAATTATTTCCCAGCTTTTAGAAGACACAAAAGTGAGTGAGCCTTCCTTTTGGGTGGTCTTATCGTACAGTTTGATTGCTGCTTCCTACAGACAAACATCATTTTTATTCCTTACAAAAACGCGTCTCTCTCTCTCTTTCTCTTTCACTCTCACCCTCTAGTAGTCGTTGATCGACGTTTCGCTCATTTTCGTATGATGTATACGTTTTTAATATATTCCACAAGTTGATTTGTATACGCCTGATTATTGTGCTCTGATATCACTCGATGTCATGGTTTTCCAGTGTAATTTCTGCTTCTTCTTCTTCTTCTTCCTTTGGCGGCTGCAGAGCGAGAGGGAATACAGGTGAGATTATGATAGTTTGTTCGATTGTGTTGAGGTCAGGTTGTTTTTCAGCCTGGCTGATCACTGTTTGTTGGCCAAAGATTAAAACGCATTGTTTTCAAACGCGATTTTGATTTCCCCCCCCCTTCTTCTTCTTCTTCTTCTTCTTCTTCGTTTCATTGCTTCCGCTCGTTTTTGTCGTAGGTATGTATGTGTGTACCTTCACGCAAAGTGATCCATCAAATCGTTACAAGTTGAAAGATCATCACATCAATTGTTTATGGCGCAGTCAGTTCGTTGATGGACGACGATAAGCCTCGGCATAAGTTGAACAAAATGATCTAAAGGTTGTTAGGATTTGAATTCAAACGCACGCATCATAAATTTTGTACAAAAACTTTTCAACTCAACGCTCGAAGCGATAGATCAGTTCCACGAAGCTGCGCGCTGGTTTCTTATGATTTCTGATGAAGGAAGATAGTATTATATACTAAGTATTTATTTGAGATTGGCAAAAGCGAAGTGACACTAACCCTTGAATTTTCCAACAAATTGGATGTTTTCGCTTAAAATCTTGCTATAAAAAAAGTAGGGCCAAAATTACGATACTCGTAAAGTGTTTTTACTATATCATAAATAACCGCAAGTAGTTGCTGCTACCAGAAGCGTATCAAACAGTGCTGTAGCGTTGTTATTGTTGTTACTATTTACACCACAGTAACTATTTGCGGTCTCTATCATAGATATTTATAGAGCTATATTATTAGTACAGAGCATACAATATCGACCACAAATGATTGAATCATGGCTGAAACGATGCGTCCGCGGCATCACCGTAGCCAAAGAAATTTGCTCAATAACCGTCCCAATAACCGTCTCGCAATATTGTACAAAACGTCTAGAATTGTCACATAAAGTTCAATTGAGAACAACAACAACAAAAAGAAGTCTTTTATAGCATACGAAAAAAATACCGAATATACGAAAGCAATTGTGATGATCCATGGCTTCGATTGTAAACGTCATTCTTGCGGTGCATTCATTCAGCGGCGGCGAAACTGCATTGAGAAAAAAATAAAAAAAATTATTTTAAGAAAAAATTTCGTAGAAAAAAGGTACCTACTGCCGTTGTGTACAACAATGTGTGCGCTACTTGAAGTCTTCTTCAGTATTGGCCGCACCACGAGAGATATCTAATAATTCACTCGAGAGGTTAGACAATAACCTCTCATGCTATTCTTTGCAGAAATCTTAGTGGCGCAAAGCGTTGGAAGAAGCGACGAAGGAAAAATCTATTGCCGATGTGCGAGAAAATCTTATGAAAAAAAAAAATTTCCATAGCAGAAAAATTATGAGTTTTATTAGAAAAGAAGCCATCCATCGTTGATGGATCTTCAATTATGATTGAATACTTTTTTTGTTACGTTATGAAATGTCACATAATCGTGGTTCACTTTTTACCACGATATTTTCATCTTAAATCATCACAAAATTACTGAATACTAAATTCAGTTAAATTTCTTATTAAGGTTGTAGAATTAGCGTGAATTCTGTTGTGTTCAAATCTGGTGTCAGTTACTTACTCTTTTCTTGCCTTTCTGCCAAAAAACTTGTAAATTTGCAATGTTTGCAATCTTTGCAAATTGGCCATTTTTGCAATCTTTGCAATTTATGCAATTTTTGCAATCTTTGCAAATTTGAAATTTTTGCAATTTTTGCAATTTTTGCAATTTTTGCAATCTTTGCAAATTTGAAATTTTTGCAATTTTTGCAATCTTTGCAAATTGGCAATTTTTGCAATCTTTGCAAATTTGCAATTTTTGCAATCTTTGCAATCTTTGCAAATTTGCAATTTTTGCAATCGGCCTTTACAACCGAAAATTCTCGCTATAAAAAATGTACTACGAGTATAATACTTCATCGACTGAAGTATGCAATAATTATTGATTTCATTTGTTGCTACTAAAATTGGACTGAATTGGTAGGTGTTGTTGTTGTTGTTGTTGTTGTTATTGTTGTTGTTGTTGTTATTGTTGTTGTTGTCATCACGGCTTCAGTCCTCTTTCTTCTCTGTAGTCTACAGCATCACTCAGTTATTGATGTGTCAAGAGATTGGCCCAAAGGCTTAACGCAGTTTTGAATGATAGCTCACCCCCCGCCCCCTCCGCCTGTCCGTGGACGCGTCTGTCTGGCTGGCGTTGGCTGCTGACCGCAACTTTCGAGTGGCACGATCGGAACGTTCTCAAATATTTGTGGCAAAATCAAAGTTTTTTTGCTCTTTTGTTTCTTGGACGCCGGATCTGTCCAATTGTGATGGAGTTATAATAGTGCAAGTGAATGCCGTTCTCTGTCCGTCCGTCCGGTCGTCCCATCATTCGCCCATTTATCTGTCTACTCGCGCTGCCGTGTGGCTCGGCTCGGCTCGGCTCGGCTCATCTCATGTTATTCATATCGCTAACGGCAACGCATCATCATTTTTACTGCTAACGACGATGACGATGACGACGTCGCAACGACCGCAACGAAACGCTGATCACGATGATGATGATGATAATGATGGTGTTGGCTGTGGCTGTGGCTGTTAAGGATCGCTTATTTGTTTTAGTGCTTGATTATGGCCCGGCTCCATTATGCGCTCCATTAGATTACCGTGCATTATCCTGCTGTAAAGTCCATTATTGAGGCGATTTGTTGGTGGGTCCACTTGGAGGTTGTTATTGCAGCGCAAAATACTGGAAGCGTTTTTCTAAACACCTTCAACGCTTTCCTGGAAATTAGCCGCCTTCAACAACGCCACGCCGCGACGCGACGCGCCGCCAAGAACATGTCTTTGTTGTTTTGATTGTTAATGTTGGTTGTTGGTTCTTGCGGTGGTTGCGGTTAATGCGAAACGACGATAGCGTTGAAGCCAATGATGGTGATTGGGCAATTTCGGTGTCCATACATCAACCGCTGCTGACATGAATACCAATGAGAATGGCCACATTCATCATAGATGAATTTGCATGCGCAGAAGAATAACCATGCGGCAAAGATTAAGCGGCCACAGATCATATATCAACTCAGCAGCAGCCACCTCGACGTCTCGACGTCTTAATTTGACAAATTTTTCACAAAATTCGATTAAGATTTTTTAACGAAAAACGAGAGTAAATAAAAAAAGGAAAAATATATAAAATTTAAATAAAATTTATACTATTCAATTAAATTTGAAGATTTTAATTTATGATTATGAACTTTACTAAAGGTCATAAGTTCAAGATTATCTCTTAGAAAAAGAGAAAACAAGAAATGAACTGAAAAAAAAACCGACAAATGTTGACAAAAGAGATTCTTTGACATTGCTTTTTTGTTACTGACGCAAGATGAAATATTTTTACAACAAAAAAATTCTTTATATCATAATTAAAATAAATTATGAGTTACATTGAGAGAATCCAAAGGCTTGATCATGCTTGATTTTTTAGCAAAAGAAAAGTTGTTCAGTTATTCAATAATTTAATAAATGTCACAATATTTCTAGCAAAAATAAGACTGAAAAAAAGGAAAAATATATCAAATTTAAATAAAATTTATACTATTCATTTAAGATTGATGATTTTAATTTATTATTATGAACTTTACTAAAGGTCATAAGTTCAAGATTATCTATTAGAAAAGGAGAAAACAAGAAATGAACTAAAAAAAAAGCCGACAAAAGAGATTCTTTGGAATTTTTTTTGTTATTGACGCAAGATGAAATATTTTTTATTGTTTATATCATAATTTAAATAAATTATGAGTTACATTGAGAGAATCCAAAGGCTTGATCATGCTTGATTTTTTAGCAAAAGCAAAGTTGTTCAGTTATTCAATAATTTAATAAATGTCACAATATTTCTAGCAAAAATAAGACTGAAAAAAAGGAAAAATATATAAAATTTAAATAAAATTTATACTATTCATTTAAGATTGATGATTTTAATTTATTATTATGAACTTTACTAGAGGTCATAAGTTCAAGATTATCTCTTAGAAAAAGAGAAAACAAGAAATGAACTGAAAAAAAACCGACAAATGTTGACAAAAGAGATTCTTTGACATTGCTTTTTTGTTACTGACGCAAGATGAAATATTTTTACAACAGAAAAATTGTTTATATCATAATTAAAATAAATTATGAGTTACATTGAGAGAATCCAAAGGCTCGATCATGCTTGATTTTTTAGCAAAAGAAAAGTTGTTCAGTTATTCAATAATTTAATAAATGTCACAATATTTCTAGCAAAAATAAGACTGAAAAAAAGGAAAAATATATCAAATTTAAATAAAATTTATACTATTCATTTAAGATTGATGATTTTAATTTATTATTATGAACTTTACTAAAGGTCATAAGTTCAAGATTATCTATTAGAAAAGGAGAAAACAAGAAATGAACTAAAAAAAAAGCCGACAAAAGAGATTCTTTGGAATTTTTTTTGTTATTGACGCAAGATGAAATATTTTTTATTGTTTATATCATAATTTAAATAAATTATGAGTTACATTGAGAGAATCCAAAGGCTTGATCATGCTTGATTTTTTAGCAAAAGCAAAGTTGTTCAGTTATTCAATAATTTAATAAATGTCACAATATTTCTAGCAAAAATAAGACTGAAAAAAAGGAAAAATATATAAAATTTAAATAAAATTTATACTATTCATTTAAGATTGATGATTTTAATTTATTATTATGAACTTTACTAGAGGTCATAAGTTCAAGATTATCTCTTAGAAAAAGAGAAAACAAGAAATGAACTGAAAAAAAACCGACAAATGTTGACAAAAGAGATTCTTTGACATTGCTTTTTTGTTACTGACGCAAGATGAAATATTTTTACAACAGAAAAATTGTTTATATCATAATTAAAATAAATTATGAGTTACATTGAGAGAATCCAAAGGCTCGATCATGCTTGATTTTTTAGCAAAAGAAAAGTTGTTCAGTTATTCAATAATTTAATAAATGTCACAATATTTCTAGCAAAAATAAGACTGAAAAAAAGGAAAAATATATCAAATTTAAATAAAATTTATACTATTCATTTAAGATTGATGATTTTAATTTATTATTATGAACTTTACTAAAGGTCATAAGTTCAAGATTATCTATTAGAAAAGGAGAAAACAAGAAATGAACTAAAAAAAAAGCCGACAAAAGAGATTCTTTGGAATTTTTTTTGTTATTGACGCAAGATGAAATATTTTTTATTGTTTATATCATAATTTAAATAAATTATGAGTTACATTGAGAGAATCCAAAGGCTTGATCATGCTTGATTTTTTAGCAAAAGCAAAGTTGTTCAGTTATTCAATAATTTAATAAATGTCACAATATTTCTAGCAAAAATAAGACTGACTTGACATGTTTTTTTTTTTACAATACAATACATGGATTTAAAAATAAAACTGTTTCTGTACATAATTATGAATTTTTTTTTTTAATATATTTTTTTATATATATTTTTTTTATATATTTTTTTGTATATTTTTTTCTTTATATTTTTTTTTAATATATTTTGTATATTTTTTTTTAAAATATTGATATTCGAATAATCAATCAATCAATAACGTTCTTTAAACGAGACGATAAATAAGGAAGAGATAAATCAGTTTATTTAGATTAATGCCAATACATTTTTGTGTATATTCCGTCAATATGTATTGACATTAATCCAGCCACGCGTTCAAATTTGTGTTAAATAAAACGTATTTGCTTGCGACAAACGAAGAGCAAAAATCAATAAAAACACTAAAATCAATAAAGATAGCAATTATTTAAAAAAAAATAAAATTTCCTCAAAATAACCTTATCTTTTTTAAGTTAAGTTGTTGTTGTTGTTGTTGTTGTTGCCAGTCTCTACACTCATATTATCATTAAGTAAGTAATCAGCGCACCAACTGAATTTCTTAATAAATATTGTAGAAACTTGTGAAAAGTGTGCTCGAAGCGTGCTCGATTGATCGAGCTCTCGACTCGATCGATTTTTTGCTTTCATACAATTGAAAACGATAGAGTGAGACAATCTGAATAAATGATAATATAATATAAACAATATCTGATTAACCACATCCGATATCTTTATCACTTCAATTCAGTGTTCGTTCCTTCGATTGATCAACTTTAAGGCAAAAATAACAAGGGGGGGGGGGGTCCATTACTTCCTAAGGAACCAGCTTAAACTCATTAATTTGCAAAAAAATCATGAGTCATGAAAATCAAAATCTTGATAGGTTTTTATTCATTATTCATCAAGAATGTAATCTTGTTGTTTTTCAAGAATTTTTAAAATATTCTTTTTTTATTTAAAATTTTCTATACCTATTTAAATATTTTCCTAAGGGCTTCTTCTCTCTCTCTCTCTCTCTCTCTCTCTCTTTCTCTCTCTCTCTCTCTCTCTCTTTCTCCTTCTCTTTGTGTGTTCGAATAGTCCATACCATTTACATACAGACGAACGAATACAGATTCTTCATAACGAATCAATTTGAGTCTTTTGCAATTACAAAAATTCAAAAAAAAAATATTTTCTTTTAATTTTAAGACTTAGAAAAATCGTAAGGTAGCTATAATAATAAACGCAAATCTTCTTCATTATCACCTTCCATGATGATCACCATTATTTTTATTATTATTTAAAGAAAATCAATACTACTTGAAGTAGTTGAAAAGAAAGCAATAACGATAAAAGCAAAAAACAAAAAAACAAAGTAGACGTCGATTTTTTTGCTCGAAAAAATTAGCATGCAAGAAAAGGAACAAAAGAGCACAAAAAAAGATTTCTCTTTGTTGAAATTTTGAAGTGTTAAAGAAGTACGGTCTCTCCGCCTGAGTCCGTTTGAAGAGTCGGCTGGCATGCGACCTACGAGTATATACATACCTACGAGAGCGTACGAGTGCAATTCGTTCCGTTGCGCATGCGTGGCATGCGTTAGCAGTGTAGCGTACTCGTAGTGCGCGGCATAAGAAACAGATGTACGAGCATGTATTCAGTTGCACAAAGAACCGAAGCACCCACACAAAACGAATCTAATGGGTGTACTAGGTAATCGTCTCAAACACACACACTTTTGCATTTTTGCAAAGCTACTATTTTTGCAAAGAGTACTATTGTCGCTCAAAATTACGCTCAAAATATTAGGCAAAAAAATTCCAAAAAAAAGAAGAAGTTGTTAAGTTTTGTATGCAGCCAAACTCTTTGAGCATTATTTAAAGGACTCCGAAAAGGTATCTTAAAAATGACATTGAAAAAATGCATTCCATATTGGCATTTGCACTTCGCTGAGGATAACAACGAGAGCAACAACAACAACAACAACAACAACAACTATAAGAACAATAACACGGATAGTAAAATGTTCTAGAATTCTAGAGTGCTTGATTTTATGAACCAACATTAGTGGCCAACACTTTTCTGTGGAGAGCGAATGAATTTCTATAGAATTTGCTCCAGTTGGCCACCGAGTAGCTGTTGTTTTTGTGGTTCTTGTTGTTGTTGTTGTTGTTTTTGTTTTTGTTCACTTTTAATACACTGTAGTGGCTTCTTGCATCTTCATTTTGTTTGTGCTGTTATTGCTAACGCAGCTGCTGCAGCATGCGTTATTGCGTTGATTAAAATGTTGCACTCGTCGTTGTGTAAAATGTCGAGCGGCCGATAAAGTGATTGCGAAATGCAATAAAAGTCCGCATTCATTAACTCAAGTGCGTAATAAAATGAGTTATCAGTAAAAATGTATGTTGCAGTAGATGGATCGATCGATCGATTAAGGGCATAAATGTTGATTGTCTCTTCAGCCAACACTACCAGTCGTTTTCCAGTCCGCTTGTCCGTCCTACCGTCCATGTCCTGCCGTCCTGTTGCTTTAACATTAGCTTTTAATTATTATATCTTCATCGTTGAAATCGCTTTTTCATGTACGAATTAATCTCGATGATGTGATGATAATATTGTTGGCGCTATGCGTGCCTCGATCAGATCAGCATCAGCATCAGCACCGCCGCCGCTGCTACCACAAATTTCTTTTACTTATTCGCCTGCCATAAGACTAAACTAAGTAAACCTTGTTTGGTTTGCTAAGCTTAAATAGTGCTGTAAATGCTATGCTGCTCGTGATTATGCATCGTTGATTTACTGCGGAGCAAACAGAAATTTTGTAGAAAAGAATGGAGATTTTGAAAAAAAAACTTTCCACGGTGAAAGTTTTGATAAATCTTATAAAAAACAGAACAGTAAAAAGTGTGGACACTCTTAAAGTGCGCTTGATTTTTGCAGCCTTAGGATGTTACAATTCAGTTGTAAGTAAAGGGTGTTTTTTAGCTTCGATAGAACTTTCGATAGGCGCAACTGTCAATACGAGCTGTCCTTCTGACTGCTCCTGTTGTTATTTATGTTCATTATAGTCTGGCAAATCATCATGAATAGACTCACGCTTGAACAATGCTACCAAATTATCCAAATATACTTTGAAAATCAGTCGTCGATTCGAGCAACTTATAGACGACTTCGTGAGTTTTATGGCGCACATAATCGTCCATCTGACTAAGCAAAATTGCCGCATATGTAGTGAGACGAATCCACAAGAAACTCTACAGACTCCATTGCATCCAGAAAAATGCACCGTTTGGTGCAGTTTACATGCTGGTGGCATCATTGGACCTTATTTCTTCAAAAATGAGGCCGCAGCTCGCGTTACAGTCAATCGTTACCGCACCACGATCAATAATTTTTGATTTGAAAATATGGATGACATTGATCCAGACGAAATGTGGTTCCAACAGGATGGCGCCATGTTATTTGTGACATACGGCCAGCAGTACTCGAAAAAGTGACTAAAAATTGGACGTCCAGAATGCACTACGTCATAAACAGCGGCGGTGGCCATATGCCCGAAATCATTTTCAAATGTTAATGCCAAGTCTTAGTCTTTCGAGTGAATAAAACAATTTGATTAAAATTAAATATTTTGTGTTATTTTTTACTATTTGAAGTTCTATCGTGCTTAAAAAAACACTTTTTATAAACATCTTCTGATATATTGTAGAAAACACAATTTGTCAGTGGTCTCAGAACGTATTCGGCCAGTCTCTACTGGTTATATGCGTAGATGACAGACTGTCTACACTTCACTCGGCCGCGTAAGACTCTGAAATTAGCAGAGCAAATAAGAGCAAAAAAATGTTTTGTATGAATATTCTCGTACTTTGCTACAATTTAGTCTATTTGCTGGTTAAAGAATTATGTGAAAACAACAAGAACTGATTAGTCCCACTGTCTGTACATACGTTCATCGATTCATAAACACACACTGCCGCAAATCACAGTGTCGGCCACATAATTTGCAATCAAGAACACGATTTTAATTGATTGCTTTTCGACGCGGCGAAATGAGCGCGTTTGCAAAAATTTGCATTTCGATACTATTTCGCCTTCAAAACCAAAAAAAAAAAAACACGCAAAAATCCAAACGCAAAAAAACAAACTCAAAAAAGAACTCATAAAAGGCCTGTGCATCAATTTAATGCAACGCTGTGCGCGTCAAGAGCAATTAAAATATTATCGCAACGCGCACAATGATGTTTGCGTATCGGCGTCAGACATGATCGCCGCAGCGATATAATGAGGTGCATCAATAATATCATCAACATATAAAAGCAGCACCACACCAACACAACACACCAACACACTTGTGCGCACGCATCCGCATCCTGTACTGGTTACGATGGCAACGATATCGCAGTGAGAAATCGTGTTTAGCGCGCTGCGGCAGTTAAAGCAAACATATTTTGATTTAATTAATTCGCCATAAAAAACATTTGCGAACGATGAGCGTGGAGCGAGATGCGACGAGCCGAACCGCATCGCATCGCATCGTATGCATCGTTCAACTAATGCAGCCAACTTCACCACACTTCGAGACGACTGTGAAGCATCGCGGGCTAATTAATCGCACTCGAGAGCATTTCATTACGTCTTATGGTTCGACCAAACAAAATCATGTTGGCCAGATGAGTCCTAATGAGGCCGGTGGTATCGGTGTCGGTGTCGGTGTTGGTGGTAATGATTGTGTTGTTGCAATATACTCTGGCAATAAAAGCACATGAATTCGCATAATTTTCGTATTATGTGTTACGATTTTGCAACACTTGAGAGACAGGTAGTGTCGTGTGTGACGATTTAAGTTTATGGTTATTTTGTCTATCTAGAGCTTGTTATTGACCTGGGAGTGTCGCTTTTTTTCGTTGCAGCGAAATCTTCACTGATTTTTTCATTTATTTCCGTTCAAACTATTTATTTGACCTGCAACATTTTCTCACTTCAGGGCAAAATAGAGCCATTTATCTTAGAATGTTAATAAAGGGTGTTTTTTTAAGCCCGATAGAAATTCAAATGGTGAAAAATAACACAAAAAATTTAATTTTAATAAAATTGTTTTATTCACTTGAAAGATCAAGACATGGCATTAACATTTGAAAATGATTTCGGGCAAATGGCCACCGCGCTGTTCTTGACGTAGTGCATTCTGGACGTCCAATTTTGAGTCACTTTTTCGAGTACTCGTGTAACCGTGTTGGTTTTCATGCGGTGCAATCGAAAAGAAAGTATGGTTAATCACCGAAAACTGTGGAAAATGGGCACAAAACAAATTTTTTTTTTGTGTTAAATAAAAACATGAAACCTTAACAAAAACAACAATTCCCTCAGAAATTCCAAACATTTGTGGAATGTTAACGAAAACCAAACTGCGATAAAATACTATACTCAGTTCTTCAAATTGCGTTTGTTGGTGGAAGACCTGCACGAATCGAATCGAGATTGGCCGCAGAAGACCTGCTTGGCCTGGTCCAACAGGCGAACGGACCTGACAACACGGCTATGCGTGTTGTCGAAAGCGTCAAGAAAGGCGCGAATGGATGTGCACGATTCAGCGATTACATTAAATTTAAATAGTGCCGCGCGAAACAATTTTGGCCACTGCCGCTACCTTCGTCGCGTCGTTGCTGTTAAAAGACAATTTAATTTTCTTGATTTCTTGGGGTTTTATTCTTCTTCTTCTTCTTTTTGTTGGCTTGAATGCTGCCACATAGGACACAGTTGCAGAAGGACAGTTTCAGCAAATTTCAATATAATAAGCCAACAATTTGGGTTGGGTTAATAAAAAAATTGCGTTTACAAAAAAAAAAAAAAAAAAAAAAATTAAAAAAAAAAAAAAATTAAAATTAAAAAAATTAAAAAAATTAAAAAAAAAAAAAATAAAAATTAAAAAAAATTAAATTAAAATTTTCAAGTGTTCGATCGATCACGTCGCGCCTGCTGCTGGTAGCGCATGCGGGCATGGAACGATTTTTATGACAGCCAAAAGGAGCAGCTGTTGGCGCTGGCATCCTCGTAGCCTCAGAAATATTGACTGCAGTGCAGTTAGTTGCTAAGAACATGATGATGATAATCGCGATGATAATCATACGCCACGATGACGACAACGATGACGATTACATTTGACATTTGGCACCAAACGCTGGGCGTGGTTTGAAGTCTTTTGCTAAGACTATTTGTTCATTCATTACTTTGAACTATTTTGAGGCTCGTAGTCGTGTCTTGCTGCTGCAGTGCGAGTGTACCGCACATCAAGACCGCTCTAAAACAATAACTTCAAATTGCCCTTTACCGGGAAAACCGCAAGGAGTCGCAAGTGCGGCACAATGCGGTGGCCGGGCAGTCAGTACGGCAACAGCAACATTCGGTGCGCTCTGCCGCCAAATCGAGTCTTTACAACTTCGTTCTGTTTCGTTCGTGTCTGTTCTCTATCGGCGCTGAGGTGGCAGAACCATTAGAAGTTATTAGAAACCATCAACCAGGTGTGCACATGCCTCTATCGTTCAAACAAACTGACTGACTGACTGCCCGGTTAGCACCGTCAGATTTCAGTTTTCTCTGTGGACTTTTCTCTCCTTGAAGTGCTCAGAAACAGATGCTGCTTCGAGTTTATTACTCTTGTGGCCACACGACTTGATTTCTTCCAGTCCACCACCACCACCACCACGTCTCGTCTCTTTGGACAATTGAAATTTTTTTCTCCTTTTTCCTTATTGATTTTTTGTTTAAATTGTTTTTCTCTATTGATTTATTTTCCATTTGTTTGCAAACACGGCGACTTCCACCCGCCGTTTTTCCTTGCAGGACTTGCAGAACAAAATTGACCCGTGTCTCCTGGCAGTTGGTCTTCATTGGTTTTATGTCAATTTCAATAGATTTACATTTTCATTGTACTCGACACGACAGCAAAGAAAATGGCCAAGTAATGAATTTCGTATGACCAGACCGCATTAATAACCAGAAAATAGTCAGCTTGCTTCTTACTCTGGTCTTTCAAATTCACCCTCAAAGTTTTAAGAGGGAAGAGACGGCCCTCGCTTAGGTTTAATTAGTAAAAGCAAGAGAATGAAGTTGGCAACATTGAAACCTTTGTCTATCTGGGAATTTCCTCCGCTGGCAGAAATGTGGCAAATATTTTGTGCAAAAAGCTATATTTATTGGCTAAATTTCTATAAAAAACCTACTGGCAGGGCACAAGGGTTTAACAGTAGCTTAGTGGTATACGGTCTACAGAGATTGCTCAGAATTAAGGCCCGATGTTTGTCGAGTCTCGGATTTTATCAGCCCAAAGAAAGCACTTACTTTACTTTCATTAGTCTCAAAAAATACTAATTTTACTACTCCAGGCCTATATATTGTGGTATTCCCCCTAAAATCTCGGCTCTAAGCCGCTTGTAATCCTCGGCTTAATGTCAATCAGTTCGGACTAATTCGAAAGCCTTTTGATTCGTTTCTTTGTTCGTTTCTGTCTGTGGCCAACTTCATACTAACATACGTACCATAAAAATCGTCTATTTGTCGGCACAAAAGCAAACGATTAGTCAACATAGTTTTTATAATTAAAAAAAATTTTTTAAATTTAAAAAAAAAAATTTTTTTTTTTTTTTTAATCTGAAATAAATCATATTCAACTTCCAAGTAAAGTATTGTACATTTAACAATAAAAATTTATTACCATTTATCATGGTAAACGAGTTGCTTTTTTTTCGGACGTTTTTCGCCACGAGCTATCTCGCCACGACCGTCCGTTTGTTTGTGTCGTATATAGAAATATATATAGAAATATGAATATTTGTCGGATTTTATTTTCAAATTTTATCTGCCTTTCTGCCTTTTAAAAGTATAAAGATGATCGATGATCTCTCTAATCCTCAGGCAAAGGGTTTACTTCCGTCCTGTTTCTATGGAAAATTACAAAAAGAGCAAACCCTTTCTGTTCCCGTTCTGTTATTGTTTTGCCGAGAGTATACCGAACCGCAACAATGGCCACGACAAAAGATCAACAAAAAACGAAAGGATCATTTATTCATGCTTACTCCATCCTTAAGCCGCACTATTTTCATTTATTTTGACAGCTACTCTTCTAATGTTTCTCTCGTCGGACATCTTTCAAGGAATTAAACTCAACTCAACGCATGCACATTGTTTTTAATAATTTTGTTGTTGTTGCTGTTTTTTGTTGTTGTTGTTTTGTTTGATTTTTGTGGTCCGTGGTCATCATTAAACACGTACATATATATATTCGTAGATGAACAAGATGCGATGCATGAATTTGCAATATATTCAACTTTCTGACATTAATCCTTACTCGACTTCCTGAAGCGTTGTCGCCACAGACTACTGTGTTTATTTTTCTTCTGTCTGTCTGTCTGTTGATTTCTTGTGCTGCTCTCCAACATCATCCGGAAGTTTGTGGGTTGATTCGCCTTAAGTGGTTTAAAGACGAAAGAGTTCATCTCTGGCACGCTTGCTCCGTGGTTGATAAAGGACATTGTTTTCTGGCACGCCTGCATCTGAATGTCTGAATCTCTCAAAGAATGAATGAATGAATGGATTGAGCGAAATTTCGAGTTACCAACAGCTGGCTCCTTCGAAGTGTGTGTGTAATCTTTTTGAAGAAACAAAACACACACATAATTTTCTTTCTAAGAATGCTACCGATTTGTCAAAATATCGCTCAAGAAAAGTGGACGGAAAGAATATGTTTCGTTTAGAAATTGCTTTGACTTTTCTACGAATACTTCTGAATATACTCGTACTTACTTGCTGGATACTTATACTTATCCAGGAAAGCTCTAAACTATTCACGAATAAAATATTTCAAGACTAAATTCGTAAGATCGGTAGGTGTAAGATCGGTAAGATCGGTAAGATCGGTAAGATCGGTATATATATATATAAAATAAATGATATTTTCTGAAAAAAAAATTCCGTTTTATTACGAGAATTTAATTTTAAAACCTTAAACATTATCAAAACTTAAGCTGAATTGAAGAATTTTATGCATCGATTTTCATTTGATCTGATCTGATCTGATCTGATTTTCATTTAAAAATGATCCATTATTAAAACGACTCAAAGACGCAACGACTTCATGAAATATTTTCTGACAATATCTATTAATATAAACTAATTTATCTTAAGCGATCATGTTTAGGAATAAGTCTACACCACTCGATTGCGTTTAAAGGCACGATCAATTTCGCACGATCGTTAAAATCGTTTAAATTTTTTTTACTATGCTTGCTTTGATTACTTTTGAAGTTTTTATGGCGACTTTAGTCGCTGGCCGTGAGCGCTGGCCAATTTGTCAATTATTCGCGCCGTATACGTATTTTCAGCAGCGCACTGTCGCCTGCGAATGGCGATTGCGGCGATATTCACCAACCTCAAAAACCTTAAAAAATTTCTTCCAATTAAATTCCAATCAAACATTCTGATCTACCTGTTGCGGGATGCCGTCGGAATTTGTGTATCGATTTCAACTTCAAAGAAGGCCGCAACTAACGCCTTCCGCAGTGATCTATAGCACGGCTGGCTACTGTGGCAAGATCATTAAACAATGAGCCGAAAATGAGAAAGAAGAGCACGAAAATTGTTCAATAATTTTTCAATTTCTATGACGCGTTTTTGGCTTCATAGGTGCCGCTTCAAAAGCTATGCTTTCTAAAGGAAAAAGTATAAAATATGATCCCGAAGATCGTCCTTTCGATCTATAGTCTCTTTTAGTGTATTTACTTTACAGAACTAAACATGGCTAAAGATTCAATTAAGAATCCGGAATTAATAAAGAAGTAGGCACGCGGTTTCAGTGACAGAAAGTAGAGCATTTATGGTCAGGGTGGTCTGATGATCGCACATTATTTTTCTTTAAAAGTTTTCTAATACAAAACCTCAAACATCTAAACACACTTCAGGCCAAGGATCAGCATTAGCAGCAGTTCATTCTGGCATCCCCTTTTTCATGAAAATTTGAAAATAAAGGTATTTAGTTTTCTTTTGGCAGAAATGATTATGCAAGACACTGCCGGCGAATCCCATTTAAACGGAGCCCACACACGTGTCCTTTTGTGATCAAAGAAAGATCAAACAAATGATTTCATTCCTACCATCCTTCCATCGAAGGCAACGAAGCAAACAAAAACACGATCGGAGATGATCTTGTTTTCAAGATGAAGATTTCGGTTGGATTTTTTATTTTCTTTTCGGATTTCCATAAAAATGCAATGTTTTCTAACGTTTTTTCTTTTTCTTTCATTGATAATTCAATTCAGGATTTTTATTGCTGCAGCGAATGCGATTAATTTTCCTCTCAACACCAAAGTGATCGCTGTAGCAAGGATCAATGCGATCGTTTTTAGCTCTTAACTGAACTAATGCAGTTTATGGAGACTACAGCGCGATATACGATACTATACGAGGATATATGTATAAAGATTTTAAGAACTCTTCTTTATTCAGGTAAAAATTTAGGTTTAATTCAATTGAGCGTTTAAAGTTAATTGGGTTTTTTTATAAATATTTTCTTTAACTTTTCTTCAATGGATTGAAATTCAAAGTAAATATTGAGATAACCTTTCTTTTTTTTCACAAAAAGACCAACTCTAACCGATTCTTCATGGCCAATAGAACTGAATGGCGTAGATTGAGAACTGTCTGGTAATAAAGACTGAAATGCTTAAATAATTTCACAGTTCATATAAATTTCAAATAAATGCGCCATCTTTTATGTCTGTATATAAAATTTGAATAACCTTAACATTTATCAACCGATCGACTTAAGTAAATATATTTTTGAAAGGCGAATTCAAAGTTCAATTTGAAGCTTGAATTTTAATTAGAAACAATGCGCCGATTCCACGTCGTTGGGAATACAGCCAAACAATAACATACCGACATAAAAGATGGCGCATCCTATACATACTGAAAAACGAAATTTAATGCTATCCAATGATACATTATATATCCAATGGTACATTATATAACTTTCGCTTGACTTTTTGGTTTTTGTGGTGCCAATTTTTCACTGCAAGTGAATAATTTCTTTTTGTGACTTTTATAGAAATCTTAGAAAAGAATACAATTTTCGAATAATCAATATTCTTTACCATGAAAATAAAATCATCCATTGTGCAGATGTCCCGAATGACATCAAAACTACTTGTGGTACGCCCACAAATAATGGTTTTTTTTGTTTAATATTCATTGTTTTATTAAACCAATAATGAGTGAATTCCAAAAAGCAAAAGAAGAAGAAGAAGAAGAAGAAGACGAGGAACTCTAAGAAACGACTCAATCAATTGTGATGCCTCAATCAAGACAAGAAAGAAAAAAAACGTAGTGAGGATCTTCCTAGAAGAAGTAGAAGAAGAAGTTGTCATCAAAAGACTGTCAAAGCAATAACGATGTCTCTTTTCATTTTTGCAGGAACCTACAAAGAGAAACGTCACCGGAATTGCAACGAGGACCACCAACAAGGTGGCACTCAGCTCCTCCTAGCTATGCACGAAGGAGTGAGACCCATTCAAGGTTTATTACAATTTGTATTTCAATTCCTTTGCGATGCGATCGTATAAAATCCTGCCGAATCAGAAAAAAAACCAACGAATACAATGATTTCGAATTCGTTTCGAGCCAAGGAAAAAACAAAAAAATGTCCTTGCAAATTCTGGCCGCTTTGTTTCGATTTGAATTGAATTGAAATAAGTCGAAAGGAATTGAATGCACCCGAAATGGTTATTGTTTACATTGGTTTCGACTGTGGTCAAAACATTGTCTGGTGAAGACAATGGTCGTCCATGAGCAAAGAATTCGGACCTCACAAGCATCGCATCGCATCGCAACGTCAGGATAATGCACAGCAGGCTGGCAGGCAGTGCAGCGGGTGAAGCAGCAACAACAACAACGGCGCAGTTAAATTGTGTTTAAGCTGGTTTTTGTTTGGATTTCATGACACTGTTTCTACTTCTTTCTCTTGTTGTTGTTGTTGTTGTTGTTGTTGTCGCTGCTGTGGTTGCTCTTTTTTGTGCAAGGACATGTCTATTAGACGGGATTAAGCCATAAATGGCTCATGCCAAAACGCAGTATGATCCATTTGCCAAATAATTGTAGTTTTAAGGAATTTAAAAACAGCAAAAAAAAAATAAAAATACTTCCTCGCACATTATTCCTACCCACATTATTCCCGGTACCGGATGTATTTACCAGATCATGCAGCAAAAAAATATATAAATCAGAAAATTTGTGTATTTTTTTTTTCCGCTCAATCTATAGCAAAAATATATACGAGTATATACTCGTACATTTATAGCATTTTCTTTAAAAAGTTTCGTGTAAAAATGTTGCCATTTTAACACATTTGAAACGTATAATTTCTTAACACGCCCCGCTTTTCATGAGCTGGGCGCTTTCGAGAAATTCTAAACATTTTGAAATCTGGTAACTTTTTTGCTAACAGCCAGAACAATCGATTGGATTGAGAACTTCCTTTACTACGTCTGCACACGCCCACATCTTCGCCTTCACCCTCGCCGGCTGCATTTTGGTAAAAGTGTGAAATTTCTTAAATTGAGCAAATCCACAGAGCTCTGAAATTTAATATTTTTCTCCGTCATTTTCATCCCTTTGTGTCGCTGTCGTTTTGTTTTTGACCGACCACCGTCAATGTTGCCGCAATTGCTGCAGCCACAGCCGCCACCGCCACAGCCGTTCCATTTAATCTGCTTAAAATTTTCAGCGTGTCACTTTATTCCGGCATATTCGTATGCTGTCTATGCATTTGCCACGTTAATCAACTAAGTGCAACCATAAAATTACTTGTGCCATCAATTTACACTTTGATGTATCTTCATTTTCCGTTCGGCCGCCGTTCGTGCATCCGCTCATTTTCATCCTAAGCCCATTCGCATGACTTCTAAAGTGACCACAATTTCGTTGGTATCGATTTTGCCGTTTAGCGGCCCAGCAGCGTTTGATTTTGGTCTCTGAAATTTGAAGAATTCTTCGATTTTAGAAAGTGTGAAATTCTTATCGCTTTTAACAGGCTTAGTACACGTAATAACTACATTTCCTTTATCTGAGAGAAATATATAGAAATATACTATAGAGTCTCATAGTGACAGACCTGATAATTATAGGATTTAATTTGTCGTGGTTTGATAAGGATTAATGGTTGGTTACATGGCGGCTGTAAATGAAATATTTTAAAAATTGTAAGAACATACAATATTTAAAAAATTATGAAAATTTTAGTAATTTTCTTTTCATTTTAAAAATATACAGAAGAGAAAAAAGAAAAGATTTTTTATAAAGTTTAAATTAAATTGAATTTTCAATTTTTTTTTTTTTTTTTTAGTTTAAAATTGATTAAATTTTATTATTATTAAATTTTAATTTTAAAGTATTATTATTTGTTTCTGAATTCTCGGGGAACTGAGCCACTTTAAAGTTCTAAAGTTCTAATTTATAATCATATCGTTTACCCTTTTTCCAATCACACGCTCCTTCCACCTTCCGTCCTTCCACCTTCCGTCCTTCTACTCTTAATCCAACTTGCCTTCACTTCACTTTCAAAGTCGCACTGCCCGCCCTCAAAAAAACACACGTGTTCTCTACTGAATGTACGCGCCACGTGTTTATGGTCATAGTTTTTTTTTCAAAAATCACATTTAAAGCCCTCTTTTTTATTGCCCTGAAAATTAGCCGATCAAGTCGCGTTGAGCGTTCAGCGTTCAGCGTTCAGCGTTAAGCCTTGGCTGAAGCGCATTCGCTTCATTTCAATATTTGCTTTGCTGACTGACTCTAATAGACAACGGCGATAAGCACGTGTTAATACTGTCAGTCATGCATCAGGAAAACGCCATAAAACGTAACACACTCGTGTACTCACAAACGTAACGAAACTCTTTCAATTCAAAGACGCTTCGTGCGTCGCGGTCGTTTCGTCAAGTAAAGTATGCGTCGAGCGCATGCCGGCGATTAGTTGAGTCAATTACGGACTGCTTTGATTTCGCTGAAGTGAGAGAAGTGAGAGGCTTCGATAAGAAAAAACCCTTCAATGACTCGATGACATGTTGACTGACATGCGTCGAAATGATTAGACTGTGCGTGAAGAAGGCGGTAACAGTGAAGAGGTTTCATTGTAGGTCAGCAGATAAATAAATAGATAAGATATGCAGAGTTGAGCATGCTTTTTCGTTGTATGGTAATGTGGGTGTGTGTGAGTGTGTGTGTGTGTGCGTGTGCGTGTGTGTGTGCGTGTGTATATTTAATAAAACTGCTATTAATGAAAAAGAGTTCCGGAGTGATTTTAGGGAAAATATGAATTGTTATAGTAGTACTATTTATATAACAATCTCTTTAAGAGCTAAAGATGAAATTGAGGCTAAATTTTTCTTACATTTGATACCAGCGTAAAAGGTACATAAACGCTTAGCATTCCGCCACAGTTTTTTTGTGAAAATTCGTGCGTAAGGCTGCTTGCTATTCCAATACTATTTTTTGTCTTTTTAGAGAGAGAGCGGCAACCTCTCTAAAACGTTGCCAATTAAATTGTACATTTTCATTGAGTCCTTTGAACATTTTCTCAATATCGAAGTCTTTCTACATGCTGTGAAAGTAGGCGATACTCAGGTCAACCTTCAGTTCTTGGATCTGCCGCTTTGGATCTTTGTATTTGCCGCTTCAGCGTCTTCTGTCTTCTGCAAAGAAGCCTATTGATTTTACGACCAGAAAAAAGGACGAATTATGTCCAATTTTGTGAACTCATTGCTCTGCATTTCGACCCTTAATTAAGCCAATTAAATTGGCGTCTGCATTTGGATTTCTTCGAAAGTGTGACTTTAGATGCTAGAGATAGTAGACTCTCCCTCTTTTTTTTATTTTTTCTAAATATTGTCTAATCATTCTAAATATTTTAACTGCCTGCAATTTAAATTTATTAGTTTTAATTTTAGTTTTTTGTTTTGTATCTCGATGTTCATTGATAATTCGGTTCATTGAATACCGCCTACACCGAATTCGATGCACTTGGCGCCGGTCAAAGCGAGTTCTTTTCCATTCTTAAGGTGTTGCCGATCGATGCGATGCTGAGTGCAAGATCTATAAATCTTTCGGGCCCATTTTAAAAGGTCTTAAAGGAAGTAAAGGCGTTTTTAAAAGTAAGTTTCTTCTTTTTTTAAAAAGGAAACTTTTTTAAAAGGCAAAAAGGCCGATAGATATTTTGCATAATGACCCATTTCTACATAGAACGTTTTTGCTGATTACAGTGTTTATATCCGGCTCTAAGATTTATGGTATTAATTTCGTATAAGATTGGAAAATTTGTAAAAGCGAAAAACGTTTTGGGTGTTCACAGTGAAGCCATAACGCTTCGTTTTAACACTTTGTATTAAATTTCTTTGATCTAGCTCTTACTAAAACAAAAATTTTTTATCTACAAAAACTATCAGCTGAAAATCCAAGGAATTTTATTCCAAAAGTGAGTACATGAGTACTTACTTTCTGAGAAATTTGTTTTATAATTTTAAAACCATTTCACCATGACATTAAATTTTTTCGTAGAGCTCTAAAATTTTGCGTTTTCCATGTAATTTTTTCAACTTTTTGAATTTCTAAAACTGTAATGCCACCCAGAAATCATCGAAGATCATTATCATCATCACATTTTTTCGATTATGCCCGCATAAAAACCGACTCCGACGAAAATTCTAAACCACAAACTGTGTAAATATCATAAATTTCTACAACATTTTGTCATCGTTCGAGCCAATTAATAGAGAAACAATGGGCAAAAAACAAGAAATGGCGTCGGGAACCTATAATCGTCGTAACAGTCACGGCAGCAGAGCGTGCCAAAAATACCTACCTTTGCATGAGTACAATCTGTTAGAAATAGAAACCTTCCAGGAAAGAGGTCGTCACTATGCCACTATCGTTTCATTGCTTGGCCTCCTCTTTCTCGGTAAGGATTATAATAAATGACCGAATCATACGCTCTACTAATTTGCAAAGTTCTTTCCAGTAAACCCGATAAAATCTAATCTTTTGAAGTTAAACTATCAACGATATAGATTTACTGCCCTAGACAAATCCTTAACTGATTTGAACTGAATCATATCGGCGTCAGTACCCTCATCGGCCTAAACGGGCTGGTCATATAATGTCTAATTTTATAAATTGATTAAGCAAAAACTACCTGTTTTTCAGGCCACTTGCTGAGTTTAAGATATTTAATTGCGATATTAGAAAAGGGAAACATAAAATGTAAGGGAAAAGGGAGAGGAAGAGGAAAAGACCTCTAAAAGGGTGATTTCAGAGTAGTCAGACTGCAGCCAGCAGAAGATATCCTGCTGTTGTGCGATTTTGTTAAAATTGATGTTTTGTCACTCAGCCCAGATTAACACCTAAAGGATTTGTTTTTACTCGTACTTCAGCCTTACTTTAGCATTAGGTTAGAGATTAAATAATGGCTTACAAATTTACTACAACTTAGAGAATATTTTGAAGAAGTTGTACAAAACCGTAAGTTATCTATAACTTACTATACGGATAAGTCTTGCGGTTAAGCATTATCTTTAGCACAGATTCATACCTTTCGTAAAGGCTTCCTGCAAAGAAACCGTCTTAAAATCCATACAGAAATATCCTAAGAGGAGAGAAATTTCATTCTAATGGTGAAATCTGCAAGTTGTTTTTTCAATGGTTATAATATAACCAGGATATAACCTTATAAGAGAGCAGGTTCTTTGGAACAGAGCAGTCTGAAACCGAACAGTCTCTTTAGAACCGAAAAATACATTTAAAACAGAGAACAGCGTTAAATATGCGATCCTTATTTATAATTTTTACTACTTTTTCCTGTCAAGTCACAGTTTTTATGGTTATTTTATAGTTGACTTACAGTTATGGTAGTTATTTTGACTATTTTTACAGTAAACTTACAGTTTTAAAAGTTATTTTTGGGACCTTACTTGCAGTTTTTATTGTTATTTGTGTACTATTTATCTATTTATTTTTATCGGTTGTTGCAATTTGAAGCAATGATGTTTGTTTGTGTGAAATATAGTGAAAATATAGTGATAATGTGGTATCTTTATAAATGGGCGCTATGCAGTCATTGTTGAATTTTTAGTACTACATTTTTATAATATTTTTTAGATAAATTTTAGATGTCTTTAATCCAAACACGAATGAAAAAAAAAAATTTATAAAAAATTTATATAAACCACAATGAACAGCTGATGAGGAAACTTCGAAATTGTTAAAAAAAGTTGCTTCAAAATTTCATAGAAGAATTGCCAATAAAATGGAGGTGAATGTGATACATTTTATAATAAGACATTTTTCGCCTTATGAATGCTGCGGAAATGCAGTCCTTCCTTTTTAGACTGAAGCAGATTTGAAATTTTTTTTTCTGCTGCATTGAAAATATTGTAAAATTCTTAGGGAAAAGGCCTGAATAATGTGTGTGAAAAACTAAGCAATTAACGCCCACAAAATTACGCCCATTCGAGCGCTTTGCCTGGCAGTCGGCTAAAGAAGAGAGAAAAAGTGCGGAATCGCAAAAGTAGGCGCGGTTGAGGTGAGCCTCACTATAGAAAACACGACAAACAGATTTTACCAAGGGTTCAGAGGAGTATTGTATAAACCTTTATATAATATTTTGTACTAAAACTAACAAACCTGCTACAACAATTACTTGCGAAGAAGCTGCGGGGCAGTTCGAAATTTGTTAAGAGTATAAGATTCCATTGAAACATTTCCAACATAGTGGCTTAGAGTGAATGATTTCATCGTATGTAGTTCATGAAATGATTTTGAAGTCAGTGATCAGCCGTACGAATTTCGAAATACGTTGCTACGAACGAAAAAATGTGACAGGAGTCTTTCTGCTTGACTACTGGAAACTGGCCTTTCAGTAAGCCACGTGTAGAGCAGGTAAAAAATTACCCATATTTTTTTTTTTAATTTTACCTTGCTCTTTTCAAAAGTTTCTCTATATTTTTGTTTTTTGTCTTCAGTGTTCTTTTTGTCCACTGAACCATTTCTGATCACCAGCAAAGCAGCAAGAAGATTCCTTTTTTTTGTTTTTAACAAAAGGATGAGCTCGCTTGTTCCAAGGCTACGGCAGAATCCAACGATTTTCAACATGCCGGCCTGAAAGAGACTTCGAGCTAGATTTTTGCTGACTTTGCATTAGATTAAAACCAATTGCACTGAGCGAGTGAGTACATTATATCCCGATTTTTGATAAATCGATTATACGCAGACAAAGGCCAGCAACAAGGAAGCAAGTCTTCGGAAAAAAAAAAAGAGGAACAAAAGAGGACAACAAGAAAATCTCTGGTCACAAGAGCACACGAATCGGAAAACGGATCGCTTTGTGGTTGACACTTGGTTCAACCGATCAGCGTCGGCATCGATATGGACGGCTTTGAAGTGGATTTCTAGCATTCTTCTGGCGGTTTGCGACATTTTTTCGTTATCGCCTTTTTTCTGTTGTCTATTTTTCACTCTCTTTGCCAAATGGGTGTGGCTCAGCCAGCCTCTTCCCACCAATATCTGCAGCAGCAGTACGTCAGTCAGACGATCTCACGCTTCTTTTATGTTACAGTGTGCCTTAAGCTGTTGTCCTTGATCTTCGAAATTCGATTTGGTTACTTTTTTAGCCTGCAAACCTGGTCGCTTTTGTGGTTGCCGCACACCAATAACGCGATCAACGTACGCGTGTATTACGCATGTCCATTGAAGCGTCCGCTACAGAGATTTTGGCCGTTCGATAATCGATTTTATTTTGGCTTGTTTTTATTGTAAATTACACGGTGCATAATCCGCCCACAATGTTGAAAAACATTATACCAGCAGAATTGTTTTTGCAGTGATTTTTTGCAGGTCTTTTCTCGTTTCTGTGTTTTCACAACATTTTTGTGATGAAATTAATAAACTAAAAATTTTAAATTTTAATTTATTAATAAAGAAATTTAAAGTCGAGTTTTATTTTGAATCAGTTAATTAATCAGTTAATTAATAATTAAAAAAAAATGGCTGAATGTCACATTTTAAAAAATAAAATATCTTAGTTTCGACTCAACCGTAGCGAAGTCGATTTTAAAGTGACAAAAAAAAATTTATTTTCAAAAATTTGAATATTGTGAATTTTAAAGAAACCATAAAATCTGTCAAAAAATTATATGGAGCTAACAGTTAACAACAACAGAAATCTTAGGACAAGTTAACAATAAATTTTTTAAAGTGAAGTTTTTATAAATAAATTCGTTTTATTACTATAAAACTTTAAAAGTAAGTTAGAGTTTAGTAGATAAACTTGACTCTAAACTGGACTTTTTAAATTTCTATTACTAAGGGCCATTGGCTTTTGAACGACTCAGACTCAAAGTCTATAACAACAACAACAAAACCAAAAACCAAAGACAAACATAAGCGACATTCTTAAATCTGTTAGAAGTGTTAAAACATTGTAGTTAACTTGTTAAACATTTAAAAAAAAAAAAAAAAGGCGAAAACCTTCTTTACATCCTTTTACCAGGATAACATCAGAAATTTACATATATTACACGAACATATAGTTTTTAAAATAAATAGAAAAAAAAACCATTTCTTATACAAATGCTCCATTGCCGCATCGGTCTGTTGTTTAGCGAAATGCGAACCGCCTAATCGACTTAATTGATCGCGAATTGTGCACAAACATCTCTACGATACTCGTAAGTGGAGAGAAAAAGAATCGCCAGAAACATGCTTGAGAGGAGCATGCTCATGAAAAGAAAGAGAAGATCAAAGACTTCTTGCATAAAAATAAACAATTTCCGATAGCGTTGATGCGCTGAAGAAGAAGAAGATCAATCGTATCAATTTTTATCGCACTTTACAACAAGCGACAAAGGTGTTTGAGGGGAGAATAAAAGAAAAATCAAAAAATCTACAAGAGACTTTCACAAGAAATCCACAAGAGTTTGTACGCGTATGTAAACGCACGAGTACTAAATTGTAGACTACCTAAGATTTAGTACTACAAGAATAGAGAGAAAGTTTAAATGTTTTAATGTATTTCACTTAAAAAATTGAATAATTTAAATCCTTCAGAATTAAGAGATCCTTTATAGTGTTTTTAAAAAAATCCTACACAAAATGTGTTCAATGTGAAATTCTGCTTCTGATTTCATCTGACATCTCCAGACAGACTCTGTGTAGGGTACTCTTTAAAGTGCGCACAACTCGCCAGATAACCAAGAGCTGATTGGATTTTTTTCTATAAGAGTCTGTGCGAAAATGCAGTAGTTTTTTTTTTTAATTTTTCTGGTATCCGTTGGCGGTTCAATGCAAAGTGCAAGAAGCGGATACAAATTCTTCAATTTTGCCACAGAAAAAGAAAAAAAAAATTATAAGCTCTAAAAATACAGTTATTTTATTAAGTACGTTATACGTAATTGACAAAAAAAAACAAAACAAAATGCTGAAAATTAAATCGTTTCAAGTCGAAGAACTTCCCTTTTAAAAGAAGAAATTTCCTTTTACGCGTTAAATTAAGAATCGCAAAATTGAGAATGAAAAAAATTTTAATTAAAAATTGCTATTTATATTATTAATTTAATTTTTATTGCTATATTTTGGTATATGCAAATAGAAACTTTTAAACAAGACTGATTGAAATTCAATCTGATTTTTCTGTTGGAGATCTTAAGAGATAATTAATGAATTTGGTAAGAAAAGAGTTACAAAATATCGCTATGAAATTTATTAAAAATTTTTGTCTTGTTAAACATCATAATCATAATGATATTACTGCTAAAAATATAGTAATACGACTATTACTATAATATATAAACTTGATAACTTAAAATTAAGGAATAATATCCGTTTTTACAAATTTCAAGATATTGCTTCTTTTTTCATTAAATTTTTTAAAATTTAAATAAAATTATTAACTTATAATTTAATGCTTTTGCTGCTAATAATATTTTAAATATGTTTGCTGTGTGTCTTTGGCAACAAAGGTGTTACCTCTTCATCGATTCGATTTGCATTGCCTTCGATTTGCTTTGAAAAGTATGCCAAAGTTATAATTTCCAACAGTTACTAAATGCGAATAATGGTCCTGCCTCTCTGGAAAATCAGCATCAAAAAATTTGTCCTGCCATATTATAATACTATCCTTGATGACTTGAATTCGTTATGCTTTTATGCGTTGTGTCTTTAAGCCTTTGTAAGAACTAACTGCAACAGGTAGAGGTACTTCTTTCTGCAGGACGACCAGAGGAGATCTTTCTTTGTGCGCTGACAGGAATGCTTAAAAAGATTGGCTCTCTCTTTTTTTTGGCAGAGAACTCTTGCTGTGCGCGACCTCTTGGCCGACATTGCAACTTGACAGGCCATCACTATACTTCGATGAACTTACCTGTACCTCTCTCTCTCTCTCTCTCTCTCTCTCTCTCTCTCTCTCTCTCTCTCTACCTGTCTTTCGTCCCCGCAAAACTATGAAAATCCTTGGATTAACTGCGTAGATGATTCTTATTGTCTTCATCTTACTTCATTGCGCACTTGTTTTGAAAAACTTTTCGCTCTAGTTGTCGATATTGTTGCGACTCCGTAGGACACTGATGCGTAATTTCCCAAACCGTCTTACAACAGATCATAATACTATGATGATGCCCTTGCTTTCGGCAGTTTTCTGTGACGGTATCGACGTGACGTAGTATGCTTTGGCATTCAACAGAGTTCGCTACGATAGTTTGTTTCGGGATCAACGAACTCGACCTTCGCTTGAGAGACAATGCCCTCGCCTTGCTTTATATTATTCGTACTTTGGCGAATTTGGCCTTTCAGCAAATAATCCTTAGCGTTTATGTAGGTATGTATACATATACATGCGAGTATGTATGCATTTAATAAGAAGATAGACATATTTTACCTATTTTTAGCCACCTATTTTTATTATAAAGGTGTCCCCTTCTTAAACTGAAACCATGTCAATTCGAAAACTTAGCGATAATAAAGTTCAAAGTTTGGTTTAAGAACATTTCTCTCATGATAATTTATGTAAACAAGTCCTTAATACGTCTATATATACTGTATACACACGCACAAATCTCAAAACAGATTTCTCAAAGTCTTGATACAAAAAAGAGAGAGCAAGCAACCTTTAGCAATAGAACTAGAGTAAACTTAAGAATTTTGTATGGCTCCGAGATAGAATCTGCGTAATTTCATGATCCATTTTTTTGTGTGTTTATTTTTTGTTCTTCTAAATTTTATGCTCAACAAGCAGAGCAGAGCAGAGCAGAGACAAAGATCTTCCAACTATAGTGAAAGTATAGTAAGTGAATGTTAAGATTTCAAAGGCATTGAGCGCAAAGAACAATAAACGACAACAACTATAAAGAGAACAATACACGCCGACGCATATAAAGTTTATGACCGTCATGGCGAACAATCGGAACAAAACAATTCTCTTATGCTCGTACCGTCCGTACAATAGAAGTAGAAAAAGTCGAAATCGGGAAATCGAGAAATCAAATAGAGACAATATATGTATGAAAATGAATGAAATCATAGACGATGAAGGAGCTCCTCCCCCCCCCCCCCCCCGTACGAAGGGAAGCAGTCCAAAAACTGAACTGAGTAAGAGTAAAAATAAGGTAAAGGCCGCCGTATTTTCTGTAAGGAATATCAGGACATGTTCTATAGAGAAAAGAAAACGCTGCATTTCTGGCGTGTTCGTACATTGTGCACGAATTGGTTTCTGGGAATGTCATGATTTTGACATTAATGGCATTTTCATAAACGCGGTGACGACGGCAGTGGTTAGATCAACTGTCAACAACAAACGGGCAACGAGTCACACTAAATTGATTTTCATTTATTGTATAGAGGAAAATATATACGCGTCAAGAAGTAAAATCAATTGATTGTATTAATTTCATGGAGAAATGGTTATGACGATATCTCGAATATTGCATACAAGAACACAACACGTTAAATTGTATACAAGAAAATGTCAAACGTTAAATGATAAATTTTAAAATATTAATTGGCAAACAAAAAATTTTAATTTTAAACCTAAAAAATTACAAGAAAACTTAAAACTTATTAAGAAAGTTATGTCAACAATAATTTCTCATAAAAACAATAATTTAATTTAATTATTTAATTTTGACTCTTTTTATAGCTGTTAGTTTTTTAAAGAATAACTCTTTGGAAATTTAATTTTTATTATTAAAAAGAAAATTTTTTCCGGTCAATATAAAACTATTGAGAGTATTAATAACTCATAAAAATTCATGATTATAATTATCTCCATTTTAGGCTACTCTCTCAAAAACCTTCAAAGACCAAAAATAAAATGTATAAATTCACAGGACAAAGAATTACGAGTATTCTCGAGCTAGAAAACCAGAAAAACCGGAGTCTCGTCGTTGTCGAGGAAGTATTTCAAGAATGTACGAGTACAGGAAGCAACAGAAAAGCAGGGATTATTTCTTTCTTCTCCATACTCTTGGTAGATTCACAGAATATTTGATGTTAAAATTGTGATAATTGTCATGAGATTTTTTCTTTTTTCCTCCTTCGTCTTCTTCTTCTACGGGTGGGTACATACTCGTACATCATCATCAGGTAACTTGCTTTTTCAAATAAAACTAGAACGCGAGAGTATGGTTCAGTTCAATTCGTCCTGTTGAAATTAAAGACGACAGTTCATTTCAATGAAATTCAGAATAAGAAAAAATCAAAGGAAATCAAAGAAACAAAAAGAAAAAAATACAAAAAGGAGAAGTAAGAGGGCAGTTTCCTTCCTTCCTTAATACCTTGCGTTCCTTTCAGCGTGCCTTTTACTGTGCATGCTGCTTACTTTAGCTTGCGTTTGGCTTCAATAGTACTGAAAATAACTGGAAAAAGTGTCAAAATACTTTTTAAGCCAATGATGTAATATTTGTTGAGGAAATTCAGGACGCTGCTGATCCAAAAGTAAGCAGCATTATATTGTGCAATTTCGGCATAAATCCTGGGCATCAGGATTTCTTCGAGATAAATGCATTACATAAATCGATATAATGAATTCGTCTACTATAGCTTTCAGAGAGCGAGAGCAGGAAGCTGTAGACCTGAAGGTACAAGTAGCATCATCTGGCTGCACCGACTGCGCGCTACGTGCGTATGTTGGTCTCAGGAAATGACTTATTTATTTTGCAATCGTTACGTTGTCCTTCCTCCGGTGCCCGTCCGTCACAGTGCATTACTTAGAAGCATTACTACTTATACAAATTTTTATGTTCTGTCGCATAGTGTCGCCGCCGCCGCCGCCGGTGGCTGTTGGCAGTTTGTTTCGTCTTGAAATTCGATACAAATGTTATTCTTTTACGAATATATACGCTATCTTTGTTGTTCTACGCTAAGAGTTCAAAGAAACTCCTTGAAACTGTGTCACAGAATATTCCTTCTTTGCTCCTGATGTCCTTTTCGAGTAGTACGAGTACATCATCGAACCGTATCCAGTAGTCTTTATTAGAATAAATATTGTTTTTGTCGCCGTATGAAGCAATAGCTTGTGACGATAAAAATTTGCTTTGGCGTCTCATAAATCATTCGGCGACTTAGTCTCCATCAGTCTCATGTTCAGTACAATCGTGCTACTGGACAATTTTCATTTGCGACAGTTTCCACAGAAATGAAAAGAGAAGAGATTTATGCTATTCTTACATTTGTCACAATATGAACACAAAAAAAAACTGCTGTGAATTTTGACACTCTCGGAAAGTATGTTTCATGTGATGTCGCATTGCCACTTGTTTAAAAAATCGTTTGCTTTCGACGTCAATAGTTAGTCTTTTTGTTGTTATCTGGTCTTTAAAGCGTGCCATTAAAAGTCGAGTGTCTTTTCGTCCAAAGAGCTCTTCTCATCTTCTCATTTGAAATGCTTTTAAAAGGGTTTTCCCAAGTATTTCATAAATCTTAGATTACATTTCATTGCTTTTTGAGCCTATAAAACATAATTTGTTTTACGATGGCACCCATAAAAATTTTTATTCTTTCTTGACTCTTTGTGCAATCAATTCGTGTTTAATGCATTGAAGAATCTTATTATATCTTATTCTATTTTAAAATATATAGCACAAATTTCAGAAAAGTTATCGTTCGAGTTATTTTAATTTTTTAAGTTTAAGTTTTTAAGTTTTTTTAATTTTTAGCTTTATGTAAACGTACACTATGTCGCTTTCAAAGTATTTAAAAAAGCAGCAAAACCTAGACCAAAGAAACTGTACTTCTCTTGAGCCTTTCTTTGACTTTCCTCAAGCAACAACTGTACCGTACTTCATCGAATCTCAGTTCGTCTGTTCTATATTAAAAATTCATATGCATTGAAGAAAAAGCCCCGAATTCTAGTACTTTGTTGAATTATGGTTGATCGGTCGTGCGACCGAACCTCCCACTTCCGGTGCAGCGCCGGGCGCGTGCCACCTTTGTCACTAATGCGGACTAATACAAACGAGTATGTGCCTGGATCATGCCAGCGCAAAATACTTCAAGAACGAAACGCATTAATTTACATACAAATTATATCGCATTACTTTAGAGAACCGAGGAACACGCGGCATCTTTTCTGCCCTGATCGTCGCGTCGTCCAAGTTTTGAAGGGTGGTGCTTGTGAGCACCTCAATTTTTACTGCCATGAACTTCGAAGAATTTCGCCTGCTTTGTTTGAATTGAAAAAGGTAAGACGATGTCCTTGCCGTTGCTTGGTGTTGAGTTAATTTACAATTTCTTCGAGCAGACGGTTTAATATTTTGCCCAAAAGAAATCATATTTGCCGTTGTTGCTGTTGTCGTCGTCATTGTTATTGTGAGCTATTGCTATTGCCATTGCTCATGGCTTCTCCTCGCTATGATCCTTTTTATGCTAATAATCCTTTGGGGTGTGCCGATGTCCTGCAAATTCCGTGTACATGCTTCAATTGTTTCCAAAATTCTTACCTTTCATTTTACTCTTATTTTTCTGATTACGAGTACAGTTTTTTTTTCAGCGGAAGTGCATACGAAAGCGAATTGTGGACGCCTTTGGCCAGCTATTGTTCCATGTAGTGGTCCTCGTTCTGGTCCTGCTGCCAGAGCGGCAGACTACGCGGCTGTGAGGCGTGACTGGTTACTTCCGTTCGGCACAAATTGTTTAATTTAAATTTTAAATGGATTTTGTTTTGCGTACATCCGCCTTTGGCGTAACACGCTTCTGCGCGTGCGCCCATGGCCATTGAGTACTCGTACTTCACCGTTCGCCTGAGACGAGCGTATCCTGTTTTCCTCAAACATTTCGGTTCTGGCTTCTCCGCCGGCGTTTATTGAAATGTTTAGGGTTTCGCGGCCGGTTGGCTTTTCTTGCTCAAGCGAAAAGTTTAATTTTCCACTTAATTTTCTACTTTTTCTGCTGGTTTTTTGTTACTCACTAAGAATAAGCGAAGGAAGGAGAAGAAAAAGAAGAAGAAAAATCATTATCCCTGATCCTTGTTAGTAATACGAATATTTTGGTTCCTCTGAAATAAGTACAGTTTGCGCAGAGATATTGCAAAAGTTTTTAACAAAAATATTACATTATCTTTGGTTTCAAAAAGTCTTTTTCTTTTTAGTCGTCTTTTAGCCATAATATTATGTATTTAGACCGCCAAAATAGTAATTTTCATTATTTGCCTTTAAATAGTTTTCATCAAACGACGTCATGATTTAATATTTGTTAAATATATAAAGATTTTTCATGAGAAAAGGTAGTTCCGCATACTTTCTAATCAAAAGTTTGAAAAAGTCGTCTTTTAGCAATAATAATTTAGACCGCCAAAATTGTACTGTCTATAGTTTTATAAAATTGTCTATAGTTTTCATCAGACAACATCATGATTTAGTATTTGGTAAATAAATAAAGGTTTTCAATGGGAGAAGAAAATTCCGCATACTTTCTGTTCAAAAGTTTGAAAAAGTATTCTTTTAGCAATAATTTCTTGTATTTAGACCGCCAAAATTGTAATATATACGTATATCTTTCATTATTTGCTCTAAAAATGGTCTATAGTTCTCATCAGACGACGTCATTATTTGATATGAGGTGAATAAATAGCAATTTTTAATGGGAAAAGAAAATTCGGCACACTTTCTAATAAATATATCTGTTTTTTTTAAATTGAAATGAGATAAAAATCAAAATTAAAGCTCTCCAAAATTATAAAGAACTCTTCTAAATTGTCGCTAAGACAATCGTCTTCTAAGAAAGATTGCTCCAGAATAAATCAAAATCAAAAAAACTATTTTTAAAATTTAATTTTCATAAAATTTTATTTATTTTCAGTAAATTGTCATAAACAATAATGATTCTAATAAATTTTGTAGGTAAATTAAAATCAACTACATTTTGGTGTTTTTACAAGGGTTCGCTGGCTTAAATTAGTTTAGTGTCTTCCATAATATAAACTTAAGGTTTAAATAGTGTATAATAAAATTCATAATAATTCTGCTAAATACTAGAACAAAAAGTAGTTTTAAATCATTGTCTTCCATTCAAAACTGCATTCTTAAGGATTAAGCTAACACTAAGGCACTAACATAGAAAGAGTTATTCGGAATTATTTACAAATTATATACAAATTCAAAAATTTGCTATACATTTTTAGGAACAAAAATTATCATTACAATGAATTCATTTAAGGCTTCAAACTGTTGATGCTCAACCAAATGAAGCTGGCTTCGATTCGGGACATTGAAGTAAACGACGGCCACTGGACTGAATGGGTCTGGCGCAGTTGGTGCTGCGTTGCTGGCGGGCGGGTAGACGGAATGATTTCTTGAACTTGAAGGCCGCTTTACTGCTCCTGCCACGACGAAATGTAGTCCAGGAGCTCCTCGTCATCGGGTTGCTCATCGCCAGCGAGCTGGTCGTAATTGCTGAAGGCTTCAAATTTGAACTGCAGCTGATGCTGCTGCTGCTGCTGATCCTGCTGATCCTGGTGAGTTTGCACGCCTTCCAAGTTCAGCGGTTTCAAATAGTGCACACCACCAATGGATATGTCCGAGTCCGTATAGGAGGGCGCGGGCGAGGCGGACGCCTCCGATTTGTAACTCTGTGAGAGCTGCGTTGGGTATTGCGCATCGAGCGGGGGCGAGTCTATCGAAGAGTAGCCATCATTGCTGGCATCCGCGATCACGAAGACGGCTTCGCCGGGCGACGACGACATCCTGTTCTCGTCCGACTCGTCGAGTAGATCCTGCAGACCACGTATGTACTCGACTGCGACGCGCAGTGTGTCGACTTTGGAGAGTTTCTTGCTGGCGCCCCGTCCGCCACTGGACAGAGCGTTGATCACGGACTGGGGCAGATGCTGACGCAGGTTGGCGAAGCCGTTGTTGACCTGCTTGACGCGATTGCGCTCGCGGGCATTGCGCCGAGCCACCGAAGGCAGCTGCTCGCCGTACGGCATGTTGGCGTAGGTATACTTCTTCTTGGGCAATACGGCAGGAGCCACCGAGGCCGCTGTCGTCGGTGCTGGTAGGATGTTCTGCAAGTAGCTCGTGCCCAAAATCTTGGTATTACTCGATGCGGGCGAGCCATTGCGCAGTTGTTGCTTGTTGTTGAAGTGTGTCGATAGGCTCTGTTGTTGTTGTTGTTGCTGTTGGTGCTGCTGTGGCTGCTGCGTTTGAAGCAGCAACATGTGATCGTTTATAAAGTGAAATTGCTGCAGCTGCAAATGTTGCTGATGCTGCTGGAAATTCGTCTGTGATAAACACATACTGGCCATTTTTAGTGATGGTTTTTGTTGTTGTAACAATACACTGATTTTCGGTTTTTTTTCTTGTAGTGAAATTTTTTTGAAAGTCTTTCTTATTAAGTATATTTTTTTTAACTCATAAACAAATGTTTTTTTAGAAAAAAAAATTGTTTGCCGACGAAACGTGCTTGGTCTCGAACGAAAAGTGCGCGAAGTGTTCAGTCAAGTTGGTTGCTTGGTTGCTTGTTGTCGGTGAGGAATCAGATTCCAGAATGATACCCTTCGTCCTTTGGCATTCCTTTATGTACTCTGGCGTGGCCGGTGCAGGCGACTGGTGCCGGCGGTGGTGGTGGCAATGGTTCAGTGCTCGATTCAGATTCAGTCTGTCTGAAGTGATCGTGTCTATTGTTAGGACGAGTATAAGAAAGAGGGAAGGCGAGGGAGAGAGAGAGGGAGAGACAGGAGATCGCCAGAGGAAGAGGAAAATGGAGAAGATTGGTTTCAAAAGCAACAATTCTCACAAGAATTGAAAGCATATATAGAGGAAGAGAGCAGAGAGAGGGCGAGAGAGAGAGAGAGAGAGAGCACATACTCTGTGCAAAGTGCAGAATATGATTGTTGTTGGGTTTTATGTTAAGGTGTTTTTTTTTTGTGTGCGCGGGCAAAGATTTATACAAAAATAATAGACAAGTTAGAGAGATTTAAGTAAAAGTAAGATTTAGTAGTAGATTTAGTACTAAAAAAAATTAATTTTTTTATTTAATTTTTTAACTCAATGTTTCGTTAATGTTTAATAAAAATCTTTAATAAAAATCTTTAATAAAAATCTTTAATAAAAATCTTTAATAAAAATCTTTATTAAGAATTAAGAAGAATTAAGAAGAATTAAGAATTTTCATCTTTAAAAAAAATTCTGAGAAGAAACCATAATTGATGGAGTTTAATGATCTCCATAAGATGGGATTAATACTAAAAATTCGTTAAAAAAAATAATTAATTCAAAAAGTATTCGATATTTTTTCTCTACCACCAAAAATCAATCCGATTTAAATCTAGTACTCTTCTAGTACTTCGTTTAAAATAGCTTAAAAACTGTTATAAAAACCATGCACTGTTATTAACAGACAGACGAACAGACCGACAGAGATTGTATAACGCTGATGACTAACGTTCAATTCAGACGCGTGCCACTTCATGTGTTTCATGAGCGAAATCGTCACCTGCTTTACTACAGAAAGGTATTCCCAACTTAACCTTTTACCTTAACAGTTTCTGTTAAGTCTTTAACTCTAACAGTTTCTGTTTCTGTAATTAAACGCTGTCAGTCAGAGAGCAAAAGTGTTCTCTGTTAACTAGTAGAGACTACCTGCTGTTGGTGGTTGCTCTGCTTATCCGAATGGTTCACGTGGTACTCGTGAATTGAAGAAATTCTTTAGTACCTTGGACAATAGAGCCTTTTCGTGTGTCCCTTTAGACCGTATTTTCGTAATTAAAACTCTCTCTCTCTCTCTGCCTCTGCCTCTGCCTCTTCTTCCATTTATGTATTGTTGAAAATCTGACAAGTTTTTCTTATGTAGGTACTGCCGCTTTTTGCATTTTCCCTTCATTTTCCTTCCTTTTTGAGCTGCTATTTATATACATATACTCATTTATATACACTTGTAATTTTAGTTTTTCTTAAGTTCATTCGAAATCCTATTTCTTCCTTACTTATTCTTCTACTTCTTCTTCTTTACTATTCCTTTACATGCCCGTATTCGTGATATTGTTGTGCTCCTGCACAATCTAAAATTACTAAAGAAATCGGATCTTTGCTAAGAACTGTAGGTAGCTCCTTTCTTGTGAATATCCTGCGACAATGGAGGAGGTCCGCTGTGTGTATTTTCTAACAAACGTTTCGCTATTGTTATTGCTATTTCGTTTCAAAGACGAAAAATTGAAAGTAAGAAAAATCCTTAGGTAAAAAAAAAAGAATCATTTCTTCACGATTCACTGCAAGTGTTTGCAGTCAGTCAGTATGTAAGAAGCTGCTCTGGTGATCATGTTGCTTTATAAGAATTCGAGAAAATATAATATTTAGAAGATTTTTCGCAGCTTTTCTAAAGAAAATTTACATTACTCGTAGTTTTTAGGAAAGTTTTCAAAAATCAAAATTGTACTTTAAGCAATTTTAATGGAAATTTATAGTTTAATTTTTTTTTATTTTACTAGTCCCAAAAAGAAATACAAAAAGATGCAAAACTTTACGACTACTTTAGCAAATTTTGCAACCTTGCATTTCTTTCGATACTATTTCGAAGCAAAAGATTTCAAAAGGAATGTAGATTTTAAATTTTTAAAAAAAATAGAGGCCATTTTTAGGAGAAGAATAGATAAAAGACAAAAAATGTTATCAATATGCCTTAATTTATAACTGATTTTATAAAATTGATGAAACATTTAGTTAAAATTTCTTCATAATTTTCCTCCTCAGAATTTTCATTTTATTGATTAAGGCTTGATAATTACAATTTTATTTAAGAACGTACGAATGTTATAGAATTTGATAAAAGAGCGGCCACCAAAGAGATGCGGCGACTGCATTTCTCGATAGTAGCGTTCCATTTCTGGATGGTACCGATTTGCTTGATCAGAGTAACTGACCTGGACAAAATGTAAATTTTAATTTGATAAGCGTGGAATATTGCTATATTTTTCCTCTGATTAAAAAAAAAACAACTTCTCAAAAAGCCCTCAATAAAGTTTAAAGTTTAATATTGTCGGCTCATGACAATATGAAACAATGAAACGACACTGAAACGAATTTCAACTTCGTAGCTTTTTTCTTTATTTTGCGTGCAAATTTTTTTGTTTTGATTTTGTACATACTTTTAACCCATTAATGGCCAAACACGCAGACACCCTGTTTAAGCATGACTGCTCCAGACAATATACTTTTTTTTAAATTTAAAACAAAAAAAAATTTTTTTTTAAATTCAAATGGACAATGATACGAGTATTCCTTCTCAGTAAGCTTGTAAAAAGAGAAAGAAAACCTACCTACCCACCGAACGTGGTTTTTCTATGGACACGCGAATGGGTTAAAATGCAAATTTTACAGCCGCGCATAAAGAATACTTTGTACGAGTATTTATTGTAACACGAGCATACATAATTACTCCGGCCATCGCTGACTCAATCAATTTCTGCGGAATCACCAACAAACGCATTAATTAAAATGCGCTACCAGTAACCTTGGCCTTGACTGGACGGGCGACGTGTCGGAGCAGCAATAGTCGACAACGGTCTAACTGTCTAGTTTGACACGTGCTTCCGATAAAAAGTAACAACAACAACAATAGCAGCGCCCACAAAAAGTGTCGAATAAAGTTGTTGGCAACATTTGCATGATGATGATGGACATAATGTGAAGTGTCTGCATTAACACACACACACATAGAAGTACATATATATGTATGTATGTGTGTGCATATACATTTAGAGTATTAAACGTAGCTACGCTTCAAATCGGTTGCTGCCAATCGGTTGTTATTAAATTCAGTTGCGCCATAAAAAATCACGTCAAATGCTGACAGCCTTTATTGACAATCAACACACCGATGATGATGATGCTGATGATGATGATGAGCGTTGTTGTTATTCTTCTTGGTGGCTGCTGCACACTGCCGGTGCAGCGTGATCTAGACGCGATCGTGACGCGACGTGACGTGCCGCAACGTGCCGTGCCTTGATGACGCTGCCGACAATCGCGCTGACGATTATGATGATGACTCGTGGCCGGCTTGCCACCATGACCATCCGTTTGCACCACACAATCGGCACAGCCGTCCCGTTCACTTGGTCTGCGGTGTCTGCGGGGCCAAACGGACGGCGGGACGGCGGGACGGACAAATCATTCCAAAATAGGGGACAGCTGCAATCAAGACGACGCGCGTCTGCCTGCTGTCTGCTGCCGCACTATGAAGGTTGCGTTGTCGTTCCAGCGACGCGTCGACTCGACCAGTCGGCCAGTCGGCTGTGCGTCGGCCGTGCGCAACACTCTTATTAATTTCGAATGCTGTTGACATTGTGCATGGTCAGTGCCCGTCATCGTCGTTGGTCCGGCGTATCAATCGTTGGCGTCATTTTCCACCGAATGGCCCCAGCCGTCATTATTTGTGTGCGCGTGTGTGTGTGTGTGTGTGTTGGTGTGTTGGTGTTTTTGGCGTATGCAAATTCAGCGCATGCGTAATGCCGATACTAACTCCGCCATTTGAATGTTTTTATTTTGTATTTTTTGGTTTTTTTTTTTTATTGTGGATTCGTTAAAGCTATTACTAAGGCTGTTGCTGGCACTATTGACCGAAATAGAACCGACATTATGTACGAGTATTTTTTATAGTCACACCGAGCAGCTAAGCGAGCAGCAGCATTATTCTTTGTTTCAGTTTTCGTTTAAGTTTTCGTTTTCATTAAAGGTAATGGTGTTTTTTTAGCTTCGATAGAACTTTCGATAGGGACAACTGTCAATACGAGCTGTCCTTCTGACTGCTTTTGTTGTTACTTATGTTCAGTATAGTCTGGCAAATCATTGTGAATAGACTGACGACTTACTTGAACAACGCTACCAAATTATCCAAATTTACTTTGAAAACACAAAGTCGTCGATTCGAGCAACCTATAGACGACTTCGTGAATTTTATGGCCGCGGTGGCCATATGCCCGAAATCATTTTCAAATGTTAATGCCATATCTTCAGCTTTCGTGTGAATAAAACAATTTTATTAAAATTAAATTTTTTGTGTTATTTTTTACCATTTGAAGTTCTATCTGACTTAAAAAAACAAACTTCCCAGTACTTTAATCAGACTTGATCAGATAAGAGACATGAGATTATTACGATTTTTGCAGGAAAACTTCTCGAAGGTTTTACTTAAAATTATTTTAAAGCTGTCATTGGTCTTCTGGAACCTCTCAACAATGTTTACGTGGCTTCAAATTCCAGGATTTCTATTTAAAATCTCGTCGCCGGGCCGTCGCTCGTTTATAATTGTATACTTAAACTAACTTCATTCCAAAACTAAATTTATTTTAAAACAAAATAGAATTCTTGTTCTTCTTGCAAACAGATGAGGAAAAAAAATTAAAAATGGAAGACTTAAATTTACTCGAAGATTCGGTTTTTTTTTATAAACTTATTGAGAACTTCGCGAAACATATTATTAGTAGGTAGTTTTTTTGCTGCAGACACGCTTCTATTTTTAAATCTATTTTTAATTAAATTCTAATCGCTTTAGAATTTTGGTTTACGTCAAAAAAGGCACTCAGAGCCTGGATATTTAATTAAAAGGATTCAGAAGGCGAAAGTTTGAAATGCTTGCGTCATCACTGCAACACCTACCGAAAACCGCAATTATCGTTGAATATAATTCTCTTGGATTGTTGGCCTTTTTAATCCTTTTCGTTTTTTTTTTGGTAGACTCCTTTAGCATGCACCCTTTTCATTGTTGCCCTTTAAACATTCTCATCGATTAGAGAGATAGAGAGAGAGAGAGAGATTCTTGCATCCTGTTGTTTTAGTTATGTTGATGATGAAAGGTGTTCCCCGCAACTAATTGATTTTTCCACATTCCGCGGCTAAAAACACCAAAGACGGCGGTGTTTATCGAAGATGGTTAATTCATTTTCGATTTTTCGTATAAATTGTTTGGTTTCGGAAAGCGTCGTTTACTTCTACACGCTGCTGCCTCAAATGTTGCTGATCGATTATCCTTTATTCGGTGGAGGAAATTTTCTCATCAACTGCTAATGCACGATTTCACGATTCATTCATCAGCAAAAGAACCAAAAAAAAAAAAAAAACAGGTAGTCATCACTAAATTTCTTGCGAACAAGAAACAGGCCTTTAGGTATATTTTTTTTTATTGGTCTTATTAGAAGAATTTTCTTATTTTGAAGAATTATTTTGAAGAATTTTCAAGTCTGATGAGAAGACAACGCTTCGCGCTTGCGAGGAGCACGACCTCTCGTGTTTAATGCTGGCATTATATTTTCATCTTTACAGCTTCCGGAGCATTCTGTTAAAGAAAACCAACAGCATCAACAGGATCGTGTCAGGTAGTTGTAAGATTTAACACCAGAGGACGCTACCAAAGTATGTGAAAATATGTTCCAAAATGTATGAAGAAAAAGAGCAAAGAAATTAAGAACGAGAGGCTGGAAATTAATGAAACAGAAGGAATAAGAACATTTTTAGCCTTGAAATCATTGTACGTCTTCTCTTACTTCTTCGTTTTCTTCCCTTATTTTAATCCTACGAGATGCTGCTCTCGTTGCATCTTCCTCGACATCGTTCATCAAACCTGGCTCGAAAAAAATACTCCCACGTTTCTGATCTCGCACGATAAACGCACGAAACTGTGTTCTCAGCACCGACACGATACGCACGTTGATCGTCCGTCAATTGTTGTCACAAAAAATCGTTCAGATCGTACATTTAAAAAGGCTGCTGCTGCTGCTGCTGCTCTCTGGAGCGTGTTTGGAAAACTAAATTCGTAGAGAAACTCTCTTCCAATAAACAGACAATATTTCAACAATTTTATGAGTGTTCTAGAGGATCAGTCTGAGGAAGGAGAGAGTACATATATAGCTTTAATGTGAGGATTGTTGTGAAAATCGAAAAATTGGTATCCTTAAACTCTCCTTTTTCTTTCTGACTTCAGGATAATGCAGCTATCAAGGAGTGTTGTGTGCAAATGAGAGAGGAAAGAAGAAATATTTTCTATTATTTCCAATTTGTACTCACTTCAGACTGATTTTAGTGCCTGCTTTTGCGATTGTTCAAAAATTACTTCGTCTGCGTAATTTTATAGCAAAGCAGCTTTTTTTATCGGGAGACAGTCAAAATCCCGAATTACAAAATCCCGAAACGACAAAATCCCGAAAAATTTTAAAATCCCGAAACGACAAAATCCCGATGCGACAAAATCCCGAAACGACAAAATCCCGAAAAATTTTTAATACCGAAATGAGAAATCCCGAAAATCACGAAATAGAATTTAAATTAATGAAGAAATGACATTTAAGTCAAAATTTTTTCCGAAGCGAAGTACGCGCCTACTTGCCTTTCTTTACAATGGCAGAAAAGCAAAGTTGTAATATCGAGAGAATTTTGTTGTCTGAAGGTTAAAATCTACAATATGCAAAAAACTTCACATGACCGTGAGGATTCTACTGATTGAGGGTTATGATCCCTGCCGCGGCCGAAGGCCGCCAATACGCGGAAAAACCTGTATGCAAAAACTTCACATGACCGTGAGGATTCTGCTGATTGAGGGTTATGATTCCTGCCGCGGCCGAAGGCCGCCAATACGCGAAAAAACCTGAATGCAAAAAACTTCACATGACCGTGAGGATTCTGTTGATTGAGGGTTATGATCCCTGCCGCGGCCGAAGGCCGCCAATACGCGAAAAAACTTGTATGCAAAAAACTTCACATGACCGTGAGGATTCTGCTGATTGAGGGTTATGATCCCTGCCGCAGCCGAAGGCTGCAAATACGCGGAAAAACCTGTATGCAAAAAACCTCACATCACCTCACCTCAGAGCCTCCGAGAGGGCTCTGCTAAAATTTTTTTAATAATGTTTTTTTTATTTTTTAATAATAATTTTAGAGAAGTAAAATAAGAGTAATTTTTTATTACTGCCTTGGAATTGTTTGCTAGTGGTTTTAAAATGTTCAAGAAGATGGAGAATACCGAAAAACTAGTTTTTTAATTTCGGGATTTTGTTATTTCGGGATTTTGTCGTTTCGGGATTTTGTCATTTCGGGATTTTGTCGTTCGGGATTTTGTCGTTCGGGATTTTGTCGTTCGGGATTTTGTCTTTCGGGATTTCGTTACCAACCCTTTTTTATCATTATGATGTTGTCTTGCTGTTCATCACTGTGTCAACCAGTGTCGTCGACCACCATCATTCTTCAACCATAACAGCCGACAAACCTTCCAACCTTCAAAGATCCTCACCGAAAACCGCTCCGTCATTAATTCGGCCGCATATACTTCGGTACTCGGTACGCGCGCAGTGTCGCTGCAATGATAATCGCGGCCGACTCTCGTTTTCAGGTTACGCGGCAACACGAAACAACAACAAGACACATTTTCACCTCGTCTGAGCGTGTTTTTATCGCTCGCTGACGCAGTAACAAGCTTTATAATTATGCTTGTATTTCTCAACTTCCTGCACCGTTTACCGATGGATGCCTTATGAACAGGACTGTCTCCCCATTTCAAGCCCCTTTCCCTTCCGTTGGCGGAACTGAGTTTGCGTAATTATTTCTTAACGCGACTTGTTTGTAATTAATTCTCTGCAGTGCATAAAAACTGGATGGATCGACGATGGGCGACGTAAACTGTTTAAAAAAACGCACATTTCGCGACGCCCGTGGCCGGCGGAGCGACGCATTAGCGACACGCCTCTCCAATTGGCATGGCCGCGCCTGCCCTTTGGCTTTCTGTTAAAGAGTGCAAACCATTGCATTTGCATAACAAAAATATATCTCACAAACTGGCCGCGAAATGGGTCTAATTAATACCATTTCTGATAATTTGCCATTAAAAGTCATAAAATCTCAGCGAAAACAAGAACAATTAGTGCAGCATTGAGGGAAAAAAAGGCCCTACAGAATTCAATAAATGTCCAAATCGTTTAGGTACGAGTATACCATAATTTATGCAACATTAATGCTACGGATGGACGGTTGGTGGCCGTAAGGACGATACTGCTATGCAAAAATCAGGATTGCACAGAGAGAAATTTTGTAGTAAGTGCTTTAAACTCAGTTGAACAAAGTAACTATTTGCAACTATTCTGCAACTATTTGCAACTATTTTGCAACGTCTTTAAAGTCTCGGAACAAAGCCAAAAGTGTGCTTTGTGAAGGTGCTGCTCAATGGTGCCATCTTGCCATCGTGATTTGGCATTACTGACTGAAATAGAAACAACAAATTTGACAGATGTCGCCAATACAACATGGCCGCCACGGAGTGTCAACATCGACCCGTCCCTATTGGAAAATTCTTTATAAAAAGCAAAAACATTCTCTTTTAACATCTTAGAAGCACTTTTGGATTAAGATACGTGTATATTTTGACATTCACATTTCGTTTAAAAAAAAAAAAATCTGTTGGAAAACTTTTTTACACTTACTCTTCTTCACTTTCTCCTCCTCCTCCTCCTCCTCCTTGCATACAAATTGCATACAACGCTTTGTGCACCATAAAACAATCGATCACGCACAACTTCCGTGTTCAAATGTTATCAAATCGCAGCATTGTGGCTCGATCTCGGCCGCTATTATTATTATCGGTGTACGAGCTCACACAGAGTGTGCATGCATGCATCCAGTGTGCCAGTGTGTCGCCAGCAATGGCGATTGGGTAATCATCCGGCCGAACTGGCAACTCAAAAATTGACATTTAATTCGTTACGTTGAACCGCACACTAATATTTCATTACCACCATACGCTCGCCTCATCTCTCGTCCCTCCCCTTACAGTCATTCATTCACCCTGGCTACGTTACCGTTTGTACGCTGACCATTTGGCGGTGCCATAATTTCAAATTTCTTCAATTCTCTCGCAAGCCTTTAATTTCCTTCGGCGGCGGCTCCGCCGGGCCCTGATTTTTGCAATTTAAGGTAATTATTATGTAGCCTAAGGGTAATTTTAACACCTCGACACCGACATCAAGCAGCCGAACTGCCCCAAAAACTCGCACCAACTCGCCGCAACTGCAACGAATACCGCCGCGATCGCAGCCTTTCGACACCGTCGCCGTCGTTGCGGTGGTGGGCCGGGCCGTTCGGGCAGGACGCATGCTGCATGCCGCATGCCGCTTGCCGCAGCATCGAATTATTTTCGCACCTCGAACACATTTTTTCGCACTTCGCATCTTCTAATTTGTGTGGCATACGCCAGACTTTCTGTGCCGTTTCTGTGCCGCTGAGTTTCGACCGCAAGCAGCTCCGCGCCTACGAAATGTCCCAGGTCCTGCCCTTTTTATTTTGGTTCTTCCCCGGTTCCTTTACATTTTATCGCTGACGTACCATCGGCAATTTGTTGCCGGTTGTAGTGGTGATGGATGATCGTGTCGGCGACTATTAGTCGCCATCGATATTGGTTGGTATGGTTTTGCCGCACGATGGAGCTCAGAATCAGCAGTTACTTCAATATATCTTCCTGTATTTCCTGTCAACACTTTGGCGCATGTTGGCCAACCTGCGAACGTGTTGCAGCCGCATCATCACGTGGTTGGAAACGGTTGATCTTTCTCTCCTCCACGATCGTCAAGGGTGGTTGGTGGCTGCGAAAATTTGAGGAACTTGATGAAGTATTTCTTCACACCACATTGACGCAATTAACGCCATACGCGAAAATTACCGTTATTATATTTGATCAAGCGGTTTTTTCCAGATTATTTTTTCTTCAATTTCGTCCAAAAAGTTTACAATAAAGTTGTGTTTTAGGCGCCTGCGGCTGGTAGCGGTCGCAGCGCAGAAGAAAAAGAAAGTCCTTTCCAGGCAACAGCTCACAGCGCATCACATTATCTGGACACAAGGCAAAAAAAGGTGTCAACCCGGTATGATGATGAATGGCCAGATCACACGATCGTCACGATCATTACGATCGTTCCGATTGCAGCAGCGCAAGATCAAACAAGATCGCGGTATGCAAAACGGCCGCAGGGCATAAGTCTTCTCACCCAAGTAATGAGGTCGGTCCTCAAGTGACCTTATCTTTTAATTGATCGCTTTCCAAACTTGAAATATACGATACGCAATTTCAGAAACGCAAAAATAGGTCACGCGCTTTTAAAATGGAAAATAATTATCAATCAGAAGATTCAGAACACGATCAGAATACACTGCACGAAATGAAATTATAATTATATATACGCATATATATCACATCATTAATCATATATCAAGTCAACCTTAAGATTCCTGATAACCATAATGGTCTCTGCGAAACTTAAGTTAAGTACGTACAAATGAGAGCCTAACGCCGCTCAGTAATGAAAAATCTCCCTGATTTTTTAAGCAGCTCTCCGTTATTGCTACAATCACGATTATCCGATCTTCGTAATAAATTATAATGATGATGGGCCGAAAGCACATTCCGAAAAACTGCTCAAAACGGTCTCAAAAGCAGTCTCGTGCTATCTCTAATATAAAGACATGATTCCATACAGAAGATCGTGCTGATCCTCCAGATATTGATACCGTTGATACTTCTTAAGGTGAAGAGTTAGTTAGTTTCCGAAGCGCGTCAACGCGTTGACAAATCAGGAACACCCATTAAATGCTTGATAAATTAGCTGTCAACGGAAGTGCGGATGCTCTCTTGAGGATGTCGAAGATCTAACTGATCTTCATTGAGAGAGTGAGTGTTTTCTTCTTCTAGAAGACTTACAAGATCCTACGTGCTGGATCGTGACACGTTAAGGAAGCGATGATACGGTGCACGAGCTTGATAAGAAATACTTGTTCTACCTTTTCACAGAAGCGTGTAAACCTTTACGTTTGATCTGCTAAATCAAGACAAATTGAGTTGGTAGCTGGTCATAGTAAGCGCTAAAAGTGCCACTGTTGAACGTGAACGCAGGCAGTACTAACGACCGATAATTTCTTCCTTGAAATGTTTACTGTGATCGGAGTTTTGAAAGGATCCTTACGGTTCTTTCTATGGCTCACAATGCAAAGAAGTTGCAAAGAAAACCTTCTAAGATAATTTCTTTATTTCATTTCATCTACGTACCGTCATCATCATCATCATCATCATCATTGTCGCTGTGAGGTCATAATCATAAATCGTTCATATAAATTTCAGCTGTCTATTTTTTTTTTGTGTATTTCGCTAAATGTGATGTCGCTACTTTTGCCAACAACAACAATAATAATAATAATCTTAATCATCATCGGCTTCCCACTCGATTTACCGTAAGAACTCGTAGGAAAAACGGTAAATAATTAAACACCTTTAAGGCTTACCGTCCCATCGGCCGCCTTTCAGTTCTGCTCATAGCCGCGTGCATATAAAATAAAACCGTTAGGCACGCGCCCATTACCACACTTTTTGAAGTGTCAGCATCTGTCAATCGTAAGAGGCATTTTGTATTCGGCCCTCTTATGCCCTCTCCTTGCAGCTCTTTGGTCTTGTGGCGCTTTTTACCTACAGTCTGTACCTACGGCCTACAGCCTTCTTGACTGCTTGCGCGTTGACAACGCCCGGCATCATTTGAATGAACAACGGAAGGAAAATCAAGAGCTCCTTTGATTTCCATAACACCTGCTGCCTGCTTCCCTTTTTGTGTGCTTCTGATACTGGCTTCTGCCTTCCAATCTCGTGAGGCGTTTCCGCTTCTCTTCCTTTTGAATGGAAATGCTTTAGAAACCGATTTGATTATTGTTACAGATTTAGCTGTACGCGATCATGATGGTTCGTGATTGTAATCGTGATCGTGAGCGTCATCATCAGCGTCGTCCACCCTGAAGAATTCAAAATATGAGTAGCTCTTCCTTCCTCTTTGCCCGCCACGAAAGGGTGACACTCGCAGAGTTTGAAATCATCTGCTGCATTCTTTTCGGGGGCATTTTGAAAATAGTAAACGGGTTTGTTTTTGATCGGGTTCTGGAGGCAGATGGTTTTGGTGCATTTGTTTGGTTTTTTCTTTCAAGTTCAAGGTGTTAAAATGAAAGAAAAAGGAAATATGGTTTTGTTAAAACCCTTTTTAAAGGCTTATTTCTATTTTTTAATTTATGTATATTTTAAAGGTATATTTATAGGACTGTACGATTGCAGGATTTATTGAAATTTTAAGGTTTTAAAATGCTTGTCCTTTATTTAGACAAAGATTTTCATTATTTTAAACAGTTCTGGTCCAAATTAGAATGCTTTTTACCTATTACTTTATACTTTTAAGTACCGTAAGAGACCGTACAAATTTTATGAGCACTTTTGAGAAATATACCACCTTAATTTATCATGCTTAAACGCAATAAATCCATCAAAAAAAAAAAAAAATCTTAACAAAAGCAAGAAACAAACAAACACAAAAACCAACAGATCATTCCGCAACCCATACCTCACTCCGCAACGGTCGTCGTACCGATCGGTCCTACTGAGAGACAAGTGTTCCTGTGGCTCTAATTGCAATTAATAACCAATACCGTAGCGCCATCTACGATATCAATAATGTTTTTTTTTTCGATCATAATGAACTCTGTTCAACAGAAATGTTAAGCATTAAAGGAAAAAGATCGCCAACCGATCGGCATGCATCCTTGACAGCATGAGGTCGCCTGCGACTGCAACGAGCACGAACACGTCATTGCCATTGCATGGCAAAATTATGCAAAACAAATATTGTGAGATTGTTGTTGTTGTTGCGTTGTTATCATCGATCTTTACAACATCATTACCGATCGCAAGACCATTAAAACAAAAAGAATGGCCCAGCAAGAAGTCAACCAATCGACCCATAATAAAACAATATGATTTATATAGATAAATATGTACTCGACGTGCAAGTTCAAATCATTCTGGTGCAGAAAGTAATAAAAAAAAACACAAACAAATTATTGACCATTGCTGACGATCGTTGCTGACGATCATTGCTGACGATCATTGTTTCCAGGGTGAGGAGTGAACGCTGTATCCTTGGATTATACTTTCTGGGGTTGCTCTGGAGAATTGGTGAACAATTTTTCCAGCGTTTGATGGCCATTTAAATAATTTATCTGTGAAAATTCGTGGAATTTTTTAGTTTTTGAATAATGCGTTTTTTTAACAGTGACTTTTTTCTTACTTTTTTATACAAAATATCTTAAAATGTATTATATACAATATTATTATGCGATACATATCGATTGTTGAAATATTATTTCACCGTAAAGAAAAGACTGAACTCCAAAAAAACTGATTTTTTCGAAAATAATTCTAACGAATAAGTATTTATGGTTCTCTCTTAGGCTTCCTTTCAGTTTATGTTACTGTAATTAATCTAAATCCAATTACAATTTGTACATTTATTGAAATCAAGACTGCAGCGCATACGCCAACGTTCGCCAACGTTCGCCAAGAACAAAAGAAAAAGCGAACCGCATTAGCCTTCGGCTGCTGGGCTCATATTTCGCTACACCAACGAGACACAAAACGAATACGAAAGTGTTCGATTTGGTGTCGAACAATATTACACCAAGCGCCAGCAGCAAAGCAGACGGAAGAAAGGAATTGAAGGAAGGAAGGAAGGAAGGAAGGAAGGAAGGAGGGCAGAAGGTGAATGGTGAATGGTATACGAGTACCTGCCTGCCTACCATTCACTTGAGGCTGTTGTAGTTGTTGCTGGATTGTACTGGCCATTTGTATTCTCACCGTGAATTTTTTTTACCTTCAGGACACGCGCAAATAAATTTCTTTGTGAACTTCAAATGTGGTTCTGGTTCGTGCAAGTTTTCAGACATTTGATGGAGTTTTTTAAGAGTTTTCGAGAGTTTCTTATTCTCGTGGAACATCGCTCTCAACGTGCGTCCGCCGAATATGACTGAGTTTATAGCGGGGCATTCATTAGGAATATCATTAGTTTAGAAAGGTCTATAGTCTATAACAATGAAACTTATATACTTAGGTGTACAAATGGAAAATGTGACCTTATGTTTTTCTTGGCAAACACCATGGGGGTGACTTGGCAGAGATCAATCTCTGCTATACCGAAGAAATGCTATCAGAAGGAGATACTCGTATCATTACAAGATTAATATCATCTTAACCCTCCCTCTGGTAGCATCCACTACGAGTTGATGGACTCGACGAGAGATCTCGAAATTCCGAAAAATTATGACAATGAAAAAAAACTGTAAATATGAATATGCTCTTACCAGCTCGCACGACCACTGTGTTGTGTTAAAGTAACCATCCAAACCGCAAAGCATACACCGTAGACACTCGCTTTCTCTCTCTCTCTGTCTCTTTCTGTCGTAGTCAAAACAGCAAGTACATAAAAGTCGTCTTGTTTTTTTTTTTTTTTTGCTTGGGCTTATGCCCAGTCATGGTCTAAATGCAATAGAATGAGTCATAAATATGGTTGACGTTATCCTGCATACGCATCAGTACTAGTCTCTAACAGTTTATGAGTTACTAATCAGTTCGAGAATCCTTTTGGTTGATGCCTGCCGTGAGTGCTTGCATGAGGGTACTCTTGTTGAACAATAGCTGGATTTCTCTCGAAATCTTATTTCATTTTTTACTTCTCCCCTTTTTTTTATATGTATTTTTTTATATGTAAACAGAAAAGAAATATCATTCAATGCACTTTGATTTCTTTATTATTTTGACTTCTTGTGTTCGATCCGCTTAAATGATAAAGTTGTTCGAAAAGAGTTTCTTCGACGGCCTTTCTCCTTAATTTTTTAAGCGGTTTAAGATAAATTAATTAGTGCGTTATAAATACTGATCTAGTGACAGTTTTTTTCTGTTGGCAATATTGATGGCAATCGAATTGTGTGAGGTCTGGTTGTCGAATATCTTAAGGGTAGATATCTCACAATAGATACTATATAGATAATAGATAAAAGTACGCATTCCATTAAGTGTAGAGTGTGAGTTGTAATGAGTATTATCATAAGAGTATTATCTACATAAGAGTATTATCAAGATCGATACTTATCTTTTTATGCTAAATGGCGTTTTTTGGATTTTCAGAAAAACTACCAGCAAGTATTTAAAGAAATTTTGTCTCTTATGATTTGTTTGTTTTGTTTTGTTTTTAAATGACTCCGATTTTCACCTTAAGCACTTTTGGAATATTACCTTTTTGTACCTCAAGTCGTTTGTTTTATTCCAAATTTGGTGCTTCGTCCTTCGTCTTTGGGTTTCTTTTAGTTTGGAACTTAAATCTTTTACCTTTTTCTATCGTAGTTTGTGTCTTAAGTTTTTTGAATATTTCCATTTTAACAATAAATGTTAAAATTTAGACTCTTTCGCTGGTGACTAAAACTTCTTATTTCCTTTCAGTTTGTGTCTAAATTCTGTGGTTTTTCTTCCAGTTTGTGTCTTAATCCTTTGATTTCTTTCCAATTTCTGCCATAGATCTCACCAGTTTGTGTCTAAAATCTTCTAATTAATTTAAAATCTGTGTCTAATTCTGTTCTTTTGTTTCCAGTTTGTGTCTAAAATATTGGGATTGTTTTAAAACTGTGTCTAATTCCGTTTTTTTCTGTTTCCAGTTTCTGTCTAAAATCTTCTAATTATTTAAAATCTGTGTCTAATTGTGTTCTTTTGTTTATAGCTTGTGTCTAAAATCTTCTAATTATTTAAAATCTGTGTCTAATTGTGTTCTTTTGTTTTCAGTTTCTGTCTAAAATCTTCTAATTATTTAAAGTCTGTGTCTAATTGTGTTCTTTTGTTTACAGCTTGTGTCTAATATCTTGGTATAATTTAAAATCTATGTCTAATTCTGTTCTTCCGTTTCCAGCTTGTGTCTGTTTGTGTCTTTGAAACTTTTACAGTTTGCGTGTTAGTCCTTTAATTTCGTTGCAGTTTATGGCTAAAATTTTTAGACTTTCTAATTTGTATTTTAATTCTTTTATTCCTATTTCTTTCCAGGCCGTGTCCCACCTTTTTTTTGTTTTTATCCAACGCTTCACTGAAGTATCTTTTCTTACTTCTCAATTCTTAACTTAATCGTTGCTATTTTTTTCCTTTCACCTTTCGTCTTCTTTCCGCAGCTGTTACTTATTTGTTGCTTTATATTTATTACAATGCTAAGTTTTAGACAATAATTCTATAAATTGGGTTTAATTGTCTTCACTGCGGATTGTGTTAAACATTCCATTGACTAAAAGCACGCGTGCCTTGAGACTTTTAGATCATTATCATAATCATTATCTTGGCTACTATATTTTTAGTGTTTCTTGCACTACTTCTTTAATAGCTTCTACCTTGATGGAGGTAATAATAAGGGCGCGAGATTGCAAAGGATCGTGTCTTGAGGCTTAAGATTATTAAAGCTGTAGAAAAGTTGAGTTGAAAAATTCTTAATGTAGATTGCATTTGCTTGCTTCTAGCATATTAAAAATTAATAATCAATTTAAATCATCTTCACATCAGCGTCAATTATATTCGCGTAAACTTGTTTTTCATGTTTTTGTAAACAATATTTCCCAAAAAAAAAAATTAAGAAGAACAGTGTAAAGACACTTTAACAATCCCAACCGTTTAGAAGTTGCCTTGAAATTATTGCCATTAAAAAAGGAATATAGGAAAATAGCACTCAAACTCTTAAGTTTTTATCTGAAGCATATTTTCATTCATTCTTATTATCTATAAAATACGCAACTGACACGCGATCTGAAGCTTTCATCATACGCTTAATGCAATTATGATTGCCAATCAATTAAGGCTTTATCCTGTAAGACTTTTTATCTTGTTAATTGATTGTTTTCAATTTGATTTTATTTTTGTTTTGTCTTCCTCGAACGCCGTATTCTCTCAGATCATTATTAAAAAAATTTCAGGAACATCTTAGTGAGGCTTTCGCATGTCCTTTAATGAGTTGCTAGCAGAGACTTCTGCTAGCATTTTAATATTTCTTACAACATTGTTAGTTGTCATAATGTGGTAAAATTGTTGTTGTTGTTTTGTCAAATTAATAAATGATATACAAGTATGTATTGTCGGTTGCAGAAGAGTTGAAAAAAAAAATTGTAAAACTTTTGTATTAACGAGAAACGGAAATGCTAGAAAGAGAAACTTCTTGGAAGTGCTGTACTTTTTCAAAATTAATCACTTAAAAAACCAGTGCGTTTTCGATCAAATAAATAAAGAAAAAAAAAAGAAAAAAAATTTGAAAATTTGAAGATTTGGAAAAAAATTGAGTTTGTTAAAAATGAAAAATGAAAATTTCGAAATAATTTATTTTACAAAAGCATATAATTTTTTCAAACGACTTTTGTGTGTGTGCAATTAGCATCTCGTTACTCGTTTATGCCCACTGATACCTCCTGTGCCCTTCAAAGGCGAAGGCGAAGGCTAAGTCAACGACGCAGGCTCCTGCCTTCTTCTCCTTCTTCGCTTGACTGCGCTTGAATTACGCTCGCAGCGAATTTGGGTGGGCTTCCCGAGCTGTCTGTTCGAAAATGTCCGTCCATACGTCGGCTGCTTATCGGCTCCTCAACGTTGTGTTCATCGTGTCCATTTTGTGGTGGGTGATTTTTGCACCGCTCACGCCCGGCCATCGACAGTCCAAGCCAATTATCAAAATAAATAGCAATCAATATTGCGAGCGTATCGTATTTTATTTACATACACACAGACGTCCGTACGTACGCACGCACGCAGATGCGACTGCGATCGTTTGAGCGCGCACCGAGTCCACCGAAACACAAAAAGATTGCGAGTAAAGTAATGAATAAGAAACGAAAACGAAAACGTTGACGCGCACTCTTTCTGCGCTAAGGGGAAGAGAGGAGGAAGAGAAAGAAGAAGCAGAAGAAGAAGAAGAGCATACATCAGCGCAATTCGCGAGCCAAGTATGCCTTCAAGGATCCACCGAAAATACAAAAGGAAATATAATATTTGAAAGATTTATTAGCCTTGAAAGGAAATGATATGTTTGAGGCTATTTGTTGGCGTAATACGATACGTTGTTGTTGTTGTTGTTGTTGTTGTTGTTGCTTTTTCGGACGGTAGTTTAGATTTTTTGCATGGTTTTGGTCATTGTTGTTGTTGTTGCTGCCGCTGTTGGCACTTTGCTAATGGTGCATATTAATTTAGCGCATATTTACAAAAAAAAAAAAACAATTTTAAAAATAAAAATGGTTATATTTGGTAGATTTCGTTTTTTTTCATTTAATTTTTTTGGCAAATGAAATAAACATTTTTTTTTTATGAAACAACCAAACCAGATCTTGGCTACGCAGTAATGTATTGGTTACGCTGCAGTTTGGCTTAAATACCATCAGCCAGCTGTTCACTTTGCAGCCCAAAAATGATCGTACTCAGTTCCTTTGAGTCGTCTGGTCGTCTATCTTGAAGGACGTCGTCTCTATCTTGAAGGACAGCCCTTAAAGTTAAGTACACACTTCGCTGTTTTCTTTAACTCAAGTTTAAGGTCTTCTTGTTCTTCCGAATTGTTCTCATTTCCTGATTTTATATCGACTTTTTTACGCGCCGCTGCTGATCCATGCTTCAATATTATTTCTTTTTAATATTTTTAGAATGTTGCGGAGCATCGAAACTATCGACAGGAAGCTCTGCTTACTACCGGCTAGCCTTCAATTAATCACGCCAAACTTCTGATTCTGATGATGATGCATACTTCATGCCTCAGAACTGATAAGTTCTTTAGGCTGTTTCTACAGACGTTTCTGTTGCGCCGCAGCTTCGTCGTACACCTTCGTAAATGTGAATATCCGCTAAAGTGTGGCGAATGCATTTTCAGCAGTCTTCTTTTTTTTTTGTGGGCATCTAAAAGCGGGAAACGAACGACGAAGGAAGGAAGGAAGGAAGGAAGAAAGGAAGCAGATACTTCGGAGTACATTCTTATTTCGTTTCTTCAGCAGATATTCCAGAGAATGTAAGTAAATACTATTAAATTAATATAATATAAAAATTTAGAAAAATCATAAAGGATTTGTCGCTCCAGAAATGGTTTAACGTGGTCTTAATAGTTAGACAAATTAAGACTTTTTCGTAGAAAAAAAAAATCGGGTATTTTTTTATTACATTTTATACCAGTACCTACATGTAGATAATTTTAAATAATTTATTTTTAAAATTTGAATTTTATTAAAAAAAAAAAATCCAAATTAAATATGAAATTATTATTATATTATACTCGTATTATTATTATTATTATATTTCTGGAAGGATGCTCTTCCATTGCATGCAACATTTCAATTCGGCGGCAACCGCATTTTTACTACAAAGTAACTAAAATCATCGAATATTAAAAAATATACAGTTTATAGTACATTCTTGACTGTAACCAATTCCAAGAATATTTATCATTCTCTACTTCAAAATCAAAGACTCGCCGTCAAAGCCCAACAAAGCCAGCAGCGAATCGATCGAAGTTGGCCAACTCGAAAAGGTTGCTTTTCATACCAAAAGATCTCAATCTATTGTATAATAAAAGTAACAAAATAAACAAATATAAACGCATCATTAACTAAATACGTTGCATGTTGTTGCATACAAGAGCGCCCAAAAAAATCAAACAGCGCTAAAAGAAAGGATTGAAGAGCTCTCGACAACCAACGTACAACAATACTCGAAGACTTCCAATTCAATTGATAAACAAACATCAGCCACAAAAGGCAGAGAAAACTCGATAGAATGTTATTCCGAAATGCCATTTATTGAGAGGCTGCCTTATAATCGTGTGTTGTATTGCAACCAGACCGCAACCGAACCGAACCGGACAGTCATAGTTGAAACTTCAACTTCAAAAACCACAAAAACAAACTGTACCGAGTCCTTGAATGCGATACAATGACAAAGGAATTGTTTGGTCATCTATCCTCGCGTACATATATTCCTTTAACAACTCAACTGTACGAAGATTCATCAAGGCTTGACCAATGCCTTGGTCTACTGTGTAACCGGTTGATTCTTTTCACTTTGCATCCATCATCTTTACGAAAGCATCCTTCTTATAATCCTTTTAGATTGCAACAGAAGCGTTTTGTGATCATGATTCTATAGTGTAGAATCTATATAGGTACCTTCTATAGCTTTTACCGTCTTTTTTTTTCTACCATCACTTTTTCTACCATCTTTTCTTTATTCCTTTCGGCTTTTCTTTCTTCCTTCCGTTCAATGAAAGGATCCATAGACGATGATATTCACTGATATTCACTTTATTCATCGATCAGTTTATTAATGGCAAAAAAAGTAACCACACGTAGTACCTCACTCTTCATGTAATAAGAGTTGCTGTTGTTGTTGTTGTTGTTGAAGCGCATGCGTGCCAAACACTCTTTAAACAGGCTGAAGCTTTAAACAATGAAGCAGCCGAACCAGCAGCCGCCAATCAACGCGGTACTGGCTTCGTAACAAACAAACAAACGATTCATTCATAAAATTTTGCACTTTGATGTGCAAATTTGTGTACTTTAGTCAGTCGAACAAAGCCTTACACATGTTTCGAGCAGCCATCGTCCATCAGAATGGTTCCGTCGCCGCCGCCGCCGCCGCCGCCACTTGCCGCATCTCTCTATCACCGCAAGCAGAGCAGAGCAGAGCACTCACTCACCAACATTGAGTCCATTTAGACTTATGTATTTCTTTTATCTCGTTTTTGTCAGCAACATTTTTATGTGCGAAATCCAACAAATCCATCAAATCGCGCATCAGGCGCGCTGCGTGCGTGCGTGTCGACGCATTTCAATTAAGCATTATCTGCATGAACTTTCTGCAGTTTCTGCAGAAACCCAAAAAACGAAACCGAAGCCGAAACGTGTGCGAAACGCACTGCGCCGCTTGCTGCGTGTAGTTTTCAGCACAATTGAAAAGATTGATGAATGATTGGATGGACGGGAGGTCGTTGGAGAGCAGTAAGAATGGTTGAATGCATGAATGGTTGACTGTTCGAATCTCTTTTTATTTTAACCTCGCTTTATAGCTGCCGTAAAGTGTCTATTAATAGCTAACGCGCATGCGGCAACATGCTAAAGTGGCTCGCTCATTCCTGGTTAAAACGCAGTGCTGCTCATTGCGACTTCAGGATTTGCTAAAACGGCTGTTTTTATATTATATTTTGTTATCAGATATTCGTATTATTAATACGAGTATTCTCAAATTGATTTTCGTTCCTTGAAAATTGTTAAAAGCAACATTTGACTCATTTTAAAATTAATAAATCGCTGCTGAAATTAATAGAACGTTCTGAGAATGATTAAAACTCAATGGATTTTTAACACAACCCAAAGAAATGTTCTCTGGAAAATGTTTTCTTTGCAAATTGAAAAACAACAAGTAAAGAATATTAAAAAAGAAAGAAAGAAGAAAAAAAGGAAAAGAAATTACATATTGTGAAAATTGCAATCTGGCGCTAACCTAAATAAACATCACACAACCGCTCACTTTAGTGTTACCGCCTAAAAAGAATTATGGCACTCAAAATATTTGTTTTAAAAAATGTGAAAAATTAAGGCGTGAAAACGAGAAACGATTTGTTTTCCCGAAGTTGAAACATTTTACTGCATCAGAAATAATTCTAAAACTATAATAATTACTGAAGAAAACAATAATGATTTCACCTGATTTTTTCAAAAGAAATAACTTCTACGTTTTTAACAAGTTGTAGGTAGGCACTATAGAGTTATCCAAATGTCTCTTTAGGAACTTCAATGAGAATATCTGCCCAACGCCAGACAGTGTTTCTTGCTGCTTTTCTAATTATTTCTTATCTACAATGATGAACAATTTTAAGAATTTCCAGAGTCGTAGACGATTGCAGAGCGCGTTGTAATGGTTTTGAAAATCAGTATTCAATAAAAACTAACACTCGTAAATTACGTGATTTTTTCCTTATAATCACGTTCACCCTTCCTTCGGAATTTAATTACGAAATTTGGTGAAGCTCAATCTGTTTATGATAAACCAAACTCTGGCTCTCGATAATGCAAAGTATTTTCGTGAGAAAAATCTTGATGCGTGGCGGCCTTCGGCCGTGGCAGGGATTATAGCCCACAGACAACAAAATTCTCTCGATATTACAACTTTGCTCTTCTGCCATTGTAAAAAAAGGCAAGTAGACGCGTACTTCGCTTTGGAAAAAATTGTGACTGAAATGTCATTTCTTGATTAATTTATAATCAATAATTAAATTTTATTTGGTGATTTTTGGGATTTTTCATTCCGGGATTAAAAATTTTTCGAGATTTTTTGCTGAGTTTCATGAATCTCATTTTGCTGCCCATGATCTCATTTGTCGTTTAATCTAATCTATTTAATATTAGATAGATTTCTATATATGTAGTATTGTATTTATTAGATTCCAAACACTTTTGAAGCATGTGATGTTATATTTTTTTATATCTTTCTTTTAAGCCATAAACCATATAATTCGAAATCGACTTTATTATGAATACCAATTTGGATACAAATTATATGTTATATAATTATACAAATTATATCAATACTAATGATGGGACGATTCTTGAAATCGGAATCGTAAATCGGAAGTATCGTCACTTTTTTAGGTATCAGAATCGGAAACGTAGATTCGATGAGTTTCTTACGTGTGTATACATCTATTTTTTGAATAAGAAATAAAATTTAACATTACATTGCATTTCATACAATGTTATGTAAATGTTATGTTACTTCTGAATTTCATCTCATTTCTTAGAGTCTTCAATGTAAATTTAATGTGAATGTGAATGTGAATTAGATTTATAACTTATAAATCTACTATTTTAATAAGTCTACTGAATAAATCTATTCGAATAGATTTACTGCGTTCATAAAATAGAAATGTGTTTCACAGACTAATTAAAAGTTCGGACAAATCCGAATTTAACTCACTTGAGAAATCGAAATCGTATCGGAATCGGAATTTTTAAAGCAGCTTTGGGATTCGTATCGAAATCATTACAAATTTTGGCATCGTACCATAACTAATCAATACCAATTTGGAAAAAGGTGAAAAAAAAAATAATTTTCGTTTTAAATCTAAATTATAGTTTTAATGTATTGAGCTGAAATTAATTTAATACACGTGCTGATAACAATTGATGTTATTACTTTATTTTTCTTGCAAACGATAAAAAATATGCAAAAACGATAAAAAAATATTGAAGAATTCGGCAGACTTCTATAAGGTTATTAAATTTCAAGCACTTTTGGAGCATTTGGCGTTGTACTTTTTTATATCTTTCTTTTAAACCATATAAAATATGATTCGTATGTACAATGCCTTTTTTCCAATTAATATCGAAGCTTTCCGTCAAGACTTTCAGTAACGAAGAAATTTCTGCCCAAATTAGAACCGCGATGTATATCCTAAAAGTCTTTATTCTTGTGCTCTTTATCGCTTTCTGCTGTGCTTACAATTTTACTAGTTCTACTAAGAAGGTCACTAGTAATGGACGAATCACGAATGGACTATTGGCGGTTAAAGGTCAATTTAAATATGCGGTTTACATAGAAAGACTAACTATTGATCTGGAAACCTTCATGTGTGGAGGAGCACTGATCGCCAGAGAATGGATTCTGACAGCTGCTCACTGTGTTTCTGGGTAGTTTTTTTGGATTATGATTCATATCATTCTACGTGATATAAAAGCTACTATAATCTATCTGTCATTTTAACAGTGCAAAAATGCTTATGGCTTACTTAGGATCAACCACAAGAGATGACGCATCGGCCGGCTATATCATCGACATTTACCGCAATGTTTTCATTCATCCCAATTTTGATGGATCCCTTCATGACATCGCATTGCTGAGGATTTCTTCCGTCGTCCTCTGTGATATAATAGCAACAGTTCCTCTACCAAGCAGATCTTCTGCTGATTCTTTTTATTTGGGCGCATACGGTACTGTGTGCGGTTGGGGATATGAAGGCCCTTCGGTGCCCACAACTTATTTAAAATGGGCCCGCATTGGACCAATTATTACAAACGAAGTCTGTAAAGATGGTTATGGAGCGTTACTCTCCGATAATTTTTGTGTCGATACTAGCTTCACAGCCTCCCCTTGTGGCGGTGATTCTGGTGGCCCATTTATTTTAGAAAGGACTGGTGAGTTGGTGGGTGTGATGACTCACGTTGTTACATACGAACACGATATAAGATCCGCTCTTATATTAAGCCGCGTCAGCCACTTCTTAGATTGGATCAACTACGTAACCGGTATACCATGTTAATTTTGAGTAAAAAGAGTTGCAATAAATAATATGTGCGTTTTATGTGTTCTCTATTGGAGGAAGTAAATTTAGTTGTTATACATCGCAGTTCTAATTTGAGCAGAAATTTCTTCGTTACTGAAAGGCTCGATAGAAAGCTTCGGTATTAATTGGAAAAAAGGCATTGTACATACGAATCATATTTTTTATGGTTTAAAAGGAAGATATAAAAAAGTACAACACCAAATGATCCAAAAGTGTTGGAAATTAACAAACTTATAGAAATCTACCGAACTTATCGACATTTTTTCTATAGTTTATAAGAAGTAAGAGCGTTCATTTAGGCCTGACCGGAGATCATATACCCTACATTCGCATCTATCGAAGTGAAGATAAAAAGTGGGCGGGTGGCGCCACCCTTTGACAAACAGCATAGAGTAAGAAATAACAAGAGGCCGAATCTTGAACAACGAAATTTTTCTCCAGTACTGGACCGATTTCTTAGTCACTTTTGAGTATTTTGAGTTCTCACTCTCTTCTCCATATAAATTTTCAGCGGAAAAATTTTTGTTCTCTTCTCGCGTCTCCATGCCAGGTGTTCTTTTTTCGGCTAGCGATGGGTAGAAGCAGAAGAATTTACAATGTATATATTGTATATTCTTCGGGAGAAGACTTTTGAATGCATGTGTTTGTGTCATTTATCGGCTGTGTGTCATTTAGAATGTGTGTGTATAGGATAAGCGATGAGCTTTGTGTGGCTTTTCTTGATTTCTCTGATTTGACGCTAGACGTCGACAATAGATGAAAACGAGAGAGGAGAATGCCTTTTTAGCAATAAGAAGAATGTAGCGCAACTGCGTTTTTTCTTATTGAAAAATGAAGAAAAAATGTCGGTATGTTCGTTGCTTTTTATCCGGTACAATAAATTGAAATAATTTTTTTAAGAAGAAGTACCCGAATTTAATCCTCGTTGTTTACTTTTTTTATTAAATGAAAACATTTTTTAACATTTGAGATAACAATAAACTTCTAATTCAATCAAAAAGGGATATATGAAATGTTCAAACATAACAAATGATATCTGTAGTGTTATATAAATATATAACATAGTGTTATAAATGAATTAAAAATTATTTTATTTTATTATTTCACATTTATAATATGAAAAATTAAATATTTATTATTAAAAATTTATTATTTTTCATATAATAAATATGAAATTCAGAATTATTAAATATTATTTACAAGCAAATAAATAATATTTAATAATTTTTCAAAAAACTTTCAAATATTTTCATATAATACTATCTCGTTAATCTTAAAAAGATCTTATAATTATTTTAATTTTCAATTTCTTAATTCGGCCTTGATTCGGCCTCTTGTTATTTCTTACTCTATGCATACAGATACATACAACAAAACCAGGTTTTCTCAGGTCTCAGGTTTTGCGACTTCACGCCCCCTTTTTTAGATATTTTTAGCTCCATCCAAGCCACTCACTCTCACTCTACCAACCTCTACTCTTACTCTCTCTCAATCCTTGAGAAAAAAAAAGTGATAACAAATCCTCTATTAAACTAATTTCAACGCAATAAATTGAATTCTTATTTCTACTTAAAACGAAAAAATTATTTGTTTTTTGCTTTTGTCCAAATTGGTATTAACAAATTGCCAGGAACTGAATCTGATTCTAGAATATTAACACATTCTTCAAAACTTACTGAGAATGCCGCATAACTAGATTGCCGCCTGCTATTAAAGAACACCCTCTCTTCCCCTGCCATCCCCACCCTTCCCTTTACCAAGCGGCCCTTACTCAAACGACTACACCTCATATAAACTCATATTATCTAATGCCGCGCTCCAGAGGCAACATTTGTAACGATGTAACGAGCCGAAACTACTAAATCTTAACGGGACTGCTCTCGGAGTCAAATTTTATTTTAGCTGTTTTTGCCAAATTATCACTATTCTGATTGTAGAAAAGGCACTTGTCTTTGCAATTGTTTCATGTACCGAAATGATCTTGACAGTGAACTTTTTTGCGATGTACAGAAAAGCCCTGTTTGTCGACCATTTCCTTCTGCCTCTCTTCACAGCAACAACTGTAACGTGTGGATTTTATTGATATATACGTTTCAATTTCTAACTGTTGCTACTTTGTAACCTATTGTGATTTTCAGAGCTTTTGACATGTCAACTTGACTACGAGAATATGAAATTAAAAAGCGTGGGCAAGTTGGCAGACAACTCTTCTTGACAGTTGTCTATAAACTTGACTGTGAGATAAGCCCCGTGGATCGGCACTGAATTTGGCTGACAATTTATTTGACACATTTATAGCAACCTGTTGCTAGCTTGATCTTGTCTTGTCAGTTTCGAATGTTCTTGATTCGTGGACTTGGTACCTTTGATTTTGGCCTTGTAAGACCAAAAGTTTATTTTAAAGCTATTAGTTTTTTGGTGTTGAAATCTCACTCGCCGGAAAGGTGAGTTATTACTTTATATTTCCTTGCAACGCGTTGGAAAAACCGTAATTTGAGATACGATACCTTTTTCCTGCGGCATCGATAAATATTAATTGTTCTATGCCATATATTTGAACCCTTAAAATTTTAAATTTTTCAGCAAAATTACACTAGAATGTAAATCGATATTCCTTTAATGACAAATATTTGTCCAGACAATTAAACACTTATGTCTTTTTAAAGGTCAGAAAATGTAACTTGTGCAAAATGCCAAAATTGGCCTAAATAGAAAATTGTATAATTTTGCGGGGTGTCGAGGTTGTTCTTTAATAGCAGGGACAATCTCGGCATTCTCAGGTTATATGTATAGACGAGTACAAGTATATGTACATAAAAACATATTCCAAAGTAATAAAGGTACCATGAAGATAAAGAGTAAAAGCAAGTAGACCGTCATAGATACATATGTATATCACTTTTTATATTTTTCTCTTAAGCGATAAAAAATATCAATTAGATTAGATATTAGGTAGATTTCTAGATGTTGTATTTATTATAAGTGTTTCCAACACTTTTGAAGAATGTGGCGTTATACTTTTCTATAGCTCTCTTTTAAGCCATAAAAAATAAATTCGAAATAAAATCTATTATAAAGAATGTGTTGTAATATTTTGGAATCAGATTCAGTTTATGGCAATTTATCAGAACCAATTTGGAAAAAGGTAAAAAAAAATAATTTTCGTTTTAAATCTAAATAAGAGTTTCAATGTATTGAGCTGAAATTAATTAACACGTGCTGATAACAATTGATGTCAACACTTATTTTTGTTATAAACGATAAAAAAATATGCAAAAACGATAAAAAAATATTGAAGAATTCGGCAGACTTCTATAAGGTTATTAAATTTCAAATTTTTCCAATTAATACCGAAGCTTTCCGTCAAGACTTTCAGTAACGAAGAAATTTCTGCCCAAATTAGAACCGCGATGTATATCCTAAAAGTCTTTGTTCTTTTGTTATTTATCGCTTTCTGCTGTGCTTACAATTTTACTAGTTCTACTAAGAAGGTCACTAGTAATGGACGAATCACGAATGGACTATTGGCGGTTAAAGGTCAATTTAAATATGCGGTTTACATAGAAAGACTAACTGTTGATCTCAAAGTGTTCATATGTGGAGGAGCACTGATTCATAGAGAATGGATTCTGACAGCTGCTCACTGTGTTTCTGGGTAGTTTCATAACACTCTACGTCATATAAAAGCTACTATATGATCTATCTATCATTTTAACAGTGCAAAAATGCTTATGGCTTACTTAGGATCAACCACAAGAGATGACGCATCGGCCGGCTATATCATCGACGTTTACCGCAATGTTTTCATTCATCCCAATTTTGATGGATCCCTTCATGACATCGCATTGCTGAGGATTTCTTCCGTCGTCCTCTGTGATATAATAGCAACAGTTCCTCTACCAAGCAGATCTTCTGCTGATTCTTTTTATTTGGGCGAATACGGTACTGTGTGCGGTTGGGGATATGAAGGCCCTTCGGTGCCCACAACTTATTTAAAATGGGCCCGCATTGGACCAATTATTGCAAACGAAGTCTGTAAAGATGGGTATGGAGTGTTACTCTCCGATAATTTTTGTGTCGATACTAGCTTCACGGCTTACCCGTGTGGCGGTGATTCTGGTGGCCCATTTATTTTAGAAAGGACTGGTGAGTTGGTGGGTGTGATGACTAGCGTTCGTGTATACGATGGCGGCAAAAGATCCGCTGTTATATTAAGTCGCATTAGTCAATTCTTGGATTGGATCAACTACGTAACCGGTATACCGTGTTAATTTTGAGCTATAAGAGTTACAATAAAGAATATGTGCATTATATGTGTTTCTCAATAGAAGGAAGTGAATTTTGTTCCTATTGAACCTGGCTCAGTATTTGGAGTCGAAAATTTGCAATTTCGCTTAGCGCAGTGGAGAGACGTGCTTTCTTTGGCTTAGCTTTACGAATCCCTTGGCTTTCTATATAGTTTGAGGACCGCGAAAAGTCAAACATGTCAGCGATTGGCCACCATTTCGTTTTTTTATGGAAATACTAATAGTAGCATTTTCTTAACTTGTTCATGTGTTTACTTCTGGTATATTTTGGAGAATTATATGAATAATATTTTCCTGAAAATAAATTTCTCTAACTAATTTCTAATTTTCTAAAGTTCTAAAGTAAACCTAAAGCTCTTTAAGTAACAACTAAATGGACTTCCTTCAATAGAGAAACACATAAAAGGTACATAATGTTTATTGGTACTCTTATAACTCATAATTAACATGGTATACCGGTTACGTAGTTGATCCAATCTAAGTATTGACTAACGCGACTTAGTACAACAGCGGATCTTTCTTCATTTTCGTACGAGTATGTAGCAATGTCAGTCATCACACCCACCAACTCACCAGTCCTTTCCAAAATAAATGGACCACCAGAATCACCGCCACACGGGGAGCCCGTAAAGCTAATAACGGCACAAAAATTTTCAGGAAGTAATACTCCCAGACCACTATCACAGACTTCGTGTGAAATAATTGGTCCGACGAGAGCCCATTTTAAATAGTTACTGGCCACCAAAGGGACGTTACATCCCCAACCGCAAACAATGCCGTCCTCGCCCAAATAAAACGATTCCGCAGAAGATCTGCTTGGTAGAGGAATTGTTGCTATTCTGTCACAAAGGACGGCAGGAGAAATCTTCAGCAGCGCGATGTCATGTAGGAATCCATCGAAATTAGGATGAATGAAGACATATTGGGCAACGTCGATGATAAAGCAGGCCGAAGCGTCATCTATAGTGGCAGATCCTAAGTAAGCCATAAGCATTTTTGCACTGTTAAAGTTATAGATAGATCATATCAGTTTTTATATCACGTAGAATGACATGAAACACAACCCAAAAAACTACCCAGAAACACAGTGAGCAGCTGTCAGAATCCATTCTCTATCGATCAGTGCTCCTCCACACATGAAGGTATGCATATCATCAACTTGTCTCTCTATGTAAACCGCATATTTAAATTGACCTTCTATCGCAAATAGTCCGTCCGTGATTCGTCCATTACTAGTGACCTTCTTAGTACAGTTACTACAATTGTAAGCACAGGAGAAAGCGATAAAAAGCACAAGAACAAAGACTTTTAGGATATACATCGCGGTTCTAATTTGGGCAGAAATTTCTTCGTTACTGAAAGGCTCGATGGGAGGCTTCGGTATTAATTGGAAAAAAGGCATTGTACATACGAATCATATTTTTTATGGTTTAAAAGAAAGATATAAAAAAGTACAACAACAAATGCTCCAAAAGTGCTTGAAATTTAATAAACCTGTAGAAATCGGCGGAGCTCGAAATTCCGAAGTCGCTTATAAGAAAAAAAAGTGATAACATCAAATGTTCTATTACATCAATTTCAACGCAATAAATTGAAACTCTTATTTCTATTGGAAACGAAAATTATTCGTTTTTTACCTTTTTCCAAATTGGTATTAATAAATTGCCAGGAACTGAATCTGATGCCAGAATATTAACACATTCTTCATAATAAATTTTATTTCGAATTATATTTTTTATGGCTTAAAAGAAAGATATAAAAATATAAAACATAACATGCTTCGAAAGTGTTTGTAAGCTAATCGATACTTTTTATCGCTTAAGAGAAAAATACAAAAAGTTTTATATGATGGGCGATTTCCTTTTAGGCTTCAATTTTATCGGACCCTCGTTGCTTTGGAATGTATGTATATATATATACTTACTCAGAATGCCGCATAATACTGAGATTGCCCCCCGGCTATTAAAGAACATCCTCGCCTACCCTTCCAACGACTACAATTCATATTATCTAATTCCGCGCTCCAGAGGCAACATTTTTAACGATGTAACGAGCCGAAACTACTAAATCTTAACGGGACTGCTCTCGGAGTCAAATTTTAGTTTAGTTGTTTTTTGGCAAATTATCACTATTCTGATTGTAGAAAAGGCACTTGTCTTTGCAATTGTCTCAAGGCCGGGAATGATCTTGACAGCAAACTTTTATTCGATGTACAGAAAAGCCCTGTTTGTTGACCATTTCCCTCTGCCTCTCTTCACAGCAACAACTGTAACGTGTGGATTTTATTGATATATACGTTTCAATTTCTAACTGTTGCTACTTTGTAACCTATTGTGATTTTCAGAGCTTTTGACATGTCAACTTGACTACGAGAATATGAAATAAAAAAGCGTGGGCAAGTTGGCAGACAACTCTTCTTGACAGTTGTCTATAAACTTGACTGTGAGATAAGCCCCGTGGATCGGCACTGAATTTGGCTGACAATTTATTTAACACATTTATAGCAACCTGTTGCTAGCTTGATCTTGTCTTGTCAGTTTCGAATGTTCTTGATTCACGGACTTGGTACCTTTTATTTTGGTCTTGTAAGACCAAAAGCTCATTTTAAAGCTATTAGTTTTTTTGGTGTTGAAATCTCACTCGCCGGAAAGGTGAGTTATTACCTACTTTATATTTTCTTGTAACGCGTTGGAAAAACCGTAATTTGAGATACGATACATTTTTCCTGCGGCATCGATAATTATTAATTGTTCTATGCCATATATTTGAACCCTAAAAATTTTAAATTTTTCAGCAAAATTACACTAGAATGTAAATCGATATTCCTTTAATGACAAATATTTGTCCAGACAATTAAACACTTATTTCTTTTTAAAGGTCCGAAAATGTAACTTGTGCAAAATGCCAAAATTGGCCTAAATAGAAAATTGTCTAATTTTGCGGGGTGTCGAGGTGGCACTATACTTTTCTATAGCTCTCTTTTAAGCCATAAAAAATAAATTCGAAATAAAATCTATTATAAAGAATGTGTTAATATTCTGGCATCAGATTCAGTTTATGGCAATTTATCAGAACCAATTTGGAAAAAGGTAAAAAACAAATAATTTTAGCTTTAAATCTAAATAAGAGTTTCAATGTATTGAGCTGAAATTAATTTAATACACGTGCTGATAACAATTGATGTTATCACTTTATTTTTTTCTAACAAACGATAAAAAATATAAAAAAACGAAAAAAAAATTTCGATGATCTCGGCAGATTTCTATAGGTTTTTTAAATTTCAAGCACTTTTGGAGCATTTGTTGTTGTACTTTTTTATATCGTTCTTTTAAACCATAAAAAATATGATTCGTATGTACAATACCTTTTTTCCAATTAATACCGAAGCCTCCCATCGAGTCTTTCAGTAACGAAGAAATTTCTGCCCAAATTAGAACCGCGATGTATATCCTAAAAGCCTTTGTTCTTGTGCTCTTTATCGCTTTCTCCTGTGCTTACAATTATAGTGAACCTACTAAAACGAGCACAAGTAATGGAAGAATCATGGATGGACTAGTGGCCGGTGAAGGTCAATTTAAATATGCGGTTTACATAGAAAAAGTAGCTGCTGACTCAAAAATCTTTATGTGTGGAGGAACACTGATCGACAGAGAATGGATTCTGACAGCTGCTCACTGTGTTTCTGGGTAGTTTTTTGGATTATGATTCATATCATTCTACGTGATATAAAAGCTACTATAATCTATCTATCATTTTAACAGTGCAAAAATGCTTATGGCTTACTTAGGATCAACCACAAAAGATGACGCTTCGGTCAGCTATATCATCGACGTTTACCATAATGTTTTCATTCATCCCAATTTCGATGGATACCTTCATGACATCGCATTGCTGAGGATTTCTCCTGCCGTCCTTTGTGACACAATAACAACAATTCCTCTACCAAGCAGATCTTCAGCTGATTTGTCTTATTTGGGCGAAGACGGTATTGTTTGCGGTTGGGGATGTAACCCTTTGGTGCCCAGTTATTTGGTGCCCAATTATTTAAAATGGGCTCTCGTTGGACCAATTGTTTTAAACGAAGTCTGTGATGGTGGTTCAGGATTCTTACTCTCTGATAATTTTTGTGTCGATACTAGCTTTACAGCTTACCCGTGTGGCGGTGATTCTGGTGGCGCATTTATTTTGGAAAGGACTCGTGAGTTTGTGGGTGTGATAACTCACATTGTTAAATACGAAGGCGATACAAGATCCGCTCTTATATTAAGCCGCGTCAGCCAATTCTTAGATTGGATCAACTACGTAACCGGTATACCATGTTAATTTTGAGTAATAAGAGTATATAATTTTTTGTTACCTAAAATTGGGTAACTAAAAGTGGAAATAGTTTCTTATTAAAATACTAAGTCTAAAAACCATTTTAAAAGCTAAATAAATACAACAATATCTTATTGTACTTTTGAAAAACGATTTTATGCGTTAACTTAATTTGAAATGATCCGATAAAAAAGTTTGGCGACCAAAAAATAATGGGGGTCGACAATCATATAAAGCCTTTTTCATATTTTTCTTCGTGTCTTTCTCCGCACAAGTTAATTAATCATTTACACGGATAAGTTCATTTATCAATAAAATTTATTGCAAATGGTTTTGTTTTTTTTTTAGTTTGCCGACAAAAACTCTTCTGATTCTTTTATTGCCATATTTTTCCCTCTTTCTCTCTCTCTCTCTCTCTCTCTCACTCTTTTGAGTTGCTTGAAAAATCACAAACGTTAATCTGTCCAAATTTCTTTGCTAATTGGAACATAAAACTCGCCATCAACGAGTAACGAGTAGCAACAATCATTGTGTTTGTACTTTAAAATATGTATGACGTGTACCAACAAACCGCAAAAAACGATCGATGTCATTCACTGATTTGGCCACTTTTCTTTATAAAGCCATAATACTCGTATGTCTTTGTTTTTGGTTTGCTTTGAAGGATCTGCAGAAGAAAAATATACGAGTATATTGATTAGATTGTGAGTATGTACAGTCGGAAGCGAACTGAAAAATTACTTGTATTTATCTATAATGAATTTTTATTTCAAAAGTTTTTGAAGGCTCAAAGAAAAAAAAGATGTTGAAGAGATCTTCTTCTATGATCTCTTTAATCCGATAATCATTAACCGATCATTAATCCGATAATCATTAAGTTGATACACATATGTATGTAAGTAATCATTAAGAGTTGATGATTTTTATATAAACGAACGGTTTTCAGCTTTAATGGTATAAAATATCAACCAAATTTGAAAATTTCGTGAAATTTTTTTACTGTTTCTGTTTTTAATCACAGATTGTTTACCTAATTTGAAAATTTTTTTAATTTCTTTAATTAATTTCTTAATTTTTTTTAATTTAATTGATTAGTTTCTGTTTTTAATAACAGATTTTTAACCTAATTTGAAAATTTCAGGATAAATTTCTGTTTATAATCACAGGTTTTCAACCTAATTTGAAAATTTCGTGATTAATTTCTATTTTTATCACAGATTTTTAACCTAATTTGAAATTTTCATGATAAATTTCTGGTTTTAATCACAGATTTTCACCCTAATTTGAAAATATCGTAATAAATTTCTGTTTTTAATCATAGATTTTCAAACTATTTTGAAAACTTCGTGATTAATTTCTGCTTTTAATCACAGATTTTCAATTTGGCCATTTATAACTCACGAAAGCCTACATTTTTTAATACTATCGACATTCTAGTACTTTTTACGATTTGTCCAAGAAATCTTCCATACAAGGAACTTTTCAGCTCACCTTTCCAAATAGGAAAGCTCTCTCTCTCTATCTTCTCTTCGCTCTTTTCGCCTTCTATATTCTAGCCTTCTATGTTCATTGACTCCTACTGTCACTCTACCTCTCTCTCTCTCTCTCTCTCCCTCGTTGTCGGTTTGATAAATAGCATTTGGGTCAAAAAACTTTGCCATATAATTTTTTTGGAGCTTTATCATTTCTTTATTTTTATAAATTACTATACGATTTATGTATTTTTAAAGGGCTCACCTCACCCATTTCGGTTCAACCTCTACACAAATAAAAAAAAATACTACTACATAATTCATGCTCTTAATTAATAACGCCTCCATCATGTTCGACGGCAGCGGTGATCTCGTATTAGCACAAAACCGTCTGAAAACAGTCAAGATAAAAGCCACTTTGCCGACAAAATGGCTTATACGAGCATGTTTTTAACACTTTAAGGCATGCGCTGTGTTAAACTGACAATTCTGAATAAGCAGACGCAGAAACAACAACAACAACAACGACCAGGGCAGCAGACTTCTGGCTTATCTTTAACCATAACAATTTGATGCGTATTCAAATTAATGCAGCTTAGATCAAGCATCGGCCAAACCGTTCTTAATCGCGCCAATACATTGAAATTCATCAAGGCATCAGTTTCGGATTCTAAAATCCGCCGGAATCCAGCAGCGATGTCGGCAAAATTGGCCTTCAAATCAAAGGAACGGCGTGAGCCTTAGGTGTTAAAGAGTCCGAAGAACAGCCAGCGCCGAATTTCCGCAAGAGTGAAACACAAAGCTCGATTTGGCTGTAGTCCTGGTGGCCGTGGTGGTCGTCTGGTCGGTGGAAACGACAGAGAGAGAAGAAGAAGCGAGCAATAAATGCGTAGGTAGACAGACACACACATTTGAGAAACTGTTTAGCGCGCTAAAAGCCTGTAATTTTAGCAAATTTAAATTGATTTATGAGACGACAAACCGTTTTGCATGCAGCCGATCGCAACTCAACCCACGCTACGCACACATACAACCACGATATAACCGCATAAACCGAACTCGTTTGGTTAATTTGTTGCTAAAAGTGAAATCTTTTATTCATCGAGAAGTAAATTATTCTCACGGAAAAGGAAGAAACTGTTTATTGTTCTCCTTTTTTTTTTTTTAAAGGGAGAAAATTATCCAGTGTTTTAATTTCACTTTTTAAGAAAGCAAAAAAAAAACCCCAGATTCCCTCGAAAGGACACACACACACACACAGACTCACACGCTCGCACTGCCGGCATTGTAATTGTTCTCTCTCTATTCGTGTCATTTCTATAGCACTGTCCGCGCTCTTTTCCAGCCATTTCCAACCTGTCAAAACAAATAAACAAGCATTACGAATAGCCATTGTTTTGTGTCAATGCTGCAGTCCTTTGTCATCAACTCTATTAAGTTGTCAACTTAAAATTGGATAGAAAGAGATTGCCACAAAGCGACGCATTCGAGGAATGTCTACGATGTTGAGGATCAGTGCCTCTTCCTCGCAGAGCCGTGAGAAGTGCACGCACGCTGACGGTTCATTGTGAATATTGACAATTTTTTACAAACAGCCAACGGACATTGTTGCCTTTCAGCAGCTACTGTTATCGCCTAGATCTCGTTCTAAGCCTTTCCTACCATGTTTTCATGGCGTTACGAACGGATTCGTCTATTATTGTGCCATCTGGAAAGTGCCGAAGAAAAGAGCAACCACCACCATCACCACCTACAAAAGGCTGCCTTCATTATGTCTTCAGAAAGACTTAGACGAATCATGCATGACATTTCAACATCGTGCATGAATCATGACTCAAGCAAATTGTCGCTGATAATTTCATGCAAAAGGCCGAATTGTCTGTGATGACACAAAGTTGACCTTTCAGATTCGGTTTGGTGAATACAAAAATAAGAAATTTGTAATTTATTATATAATTTAATTAAATAATTTAAAGATATTTAAACAGACTTTGAGCATAAAAGAAATGTTCAAAAGCTGTGTGATTTTCAATATTGCGCTCTAGCGTGAGGAAAGTTTTTGATGCCAAAAGTTCTTCTGCTTTCACAATTTTTTGGTAATAAAAAGCAAATAAACTGAAACGATTCATAAACGATTTGTCACGCCTGAATGTTGCGACATTTGCTACGGATATAATCTTCACTGTTATGTTAAATCGTGAGATGTCAACATCTTTGATAAAGATTTATGAGAGCATTATGCAGAGCAGTCGGTATATTAACAATGCAGTCGGAGTGTGTTGTTAGAGACCGCTAGACAGATTTTACTTTCTAAAGAAGAGATTCTGAATAGCTGTAGAAAAAAACAAAAAACGAAATAAAGCTTGTCTTTTTAAATTCTTTAGAGAAAAATTTCCCTTTCATTTTTCAGAGAAAGGAAAGTCTCTAAACTCAGTTCCCGTCTAAACAGCGAATAAGGACGAACGCGTTGAGACGGATATTTTTTTTTTAATTTAAACTAAGGAATTACCATATGGTACCACAAAAACAAATACTTTTTCATTTGAAAAAATGAACGGACAGAGCGACGTTTTTACGACGTCTGCGAGGTATAACGTGGTATAACGGTACAACCTGACAGAGATGCCTGAAAAGAGCGCTAATAAGAGCGGCGGGGGTGTACAAAAAGGAACGAGAACACCAAAACTCAACAATCCACACCAAAATGATTGTCATCAAAGGAAAAAGGGGCGATGATGTGTCCTTGTTTAGAACGAATAAACATCCGGTTATAAAAAACACACAAAAAAATATCCTAAATATTTTTCTCTGTGGGAAAAAAAAGTGTCTCTCTTTCCTTTATTCCTGCTCTCTGCCTCTTATAAATTCTTGTTTTCAATTTTTACTTTGTTTCTTCTGAAAAATATTTAAATTAATCCTTTGACGAAAATTCGTCCTTCCCAGTAAATGCTAAAGTATGACTAAATGGCACTTTAGCAAATTTCATATATACATACATATGTATATCCTTGGTTTATCTACGTACATATGTCTAAAGAGTTCAGGTATTTATTTTATTAAAGGCAATTTTGCAGGCGCAACCGATCCTCAATTCTCAGCTCATCAAATTTTCATTTGTATTTTATTTTATATTTTTCTTAAGAGAGAGTGAGAGAGAGAGAGAGAGAGAGAGTGCGAAAATCTTTCTTTCCTGCAGATATGTATGTACCTGTTCGCCAGCAATTTAGTTTATGGCTTTAGTTTATGTTATAAACTCAGATTATGAGCTTTCGAATTTTATTGGTGTAATTAACTTATTTATTTTTAATTTATGACACAAAAAAAAATTAAAAAAAAAAAATTTCTATGAATTTTAGCTCTAATTATATTTATATAATTTGCATACAAATTTGCCTACGAAAATCATGAAGTCATGAAATCTTTATTGCTATTTAAAGTCTTGATATTTAAAGAAAATTTAAAGAAAGTAACCCGAGGGCCGCCATTCATTTTTTTGCCTTTAGTAAAGCGAAAAATTTAATAAAAAGAAATATTTAGAACTAAGCATCCCTTTTTTAAAACGACTAAGAATCCTTTTTTTAAAACGACTAAGAATCCTTTTTTTAAAACGACTAAGAATCCTTTTTTTAAAACGACTAAGAATCCTTTTTTAAAGGAGGAGGACACGAATTGATTACGAGTGAAAACTTCAAGGAAGAAAAATATTACACAAAAGACCACAGAGACCAATCCATTCCAGTCCAGTCCAGTCCCGTCCAGTCCAGTCCAGTCTATTTCAGTGAGTTCTGTTCAGGCTTCTCTCTCTCTCAGATCATTTATGCGTTGCGCCCATTAATTTCATCACCAATTACTTAAGTTCTGTCGCAACGAGAGCAGTTAAGAGCAAAATAAGGGGGCGGGCTTGGGTGAAAAAATAGATCTACGTTATGCTCAGAAGAGAATGCAAAAAAAAGAAAAGAAGGAAGAGTATGACTGTCGGAATTATTATGAATTATGAGGCTTTATTAAGTGCTATTCAAGCACACACACACACACACACACACACACAGTCATTGAAAACAAAGGCAATTGATCTTCATTATGCAATACAACGTAGGACATCAACAACAACAACAACAACAACTCTATCTTTACTGACTGTACGCTGTCAATAAATTAATAATTACCATTCTGCACTTGCTGCAATAACAACAACAACAACCACAACAACAACAACAACAACAACAACAACAACACCGTCCATTACTTGCTGCACATGCATGAAGTAGAAAAATTGTACATTTGTTTTTTTTCCAATTTTATTTTTCCTTTTTTCCTTTCATTCCAACCATTCCAAGCAGAGAAAAAGCAGAAGTAAAAAAAATGTAAAACCGAAATGTAAGAGCAAAAAAAAAAAAAATAAATGCCACAATTTTAAATCAAAGGAAGCCTTGTGCCTTCCTTCATGCAATAAACAGGATTTTCTTCCCAGCGAGTCGCGTGTGTCTGCTGGCTGCTGCGTGCGTGCGTTCGTGCGTTCGTGCGCTCGTGCGTTCGTTCGCCGACCGAGACTACGTTGGGCTTAAGTAACACATTCTCATCAGCGGCTACATTGAGTCTCATCATTATTATCGCTTCTCATTGGCAGCGTGCCCATCAACATCATCATCATCATCACCGTCAGCATCACCGTCAGCATCACCATTAACAGCGTCGCAATGTCGCAACGATGATGAGCTTGCAGCTCAATCTCATCAGAGCTGAAGTGCCGCCGCGAAGAGTCTTTAATGCGGTACACGAGACGAAAAAAGGCATCTACGAACGGCAACAAGAATCTGTGGCAACAATAAAAACAGCAACAGCAACACAGCAACAGCAACAACAACAACGACAACAACAACAGATGCTGGTAACCTATAATAAAAATTTGCGTTTGCTCGAGATTTTTTAATGGTGCCACTACCTCAGGAACCAGCATACCGTAAGTAAGTAAGTAACCACGAGCAATCATCATCATCATCAACATCAACATCCACATCATCAGTGGAACCAGAACCAGAACCAGGACCAGCAGCACCGTTTACTACCGAGCGCCTTTTTCTTCTCGTTTTAATTCTATGGAAGTATGTAATGCTCTGGATTGTTGTTGTTGTTGTTTTTGTTGTTTGTTGTTGTTGTTTGTTGTTGTTGTTTGTTGTTGTTGTTGTTGTTGTTGTTGTTGCGCTGCATAGTGTTTATTAATATCCATGCGCTTGTTACCAACACATTCAAAATATTTGACTGCGAAACTAGTTCAAGTCCTGTTTTCTTATTTTTGTGACTGTTGTTCTTGTTGTTATCGCTGTTGTTGTTGTTGTTGTTGTTGTTATTATGACCGCTCACTGACAACGAGCCATAATCACTGTAGACATGCAGCAACCAACCGTCAGCTAATAATAAAGGCTAGCTCGATATTTAGCCCTGATTGCATTAGATTTTGTTTTTGTGACAATAAACATTTTTAAATAATGTCTTCTTAAGTATTAGGCTTCAAGGTTTTAAATGGCACTACTTGCCATATTTGCAAAATTCGAATTTAATTAAATTCCGATTTTTGTTTGTTGATGTCGTTTTGTTGTTGCTTTTGGTGGGTGGGTGGGTTTTATTGTACGCTCTACCTGATCAGCTTAACAACTCGAGAATGCGTTAGATAAAGACAAATCAATTATGCTTTATAAAAGAAATACTAAATCTAAAAAAAAATTATTTAAAAATGGTATAAAAGTTGAATAAAAACCTAACGATAAAATTTATTTATAAAAATTAATGTGTAAAAAGTAATGAAGCAATCAATAAAAAATTATTAGTTACTAAAAGGAAAATTAGTAAGTATTGAAGAAATACGTTCAAAATCAAAACAATTAATAAAACTACTTAAGAAACAAATTAAGCAAATAAAAAATTATGAAAAAATTAGAAAAAAATAATAATTAAAAAAAATAAAAATTTTAAACAATTTTAAAACATCTTAAAAAATACAACAATAATAAAAAAAAAAATGATTTCAAAACTTAAAAATAATAATAATACTTAACATTTTTTTTATGACAAAATAAAAATGTACAGTATATAATAAAATTTACAAAAATTTACATATACCAAAAATTAAAATTAAAATTAAATATATGAGAATAATTTTTGGAGATTAAATAAGAGAATTTAGAATAGAGAATAGAAATGAAATATGAGAATAAAAATGTAGTTCTATAATTTTTGCGCTGTTTCATTAATAAATTGATTAATGAAACGCATTAACAAAAAATGCTTATAAAAAGTTTAAAAAAAAAATTATATTCAGTTCTTCGAAAAACCAGAAATTGGTGCAAAAGAAGGAAAGTGTAAAAGTAAAAGTAAACTAGAGAGAGTAAATCCGCTGTTGCTGCCAGCCCGTATCTCCAAAACCATTGACAGACTGGAAGAAAATATTTTCCGATAACTGAGAAACCATAGTAAACTATCGTATGACACCAGAATCAACTAAAAACTTATGCAATTTTTGCATAATTGTTGTAAAAGAAAAAATTCCATTTTATTATTATTGTATTTTTGTTTATTTGTAATTGTTTAGGCACGTACAGAAGAGGTCAACACTTTTACTTACAACCAATAAATGCAATTCGTGCTGGCAGTAAAAAAGTCGTTGCGTTAATAAAAATATACGGTTCCACTTAAAAATACGTTTAGAGTCTTCCTCGCTTAAAAATGAGTTATAATAGCTAGAAAATAGTTACAATCATTGTCTTCCTCACAAACGACAAACAGTCTTACAAACAAAAATACATACACGACGAAGGAGTTTTTACTCGTCGTCCTTGCTGGCAGTTCAAACTTAAAGGAGGCACTTAGAGCAGTCACTAGTATCGTATGTACACAATGAGGCGATGTCTGCTAGTTTGACTAGATTAAGAATAGGCGCTAATTATTTACAACTGAATCCCTGAAACGTCTTCCGCTCCGCGCGAAAACTAAAACTCGGCGAACTATTGCTCCTGCCAGAGCGAGATATAGTCGAGGATTTCTTCGTCGTCGGGCTGGCAGTCTTCTTCCTGCAGGTGGAACGCGTCGTACGGCTCGAATTTCAATTGCAGATGCGCATTCATGTGCGAGTCGTGGTTGTTGTTGTTGTGCGAGCTGTGCGAGTTGTGCGCAGCCGGCATGGCCGGTGCTGGAGCACCTTCGAAGGTGCCCGAGTCGAAGGACAGGCTGGAGTTGAAGGAGGACGTGGGCGAGGCGCAGCCGCCAGCCAAAGGATACGCTTTAAGCGAGACCGGCGTCAACAAAGTGGTGCTGAAGTGTTGCTGGTAGGGCGGCAGCGTCGGACTTGCCAGCAACGCGTTGGAGGCGAAGTAGGTGCTGGGCATGCAGGTGGGCGCTGCGGCAGTTGCTGCTGTTGTTGCTGTTGTTGTTGTTGTCGAGGGTGACCGCGGTGCGGTTGGAGAATCAGCTTCGAAAGAGTTTTTACTGCTGCTGCTGCTGCTGCTGCTGGCGGCGGAGCTGAAGGAAATGTTGCTCAGGTTTTCCGAGGACAATTCCTTGTCGTTGTTCCAACCCACTCCGCCGACAGTCCGGTCCTCGACTAGATCCTGCAGACGACGTATGTACTCGACGGCAATGCGCAGCGTGTCCACTTTGCTAATCTTTTTGTGCGGTCCCCGGCCGCCGCCCTTCGTCAAATCGGTGATGATCGTTTGCGGTATGTGTTGGCGCAATTTGGCGAAACTGTTGTTCACTTGCTTGACGCGATTGCGTTCGCGGGCATTGCGTCGCTGCACCGACTGCGTCTGATCGACGCTGTACGGGACGTTGGTGGCACGTGGCATGTACTTGCGCGCTGTTGCGAGCTTCAGTTCGTTGCCAGTCGATGGTGCCGGTGCGATGGGCTGATACTTCGGACCATTGCTGCTGGCAATGCACAAGTTTGCTGACGCACTGGCGGGCGCGTGGCTTTTCGCATTATAAACAATACTTTGCAGCATGTTGCTCGAATTTTGAGGCACTTTAGAGAGTTTGTAAATTATTTGGCTATTCTTTTAAAAGAACGTTCAATATTTCGAACAAATAAAATAATAAAATCTTGCGAATTGTTATCGAATTCGACTTGATCCTACGACACTTTGCACAAGAATGAGTCCCTTCGTCCTAGGCCTTGGCATTTTGTACCTTTAGCGAGTGATTGCGGTGCTGTCATGACACCGGTGCTGCACACGTCAACACGGTGCGTGCGCTCAAACGACGAGGCGTACCTGCGATCAGTGTGAAAACTCAGCCAGGTAAAAGAGGAAACCATAACAATGCAACCGTCGCATAGAGAAGAGAATGAAAAAGAGAGCGGCTCTGGCGGTGAGCCGTAGTTGAAACAGAAGGGTAACGAATCCAGCGAGAGATAAAACAATAGAGCGAAAGAAAAAACGAGAGAGAGAGAGAGAGAGAAAGTGATAGCTAGTCCTTTCAAAAATGACTTCATCTACTCAGAAGAAGGAAAATCTCAGAGAAACACACAATTGAAGATCATAACGACCCTGACCCTTTTTAAATACAAAAGAGCGATCTCTTCTGCTTCTCTTGTGCATCTTCTGTGCACACAATTCTGCTTCTCTTCTGAAATTCAGGTATATTTTATTGAAGATTTCCATTAATTCGACTTCAAAACTGTTCCCACTTCACTCAGCGCATCATAAACTTCCCCTACAATTTCTCTCTCATCACTATGTTCCGGCAAATTCGACTCTCTTTACTTTTTGTTAGCGAATGAGCGCCGTGCTTTGGCACTGTTTGGGAGAACGAAAGTTTTCTCCAACGAAGTTTGACGATTGTCTTTCTTTGCTCTCTTGCTCTCGTTTCGGTAATCATTCGGTAAATCTGACGATGTGTTTCGTTTTGTCTCATTGCAGGGAGCCTGATCAGCATGCAGAGAAGTTCTCTCTGAACGTAAGAAAGGTTCTTAAGTTGCCTTCTGATGAAGGTTGTCATTAAATGGTGAAAACTGCGAGAGCATCGTCAGGATTTTTATTTAAGCGAACTTCTGTTGGTTACTACTCACCGATAGTCGATCTGTTTACTGCTGACTGCCTAGAAAATCGTCGTTTCCAACAAGAACTGATATTTTTGCGGTTGAGTGCATTCATGCGGAATGTGGAGAATCGAAATCGGCCAGCAGCCTGGACGAAAATACCCCCAAAAAGGGTACACCTGCAAATTAAGGTATCTCGGTTTTTCTTTCTAACTATAAAAAACCTTCATAAACACAAAAATTAACAATTCAACCTTGCCTTTCCTTACTTTTTTTCAATATTCGTATTTAGTACAACCAAGCTTAGTCCTGACGGTAATAAAAAAAGGCCAAAACAAGCCAAGACTAATAATGAAAAAAGGTGTTTAAATCGCAAAATTTATCTTTACACTCGAAAAGTGTAAATTTAATTAAAAACACAAAGGACTTTAACGCTGCCTCCGATGAATACACAATAATAGCATGCCAAATTTATTCATTTCGATTCGTGATCGTGCAGCATCATGTCAACAACAACAAGAATAACAGCAATGACGACGAGAACGAGGACGAGAACGAGGACGAGGACGTGAATGTCAACCATTAACTAGGTTTAACGATCACTGACATCGAGGTACTGAAATGGCCACTGAAAAGCGTTGTGAAACGTCGCTGACGCTGAGCTGCTTAATCCCGTTTATCCCAAACTGCTTATGATAATTTTGAATTATTCAAATGAGTTTGTTAGCCATGCTCCAGCCAGCAGCTACCAAGTTGCAACGTCATCATATCGTAACCAATACCACGCGTATATACTCTGTTCACTCTGACACCGCCAGCATCGCCATTGCCATTGTCATCTCCATCAGCACCAGCATCTCCGTAACATCTCCACTGAAATCACAAACCATCAGAAACGTCCAAAGGATGCGGTGGCAGGACTTTTGAAGAATTTTAAATGAGTCTTCAGCTTACCATGATGTTATAGTATCTTGTCTCTGCTGATGATTGCAACAAAGTGTTACCAGTAATGTTGAAAAAAGGCAAAGAAAAACACAGAAATATTCCTTAAAATAATGACTGCAAGGTCCTCGAAATGAACACATTGCATAAAAACTAAATTAACTCTATGAAATAAAATGAAGAGGCACAATGAAGGCACAGCCATGGCGTTGAGAAGGCTGGACAGCACTTTAAAGCAACTGACTTCTTTCAATAATTGTCAGATTATTGCAGAATAGCTGCAACTGCATTCTATGACTCCATTATAGATACAAAGTTGTTTGAAGAGTAGCTCTTCTTTTATGCTCTCTGTTATATATTCAGCCTAAAACCAAGCTTTATCTGTATTAAGTCCTCAATTTTTAGTCTTATACTCGTATCTTCTCTTACATGAGAAATGAGACGATGACGACAATGTTTTGTATTGTAATAAAACAAAGCAGTTTTTCTTACAAACGCCAAATTGTCACCATTTTTAATTAACATTTAAGCACTTAATTAACATTACACACACACACACACACACACACACGCTTACAGAATAATACTAAAACCTTTTCTTTCCTCATTTCCTGCAACTTCACAGATTTTATTGTTTTACAAAAAAGCAGATCACCAAAAAAACTAAAAAAAAAAACCAACAAATTTGAAAGTTATTCACTTCGTGTAATCAAACCTCCATCATGTTCGACTTGCTGGACTTCAATCGACCGAAGGACTTCACTGCCCGTCGATGCCTTCAAAGAAATGCAATTTTGTGTTAATCAATTTAACTGAAGTTCATCCTTTCCGTCCAATATCACGCATCAGTGCGCATCCACTGATGATTCCACTCACGATCGCCCCTATTCATTAGCGCCGGTCGAGCAACGCATGTTGCGTAGAACATGTTGGCATCCGGCGACGCATCCGAGCTTCTGGAGCTTCCTTGCGCCGCCGGCATTGTCGCTAGTAGCACTTTCGCGTCTCCGAAACTATTCTGAAGGCTCCGGATGCATCGCAAGAGGTGTTCAAACAATTTCAGTTATTCTTCTAATTAAACCATCAAAAGAGCAAACGGATCGATCGGACGTTTTTCGTTTAATATTCAGATGCCGGAGGCTGGCTCGTGCCTTTGTTTGACAATTTTTTTGTATTGTAGATCTTAATGAAGACAGTCGTCTGATTTCAGAACAGCAACAAAGATGTCAATTGGTATTTTAATGAGTTCATTAAAATTCTTTTGGCAACATTCTCACAAACCTCAGCGAATCTTCGAGCAACAATTAACTGATAAAAATAAACGAACATCAGACGATCATACTGGCCTTTATCATTCCAAGATCAATATTTGTAAATGCAAAGTTTTAAAATTTTGCATTTTACATTTGCAAAATTTCGAAACAATCACAAAAATGAGTACAAATACATTTGCATTTTACATTTGCAAAATTTCGAAATAATTACAAAAATGAGTGCAAATGCATTTGCATTTTACATTTGCAAAATTTCAAAATAATCACAAAAATGAGTACAAATGCACTTGCATTTTACATTTACAAAATTTTGAAATAAGCACAAAAATGAGTGCAAATGCATTTGCATTTTACATTAACAAAATTTCGAAAGAAGCACAAAAATTAGTGCAAATGCATTTGCATTTTACATTTGCAAAATTTCGAAACAATCACAAAAATGAGTACAAATGCATTTGCATTTTACATTTGCAAAATTTCAAAATAATCACAAAAATGAGTACAAATGCACTTGCATTTTACATTTACAAAATTTTGAAATAAGCACAAAAATGAGTGCAAATGCATTTGCATTTTACATTAACAAAATTTCGAAAGAAGCACAAAAATTAGTACAAATGCATTTGCATTTTACATTTGCAAAATTTCGAAACAATCACAAAAATGAGTACAAATGCATTTGCATTTTACATTTGCAAAATTTTGAAATAAGCACAAAAATTAGTGCAAATGCATTTGCATTTTACATTAGCAAAATTTCGAAAGAAGCACAAAAATTAGTACAAATGCATTTGCATTTTACATTTGCAAAATTTTGAAATAAGCACAAAAATTAGTGCAAATGCATTTGCATTTTACATTAGCAAAATTTCGAAAGAAGCACAAAAATTAGTACAAATGCATTTGCATTTTACATTTGCAAAATTTCGAAATAATCACAAAAATTAGTACAAATGCATTTGCATTTTACATTTGCAAAATTTCGAAATAATCACAAAAATGAGTGCAAATGCAAAATGCAAGTGGAAAATTAGTGCAAATCCATTTGCATTTTGCATTTGCACTAATTTTTGTGATTATTTCGACATTTCGGAATGCGAAATGCAATTAGCACTCATATTTGTGATTATTTCGAAATTTTGTACACCTTTTTTCGTGCGTTTTGAAATTTTATTCTCGTTTTTGTACTCGTATCTATATACATATTTCGACAGTTTGTCCAGGTGTAGTAAAATTTTGACCCTTTGAAAAATGGCCCGAAAAATTTATATTGACTTATTGGCGGTACTTTAATATTGGTTTCAGTAGTATACAATAAAATCGAGTAGAGCATGATGTCCTACCTTTTCGTTACATTTTTCAAATGACTTTTTCTATTGTTGTTATATTCACGATACTCACGGGTCGATCAAATATGGACGTGCTGTGTATGTACATTCAACTGCTTGTTGTTGCTAATTGTTACTATTGTTATTGTTGTGAAAAATCATTAACACTTTCTTTTTTCTGGTGCATTTCTTTTACTTTTAACCCCTTTTTTGAAAATGTTGTGGTCTTCACTGATGCTTGACGGTATAATGGTTTAACGGAAGATTGCAGAGAGCGACAAAGGCGAGGCATCGCAGAGAAATTAATGATTGATGCATACTGCTCACTGACTCATCATACCCTTTTTCACCACTTTTAGAGAAAATTTCTTACAAAAACAATAATATTTTAATTTTATTCAGCAGAAGATTTTGTGGTTATTGTTTTTGAAAACTATACCATGAACCTAACAATATGGTGTTTCCGTAAAGCGGTTTTGCTACGGTTTAGTGCAAAACTGGTTTTTACAGCGAAAACCATTATAAAATCAGAAAATCTCCATTGAAATTGTTGTTGTGAGTTTAGAGCAAAACTAAAAATATTTCTGGTTTTAGCAGTTTTCAACCCTGTTTCGAAGTTCGAAATACTACATGCCATAGCATGGTCTCTTTCTATAGCTGATATGGTAGAAAGAGATAAATATTGTACACAAAAATATTTTGTGAAAATTAACTTTTAACTTTAATTTAAAGTTAAATTAACTTTAAATCGTATTTACGTTAAGTAAAACCATATTTTCGCACATTATGTCTCTTTCGCAAAGAGTAACATTATTTATACAATATATTTACTGGAACTTGCAACATTGGCAGTGAAATCTCTCGACGAGATTATGCGAGATTATTGTCAAAGATGTTTTTTGAGCTTGCTTCAAGTATTTACTAATTCTTATTTCGGCATGATCTGGATTTTATGACTTAAAAAAATTAAAAGCAAAACTGAAAACGAAATTTCAGTTTAAAAAAGGCTTAAAGAATTATTAGCCCTAAAGAGGAAATGAACAAAATTTCTCTCTTTTATCCAAACGCTAAAGTGTTATTCAAAAATTAAAATAAATCACTGAATGAATCGATAAATCGATGCAATCGATCATCGGAATCTCACAACGAAATCGAAACGAAGTAGCACGTGAATAAATCGTACAAAAAAAAATGGTACAAAAAGCCCAAATGATTGGCCCGAATGCTAATGATAATCATTGAAGAAACAACAACAATGCACCACACCGGCCACGCAATAATGGGCAGATGTTTTCCATTTAACCGCATCTAATGGTTTGTGCCACCGAAGGAAGAATACCGATTTCAACGCCGACGAACGAAAATCAAGAAGAATGGCACTATCGTGATACGTAAGCGAAGAAAGAAGGAAACGAGTAAAGAAAAATTCTGATAAAGTAAACCTTTTGAAAGAAAAAAAAAAAAAGAAAATATTGGGGGAAAAAGAGTAGGTAAGTATTAATTCTGAGGGCTCCGCTAGAGGAGCATTAACCGTAGTAGTCGAAACTGTCATTTAATGATAACTTTTCTTATACAGAACTAAAATTTCTTATAACTTTTAACTAAAAACTAAAAATTTAACTAAAGATTTTACCACAGAACACAATAATAGAGAGAGAGAGAGAGAGAGAGCGAGAGAGAGATAGACACAGCAACCTGTTTAAGAGTGGTGGATGCTTTAAAAGTCTCCCTCATAAAGATGTTACCCTTAACATTTTTTTATTTTTTTTTTGTTGTTGTGGTTTTTGCTTTTTTCCTGCTCTTTTCTTTATTTAAAATTTATTTTTTCTTTATTTAATTTTTCAATGTTATTGTTAGTGTTGCTGTTTTTTTTTAACAACACGAGCGCGCCTATCTCATAAATACACCTGCCACGCGCCATCACTGCTGTCGCCGAAAGGCTAACCGTGCGTCGTCGCACCCTTGCGTTAAACGAAACGGGACAATTGCACTGCGCTGCGTCGCGCGACGGTAGGTTTAATTAAAATATTGTATTAAGCAAGAGGTGAGCAAAAGGGTTAAAATGAGATGAATAAACATTTCTTAATGTTTAAGAGGTACCCTTTTACTTGTCGCTTGTTTTTTAATAGACCAATGAAAGTGTTAAATCGGTTCAGGGTTAACACTCTGTTACCTTTTCAAATAGTTTAGTTTTTTAAATGCAATAAAACGAATTAACCGGCAGCTCATTAATTCTGCAAACACGCCGACTATTATTAATTTCTTTTATTATTAATTTTACTGCAGTTTAATTGATAGGATTTTTTAAAGTATAAAATTCATTACGATAACAGTGCATAAGCCCTAAATATCAGTATGTCCAAAATACCCGGTCAGTAGATCTAGTTTTAAACAACAGTTCATATACATAAAAATATATATTTCATTTATTTATATATCATTTTTTTTTTGTTAGCTTCTGATATGCTTCAGAGAACTCGTCGGTGGCCGATCGACAAAAATAACAAAAAGAAAAAAAAAGTCCAAACAAGAAATAAAAACAAACAAAAACCAACAAGTTGTTTGTTATTACGAGTGTTGCTACGACACTCTTGCTACCTTCCATTATTACTAGAGGTACTTGTTGTTGCTGTTACCGTTTCGTTGGGTTGTTTTTTATCGGACCGGCGCGACTGTGGGCACGCGTCCGGATCTACGCTTCACAACAGGATAATTAAAGTTGCAAATGAGTTGGACAGCGAAAAGGATATTATTTAAATTTACCTCAACAACAGAGCAAAACACTTTTAAAATTATTCGACCATGATAATTAGTACCAAAACTTTTACCTCTTGTAACCAAAAAAAAAATAAAAAAATATGACCGAAATCAAGGATTGCTCTTTCAAGGATTTTAACATTCAATAAGTTGAAACTAAAATTCGCTTAAAATAAGTTATTATTTACTTAGTTAAGGAGCTGTAGCCACCCGTCTAGCGCGTGTCGTCGTATCTATAACCAGTTGACCGTGCTCGTCCCTGCAAGCAACAGGGACGTCCTTCTGGTAACATTTTCGAGCATCACGTCTCGCTCGAGCCTCTACCGTCCTTATTTCCCGATATCGTTTTCTTCCTTCGTTTAAAACATTTTTATAAAATTCTACAAAAGAAACCGTAATTTAAGACGCCTTCTGCAGTTAACCCACCACTTTTTCTTTGGTTGGTTTTACTATTTTTACAGTCAAACGAAAGTTTTTAGGATTCTTTTTACAGTTTTGAGAGTTTTTACAATTCTTTTTATTATTTTAACGGTTTTGATGGTTGGTTTTACTATTTTTAGAATGTATCGTTACTTTAGTTAGTTAGTTAGTTAGTTTTAGTTAGTTTTTTAGTTAGTTTTACTATTTCGACAATGTTCGGTGGGTTAATTTTACTATTTTTACAGTTAGTTATTTTTACTATTTCGACAATGTTCCGTTGGTTAGTTTTACAATTTTTACAGTCAGTTATTTTCACTATTTCGACCATGTTCCATTGGTTAATTGTACTATTTTTACAGTTAGTTAGTTTTACTATTTTACTATTTCGACAATGTTCCGTTGGTTAATTTTACAATTTTTACAGTTAGTTATTTTCACTATTTCGACAATGTTCCATTGGTTAATTTTACAATTTTTACAGTTAGTTAGTTTTACTATTTTACTATTTCGACAATGTTCGGTGGGTTAATTTTACTATTTTTACAGTTAGTTATTTTTACTATTTCGACAATGTTCCGTTGGTTAAGTTTACAATTTTTACAGTTAGTTATTTTCACTATTTCGACAATGTTCCATTGGTTAATTGTACTATTTTTGCAGTTAATCGACTGTCTTTACTATTTTTACTATTTCGACAATGTTCCGTTGGTTAGTTTTACAATTTTTACAGTTAGTTATTTTCACTATTTCGACCATGTTCCATTGGTTAATTGTACTATTTTTGCAGTTAATCGACTGTCTTTACTATTTTTACTATTTCGACAATGTTCCGTTAGTTAATTTTACTATTTTTACAGTTAGTTATTTTTACTATTTTGACAATGTTCGGTTGGTTAATTTTACTATTTTTACAGTTAGTTATTTTCAATACTTGGACAATGTTCCATTGGTTAATTGTACTATTTTTGCAGTTAATCGACAGTCTTCATACACGAATAACATTATGAATGTTGGTATGGGATAGTTGAAGAAAGGGAAAGAAATTGGAAGAGTAAACAAATAGTAAAATATTTATTTCAAAATGCTTACTAAAAACTTGGAAAAACTGTTAAATTAACAACTCTACTGTTAAAGTTGTAACAGAAATATCGTAGATGAAAAGATTAAAAAAAATATAAAAAAAAAAATTAAAAAAAAAGGTGAAAAACGTAAAAATAGTAGATAAAAAGAATTGTAGGAATTGCCAAAATTGTAAAAGGAATCATGAAGACTGTCGATCAACTGATTTTTAATACTTTTTCATAAAAATGTAAGGAGCGAAAAAGTTGTAATTAAAAGGGCAAGTCATTATGCAAAAGTAAGGGGGAGAAAAACGTAGCAAGAAAAATTATTATATTTTCGAACAAAATAAATGAAGGCTACCATGGTTTTTTCTGCCTTTCTGGGTACTCCTTTCTCCAGAGTATGCCAGGAATGTACATAATATGTATCTCTTTGTATCTCTCTATCTCTTCATTCCTTTTGCATTCAGCGCAACTTAATTTTTTAATATGCTGCTTTAATATAGAATATTCTTGTTTTTTTCTGTTTCTGTGATAATTTTTTTTGTACGATTTTTTGCTCTGCCACACAATTTTTTTATATTGAAATAAAAGCCAAAGAAAACTCTTTGAAGGTAACATTTCGCAACTTGGTGCGTCCTGGCGACACGGACACACTCCGTAAAAAAAACGGAGCTTATTTAAAAAAATACCATTACTACGTTGGTGTTGGCCTCACTGATCGGTTCAACACCGACGACGTGGTTCCATTGATTCCATGATTGCTTCTGTTACTGTGAATCTCATTGTGGCTGAGCCGAATGCACCGCACCGCACCGCATACAAGAGCAAAATTAGTTGATTGCTCAATTTTCGTTCGAATTAAGTCGAGATCGGTTTTTGTGTTGCCGACGATCGGCACGATCAACGATGGGCGACCAGCGAGCATTTAATTGAAAAAGATATAAAATTTGTAACATTGTTTCCAAGTCGATGACATGACTGAGCACAAATGACGAAGAAGAAGAAGAAAATTAAAAAGACGTAGAAAAAGAGTCACCAAAAAAGAGGGCGGAGGAGGCGGAGAAGAAGAAGTGTCTTAGTGACTAAACTAAAAACACACGCGAATAGTGCCCGAATACACTAAAAAACTGACTGACTGACTGACTGACTGACTGTCAGACTGACACAGTGACTGCCTGACTGTCCGATTAAACGAATGACCGAATGACCGACAGCAAACTGAAGCGTTGGATATTTTTGCTTTTGAGGCTTGATTAAAAATTTTTTAATGTTGCTAGCGGCGGCCGCTGCTACTGTTTATTGATTTTTAATGAAAGTCCTAAGAATTCCTTTGAAGTGCCGAACACTGAGGGCACATTTTATGCGGTTTTTTTTTTTTTGTGCCGTAAGACTTAAGGGAAAGTGGTTAAAAGATGGCAGGAAGAAAGGAAGGCTGCTTCCGTTACTATTATTTTCCTCTTCAAATTCTCTTCAGTCAAATAAAAGATGCCGTTAATAGTTTTCCAGGATTTCCAGGAAATCCGGCATGAGTGCAAAAAGTCTAATGAAATCAATCAATCAATCAATCCATCAATCAACAAATCTTATTTTTTTGCCTTAAAAGGTGTTAAAATAATATGCTCGGTCAAGCATGGATAATTGGGCCATAAAAATTTTGATTGATGCCGGCTTCAAAAAAATTGGCTAACGTTAATGAAATCACAGACAACAACAAAAACAACAGCACAAAAACAAAAAACAAAAAAAACACAAAAAATGCGCACAAAAATGGCAATAAGAATAACAACAACGCCACCAACAACAACAGCAACAACAACAGCAACAGCAGCGGCAACAACAACTACAGCGACGACGAAAACCGACAGTCTCATCTCATCGGATTTTAATGGGACCTACTATACCTTCGTGTTTATATACGACGATTAATTAACCTACGAAAGGTGTCGAATTACTGCCGCCCTCTTCCTAAAAATCATCGCCTACATTCGTCACGCGCGGCAGACGGAGGACTTGTCGTCGCAGGCTCTGCCTTCTGCCTTCGTCTAATCCTATTAGTTATCGATTTGAAGCAGGGGCCAATTCAGTGGATCAGCCGAACTAGCCAGCCAACGTGGACGACGACCCGGCGACCGACTTACCAACGTTGCTTTTCGATATACAGCAACAACAACAACAACAACAACAACAGCGACGACGACGACTTCCAGTCACCATTAATCACTATCTTAACTATGTCTAAGTGTGCAAAATTAATACAAAAAACGGAGGCAAAAAATACCGAGCAACAACAAAGAGTTTAAAAAAAAAAAGGCGTAAAATTTTGTTTGAGCGAGTATATATGTACATATAAAATGGCAGAAGCGGCCAACGGCTGAACGGTTGAACTGTCGGTAGAACGTGAGGGCGTTAGGACGTAAGGGCGGACAGAGCAGAGCAGAGGACGGACAGACTGGCTTGCATGGTGTCAAAATATAGCCGCAAATAAGGCCGCAGCAGAAGGTGCTAAACCGTTGCCGTGAAACTATGAAACCCACCATCATCATCATCATCATCAGCATTATCATAACCAGCACATGTTAACACCTTCGTCTTCGCTTTTAACTACCGTAAGATTCTGTTCTTTCAACCAACCTCCCTCCGACGCCATCGCCATCGCCATCGCCATCGCTCTCGACCGACCATGATATTCTTAATTTATTTGAATGCATAAAATTTGCACGCACGCCTTACCTGAGCGGCTCAGGGCGGCAGGGCGGCGGTGCCGGCGCCGGCGCACGAGTGCCGAATGCTCATTGAGGCAAACACCACACCTCGCCATTTCGGCACTTCAGCACCTCACCAAGTTATGAGCCTGAAGTGTCTGTTGTAGGCTTTTATTGAGGCGCCTCATGCTGTCATTTTCAGCAACACGCTCTCAGCATTTGTTTCTTCTAACGCAATGCGGCGGCTGCAACAATTTCGTTAAAAAGTCGTAAATGTTTTTATTGCCTCACACTCGCACTCACACTGACACTCACATACCATTTCGTCCACCTACGACGCGTCGCCGGCATAAAGATTTAAAGATCCTTATAATTTCAGTTAATGAATGATAATGACGACGTTCATGACTGCTGATCTCATATAATCTGGTTGGTTAAGAGTTGGCTCTGAGTTGGAAGAGTGAAGGAAGAGAAAGTAATGGCTTTTTAGTGGCCGATTTTGATGGTCGAAAGCGATTTTTAGGTTATTTTAAGTGTGACCTAAATTCACATAAATTTTATCGTAACGATAGAACGTTTTTCAGGAATTTACGTATTAATCTTAAATATGAAATAATTTGTATACAAATAAGCCTGTTTTTACACGTTTTTTTTTTTACACGATTTTGAAATAAAACAGTCGACAAAATAAACTTATCGTTAAAACAGCATAAGTTATTTTGTTTTTTATTTTTTTTTACACAGACAAAAAAAAACATTCGAATTTGAATTGAATCTTTTTACGCGGTCTTTTTTCACACGATTTCAAAATAACACGGTCGACAAAAACGAACTTATCCTGTTTTTACACGTTTTTTTAGTTTTTTAACCAGACAAAAAAAATTCGAATTTGAATTGAATCTTTTTAAGCGGTCTTTTTTTTACACGAATTGGAAATAACACGGTCGACAAAAATAAACTTATCCTGTTTTTACACGTTTTTTTAGTTTTTTTACACAGACAAAAAAAAATCGAATTTTAATTGAATCTTTTTACGCGGTCTTTTTTTACACGATTTCGAAATACCACGGTGGACAAAAAGAAACTTAATCTGTTTTTATACGTTTTTTTATTTTTTTACACAGACAAAAAAACATTCGAATTTGAATTGAATCTTTTTACACGGTATTTTTTTTTACACGATTTCGAAATAATACGGTCGACAAAAATAAACTTATTCTGTTTTTACACGTTTTTAATTTTTTTACACAGACAAAAAAAAATTCGAATTTGAATTGAATCTTTTAACGCGGTCTTTTTTTACAGGATTTTGAAATAACACGGTGGACAAAAAGAAACTTAATCTGTTTTTATACGTTTTTTTATTTTTTTACACGATTTCGAAATAATACGGTCGACAAAAATAAACTTATTCTGTTTTTACACGTCAGTTATTTTTTTACACGGACAAAAAAATAATTCGAGCTTAAATTATTTTCTCTTCTTTGATATGAACCGTTTATTTTGAAAGTTAACTAAGTCCACTCGTGTTAAAATTGAGGTATCTATTATTTTCCCATTAGCTCCATACTTTTTTACACCAATTTTTTTACACGATATTTAACGTTGAAGGCGATAACGAAAAATTTTTTCTAAGTTTCGAAGCGCAAAGGAAGGGCACTATAGAACTTTTCCGAAATTGTTTGCCTAATTATGATAAACTTTAATTATCTAGAATCTAATTTTTTATTATATTTAAACATAAATTGAGAATGGTACTATGGGCGCTAATGGATTAAGAAATTATGCAATCAGAAAATGCTGTTTTATATCCCGAAAAGCCTAAAAAGAGACTTATTGCTACGAAAGAAAATCATAAGAAAATCATTAGAAGATCTACCAGACAAAGAAGGATTGTGCATGGGTATATTTTTGTATATCTCATGGACTTTTCTTATATCTTGGACTTTTCTTGCACTCTGCATATTATGCAATATATGCAATATAATGTACATATATCAATTATGCAAATTTTAAGCCGGTTACCTGGATTTTGTTTGCTTACTTTTGTGTAAAGTACTCGTAATTACTTTGATGTTAGATGCTGATAATCTTAAATCTCTTTAGAAACAAGAAAATCCGGTTAGCATTAAAAGAAGCCGAACTACAATACCTTGCATTATTATGGATTATATGCATCTATTTTTGTTTTGAGTTATTGTTGTTGTTATTTTCTAGGGTGTGGACGGTGTGTGGTACCTTAAAAAAATCTGATAGTATTCTCCTCTTTCAGTTTTGATTGCAAAAGTCTACAGAATTTTCACATACTCCACATTTTGTATGTTGTGTGCGTTGTCTTCACTTCCTTTTTCATCTTTCCTGAATATTTCTTTCTCATACTGGACGTTTGCTATCCTGCTGCAACGATTTTTATGATCTCGACACGTTGCAAACAATGTCAATTTTGGGTTTTTTGGGTTTTCTGTTCGGCTGAATGAAAAGTTGATGTTTGCCAAACATGCCTTCTACTGTTTTGAGGACAATACGGTGGCCGCGGTCATGGTGGTGGCGATGGTAACCTGATCAGGTGGCGGTTTAACGTTTGATGTTAGTGCCTTTTGAAGTGCCTTTTGGGTACATAACTTGCATTTGTTTTTCAGTGGCAGCAAGCATTTCGGAGGAATGTACCTATGAATTTTCAGAAATGGTAACTGATAATGGTTTCATATGAATATTCGAATTCGCGGTAGGAAGGAAGAATTCCGGAAGAAACTCATCCGGTTGAAGACTGAGATTTCTTTGAACCATTAACAATATAAATAAAATTAACTCTAAAGAATATTTAGGATGACGATCGACGAATGTACAGATTTTTGTAATGTATTCTATGGAATACTATTCTATGGAATACTGCTCCTGTGGTATAGATGGCATCTTAGAGTACTGAAATCACCAGAATAGAAAACTTGTTGCTTTCTCAACATACTTCATAGTTTTTCACAACTTTTAACAGACTAAAAAGAAGTCTCTCAATTAAAGAGACTTAGCCGAGTTATTTATTCTTTACTTGACTGTATATGATCTTGAAGAACTTTGTATTTATTGACTTCAAAGTTGTGTGTGCCACCAAAACTTCATAGTTTCTATAAATCTATAGAAACTGTGAAGTAATGAAGCATAAACGTTGCACGAAATGTTTCCACCAAGCCGGACATAATCTATTTCTTTTATCGCATTTGGAGTTTATTGGGTTGCCATCATCGTCTTCATAATCATTTTAACTGCAGCATCATAATCAAAAATATCGTCTACCCAAGAGTTATCTCTCTATCTTACTGTAATCTAACGAGAATGGATAATCGCTGTAGAATTTGAGTAGCAAAAGGAGAGAAGAGCCTACTCCCAGTCCAGTCCAGCTCAGCCCAATCCATCACAGCCGAGTCAGCCGCGGACGGCCGGCCCTCTTGTCTTCAGCCCCACCCCAATCCAGCCCGATTGCTCCGCTGCGCGGTTGAGTCAATAAAAATTTTAATTAGCCCATTTTAATTATGCTTTTAATGTCCGGTTTTATAGTGGCTGTTGTTTTTTTTTTCTACGCTCATTTGGTTCGATTCTGAAATTGGTTATCTCTGCCGTGATGCGATCGTCGTTTCCCAGAGCCTTCATGTAAAATCAATTTTTATATTGTTCGAAAAATGTTTAAAATGAAATCGATCGCTTGCTGCGTCGCCGCCATAAACGTCGTTTACAGTGGCGGTGCATATGAAATTTTTTATGGCTCGCGAAATGACTTAATTTTCAGACTTTCTTACGTTTTTATGTCCTCGAGTGTGGGCAACAATGTAAGCGCCAGGCGGGGACGCGCAGACGAGCCGAAGACCAGCGCCCAGGCAGCCACCAACGGCTACGAGTATTTTATGGCAATTGGATGTGCGTATTTAATACAGATCAATATAAATACCTGACGTAGGGTGGCTTCGGAAAACAAGCCCTAATTGGTCCGTCTATGAGGAGAAAGGGAAAACGGTGTGTGTGTGTGTGTGTGCCCATAACACTGCGGGCAGGAAGGGCAGAAGGGTCAATTTTGAATTACTTCCTTTACTTCAAAAGAAAAATGATATATATATACCTAACTAAATACAAATTTCAGATTTTTAGGAAATAAAAGATATATTTAATATTATGCGTTTGCCGTAAATACAATACGATATTAACCTGAATAAACATTTACGATAACGTTGTAGAGATCGACGTGACAAAATTAGCTGAAGATTACTTTTGAAAATTAATCATTAATTTTCATTAATGCCATGAAAAGTGTTTGTCATTAGTTGTGACAAATATGAAGCCTATGAAAGGTAAAATACAATAATAAAATAACGTATTTCATTACTAGCGATAAAATACTGACTTTCTTTAAGTATCTACGTATTTAATCTAGTTTTAAATTAAAACCGTCAGCTTTAACGACGTTCGAAGTGTTCTAAAGTTACTATCATTATCATTATCAACGACTTTGACAGCAATCGAACACACACGCACAAACGTCCAACAAACATACCTGTGTCTACATATATATTGTCGATAAACACAAGAATAAATAAAAATAACCTACATTCATGCGAAACACGTTAAGACATTACTTTGCATTTTTATAATTTTCATTTGAGAATTTTTTTTTTATTTTAAAATATTTTAATTTTTCTATTTGTTGATATCAATATGCAGCTGTCGCTGTCGCTATGGCTGTCGTTGTTGTTGTTGTTGTTGCTATCCTTGTAACTGCCGCCGCTGCGCTGCAGCGCAAAATGCGCAAAGGCAAGGCATAAACAAATATTAGCACGAAGGCAGGCCGCCTTCGCCAACAAAGCCCGAAAAAGGGCAACAAACATGCGCCACTTCACGATGCACCTTTGCTGGAATTTGATGCGTTGCGTTGTAATGCGCTGCGTTGCGTGGCGTGGCACGAATGCATACACACATATGTACGTTAAGGAGCCGAACGAAAGGCAGAAAGGCTCCTTTTCGAACCCTTTCGCGCGCAGCAACGAACTCCTCAGCAACTGTTTTAAAGCGATAACATGGCATTTTTCTTATTCTTTTTTGTTAGAATTAAAAGTAGGATATTTTTGATTTCCTTCGAAATCATTGTATTTCCGCGACGCGCGTCGCCTCACGACGCTTTGAAGGCTCGCGGGGTGGGGGCACAGGAAAATTGTGAATATTGTTTGCGACACAATTCGTGGCGTATTCAATATTTTCACCTGTCTTTGATTATAAGTTGTATGTATTCTGTTCACAAGCGAAGCGGAGGAAGGGAGAAGGGAGGAAGGTACGTAGTAGCAGCAGCAGCCAAAGAAAGAGCTGGGGAAGCACCTTGTGCCCGGTGTGTTAGCATCTGCCAGTAGGTACATGTGCCAGTATGTTAGTAGGTGAGTAACTCCGGAAGTCAATGTAGTGTGATTTTTTCAACAAGTTTCTTTATTTGATGAAAATTAAGTCCGGAATGGATATTTCGGAACTCTTAGACTGCGCTTGGCATCTTGTAAACCAGCAACCAAACTATACTTTCCCGAATTAGGAGAATTTTGATGCTTAGTAACCGAAAACTATCTCGCAAATTTCTCCATCACTTCAGGTTTATAAGATATCCTGTTTCTGATATGATATACTCTGTTTGGGTGTAATGTGGGTGCTTATTTGGGAGCTAATTATTCTGCAGAAAACTCATTAGGGCGGCGGAAACTTCCCTTTCCCACCCTTTTTTTAATTACTTAAGTCTAATCTTTTGTTTTCGAGAAATTGTAGCTTGAAATATATTACGGATTATTAATTTAGCACACACCTAAATTTCTAGGACGTCTAGAAAAGCTCGCCCATTACGAAGCTGAAGTTGAAGAGTTCGTCGAAAAATTCAAAGTTGCGGTGTTCCAGTATGACGGATTCAATATGGCGGAAGGAATAATGTGATGTTATAAAGTCATGGTAAGTCATGGTGCTGCTCTGAATTTCGATGTTCAGAAACTTAGTGACGTAAGATAACCTTAACCAAAGTGATTTCCATACCTTAAGAGCGAAATATCTCGGAAACCTGAAGTTATAAATGTTAGATAAATTGTACTGAGTCGAATTCAACGCATGAAAAACCTTAAAAAAAGTATAAACTGTTTTATATTTTATTTTTTTTCGGTTTCTGTAGTCTTTGGGTATGATTTGAAATCCTTTCCTACAATTTGTTGGAATGATCTTGGTAACAAATTTGACCATCATAATTGGCGACAGAATTAAAGAAGTGGTAAAGAATCAACATTTTTTTTCCTCTCTCCCAAAAACACTTGAAAAAATAATAACGAAAAAGAGTAACCGATTTGTTAACAACTGATTACAAACGAGTTTACAGTTAAATTACATTACGGCCATGACCACTAAGCTGGATTGGTTTTTTTTTCTAATACTTTCTTTCCTTTTTTTTGTAAACGTGGTGTTTTTTTTTTTTTGTTCTTTCCTGCTGCGTCCACGAAAGATTGCAAGAGAGCCAATTTTCTTAAAGTCCAATTTTTAATAGGATTAAAAACGCAACGTGAGCCCGGCACGTACCTACACTTGATGCTAATAATATCCTAATGGTAGCCTAATTTTAAATGAAATTGTAGCAGAACCTGTTATTTTCAAGCAGCCACGCCCCATAAAAACAAGAAGAGAACGGAACAGTATTTATTTACGGCAAGCAAAAGGACGAGACCACAGGAAAAAAAATCTGCAAAGCAATTCATTATAGCCGTCATTAGCATCATCATCATCATCATTATCATCATCATCGGCGCAATAGTTTTGTAGAGCATTTCTTCGCTTTTTTGCTATCGTCATTTATACTCGTAGTGACGTGGACCGATTTGACTGGAACAGATTTTGTTTTTTTTGCAACACAATTTCCAAGAAATGTCCTTTATTGCAGATCATTAAATTTCATTAGACTCGTGTCGCTGGCTGGCTGGCTTGCTGCCACTGCGAGACCGATCCTCCGCGACCCCTTCCCTCAGCATCACCCCTGACTTATCATTAGTGAGCGCCACTAGAAACACCTACAAAGCACGTAACCCCAGCCGAGCGCCGAGCGCCGAGAGCGGTGCGTCACGATCATTTATTTGAAATTATTGCAACATCGATCATTTAGTTGCCGCCGTACGCCGCGGCGGACGAGACGTCTGCGAGACAACGTCAGTTCGTACACATGCGTCAACAACGTACTTTGCTGGCTGCTGCCTTCTCAGCTTCCAGCTGAGCAGCAGGTTCATTCACCAGACCATTCCTGAATGGTCGAACGATCGAACGATCGAGCGACTGGCTAAATCGTAGTGGACCGGAGAGTATCGCATTGCAATCAGACCAGACCGGACCGGATATGGTGCGTACGCTCTCAACGTTTATTTATTGATCCGCACTTTGATCTGTGTTGCTTGCGTCGGTGAGGAAGATTACTGGCGCAGCTTGATGAATTGATTTCAGATCGTGCAGATTTAGATAGAGCCACAGAAATGGAACGTGTCATTAGAGCAGCACCACCGCCAGCACCACCAGCACCACCGATGCGGCTCCGAATGACAGTAGCCCGATTGCCGGCACTTAAAGCAGCAATAGCTCCACAGAAGCCGGGGTCAATATATAAACATGTGGCCTTAGGCAAAGAGCGATCATGATTGCTGATCATAATAATTGTAATTGTATAAAACTTTCGTCGTGCGGCTTGGGTACCATTGGGTAGCATTGGGTACCATTCTTTTATTTTTTAATTGAAAAGCAAAGTGTCACCCGTTGGCGACATTCTGATCGCAGACGCTCGCACGATCGCAGAGAGCAATCATTTGCTGATCTTTCGCGATCCCAACGCGATCGATGATGATTATGACGATGGGGCTGACGAATGCAACGTTGAAGATGGTGACGGGCTTGTGCACAGTAAATTATAATTTGCTGATCGCAGCAGAAGAACTGACGGTGTTTGTGAATGAATCCGGCGTCATCGTCACACTTGTGTCGTTTCGTAGGTCGTTTTTACATACACGCAATAATGCTCTGTGAGTTGTTGTTGTCACAATCTCATGTTGTGCATGAGTCTCCTTCTTTAGCTCGCGATCACTAAAGCTGCGATCGTTTTTAGCGATAACAGAAGAGAGCTCTTTATGTTGCTCTCTCACGCGAACGTATAGTAGTGTGGTCTTTGCGAGAAATTTACATAAAAATTATTTAATAAAATCATGGGAATTGTCAACAATTTGTGCCGGCGTTAATTTCAATGATCATGCGGAAACGATTACGATCTACAGCGACATGACGACGGCACGATGTCAGGCGGTAAGATAGATTGATCAATCGTGAAAGATTGTGCAGATTGTTTGAAATTCTTTTACTTTTATTAAAAGGAACATACGTCATAACAGAAGTTTGGCTGAAAAAATCGCTTTTGACCAATCGAAAATACACCAGATCGCTTCCGCGGCTTGATCTTTTTCTTCATTTATTAAACAATTAAGACTTAAAGTTATGGCAAACTATTAACTTGGCTTTGGGCACTGAATGAGTCGCGTCCGAGCGCTGTGAAATCGCTTCATTATCGACCCTGCTGCTCCTACTCCTTCGTCTTCTCCTCCTTCTTCTCACCACAAATAACGACAATTTGTGTGGCGACCAATCACAATCGCTCAAGTTATTTCACATTAATTTAAATTGAGCCACCAACCAGGCTGCAATGTTATTACCACAAACCGCTATAATGAATTAAGCAAGTACATATATACACTTAACCATTATAGGTACTATGTAGTTGTTGTTGTTGTTGCGAGCACCAAAAACTGTCAGTCAGAGACTGTTGGAGCCATACGCCAATTGTCCTCCAATCGTCGTCGATCGTCGGACCACCAGGACCACCGAAATGTACGTAGCTCACCTCAACAGGATGACGATCGTCGCGATCGATCGCTTAATCTTTAGGCTGCGATCAATGCGCTGGCCGCGCAGTCGCGGCGCAACGATTTCGGCGATAAACGAATTTATTGCAACAACGCTCGCCGATAATTGACCAAATGCTTTGTTTTCAATTCGACCGCTATTTCTGTTGTTTTTTATCTTCCTTCCAGAAGATCGTTTCACTTTTTTGGTGCTTTTTCGGGCAAATTAAGTTACTTACAACTCCTTCGTTGACGATCGTTGATCGAAGCTTAAGACAATTGTGGGCCACCAAAATGCTGAATGAACTGACTCGTAAGCACTAAGTCTTTCTGATTTTCCTGCTCCTGCTCGTCCTCCTCGTTCTTCTTTGCTGCCAACGTGTCGCGTTGGCGCTGGCGGTGGCGGCGATCGTAATTTGCTAATGTCGGCATAAAATACATCACGTCTCGTCTCGCGTACTTGAGGTCCTCTTTTAGGCCTTTACAGCTCTCTCACGCAACGATCGTGCAGTGCATAAAAATCAAAAAAATAACTCATTGAAGATCAGTGAAGGATTAAAGAACCTGAAGCTGGAGCAGAAGCTGAAGAAGCTGCTCTGTGTTTGACGCTTTCGTTGTGCTTCTCGTTAATCGATTATCATCTCGCCAGAGCGGAGCTGCTTAATTTTTTCATTACAGCTTTTGTCTTCCGAAAGACGAGTATTCAGCGGCATCAGCGGCGGGCTCAGGCAGGTTTCGTAAATTAGCTTATGTCATGTTAACGTCAGTGATTTCAGTGGATTGTGTCAGTTGCAACTGTCGAAACAACTTAATTTGTTTGTTCATTGAGCAACAAACTGTAGACGGGCCAAAAAAAGGCTCTCGCGCTGTTGGGAGAGAGAAAGAGAGAGAGAGAGAGCGACAGAACAAAAATCCAACTGATCCTAAACATGATGAATTTATTATTTTGGGAAAAATGTTTGGTTTTTTGTATTAGAAGAGCTCAAGTAGAAGACGAAGAAAAAGAAGAACCGAAATAGTTTGAGGGGAAGGGTGAGGCCCGAAACATAGAAAAAGGACTAAAACTGAATGACTTTAATGATGAAATCTTTATAAATGTTTAGAAGCCATTATCATACGCGTCATATTAATGTAATGTTAATGTAAAGCAAATCACTACGCGACTTGACTGCGAGCAAGAAGAAGAAATTTTTTGAAATATTAAATATAAAAAATTATAAAAATAAAAATTTTTAATAATAAAAAAAAAATAAAATTAAAAATTAAAGTTACTTAAAATTGTCTAATACTGTAATTCCTAAGAAAGCGGAGAAATCAGTTATAAAAAATTATAAAAATAAAAATAACATTATATAAATAAATAAAAATTAAAAAGAAATTAAAATTTGAATTAAAAAAAAAAATTTCTTAAAATTGTAATTACTAATATTGTAATTGTCCAATAGTATAATTGCTAAGGAAGCGGAAAAAATGGTTATAAAAAAGTATAAAAATAAAATTATAAAAATAAATACAAATAAAATTTTTTAAGAAATAAAAATAAAAAAAAAATTAAAATTAAAATTAAAAATAAAAAATAAGTTACTTAAAATTATCTAATAGTGTAATTCCTAAGAAAACATAGAAATTAGTTATAAAAATTATAAAAATAAAAATTAATAAAAATAAAAAAAAATTAAAATTAAACAAAAAAAAAGAATTACATAAAATTGTCTAACAGTGTAATTGCCAAGGAAGCGGAGAAAATGGTTATAAAAAAGTATAAAAATAAAATTATAAGAATAAATTAAAATAAAATTTTCTTTTTAAATACAAAAAAAAATAAAAATAAAAAAAAAAATTAAAAATAAGAGTTATTTAAAATTATTTAACAGTGTAGTTCCTAAAGGAGGGGAGAAAAATTAAATTAAAAAAAAAAAAGAATTACTTCAAATTGTCTAATAGTGTAATTCCTAAGAAAGCGAAAGGATTGTCATTGCCTTTAATAATTTGCCTAAATTTCCAAAAAAAAAACTTCATAAATTAAATACTCAGTTAAAAATTTGATTTAAATTATAATTGTGTCGATGAAGGATTTTCTTATGCAACACTTGCTGCTCTTTAAAAAAAATTCCCAGAATCATCGTCATCATCATTAGCAAGAGCAGCAACAGCAGCAACAGCAGCCGCAGCCACGCAGTCGCATGCACGATCATCGTATAAGCAGACTCGTAGAGACGTTAACATCATAAATCACAAACAAACAAACAAACGGCCCCATTGTTGTTGTTGTTTACACTGCCACTTGTCAGCTCTTCATTGAAAGACAGCCAGCAGCAGCAGCCACGTTGAGTGGTCGCTACTCAGCATGAGGGCACAAGTAAAGCTCTTGGAGCTGCTCTTACCACATCATCACGGTCGCTATCATCACCACCACCACCACCACCACCACCACCACCACCACCACCACTAGCACTATTGACATGCCATCAATGACGGCATGTAAAAGTTGTACGCGTCTGTAAGTAATAAAATCCTTTTCAAGCCTTTTCAAAAGTCAATCAATGCAGTGCAGTCACTGCCGATCAGCAGCCAGACCGTCCGTCTCTTGACGTCGGTCAGTCGTACGCAGTGAGTGAGTGAGTGAGTGTCAAACGGCGTCAAACTACGGCCACTGTGCTGACAGCTAAAGGGCAACCAACGGACGCCAACGGACCTCGGGCCTCGGCAACTGCATGCATATATGTTTTTTTTTCTTTTCTTTTCTTCAAATCTGTTGATTGATTCATTCACTTCCGTTGAGTTGCAAACGCCGCACTGAAACGGTCACACCACAAACGCCTGCATGCCTTTTCAGAATTCGCGCGAAATAAAAACGCTGCCGCAAGACGTAAATATTCGTAATGTTGAATGCGGTGAAAAGTTTATAATGAAAATCCTCGCTTGACACGATCGGAACGATCGAAATGATCGAAACTGAACTGAACTGAACAGATAGAAATGAATGCCGTCATGAAAAATGATGCATGTACGAATATGTATCATGCAAGTTTCTCTCGCTTGCATTACTCTAGCTATGGATTGATGCTGGAAATGCTGCTTTAAGGAAAGCAAACAACAAAAAAAAAAACCAAACTCAAAGGCCAAATATTTCAACAGTTTTCATGTGTGTGTGTATGTGTCGATGTGTCTATCTGTCTGTCTATGTGGCTGTGTGTCTGATTAAAATAACATTTATTGCAATTTATGCGGCAACGGTTATAAATTCATACTTACACTTTTTCTGACAGACGCGATCACTCAATAACAATAACAGTAACAACAACAACAACAACAACAACAACAACAACAACAACAACAACAACAACAACAACAACAACAACAACAACACAAGTTAGTAGTACTTAAATCGACGTGATCAGTAAAGTATTGTTTATTTTAAAAAAAATTTTATTATTATTATTGTTGTTGTTGTTGTTGTTTTTGTTGTTGTTGTTGTTGGTACTACTGATGGCGGGCTGCTGCGCTCCTTGCACGACAACAATTTTTACAAATTTATACAACTTTCCTGAAGTATGATTTATTTGGAAGTTTGTTGCAAGTGTTTAGTCGCTAAAGAATACTGAATACTGTCTGTCCGTCCGTCTGTCTGTCCGCCCGTCTGTCCGTCTGTCTGTCCATCTGTCTGTTCGTCTGCCTTTCTGCCTGTTTTTCGGCCTGTCTGTCTGTCAAGGTTTTCAGTCAAAAATTTTTAATTTTATAATCGATCGATTTTTTCAATTGACGGCGAATGCAATGAACAAAAAAACAAACAAGGATTTTTAAAAAAATCCTTTTTAAAAAAAGGCATAAAAATCAATTGAACTCAATAAATTCAAAAAATCATGCAAAGGAAAATGAGCTGAACCTAAAAAAAAACCAAAAACTGGGTTTTGCAATTGCGCTGCGGCTGCGGCTGTGGCTACAGCTACTGCCACTGCCGCTTACTACTGATGCTGCTACTGCTGATGCTACTGCTGATGCTGCTACTGACGTCTCCAGCGCCGTCGGCTGCAAAGACCTCACTTATAGTACATTTGTGTTAGATTCCAATAAGTTTTCGATCAGCAAAAAAAATCTTAAAGAAATTCAAAAAGCATTAAAAACTATTCAAGAGCAAAAGAACAAAGAGAAAAAGAAGAAGAAGCAGCAATAAGAGCCTCTTTTGTATGGAAATATGGAGTATGAAATTGATTTGGCGCACGCCTGCCGCGCGCGCGTATGTGTGTGTGTGTGTCACAGAAAAATTCAAAATTGTCCTTTGTCGCATTTTTCTTCTTTTCTTTGTTTTTGTGTTTTTGGCAACAAATTGCCGAAGGACGACCGACCGCACACACAAAAACAAAATTTAAAAAGGAAGAGAAAGAGAAAAATTGCAAACCAATGACCTTTGCCACCTGCGCTACAACAACAACAACAACAACAACAACAACAACAAAGAAAGCATACAAAAACACACACAAAAGAAATGCAAACACCAAACAAAAGGAGAAATCAATAAACAACCGAAATTGTGATGACCAGATGCGCCAGAAAATCGGACTCTGGTACGACTCTGGTGACCGATCCATTAAAAAGAGCTACTAATGATTTTTGTATACGAAACGAAAAGCGTAACTGACCGAATTCGCATCTACTGACTTTAGCAATTCTTCAGGGCTATTCATAGAGAGAGCGGGGCTACCTTAGCGCGTGAGGTCGTTACAGTTTGTTTAGAACTTCCTTAGAAATCTACCAAATCAAAATTTCACAGACTCACCGACGCGTCGGAATGCATTGCCTTTCAATAGCGAGACTAACTTTTGGCCAAATTTAATTTTTTTTTCAGTATTTTTCAATAATTTCGGGCAAATATTCATCAGGTCGCTTGACCATGACCTGATCTTCATTGTGATTTTTTCGTTAGTGTTAAGCTAGAAATGTTTTCACTTCCGGAATTTTGAATTTTTTTCCCCCATCATTAAAAAAAAAGAAAAATGTTTGTTTCTTTTCATAGCAAAATAGCAAAATTCGATGCTATTTTTTGTTTATTTTTTCTTTCAATCGATCACTTACTTTTTTTTCCAAGAAATCGTCTCTAAAGAATTAAAAGATTTAACATAAAGTATTGTCATTAAATTATTTAATTATGAGGAAGGAAGGGTGCTGCTTTTGTTTGAGAGCATAAAAAACAATAAAAATAAAATAAAATAAAATCAATAAAACAATAAAAAAAACAATGAAAAACAGTAATGAACGAATAAAAGGTATTTCGAATTATTCTTATAATTTTCTTTAAATATAATGAAAATTAAATTTGATATTTGGCCTTTTAGCATCATTTAAACTATCATAATAACAGTTTTTAAAATACGTCTGATACGATTGGGGGCTTTAGGTCCCCCTCCCCCTCCCCCCCAACATCCACCGCCTTTCATTTCCATTCGTTTTTAATCAGCGTTGAATGATCGATCATAAAAAATTGAGGTCTCTCATTCGCATCGACCATTGCGCATAATATTGATACAATTAAGATTTAAATCGTACAATCTTTGTCTGTAATCGATAATAACAGAAGGTGCAACCAAATTAACACTTTAAAAATGCCGTACAACAACAACAACAACAACAACAGCAATAACAACCTGAATATGTTTAAAAGGTTAACGATAATACATAACAACAACAATTTCATGAGAAATCAATGGAGAGAAAAAAAAATTTAGCTAAAAATAATTTTCAGCAGAAATCCATTTCTGCAACAAGAACAACTACAACAACACAAAAGATAAATCGATATATCGTATGTAAGTGGACAAAACCAAACTCGACACTTCTGGACTCTACAGAAATGATCAATGATCGCCGACGGTGTGCGTCGTGGTGCTAGCGAAAGGATCTTGATTGGTTCATTTATACAGCTACGTTATAATACAATAACACCAACAACAACAACAACGACATTTGCCATAAAAACAACAACAAAGTAATTCAACTAAAGAATGCGGCACGTCGAGGCAGGCGTCCAGTTTGCAGCGTTCCAGGCGACGTCACGACGCATCAGTAGCACCATCGTACAAATTTTTCTTTGAACAAATTATGAATGTATGTAAGCGTTGTTGTAGTTTTCGTGACTGCCGCTTTTAATGCAGGTTGCTGTTGGTATTACATTTTGCAGTGGTAGTCAATGGTACTATATGTGGCTGCTGGCTGCTGCTACTGTTTACCGAAGTATTCACTTCGAAATAAAATACGATACAAACGCATTATCTTGGTCCTGTCATCAATTAAACTTAACCTCGAGCTATCGTTAATTGGCAATGAAAAATTTCTGTCCATTACGAGGCGTTTATAGTCGATATATAGTTAGCAATACGGATTGGTAACTAGTCTCTAGTCTCTGGGCTCTTTGGTCTCCTACAAAAAGCGAAAGCGAAAAATTCTTTCGAAAGAAGTTTCAGCCTACGAAGTCTATTTAACCATTAAATAAAGTTAGTATATAAAATAAATATAAGAAATATATACAATTTTAATTTTTTATATTGTAAATATCAATATAGTATAATTGCTTTTTTTGAAACCTGACTAACTACAATAGATTTGGCATAAACTGAAGCTTTCTTTCAATTTTTTTTTTTTTTTTTAATTTTTCTTTTTTGATATAATCAAAGGACTTTCTCGATGGCCGTGCGAGATTTCATCCAAATTCGAATATACTCGTGAATTAATTTAATTTTAATACATTTCAATAAAAGTTTTATGTGCAATTTTTTTCTATTTGTTTATCTTATATTTATTTATTTATTATTTAGACATTAAAAATAGCTATGTTAAAAGTATTTCTGAGCATTTTGGAATACTTTTAAAAAATTTTGAATTTTACTTTTTTCAATTTATTTTAAAATTTTTACATTTAAAATTTTTCAGAGATTATTCTTAAAAAGAATGCATACAAATGCAGTAAAATGCATGCTAAATTAATGCTAACAAATTAATTCCCAAACTAAGCTGTCAAATTAATTGTCAAATTATGCTGTCAAATTGACAGCTGTAATATGCATTCTTCTTAGGAATAATGTCTAAAATGTTAAAATCAACTGAAAAAATTTAAAAATTAAAATTTCCTGTTAAAATTTCCTTGAAATTTTCTTCTAAATTCGTAAATAATTTACGTAAAAATCGGGAGAATATATTTCCCGCCAAAATAAATATAGGTTTGTCGTCTGAGCTCTGAGATTTCTAGTGTTAAACCGATAGTAAAGATTTGAAGCGTTGATTTTCGTTACCATTTGAGTTGTCAAGAGAACAACTTCATAATCTCCATGGAATGTCTTCAATGAATCGCGCAAAAAAAAACACAGAAGCACATACGTGCCGCCAACCGAAATCAATATGAAATGTAAAATGCATACTTGTAAATAAAAGAGAAATGAAAAAAGAGGAATAAAAAATAATGTGAAGCGAAAGAAAAGTCCGACAAATTATTAACCACGTCCGAATATCGCCGTCGAGGAAGGGAAGCTTCCGGAAACTGGAGCAACCAAAATGAAGTGCGGCAACCAACGAACCTGTCGCCGAACATGCCGTCATGAATGAAAATCATTACTCCGAGCCGAAACGTGTTGCTAATCTTTCATTAAAAGAAGTTTATATGCTTCTTCATCAACGATAGTAAGCGCAGCAGCAGCAGTAGTAGCAGCAGCGGCAGCAGCAGCAGCAGCAGCAGCTGTATTATCGTATAACATTCTTGTGCAACGTCGCGACGCGTCGTCCCTTTTTGATACTTGCTCATTTTTTTTGGGGTGCCACTTCTTTCTACCTCGCTCGCATCTACATACATCTTTCACTACTTTCTCTGCTTCTTCTCCCTACACTTCTCCAACTCTTCTTCTTCTGCTTCATCATCTTCACCTTCATCTTCATAATTTTTCAATTAAATTTGCCATCAATTGGCACGACTCACACTCGTGGCGATCGTCATCGTCATCGTCATCATCATAATCATTTCGTTCCACTTCGCGGTTCGGCGCATGCGTGACGCGATTTATTTACAATTTTCTGCAATAATGACTGCTAACGGGCCTGCACTGGTCGCGACGCGTCGTCGTACGTACGACGTATAATACTCGTACTTAAATGTTCGGACAAATTTTGATAGGTGTCACTTGTCGTGCGTCACTCGAGGGTGTGCGTCACAGAGTGCAGCACACGCAACGCAACGCAATGCAACATACTGCAACGCACTGCAACGCATACCTTCGGCAATTCGAGTAAAGTGAGTTGAGTAATTTCAGATTTATGCAAGCTGCCACTAATGGTTGTGGCGCGTGAAACTTTCTTTTTTAACTTTTTTAACTTCTCCTTCGCTTTCGCCTTTCTTCGTCTCTTAATCGGCCTTAAACTCCTTAGAATTGTTGTTAGTATATTGACACTTTTAGTCAAAACTTTGTTTATAAATAATTGTTTATTCTTCTTATTCAACAGAAACTTACATTAATACGTAATTTCGCCCAGAAGAAACTCATACTTATTTTAACTACGTAATTAAAATACGAGAATAGTATTAATTTCCAGATTTTTTTTTCATGCCGTTACGCTGAAATACTTTTCCTTTCTTCAAATAGTTTACAATTCTTTAATAATCAGCCAATACTATACACCGCAACCCTTGCGTTGCGACCTTGACCGTGTTGCCGTGTTAACGATTCGTTAACTATGTGCTATGTGCGTCTGTTCATACTGGCTTGAATTTAATGAGAATTCATTCAATTTAATTTGAAGGTTAAATTCGAATCCTAGCTGTGTACATCTTGCTGCCGGTGCCGCCACGAAGACAACCACGAAGAACTACGAAGACGACAATTTGTAAATATTTATGCTTCTTAAGCCTTTAATCGATCCAACCAACCGACGACGCAACGACGCAGATCGCTTGACAGATCGATAACCCAAACCGAACCGAACTACTCGCACTCGAGGCTTTTCGGTATGCTAAGTATTCGGCAAAAAAAGAGAAATTCCGATCAGTTGTTGTCAATTTGTAATGAACAATTTGTGGCGCGTTGTTCGAGAGCCGAGCCAGCGCGCCGCGGCGTTGTCGATAGCTTTAACCCTAACGTAATACTAAAAAAAAAGCACCCCTCATCATGAGTGCAGAGTCCGCCATACTTTGTTTTCATGCATCAAGTTTATGTAGCTATTAATTTTAAATGCAAGAAGAGAATATTTTTAAAGCTTTTTGGCATCTTATCATCGTGTATAATGCACCATAGCGTTTGCTGTGGCCATAATTTGGGAAATTTTGATAAACCATTTCATGTTATTATTATTATTTTTTTTACAACCGTCAGTTATTCTCATAAACGACACAAGCGGTTGTTTCTGCACCGCGATAAAACGATGTATTGTATGGTTCATAGCGGTTTATTCACAACTCAACTCAGTCTTCACTTCTTATGGTTTCCATTTGAAACCATAAATGCCATGAAATTTTATGCGGAAGGTCTCTCCTGTCACTTTTTCCATAAACTTTGTTACTTATGAACGAATTTGTCATAAAACTTGTTTTCTATTTTTTTTTGATGAAGACAATTTAATCAAACAAATCAGAACGATTGAACGAAATTTAAAAGTTTAAAAAAAATTTTTTTTAATTTAAAAATTTAAAACACGCTGATTTTTACGTCTATCGAAAATGAGTGAAATTTTTCCTCGAGTTTCGTAGCAGGGTTAAAAGTTAAAATGGTTTACTACTCTTTGCTGGCAGTAGTTGGTTATCATTGTGGCTGTTGTTGTTGTTGTTGTAGTTGTCGTTGTAATTAGTAATTAAGAAGATTAAAGGGATTTTGTCTTTTTCGTTACTATTTTTTTGTTACTTTTCTTTTTTAGTCTACCGCTACAGCGCGCTTCTTCGCAACTCAACATATCTCAACGTATCTCTACATATCACCTCAGCATCAGCACCATCAGCATCATCAGCACCATCATCATCATCATCATCATCACCAACACCATTCAAGTATTTAATGAATTTTAGCGGTTACTGTCGAATAGTTCTTATCAGTGTTGCCGCGGCCGCGGCTGCTGCTGACTGCTGCTGTTGTTGTTTGTTTTTTTATAGTTATTATACTCATAGTTCGCGCAATTACTCTTAGTAATTGTAAGTACCAACGTAGTACGGTCCATTGCAGCGACCGGTTTGTACATATTTTCGTTATTGTTGTTTTTTTTTGCTTTGAAAATTGAATTTCTGCGTGATTAAAGAGCATTGATGTTGAGTAGTTTGTTGGCGGTGGTGTTGTTGTTGTTGTTGTTGGTTGTTGTTGTTGTTGGTTGTTGTTGGTTGTTGTTGTTGTTGTTGGTTGTTGTTGCTGTGTTTTAGTACATTAGCATAGCATAATATTCGCTAGCATAGCATAATAATTAGCATAATAATCGCGCTGCTTGTTTTATTTATTGCGGCTTATCTTCCTTCTCTATTCTTCCAACTCTGTCTTTTTCCCCCTCCCCCCCCCCCCCCTCTCTCCCTTACGGTAACATACAGTAATTGCAATCAATTAACCGCATGACGACGTTGTCGCAAACTCGTCTCGAACTAGAACTCAAGCCCGTTGGAGTCTATGCCATCGCGTTGGTCGTATAGTCGGCATAAGAGGCGACCACAAAGCGGCCACATCAACAACAACAACAACAACAACAACAACAAGCCAATATAATTTTCTCAATTGGACGGCACTACTAGTGTAGTATAATGACAACAAATTAGCTGACGACATGGTAACTGCTTTTAATTTCTCTACTTGCACAAGAATGCTGCAAGAAGGAAGATTGTTCTCGGGACCTTCATAGTCTACAAGCCGTCATAGCCAAGGACGTGTGTTGCTGTTATTGTTGTTGTAATGATGATAGCAGCCTTCGATCGAGCGAACGATCGTTGGTTATCTTCGCGCTCTACGAATGCATAAAAAGCAGTTACTTTTAATAAAATTATTTAATACAATATAATTAACTTCTAGAAACGATTTGATTTTGAAAGAATGATAATGATAATGATATTTCAATGACTTTTGGGACAACGTGGCCTTTGGGCCACTGCAAGGCCTCGATCCTCGATTCTTGCAAAGTTTAATGAATTCGTTTTGAAACTAACATTTTTACGATATAAATACTATGAATTGATTGAACAACAACAAACGATGCGGCGACGCGGCGCGACGTATTGATTAAAATTGATTAAATTACATTTTCTTGAAGATTTCATTAACAATTTACGAGTAGAGCCGTTGCTCGCAAGTCTTTCGAGTCGTTGGAAAGCATTGTCGCCGCGACTGAAAAAAACCAGAACCAAAAAAAAAACAGTAAACAAAAAAGGCACAATCAAAGCAATACAAAAAAAAGATGAAGCAGCAGCAACGCACTGATTGATTTATGGCCAGCAAATTTTTCAGCGACCACACATAATAAATTTCCACATAAAATGGTCCAATTTAAAGGACTTTGAAACGATGAAACGGTGAATCGTGGCCCTCTGGTGCCGTTGTTGCAAGCGGAACAAACAATTAAAGGCTCTTTTTTACAATTTTCAAATGGTCACGGCTGCGTCGCGAAAGCAAGAAGAAAGACGTTTGAGGCAGACGAAGCTCCGGCAGGCAGCAGCAATCAATCACTTTGATCTAACAGACAGACCGGACAGAGCAGCAGCAGAGCAGCAAAGGCCAGCGCAAACGTTATAGAAATAAACATTTCGCCAAAGTCTTTCAGGCGGCAAAGCTTTAAAGACAGTTTCCTGTCAAACCTGAAATGAGAGCGTCTCTAGCAATAGAGTTGTCACGCGAACATCTCTTTCTGCTAACGCGCCGCGCTGCCGTAGCGCCGCCGTCGCAGCTGAACGAACTGTTCTGATTAATTTTCACCTAATTGGGCGCTGGCCGCCATTGACTCTGGGCCATGTCACAGACTCATTGAGCCAGCCTTATTGCGTTTCGCATGCTCTGCCTGACAAATAAAAATTCCAAGAACGTTCATTCAAAAAATTTCAGCTTGACCGAGGATGGACATTGACGATGGACGGATGGATGGATGGATGGCATTATCGAAGGTGATCAACATTTCTTTCAGCCAAGATATTTTTATTTAATCCTTAGAATACCTTTTGAGACTTATTTTTTTCGTACATTATTAAAAAGGACTTTTCACTCTTAATATTTTAAGTTGTTTTTATTCTTTTTTTTTTTTTAAACAAATTAAAATTGTAAATTGAAATCCAGCAATAGGTAACAAGATTTTTGGAAAATGTTAAAAAATAATTGGTTTGTTATGAAGACATGACTAATATCAGTTTTTTATATTATTTTTAATAATTTTTTTTAATAATTTTTAATCAGTTTTATATTATTTTTTTTTTTTTGCTTTAAATATTTTTTTTTTTAAATAATAAAAGTCTAAAAAGACTTTTTTATAATTAACTATAACTTTTAATAATAATAATTTATTAATTAAAAAAATTGTCATTTTTGATGAATTGTAATTGTAATTTTTAATAATTTTTTTTAATCATTTTTAATCAGTTTTATATTATTTTTTTGGTTAAAATATTTTTTTTTCTTGAAATAATAAAAATCTACAAAGACTTTTTTATAATTAACTATAACTTTTAATAATAATAATAATAATTAGTTAATTAAAAAAATTGTATAAATTTTTTAAAATATTTTAGAATATACCTAAATAGGAATATTTTTATGAATAGCTAATTATGAATTTAATTTCAAGCATTATAAAATTAAATTAAAATTAAAATAAAAATAAAAATTTTTTTTTAAATTTTAATTAAATAAAAATATATAATTAAAATCAATTGTTAATGCTTGAAGCATAAACCGAGCTACGCTTTATTTAAATCCTTTTATGCTGCGTAAAGACTTGAAATTTTAAGTCTATTTCAATGTCCAAAGGCTGCAACATATCAACACCCACGTTCGACAACAAACACATCCTCCCACACACGCGCACACACACAAATACACACATGCACATACACACGCGCGCACATACCAGAAAATATCCACAAAAAGAACAAGTGCGTGGCATCAGACAACAATATTAGCCATAGAAATATCATCAACAACAGAGGAAAAAAACAAAGGCAGCACCAACATCAGCCACAGCAACAGCTTCATCATCACCGTATACAACACCACCAACACCAACACCAACACCTACAACACCACGAAAACCATCAGCACTAACAAATTGATCTCCAAACATCATCAAAACAAATAAATATAATAATTCATTGCTCGGGATGAGTTCGAGGATGGACAGACGGATGCGCCCGCGCCGGCATCTCTTGAGGGGAAAATTTAATATTTTAACTTTGCAATTTTTTGCCAATTTTTTTTTGCCGCAAACCGACGCGGCGAGGCGTTCGCAAATTAACACCTCAGCAGCGTCGTTCTTCAATTCGGCATGGACAAATGGAGACATGGATGTGTGGACGTGTGGACGTGTGGACGTGTGGAGGAGAGCCTAGTGTGAATTGATGCCAATCAGCTGCGATGCTTAACCCTTGTCGTCTGGCGAGGCGGTAGAAATGGCTGCCGCCGGCGCTCAGATAATTCTGACAAACAAATATTTATATTGCTTGAGATTGTGATTGCGTTTCCGATTGAGTGGTAGTAGAAAGCAACAACAACAACAACAACAACCACAACAACCACCTTCAACTTAATATATTGCATTTGTGTAGGTTTAGCATTATTTGTTGTTGTTGTTAGTTGAATCGTTTCGCTTTTGTGCTTAAATTGGATTAAGTTGTTAGGTTTGACTGTTAGATTGTTTACGGTTGTTGTTGCTGCTGTTGTTGTTTTTGTTGCGTGGTGTAACACTTTTTATGCATTATAGCAAAGTGTTTGTGTTGAATAAAATACTGCTTATTGGCGCCTGAAGGCATTCAAGAGAAGATTAAATCACGGCAACGAGTTTTCATTTCATTTCTAAGAATTCCATTAAACACAAAAAAAAAACTAACTCAATGGAAAGGAGCTTTATTAAATTAAAGATTTATATCATCATCATCATCTTTAATAAAATTCTTTTTAAAAAATAAAAAAAAATATAATATATAAAATATAAAAAAATATAAAACTTTTGCAAGAGTCACACACGATTGTGTTTTTGTGAAATGAAAAGAATGAGAAAAAGTCCAGAGAAAAGACTTGAAAAATAAAGAAAAATAAAAGCTCTTCACTTATTTCACATTTTACCAAGAAGTAGACGCAGTAGAAGAGGAAGAAGAAGAAGAGGAAAATTTATTTACTTGATTGTCTCCGAAATCAAATCAAACTTACAGATTAAGACGCATTAAGTCGCTCAGAAATTTTTGAAATATAATTTTCGAAGGAATATAATTTTGCTGCCATATTTTGCTACCATATTTGCTAACATTTTTGCTAAAAATGCTACCAAAAACTTTTTTCCAAACTTTACTTGCAACCATTTAAATTTTAAAATTCATTTCAAATTAGCTAATTAAGTAATTAAGTGCAAGCTGGCGACATTTTATTTATTTAATTATTTAGAAATATATAATTATTAGAATTATTTAGAAATAATAATATTCAGAAATATTTATTTATTTATTTATATATTTATTTATACATAAACTAAGCACATTGCTTTATAGTTTTCCAAAAAAGTAAAAAAAAAATTTCAAAAAAATTTCAAAAATTTAAAAATAAAAAGATTCAGGAATTAGATAAGAAATTTAAAAAATTACCCGTTTAACGAATTAATGAACCAAATACTTACCTAATTTTGCAAGATTTATTATTTATAGTATTTATCATTTAACTTTTTACTTAAATACTAAACGGTAACCATAACAGATCGTACATCAATAAAATCGTAACAATATTTCTATATAAATAAATTACAAATCAAGTGAATTGTAAAATTAATAAACTTTCTTGAACGTCACGACGCGTCACAAAGCTACGCGCCACTGAAAGCTAGTCTCGTAAAACTTTCTTACTCTATGGTTCATTTCTATACAGCTCTGCCGTCTGCGGAAGAATTTCCATAATAAACTCTTCTCGTACTCTAAACTCTCAAGAATATTTTCGCATTCAGACGGAGCGATAATCTGTTGAGAGAAACCATGTTGAGGAGCGCGAGGAGCGAGGATCTAATGATAACGTATCGTATAATGCGCTTGCGGTTTAACTTTTAAGCTTCTTAAGCATCTTATATTTCATACTCGTATCTTTTTCGTGTTTTGTTTTGTTTTTTTCTTACAAAAACGTACACAAACATCCTTTGCATCCTGACACATATTCCAAAACATACAATATTCCGTTTTATATTCAATGTCAAATCACAAACCTTTCAGCCTTTAGTTGGTAAAAATGGTTTTTTTTTTCTGTTGTTGTCCTTGTAAACATTTCATTTAAAGCAGCACAAAGTAGTATACTCGTACATACAGACATAGTTCGTTTAAGCCTGGCTAAGATGCTGCTAAGCCGCTTAAGGTTCTAAAATGTAATGAACAGAAGCCGGTTTGCTCTACATTTTCTCTTTCTTTCATCTTCCGGCGCGCGTCGTCGCTGCATAAGCCTGGAGAATTTAATGCAAATTTTGTAAATTTCCTCCAGAAAATTACATGCTGCCGCCGCCTTACGATGGCGGCAGATCAAAGTACGTACATACGATTATTATAAATTCAAAAAAAAAAGGAAAAAAAAAACAAGAAAACTGTAAACACAGTTACATAATATTTTTCCATTATTGAACCAAGGAAAATTAAAAAATATCCAAATTTTTTTATAAAATTTTAAATTAAAATCCAAAAAGCGCTAACGAGATTTGTTGAAAATGTTAGGAAATAATGGCTTTATTATGAAGATATGACTAATATCAGTTTTATTTTTTAACAGTTTTATTTTTAATCAGTTTTATTTTTTAACAGTTTTATTTTTAATCAGTTTTATTTTGCATCAGTTTTATTTTTAATGAGTTTTATATTTTAACAGTTTTATTTTTAATCAGTTTTATTTTTTAACAGTTTTATTTTTAATCAGTTTTATTTTACATCAGTTTTATTTTTAATCAGTTTTATTTTCTAACAGTTTTATTTTTATTCAGTTTTATTTTGCATTAGTTTTATTTTTAATCAGTTTTATTTTGCATCAGTTTTATTTTGCATCAGTTTTATTTTTAGTCAGTTTTATTTTTAATCAGTTTTATTTTTAATCAGTTTTATTTTTAATCAGTTTTATTTTGCATCAGTTTTATTTTTAATCAGTTTTATTTTGCATCAGTTTTATTTTTAATCAGTTTTATTTTGCATCAGTTTTATTTTGCATCAGTTTTATTTTTAATCAGTTTTATTTTGCATCAGTTTTATTTTTAATCAGTTTTATTTTGCATCAGTTTTATTTTGAATCAGTTTTATTTTTAATCAGTTTTTTTTTAATCAGTTTTATTTTGCATCAGTTTTATTTTTAATCAGTTTTATTTTTTAACAGTTTTATTTTTAATCAGTTTTATTTTGCATCAGTTTTATTTTACATCAGTTTTATTTTTAATCAGTTTTATTTTGCATCAGTTTTATTTTTAATCAGTTTTATTTTGCATCAGTTTTATTTTTAATCAGCTTATTTTCCTTTAAATATTTAACTTTTTTTATATATCGCGCTTATATTTTGATATGTTTTTTTTATAAGACTGAGGGCTCGATTAGTCTTAAACATAAAAGTTAATTAAACCAGAAAAAAATCTCTTAAATAAAAAAAAATTTTACTAAACCGCCTGGCACATCCATATCCGCCGGACTCTTTTGTCTTTCATTGAAACAGTCAATCAGTGATTGTGTGATTGTGTGAGTGTCATTGTTAATGTCACTAACATAAAAACCTAAGTAAAGTGATAATCTGTGGCGTGTGCTCAGATAAAAGGAAAGAGGATCCCTTTAAGCCGCTTAGCAGGCGGCACAATTTTTAAATTAAAGCCAACAAAATCATCTTCTTTTAAGGCATAAATTAGGATTCTTGAAAAAAAAAAAGAAAAAAAATAACGGACTTACGAAAAGATTGAAGATTGTTGGAAAAAATTTGCATTTTCATGCAAAATTGGAAAATTTCAAAAATGATTTTTATACGAGTAAAAATTTTATATTGTAGCAAAATGAAACTAACTAAAGTGCATTTCTTTTGCTTCTTCTTCTTCTTCTTCGTCTTCTTCTTCTTCTTCTTCTTCTTCTTCTTCTTCTTCTTTGTCTTTTGCCTCATCTTCTTCCTCTTGTTATTTTCATCTCTACAAGAATTGCAGCAAAATAAATAGACAAACAAAAGACTTAAGGTTTGACAAACATCTTAAGATTTCATAAAAGACTTAAGGTTTGACAAAAGACTTAAGGCTTGACAAAGGCCTTAAGATTTGACAAAGGACAAATTTCGGTTTCGGGCTAAAGACTGACCGTGTTTATACTTTCACGTATTTTCCAAATTCTATTTATAAAGAAGACAAGTTTTTTTATTGCATTCTTAATGTTATAAAGAATGTTTATTTATGTTGCAAAAACCAATTTATTTACTTTTATTTTTCAGTAATTATTAGCTATTTTAAAACCAAAAACCTTCTCTACAACCTTCTCCTTAGCATCAGCATTATTACCTTAGTTATCGTCATCATCATCATTATCATTATTGTATTTCGCCCTGAAGCTTTTACTTGTTTTAATTTCAACTAAAAACCGAAAAAGACTTTGAGGCGAAATGCAATTTTGTGGCTCAGCAATGAAACCGACGCCAACGTTGATAACCTCGCGCGCAGAAGAACCTCGAGTCTTGGCCAACCGGTGGGCCCGCCTCATTTTAGCGACAACGCTACCGCAGTTACCGCCGCTAATGCGTTAGTGAAAATCGGGCGCGCACTCACAAAAAGACGCTTCTTTTGCAATTAGCGTCATTCTTGCAATAAATAAAGTTATTTTTTGGGTTTCGGAATTGTTGTTGTTGCTGTTGTTGCTGCTGCTTTCACTGTTAATGTACTCAATGTTCTCGATGCTCAGCCATGGTTAGTTATTCAGCCAAAAAATGAAAGATCAGATGAAAAGTTGCCGTTGCCGTTGCCGTAGCCGTCGCTGTCATCGTCACCGTCGGTGTATAAATCGTCACCGTCGGTGTATAAATCGTCAATATATATTTACTACTCGTAGCTAAGAGATATTTATTCGTTTCTTACGCGCGACATGAAAGTCGCGTGAATTGCCGATGCCGCCCCGAGAACGGGGAGGACAGATAGCAATTTGTTTAATTGCGCTACGTCCCAGGGCGACATTTTAAAATACGAGAATAGCCGCGACAGGCCGCAGACGCGGAACGGTCAAGTGCAGCATGGGCAAGGATCAGCCGGGATGAGCCAGCTTGTAGCGAAGTTAGTAAGTTAGTGGTTAAGCGCACAGAAGATTAACCTCACCGAATTAACATACTTTTCTTATTTAAAGATTATATTTAACCACGTTTTTTTTAAAAAAATCGCCGTACCTACTTTGAAAAAAATTTAGAATTGTCATCGATTTTTCGATCGCGTCGAGACCAAATGCTCAATTTCGTGCTCAACTTGATACTGATTCTATTAAATATAAATAAAACTGGAATATTGAATATCCAAAAAAAATTGATAAGTAAAGCTCGATATTAAATGATCGACTCGAGACCGAACGTTCAATTTTGTGCTTAATTCGATACTGATTCTATTAATTAGTAGATAATCGACACTGAACGATCCATTCCATACTGAGCAATTGATATGACACTGAACGATCGATTCTATACTGTTCGATCGATACGATACTGATCGGTCGATACGATACCAAACGATCGATGCAATATTGAAAGATTGATCCGATGGTGAACGATCGATAAGATACTGATCGATCGATACGATATTGATCATTCGATACGATACTGGTCGATAGATACGATACTGATCATTCGATACGATACTGATCGATCGATACGAAACGATTGATGCGATACTGATCGATTCGATACTGATCAATCAATACCATACTGATCGATGGATACGATACTGATCATTCGATACGATACTGATCCATCGACTCCATACTGATGGATCGATACGATACTGATCGTTCGATACGATACTAATCGATCGTAGCGATACTGAATGATCGATCTGATATCAAACGATCGATTCGATACTGATCGATTCGATACTGATCAATCGATACCATACTGATCGATGGATACGATACTGATCATACGATACAATACTGATCCATCGATGCGATGATCCATCGATGCGATACTAGTCGATCGACACGATACCGATCGATCGATATGATACTGATCGATTGTAACGATACTGATTGATCGATGCGATACTGATCGATTGATATGATACTGATCGATTGTAACGATACTGATTGATCGATTCGATACTGATCGACTGATACCATACTGATCGATCGATACGATACTGATCGAAAGTAACGATACTAAACGATCGATGTGATATTGAATGATGAATCCAATACTGAACGATGGATCCGATACTGAATGATCGCTACTGAATGATGATTTGGAAAGATAATTTATTCTATACCCAACGATCGTTGCAATAAATTTGGATTCCAAAACACCGAAAAAATGTCCGAGAACTGAAAAAAAATGTCGGTACATATATTTTAAATTTGAAGTTAAATTTGAATTATTAAATTTGAAAACTGATACTGATACTCTTCTAACAAATGATCGGAAAAACGAACGCAATCTGTTGTAAATCGAAACAAAGAATTCTTATTACGCGGTAAAAATACTATGTATGGTACTTTTGTTACTACGAGTATCTGCAATTAACACTTCCACCGACGAGTTCTTTGCAAGTGGCTCGCCTTCTTCGTATTTCAGCAAAAAGGTCATTAAAATGTTTATGGTCAAGCTCTTTTTCTATGGTCAAGGAGCGAAAAAGGAAAAAAAAAATTTCCAAAAAAAAAAAAAAAATAATACAAACCACAGAAAAAAAAAACAGCTCGTTCTCTTCTCTCTCTCTCTCTCTCTCAGATGAACATTTTAATTAATGAAATGGAGCACGGTCGACGAGAAACGCAGGAAACCGAATCCTGCAATCAATCCTGAAAAGTTACAACAAAAATAAAGTAATAGTCGAGAAGCAGACGGAGAAGAAGAAGAAGAAGAAGAGGTGCAGCAACGCACCCGCGCACGACGCATTGAGCAATTGTTGAGCCCGGTTACAGAAAACAGATGCATTTCGGTGGGACTAGTATTGGTGAAGTGGTTTTTGGTTGGTGTTAGTGGTGTGTGATGGTGTGGGTCGTCGGTCAGCGCATACACATCATTAAATTTGTATCAGAGAAGAGCAAGCAGCAGCACGAACGCCGCTGCTGCTGCGCTCCAGCGTGTACACAAATGAAATGTGCGCCAGGAACTAAATCGACACCAACAGCAACAACAACAACAACAACAACAACAACAAGGGGCAAACGAGAAGGGAAGGGAGGAAACGAGCTAAATGTGTGGTTCCTGTCGGTCCTGCGTGAAGGGCAGATGTTTTTGGCACACGCAGGATGAAACTGCCTGCAACGGCACCGACGATCGTATGATCGCTGACGCTGACGCTGACGCTGATGCCGATGCCGATGCCGATGCCGATGCCGCCGTTGATGAGCCTCCCCGAAAAAGTGCTGGTGGCACTGCGAGCTATAAATTCGGAAGGGCTGCTGCTAGAACATCGAAGGACATAAAACAGTCATGCTCTTCCACATTCGCTCACTCACACGCACACGCACGCTCCCTCGCGCTTCGTGCTGGAAAAGGACCGTCGATTTCTGGTCGCAATTAAAGGTCGCAGCGGCTTGCGGCCGGACACGTTCATCACTTGAATAATGGACAGGACTGACGAGCTCAACCAACACTGAGCCGCCACCATCGCGATGGACGCGTGCGCCAAGTCTACAGCAACGCCAAAGTATCCTGCTGGATACTCGTACTCTGCAGGTCGTCCTTATGCAGGGTGCAGCCTTTGGCGCACCTTGTGCCGGTTGACCAATGAGAGGGCCGTAAAGTAGCAGAGAGCCTGTTTGCGGCGACGTCCGGGGCAATGTCGCGACGCAGGGCACTCCTCAAGCCGGCGCCGCGGCTGAGCGCGTGGACAATTAAGACGAGCCGAATATAAAATTGTTATCAACTGCGGACACAATTCGGAAATATATCGTTTATGAAAATTTCGAAAAAAAACACTAAATGTTTGTAAGAAAACTGTTTTGTCATTATCCGTGACAATTTGCGTTATTCACTTAGTTGTTGTTGTTGTTGTTGTTGTTGTTTCGAAAAAATCCTTGTCGAAGTAACAAAGAAGAAGGATACACATTTTATCTGTAACTGCGGCGCCGACCAAAAAAGCCAACCAAAATGTAGGCGTGGTCGCAAGATTTGCGCACAAACAGATTGAAGCACTTGAGATTGGTTTGTTTTTCGCAAGTATTTTTCACGCCTACTTCTGGCTTTGTCGTCATCCGTCCTCAAAAGAGACAATGGTCAAGAGACCGAGACCGAGACAAGACCAATACAAAAGCAGATCCATAAGAATACTTGGCACGGATGACATCAAAGTCATCACATGCTTGCCACACAAAGCACGAACAATGGCCGGCATAATCCTTACAAATGATTGCAATGTCCGCCTGCTGCTTGTAATGAAATCTCATGAGATGATTTGAAGGCATGCGTTAACTTGACAGTAGCAGCTAACAACAATTCCAGAACGTTGAGCGTTGTCAGAGTTAAAGTCATTTTTTGGCTTTGCAATAGTTTTCACTATACGTCCTTTGAGAAGAAATGGTTTTTGTGGTACCTCAAAAATATCTCTGGGTCTTTTTAGTATTCTCCAGCAATTAATACCTCGAATATCAATGCATTTTCTTACCTTTTCTTTGAATCTTCTCGATCCGGAAAAGGAATGTTCACGATAGCCATAAAGTTTCCTAAGTTTTTCTTTTACTATTAAAACAATTCTTCTGTATAGAATCTAATCGAATCAGCATCGAATCGAACGTTCGTAAACAATTGGTTTTATATCTCAAATCGTTTAGTATCGTTTAGTATTAATTCGAATCGAATCAGTATCAGTATTAGATTCAATCAGTTCGAATCTAATCATTCGAATTGTTCATGATTAGTATTAAATCGAGCAACCATAATCAGTATCGATTATTTCGTCATTTATTGTCGATCGTTTTAAAAATCGTCTATTATAGAATTAATATTTAAATATTGAATCTATTCTCATTTCAAATGAGATCGTTAATTTCAAATCGATCGTTTAGTATAAATTCAAATCGAATCGAATCGAATCGAATCGAATCAGTATTAGTGTTAAATCAATCATTCAGTATCAAATCGATAATTCAGTTTGAATTTAATCATTCAAATTGTATTGAAACTATAAACGATAATTTTGTATTTGAAAATCGCTTGTTAATTTATTCGATGTTATTTATTCGAACATTTAGTGATTCAGTGTCAATCATTTTGTTATGGAAATTAATTTTTTCAAAATTCTTTGTTATCGAAAATGAATTTTTCGGTTTCGAATCGAACGCGTTCAGTTTGGAGTCCAACGTTACGCGTATTGAATTGACCCATATCGGAACGATAATTTATTCACATATCGATCAATTAGTATTTTGTTATTATTATTGAAACGAAATTTTGTAAAATATCTCTAAAAATTTTCCTTAAATTCGTAGAATTTTGGGTTTCTTTCTTTATGCGTAACGTTATTTCTTCGATTGTATTCGTATGTATGTACGTAATGTTGCTTTTGTTGCCTCGTATCGAAGTATGTAAGAATCATAAGTTGGGGCAGTTGCACCTGCAACAACAACAACAACAGGATTAGTTGGGCATTAAAATTTAAAGAGAAATTTTAAGGAGAAAGGCAAAAGTTAAGTATGAAGTTGTAGAAATTATTGTTGTATTGTAATAACAGAAATTAAAAGCTGTATGCACTTAATGCGAGGTAAATCAAATAAGACAACAACAAGAACAACAACAACAATACGAGTACCTACAGCAGCAACATTATAATCACCAACCAAATCCAGCGATCAAGTGTTGTGTAGAGAGTGTGGATTTTTTGTTGATATCTTGTACGACTACGTAGATAGTATGAGCAGAGCCCGGATGAGGAACTGGTTCGGCACGCTTTTCGGAAGGGCAGCAGATAGCATTTTTTGTTTTTTGCTCTCCACTTGAATTGCCAGCAGCAGCTGCCACCGGCAGGCAGCAAACAGCCAACAGCAACGCGACGGAGCTGGTCATTTTAACGGCGTAATTGAGTGTAGTAAATTTACTCAATCTTGGTATACTTTTCATACGTTTTATTTTTCTACTTCTTCTTACGAGTATTATTATTTTCTCGAGCTATTTTCTAATTTTTTTCCACTCAGGAAAAAACAATTTTTTTTTTGTAATGTTAATTCAATTGGTTAATGTTGATTTCTTTTCACCAACGTCTTTCCTTCACCATAAATCACGTAATCGCTAAATGTATCACAGAAATATACATACAAATTCCTTGATTCCAATCGCATCGTTTCGATAACAGAAAACACGTTCGCCCTTTGAATGCATTATCTTATCTTGTCGTCCTTTTGTCGCTCGCAATAACCAATTTGCAAAGCCTCGCTCATTTGTCGCGCTGAACACGCGGCGGCGGCGGCGTTGTTTAGTCTGCATGAAAAATGTATCATTGCGTCCACTATCGTAGCCGCCGACCCAAGCGACCTTCACCGAAGATGCAAAGATTGCACCACAAGTTGCAAAAATTACTTACAGCGATCTGGAGCGATCTTCTGGAGCACTTTTTTCTCTTTTTTCTTTTTTTTTTGCCTGCTTCTGAGCTCGCCAAAGTGTACTCGATTCCTTTAATTAACCACAACAGAAAGAGCAACAATATCAACAACAGCAGCAGCAGCAGCATTTGGTGCATTAAGTGCGAGTATATCGCACTTTGGCGCTGCAGTAACATTGCGTTGTTGCTAATGTTTATCTGGCGACAATTAATCTCGATCGCCGGTTGTTTGTTGTTGGTTGTCTGCTGCACCATGCATGAGTTTATCGCACAGTTGATCTCTTGCAAACCGTAGAACCGAAGAACCGAAGAACGTGCCTGAAATGAGTGCAAATCTGCCTTTAGTAAAGTGACTCTCGACGAAGTTCGAAGGTGCGTAGCATAAAAGCGCCTTCCTTATCCTTTTGCTTGCATGATAAGTGATAAGATGAGCCTATAGAGCTTTAACTATTTAGGTTCTTAACTATAAATTGCTAAATTATTGAATAAGAAGTTGTTGCTATTGATATTTTCTGCACAAAAGTGCTTAAATAATGGTTTTGTGGCTGATTTTAGTGAACTAAGATTAAAGTCAGTCCTTCAAATTTCAATAAACTAAAAGTTTTTTTGGGAGAAAACGAAAATTTCAACAACGCCATCATCTTTATGATCTTTATTATGGACATTTTATGGTAACTTTGGATTCACCGTCACCAAACGCCGGAAACCGAAATCACAAGAACGTATCGCATCTTGCCAGAGTTTGTGAAAACAATCATTAATTTTCGCCAAGCAACCCTTACCTTTCTACCCTTACATTTCCACAGAGAGCGACAGTTTTCTGTTTTTAAATTTTCTATGCTTTCAAAATTTATGCGGCATGAATTCTGCATAGAAAATGATCATCAATCGAAAAGAAACTCATTCAGTGCATGAAAGCGAAAGGGTACCATCCATTACAGTATTGTTCGCAGACAGGTAGGCATTGTTTTGGAATCCATCTCTTCCACCATCAGAGCGCATATACACAGTAGATCGATTTTTGGGTATTTTCAAAAATACCGCATTTTGCCACTGAAACCTTTAGCTATAGAAATTGCAATGATTTTATACGACACGACGACGACGATGACAAGTTCTCATCGTGGCTGAAAGGATCATTTTAATATTTGGCATTCATGCATTGTGCACACTTTAAATTGTCAACATTTGTGAGGCCGCAAATGACAGAGCAGAAGATGAAAAAAGAGGTAAAAGCGAACACCTGGCGGTACATACACCACCACCATCATCACCATCATCATCAACATCAACGCCGCTAACATCACAAGAAAATAGAAGACGAAAATTGGTTATTTTAAATGAAAGCGAAGAGAAAAGATTTTTCTAGGATAAAAAAAAAAAAATCCGGCATTAATTTAAAGTGCGAAAATATATGATATTTTCGCGTGAAGAACGAAAGAAAGGAAGGAAAGAAGGAAGGAAGGAAGGAAGGAAAGAAGGAAATAATTTGGCAATAATTTGGAAATACTCGTATTTCTCAAGCTTTTAAAAAAATTTATTAAAACTTATATTATAAAATATAAAATAAATATTATTAAAATTCATATTTATCATATATTAAATTTATTTATTTTAAGATTATAAGATTTATTTTCAGATTTATTTTAATTTTCTAACGAATTTAAAACAAATTTAATTTTAAAAAAATTTAATAATTTTTATTATCTAATTAAAGTTTTCTTAATTTTGTTAGAAACCAAAAAAAAAATCGTTCGGAAATTCATGGTAGAGCATTTAAATAATCTTAACACCTCAAAACCTTCTTTTTGGAACACAACAAAAACCAAAAACCAAAAAAATTACTCTCGAAAAAACTTTAAAAATATCATAATGAAGTTCTTCCTGATCATCCACAATCGTACCGGCTTTTATTGACATGCAACGCTTTTTTTTATTGACATGCAAACCTTTTAGGGCAACTTTTTTTTGCTGTAAACGCATTTTTACAATTGCGTGATGCCGCAACAACAAAACCAACAAACTCGACACAATTTAAAAAAAGTGTGAAACATTCGTGAGCAGCAGCTCACTTTTTCCGGTCGCTATTCGAAGGAAGAAAAAACCTGAAACAACAACAACAACAACAGCGATATAATCAAAACGGGATGAAAGAATGAAATGATTTGGCAACTTTTTACTTTCAGTCTATCAATTGAGACGTCAATAAAATTAAAAAAAAATCACTACAATTGAGTTGGTTTCAATTTTCTTGTGGTTACAGCAAGAACAACATAAAGAAGTCAAATTGTTAATAAGAACAACAAAAACAACGACAACGACAACGACAACAACACTGACAATAACCGTACGATCAACAAGATTTCAGCAATTTATCCTTCAACAGGATCACGCACGGCTAAGATCAAAGTATCATCATCGATGATGATGATGATGCGAGTATTTCTTCGTATTTTCTGGAAAATCTAAAAGACGAAGGAGAAAAATCTTAAAGAAAAACAAATATCGGTAGGTACCACCAGTTGATCGTACCTACTGCTCAAAGAAACCCAAAAAAAATTTTTGTGGTTTTTTTTTCTACGAAAAAAAGGTGAAAAGGCCGTTCGTTTGAACCGAATTCAGTGGATTTAACAGTACCACGGTCAGTCAGTGTGTAGGTCGATCAGTCGGTCGATCAGTTTGTCAAACGGTTAGTCTATCAGTTGGTCGGTCAGTTGTTCCGTCAATCATAAGTTAGAGCGTTATAAATTCGGACTCCTTTTTATTGCACCGTGCGCGTTTATGGCGTATCATCAACGAATTAAATCTAGTCGGTTAAAAGTGACGCCTGATTGTGATTGTGGTAAGACCAATGCAACAAAAGAATTTAATCAAAATATCCTTCGGGACTCTTTGGGACTCTCTTGATCAACGGCATGTTGAAACCCTTTTTCCTACGACTCTCTCTCTCTCTCTCTCTCTCTTATGTCGAATCCTTGCACCTTGAAGTAGGCGGCACCATTTTTATTGTTGCAACCACCCGCTGACCTGAAACGACTACGATCGATCGATCGAGAAATCTACGCGGCCAACTTAAATTATGAAATTGAAGCAAAATTAACGCAAAGGATACGCAATTAGATCGGATCAAGATTTTTATCAGTAGCCACAATAAATTGTTAAGTGTTTAGTTTCGCTGTTAACGTTAACGCCACAGGAGCCACGAATTTGTTTTTTTAATTCAACTGATTTTCCCTTTTTTTTCCAACGAAACTGCTCAATGATGAAGCAATAAATTTCCCAAAATGTCTCCACCACTCTTCGTCGCGCCGCCGTGGCCTTAGATATTTTTCTAAGGCGTTACAAAAATATTGTTAGTAAATATTTATTAAAGGCGCCATGAAATAAATCACCGTACCGTACAGAAGAATTGTGAGAATTTGGTTACGAATTCTATAGAATACGTCTTTTTTCATAAACTCTTTGTTTTTAACAAAGTATAAATATTCCTCGAAAATTAAAAAACAATTTAGTTAAGTTCAAGTAAAGTTTTAAAAAAATAAGTCATTAACCCAAATATTCAACAAAACAATCACAAAAAATATTATACTATATGACTTTGTAGTTAGAGGAATTTTTGAATTTCCTACTTCTTCTTCTTCTTCTAATGGCGTAAAGTACTCTTCAAATAACAAAAATTTTACGAAAACACTTACAATATTTTCATACTTTTTGAAGCGTTCATTTTTTTTGAAAAGTAAAATTCTATAAAAAAGGCTTAATGGATTTATAGTATATGCTTTTTTCATACAATCTTGGCCACACTTAGACCAAATCAACATATTTTTAAGAAATTAATCATCAATTAATCTTATTTTTTTAAACATAATTTATACAACATATTTATACATAACTTAACCTACAACAAAAGTCAAAATTAATCACAGCCTACTTCAGAGTTTAAGCTCTGCATGTGCATTGGTTGATGCGAGTATAAATGATAATTTTTTCCGGTGTATTTCTCTCCCCTTCTTTTTATCGTTTTCATATCATCATATTATTATCATATTAAAAATGAATATAGTAATTGATTTTATTGAGTAAATTATATTCATGGCAGAGTCTTCATGCAGCCAATATGTCATGCATTTATTATTGATAATACTCGTGAAAAAAAGTCGTACTAAAAGACCCCGAGATGTTCCCAGAGTTACCCAAAAAGACGTATTTGTGTATCCTTCTTAATTGAAATTGTAATGCCTTAATTTCGAAAAATAATAAATAAATAATAAATGAACTTAACTGAACTCTCCGATGCGCTTTTGCGACGCGACGCGACGTCCGTCAGTTTTGAGGCAAAACAATTCAATTAAAATGACTTAATTCTCGTAGCATAAACAAAATATTGTGGATTACCATTTTTTGTTAACTTTGTCATCTTTTTTTATGCAATTTATAATGGCATTATCATGAAACGTCTATAACAGCAATATAATTTCAGAGAGATTTTACACCGGAAAAAACAGCGATGACAAAAAATCAATGTAATTCTTGCACAAATTTTCGTTTCCATTGCAAAGAAAATTACATATAAAGAAGCACAAATTTTCGCAGTGTACCACGATCTTTTACGCGACGTAGTATATTCACAAAGAGCAAAATGAAATGCAATCATTTAGAGCAAACAGAACGACTGCGGAAACGGGCGGATGCATAAATCGAACAGAGATCGCCAATTAACCTGGCCAAATGGACCAAATCACAGCGAAAAGAATATCTTTGTTATGCAACGGAGTTGACAGACATTTGCGCTGCGGCGAGTGATGCGATGCTCGTGGTGCGTTGGATTCGTAGGGCTCAATAACTCATGCGAAATGATGACAACAACAATGAAAACAACAACAATAAGGACAACAACAATCATGACAATGACAATGACGATGACAATGACAATGACGATGATGGTGATGATATTGATGTTGATGATGTTAGGTTTGTTGCAGTTTGTTCAGGTTACTGCACAACTTGTTAAAGCGATGATATACAACAATAGCGACAACATCAAAAACAACAACAACAACAACAATCTGACAGCAAGCTCGAAGCAAACAAGCAAACAGTTAAGGCGACCGACAGACACACAGACAGACAGACACACAAGAATACATACAATGCAAATGCGAATATGATGATGCGTTGCGATGCGTTGGACAGCAGACGATGGTGAGTACTTTGAGAAATGTTCAGCGCCACGCTGTGCAGTGAGCTACGAAATTACAACAACAACAACAACAACAACAGCAGCATGAAATTCTGGTATGATCAAGTTGTTTGTTGGTTGCATGAGCGTTCAACGAGCTTTTCAACGAGCTGAAGAAACGACGACGCACTTCCTTCCTTCCTTCCATTTTGTCTTTCGCAAACTAAAGAATGAACAGAACAGAAATTCAATAATAAATTGTACGACAATCATAAATAAACAAAATCAATAATGAACAATATCAACAACAGCAACAACAACAAAAAACAAACATTTTGCAAGCAAAAGCAAAAAAATTTTACAAACCAAAAGCAAAAGCCAAAAAAGCAACAGTAATGAAGACATAAATTGTTGAGATTATCGCTGTACTGTACTTTATGTCTTCGAGAAAACACGTAAACGACTCATGCATGACATTTCATCAGCGGTTATGAATATCTTGCTGACTCTGTGTACGTAGATCATCGATGACAACTTCATACAAATTTCCACATTGTTGGCGACGATGATACTTATGATCTAATTATGACCGCTTAAATCATTAAATTTTTTTGCAATTTTTCGCTGTTTTTATGCTATTTTAGTTCTTTCTCTGTGGCAGCTAAAATCATACTAAAAGAAAATTTGGTTTTGATATTTGACGAATGACGAAGGTATGTCAGATTATCTGTCAGAATTTTCGTCACTGATTCATGAACGATTTGTCATATATATGAGGTTTGCAATTGTTGGACAATTACTTAACATTATTTGTGCTACATTGTTAATGTGTAAAACGCACAAATGTTTATGTAAATATAAGAACTATTTCTTTATATACTTTTACAATATTTAAAACTGTCTTCTTTAAAGAGAGCATAAAGGTGCACATAGTTTAAATCAATTATAATCAGTCACGTGCTTTATTGTTATTGTACTCTTGTAAATACCTTCAGCAAGCCTTCACTAGCCTTCAGCCTTCTCTAACCATCAACCACCGCCAACAAAGACCGCTTTTATGGTGTTCTCTTCATCAACAATGAGTACGTTGTTAACATTTTATACTGGCACGTTAACAACTCTAGCCCCAGAAGAGGCTGAAAAACCATCATTAATATGCAAAATATTTTGTGCAGTGACAGTCGCCATAGGTGGCACTACTAGTAGTCGCAGTCCGAAGAACCGCAGTAGTCTCTGCCTGAAGCCAATAAAGCAGCGCCATCGTCAAGTAGCCATTAGCCAACGGTAGCTGGCCCACAACGCGGCGATGCGACAACGCGACAACGCGACAACGCGACGGCGACTACTGTCTGATCGCCTGACATTGACGATTTCTGCTTATGATTGCTGTTATGCTAATGACGAAAACGTGTTCAGCTTAGCCGCGCAACAACAACAACGACGACGACAACAATAACAACAACAACAACAAGAACGACAACAACAACAAATAAAATAAAATCAAAATTTGCAATTTGCTAAGAATTGATGTTGAAGCTGATGATGCTCATCGTTAGCTAAAAGGATCAATTCTTTTAGCAAATTATGCATTCTGATTTCTTGAAGGATCTCAGGAGAGATCACTTTCTTGCAGGTTGTTTGCTGACCGACGGACTGCCGCGTCCGTCCGTGAGATCAATGCCATCAACAACCAACCATTTGTGCAACGAAAAGCATTAAATTGATGAATGCATTTTTTAAAATAAACAAAATTCAATTTATTCATTTTCATTTGAGAATTTTATTGATCATTATTGATCATGATTCTGGTCAAAAGAAGCAACAACATCTCAATGGTAAATCATGGTCAGTCAGTTTGATGCGAATAAATTCGCTCAGCGAAATTCGAAATTTATGAATGCAATTAATTGCGAGAGAATTGAATTAAAACTACATTTTTAAAAAATTATAAGAAACTAAAAATAAAAAAAAAAAACTATAAATAAAAACTAAATATATAAAAAACTATATTAGTACACCAAAAAAAAAATAAAATTTTTCGTTTAGAAGTAAAAGTTTTCGTTTTGTTGAAATCAATTGACAAATTCTGTTAATGTAGGATTATATTTTTGAAAAATAGCACTCAAGTTGATCAACTTGATCAATTAGTTGAAGAAAAATAAGAAGAAGAAAATACTTACAGTTTTTAATGGAATAATTTTTTTAGTTTTGGTTTTTTTTTTTATAATTTCAGCGATTTTATAGTTTCATTTTTGTAGTTTGTTCTTTAGTTTTTTAGCTCCTGCCTAAAATTCTTCGACATAACCACACATAACCTTCAAAAAGAAACATATATACGTACGAGTACATACATATGTACACAGAAATCCATATATAATTTATTCTCTTCCAGAAACTCTTAACAAAAATTTACCATAACCTTTATCCATAATACTTCCGTTGCGCTTCGTTTGAAAATCGATTTATGAAAATCAATCAGAAACCTGTCTCTGTCAAATTCCCACCAAAATGTCGAAGGATAATGAGTATTTTCACACTCATCCTTGTTCCTTTTTGATAGACGGAAGGATCCTCTACAACCATGCGATCGTGTTGAAGAAAAACAAGAGAAGATCAATGAAGATCAGTCGAATTTAATTAAAAAACCGAACATACCAAGCAGAATAGAAATCATCGGTAGGAATAAAAGGACGCAAAACACGAACTGAAGAAGGCGTTGATGCGTTGAAGCGTTGACGCATTGACGCATTGAGGCGTTAAGGTATTGTAGTGTTCAGTGATGCAGCATAGAAATCAAACTCTTTTCATATTCAAAGGATTAAAACGCGTAAAGGGTTTTCAAGAGAAGATTTCTGTTGCTGTTGTTAAACGATTTGTTGTTTGTGAAACGACAACAAACGATTGTATATTTCTTTTAGCGATTTATGGTTAAGAATCAGAACAAATCAATGGCTTGATTGAAATGCAAATGCAGCATCCGTTTCTCATCATGGCTGCCCCTTTTTTAAATAAATAAATCTTTAACAAAATCAAAGAATGATCGATCGCCTTTTTCGATTTTCACTTCCGCAATGGATTTGCATTTATTTTGCCCTTTTTTGCCATTCTGCCTTTTAAACTGCCAGGCATAGGCATAATTTTTTTTTTAAAAGAGTAAATGTTTGTAATGTTTGTAATAATACGAGTATTAAAGCGTATAAAGTATTTTTCGAGAAAGTGACTAAAAAGTCACTAGAATTAAGACACTTTTTAGCTTCTCCAAAAATCAGCATCATCATCTTCATCGTCGTCATCATTATATGATAAATAAACAATAAAAAAAAAATACAACAAAAAAATACCCCACAAAACTAAAAACCGGAAAAAAACCATAACAGTTTCGCAGAAAATTTATTGACGAAAACCGCAATTAAAACTGACCTTGCACCGGCACAAGTCAGTGAGTAAGGTTTAGCACCGCCCGAATGCATTTCATCTTGTCCGCTGTCCGTTGTTCGCTGTGCGTTCTGCGTTCTGCGCTGTTCACTGTGCGTTGCCCGCAATCTTCCATCCGCTGTCCTTGTCCTTAGTGCGGCATCAGGCCCAACGAAGTCATAACATTTCACTCCTTTAATTTCTTATGCAAATATCCTTCGGCGTCATGAAGACGGCATGAAACTAAATATTATTAAAATCATTTCATTGCGCGAGAGGCCGAATCAAGTCTATCAAGACTCGGTAACAGTAAGAGTAACCGTAAAATCGAGGCAGACAGCTCCAGTTAATGCTGAATGCAAATCAACGCATTTAATAACACTTCTTACAACTTCTCGTTACGTCTGCCCATTTCTCTAGGTCTGCCCAGTTTGTGTTTGCATAACAGACAATTGTTAAAGGCGTCGCGACGCGTCGATAGTGACGGTGACTGCATACTGCAGTATCTGTTGCTGCTTGCGCTTGTTACAATTAAAGGCTCTCTCCATTTTTTTCTAAATAAAAAATGTAATTTTATAAAGCGCAGACCAACAACGCGTCATTCGTGAATCGCTTTTTTTTGCATTTTTGCTTTGCAAAAACAAATCATCTTGTGCTCTCATTTTAAGTGCGAAATTGTTGCGCTTGCAACGCATTGGCCGCATTGGCGTCATTCGTCATTTGCGAGCGCGGCAGTTTCGAAACGATTACCGAAACGCATCAAGGACAGTGCCTTACGGCTGCCGTCGCGCATTCGATTGCACCGGACTAAACGAGCTCGTGCACGCAGCACGCATGCGCGTGTACAGCAGCAGCAAACAACAGCAGTTAAAATCAAAAGTGAATTAAGACTGATTGGTCTAGACTCTAGAGAGAGGAAGTGGGTGAAGTGGGTCATAAGTCAGCAGGAGGATGAGGAATGAGAGAGGTCTGAGAGGGTTTACTGCATTGTGGTTGGTAAGTAGACGGCTACAGTCGAAGTTAAGTTTCGCGAGCAGCAGAATGCGTTTTTCTTTACACGCAAGAGATCATTTTAATGAGAAACTAGAGCACACTGAAAGAAAAGATGTTATCACAATAAAAACGTAACGAAAACTATAGAAAACTCAGCTATATTGATCGACAATTAGTGACCAATTTTAACTATTCGCCATTATCATAATTTAGATGGAATTTTGATAACTTTTGTCATGATTTATGACAATAATTGACAGTAAAATTCTATTTTTGATAACTTTTGTCACATTCGTGTTAAATAATTGAGATGTGAAAAAGCAAAAAAGGCTGAAAACTTGATGATGGCATCTTCCATGACTTATAAAATTCTTCACCTTCTTCTTGATCGCCTTTCTAAAATATTCCCATTCAAATAAATCTTCTTTCTTCCGATTATACGAACTCTTTTGTACTTTTTGGACTAATTTTAGCAGTGCACCGAATTCGCTCGTTGATGCTAATCAACACTTTGCACTGAATGCGCCACCTCAGCAGCTACTCGTCGTCACCGTCATCGTCATCGTCATCGCCTTCGCCTTTGCCTTGCATGCGCCGTTGCGTTGCCGTTGCCGTTACCGCCTTTAATCACGCACCGTGGGCCAAGCAATTATTTTTAGTACAAACGTACATTGTTGCTCTCGTTTGGTGCACTTTGCAGCAAATGACCGACCGAACACGAAAGGTCGAAATGGCACCGAAAAAGCCCTCCCTGTGGATGGCTGTTTTCTTTGCTGTTGTCTTCATTGCGCGCCAAATTATTATAGCGGTCGAAGTGGTCAGTGAATGAGTCTGATGAGGTTGCATCATTGTAAGGTGCCTTAGGATTCAAATACTCAAGACACCGTCTCTCTCTCTCTCTCTCTCTCTCTCTCTCTCTCTCTTGATGCATCCTGCTTACTCGCCTTCATTCATGAATGAACTCATTGAGGTCTCGAGGTTCGTTTATTGGCCGCCCTGTAAATTTAGACATTTCTGCAAATTTCAGCCCATGCGCCTCAGGTTATGCTACATGAACATGAGCATTGAGCATTGCGATGGGAAAGACTTGACTGCTGCTCCGGTGCAGGCTCCATTAAGCACGCAGCGAGCCGGTAATTAAAATGGCGGCTTGATGAATTGAGACTGCGCATAATTAATTGAATATTTGTGCAGGAGCTGCGGTTGCGTGTAAGCAGCGGTCGGTCGGTCATCATGGCTCGAGCCTACTTTTAGGAAGTGAACGGGTACTGTTTTGTTTCTGTTTTTTTTTATGACAAATGACGGTTTACTTTTTCCTCAAACGTATCGCGGAATGTACTGCCGCGTGTGTTTAGTCGATCAAAAGCAAAAGAATTTTTTCCTTTACCGAAAATTAAGCAATAAATCAAAGGACTCAGCCTCAGTGCTGCCGGCGGTTTTCTTTGCTGTACGCGGCCAAGGATTCAGGATTCTCGCCAACACGATGCCAACGATTTGATAAGAATTTTCGTCAACAGCGCGATTAATTTTAACGACACGCCCCTTCACAGCAGTCAACAAATATTAGTTTATGAGAGAAAAGAAAGTGCAGTCAGTTCAGTTCAAAAATGTTAACTCCTTTTGGTTCTTGTTCGTTCTTTTTCTTGAAGAAGATGGTTTGTGTGACCGAAAAAAAAAAAAAGAATTTGTTTTAAAAGAAGAACTAAAATTTTTTTTTAACGCGCTAATATTAAAATTTGTTGGAAGCCCTTTGAATTGAATTGACTTGACTTGACCGAAACATTTGCACCAGTCAGTCTTAAATGATTATTTCTTTGCTCTTCTTGCTCTTCTAGTTCTTATTTTCTTAATGCAAACTGAAAGGAAAAGTGCTTCTTCTGCTTTTGCTTTTTCTTCCTCTTCTTTATCTTCTCTTCTTTCTCAAATAATCAGCTTAACATGATGTATGACATGACAAGTTGTATTTAAAGGCATTGTCCTTGAACGGCCACTATTCGAACGATCTTCGGGCCGTTCGGATGGTGATGATGATACCTTACCATACCATAATGGTTTTATTGTGTTAAACTACGAGTATCTCCGCATAGAAAAGATAAAATTGTAGGCGGGTTAATTGTTGAGCATTATAAAATTCCTTCCAGTTAGAGAAATGCCAGTGTCTCATCCTGGGTCCTTCCTTCTTTTGTATTATTTCAAAAAGAATTCAATTTACAATGCAACAAGTGCGAAGCGAGTATAGTAAAACATATAATATACGCAATTTATAAAGATTTAAGTACATTAAATTTAGTTAATTCTATAATATGATCTTCTTCAAAACAATCTCGATGCTCTCGATGCTTTAATGACAACACAAATTTTGACATTTTAAGACATTTGGGTTTTTTATTAAGATGTCCTTAAGAACTTAATAGATTTAAGCGGATTAATTAATTTAATAAATAAAGAGAAAGTGAAGTAAGAATTGGTGCCCCCCCCTCTCTCCTCGCCACTCACCTGAACCTCTTTGTTCTCAGAAATTTTCGTAAAGATCTTGAAACCTTGGAGAGTCTTTTTTAACCGAAAATATTCTGATCGCAGCATAAATTTTAAAAACTACTTCAAAAAGTAGTTTGTTTTAATTTCTATTTAAATATTTAAGGCACATTTTAATTTATTTTATAATTTTTCTTTTATTCAAACTTCTTCGATAATAATTGTTCGATAGGATATTCTTATAATGTACATACATTTAAAAATATATAATATTTTTTATATTCGCACTAATATTTCGTTTTAAAAACCTATGTAAGTTATGAAAAATTTGAAAAAAATATTTTTCGTAAAACGGCTATAATTTGCAGAACCTTTTTTCTAGTAGTTTTTTTGAAGATATTTTTTTTAAAAAACTTTTCCATAAAATAATCCTGTTGAAATACATTAGCCACAAAATAATATATTAAAAAAATACTGACATTTTCAGTAATTTCTTTAAAATTTCGCACCTCTTTTCGTACTTCAGGAATTTTCGTGAAGATATTGAAACTTTGGAGAGACTTTTGCAAAATATTCTGAGCTGAAATTTATTAAAAGCGTTTTGAATTTGAAAGCGACTCAAGTAGAAAATGTTAGAGGCGGGGCTCCATTTGATTATTATTAAGAACTAAATCTAATATAACTATTAGATCTCAATTTAAATTGAAAAACTTTTAAGAAAAGTGTAATAAATATTAATGAATTTTTTTTAAGTTTTTTAAATTGAAAACTTTTATGAAAAGTGTAATAAATATTAATGAAATACTATTTTTTTTTATTTAAAACATATTAAATCTTAATTTTTTTATATTTTAATTTAAAAAGAATTTCTAAAATCAGCAGAAATCAGTTCTAAAATCAGAGGTAATAAATTCTGTACAAAACAACGTCCAATTATAATCGAAAAAAGACCGTTTATTTTGAAAGTGTCAAATTTTATTTTTTTTATTTCGAGCTATTTATCGATTTGAGCTTTTAATGTCAAGCAATTCTTGTGGATAAGAAAGTTTTGTTTTGTAAAAATCTAGGTTTTGAAAAGATTAATATCTACATTTATGGAATATAAAACGATTCCATAAGATTACGATTCCGATTTTGAAGTGCACTTACGCTACTTTCATAATAAACGGTCCATGTAAAGAAGATTTTATAATGAAGAACCATTTGGTGATTTGATTGATTGATTGGCAACGGATTTTTACCGACGACTAGTTTTCTAAAACTGATGCATCATTAATCTGCACAACACTTGAAGATGTCCGCCCAAGTCTTTTGCAGCACCTACATACTTCTCTTCTCTTAGCATGTCCACGAATATGTTTCATGCTACAATACTAGAAATATGTATATAATATGCATTGTACGAGTATTTAGTTGACACTACGCACATGCCAACCAGAGAAGAATAAAATAAAAACCAAGAACAAACACAATGTGGTCACAGCAGATAAGATGCAACCCTTGGAACCTTGACCATTGTCCTTGTTTGCTTCCGTTCTTTGTTCGGCAAATAAGCATATGATGGCTTTTTCTCTACCGCTGAGCCGGTACAGATTTTGAAATCATTTTTTTTTTGTCGCATAAGAAAGGTAACAAACAAATCCTGTTTGAATGCAATATCTTTTTGCAATATTCACGCCTCGCTCCTACTGTCTCGATCCTTGCGTGCATTGACAATTTTTGACTGTTTCTTGCACTGCTTCTTGGCCTTTGTGAACAATGGCAATAGTACAAAATAAACCTATTAGTTTATATACATAATAGTACGTAAGTTGTTGGTTTTTGGCGCCTGCTGGGTGTTACCATATTTACCGATTTCGTTAAATAATCCATTGTTTCAGTGGACTGGAATGCACAGTTATTTTTTGAAAGATGCCGAAACGGTGACAGCAAGTTCTTTGTTTCTGCCCTGACGACAAAGCTGGTCGATTTTGCAACAATCCGGATGACGTGAATTTGTCTTTGTGCCTGCCTGCCTGCCGCCTGCCTTTGTACGCTTCAAGGAAAGCAACCAGATGGTTAATGCCAAAGGAATGAGTTCACGGTGCCTCTCGAAGGCGCATAGAATTCGGTTGTCTTTAGTCGTTACTTCACGCAGTGCAAAATATATGTAATTTTCAGGAACAAACAAAAATTATTGAGTTTTGCTCAAAATCCCCGGAAAATGTTTTTCAAGAAAAAAGCTATTAAAAAAATTTAAAAAACTACTTTTAAAAAAAAATCACCCTCACAGTGCGATTTTATATTTTTGCTTCAGTTTTTATAAACTATTTAAAGCACATTTTAATTTATTTTATAATTTAAATTTTTTTTAAATTTTTTTTTATTCAAATTTCTTCGATAATAATTGTTCGATAGGATGTTCTTATAATGTACATACATTTCAAAATATATAATTTTTTTTTAAATATTCGCACAAATATATTTTGTTTTAAAAACTTATGTAAATTATTAAAAATTTCAACAAATATTTTTCGCTAAACGGCTGTAATTTGCAGAACCTTTTCTAGTAGTTTTTTAGAGCAACTTTTTTTCAAAAAACTTTTCCATAAAATAATCATGTTGAAATTCATTAGCCACAAAATAATATATTCAAAATATACTGACATTTTCAGTACAATTTCTTTCACATTTCGAACTTAAAAAACTTAAGACTTGAAAATCTGATAAAAATATTTAACCCAAAAAACACCAACCTATATTTTCTCTACTTCCATGGAATTTTTCGTTAAAAAATTCAGATTTGAAAGATTTGAAATTTTATTTAAAATATCACCTTTATTGTATGGTTTTATTATAAAGAGCATAATATTTTATTGTTTCTTTAATGCTATTTGATGCTATTGAAAGCTAATAGCATCATTTAACGCTATTATCCAAATGCATGGACAATGCATCTTTTAACAACTTTGCGCATTACAAATGCAAGCTGACGATTTTAAGATGATACAAAAAAACTTATTTTGTAATAAGGAATAATTTTTTTTTAAATGATACGAGTATAAAATGGTTTGAAATCCACCGAAAACTAGACCATTTCTACCTTCTTCAAGGAATCCTGCGGTTAACCTTTTGTATGGCTAAACGTTTCAATTAATACGCCTCATTTCACACCTTTTTCGCCAAATAATAAAAAAAAGTTATAAATACATTGAATCAGGTGCTCAAAGGCAACGACGACGACGACGACGGCGGCGGCGGCGTTGGCCGCGAACGTCTTTGAAGTAGCGCGCCTAACAAGTTCTGAAACTGGGTCAACGTTTGAAAGTACGAGCCGGTGAATCGTAGGCACATTCTTTCCGCTGTTTATTGTGTTAATGATGCATAATGAATATCGTGATTGTCCTTTCTTTTCTTTTTTCTTTTCTCAAAGGCCTACAAAAGACGCGCATTGTTTTGCCGCCACAGAGACAAACAACTGCAAGACAATGACGCGAATTATTGCGTTAAAAAAGAAGCAGGATTCCAGGAGGCCGACCTTAAAATATTACTACAAGTATCTATTTTGAAGGCTAAGCCGATACGCTGTGATCAAAATCCTATTAATTTTCCATAATTGATACTTCATTTTCCTCACTTTGTTTTTCAATTTTGTTGGTATCCTTGCGGGATAGAATATATCCTTCTTCTTCGTAAGGACTTTGCTTCGTAAGGACGCTGCTTGAAGGCTCTTTCATCGAATATAAGATAAATTACAAAATGGTTAAAAGAGCTTGAACAAAGAAATTGATCCTAGCATTTTGTTGTTTGTTGGCAGAGAAAAGAGAGAAAAAGAGGGGGGGGGGGGGGGGGGGAAAAGATAGAGAGTGTATTCAAGTTACTTTTTGTAACATTAAAAATAAATTTTTCCAGCATTTAATTGTGTAAAAAATCCCTGAAAAAGCACGTTATTTTTACGAGTATGTTGAGGAAGAAATTTTTTCCTAATTTTTTTTTTAATTTTTCTGCTGTTTTTTCTTCTTCTTAAAAACACTTAAAACACTTTCTAAATAGTTAATGATTTTGTGAAAAAATTTTTTTTTATTAGTTCTAACAAATTGCTTTTTTTTAAAAACAAAAAAAAAACAATAAAAAGAGCAGGAAAACTCGGAGCCGAAAAAAAACTATTTCTGAAAAGAATTGTCACAAAACAACGATCGATCGTTTGCAAGAATATGGTTTCTATAAACAAAGAATCAAAAACAAAAAGAGACAGACCACTTTGATGATGACACGCGAAAAAAAAAATGGGACTAACGAGCAGGATTGTCGAAGCAGCAAACGATACAGGCCGAGAGTAATGAACGAAAACATCACTTCCTTGAAAGAATTGAACGAAAGGTGGAGGCGGAGGAGGAGGAGGAAGAACTGAAACAACTTAAATAAAAGAAAATAAAAGAAAATTGAAAACAAAATCATTGCAAAATCGTTGCAAACAGTTGCAAACAGTTGCAAAATCGCCAAAAAGTCAAAAGACAGACGACCGCAAAAGTTTGCAAATCGTTGCAAAATCGTTGCAAACAGTTGCAAAATCGCCAAAAAGTCAAAAGACAGATGACCGCAAAAGTAAAAAGCACGAAGTGAAAGCAGAAGAAGAAGTAGTAGTAGAAAGGGAGGCGGCGAAAGGGAAGGAAAAAACGATGAAGTGATAGTGGCGGCAGTCTACAAGGTTTGCACCTGTCGTGCGTGCGGCCCGGCCCCTACAAATACAAGTACACGTCGCGACGACTAATGCAGAAACAAAACGCCACGAAACAACCGATGCGATAACAACAAAAACAAGAACAGAAAAAGAAAAAAAAATTAAGAAAAAATAAACGAAAATAGTAACAAAAAAAACCAAAATAAAAGAAAGAAAAAACAGAGCAAAACTCAATGGACGCAGGATTATGTTGTGTCGCGGAAGTGCGACGTTTCGAAAAAGCAACTGCATACACCTGCACAAGGATGCAATTCCTTGCGCTCTCTCTCTGCCTCTCTCTCTCTTTCTCCGTCTTATTTCTTTTAACTGCATAAAAGTAACAAAAAAAAAATGTTAAACAAAATAAGAAAAAAACCGACAAAATATAGCAAAAAAATAAAAAAAAAAAAATTTAAAAAAAAAAAAAAACAAAAACAAATAAAATAAATATAACAATAACAAGACATTGCATGAATCTATTGTAAAGAAAATCCTAGAAATAAATTTCTTTCGGAGAAAAAATTGCACTTGTTGCACCGAAGGAGAAATAGGAAGGAAAAAAGGCGTTGGTCAGTTGATAGACACGCCTTCAGGTTAATTGAAATTTTCCGAAAAATGAGGAGGATGAGGCCAGTAAGATAGACAGACAGATAGACAGATAGACAGGCCTTCGGAAATGCAATTATTTTGTGACACGCAAGTTCTCAGGTCTTATCGTTGATTTAACGCCACAATGACAGTTATTGACATCTGAGAGATATTTTCTAGTAGGTACATATGTACCGATCGGTAAAAATCCAGTAATGGATTCTTAGGAAATCCGCCTAATTGTGGATTATTGTGGTTTGTCAAGTGCAGAAGAGTTTTTTTGGTAACACTAAAATTTTACGATGAGAATAATAAGTTCGAAGGTTTAAGATATAAAATTAGGAGCTTTAAAAAAATCTTTATTTGAAAAAAAAAATACAAAAATACAATTTTTTTTGTGATCATTACTAAATCGATTTAGTATTATGTTATATATTTGATACTAAAGCGAAAATTAATATCCATTTTGAATGACAGAAAAAAAAATTAAAAAAAATTTTAAAAATGTGATAATGGAAATATCCATTTTTTTCCTGTCTTTAAAAATGGATATTAATTTTCTTTTTAGTATCAAATATTAATATGATACTAAATCGATTTATTAATGATCACAAAAAAAGTACCTTTTCGGTACATCAACGAAAGAGTCTTCTAAGATTTTCTGACTAAAATTATATACATAATCTTGAAGTGTTCTAAGAAAATCGGAATTTTTTTTTTTTTAAATTTGCAAAAAAGATCATTTCTGTTGATAAAAAAAAAGGAAAAAAAGATGATCGCGAAAAAAATTACAAACGAAAAAACACAAAAGACTCACTATGCGAATACTAAGCTTTCATTTGTTTGTTGTTGTTGTTGTTGTTTATGACTGGCTTATATGGTAGGTACATGTTGTTATAATGCAAGTGCATTATTCCCGCGCTGAAAACTTTCCGCCTGCGATCGAGCGGGCCGATCCACGAACCGCTCGATCGATCGAGTTATGATTTCCGTCCTCTTCGAATGGACGCAATAATGCATGCGCATTTAGTCAATATTATTCGCTGTTTGTAGATTTTCTGGTGGTCACTCAATATTCTGGCACATTGTGGTGCAGACTGACAATCTGACTGGGCGAACTTTCGCGCCATCCGCCAACCGCGCTCTGTGCAGCGTACACCAAAGCGATCTTCAAAATATTACGCCTGTCACAATCGAAGCCTACACCGCAACGGCGATGATGTTATGTCGACGACAAAACGACGGCAACGACGCGGACGACGCGGACGACGACGGCAACGACGACCAGAAGAACAGCGGCGACAGCGGCGACGGCTTCAACGACAACGACAACGACTACGTCAATGAAGATGACTACATCAATGACGACGACTCTGTCAATGCCAATGACAACACCGAACGGTGCAAAAACGGACGCTTTTTGTGTGAAGTTAATAATACGTTTGTCATGCCTACATTAGCGAAGGGAGCGAGCCCGTCTGCCAGTACGAGTATCTGGTGAATGCCACGAAGCAAACTTGGCGGAAAATGTATGCAACATCTCAGAGTCAGAGCGTTGGACGGACAAGGGCTGAGCAGTGCACGGACAGACACGAGAAGGTCCTCTCCCCGTCCGCGACGGCCGGGTGGCGCGTTTGGTTAAGGCCATGGCAAAGAAATGGATACTTGGACATACGTAACGTCGTGTTTGGTACCGCTTGGTTTCAGTTTCAGAAGAAGAACATGGAGAAAAACGCACAAAAAGCCAACGAATAAATTTATGATTTATTAAGGATACTTCTGATTACAAGATCTGGGCCGGACAAAGGGGGCGGCGGCAGGGGTGCCGCGATCGAAACGTATAAGTTATAAACGCTTAAAATATTAGTCCTTATTGAGGTTATGCTGCTGCGGAGCAGTGCTAAACCCGGAGCCGAGGAGCCGTGGCCGGAGCGAGAGCTGAAGCCCTGATTTGTTTAACATGAGTCGCGAGATGTGTTACGATTGTGACAGTGAATAATTTGAGGAATATTAAATGGATGAAATGTGCAGAAAAGAGCAGTTTGAGAAGAACAAAAGGACAAATAAAGAACAAATTTTTGTATAAGTAAAAAGAGGCTTTACTAAAAAACACTGAATTGAAGAGCCGCTTTTCTTTGTTCAAGCAAAACATATTAAAAGAGTGCAGTATTGGCGCGCTCAACGGCTCAGACTGCTCTCTCTCTCTATGAAACGGTAAAGCATATGCAAACGCAATAAGAGAGTGCAAACTCAACCAAACTGAGCTGAATAAAATTGCGTGTGTTTGTGTAGCTACGCTCTCCCGTGAATGGGTTTGCATATGGCGAGCCTTAAAGTAAAAGCAAACTAGAAAATTTCACTTTTTGCTGTAAAACTGTTTTGTTTAATCTTTAGAAATAATTAATATATCGCATGCAATATCGTTGCGGTGTGAAGCAACGCAATCTCGATTACCGACACCTTACAATTATTCCTTTGCAAACTGACGCCATTCTACGATACCATTTTGCTAGTAGTGAAACCTATACCGATTTTAATTAGTCCCTCCGGCCTCGTTTCCTCTACATTTCTCCTTTTAATTCAACAACAACAACAATCACTTCCATAATAATGCCGATAGTAATCTCTTCTTCGCTTTGACTCTAGCGACAAAACCATTATAGACCATTGTCAAATGGTACCATTTGGCATCGGATAAAACACCGACACCGACACCGACGTGAAACACGCGAAATGTTAATCGTATCCGCATTATTCAGATTTTTCTCAACTTCGAACATCGAAAGGAAAACAATTATTCAAAACATTGTTCCGCCGCTTCGGTAACAACATTTTGCGCCACTTAATCAATCGAATTCCAATTGAAAATTGTTGTTCGACCAACAGCCAACAAACACAAACAGTTCACAGCTCTTTGGTTCTTTTTGCGGCCGTTTGTCGCAGCCCCAATCACAGCGTCTGGTCAACAGAACGTCATCTGGACGCCAGAGCTTCATGAAAACGAGCGCAATTTAAATCATTTCGTTGACCGTATGCACAATAAATGGAACGGATCCGACTAAATCGCCCTCAACCTCTTTGATAAAGTCAGTAGAGCATTAAAACCGGACAACTATGGGCACCAGAAATCGAGAAATCGCGAAATCTGCGAGGAGTGAGGCACCAGAAGGTGCTACCAGCAGGCAGGATGAACAAACAGTTGTTCAGAAGCGGACGGTAGCTTTGAAATCGATATGCAGATGATGCTGATCACTTTTTCTTATTCTGGCCGATCGTTGGTTAAATGTGTATACAACAAGAACAACAGCTACGGTAGCAGCCACATTGAACTAACAAGAAGCAAAGCAACGACAGTTAACCCTGAGCAAGCGGCCCGCATTTTGTCATCTTTAAAGTGCCTGCAACCAACAGCAGCTACACAACAACACTACAGACCAATAACAAGATCTCAGCAAGATCTACAGCAGCAACAAATACGTACAACAGCAATGTCAAAAAGCTGTTGCAAAATCAGTGAGAGCCGCCGAATTGAAAGGTCGAATTCAGTTCGCAAACTCAGTTTGTCTCAGTGATCATGCGAGATATCGTCGATGGCGATGTCGTTGTCGTTGTCGTCGATCGACTGACTGTTGGCGAGACATGCGCATCCGTTTCGTAGTCAACGAACAAAGTCAGAAATCTTCAGACGGACAAATATATCGTATTTTCTTCGATCTTATTATCGCCAACAGTTGCCGGACATTTGGTTTCCTGTCGTACCGTCGGGGGACCGAATGCATTGCTATCTCAGTCTGTTCTAAAATCTGAGCAACTAAATACAATACGATCGCAGCGGAAGTTTATGCTGATCGATCATTTGCTTTATTTCGTTCATATTGGATTTATGTATATCGTTAATACGCCTCCGAAATCCAGTCAAAGCCTGACTAGCCAAATTCTCATTAATTGAAATAATAAATATCTATGATTGTTTTAATACACGACAATAAGCCGCCGCCAGCTGGCGATCGATCGGATTCTCGTTGTGCGCTGTTCCTTTGATTTAAATATATCGTAAATCGAGAGACTGAAATACGGCACCGACCTTCTCTTGTAATACCGCGCCCAAAGCAGTACCGTTTGTGTCTATGCTGATGATCATCTCAATAGCATATATAACAGGTGACACAACATGATCGCGAAGCCAAAATGTGCATCTAACAAAACTTAGAAAAAATTATTCTGAATTATAAGGACAAATGGATTAGCCGGCAAAAAACTGAGAAAAGGCATGCAAGGAATAATGAGAAGTATGAAAACTTTATCATATTTTTCATACGAGAATGTTGTTAGACATTTCAGTAGTTAAGCCATGAAATTTATATAGAAAATAGCATTTAATTTAGATTTCGCTTAGTCCATCTGAACGTCCGTATTTTGCATGGAGAAGCTTCTTTATACTACGATTTGTACGACAGCTCTCAAATTATTAAGTATAAGAAAACTGAAGAATAAACTTATGCCGAAAAATAACGTGCTTCATAAAGTATTTTGTAGAAAATCATCTTTCTTTCATAATACAAAAAATTAGATGGCGCACCCTGTATATACAATAATTTTTTAATAATTTATTGATGCAAGAAATTCCAAGTAAAAATAAATTATTAGTATTTATCGCTCAAAATGTCTTTATTGGTTCAGTTTAATGTCCTCCATACACTTAAAATTAAATATTTATTATATAATACTTAGCTCAAAATCATTGTCTTCCATTAAAAAAAAAACTTAAACTAGAGAATTTAATTTTAATCTAACTGCAGGCACATTCAAGTACTTTTGTACACTTTGGGCTATAATATCGTAATAAAACTTTACACAAAAACTTAATATAAGACGAGGTAATACGAGTACATTTTGAATCAGCAACGATTTGTCCAACCATCCACCGATCTTAGATATCGTCCTGCCACAGCGAGATGTAATCAAGTAGCTCCTCGTCCTCAGTGGCCGTGGTCGCGTGGTAGTCTTCGTACGCTTTGGGCTCGAATTTAAAAGGAACGCTTGGAGGACTGTAGAGATGCGGTTGGTTGGCTTGTACGTGGTCGTTGTTGTTGCTAAACAAGGCGGACCAGCTAGAATCTGACGAGGCGGAAGCTTCACTGCAGACGGAGGAATTGGTCGAGGCAGCGGGTGATATTAATTGCTGTTGTAATAGCTGTTGCTTATTAACGCCATCGGCAAAGTTGTACTGACAGTAAGTGGAGCGCTGTTGAAGTGGCAGCGGCGCTTGTTGACGCTGCAGCAAATACACATTGTCCGGAGCCGGCTCTGAGGTTGCTGCAGTATTGCTGCTATGACGCGGCGGCGATGGCGATGCACTGAGTGAAACCATGGAGGTACTCGTGCGGCGGCTACTGCAAGAACTTACGCTCGATGCATCGCTCTGATCCACTTCGTCGATAACACACTGCAACAGTCGTATATACTCGAGGGCCATGCGAAGTGTGTTCACTTTGCTCAATTTCTTATTGGCACCGGGTCCGCTGCCGCCACGCCTGCCGTTGCTCAGGTCAGCGACAATGGCTTGTGGAATGTGTTGGCGCAAATTGAGGAAGCCGTTATTCACCTGCTTCACTCGATTACGTTCGCGTGCGTTGCGGCGCACAACGGATGGATGGTTCGAGTCGAGTGCGGCACTAGGACCACTGTTGCTGTTAGTGCTGTATGGCGATTTCGAATAGGGCATATAAGAGCGACGACTCGGACTCATGCTGGGGCCCGGCCTTGTTGAGGTGGAGACAGGTGCGGGCGCCGGTGCGATTGGCCGAAGCTGCTGCAGAAGTCGCGAGTGGCCAGCGGTTGATAACGTTTTGTGATGAGGCTGATGTTGCGGTAATTGCTGTATACTGCCAAGTGCCATTTTACACACTATCGTTTAGCGTCCAATAAATTCTACACAACTTGACTCAAGACTCAACGTGACGAAGATTATAATCTGCAAGAAAATGATTTTTGTGTTGATGCGTCGTCGATCTAGTTCTTCGCTTGTTGGCCACTTGAGCCTTAATGATGCCCTTTTCCTGACTGCAACGCATTTTGTACCTTCTCTGATTGAAGGCTGGATGTAGAAGTTCCTTCAGCCATTTACCTGGACTGAGCGATTTCTCCACCTTTACCGTCTGTTGATCAGGTAAAATGATTTGCTTCATTACAAAGAGAGCGCTTTCTACTCAGTGATGCATTAAAGGATCTCTTGGCACAATCAACGTCGCTCTGCTGCAGCAGCGAGCATCTGCATTGTTGATTGTACGAGAGCACAACGTTGTTGTCAATAGATGAGCTTCTTCTGTTCATAAGATTTCGAATTCAAATCTCATCCTTTCCGTCTTTCTCTCGCTCTCAATGGGTGCCTCTTTTCACTCCTCTCCGTAACTCAGTCTATCTCTCACTCTTGCGCTCGCTGTGTCTTTCGCTCATCTTTAAATTCATTTCTTCTTGTTGTTGCATTTTTTCCCCTACCTTGATTACTCTTAAAAGACTTCTTAAAGCCATCTCTCAACTGGGAACAGTTTCTCTTCCCTTTTTGCCACTTTTCTGTTGTTTGGTATTTTTATTTTTTCTTTTTTTTACCAACTTAGACCCTTCTCTCAATTTTTACACTTTGGTTTTGGTTTATAATAGAGTCGCGTGCCGTCACTAAAACCAGTTTTAAAATCAGACTTACCCTGATCTTCAAAATTTACTCCGAGATATTAAAATTTATCGTTTGAGATGTTAATGTCTGGCGATAAATTTTAACCAGCTGCGATCGAAATATCGCATGCTATTTTCATATTTCATTGGTTTTCTTTTTCGGTCTTCATGGTCAATCTTGATTCTCGTTTGAAGTGCTTACGTTTTAAAACATTGATCAAATGATTTCGTTTTGATACGAGTACTATCTGCTTTTTATAGATAAGGTTTTTTATTGATTTTTTTTTCAATTATATACCACCAAATATATTAAAGAGAGAGGCAGGAGGAGGAGGAGGAGGAGATAGTAGTATTTTTTTACACCTACGCCTTTGTGTTAACCCAAAAAAAGGTACTTATTAAGAATGAATTTTGAAATTTGAATAATAACTGAAAGAATAGTAAGGTTTCAAACTACAACAAGCAGGATAAATACAAAATATTTCACTCGTATATTATTCGTATTAGAAAAGGGTTTAAAAGATTAAGTACTGGCACGTCCTTCTTCTCGTTAAGCCTCTCGTAAGCCTTCATCCATGTTACTGTAACCTTACTGAGGAGGTCTATACTGAAAAGGTGGTAATTACGGTTCAACGATGACGTGTTAAAATCATTAAAAAGGGTAATCACCAAAAAAAGGCTAAAACAATAGACGAATTATTGTACATTTGAAAGGCCGCCTTTATTACCGCGGATCTAACTAAGGATCGGATGGATCATCGTCGCTGGAAATGGCAGTTTTTTAAAGAAATATTGTAACGCAATACAAAGCCTAAAAAAGAATTAATAACTGGTTGTTTTTTTTTTTTGAAGAATATGTGGGCGCGGCGAGGCGCCACTATTAATCTATTTCAAGTAGATAACTACAAAGAAAATATTGCACACAGATCTCGTTAACTACTTAGAAATTTACTTTAGAATTCTACAAATTCCTTTTTTCCAAAGTCTCGAAGATGATAAACTAAGAAAAGTTCACAAAATGTGGCAATAATTTGTACAAATAATTTATACAAATTTAAAACTTTCATTTCAAAACAAATTTAAACTTTAACAAATTTATACAAATTCATACAAAATCATTTATCTAAGTTTGTTCGAAATTTATACAAATTTCATACAAAAACTATAGATAAAATTTTATTTGTAAGATAAGAACAAACTTTCCTTTCAAGAGAGAAAAATCTGCGAAATGTTTTTTGATTAGATTAATACGACCTAATTCATAAAAATAATCGTAAATCTGATTTATATACAAATTCGTTCTTGCAAGCAATGAATTTTTCTAAACAAATTTTGCAAAAGTTGTCAGCATTATTAGCATTAAAACTATAGCCACATGCAGTTCAGCACGTCCTGCAGGATTACAGGCATTCTGTGCACATTGATTGCAAACATGTTCAAATTTTCCTTGCACGTAGTACTCTTTCATTTCTAATAAACAACCTTTTATGTCGGAATAGATGCAGCCCTCGTAGTAAACTTCACCGTTTGCTATGGAAAATGAAATGGAATCGAAGATTATACGATTTAGAAAAATTATAATATTAAAAAAAGACGTAAGACGATTTACTTACAACTCTTGTGATAATCACGAAAGCATTCCATATACGGACTTGAAGTAGAAACCACATTCTTGTAGTACATCCCCAGATAATCGCGCGTTCTATTGGCCTGCGCGGCGGTGCATTGAATTTTTTGAGCAGATTTACAAGATTTTTTATCAGAGCATGTAAAACATTGTAGAGAAGAAGCTGTAGCGAAGAGAGTGTTCGAAAAGGGGAAAAAGTTGAAGAGAAAGGTTTACCAACAATACTTCTCTGTTTTATACTGTTTAATTAGTAGATTACTTAGTAGATTAGTAGATTACAGCACTATACTCTACTCCTGATTATTTGTTTTAATTGTAATAGCTTAACACTTACACAGCGTTACGTAACAAATTAACACCACGCCCAAACTGTATAAAATTCTAGTAGTAGTCATTTTGAAAACTTGAAATATAGCCGTTTATAGTATCGTTTATAGTAAAATAAACGATTCAGTAAGAATTAATATGTTCTTTCTTCGAGTATTGGCTGAAGACTAAATCCAGTGCTAAAGTGCTAAAATAATTACTGCGAAAATAACTCTAAAGCTATTCGAAAACATTATCGACCGTTAGACGTCAACGTTATAAACGTTAATATACTAATGCTTGCGTAACCTAAAATTGCGATTAACGTTTATTTATGTGTATAAAAAAGTGCTATATTTTTCAAAAAATACTTTGTATTGATAAAACCTTATCTATCTTAACTATCTGAATTTATGAAAGCTAAAACATGATTCATACTTCAAACTGCTGATTATGTCTTTTCTTAAGTTTTTTTTTATACTTTTCATTTATTTTGTATTTTATATACTATTCTCAAAATATATTAGCCAAAAAGTGTTAAAATAACTGAAACTCTTTAGAGTTTTAAGAATTTATTACAATGCGTTTTATGTACGAATTTCATTTTCATTTTAATTTTAATCTGAAAAATTATTAATAGAACTTGAGGAACGTGAAAAAATTATTAATAAAACCTTAATTCTAAAAAAATTCGAAAGTATATAAATGTAGTATTTTATAGGTTGCTTTGGATTTGAGAAAGAATTCCATGAGCATACAATCCTTTTTGCGACAGTCACTAAATAATCTACGCTTTATCTACGACAATATCTTAGATCCTCTGTTATTTTTCTTCATGATCGTAAAAGGGTTAATTAATGCACGTAAAGACTTGCTCGATCTTTTTGTATGCCTTCATTAAATATGCATAATAAATAAATAACAGTTTAAAATCTGCATAACTCTGCATCGGTCAACGATAGATGGCGTTGCAGATACGAATTACGAACCTTCAGAAAACAACTGAAGCGAATTTAAAGGAAGGAGCAGACAGAAACAAACCGACTGTGGTGAAAATTTGCATAAATCAATAAAATATCATTCGGTCAATTCGGTGATAATTTATAGTTGCAGAAGATAAATGCAGATGAGAGAGAATGGGTGCCGCCGCTCCGAAGAAAGGAAACCGCTTGAAATTCCACTGAAGTCGTGTTATTAAAACAAACAACAACCACTACAACAACAACAACAGCATACCCATTAATTATAGCACTCTTAAAAGGATTTTAATTTCCTTTCTTTCCTTCAACCCGAAAACCATGCGCTGACTTTGCTGAAACTTGTCACTTTTTTTCAAGGACAGTTTTTCTGGTTTCGAGGAAAAAGAAAATTGTTACTTGTTTTTGTTGCTTGTTTTTGTTGCTTGTTGTTGTTGTTGTTGTTGTTGTTGTTGTTGTTACTTGTTGTTGTTGTTGTTTGCTTGTTTTTGGAGCCCCTGCTCGAGTGTTGACTACCTCGGAACTACCTTCTGGCAACGATTTCTAAAGTTATACTAATGAGAAATCAACCAGTTTGCTGCCCACCAACCATTTAGGCCATTTAGACCGTTTAGAACCCAGCCGTAGAGTCCATATTTGCATTGTTGTCGCTTTGCCAGGGCGTAGTTTTCAAGGATTTCTGTGTTCTATTAACAAAGCAAATGCTTTTTGGGCGAAGGCTATTAGCAAGAGCTCAATGCTATACTCTTGATTCTATTTTTCGAATTTCGACTTTAACCGTTGGCAAGTCACAAGTGGTACCTGACAGACATTTAACTGTTCACACCTTGACACTCAGACAAAGGGTGTCAAACCCTTGTGAGTTTTGTGAAGTTCGAATTCTTTCACTGAATCCTCCTTTACTTTACATTCATCGAGAAGTTTGTACATACGAAAGCCATTGCATATTATTTAACAATGCGAAAAATGTGTACCTTAAGAAAGGAGAGAGAAGAGCAGAAATAGCAGCGAGCTGGAGAAAATGTTAGCCTTTCGGCTTGCCGCACGGCACGTCCCAAAATTTGTTGCTGTATCATTCTGCAGCAAATTCCATTCTGCCCCGTGGCGTCAGCGGGAAATCGCCGTAGATGGCATACAACCTGCTGTTCGAGAAGGTTGCTGTCTGTCTGTCTGTCTGTCTGTCTGCTTGTCTTTTTGTCCTTACTTCTTTTATAAGCTTTGTTGCATTTTCTCTTTCGGTTTCACGTTATGATGTCATAACGATTGTGTGACGATTTTCTTGGCAGCCTCAAGCTGTGTGCACTATTTATCGCCTGTTAGCGAACAAAGACGGCATGCAGTGGCCCATATTTTATTACGGGACGGCAATTCATGATGACTTTCAAAGAGTCCGATTTGCATGACATGCATCCGGAGCGGCGGAGCTGCAGGAATACCGGAATACAGCTGAGTTTATGATCAAGCGAGCATTTGAAGTGTCCAGCAGTAGTAGTAGTGTGCCGCTGTCCGTATCCGGTTTCATGCCTTAATTCCTTTATAAACCTACTTCCGTGTAATAAATAATCGGCAAGTTTCAAAGATTTGTTGATTTCGTATTAAAAGTATAAATTCGTATATTAGCAAAGAATGTTGTAAAGAGCAGAGAAACCATACCGAATTCGTTTGGTGTTAAAAATTTCTCGGAAATTCCATTCGAAATATTTCTGAACAGTTGTGCGGACTGTGAAAGCCAAGATGATGGTCGATTTTGTTCAAAACAATTGAACAAAAACCAAGATGAACCATCATTGACTTGCTTTGAAATTGATCAGATCAATTGGTTGTTGTCTTCGCTAATGCTCGTATGTCGTTTTCTCCTATCGAAAAAGAAAGAGTCTCATTTTCTCTCTCTCTGTTTTTTAATAACTAATTTGACTATTTTCTGACTCGTTTCAAAACATTAACGACAATAAAAACATATTAGCCAAGACAACAATCAATTGATCTGATCAAGTGCAAAGTAAGTCAATGATGGTTTTTGTCTTCGCTAATATGTTGTTTTCTCCTCTCGAAAAAAGAAAGAGTCTCTTTTCTCCGTTGTCTTTCTCTCTCTGTTTTTAATAACTGATTTGTTTATTTTCTAAATATTTTCAAAACATTAACGACATTAAAAACATATTAGCGAAGACAAAAACCATCATTGACTTAATTTGAAATTGATCAGATGTTGTTTTCTCCTCTCGAAAAAAGGAAGAAACGCTTTTTTCCGTTGTCTCTCTCTCTCTCTCTGTTTTTTAATAACTGATTTTACTTTTTTCTGTTTTGAAAAGAGTAAAAACATTACCGTTATTAACAACATATTAGCGAAGACAACAACCAATTGATCTCAGCAATTTCAAAACCAAGTCAATGATGCTTTCATCTTTTTTTTTTTTGTGCAATTGTTTTGATGCAAAATGATTTATGTTATTTTGTAATTAATGCGCAAGGTGCCCAAAAAAGACCCGCTTTCATGACAATCGAAGTGTTTGTGATATTTTCAGCACGTCACATCAAATCACACAATTGAGCTATATTGGAAGGTATTGTCTTTCGATTACTTGCTCTTATTCTTCGCCCATTTTGGGCTTTTTTTTAAGGTGATGAAAATGACACTGTTTGTACGTACGTACAATCGACAGTCGACAAGGACTATAGTACTCGTAAAAAGGGGAAAAATATTGAAGTGATACATGTTACGAGTTGTTATTGTTATGGAAGGTGTTCGGTTCGGTTTCAGTGAGCGCCTTGTGTTTGTTTCTCGATTGACAGAACGATGAAGGGATGGATGGATGGACGACTGGTTGCCGTTCGCGGCGACACTTTGTCGCCGTACCATCGAACGCTGATTCTTAAAATATATTTTATGACAGAACAATTACTTTTCGGGTGATTAATTGTTGTGCTGCGCTGCGCTGCGTTGCGTTTTGGCGGCAACGTTATCATTTTTCAAAGAAATTTCAGGACTCAGAACGGCGTCGCTTGAGTGTCGGGCACTTTATGACAGACCGTTGAACATTAATAATTTGGGATGAGAAAACGCAATGCGATACCACAGAAATCGCACGCAATGCGATGTTTTTTCCGAGCGAGAGTCGACGAAACGACGAATCGAGATTGAAGACGAAGCGTTTATTTTTATTGCGTCCAGGCGAGAGACAATCTCGTCTGACTTTTAGAAGAAGAGGAGGAAGAAGAGAAGAAGCTGAGTTCGGAAAAAAACGATTTTTGCCACTACCGTTTTCTTTAAAATGAAGCAAAATTCAAAGCAGGCGTTATTTGCACTAACTTTCGGCGTTCGACCTTGGCCATCATGATGGTGGTTACGATAAGAATAATCCTTTCGAACAGCAATTGTTGGTGTTGTTTTGGTTTTTTGTCTTCGACGCAAACCTCTTGGCTGCCGCTCTTTCGGGCCTCAGTGACACCAAGACACCACCAAGTGGTGTGTACCACTTTGCCCTGCCAGAGTACCGTGACTACGAATCGACGAATAAAACACTGCGCGCTCGTATGAAATGTTCCGTACACGAATTATTGACACCATAATCGCGAAGTTCGCATTAACGACTTCATTTACAGCATCATGACAAACAGCGCCAGAGTTATTTTAATATGAATATGTCCTTCTTTATTACGGCGCGCACGCCCCTTTGCGGCGACATAATCACAACGTAATCAAAAAGGGGTGACCACCACAGCCACCATCACAAAAAGACACCAGAAGAAAACAACACAATAAGCTTTCACTCTGTGGTGGTGGCGGTTGTTGTTGTTGTTGTTGTTGTCGGCGACTGTGGTATTTTTTAATAAACAATTAATTATTTTTGTAATTTATCGTTTCGGCATAAAAACAACGACGACAAAGACAATAAAGACAATAATGTCAATATAACACACGCATTTACACACACACACACAAACACACACACACACACATGATTAAGTTATCAATACAATTAATATTACATTTTTTGACAGTTTGCGATAAAGTCTTGACACAATAACAAAAATACTACAAAAGTAAGCAACCACAAACATTGCTCCACAATCAGCAAGTAACAACAACAACAACAGCAACCATTACACAAAAAAGCACGAAGAATGATGAAAAGTTACCCTTAGTCACTTTTGCTTGAAAATGTGTCGGTGCGCCGTGATCGTTGTTTCATCTCTTTTTTCGGCGGATCAAAAAAAAACAAGAAGCGCCGCAAAAGAAAACTTAATTAAACTCACAAAATTAAATAATTTGCTATATTAATTTTTTTAATACCACTACAACAACAACAACAACAATGCAGTGGCAGAGAAAAAAGAAATCGGCACACGCTCCAAACATCTTGCATCTCGCTGCTGCTACTGGCCGCTGATCAGCCGGCTGATGGTCGCGTACGATTTACCGTCTCAATAGCTTCCATGCGCCAATTAGCGAGTGAGAGGCAGGTTTTCATACAAGCCGCGAAACATTCAGGCTGCGTGTTGTGTGTCGTATGTCGCCTGCCGCCTGCCGCATGTCACACAGATCACGTCTCGCCCATTCGTTACACTTTATTGGGCCTGCCGCGCAAGCCATGCCCGCCATGCCCGCCGTCTTTGCCTTGCGGGACAAAGTGATTGAATGAGTGAAGGATTAAAGCACCTCCTTTTATCCGAACACTTCGGCTTAAGAAGATTTAATCAACTGCAGTCAATGGCACCAGACGAGTCCAAACAGTGTAGAGAGCGCCTTTCGTCAGTTTAGGTGCAAGGAAAGGCCGCTATTTTTCATTTTCACTAATTCATAAATGTTGAGAATGAAACAACAACAGCGACAAATTCAACAACAAGAAAACCAAAAAAAAAAACGATGCGAGAAATGCGAAAAAATTTATAAAATCCACTCAGACCAAAAACAAATAAAAATTAGCATATATAAACATACATAAACACACACACACACATTTACCCCAATATTCTCTGTCATCTTCACCGATATACCATCATCATCATCATAAACATCATCATCATTAACGCATACAATTCGTGATATTTTGCGACAAAGAAGCTCGAGCTCGCATTATTTGCGCAAAAATTCGTTTGCGTTTGGTTCTTTTTGATCATAATCTTCATAATATTTGTTGAACGATCTACTTTTTTGTGGTTGTTGTTTTGTTGTTTTGTTGTTGTTGTAGAGATTTTGGCAATGCATTAATTAAAATGTTGAAAGATTAAAGTAAGGCATAAAGAATTGACTGACGACGCTGACGATAACGATAATGATCAGATTATATTTTAATTGAGAACTTTAAAGGAACCGTTAGTCTATCTGATAAGATAACAAAATCTGATGATGATCAGGCCAAGTGTGGTCGGAAGCGGATCGCTGGACGATGATGGCCAGAAAATCTGCAGACAATAAAGACGTTACGTTAAGACGTAATGAAGACGATAACTAATACAGTTATGCGAAGTTGTATGGAAGTTATTTGAGGATAACTGCACAAGAAGAAGGAGGAGGAGGAGGAGAAGTAAAAGAAGGAGGTATAGGAGATTTTAAAAGGACCCTGGAGGAGTCGTATTTCTGCATCTAAAGTAAAAACGCCTTCCAAAGTCATCATGTCATGTTTTCTATTTTTTAAAATTGAGTACAGCAAAGATTACAAGAATCATTTAAATACCAAAATAACAAAATAACAAAATACACTTTTTTTTCTTAAGTTTCTTAAGTTTTTTCATAATATTTTTTAAACATCAACTCATTAAGCGCTTCATTTTCATTAACACGCATACAGCTGACGATCCTGGCGATGCGCGTCTGGCACTTACAGCTAGATTCAAAACTTTCACAACAATCGAGGACGCGGCTGACGTCCGGAACGCCGCTGCTGTTGCGATGACGCGCCACAATACGCCGCGTATACTCGTACAATATACGCCATAACGCTATAATGACAGACGCCAGACGTCAAGCGAAGTCAGTCGTCAGGCAACGATCAACGAGCTTGATGCCGCGATCGAACTGTCAGCAAAGTAGTCGTTGCTCGAACGACCATGCTGTATGATCAACAACGAACAACCAACAACCAACAACCAACAATCAACAATCAGCTTTGGTTCGTATCGCGCATTAAAAATCAAAATCAAAATCATTTTCAAAACGTTATAATTATAAGAAAAATTGTAATTGAACGAGTTTTGCCATCCAGCGCGTTGCGGCTTGACTGCTTCGGGGGGGAAAAAACAATTTCAAGTAGTAGTCAATCAGTCTGTCAAGTCGAAGTCTGTTAGTCAGACAGACAGACAAACAAACAGACTGGAGGGAGAGTCTAAAACGACCAGTTGCTAACAGTGAAAGAAATAAATGGACAACAAGAGAAATGGCCAATAATATAATTTTGCTATAATAGCATGAAAATAATGCAATAATGCAAATAAAAGAATGAAAATAAAATTATTGTTTAGAGATTTTTTTTTCAGTTACCTTTAAGAATTTCATTAATCATGAAACAACCCTTTCCTGCCTCTAAATTCTCCTCAATATCGTACAATATCATACCTCATAAATCATAAAAATTTCGAATTAATTTTAATATTTTTTGGGTGATCCAAAAGTACCTTTAGGATTTTTAATGAGAATATCTGTCAAACGCCCTGTTTGTTTGATGTCGTTTTCTTTTATTTTTCACCTGCAATGATAGACAATTAATTATTAAATTCATTTTAATTTTAAAACAACACAATCATATACGTTTGCCGCGCTTTATAAAGTCTTCACAATTTATTTGGAAAATCAGTGTTTTTCGATAAAAAATAGCCATCGTAAGTTACGTGATTTATTTGGCATAAACGTCCATCGGAGCCAACAAATTCTCTTGTTTACTAAGTATTTATTTTTACGCGATTATACTGTAGTACTTCGTTCGTAAAAACCAAAAAAGCTCGAACGTATTTAACTTTTTCCGTACGCAAATATTCATTCAGAATATTTTCACCGTGTACAAAGATATTTTGAACCTCAGACAATATAGTAATATTGTTATAATTGTTGTTGTTCTTGTTATTGTTGTTGTTGTTGTTGTTGTTGTGTCTTTAAAGCGCACCCGTCCAATTTACATGTCATGTGTCGCACACGGCCAACACGAACCATACGAACGACCTCAGGCCGGCGACCGACCATCAGTTATGTCGACAATAACAACAACCACAACAACAACCACAACCACAATGACAGCCACAATAAACGCGGCTAGTACTCAAACCAATCAACGCTGTGTTGTCAAGCGGCCTCACAGCAAACTCCCTGCAACCCTAAACACCGTCCCGCCGCGCCACGCCCCGCACAAGCCCACAATCCAACCTTTCAGCCTGCTGATTGTCTGACGTGCGACTGCTGCCTTATCAGTAGCAGCCAGTGTCCCCACAGACGGCCTCCGGCGCACTCGCCACGCACTACCTCCACCATCGCAGAGCGCCTCCTTCGACGCCTTACAAGCTTGTACACAATAGCTTGTAAACCGAAGCCGAAACCTGATATTCACACCGAGCGCACGACGTATGTACGTATACGTCGACGCGCCGACTGCAATTACGCGCGTTGGCTGAGTCCAACAATAGTCCAAGCGGCTAAGAATTCACAACGAGTCAACACCAACAACAACAACAGCAACACCGCCGTCAGCAACAACAACAACAACAACAACAATGATAAACATTAATAATCTTATGAAAGAAAATGTATGCGGCGGCGGCCAACGGTTTGGGATTGCCTGAACGACGCGGCTGAAGGTCTGTGAGAAGTCTCTGCAAAGAAAACAAAAGCTCAAGAGACACACCCCCTTCCCCCCTCCCTCCCTCCCTCCCTCCACCAAAGTGATACACATCGTTGCGCATGCGTGAAGCGATAAAATGCAAAAAAAATACGGCAACAACAGCCACAGCATCAGCAACGACAACCCAAAAGAAAGGCATGCACGCATGAATGCCGCACTTGACGCGCGACAATTTCACCTGTTGACACAGTAACTTATTTTTTGTCCTCACGCCGCTGCCACTGCGTGCCCGCCACCGTCCCCACCCCGCCCCGGCCCTGCTCCGAACAGGTTAGACTGCGGTTTGGTATGCAAAGCACCGGCAGACGACCGGTGGCAGCCTGCGGCAGCATGGCCGACCGCCGACTTGATAAAAATTAACAAATTTAAATAAAAATCGCCGCACAACAAAATTACCCGAGATGCAGCTTGTGCGTACGGAAGGAACTGGTTGTGGCGCATGCGGCGGCCACTTGCGCCGGGCAAGATAGTCGCCTTCTGCGGTTACTCCAGTGATTGTTGTCACCGAAAATATTTCGACATGCAGCCTGAACTGCAAGTCTGAAGATATAATTAAGAATAAATAGGGAAAATAAAAAAAACAAGCCGTATTAAAACACGATAAACAAAAGACTTAAGAAACGAACTCGCTTCGAATTTCGTTAAGAAAGAAAATAAGTTTACTTAAAAATTAAATCGTTTCTTACTAACACGGAGCATTTAAAAATAAATTTCTAGCCCTTTTTCACGCCCTTTTTCACTGGGCGTGGTTTGCTATTTACAGAAATTCCAAGATGTCTCTTTTTTCTGTGATTATATTGACAGGCTTCGCTTTATATATTAATTAACATATGCAAACATTTCGGCTCTGCAGAAAGATAGGTCTAAGAGACCCTCCCCCTCCCCCTGTCAATGGTTAAGGCACGGTGGGACCTCAGAAAATTGGTGCTGTTGTCGCATCAGCAGCAAGGCTTCTCCTATTCCAAATGCTTCACACTAAACTCGCCGCCACCGCCGCCTCCGTCGCTTGATTTATGGCCTTATTAAACCGCACTGTCTGTACGTTGTTCATCTTAGGCGGTGTATGGCCAACCATGCCGCTCCTGCCACAAAGCCCTCAATGAGACTCGCTGGTGCGTGAGTGCGCGCGTATCATGTCGAAGAAGATTGATTTTTCTTTGGGTTCCGTCTTTGTGACGCGACCCATGCCCGCCGCGACTATCGGCCACTTTGCACAGTGTGCCACTTTTGCGTTCGAAGGATGAATGGGTGCGAGCTGCTGATTTGTTTATTTAATCGACGAAGACCACCGGAGTTGTGCTGTTACCAGCAAAGATTATGATGATACCGAAGATGTAACAGCAACGACGACGGTGAAGACGATGATGATGATAAAAATGGGGAGCACAATGATGACTATGGAAACAATTTTCCCTTTGACGCAGGCCGGAAAGAAATAAGATTTTGGTATAAAATATAGTACAAAATTTGTGCAAGATTTTTTAAAAAACGTATTAATAAGAACGTGATTGTTCTCAAACGTTCTTTTATTGGAGAGTAAAAAAGTTAACTTGTTTTTCTTTCGGAAAATGCTCTCATTATTTTTACTATAATTTATATTATTATTGTCTATATCTATCAATAGACAGACGCTCGCAAATGAAAAACAATCCATTAAATCGTTATTGTTCACCACAGATTTTCTAAAGATCAGAGACGACAGACGGACAGGCCCCTTCGGAATTACCAAGTAAGAGAAAATTTTGATAAAGAGCAGATTCTGAGAATTTTAAAACTTGTATAGTCCTTACTCGTCTGCTAAATTTATTTATTACATGATTTAGCCTCGTAAAATCTACAAAATTAATTTGATTGCATAAACTGATGAAAGTTTGTAAAACAAAATGAGCCGCAGTAATGAATATGCGTGAAGTACGCATAGTGAACGCATGCCAACCGCATGCCAATGGCGTGCACCTCAGCCGCGGTGCATGTGCTAAAAATATGAAAAATTTTAATTAAAATGCTAATTCTGACCTTGAGCCTCTACCGTGCTAATTAACTTTAAAAGGAGGCTCATTAAAAAATGTACAGGGTGCTTGCCCTTGGATTTACACAAAATTATGGAGGCTTTAAATGGAGGCTCATTAAATTTACAGGGTGCTTGCACGTGAATTTACACGAAATTATGGTAAATAATTACCGATTACTAAAAAAAAGTTTGCTTTAAAAGGAGGCTCAATTAATTTACAGGGTGCTTGCACTTAGAATTACACGAAATTATGGTAAATAAATAGCGATTACTAAGTAAAAGTAGGCTTTAAATGGAGGCTCATTAAATTTACAGGGTGCTTGCACTTGAATTTACACGAAATTATGGTAAATAATTACCGATTACTAAAAAAAAGTTTGCTTTAAAAGGAGGCTCAATTAATTTACAGGGTGCTTGCACTTAGAATTACACGAAATTATGGTAAATAAATAGCGATTACTAAGTAAAAGTAGGCTTTAAATGGAGGCTCATTAAATTTACAGGGTGCTTGCACTTGAATTTACACGAAATTATGGTAAATAATTACCGATTACTAAAAAAAAGTTTGCTTTAAAAGGAGGCTCCATTAATTTACAGGGTGCTTGCACTTAGAATTACACGAAATTATGGTAAATAAATAGCGATTATAAAAAAAATATGCTTTAAATGGAGGCTCATTAAATTTACAGGGTGCTTGCACTTGAATTTACACGAAATTATGGTAAATAAGTTACCGATTGCTAAATAGTTACTGATTTCTTAGGAGCATGCATGCTTTTTACCAGAATAACGCTCAATTGTTGATTTTCGATTATCGATTACTGATTACTAAAGTTCTTATTTCCAAATCTAGGTTCTTGATCATCGATGCTAATAATGCGATCCACCGTTGACGCGCGACTCGGCTGTACATACCTACGGATGATGATGTTGATGGACGTTGCTGCTTGTCCTATGAATTATAATGACTATCATGATTTTCACGCTCCGAAACGAGCAGAGCTGCGAAGACGTACGCTTCTGCGGCGTACAACGAATCATTGCAATCACGCGTTTATTAAAATCTACACCGTGTTCATTAAGAACCAGTACCTACAGCAGCAACTTCATTCTCACTGAGGTACGAGTAACACGATGCATTTCAGCTGTCTTGCAGCTGACCGCAGACCGCAGCAGCAGCACGCGCGTTATTCAACGCTAGACATGATTATGTTAACCCTTTTCAGCATCAGCATCATCATCATCATCATCAGCATGGCTCGAGCGCTGCAGTTAAACACGTATTACATACCAATAATTTGCAGCAGTATTTTTTCTTTATAATTATTGAGCAACTTCTTTATACGATACGTCGCGACGCGTCGTCGCAATGGATTTCTTTTTATTGTTGTTGTTTTCGCTATGGTTTTTTGGTCGTAATGACTCCTTTTATGCTTAAGCATTTTGCAAATTAATTACTTTCGTAAACACTTGATTTTTTGTGCTTCTTCGGCAACAATTTTCCATCTTCCCTCGCGCCCTCATTCTCTTACAAGGAATGGACGCGATCTTCCTGGTAATTCTCTATATCAGTTCATCTCTTTTTCGAAATAACTCATTCTCTCTTCTTTTGCTTCATTTTAAAACGACACGCTTAACGCATTCTTACAGGTGTTTTCTTGGTTGTTGTTGTTGTTGTTGTTGTTGCTGTCGTCTCTTTCAAAGCTATTTAAACTGTCATCATCAGCAGCTGAGTCTCCAAGCGATCCCATCCGCTGATCTTTCTTCCTACCTAACACCCTCCCTGCCTCACTCTCTCTCTCTCTCCCTCGCTCCTTCGACCGCTCCGATTTCATTCCCATTAAATGGTCCCTTGAGGAAGGTCGAGGCTGGATGCCATCAAAAACTGACCTAGATTTAATTAGAAAATATTAAATGATGATCGTGATGATGGTCTGCTGAGATGAAGAAGAAGAAGAAGAAGAGTAGCAATTTTTTGAGGTTTAAAGCTCTTCTGAAAAAAATAACATTTTATGCTTCACGTCGAGCTGAAGAAGAAGAAGACTCGCAATGTTTGGAGCTCTTAAGAAAATATCGTATCATTTGAGTCAACCGGTTGATCGGCCGGACGGTCGACATGGCCATTCGAAAACCATGCGGGGAGATAGAATCGAGTGCAGTCTTCGTCCCTCGTGGTCTGTCGGATTCTTTGTCGGGTGGGTTTGGTCGTTGCTTGTTTGGCTTCTTGCCGTCACCGTCGCGTGCGCGTTTGTATAATAAACAGCAGTCGAGCGTAAATTTATTAATTTTGAGGCTCTGAGAAAGCATCAGCATGAGAGCGATCTTAATGTTATTGCAATTTAGTTTGAAAATTGGTGTTCGATTTAAAAAAAGGCATCCTACGTTTTTCGGCATAAAAAAAACCCGTCCATTTTGAGCAAACAATTCAAAATTTGATTAAAAAATTGGCTCGAATTGAAGAATTGAAAATTTTGATTTTAGAATTGATGTCTGTCAGTGTGGTCGTGGTGGTCATGTCGTCCTGCGCACATAATTGTCATAGACAAAACCTGATTATTATATAAAAAAAAACCTATAAAATGAGAACAAGTATGTTTTTCGTTTAAAGAAAGCATCCTATAGTCTATTTTGGATATATGTATGTAACCAGTGGAAGGCTACATTCGACTCTATTTTCCTCTTAACATATTCAGATTTCGTGGCAACTGATTTTACTACTCCAGTGACACTTTAAAAGAAGAAGAAGAAGAAGAAGAAGAATAAGTAAATGAAAAACACCAATAACAAAATAAACACTATGAAAGCATCAAAATATTATTACGAATATTCATGCGTAATTATTGCAAAATTACTGATCATACACCACCACCACATACACAAACGAAAATATCCACACCGACACATAAGAATGTAAGGAAATTTGAATTTAGTTAAGATCATCATAAAATGTCGTTTAAGCCACAACAACAAATTGTTCCTCAATATGATCGAAAGGAACAACCATTTTTCACAGAAGCGAAGAATTCAGCATTCCTCAATTCCAAGAAAAAGCTCTCTAACCGCTCGCCACAACCATTCGGCCCCTTTTCTCCACAAATTTAGCACCCGTCATCGGCCACACAAACCCCAGAATCGCACTTTGAACGCACTACTTTCTTAATTGCCGAGAAAATTTAAATCGAAAGACATAAATTAAGAAAAAAAAACCATCGGTGGAAACAAGAAAAGCATAAAAAGTATGTAAGTGAAATTTACGTTTACCGTAATGAAATCTTCCGCAGTCCGGAGACTTGTTCCGGGAAGGCCCAAAGTATATTGCTTCGGGCAATTCTATATACCTCAAGCTACGAGCTTTAACAATATACACGAAAAACGAAAAAAGTGTATGAAGCAGGGCGGGGTGAGGTTATTAATGGAAACATAAAACTGAATCGAAATCCAAAACTGGAATTAATAATAACGAGCTTCTTGATTTCTGTTTTTTTTTTTTACTTTATTTTCGTGCAGTCTTTTGAATTATGCTGATTAAACTGTCGATCGATCGACTGAAGATGGTTTCTCGAAATTTTGAAGAATTTTGTAAGAAATTCATTGCGTTAATGCGAAAAATTAAAAACGAGTTCAAACGAATTATTAAACATTGAAGTTTGCTAACGATAAAATACTCAAAATACTTTCATACTTTTTATACCTGCTTTCAAGTTTCTGAAGGCCTTCAAAGAGTGTCTTGGAAAAACGAACAATCTTAAAACACAAACTCTTTAAGATTAATGAATGAAGCAATTGCACTTCATTTAGACATACATACGTATCCTTGTATGGCCTATACCTTCCCTTTTGGTCCTCATTATCTTTATAACCGGAGTCGAAAAGAAATTTCTCAACCATCAACCACAAGAACCACACAAAACTTCGTACGTAACGAATGCATATCATAGAAGATACTGAAATCCTTTTAATTATTTGGCCTTAAGTTAAAAAAAAAAGACGAGTATTCTCTGATAACAAAAAAACAAAGTCAACGAAAAACCGCAAAGTGGTATCGAAAGACAGAAGAAAACACAACAAAACTAAAACGAACTGAACCGAATCGAACCGAACAATCGGCACAATAAGAGTGAGAGTAAGAGTAAGAGTGATCGTGATCGTGATCGTGATCGTGACGACGTTGAAGATGAAGATGAAAATGAGACGAAGATAATTATACCGCCAGCAAGAGCCAATGCAGAGCGATAATGTCTGTGACAACTTCATCGATAGCGTTAATGAAAGCAATGAAAACGCAAGGACGATTCGGTCCGGTCAGCTCCTCGAGCTCCTCTCAGGGAAATCCATGAGTAGTGCTCGCTGCATAATATGACCGTCAGTGTCACTATCGTTCTTGATACGAGCACTTTACGCTTGTCCTTCGAATCCTCGGCCTCACAACACAAAAGAAACAGCATGCGGCAATTTTTGTCATCAAACGCACGATAACAGTCACGACACATTCATGGTAATGCTGGGAATGATGGTGATGATGATGATGATGATAATGCTGATGATGACACTGAAGCGTACTGATTGTCAAGTGAAAGGTCTAAAGTCGTTCTTCGAAACGTTGCGTGTTATCTAACTTTTTTAAGCGTGCAATCCTTTTCCATTTTACTTCTTTTTTATTTTTTGTCCTTTTTTTATCTCTAACAACTTCATTCAGGCGACTAACTTTCAGAGCAAGACAGACGACAGCTTCATTCATTCATTCATTTAGGCGATTTCTTGAATGAATTCTGGCTTTCACTAACGTTTTTTTTATGTATAGTATAAAAAAGACCACCAAAGTGTAAATGAAAATCTTGCTTTGACTTTTTGCTTTTATTGTATTTCGGTAGCTCACCGCCTTTGCGTTCTCAACAGGACCTTAAATGTTCTGCTGCATCATCGTCTTGATTTATGTTCTTTATTTTATTTATTATTTTTTTTTATTTATTAATTTTTTTATTTTATTTTTTTTTTTAATTATTTAAATTAAAAAGCAAAAGCATATGATTTTGCTTACAAAAATAGATCTATTTTTATTTCTCTGATAAATCCGAAAAAATAATTTCAATTAATCAAAATAAGTTAATATTTTTAGGATGGATTTTCAGGATGCATACTAAAGATACTAAAGTCTCTTTTTATGGATACCTTTTGAATCTATACCTTTTAATACCTTTTAGTAAGCTTCAAACACAATTTTGAACTTGTAAAAGAACTGCTAAAATCTTGTTGCTGTTTTTGCCTTTCTTTCGCTTTATTTTGTTTTGAATTTTATGCAGAAAAATCATAAGACATAAATTTTATAGCTTACAAAACACGACTCGTTACCGCAATAATGCCATAATGGATTTTACAAAATGTTTACACAGCTAATAGCGTGGTAATGAAGGTGATGGTGATGGTGGTGATGATGATGATGATGATGATGATGTTGAAGGTGAAGGTGATGGTTATGTTGATTTGTTTAGCTGCTTCGAAAACGATGAAACGAAGCAACATGACAGCGAAGCAACAAAACCAGACTGTTGCCCATTTTTCCTGTAGTCTGAGCGCCCCGCTGTTCCGTTAATCATTTACTCAGTGCTGTCGTTGATGATGATGGTGTTGCTGCTCCCGTTGCTGCCGGTTGCTGCCTACAGACGACCAACTGCTGCGGTGGGAGTTGGTAACGGTGGGCGGTCTCGCGGTCTGCTGACGTGTTTAATAATTTTTAATCACACGATGCGCTAGTGGGGCACGCTCGAACAGCAGGCCGCTAAGCGCCAAGCAATTGAAAAGGCAAACGCAAGACCAATGAAGAGCCAGCAAGCAGCAAGCACTTAACTAAACGCACGATGTGCGTGGTAAGAGTAGGAGAGAGGAAAGGCAGGAAGGGGGGGAGGGGCGCGCGCAGGTAGCGGGTACCCAAAGTTGAAAGGTTCAAACTCATAAAGTTTATTTAATACGCTTAAGGCAAGCGGGCGGGAGCAATGAAACGCAGTGAAAAATTGCAACAAGTTCGTTGCTTAAGTCTTTTGTCGATGCTATATATTTATTGTTTAATTTTTTGTGTTCACACAAAATACACATTTCTTGTGTATTTGTGGCCGGTTTTTGCATTGTTTCGCGCATAATTTATTTTTTTTTAATTTTTTTACAAATTTAAACAAAATGAACGAATTAACATGATTTACCATCGCTCTCTCTCATGCAGCCGCGTTATTTGTTAATTAGTTCAGACGCTGCATGGCCTTGACAGTAAACTGTGCCGGTTTGGTCAGCCGGATACCTTGCACCGACTCATTGGTGGGGAAATTTTGGCAGCTAACCTGTTAGCAAAGTATCCTGCCGCGCTCGGCTTGTGTTCTTTTAACAACATTTTAACTGAACTAGTTGAGTGCTTTGTCTGCGGCCCAGTTCTTCTAACCTGCTGCTTTATAACCTCAAATTACTTGATGGCATCATTTACGCCATGCAACCAGGTTTAGGACCCGGTACCGTACGATGGCGTTTTATCCGAAAGTACTCCATAAAAAGTGAACACGAAAACCGATCCGACGACTTTAATGTGTCTCTTTGTCTCGGCGCATGAATGATGAGGGCGAGAGGGTGACATAAAAAATTATTTTAATTAAGATATATACAATCAGTCGCAACCTTTTCTTGGCACATACTTCTCCTCGTGCCTTCTTTATTCTGACCATAGTAGATCGTGGTTTTTGCGATCGTGTTCGAAAAAGAAATTTTTTTTTTATATTTTTTTTTAGGCATCACCCATGTCACCCGATTTATGTATATTTGGCTTGGCTACGCTTTAGTGTATGCAACAACAAAAACAAAAACACAAAAAAGCAGAAAATATTCATTCAAAAATGCTTTAGCGTACGCTTTACATTTTTTATTTGCTTAATAAAAACACCGAAGGTAGAGAGAAAAACGCCAAGGGCTTTCTTGCTCCAGACAGAATCAAACGAAGCATTAATCAAGTGATCATCGACCAACCGATGGATCGATGGAGCGATGGAGCGAGCAACCCCAACTGACGACTCTATTATGTAGATAAATAATTCTCCCATTTAATTATTTCTCTAGAAGACATAAAAATTAAAAGCTAAGCTATTTTTTTATTAAATGCTTTATAATAACTAGCATGGTTAATTGCTGACCGTGAGCAGGCCAGGCGGTGTTCAGTTCGTGCCACACACTTCAAGTTCAACTCGGCGGAACCTTTTTAGCCGCCGTCACAATGAAGTCTCACATTGGTCACTGCACGCAAAAGCCTTGTCTTTTTTCTACACTGACTACGCTTTCTTTACGAGTATAATGAGAAGCAGAGAGACTGTAGGTAGCATGATTTGCAAATTAACTCAAAAACCAGCAAGCAGTTTATGCTTTAAATCGATTAAGACTTTCAGGCCAAAAAGACAAGGGCCGTTGCACACAATTCGCATGCGCATGCGAATGACATGCACAGTGTTTAGTTAAATTGATTTTCAATGCTTTACGTTAACAAACAAAAAATGCCAACAACTTGTTCGCTCACAAGCAGCACTAAAACAAAGAAATACCATAGAAAGGAAAAAAATAAAAATAATCGTGTATAATTTAATGTGAATTCTCTCATTGAGATTGGAAGGATTTCATTTAGTTCATTATCTTCCGTTCTTAACGAGTTACACCTAAACGAGGTTCTATAAAGTAAAGCAAAATTAACATGTTATACCGGTTACGTGATTGATCCAATCCAAGAATTGATTAATGCGAGTGAATACAGCAGCGGACCTTTTGCCGTCCTCGTATACAAAACGGCTAATTATCACACCGACCAACTCACCAGTCCTTTGCAAAACAAATGGACTACCAGAATCACCGCCACACGGGCGGGCCGTAAAACTAGTGTCGACACAAAAATTATCAGAGTGTAACTTTTCCGTGCCGCCATCACAGATTTCGTTTGCAATAATTGGCCCAATGAGGCCCCATTGTAAAAAATTACTGGCCACCAAAGGCACGTCACATCCCCAACCGCAAACAATGCCGTCCTCGCCCAAATAAAACGAATCGGCAGAAGATCTGTTGGGTAGAGGAACTGTTGCTATAGTATCACAAAGAACGGCAGGAGATATCCTCAGCAATGCGATGTCATGTAGAAATCCATCGAAATTGGGATGAATGAAGACATTATAGGAAACGTCGATGATATAGCCGGCCGAAGCGCCATCAATAGTGGTTGATCCTAAGTAAGCCATAAGCATTTTTGCACTGTTAGAATGATAGATTGTTTATAGTAGTTGTTATATAACGTGGAATGTTATGAAGTTACCCAGAAACACAGTGAGCAGCTGTCAGAACCCATTCTCTATCGATCAGTGCTCCAGCACACATGAAAATTTTCAGATCGATAGCTTGTCTTTCTATGTAAACGGCATACTTGAATTGACCTTTTAGCGCAAATGCTCCATTCGTGATTCGTCCATTACTAGTGACCTTCTTAGTACAGCTACTACAATTGCGAGCACAGCAGAAAGCGATATATAGCAAAAGAACAAAGACTTTTAGGATATACATCGCGGTTCTAATTTGAGCAAAAATTTCTTCGTTACTGAAAGGCTCGTTGGGAAGCTTCGGTATTAATTGGAAAAAAAGCGCGAATTATATTTTTTTTATGTAGACAAAAAGTGATAACGCCACATGCTTGAAAAAAAAGTGTTTCAAATTTAATAAGGTTATTGCTGGAAATCTACCGAACTTATCGGTATTTTTTTTTAATGTTTTTAATTAAAATATAACAACTAATATAAAACTGATGACCTACTTCCTTTTACTCTTAATCTTTATTGTACGCAGCTTCGGTGCTTTGGTATATGTATGTATATTGTTTAATTATGAACAATGCCGCCGCATATTTATTAGATTACCTGAAGTGTAGTTTGGGAGAAAAGTATATTTCCAAAAAATTAAATTTTCTCAACAACTACAAGAAATAGCTCCTTCCAGTTTGAAGTATTTTATTTATGTAGAATTAATAATAGAATTTTGAAATTACAAAAAAAATTGTGATTATTTAGGTATTTTTTAAAACAAATTGGCCCAAGGAATTTTTTTCGAATTTTTTTTTTTTTCAAAATTTCAAATTTGACAATAATTTTCTCGAAAACAGTTTGACCTAGGAAGCTAATTCTAAAAACCTTTCAAAGAATGGATATTTGTCTTTTAAAATCAAGTAGTAGAAATGTTCTAAATGTTGCTGTTTTTCTTTGAGAATTTTGGTTTTTAATTTTGAGTAATTTTTTAGAAAATTCCCTCTAGCTCCTAAACGGGGGAAGATAACCCCCTGCCCACTACGCATAAGATTTTTTTTTCTTATCTCGACTCAATTTTTTTCGGGGGTAATAGTAATAAAATAATAAATTAAACGCAATAAATTCTAACGAAATAATGAATTTATTTATGTTTGTATATATTGTATATGGACAATATATTGTGGTAAAAGGCCCACAATTAAAAGGACTCAAAGGACCCAAAGGTAAAAGGACTCAATTTTATTATTTTAATATTACATACAGTATATTCAAAATTCGAATTCAGTTATTCAAAATAAAAAACATACTATTAGAATTGACGTGGAAAGAACGCTGATGGATCTATCTTCAGGTGTTTTCATTCGAACGAGCTGATTTCGGTCTGCCAGTCTTTGATTCATCCTGGACTGACCGAACTTCAGCCACTTTTGGAAACAAATTGCGAATTGTTCTGCTCTGGTGGAAGGTAATGAAATTTCTCTGAATACGATAATACTTTAGATCACTTCTCTTTAAATTCTAATTGTAGACATTTACAAACGTCATCATTAAATCATTCAGAAACATTTGAGAAGAACATCAACACAACTTCATTCTAGCAATATCGCTATTAACAAGTTGCTTGCTGCTTTTCATTTTTAGGCAGCAGCGCTTATAAGTTGTTTTTTTTTTCAAAACTTCAAATTTCCTGTATTCGACCGTCCAACCGTCGTCTTCTAATAATCCAAAATGTTAAACAAAAAACTCCGGTTTTTGTTTTTTGGAAAGAATAGAATTCAGATGAACCCTTTTCCTTAAATTAACCCTGAAAGTCTCTATAATTTCTGCTACATCGCTAAATTAGTCGAATGGTAAACACCTTTAAACAAACAGAACAAGCCACGCAACAGTCTGACAGATGATCTGATAATCTGGCAGTGCTGTGTGCTGTGCTTCCTCTCGACATAGTAGCTGGTCGGAACCGCTAATTTGCTGCCTTCACACTTGGATTATTTATTTATTTAAATTTCCACAGACCGAAAATATCGTTTGCGGCCACAGCTTCGACGCGATAAAGAACTAAATCAAATTTTTTGTTGCTTGCTAATGACATGTTGAACAAACCGCAGCGTAGAACGTGCTGCCATGGCTTTTTTGTGCGCCAACGGCCAACGACCATTCATTCATTTTTTTTACGCGGCCACTTTGCTGTCGTTTCTCTTCTAACACTTACTTCGTTCCGTCCTTCCTGCCTTTCTTCGATACGAAATCCTTTAAAATTTCTATAATTTTTAGATTTTCAAGAATCGTTCATGCAAATTTTTTTTTTTATTGCAGCAGACGACAGACCACACTACCTCTTCCTCCCTTCTCGCTTCCTTCCCCATTCCCTCCTCCCCTCCTGCCAGTCGTCTGATCCTCTCTAAAGTCCAACAAACCATACTTCGCTGATTCTCGTCGATGACTCTGGTTGATGAGGCTTGTTATAAATTTTATTTATTTTTGCGGTTCATTGAATGCGAAAAATAACAAAATTGAAGAAGAAGAAGAAAAAACACACGAAACAACAACAACCACAATAAACAATCTGGCCTGAATGGTTGCAACAAGTGTTGTTTTGCTCACGTTTGGCGTTAACTTTGGCAGGTTCTTGATTATAGCTGCTGATTTCGTGGCCGAAAAATACTGTTTAATGTTTATTGCAGTTTGTTGGTTTTTGCCTTGTTCATGGCTACTGAAACACAGCAACAAAAACGTTTGCACTTTCCAAAAGCGCTACACAAACTTTCGCCTTTATTTGTTTTGCGCTGTTCGGGTGGTCACACCCACTTTCCGCATAAATGCTACTACCCCTTTTATAAATCACCAAACGAGTGTTTTTAAACACTACACTCGTAGTACAAGTTCGTCATGGTACGAGTATGTATGGCCGGCCAGCATCTCGTTGGGCCAACAAGATGAACGCTGAACTTAGCCAGATTGAATTTAACTGAACTGTGCTTAACTGTACTGCGTTGTACTGCGAACGAAGTTCGGTTTGGCTGCGTTGAATTCTGCCCTAATTTTTAATGGTCTCGGTGATTATATTCAACGCTGATGAGCTGCTGTTAAGGAGGGATGAGTTATTTAGCTGGGTGGGTCGGTAATCACGTTGTGCCGAAATCGCGAAACCGCCGCATTCAAGGTTTGAGAACTTATAAATTTATCGTAAAGTTAAAATAAAAGTTTTTATGAATTTTGCATTTATGAATTTGTTCTCTCTGCCTTTTTTCTTGGCATCTTAACATATTGTGAAGTTCTTCGCTGCATGAGCCTTAGCGTAGGCCACATTTCTGTTGCATTCACAGCAATATCAAAGAGTATCCCTAAAAGTATGCCAAGTGAACTTTTCTTAACAAACGAAGTTTGAGAGTCCACAAAAAAATTAAAGGCCTAAAAGTATGACATATTTTTTCATAAACAAATTTCTAAATTGTCGCTGACAATTTTAATGACCGTAAAAACAATGTAAAATCATTATATTTTACAAGCTATATTTTACAAATCTCATGCAAAGCTGGAGCCATTTTCATCACTGATTCATGAACGATTTGTCGTCAATAAATATAGAGACCGCTTGGCAATTAAATGAAGAATGCAAAGAGATTTTTAAAAAGGCGTGTATGACCGTGATAAGAAAGGATTCTTAATTTTTCTTTAACTTTAGTTTAAGGTCAAAGGGTCAATAAACTCACGATACTGATAAAATAAAACATTATTCAGTTTAAAATACTTTATTATCCTATTAATAAAATCTCTAACATAAAAAGTACAACAACAATTTGAATGTAAAAACCCCTGCGTTGCTTTCGATGAAGGCGACTCTAACAAGCTTCATGAATGACGGCCGGTCCAGATCATACAAAATTCCGATACGGCATTCCCTTTGCAACCTTTTCAAGATATTTCCTGGCCAATGGAGAGCAACACGATGGCGCTGTTGTCGCTGTTATTGCTGTTGATCCTGCTGTTAATATTATTGTGAAGCTAAAAAAGAATTAAAACAAAAACAAAAAGTCCTAACACCTAATGATGTTGGTGCCACCAGGCCGAACGTGAAGTCAGATAAGTTTTGAGTGGAGGGAACAAGTGCGGTCCTCCGCTGGACTCGTAGCTCAAGCCGTTGTGCGAATTGAAGACGTAGGCCTTGGGTATTTCTGTGGTCGGCAGAGCTGCCGGCAGGTACGTGTGGGCGGGAGGAGGTAGCAGCGGCTGCAGACTCTTCTCCGGCAGGCCGGGCAAGTACTGCTTCGCAGGGCTGAGAGGACTGTAGATGCTGCTGCGCGTGTCGCAGACCGTATTGTCGACCAGGATACTCAAAGGCGCCGAGTAGATGCGAAAGTTAGTGTCCTTGTAGTCGAGATCGGAGAGCAGGAAAACGGGCATGCGATCGGACAGCACCCAGACGTCTTTGTTTTCATCGATCTTAACGTCCGAGGGGAACACCAAGCCGACATCGTCACGATCGACAACGCCATGGAACTTCGGCGAGTACGGCGTCGACGAATGCCAACAGCCGACCGCGTTCTGATCGATCAGGCAGTAGAGCTCCAAGCCATCGTCGCTCATGACATGCGCCGTGGTGTGCGCGTTCGGACCGCGCTCGGCGAGCACGAGGAAGTCATGATAGCTGTCCTCGACACGCTCCTCGTCGCGCAGCGTGCGCGTGGAGACGGCGAATTGGCGATGGCTGGCCAGCGGGCTGAAGTACAGGGTGCGATAGCCATCGGAGCGTATGGGCGAGAGGGACATGCCGAAGATGCCCTCCTCGCCCCACTGGAAGTTCAGGCCGGCAATGTTATAGTCGCCGCGCAGCGGATCGGGGAAGAAGTACGAGTGCCCCGAAAAGCGCCACGATTTGTTCTTCTCCCACGAGTACACAATCAGGCCGTAGCCGAGTTCGTCGGAGAAGTAGGCGTAGGCGTCGTCGCACGACTTGCCCAGATCGACGGCGATGTTGGCGATGAAAGTGTTGGCGTTGGTGTCGTCGGAGCGCAGTATGTAACGACGAATGCGCGTGTTCGTGGTGAGGTCGAACACGTTGACCGCATACGGGCAGGGGTTCTTGGTGGTGTTGCCAATGCCGACGGTGCCGGTATCGAGTACCCAGAGGCGGCCGCATTCGTCGACCTTGATGCGGTAAGCGGTGGTGATGCTGTTGGCACAGTCGCCGGCAATGTTGCTGTGCCAGTCGGGATACGGCAGCAGTTCGGGGGAGCCGGTAACACTGTGGTCCATGTTGATGTAAGTCAAGGTGGCAGGAATACCTGAGAAGAGAGATGAAAAAACCATTACATAATTAAGATAAGTGCGGTTAACTTGAGCAGTTAATATAATTACGAAGAGGAAATAATATAGAAGAGATAGAAATAATAATAGTTGCCATTAAGAGGTACCATATGTATAAAAACGGCTTCAAGTAAATCATGGTTATGCCGAAAATGTTGAATATTATTTAAGGTTAAGACGGATTCATTCTCTTAAAATAATTGCTACGCATTTTAGCATTTTGCAATTACTTTTTAATGCTAAAAAAAATTTCAAAAATAAGCCAAAACATTAATAAGTCAAAATAAGTCAAAATGAGTCAAATCAAAATAAGTCAAAATCAAAATAAGTCAAAAATGTTAACTAATGCGCAGCAAATGCTGAAAAAGTAACCTTTTAAAGGCGAAAAATCAAGCATTGAGTTGGCAAAACCAAAATTAATGCAATTGTTAACGCGATCAGGTCGGAAAAATTGTACTTGTATGCTGTTTTTGCCAGTCAGTCACCGCTTCCGTTTTCGGAAATACAACAAAAAGCAAAAAAACAAAAAACCAAAATACATAACTGAAGTCTTCGTCTTGAACAATCTCTTTGGAAAAAGAAAATCGCCATTGTTTCAGCAAACTCGAATAAGTTGCTAAACCATACATTAAAAAAAAGGACTTATTTATTTGAGTTTTTCATTGTTCCTGCAGCACCTGCTGAAGACAGCGACAACAATAGCCAGGAAAAAATCGTAAACATTGTACAAACACTTGAAAAAATCAATGTTATTAGCGCTACTGTCACGCTGTCACACTGTCACGATATAAGTGATTATATTTGGTGTTGTTGTTGCCGTTGCCGTTGTTGTTACTCGGAACAACATTCGCATTTAGTCAATAGCGTTCGATCAAGCACGCAAACGAGTACAACAAGAAATTTGCTATTGCCATTGTTGCCACAATGTTGCTGCAAAGCGCCGACCGTGACACCTGATTTTGCTGCACAATTTAAAGTGATTTTCCAACTTGTTGTTTGTTTTGTCATGAAGCGGTCGCTCTTTAATTATTATTAATATTATTATAATAACGTCTGTGTTTCGGCCACTAAAAGTGAATTTCATTGCAGTGTGAAATAAAATAAAAATTAAGACCGACACTCCCCATGCCAGCTCCATGCAGCACAACAACAACAACAACATTAGTATCCACTAAAAATCCACTAAGTTGTTGTGATTTCATGAACAACTCAATCCATCAATTTCACACGTTTATAAAACACATTTATAAAACGTTTAATAGCATTTTCAACGCATGTCAAATTTTTTATAACTCAATATTTTCAGCCGGATCACCAGCCGCTTAAGCCGACTCTCGACTCTCGTCGAGCATTACAGAAATTTTGCAAAGATGGCAAAAAGGAATCTGCAAAGTTGCAAAACAGAACCAACAGTTGCAAAACAAACAAAAATGTATTGAATTTGGAGAAAGAAAGAGAATAAGTTCAGGAAAAGCGCCCAATATCTTCGACTTTAATGCTGAATTCAACTTAAATTCAACCTACATTATTGAGTTAAATGCAGGTTGTTAATTAATTAAATGGGCGTATTGCAAAAAAAGACCATCCGATTTTCCTTTTCCTTGTAAATAGTACAATCTTTCCTTCGAATAAACTTTTCTGGCATTTGCCATAAAACCATATCCTGCTTTTGAATTTTTACTTCCGGTTTGTGTGGTAAAAAATAATGGTAGAGTAGAAAAACAAAGGAAATGTAAATGTAAATGTTGATGTTACCATGTAAAATTGCAATTGCAAACATATGTACCTACGTTTGTCTTAAGTATTGCTTTCTCACTGGTAATCATGATTGCATGTCATGTCAATGGCCGTTGATGAAAGAAATGATAATGGTCTATCTATTGAGGACACGCAAAGCTGCATTGTGCGGAGGCAGGCAGGGCTTTTCGTAAGCAGCAGCTGCAGCATATTCCAAACTGATGCCAGCACGAAAAAGCTTGAAAAGATTCCTAACTTGCTGCAATATATCGTAGTATAAGGAAGCAAGTTGTTCAACAACGACGCGTCGTTAGTAGGACTCTCGAAAAGCTTCGATTAAACATACTCGTACATATAACATAAGTAAGGTAACATTTATATTTGCATGACAACTCTTTCTGCTGGCTAACTATACCCAATTTTCTGACCATTCACCAGAGCCTGATGTTGTTTTGATCGTCAGCAGCACATTCCAACGTCGCAAGCAACCTGATTAAACCAACGCACATGCCAGATACTGCGCACAAACAACCCAAAAGATCATAACTCAACGGAATAGAAAGTACCCTGGGCCCCATGCGGTGTGCGGCGGCAGGACACGGCGCAATGTGCGACGTCAAATACCTAAAGTAACGCTAAAAGAAACACTAGAGCAAAAATCTCTATCTCGGGCACAGACTAAAATTTCGTTGCAAGCAGATAAAATTATAACTCTAGTCGTAAACACTTTTTCTTATAGGTCTTTTCGCATTTGTTTTTTTGTTGGGTCTTGTTTTTTGGTGGGTTTAATTTGAATTCAAAGGAGTCTGTCTGTCTGCTCGCAGCGGATCGTAATTCATACTCTCGTAGGTGTCAGTTGTACACTTGTGTCAGTTGATATCATTTAGTTTTATTTTTAATTATATATATCGATATACGAGTACGAGTATTTTCCAGTTATAAATCTAGCCGGTTATTTTAGTATTGTGTAACAAATTTTTTTGGAAAATAAGAACAAAACTCTAATGTTGCATAATACATGCTCTTGCAAATAAACCACTTTGTTAATCTACTAAACCTACACAAAATGTAAGCAGATTATTTGGATCACGCAAATATTAATATCCAGCTTTTCCGTACTAAACAGTATTACGTAAATAATTACGTAAATAATTCTGCAAGTAAGAATATAAACTCTACAATAGTTCATACTTTCAGATGAATTTGAAAATTTAGGCTTCATATTAAAATTCGAAAAAAGAAAAGCCTCTATGAGTAACAAAACCAGCCACAAAACCAAACATATTATCGATGTGTGCCATAAGATACGTGTATAAAATAATGAGGTGTGTGTACATGCTTAATAAAAATTATAAAAATCAGTATATGTTTATACGTATGTTTAAATTGTGATTAATAAATAACTTCAGCAGACTTTGTAATTATCGAAATAATGAGATTGTCATCATTATTCCAACATTCATCACTCATTTTTCATCATTCATTTTTCAGTTGACGAATATGGAGAATTGTAAAAAGATAAAGATTTGAAAGCGTTGAAAAATTGGCTAAAGTTTTAGAACGGGCAAAGTAAAATAAGTAGCTATCTCGTATTGTAATTTTGCTTTTAAAAATAGGCAGACACCACAAGATTTTCTTAATATTCATTCAAAAAAATCTATTAAATAATTCTATTAAATAATTGTGAAAACGATCAACGGTCTTTTTGATACCAATGAAAGCCTATAATGACTCCATCTAGGTCTCATATCATTTCAGAAGTTATATGGACAAATTTTGAAATTAAAGAAGAGATCCCTAAAGTTTCCTTGTTTTTTGAAAAGATTATGGATAGAGCTATTTTGTTATATCATTTTTATATTGTGATGAGTCTTTGCTGAGCTTTCAATCTTGCTTTTCTCAAAATCCTATTGTGTTATGAGACAGCAAACAGCAGATTTATGATCAGCGGCTCCAAATTACTCAAGAGCCTCACATTTTGCCTCCGATACTCTCTCCATAACTGATGTAATCGGATAGTAAATAAATAAATTGACAATTGCTATAAATCTCGTAGTTGGTTAAGATAAATTAACTACATTTTAACACTTGTCGCGGAATAATGATGGCTACACTGAACCAAAAACCTATACTGGTCATATGAGGAAAAAATTTTTAATGCTACTCTGAAATTTATAATTCAATTTTTTCAAATCGGAACCAGATTTTCGGACTCGAAAGACAAACACTTTTCACTTGTAGTGTTTGCTAGCATGCGAAAGAGGAAGATATTGAGAGAATTACAGGATTTCTCATTACAGTTTCCTAAATAAAGTCTATGTATGTAACTTTGTTTATTTCCACGCAAATATTATTAGATATTATCAAGTAATTTTTCAGCGAACAATGAAATTTACATGGATTACACAAAGAATTCAAAACTTTCTTTATAAATCATTTATGAAAGGGGTGTCATAAAAGGGTATTTATATAATGTTTCTTGGAGTGTACAGAATCGTATTTGATGCGTTTGATAGGAGTCAATATGCAATCATCAATATGCTTTCAATATAGCAATGAACATTGGAGTTGAAATTTTTCATCTGCAAGTATACAAATGCACTGAATATTTTCATACAATCAAAAAAAACCTAGAGTTCGCATAATTTGTGAAGATTTTTATAAAAAAATATTATAAAAATTTTGCTTGATTTTTTGGCTCAGTGTATTTAATGAAATGTGTTATCACACAGAATAACACATTTGAACAACATCAACATCAACATCAACACAAGTCCAAGAAATCAAACAGTTGGTAAAAATGTTGCAACGAGTTGAGGCGGCCACTTTTGATGCACGACGGTTCATTGTAATCGGTGGCATGCTGTGGTAATTGGATTTGCTTTTGTTTTACTACTGCATTTTTTCCTCTAAGCCAATGTGATGCCCGTAATGACTAAAACTAGTTGATAGCCGTTGAAAATGTTCAATTAACTCAAGAAATGACAAGAAAAACAGAAAAACAATAGCGTTTTTTAAGCATCCTTAACGCTTATGATTGTAGAGAGGGACGTTGATGTTTACTATTTGGTTGCGTAATCTTGAAGTATAGGAAGAAAGAGCAAAAAAGAAAAATTGCAGCCAAAGCCACAAACATAAACATTTTGAATGACCGTAAGTGGCGATTGTGAGGAAGAGGCCATCATCGTATGGTGGAAGAAAGCACTATGTCGTCAATGAAGGGTCTGTTTTTGCTTTTGTACTCGTACAAAAGAAGAAAAGTACTCGTACATCCGCCAAACAATAGTTGTTGTACATTCATTTACTAGATTTTTGCTTTCATCAAAGTTGATGCAACGAAAAACTCGCACGCGAGCATCCTCTTGCTAGTCAAGTGAGTCAGTATTTTTTGCAAGACCAGTTTTTCTGCTCGTTTTTTAATGCTGCCTTTTTGTTCCACTTCGCAAAACATAAAACGCTGCAACACAGTTTAACATGAACGGACTTCAAATAATTGATTTTAGCGATAATCTTACATTATTACATTATTAGTTTTAGTTTCAAGATTATGTCCTGTCAGTTCTGGTTATTGTAATTTACCACATACGCCAATTATGTCGTGTCTGTTTGTTTTAATATGAACTGTTGGGAGAGTGTTTCTTATGGCTCCGATATTTGACCAGTAATCGTCAATTAATTTCTTGATTTTATTAAAGAGTCATTAGGCACTCATTGCACTGATTTAAATAATGCTTAATATATTAACACTAAAAGGTTGTGGAATGGAACCAGAACATTTCTGTGCTATTGGAGAATGTTATAGAAGAATTAAACTGCGTCTATCAATCACGCTTAGAACATTTCTGTAAAGAGCATTTACTGTCATTTGAAGAAATAAGCTGAACTCTCGTAAACTAAGCGGTAGGTACATGTTAAAAATGGGTATTCGCAATAACAAATCATTCAAGTTCATTCAAATGCTTTATTCCTCATTCCTTCATACCTTCAAAATCATTCTAAATCCAATAATCATATCAATATATCGTCTCAATCGTATAATGAAAGCTTTTCTGTGTGATTTGAATGAAAGCTGTGTGATTTCTAGCGGCCATGCCGTAAAGTATTTCAAAATTTAAATTCAAAAAAACAAACCTTTAACATACCATAGTAAATTTCATGCCTCCCAACATTTTCTTAAGGGTAAACATTTCATAATCGAACAAACGATTATAATTTTTATGGACTTTTTAATGTTTTCTTCCCAAAAGCAATATGACTTAAGTGATATTTGCGGAATAAATTGTAGTAAAAATTTCATTTATTTACTTTACTGGCAAATGCAACATTAAAAGATTGCAACTTTCAAGATAGCAATGATTATTTCATATTGCATCGGTGTTGTTGGTTTATCTGAGACTTTCGATATGATCTGCCTTTTTGCATACCATACAATATCATACCACAACCATAACCATATCAAAACCTTTAATTAATCTCAAAATTTTACTTTCAAAATTTATGGCAAAAAAAACATAATATTGATTTTTATGCTGGTGGTGGTAACATAAAGCCAAATAATGCATTGTTATTAGACACTTGAAAGTAAACACTGACAAGCAATTGAGATCAAGCTCAAAAAGTAATGGCTTCCAAAAAAAAATGTAACAGAACAATTAGGTTGAATGCATTGAAAAGAAGAAGGTTTTGAAAAACGTTGCAAACATTTGCAAGATCTTCACAATAGTCGCAACATATGTTACGACTTGTTTTGTTCTGTATGAGTATCGTCATGAGTAGCTCATGAATGTAACATAAGTTTGTTACGAGTAGGTATGCAATCATCAATATGCTTTCAATATATGTATCAATGAACATTGGAATTGAAAAATTGCATCTGGCAAATATACAAATGTTTACACAGTTTCGGCAGTTATTTAAGTGCAAAATTTTAATTTAGTTTTTAAAAAATTTAAAATTTAATTTAAATTAAATTTAATTTTTTTTTTTTTACTGCTGCCTTAAGTGTCATTATTTTTGTTCAATTATTTATTGTTATGGTGCCTGTTATCAACATTACAGTCAGTGCTCATAAAAACTGAACAGAAACGATAATGATTTCGACAACTCAATTAAAACAACGCCATTTCAGCAACGTGCAACTTGTTTCGGCATTAAAAGAGAAAAATAAAAATGCATTTTGCAAGTTGAGTTTTATTTTCCTGTTTTCTTAATGGCACGACGATATTTCAATTATGCCTGATGTAGTGACACTTTTTAAAATGAATTTATGTGTATGCATGATTAGTGTTTAGTGATTGCATTTGTCAGCATGCAATCCATGATGCTCGTATTCTAATTATTTAAAGAAAATTAGTTAAATTTTAAACAAAATTTTTGAGCTCATAACTTCTATGTCTAATTAGTTCAAATTTAGTAAATCGAAAACTCTACACAACCATAACTATTTCAATGGAATTTATTTTAAGGGTCGTATTTCGTTTGTTGTGACATTCAAGGCCAGTCTAAACCCAGACCAAATCAAGCCACTAAATTTTTATTAGTTTCTCATTAGCTTCTCAAAAGGTTATGTACATATTTCCTTGTCATAAGATATTACTTTGTTCTAGTTCTTTATTTAAATTTTGCATTCATTTTTTGTCATTAACTTAATTTTTCAGCGAACTTAATTTTTAACTTAACATTAGCCGAACTTTGGCCCCTGTTTATTAAATGTACGTTAAATAATCAGAAATTTTTGTTGTTAAAAAATCAAAACAAGAGTACTAAAATATGCTCTTATAGCTCAAGTTTACTAGAGATCACTTCATTAAAGCTCTTCAAATCATTCTTAAGGAGTCGTAATGCATTGCCCATGGATTCAAAAGATTCCTTCTAATACCTTTGATGTGTATCAAAACTATTTCCATACCAAATAATGACTGACCTACAGGAAAATACTTCAAACTGCGTCTTTTTTTTTTTTTCTGAAATGAACGCTTAGTCTTAAGAAGTAGTTACGACACTTTTAAGTTAACTTAAGTTACTTAAATACTAAGTGCAATTACTTAATAATAATAGGCTTAAGTTTGCAACACCTGCCTCTATCGTATTCCGTAAACATGTTGATAAACTCGTTTCAACGGATCACTTATCTTTTGAACACATAATTTTTTTTACATAGCGTATAAATTAACAGCTCATAAATGAAAATGTTGTAATTAAATTCTTGAAATAACGTAGACAGAAAATTTTGAAATCTTTTTATTTGGCAAAAAGTATGGTCAGACACAAAGTGTCTGAGATTTCGACTCATCGATTTTAACTGTATCGTATTTATTTAAATAGATTATTAAAGTGACAAAACCATCTATTTGGAAAGCGTGCGGAATGAAAATGGTATAGATTTTGAAAAGATTGGTCTTGATCAATTGTTTCAATATATATGTATATAAAGAGCATACCAGAATAAAAGTGTCCTCAATAGGCGGAAGACCTTTAGTTCTTCACTTAAGGCCTATATTTAAGTTTATATTATAATTTAGTGCCTTTAAATCTTTAGTTATTAGTGCCTATATTTAAGTTTATTTTAAAATTAATTAAAAAAAAACTTTATTAATAAATAAAAGTGTTCTCCTCATTAACTCAATTTCTTCATGAAGTGACTTGCCTCACTTTCAAAATCAATGGCTCATATTATACAATTTCAAATTTATAATTTCAATGACAAACAGATTGATCCATAGTAATTGAAATCGAAACAGTGCGAATTTGACTCTATGAATGTTAAAATATGCAATATGAATATATTAAAAATTGTAATTTTCTTATTCGGTAAAACATAATAGTACACCACCGTCATGCTAATAATGTTATATTCAAGTGTATTAGTTGAAAATTGGAGTATGTATTTATCATTAATATTAAAAAATTTTTTTTTTTTTAAATCAAGCCCATAAGTCAATAATTCGACTAGACTTATAGCCAATGTCTAGGGTACTTACAAGAGGCTCGTTTTGCTTGACTGCCGAAGTAGGTCAACTGATAATTTTTCAGTTTTTTTAAGTTTTATTTATTACTAAATCACTGTTAAATTTCCTCTACGTCAAAACAAAATAAAAAACAAAAAAATTGGCATTTAATTATTTTTATTAGAAGTAATTTTTGCGGTTTAGTCCAGAAAATACAATTATTGTTAAAATAATATTAATTTTAATACGACTATAAAGACAGAAACAGAAGAAATAGAAACTCAAATTTAAGAGGTATAATTTTTTTTTTTTTTTTGTTAAAAATATCGGACTAAGAAATACATTTAACTTGCTTTATTGTAGCAAAAGAAACGTACTATCACTTTCGTGTATATAATTTTTAAGCTTGCGTCCGATTTCGGACAGCAACGAGCCCACAAGGGGACGCTCCGAGCAGTCTTGGAGCAGCATTTTGGATGTTAGATCATGTAAATAATAATAATAATAATAATGCATATACTATTGTCTGAACAGCTTAATTAGTGAAGAAGGATTGAGACTGACAGCAGCAACATGTTCTTTTAGTTCATTCATCAGTTAACCAAATCCGTTTCAGGCTAATTGGTCTCGTTACATTTTTCTAATGCTGAACGCAATGACAAATATGTTAAAATATTTTAACAAACGTGTTTCTACACTCAATATGTCTGAAAAAATCTTTTGGAATTTTGTCTTTTTCGTTCATTTTTTGGTGACATTTTATTGCAGAGAGATTAATTTCTTTTTTTAGAATCAGGATATTTTTTCGATTTATACAAATATTATCTATTTCTTGGCAACCTAATTAATTTTAGTTACAATAAATTAAATCGAAATTAAATTAAATCTAACCAGACTTTTATTTGAAATTTATAATAAATCAAAGCCATTCAATTGAATTTTATTTTATTAAATTTTGTTCACAGAGAAGATTAACTTTCAAAATTGCTTATAAATTTAAAATAAAACAACAAAAAGCTGATTCTAAATCTTAATTTAGGTGTGATCATGAAGGTTAAATAAATTATCTTTATTAAAACAATATAAACAAAAAGGTCGTAAGTTTTTTTTTAATACTTATTCACTTTAAAACATACTTTAGTACAATACTTTTTAATAGTACTTCTTTCATCTGTCAATTAGTTTTAGAATGATTAAATGATATTTTAATGATATAAACGGGTAGCTCATAAAGATGGTAAATGACATTATCATTAAAAATTATTCATCATAACTAACTAACATACGTTCTTAAAATAACAAAATTAATAAACGTCTACCAAAAGATATCATAAAAATACCAGTTTTTTAACCCGTAGTTAAGAAGCTTTACCCCTGAGTCGTTAAAACAAACGAAAACACTTTAGACACATAAAAGACACATACTATTTACTCACTCTAATCTTTAAGAATATTTAATATTTTAATATTTATTAATATAGGAGTAATATTTGTTATTATTTCCTTTTAAATTATTAAACATTACCATCTCTCCAACGTGGTACCGTGACGAACAGTTTATTGCCCCAATGTTCGACACCGACGGGCAAAGCATTCTGCGGAGCGTAGTCGCCTGAGGCTAAGGCCTGCTCCTTGAGGCGTTGACTGGGAAATGCAAAGTCCAGCTGCGTCCAGCTGTAGCGCTCCTGCAGCTTTTGTGTGGCACTCGCGTAATACACCGAAATGAGGAGACACCACGTAACGAACGACACTAAAGCACCCGTCATTGTTTAGGTTAGCAAGTTTGATCCTTTTTGAAATGACTCAAACTCTAGGTTTCTTTTTGGTTTTAGGTTTTTGTTTTCCAGAAAAGGATGCGCCACATTTAACGATATATAAAGAGGAGGAAAAAGATGCTCACTTGTTGTGTTGAATTGTATCAGCTCGATCGAATCGATTTAGTATAACAACAACCGATAACTACGAGGGACACGCAAGCGCACACTGTTGTCCACGAAGTGTTTGCAGCGATTTTTATAAACTTCTTAGAGTGAAGCTTCCAGCGCTGGGTCCGGAATCGGACTTGTTTTGAATTCGATTTTGGCGTCTGGCATTAAAACAATAACAGCCAATATTAAGAAAACAAACAAGAAATAGTAATAACCAAAAAGCAAGTGAAACGTTAGCAAAGCGAAGCAAAAACATTGCTTCTCTGTACATTTCTTAGTTTGATGGCTTTATTGAGTTACTTTGAGCGAAGACAGCGTCGCCAGGCGTTGCTGCGACTGCGCCGTTCAGGTGAGTATTTGGCCGGAGGTTTAGGCTGTTAGCAATTGGATTTTTTTAATTTCTAGGTTTCTCCAGAGAGTGTCAGCCATAAAGATATTATATATAATTAGTTTTATTAACTTTTATTACGCTGATGGATTAATTGGATTTGCAGTGGATTTGGTGAATTGCGCGAATGTGTACCGTCAGCCTTTGACACTTATCCTTCTCTCTACAAGTTTTGAAATCTGTTCAAGTGAGTATGGAGAATATCGTATATAGGTATATTATTTCGACTTGAGTAGCTTTGACTTTAATTCTTTTAAATTAAAAAATATACATACCACGATCCTGGTATTGAACTGAAATAACAAGTAATAAAACGTGGTAAAAAGTTGTTGATGATAGCCATTCATGTTATGACTTCCTTCTCATTTTTAAAGCAATTCTTTTTTCACTTTTTTCTATGTTTATTTTTTGATTTTATTTTAAAACTGAAATTTTAACGACATTAATTATTAATATTAGTTTCAAATATTTTCCAAGCGATTTCGTTTTATTAATAACCAGTCTTCTGAGGAAATTTGCCATTACATTATCTGCAACATTTCCTCAATTAAAAACTCTCAATATTGTTTTTAAAAAATATTCCTTTGGGAATATTGTAGTTTAGTATATAAATTTTATTAGTCTAAAATAAAACTTATGAAGTAAAATTTTGAAAATTAATGAAATTAATGAAAATTGAGAAAATGTTCTTTTGTGCATACAGATAAATACTTTATACAAATACGTTCTTAGTGGATATGCAAAGTTTCTGAAAAGTTTAATAAAGCAATATCAAAAAGGTATAAAAAAAAAAGGAAATTTTTCCCCTTCTCCCAAAATTATTAATTTTATATATTCTTTACACTTAAGATAGGAAAATTTATTGTTACTTTTGTTATAAAATTTGAAGAATTAAGTACGCTACAATAAAACTTGGCAACGATATTAATTATGCATTATTCTTTTAAATTCAAATTATCCTTTTTTATAATTTTTTTTATTTTATTTTATTTCTACAATATATTTAATAATTCTTTTTCTAGTTATTTCCTTCCATTGTACAACATTAAATTTACGTACATAACGGCTGCGCCATCCTTTATGTCAGTATATAAACATCGAATAATTTTAACATTTATCACCTAACGACACTTGGTCACTGACTCAAGTAAACATGTTTTTCAAACGACAATTTAATACAATTCAGTACAATGGCACGCCCACCTTGCAGCGCATTTTGAAGAATGATCTGCATTTGTTTCCGTATAAAGTGCAATTGACTTGAAGAATATTGCCGACAGAGCGTACATGTCGCTGACAATACGGCCAAACAGTCACATACCGACATAAAAGATGGCGCAACCTGTACATATGTATATACGTAAATATATAAATTTTTATAGAAAGGATTTATCACAGCAAATAAGAAAATATAAGAAATTAAGCGAAATAAGTTTTTACTTTTCTTAAAGTTGTTATGGATTTTATTGATTTATGGATAATTGTTGTATATGGACTTTAATAATGGTGTTTTTTAACAGATTTATTACTCAAAAGGAAAAGCCCAGCGCCCATAGAGTTCATCAGTACTTCACGAGTATTTAAAAGGTTTAAATATGTTGACGTTTCTGAGGAGCAAATGACCGAAAGCCACGAATCTGTCTAAGACATCGTCCGAAGTTGATGGAGCCACTTGCACAATTTTCAACTTTTCGAACTTCATTAGTCATTTCTACTTCATTGAAATAAATTAAATAAATTTTTAATGTACTCTCTTCACAATAAAAATAATTTAATTAAGAAATAAATGTACAATATTTTAAATTAATTGTTAATTAATTACTCTTTTTACAATAAAAATAATTTATTTAAGAAATAAATGTACAATATTTTAAATTAATTGTTAATTAATTACTCTTTTCACAATAAAAATAATTAAGAAATAAATGTACAATATTTTAAATTAATTGTAAAGTATGTATTTAAAAAAATTATCTCTCTGGTCACTTATTATTATTTATTATTTAATTAGCTCTTTCGGTTAGAATGACATGAAAGTGGGTGTGGCTCTATTAGAAACACCTGCTGCGTCGATTTAGTTTTGTCCATTTGGCGTCTGCGTGCCAGACTACGTATGTGCACCTGCCTGCCTGTCTGCCTATTTATCGATCTCTCCACCCACTAGCTCCAGTGTTAACGGTTTTACCAAATTATTATCCAACAAATGCTTACGCCTATTACTAATTGAGTCACGTGTGACAGGTGAGAGGTCTCTCAAAACTGTCACATCAAATGACAGTGATGAAATGGAATACAGGGTGGGTGCTACGCATAAGAGGCCACAAAATGTTAGGACGGATAGGCCCTTTCAGATCTAAGCTAAAAGATTAAATAATTTTTCCGGAAATTAACTTGAAATTTCCAATTAAAAGAAGAAAAAGTGTTTACAAAAAGACATAAAAAGTTTTCGAGGAAATTGACTGCTACGAAAAATAACACGAAAACAGTCTGCTATAAGGAATGCATGATACGTAATTTATTATTATTATGAAAGGTCCTCATATTCATAGATCCCCGCGCTCCCAAATCTTCTCCGCACGATCTAACTTTGTTCTCATCTTATGTCGATCAGCCTGTATATTTGTATATTGTAAAGTAATAAATTACGATAAGTACGGATACATGAAATAAGACCTGTTTATGGTGCTTTCAGGTTCAGTGACTGATAGACAGACGACGGAATGGCAGCGTCAATCTTGGCAAAGCCGAAAATTTTCGCAATGAAATGAGTGCAGACAAATTTTTTTTTTGTGAAGATATTCATACCATAAACGCAGGTGTTAGTCTTACGGAAGAGGAAAAGTATTGCAAAATTTTTATTATATAAGAACTAACGAAATTATTATTATAAAATAATTATTATACAATAATTTATGTAATTTTTTTGATTTTTATGATTTTTATATTCGTCTTTTCAATCTCTAAACCTGATTTTTTTTCAAATGATATGAAAACCTTGTGATTTCAGTACCAAAATCGTTTAAACAAATAAATAAGGATAATTGAAAGAATTGTTCACTAAATCAAAATGCAATAATGCCAAAATTCATTCTTTTTCTATAATAATTTAATTTTCCACTCTGTTAGATATCGTTATAAAAAAGCAGAAACAGAATTTTGCAGCTTTTTAGTGTTGTTTTTGTTTTTGTTTTTTTTTTTTTTTGCTAAATTGCTGTGTTCAAATAAGTGCCACTTTCGACCTTGCTTCAGACACGCTCTGTATCGCAAACAGTGACTTGATTTGCTCCGTTAATAAAGTAGCAAAAGACTATAGCAAACAATTACAACAACACAGACGGCTACTTAAGCATTTAAGTAGTTAATTACAATCTCTAAATATTGCCTTAGTAATACACGTTAAAGATTCAATTGTGTTGAAAAAAAAACAACCGATGCTATCAAAATTGCATATAACATAGATTTTCCGCGTCGCATTTTACTCTAATTTGTGTCTAAAGTGATATACTATACTGTTATCCTTTCTAATATGTTTTATAATTTTAATATTGTCATATATTATTGTCATATTTTGATATTGTCATATACGTATGTCGTATTGTTTTTCTTTCGTTCCAATTGCTAAAGAAAGGATCGACTACTCTCAATCAATGGACCCTGTCATGAGTGTGAATGCATGTGCTATAGTAGGCAATACAATAAAAAATTCAAGAAAAATGTGAGCGCCGGAAAATTTGTCCGATATTGTTTTTTGACGTTTCTTTTGATCCAAATTCTATGATGAGAAAATGTTTTAGCTGCTGCTTCACTCACGTTTTGTTGGCCATTTAAGAGGCCACCATTTGAAATATGTTAATCAGATTTCATAATTTATTGAAATAAATTGAAAAAGCATTTTATTGCATTTATTGGCCGGCTTCTTGTAGTCTTTCGTGCTAGAGTTGTCTGCACTTTGCAACACTTTGCAATTGAAAGAGTTTAAGAGCATCATAGTAAAGGCATAGTAAATTATCTTAAGTTTAACGCAATAAAAATCGCAAGAGAGGCAAAATAGAAAAAACAGAAATTAGTACATACACACTCATTTTCTTTAATATGTTAATCGTAATTACTTATTATTACGTAATTACAATTACTTAAAATCGTAATTGTGCTGAAATCAATGAAGTGAAAATTACAAATAAAAACCTTATTTAAATTAGATAAAAAAAATCAAACAACCACATTTCTTCATTTATTCATTAATTATTTTATTATTTAGCAAAAGTCTAACAAGCTCAAGAAAATTTGTATTGTGTAAATAACGCTGCTTAAACTATTAAAATACCGCTAAATTAATAACTATCAAAATTTGAATGCAAAACTGACTGTCTATCTAAGGCTGTCTGTAAATATGACCAAGACTCATTCCTTTGGAATGCAATATACATTATTTTATGCAATATAATAACATAAGTACATACCGATTACGTTAAAGAACCTCGACTGTTTATTTTGAAAAGTTTGGCGAGCTGTTAAAGTCATGGTTAGACATTTCTGGTTAATTATAACTATTAGTTGAGTAAAGTGCAAACCAACTCTTTAACTATATATGTATGTATATGTACATAATTATATACTACAAGAGGTCAATTTTAAAAGCCACTCAAATAAAATTTCACTCAATCAACATTTTCAATGACAGACAGCCTCTAAACTAGCTTTTAAACAAACGAACGAAGGAAATTCTCCTTGTGTCTAAAACAAGCAATTAACTTTGGTCTGCATTCTAGTAATTATACGAAAATAACCATAATTTACAACAGCATTTGTTGAATATAGACTGCTACTATAGCAGTCCGAGTGCTGTAAATAATGAATCATTGCTTCACTTCAACTTTTTCTTTCGAATTCATGCTTTAATTACATGAAGTACAATTTTCTTCGAGATAATAATAGTTCATAAAAAAAAAAATTGTTATCTATTGATTTAACCATTCATTAACCATCGTGGTAAATAAATAGTGAATTACAATAGCGGTACATTTATTAACTGTCAATATGGTACAAATAATAACTATAAGATTAACCTAAATTATCAAAACAACAAAACTTTTAAAAGGGTACGGGCACGTTGAATTCAAATGCAAATCAAGTTGTCACAATTTATTTTGCCATTTTTTCGGTCATTTTATAATCATTTATAATAATGTAAACTATATAGTAATGAAATGCTATCTCTATAGGACGTTCTCGTTCCTTTTCTAACTCATTAACTACTTTAACGCATTTCATGATTTATATAGCATTTCTCTTTACAGAAAAATTGCAAAAAACATAATATATATTTAGATCGATAATTAGAGGTAATTTTTTAACGATTTAATTCAATAAAAAATAAGCGGCGCGCAGGCAGGCCAGATCGATAAAAGATAATGCTCGTACCGTACGCTGAGCTGCTTTGTCGCTGTTGTATTATTTCTTTGCAACTGCCATAAAAATCATCAGATTTAATTTTATTTTTTTATTTTAGAATTTTATCAATGATACGCTATAAAAAAATTTTATAAAAAAACTGCAACTGCAAAAACTGCACATTTAAATTTAGTGCGGATAATAGTAGTAATACTTTTTTTCAATTTCATTTTTACAACACACACACTTTTTCAACTAACAAAAATATTTAATTAACAAAAATATTTAAAAACAAGAAAATAAAAATCAAATTAACCCACGCGAGCAAAGAAATAAAATTATGTGCGACAATCAATTAGTAAAAAAATTGTTGTTGTGGAATGTGCCAACCAACTCTTCAGTCTGCACCAACTTTTCAGAAATTTAAAAAATATGAAAAAAAACACATACAGTCAGTCTCTAAAGGCAATAGATTTGACTGAACGAATCTTGTTGTTGTTGGTGTTTTTACCGGTTGTCGCCAGCTGACGTTCATCGATTCGAAGCCTTACGCTTTCTGGTGGCGATAATGTACGATATAATAAAATATACGTTGAATTGAAGGAAACAGTAAAAATGCAATAAAATTGAAAAGGAATTATGACAACACTCCACTTTATGAGATATAAGAAAAAAAAGAACAATTAAGAGGGAAGTGTTAGGAAAAACTGCTCAGAAAAAGATTTAATACCTGATAAGTGCTCATAGTTCCTCCCAAGTATCGCAGAGAGAAGGATTTTTTAAGGAAAAAGCATCATGTCTCTGTTTCACTCTTAATAAATCCGTTTTAATCTTAATTAAGAATTCTGTTAAAGTGCAGAAAGACTATAAAGTAAAGAGATTAAAGAGCTCAATTTGTCTTATCCATCCACAGCTACTAATTATGTATAATTATGTTCATTTAAAATTCAGCCAAAAATAACCGACAGATAAGATAAATGTATCTTAATTTTTTCTGCAATTTTTTTCCTGCAATTCTTTGACATTCAATGCGCCAACATTGTTGGTTGTTTCCAAACAACTGCAAACGACAAATTGTTGTCTCAAAATCGACGAATTGTTTTCCATCGTTGAATGTACGAATTTCAATTTGGTATATAATCGATATTGTCTACAAGAAAAATCAAAAAAAAAATTAAAATTTTTTTGCAAGTTCCTTTCGTCAAGCTGCTCATTGTCGCCACACACACACACACACACACACAAACACATCAATCATTCACTCTCGTTCGGTGCTTGATGTAATACATAATTTCAAAAGTGTGTATGTAAGCAACTGTTTCTAAGCAGCTTTTTGTAATCCATTAATTCTTTTTCTTTTCGTATCTACGCCGGCATCAGCAAATGAAACCTTAACCTAGTTGTAGTCTTGTTGACCGGTAAATATGTTATTTACAACTAAGTTCATCGAAAACCATTCGATTCAAGGCCATTCATTGATTAGGCTAATCCCGACCTTAAAAAATTAACTCCTTTTTTCGTTACAAACTGACTAACTGATTCCATCTGGAGAATTCTGGAGTCCAGGGAAACTTTTTAGCAATGAGCAGAAATAGCAATACCAGCAAGGAATACACACGTATTCTCTCTCTCTCTCTATCTTCTTGGCAAAAAAGGTGACCATTCCAGTTGGTATCATCTCACCAATTTCGTAACGTTTTGTCACAAAATCATATAGCATTTTTTCACCTTAAAATTTCATCTCGTCTGCTTAATTTGAAAATTTTCCATTTATTTTGTCTTTATTGTCCACCCTTTGTTGACTTTATTGTGCTTCAACCTGTTTTCAACTATACGTTAACAGATGGCGATAAATTTTTTTACAATTTTTTAAATTTACCACATATTTATTTCTATAAATCGTATTTATTACATACATACATAGATGGCGCTCTAATTACTAAAAATTTAAATTCGGTGCAATTTCAGGCTGCAAAAATTTGACGCAAAAAAATGCTGTTGTTGTGTGCAGCCCAGCCGATTATTTTCAAGTTATTTTCTTGAAGTTTCAAATTATTTTCGTTGTAATTGCTACCTGCCGCTGTAAGTAAGCAGCGCTGCCATCCAGACGTTAGTCCAAGAAACAGGATGTTTCAAAAAAGCGATATTACTCCGAATAAGAATTTTTTACTTGTATGTAGTAAAAAGTAGGTGTGTGCCACTATCTGGGTTGTAATGTCGAATAATTTGTCGAGTTTTCGACATTTTCGACATGTCGAATATACCTACGGTAGACTACCAAACCAAATTGGTGTAGATTATAGTTTTATTTGATATTAACAAGAACTTTTAAGTTTATTGAATATTGTTAGTTGATCTTATAATTTTAAAAGGGCACACAGAGGAAAAAAGTTTCTTATAATTCTGTTTACTTGTAAATTCCTGGCAAGTCATCCATTACTTTAGTGGCCACAAAACGAGATCCTGACGATCTTGCCGATGCTGAAGGTGATGTACTGGGACTGCTGTTGCCACTACTGGACGAATGGTGCCGCCGCGGCACCGCCAGGTAATCGTTGAGCAAAATTTCCGAATCCATAGACTGCGTTTTACCATGAAAACTGCGCGTAATGCGTTTCGGCGGCTCTATAAATTTTGTCTTCACAATCAATGCGCCGGGATGCGGCGGTATAACTGACGCTGCGGCTGCGGCTGCGGCTGCGGCTGCGGCTGCCGCTGCTACTGATTGTGCGGCCGCAATTTTTGAGCAAGTGCTAAGCTCATCACTGGATGGATCCACCACAATCTCTGTGCTGCCCACTTCCCCTGCAGGCACTGTCGTCGTAGTCGCTGTTGCCAACTTCATCTTATTCGTGATTGATATCATTCCGGCCGCCGCTGCTGACGCCGGTACTGTCTTATGTTGCGGCGATCCGGAAGCCGATGATGATGCCGATGCTGACCCGGCTGAGGCGGCAGAGCACTGGACGCTGCAAGTTTTCAGATTAATGCATGACTTCGTGAAGTCCATTTCATTGGGTTTGCTGCGCGGCATGTTGGACTTTTTCAGGGTATTGCTCTCGAAGGGAAAATTCGAATTCGAGGTCGACTGAGTGAGATTTTCGAATTTGCGCAATCGCGCATCCAAAGATTGCAACGACTGGTCCGGCATATTGATAGACGACGAGGAGATGGTGAAGAAGAGCTCCTTGTCGCCCTCGAAGAGACTGATCTGTTTCTGAATGCGCGGTGCGATCGGATCCGTTAACTTCCGCACTTGCGCGCGTTCGAGAGGCTCGTGGGCGATGATGGGAGCAAAGGTGTCCACAGAATATTGCAGCAGTGGCCTGGTGAATGCTGGCAAAGGGCTGACTGAGGGCGCGGTATTGTCAGTGGAATCTTCGGCGGCCTCTTCTTCGTCTGTAGTCATTACAGCGGGCGGTAGCTCGGCATGCGAGGGACAACAGTAGCAGGTTTCCAATTTATACTCGTCCATGGGTAGCGAAGGTGTTGTAGCAGCTGACAATGTCATCTCGTCGTCATCGTCGAGATCCTGAAAGATTGTTAACGACATAGTTTACATTACATACGATATAATGAAATGTCTGCGAAACTCTATAAATGCCATTCGGAAACTAGTCATTTCTTCATGATTAAACAGTGCATGCTTCCTCCCTTCCACCACACTATGTAGACTGAATAGTTTCCGAACCATCGAAATGCAATTTAAATGTCTTTACATCAACGGACAACGTCATGGAGCCTTTATTGGCCACCATACTAATATCCATGCCCACGCTTATGGGCGTCAGGCAATTACTACTATCCATCGCGCCACCGCCCGCGGCACAGTCCAGAAGCTCTACGGCTAGCGTGTCCGTGTTCATGGGCGCATAAATTGAGACGGAATTGAGATCGTCGTCGAGCTGAGGAAAATATTTGGCCAATTCTTCGGTGGCTGCAGGAATTATGTTGAAACTATTGGATTTGCGTTAGAGACAAATGACGCATTACATGTAAATAGAATCATTACATAGTCTTTCTAATTGTTCTCCATTACTATCTTCTTCACCGATACGAACCCATCTTCAGTGCTGGTCAGACTGATGGACATCTCGCCGCTGGGCGTGTCGTGAGAGAAGCTCTCCGAAATGGCTGGCGATGAAGGTTCCGTACTGGCGATGCTTGTCTGTTTGCTCCAAGCTTGATTGTTAATGTGTTTGTGTGTGTGTGTGAAAGAGTGGGTGCACAAGTGTTGTATAAAGTCAGGTGTTATAAAATATCAAATATATTGGTAACCATACACATCTTACGCTTTGTCTTACTTTTATTATACATACGTGCATTTATTTATGTTTAAAGCAACAAATAAATCGAATTAAAAACGAAAAGATCATTTTAAATTTGATTAAATGTTCCAAATTGTTCATAATTGACCGTAATTGCGGTAACGCATAATAACGCTTTTTATTAAAAAACAAAAAAACTCCTTATGAATATTAACAATTTATGAATTAAAAACGGAATTAAGAAAAACTCATTTATACAAAAATTTGTTGATTCGTTAAAAGAAATATTAATTAATTAAATTATATAAAATAATAATGCATTTGTAATAATCCTAAACGTAACAGCGATCGATACCGTCGCTGTCAAAAGAAACTCCAATTTTTTTCCACAAATATTTTCCTATTTATTTTTTATATACATATAAAATTATATTCACTCAATGTTCGATTGAAAATTATAAGGAAACTACCCTTTTACACACCTTCTATGGATTTTTCGAAATACTGAGTGTAAAATCGCTTCACTTTAAGGGACCATTTGTGATCATTCAGGCTTCATTAGCAGTAAAATGCCACTGTCGTTTGAGGCCAAAGTTACTATTTGGAATTTTTACCTCCCATAAACTCTCCGTTTCTTTAGTATTCTCTTTAGTACGATTCGTAAAAGTAAAAATTCTCTTGTATTCCTTTACAATAAATAACCTTTAACTTAACTTTGACTTTATTCCAATAAAAAATTATATTATTTAAATGATTTAATTTAAATGATAGAGTTTAAATTTGTGATTGCAATAAAATAACTCAAACGAAAATAATAATTTTCAATTTTATATATTTTAAAAGATCATAATTTTAAAGAAATATGTACATATATTCGAGTATTTTCCTAAAGAAAATGGTGAAGTATGTACAATATAACAATAAAACAACAATCCGTAATAAATAATAAATCCGAATAACTGTAATAAAATATTGTACATCTTTTTAAATATTAATGATTGCAATAGTTTTATTTTTTCAGTTCTTTTGTGGTGTGTGTGTGTGCTTTTTCAGGTAAAAGGATTGAAAGAGCAAGCAAAACTTAATCGCATCACTTACTGCTCTCTCGCTCACGCTCGCGCTCTCTGTCTGTTATTGTTGTTGCTTCATTCTGCGTCTGCGATTCCGATTGTTCTTGTGTGCCCGATTGCGCCGAGGGCGGCGGCTGCTGCTGCTGCTCAAGCTGTTGTGTCTCCGACTGCGTCCGTGCAACGGATGTCTTGACACGCAAGAATTCAGCTGACGCCTTTGCTGCCGTCTCCAAACAACCGCACACACAGTTCGGATTTTCTCCGATGGAGCTGGACGTCGCTGGGGAGTCGCAGCGACAGCGACATGTCATCTGATTTGTGGGCGTCGCAGCCTCGACGGCGCCGTCCATGGACGGATCTGTGAACGAGACAAACAGCGAGCCGACTTCTTGCAGTGAATGTTTGGGCGGCGACGAAGCCGGTGTCTTGAAAAGCGGCACCGAAATCATTTTCTGCAAATAGTGATCGAGCTGTTTCAGCGAGAGGGCATTGTGGAGCGTCTCTAGCGGGCGTATGGGGGGCACTCCACCAAAACCTTCAATAACTAAAACGATAAATGCAATGCCCAAAGCCCAAAGAAGAGGGCAAAGGGTTAATTCATATTTATGAATTTCAACTAATATCGCCTTTAGTGACGCCTGAGCACTCACCTGATGATGATGATGTGCACGGAATCATGTCGCGCAGATTCGGAGCCGAAGAACTGCCACTGATGACCGCGGTGCTGAACAGACTATTGGAGCTGGTGGCCATCTTCTTACTGAAACCACCGAATCCCAACATTTTCATATAAGACATCTGGCCGGCAATGCTGTGTCTTTGACGTCGAGACGAGACCGACGACGAGCTGGTCGCCGGCGCTGTGTGGGGATCTGTGGCGGCGGTGGCGGGGGACATGGTGGTGTTGGTGATGGTGGTGGTGGTGGTGGTGATAGCGGTGGAAATGAGAGCCGGTGTGTTAATGAAGGCCGCGGTTTTGATGGGCGTATACGATGAGGAAGGATTAGTTTTTGTGGTGAATTTTTGTTGCGACAATTGGTTATTATTAACATGATGAGCGTCTAACATAGAATCGTGTAACACGGGAGAGGGAGAAGAAGGCGAACATGAATTCAATTGTAATTGAGATGCGGTTAGCGTTATAACAAGATCGGGGATGATAATTTTGGGTGACACGACTGGCGGCGGTGACAATTTAAGGAGTTCTTGCGACGAAGTCAAAACGGACACGTCGTCTCTCGTTTGGGCACAAGCATTTTCTTGATTAGTGCGAAATTCGAAGGGATTGGAGGCAGCAACAGGCACGGACTGAGTGAGAGCGCGGCAAAGGCTGAGACGACCCAAGCGTATGCCGCCGCCTTCCTCCTGCGTATGCTGCATTGATCGCAGCTGCCATTGCTGGCGTTCAGAAAGTGCTGGAGCAACAAATTTCAAAGGATAATGACAATTGCGGGATGCGGCCGGGGCAGCGGCAGCGATGTCCGCGCTTCTCTCTTTAAACTGAAACACTGTGCTCTGCAGGGCGGCAGGAGCTGAAGAAGAAAGCCGAAGGCCCTCATCATCGAGTGAACAGACCTCGTCAAGACCCGCACAAGTAGCAGCACAGTTTTCTGAGATGGTAACCCTAGTGCGATCATCAGCAATATATGCTGAAAGTGTAGTGTCCTCAGCATCGTTCATGCGCATAAACGCACTTATGTCAGCCAAACTTCTCGAATGCGAAAGCGCCACATTCTCCTCGTGGCCTCTACTGAGGCAGTTCCACGACAGAGGCCGCTCGTTCGTGGCCAACGGCGAGATGCGTGGCAGATGCATAAATTTACGCACAAACGACTCAATCTCTTCGCCGCTCTCCAGACGATGCATGGCGAGCAGCTGAAGGCGCTTCTGTGCAGTTTCGACAGAGCCGGGAGGAGCTTGGGCGGAATCAGGCGTGCTCGGATTGTGAGAGAAGTCAATGTCGGACAAGGGTAGTTCATTGGTGGAGGACTCAATCTTAAAGAAAGTCAGCCTGTCCGTGATGCGCACTGGAAGCGCGGCACAACGACCACCCAAAAAAGAGTCGCCCGCTTGGGATTCTTTGAATTCGTTACTGGAAAAATATGGGTCACGTTCAAGAGGACTCGAAATAGCAGCAGCTTCGATAGGTTCGAAGTTATTCGTTTGTTTGTTAGAAGTTTTTTGTGTTATGTATTAATTTTCACACAGGTCACAAAGGCAGTTAGTCAGCAGCAAGGATTAGCAACGACACAATGTTCGATTGGATTGCGTTCGAAGAAATGCGTTCGTTGTTGATTGGGTTTTTGGGTTTTGATTTGTTTTGGTTTGAAAAGAAATTCGAATAAATTAGGTTCGACTTAAACATAATCAAGACGGCAAAATTTCTTCTGATTCAAAACCAAAACCAACGAAAGGAAAGCTATATTCAGCTGAAGCAAACGAGTATTTATCACAAACACATCGAGCACGAATACAACATTTAGGTGTTAAATACACAGCCACATACAAGAGTAGCAGCAAAATCGTCTATGACTAATTTAAAACGGTAAACGGTTAGAAAAATGGTACGTACTTTAGTGCAAGCAAGCGACATGCAGACAAAAACTGGTGCCGAGAAAATTTGATTTGAGAGATTTCAGAGAGAAGGATCCTGAAGAATCTTATATACGAAGTGTATATATATTTACATTTGTTATAAACCAGAAATCAGACTATATATTTCTTAAGCTTTTTGACATGATAAACCAAAGTCCAAGTCGGACAAAGACCAATCCATCACTTAGATTTCCGAGAAAAACATCATGATGTAATATTTCTTCGCAAAACCCTTTTTGGGGCAACATTAAGCATTATAATAAGTTTGGAGCATATATCGTATATGCAGAATTAGAATGCTACTCCTTTTAATACTCGCTAAAATTATGTTGGTATCTCGAAAACTTTAACTTGATGAAGCGATTGTAATTCGTAGTCAATTTTGGATTCATTCAACGCTTAGCAAAACATTTTCACATATTAGTGGCAACATATTGTGGCCAGAGATATTTAGCCATTAATATTTAGCAATCAATATTTATTAATTTAGCAATTAATATATTAACGGAAATTTTGAAATTCCGAATCCAAAAACAACGCTGCAAAAAATCCTCGAAAATGTCAGGTTTCTGGTTTAGAAGACCAGGTCAATTTTGTCCGTCTCAAATATGATATTATGATATATCTCTTTTAGTTTAAATTTCAGATTAACACTTAGTCTAAAGTACAATTCTGACAATTTTGACAAAAACAGATAAAACCAGATTATTATAGAAATATGACAAATTTTTTCTTCTTTTAAAAGAAGAAGAGAGAAGCCTAACACAAAAGTGAAAACCAACACCTCGCCACAATCGGAAACAAATTTGAGTTTGTAGAAAACTAGCGATGGCCAATGTTTTGGCGATTGTTCTTTAAATCATTAGAGAAACAAACGCTGCTCAGCAAACAATTTTTAGGTTCAATGAAAATGAAGCTAAAAATTGCTAAAAATTCAAATTCATACTAGTATGGAAACAATGTATGACCCTTGTGTAACATTGGCCATGGACAGTTTTCAATCGACTCTATATTGCTATACAATAAAAACATACATACATACATATGTACATGGACAACAGACCAAGAAAACAGAAGGAAAGGAGGAAGATAGACAGTAGCTTCAGTCGTACTTCAGTCAAGTACACGGAATGTACCGGCCAGATGTATTATATAGAGAAATATTTATATTTATGTATAAATATTTATATACATTTTGTCTTAAATAGAGATAATATTTATGAGATTAACAATAATTTAGCATTTAATATATCATATAAATATCAGAACAAAAATTCATGGAATGTATGGAAAAAATAAAATAAAATAAAATGTTAACTTTTATTCTTTGAAATAAGAAGGAAAGAAAGACTGAAAAAGGGTTGATGGCATTCATTAAAAGAGAAGAGAAGCAAAACTGAAGAATGCTTGAAAGAAAATTCATATAAAATAAATGTTTGTTTGAAAATTTGAAATTTTCTTTTATAATCGAACTTCTGGATGATTTAGGTATCGATCATTCTATAATGATAATGATTACGCAAGCTCTATTAGCTCTATCAGCTCCAATTAAGAGACAATAATAGTCAAACAAAAAAATAAGAAATAATCTTATTTTGAGAATTCGACAGGAAATTCTTGAATCGACTTAAACCTTATTTAAGATTTATTCGGAGCTAGACTTTCCCTCTCACCTCGACACTTAATCTGTCTCAAACTAAACGAAGCTAACCCAATATATAGAGATATATAATACGAGTATCTTTATGAGGAAAGTACTATAAATATGTATATACCTCCTTAATGGATCATCCCAACCGTCTTTCATCATCAATAATTGTTTTTCTTTGAATATTTGTTTACCCTTTCTTTTCTTTTTCACTTTTGACTTCACATTAAATAATTGAAAATATTTAGGCCATCACGTAAATAAATAGAAACAAATTTGCGTGTTAGATAAGAACATTAAAAACACTATCAATAAAATTCGCATAGCATTAAAATATTGTACTTATTTTAGTAGAACATGAAATAATCTTCATCTTGTTAGAACCGAAGCATTTGAAAGAAGCAACACTTCGAAACGAAGCAGAATTAGTTTTTTGAATCAGTTTTGACCTAATTCACGGCTTCGCAACTCTCAATTATAATTGATATTCACAAATTTGCTATTGTGCAGGAGCTCACGCTGTTATTCATTTATTAGTTTCAGGCTTCCGAAGAACACAGACACACAATAGCCAAAGAGAGCGAACCGAAAAGAATGAACATACATACCTTTTGTTTTGCCCTGATGATCATGCTGATGATCATACGAACGAGAACGTGGCTCCGTGTTGGGACTAATGGGTCGTGCTTCTTCTAATGAACCAGTTTGTTTTGCCTGCTGCTGGACGGCCAGCTCTTCGTTGAGACGTTTTGCCAAGTCCATAGCTTCATGGCCACAAACAGTGTGATGAGAACCGATAGGAATAGGCTTGGATTTAAGGCGCTTCAATTGTTGCTGCTGCTGCACAGATTGCGGCAAAGCAGATAATTCCATTTTTTCTTCGGGGGAAGAATTCTGAAAAGGGTAGAAGGAAAACAAATGAAAATGCTAAATTAGGAGTCTTTGGTCATTGATGGTGCTGAGTTACCTCTGTCGATGCTTTGGCGATGCCGCCATCCGTGTCTCCATCATTCTCCTCATCAATTCTCGGTGTGTTGCCATCTTCAGAGGCCTGTGAAGTGATTTTAATAGCAACATTTGCAGCATTCTTTATGCAAATTTCACAAATTATTTATCCAGAGGAAGAACATAAGTTACATAAGAATTTTCAATAAATATTTAAAACAAAACGAGAATAAATTAATTTTTGCAAGCAAATAGGTGTACAAATATAATATAATAAAAGTAAAATACCAAAAACGCATTATCTACACATACCGAATTTCTCAACTGGCCCGAATCATTGCGCGAATGTGGCCTGAAACCTGGCCCCGGGGGTAAATTCTTCTGCACACAACAATTCACGCCGGGACTAAAGTGCAGCTCCACATGGAATCGTTCCTCCGAGGTGGGATCCTTGGTGGGATCCTCGTACAGCATGATCACAATCTGCGACATATAATTCAGCTCGGACACCATCGAGATGTAGTCCATGGCGCGTCGCCACTGTTCGTCGGTGACCACATTCAGCAGCTCGCCGTAACGCAGCACCGTCAGCAGGGAGTGCACGTGACTTTCGCTGGTGAAGTACAAGCGCGTGCGCACATGCCGCCCGGGGCTGGCCACACCGTGACTGTAGTGCGGATTCAAGCGATTCACCGACTCGTCGCCGACTTCTTCAATATTGCGCTGCAGGTCGGCTTGAATTTTCTTCAACAACGGCGTGCAGATGCCTTGCCCGATTGTTAGTTTCTCATGTACCGAAAGACCGTACTCTTGCGGTATCACGATGTCGGCCAAATACTTCGCATATATATACAACTCCTCGGCCTGATCGTATTGCAGCGTGTGCTGATTGTGCTGCAAATCGTATTTGATGCAGTCGTAAATGTCCGGAATCTTCGAGATGTCGTACTGCTTCGACTTGGTGCTGAAATCCTTTTCGATTTTCTCCCAGCGGCGTCCCATCAGGTCCCACGTCTCGCCGTGATACAGAATGGCGTCCTTCGTTTTCGCGTCATCCTTTTTGATGCTGATAATCTCGAGCAATTGTTTGATGAGATTATGCACGTGGTTGCAACAATCCACCGGATTCTTGACGAAGTCCAATGCTTGATTAATTGAAATACTGTTACAAGGATTGATGGCCTCTCGATCTAGAGCAGTGAAATCACGATCGATCCGCATGAGTTCGTGAAGACGATTTTTGGCCCTTTAATGATAAGAAAAGCAATTGATTGATTAATGGGCACACAAATCGTTAATAAGTCTGTAACAGACATGTTCTGATATTTGCTGGAATCGCAGTCATTGTCCAGCAATCCGTTGGTGTTGGCACTTTTAACCATCTGCACCAGGATTGGCGTCAATTCGCCTTCTAAGGCCAGCAGGCCCTTGGCGAAAGCGGCTGCAGTCATCTGAACTCTACCCTCGTCGGAAGCATAGATTTTGAGATCATGACGGAAGGTTGAGTGTAATCTACAAACGGGAAACGGACAATTATCAATAAACAAATACCGAGCCAGTTCACTTGAATTTAGAAGCTAATCGAAACATTTTCAATGCTCTTTCTTAATGTTTGAAAGTTAAAACATTTTACTATTTTATTTTCCAAATCATTGCTGACCTCAGTAAGCCCAAGCCTTGCGTTCCCGAATAATCCTGACGTCCTTGACCACCCGGATACATACAACGGAATATTCTGCCCAACTCTTCGGCTTGTATGCGACCGGCAGGTGTTAATTCTCCGCCCCATTTCAGTATCAAGACCAGGGAAGGTTCCTTGGGCGCATCTACTGTAAAATGTTTTCTAGTTTAATAAAATAACTCTTACGGCGACAATGATAATAGAACGAACTAGCTACTATCAAATGTTCAATGCGATTTTTATATGATCATAATTCGGAAGAGGAATACATACAAGGTTTTACAGTATTACCATCGTCAGAACTTGATCCTCGCGGTCGTCCTTTGGGTTGATATTTCATTTGAACCTTGCGATTTATGCCTGAGAAATGGCCGTACCTGCATATATAGGAGAAGATAAAGAATGAACCAGTACAAATATGTGCTCAACATACATTTCCAGCACATTTTTCAGCTGCTCCAATTTGCTCTGCTTCTCCTCGATTTCCACTTCGCCTGACTTCGTTTGTATTTCACCTAATAAAAATCGTGCAATGTCCAATATTTCTTGCAATTGTTTGGGACGTTTCAACTTGACGTGACCGTGTTTGTAACCGTTATATTTCTCAAAGATTTCAAAGAACCTTGACGATAAGCACAAGTTATTCGAACATGAATTCAAACCTCATTTAACCTCAACGGAGAGATTGCTTGAAAAATACTCACTTTGGATGACGCACTTCTACCTTCATTTTCTGCTTGGGCGTGCGGTCACCGTGTCGTATTACCGCCACCACACAACGCAGCTCCATCATTTTACCGAATGTAGTCGGCACAATGGGCGGATCGTCCAGCTGGAAGGGCACCGACCACGGTATGTGCAGCGTCGGCGTGAGCTCACGTAAAATCATGTTGCCCAATATTTTGGCACAGTCGTCGTAGTATTTATTGGAATTCTTAACGAAGCTAAAACCGTTGACATCACAGACATACGATTTACCGTTTGCTCTATGGATTTTTTCGTGTATACAAAATTTGGATATGCATCATCATACCTCTTGTAGCTTAACTAACCTCAACAAATCGAAACCGCATACTGTCTGCTTGAAAGCCAGGCACACCTTGCGCGATATCATCTTCTCAGCATGATTCAATATCACCGGATAACGGATCTCTTTGCCTTCACTGTCGCGCTCCACTTTGCCGTCGAGAGCAGGACTCTTGCGCGCCTCAGCGTGCGCGTAGTCCGGGCCCACGGTGTACACCTTAACGTCCGTACCTGAAAAATACACTGAGTTTTAAAAGTAATGCTGGATTCTTGGACAGTCGCAAAGAGCTTTTGATTGGATAGTGGAAGGCTTTATGGATGAATGAAATATCTGCAACAATACTGAAATGTTGCTAACGAGAGCAAGCAAACAATCGAAATGGCTCGCTCCATGAGATCGCTTTTAAACAATGAATTTCTACTCAATTCAGCAGACACTTGCATTCTTTTAACATGATCATGATCATTTTTTGATTGGAAAATGTTAAATTTCGTGGCTGCGATGATAAAAATATAAATTTTATTGTAGTTATTATAATTTAACACAAATTTCAAATAAAAACGGCGAAATGTGTCGTCATAAATGCGGCGAAATGTGTCATCATAAATGCGACAAAATTAAAAATAATAAGAAAAGAAGTTTTAGAAAATATTGCAGTGAAATTCTGTATATTTTATTTAAATGGCGTGAGTTTTTAGTATAAATAGCTAACGATTAATGATGATTGGCAATTTAACTGTGTAGGTCTAAATATGTACAAAGTATTGAAAGCGAATAAACAAACGAAAATGGATAACATTCGGAACAATAACCAAAATAAACAAACCTTGTTAAGTGTATTTCTCCAAGTCGTACATCATAATTCATTTATTTTTATTTGACTAACTATTATATTATTCTGAGAGAGTTTATCAAAAATTCTTTAAGAAGAAATTGACCAAAATAGATTAAAGAAACGGGCGTCTCTTAACCGATTCTTTCGAAACGATCTTTCTCAATCTCAAAAATTTGTGAAATATTTCGAATAATCTGAAAACTAATACTCTCCGTTCTTTCTTCCTACTTTTAATAAAACAGTATTACACGATAAATATAAAATGGGCAGCTATAGTGACCAATATGATAATTCTCGTACTTTGCGTTACTCCAGTATTCTTATAAACGAATTTTTTAATATTTTGTGGCTCTTTCTCTCACCGTAAGGAGCTAAGTAATGCCTTTTAAATAAAAAAAAACCACAAAAACAACCGGAATTATAAAAACACCAAATTTAAAAATTTAAAATTACGTAGCGTATATATTAACGTAATTATATATATATATATATGTATATAATAACGTATATATGTATATGTATATGTATATCGTTAGCGTACATTTTATCGTACTAGCGTCTATATATTATCTAAAGATATAATTTTTCCACATTATTTATTCAAGGCAAATATCAGGCTATCCAGTGCTATCCTAAATCCTGAAAATCAGTTAGGAAATAATTGAGTTATAAACGATAACATGATTACAGAAGATTATTCTGTGGTAACTTTAACGATTTGTATGATTTACATAAATATAAATTCGTATATATACATGCATATGTATATATCTACGGCCGCTTTTTATGGACTCTTATTGTTTAAAGAGGGTTATTTAGCTCCAAAAATGCGCGCTTTAAGAAGTAAAAAGGATTATAAAAATTTATTGGTTAAAGTAATACGAAAGTTACGAAAGTTTCAGCATACGATATGGTTTTAAAAAATTCGATAAGATCTAAATGCATTTGGTAGCCGGGAATAGTTACTATTGGTAGCAGCTAACGAACGCTGTTCGCTTAGATGGAGTATAAAATTTTTCTAAAATTACAAAGCTACGTAATTTTTTTTTAAATTACATTTAATTTCAAGAATTCTGTTCCTAATAATATGAAACTCTACGACCGACAATGCTATACGACTTTACCTTAAACAGCATTTTCATAAATTACAACTGATAAGCCTTCATTTTTCAAGCAATATGAACTCTTACGAAGCCAACAAACCAGTTTAAAGACAGGTATCATTAGTCTGGCACAAATTTTTCAGATATTGTATATATTTCTAAATTCAGAACACAGATCAAATTTTTAATTAATATAAGTATAATAAAAACATCACAAAATAAATTTAAATATAATGCAATAGAAATGACACTATAAAAGCAAAAGCAAATTTGAAAACATTAACAAACATCAGGAATACATACCATCTGTAGGCATGAAATCTTCATAGATAAACGAACCCGTCTTGCGTACTCTGGACTCGGGCGAGTATACACTACTCCGACTGCCAATCTGCAAAATGATGAAATGATTAAATTATGTTTTTCATAATAAAACTACAAAAGAGTAAATACGTACCTTTCGGAACAAGCGTTGACTGCCGCCACCTGCCGACGTTGGATAGTAAATATATATATTATGATCTTCTGCGGAAACTGGCTTCTCTACAAACGGTTTATTAAAGATTATGCCATTGACCTCAACGTGATCCTCTGACTCAATAAGCTCATGCTCTAGATGTCGTATATGTATGTGCGATATATAAACGAATTTACGAATTTAGTCGTATGTAGAATACAGAGAGAGAGAGAGAGAGAGAGATGAATTAATAATCTCGGTTTTGTTTGTACAAAAAATGTGTAAACTAACTTTTTGGATCTGGTGAATCACGATCCAGCACGGCGTAACGTGGTATCTCAATACCTTCCTTTTGCAGTATGGCATACACGCGACGCCGATCTTGTATATCATATTGCATATGTAGATTATTCAATACGAAAGGCTGCCTCAACTGGGCGTATTGTATGGCTTTCTCCAAGGGGAAGCCCTTCGAATGGAATGAAACTAGACAATCGCAGACGGGCCAATTTTCAACGGGCTCCTGCAACGATTTTCATTTCACTTTTAGATAGTTACTTTAGATCTAAAATTTCGATGTAAAGTATAATAATACCCATGATTTGAACTCACCTTCAGTATGACATCCTCATGAAAGATTACCATTTTAATAAATTCGAACTCTTGCAGGCGTGTCAGTATCTCTTTCATGGGTTTCGACTGCGTCTTCTTGGCCATCGCACAAATGCCGACCAGAACTTGTTTGCCACTATTAGACGAATTACTGCAATCGGAATCCATGCCGTCATTACCTTCGCATAAATCTGTATCGCCCTGCAAACGAGGACATCGAAAAAGTTTAGACAACAACAGGAAAAAGAGTTTTAAAAGAGTTTCTAAAGAAACAGGAAAAGATTTTTCACCTCAAAATCTCTTAAGCACTTCAGCGACCACGATTTTTGTGTCTCTTTTTATTATATTTTATATAATATTAACTTGAAATTTAGTATGCATTTTAAATTTTTTAATATTTTATTAATTTTATTTTGAATTTATTTAGTGGAAAGACAAGAAAAGGAAACGTCAAAATTATCTAAATTCTTCATAAATTTAAAATAGTATCCATAAATGTTAAAGTTTTAGAAAGAAGAAAAATATTTTCAAAAAAAAAAAAAAAACAGGCTGTAAATGAAATTGTTTTTTTCAGAAAAATGTGAAAAAATAGCTAGTCTGAGCTCTAGCTACACTATCATAGCTCATAAAGTATAGCATTACAACAATAGGATTTTCTATGAATCCTTTGAATATTGCAAAAGTGAACCAAGTGATTGATTTATTGTTCGTTTCGATTTTTTGTTTTTGGCCAAAGTATCAATTTCTTATAATGAAAAGTGTCAGTGCTTGTTGGAAAAATATCGAAAAACGTGGTAAAACTCACAAAAAGGAACATACATATACTCTGATGATGAACATATTCCTTAGAATCTATAATACATATAGTCATTAAAGCGAGCTTTCAAATAAAAAAAACAAGATTAAATAATAATTACTTTTGCTTGAAAAACATCCACAGGCCAGACTTATATGTACTCGTATATGTATAATTCGAACACAAATAATTTAAACAATATAACGGTTAATGAATGAATATAATTAACTGGTCCCGTAACCAAATAAACTTGCTCTTTTCAACAAAAAAATATTTTTTTTTAATTTATTGTAATCTGTTGTATATCATTCGACAGACAGCTAGCTAATGATCAATGTATTTTGTATATGAAATTTTTCTGAAATGATTAAATAAAAATTTATTAGGAAAATATGCACAAAAAATTACCGTATATTTACCGAGTACTCTAATTTTTTGTGCATATCTCGTACGAGTATTGTAAGATTGCAATAAGTACATGCTCTAAAGACGATAAATAGATGCTGACAATGTTAAAGTATTATTTGTTGAAAAAAAGTACCGAAATAATTAAATACTTATACGGAAAAACAATCTCGTCTGACAAAAGTAGAATCTATTTAGATTGAATTAAGAAATTAGTAATTTCTTAATTCAATAATTACAGATGTGTTACAATGTCAAACGCATTAAAACACATTGTCAATAAATTAATTAATATCATTTGCGAATACATACATACATATTACAAAATAAGTATGACTTATTAACCAAATGAATGACATCTTTTTTAAAAAAGTACACAAACTGAAAGGTTAAAACGATGAACTGAAAATATTTTTACCTTTCAAAACAGATGACAATCACAATGTGACAATTACGTCACTATAGAAGGAGACAACAGTCATCTCCATGATGAGAAGTAATAGTATTTCTCGATATATGTACATATTTTAATCGATGTTATTATTTATATACGAGTGGAAAAGATACTTTACTCCATTTTTAGAGATAAAATTGAAAGTTGATAAAATTTAAAGATAAAATTGAAAAGATAAAATTTAAATTTTAAAAATAAAAACAAAAGTTCATGCACGAGTACAAGCCAGCCGTCCGTCCGATCTACAATACATATATCATTCTTTATCGAATGACTTGTGAATAATAAATATTCCCCTTCTTTTTTTTTTTTTTTGCTCCCAAGAGAAGTTGCGTTTGCGATTTATATACATATGTATTTGTATATGTATGTATGTACTCTGCATGTACTTTGTAGCGTTCGAAACTTTACAAACTAAATACATATGTTAGGGACTATAAATCTGAACCCTGTTATATTATTTGAAAATAAATTGAAAGACCCGTTGTCTCTAGCTATGGCTACCCCAAACTTGCTCCAGAATCCAGAAATTTTTTTGAATTCTATCGATATAATCGAATTGTCTACTGTCAATGAATTTGGAAAAAAAATATAATTAAAAATGTTCTTTTTCAAATTCCGAGAAAACTGTTAAATGCAATTTTTCCTATAAGTTTCACTGAAAAATATATTTTCAAATGTTCTTTGAAATTAAAATGTCACTTTATCGTACATATAACACAAATCTAATGACCAGAAAAAACAACATGGAAATACATACATACATACATACATACATATGTACATTTACGAGTATTTTCAGTTAAAAAGGTCAATTTAAAATAAATTCTAATTTAATAAAAATGTAGTACGTAAACGAAAATCATAAGAAAATATCCGGAAATATTTGTCTAATTAAATTGATTGGCGGCGACAGCAAGATATTTGTTTTATGCGGCTTTTATAAGAATCGTCAAAAATGACATTGAAATAATTGAGACATTGAATAAACGAAAAAGTATAACGACGCAAATTAATTACGTGTACAAACAAGATAAAATATGGATGAATACTCACTCGTATTGAACTTCATAAATAACGGAAGAAAAATTAAGTAAAAAAAAAAAAAAAAAAAGTGGAAAAGACAAGCGGCAAAATATGCGATACTTTTAAGGACATATTAATAATAAAAGAGAAATAAACAAAAGTGAAAAGATGAACCTACATTTAAGCATTCGTCACAAAAGCAAAAGTCATCACCCTCATCATCATCATCATTATCATTATAATCAGTATCCTCATTATTATTGTTATTATAGAAATCGTTGTCATCATCGCCATAATCGCTATGATCATTTTCACCATCATCAGCCGTATTATTTTTATTTTCCTCCCTAATCCTTTTGTTCTGATTATCTTTGTCATCATAATTTTTTATGCCATTATCACATTTTTCTTTATCACCTTTCTCAACTTCATTATCATCATTACTACGATTATTACGATTACGATTATTGTCATAAAAAACAGTCTGTTTTGTGAGATTTTTGGAGGCACTTTTTCTTCTCTGCTTTCTTCGTTTGCGTTGACGATTTTTCAGCACCTGCTGCGACATCTGCCCTTCTATACCACCCACAGTCGCCCTCACCGTCACCGTCCGCGACGATCCGCAATTCACCACTGAACACCTGTCGCAGACGTCGTCATAGCTCTCATCACCGTCATCAACACATTGGCCGTCTGCTTCCACAGCATTGTCGGCCACATGCAGTAGCTTCTGCTGCTTGCGTCTTAGATGTTGGCGCCTTTTCAATTTATTCAAACGCCACCAATCCCTCAGCCATGCCCACTCCATGCTGCCTCTTTGGTGCAGTTGATTCTTCTTTGGCTCCGTGTAATTATTAATATAGGTACTCGTAAGTAAAATGAAGTTTTTGAAACTGACAAACTTAATTAATTTTCGAAATCTGAACTTTATTTTCCGCAATCCTTCTCCGCATCATCATCGAATCTCGGAAATTTGTCCAATACAGCAAGAGCTGCGCGCACTCAACGTTGTTGCTGCTACCGCCACCGAGCTCGCACTGAACGCAGAGCAGAGCAGCGCACTTCTGGTTCTGTTCCACTCGATGTTTAGTTTTATTCGGAATTTTTCACATTTCGAGTTATAAGTTATCGTTGTTACCTATTTCATATTTGTTTTTCTTTTTTTTTTTTATTTTTTCTGCAACGAAGGTGATGGCGTGCAGTGCAGTGCAGTGTTTACGCAGGGGATGAGCAGAAGGAGAGGCGGAAGATGTGTCTGTTTGACGGCTGCATTCGTTGTTATTATTATCATCATTGTTTACATTTATCCCGTTATTGCTCTGTGATTACGTGTTAAACATTTTAATTAATTTTTCGTCATGACGTCATGCACGACGCAGTAACACTATGCAACAAATATTGTATACATTTGTTTTTATTTCATATTAGCTTAGTTTCTAATTCGCGATAAGAGATTCTGCAAAAATTCGGACATACTTAGTGGATTTCTTGTTTCACTTTCAACGTCGATTTAGTGCAAATCAAGTACCTACGCTTCAGTTTTCCCTCAGTTTACATTTTTTTTTAAAGTAGCAGTAATTTAATGTAATATTAATAAACATGATCGATCTATCGGACGATTTAAATTGGACTGCATATGAAATTTATTGAAATAAATACAATATTGAAATTACAATATTGAAATTGTAACACGGTGTAATTTAATCACTTAAAAGCTGTTCTAAAATAGCTTTGAAATTATCAGATAAATCAAAATTGTGAATTTTTAAATAAGTTTAGTAAGAATTGCTTTATCTAAAAGATAAAAAAGCTCACATCGCCTGATAACTGAGAATTCATATAAAACATTTAAACGCGTTTACAAGTTTTAAAGTATGTATTAGAGGAAGTACTTTTAAAGGAAAACAAATTTTATTTTATTACTGGAATACTCGTTAATTAAAAAAAATACTGTATAAAAAAAAATAGTTTCTGTAATTTCATGATTTTCATGTTTTTTTAATAAAAGAAAAATTGTTTTCATTTGAATAGATGTTCAATAAATTTTGTAAAGGAAAGAACTAAAAATTTGTATCTATAATTTATGTATTATCTATAATTAAAGGGAAAAACTAGTGCTATTACAATTTATTTATTATTTATTTATTTATGTATTTATTTATATATTTATTTATTTATTTATGTATTTATTTATTTATGTATTTATTTATTTATTTATTTATTTACAATTTTGTTTTTAATTTTTTTTAATTTTTTTTACAATTTCTATTATTATCTAACTTCGCAATTTAGGTAAAATACAATAATAATTTTTTTCAAATAGAGTTTGTTACAACTTTAAGCAAGTACTTGAAGCTCAAAAGTTCTGGGAAGGAAAAGTTTCTTGAGCTGTCTTAATAAATTTTAGATAAGGAACGAGAAAAAAAAAACTGAAGATGACACATCGCCGAAACCGATTTATCATCAAAGCAAACTTGACAAGCGATGACGGAACTTTGTTCCGAAAGATATCATCGAATACTATTATAGTTATCAATACGCTAAATGACAAATTTCGAAGGGAAAAAGGGATTACCATCAGAAGACGTTGTCTTTCCAATAATAATGTATTAGCGATAAGCAGATATTTTTAACATATATCTTCGATATGAGTGTCCTCGATTTTCAATTCTGTTGGTACAAAAAACTATGCAAAACTATTATACTATCATTTTGAGAAGTTAATGAAAATTTAAAATACAAAACCATGTCAAACACAGATTGTTTCACTTTTTTTTATCATCTTTACCACCAACAAAAAGCACATGGTTTAGTGTATGTAGTATTATACATATCGTATATACTCGTAATTAATATTCAATCCTACTCGCAGAATTCAAACTCATTTGGCCAATATAAACTCTTATACGTACATCATAGTCAAACATATTGACTGACGGATGATTGATTAATGCCGATACGCCCAAATAAATACAATAGTTTACTAATGAATTATGGAAACTTAAATGATGTTTAATTTGTTATCTCACCCAAACCGAATTAAAACATTAAACGAAACTAATTGCGATGGTGCTTATCCGTACACATTATACTCGTATACTCGTATAACGTACTATAAATAAGGCATGGATGATATTACTTCTGCTTGAAACAAACACAAAAAAAAACCAAAATAAAAAAAATTATTAGACTACACGAAAAGAAATTGAGGGGCATAAACCAGAATATAACTGGAGGAAAAATCTATCATTGAAACAAAGATTCAAACGTGTATGACAAAATGTCGTTTTTTTCGACAAAGTCACCTCACAAAAGCCTTCAGCGCACAAGAAAATCGAAAGCTAAATTAAGAAATTTAAAAATCGTCTCTTTGTTGTTGTTTGCAATATAAAAAGACGGTTTTCGAGACGATTTCAATAGTTAGTGACTCTCAGAATACCTATGTGAGGCACGCTTTTTAGTCGAGAAATTCAAGAAATTCATAACTTTTTTTTTAGTCGAGAATACATCCAAGAACGAGGCAAGGTTTGCTTAGTCTAGACCGGAACCAAATTTGGCCAAATTTCGGAGTATCTCAATAATCATGGGCACTACAATTACTTTATCATGTGAATTGTGGAACCTAATTACAAAAGTTCAATTTACACATGTTAGGCGAAGTATTAAGTTATGTCTAAAAATCTTAATTATACTGAGCGCATTTAGTAGCTTCTGAGATAAAATGGTTTAAAAAACTATTCAAAAAAATGTCCAACCATAAATTTGTCAAAACTCAAATAATTTGAAATAGATGAATGAACTTTAGTTAATTTTGTAAATATGTGCGAAAATACAGTAAAAATTTTACAGAATTTACAAAAATTTATGTTATGAAAATTATGAATAAAAACTGAAACTTTGCAGATATATAGCAGAAAAAATATATCAAGGCCAGAAAGCAAGACAAGTGAAAAACACTTCTTTTATATCTTAAAAAAATCGTCTAAAAATACCCGTATACGGTAATGCCACCTTTTCGCATAGATTCACAATTTATGGAATTTTTACTAGTTTATAAGAATGGTTCAAGTGCTAAATTGATTAGTTTTTTGCGCTTTTTTAATAATTTTTTTAAAATGTATAGTTATGATAAAAAATCTTTGACTGAAGGACATGTTTTTAAGTCGATTGCTTGTCAAAATCAAAAATGAAAATATGCTAAGAAACGAACAATGTGGCAACCAAGCGAAGTCTATCCACACGCAAAACCCAACGTTAATTTAACACCATGATGACGAGGTCAATTGTTAGCTACATTTATCGATTATTTTCCATTTCCAAGTTCGCAGGAAGGAAACACTTCCTCACCAATTATAAATTTCCAACATTTCTATTGTATATAATACGTATAATAAAAGCAGAGAAATTACGTTTCCATCGTTTCCCAAAAAGAAGCCCGGCCGCTGGTGCACTGGAGCTGTTACTACTGCTGCTCCTGCTGCTGATGCTTGGGCGACTTGCGAGGATTGACGCAAATCCCGGTAACCGGACTCCAGCTCAGTGTACGACATTATACGCTAGCCTTGGAAGTGCTAATTTGCTTTTTAGGAATGCACTTCGTGGCTTCCACAAGATGGAAATAAAAAGCGGAAAATGCTTGCAAAAATAAAACACAACATTTACCAATAAGCACAGCAAAGAAGCAGATCTAGGAAAAACCAATAATTTTTCTTAAATCATGTATTTATGCTGCTGCGTTTTATACGTTCGAATATCTTTGAATATAGTTCGGAAATTTTGCTATAATCGTCATTTTCTTACACTTAGTACACTTTATTTTTTTAATTTTCACCAGAACAGATCCACGACCTTCAGATTTTAATTCTATCAAGGGTACACTTGTCGTTAGGACTTCACATTATATAACTTTTCTATCACTTTCGCATTGAATTTACAAATTTTTTCACTGAAGCATTTTTGCCCACCAAAGAAATTGCCCTTGCGCTGCTGTCAAGCCAAATACGAATTTATAGACTACAAATTTTGACAGCTTTGGTTGCGAATAATTTTCACCTCTGCTTTACAGCAATCGGTCGCTGCTTTGCAGTTTTCTTGTTGTTGTTCATTATTATGCGAGATGCCGGCATACAGCTGACTTTTGTTTACCCGTCTGATCAACACAGTTGTTGTTTTTTTTCATATATTCAAGATGAAGCCACCTGTTGCTGCAAGATTCGGTTGTTTCTGCAAACTGTATAATTATTAACCCATTAACCGCCACGATCTCCATTTGAGGATTTTGGAATATTAAGTACACCACTTGGCGTGAAATATACATGTGGTGCGTTTGACGGTCTAATGTGACTTTATAACTATCAATTTTTATAGCAGATGGTGTAAAAAAAAGAAAGAAAAAAAGTAAGAAGAGGTCGAATATTGATAGATAGTTGAAATTAAGGGGACCACACCCACCATTACGATCCACCGACCTACCATCATTGACCAGCTAAGGTCGGAGCCATGATTTGCGAACACCGACCTGGTATTTAGAACCGATTTGAAAGGAAGAAACTCCGGCAGGTCAGAAAGCTCGGTGCAAAACCAAGTCCCCAAAGTCTAGAAACGTCTCTCTCTTTCTCAGTCACTAACATCAGATTGGTCATCGGGGGGAGTACAGAAGAGTCAAAATTAGTCAAAACTCCTTATTAAGAGTGTTTTAGTCTTCTAAATCTTAGGAAACTCTTAAGCACCGAGCCCATATTGAACAGATTCCAGGCGTGGTCTTATGTACACTGTATTTGACGAGAGTTGCGACACAAAGCAATGACGGTGGCTGGTTTGAAACCAGATAATGCGGTCTGAAAAGGAAGCAGTCGGTCTATTTTGCTTCGTTTTAGCGGCAGGATAGATTTTTGAAGGACTAAGAAAAAATTTAAAAAAAAAACGCCGACGCCGGCAACATATTGACAACATCTAATCAAAAGCTAGAGTCTCCTTACTTTATAAAATTAAATGCTACATTCTAAGTTTCTCGAAAACGTTGGACATAGAACCGTCTTGTCCTAAGCGTTTTCTTGACAATGCATAACTAAATTTAGTGAGTTCGCTTAATTATTATTACACTCATTAAGATCGAACCGTTGCAAATCGTTTCAAAGACTGGCCTGGAAAAACACTCTCCCAAACATTTCACGATAACATTTTGCTAAGCAACGCAATCAAAGGAAGCCATTTCTGAGTCTTCATTTAATTCGGAAATTTTCAAGGCGGAAAGTCTTATTATTTAGAATTGCCATCGTTTTCAAGACCTCCTACCGGCTCTGCTATATATACATTTATGCTGTAATATAAAATCGCTTCAATAATTTAATTTAATTTAGGTTATTGTGAAAATTTGCGGTGAGGCCATGTTTAATTGTATAAAAAAATCACTTCCGGAGGAAATCAACGGCACCACCAACACAAAGGCTCTACCGAAACCGGCCTGTAAATTGGTTGCTCAGAAGCCGGTTGTACTAAGCACTCAGCGCTATGAGAAGATCCTCACGAACGCCTTCCAAAATGAGAAAATGCGCATCCAGAAAGAAACAGAGGAAGACCAAAAATACCGCGAGTACTTGAAAAAGGGTTCCGATGAACTGGTTGCACATTTTGGGACCAATCTGAAGAGATCAGCAGAGATTGTGGACACGGCCAAGGAACTAGATGAAGGTGACTTGCAAACTGAAAGCAAAGCAAGCGGGCAGAAATGCACTGATTATTTTTTAATGGTTTTCAGAACGTACGAAATTCAATCAGAGCAAGGAAAATGAAGAAAAGATTAGACGCGAACGCATCGCTAAGGCGCAACAATTGATCGAGAAATTAAAGCCAGGTCCACGGGAGCTGCAAAGCGCCGCGTTGCACTGCGAGGTGCTGCGTGCACGCAATGTACAGCGCAACATAAACGCCGAGTTCGAACAGGCGATCAAACAGAACAACGAGAAAGAGATGTGCCTGCGACAGGTATTGATCGGCGGCAAGGAGGAAGACAAGAAGGTCGAGGAACAGAAGCAGCAAACTAACAAGTACAAACAGGAACTGATGCAGAGCATCAAGGACAAAAGCCGGCAACGCAGCGAGTTGAAAAAGCAATTGCTGCAGGAACAGCTGGCGGAACGCGATGCAATCGATCAGGAGATCAAAGCTCAGATCGAAAAGGAGAAGGCCATCATGGAAAAGAAACGGGCAATGTTGCGCAAGAATGCATTGGAGGCCATGAAGATGGTGGAGCAACGACGACTACGTAAGTTGATTTGAGTGACGAATGTAGCTGAAGCATTTTGCGATAAGGTTAAAGTTCCTTTCTTTCCTATCCCAACTTGCGGCACAGGTGAACGTATGACCGACGAAATTGAGGATCGTCTCTGCTGCAATTATAACGCTGGCAAGCTTCACCTGGATGCATTGAGGAAGGAACAGACCAAGCAACAACAAGTTGAACGGATGCAGATGGTCGAACGTAATACAAAAATCTTGGCCAATCTGCAACAAAACCTGGACAACCAAGAAGACGAACGCCTTAAGCGAGACATCAGTCGCATGCAGCTGAAATTCACTGCCGAGGAAGCGGAGAAGAAACGCAAGGACAAGGCAGCCAAGCAGGCCCGCATAGAAGCGTACATGCGCGAGCTACAACAAGCCAAAGAGGCACGACGACGCGCAGAGGAAGAGACGCGTTTCGATATGGCACAACGCTTCAAAAACAGCGAGGTGAACTGTTTGTACGAGCAAGCGGTGAAGGATGAGCGCGAACGAAAATCCCAGGAGCTACGCGCTCAGTTTAAGCAGCAGCTCGAAGCGAAGACACAAGTCGACAAAGCTGATAGAGAAGCTGAACGGGAATGCCTGTTGCAACGTTATGACAAGGATGACAAATTCTTCTTCGAATATGCCAAGAATTTGATGGAGGACGCTCAACGCAAAGATCGCCCGCTCTATCCCTTCGCCAAGGTTGTGCATGATTATAAGCAAAGGAATCAGATAGATTGCAGTGTATCGGCTGAGGCCAACAAGCAGGAACGGCCTCATCTGGTTTCGCAATTGAACGCTGGCCGCTCCAAGTGTCCGAAAGAAGTGAAGACCAAACCACTCAGCAGCGATAAACAACAAATTCTCGGAAACTGTTTGAAAATAACCGAAATCCTGGCGGCATCTGGCCGCGATGGGGACAAATATAAAAAACAGTGTGAGCAAGAGTGCCCAATAGCTTGCATGAAGCCGGGCAAATTTGAAGAAAAAGAAGAAGAGAAAAAGGAAGAAAAGCAACTGACTTCTAAAGCAGGTGAAGTTTGCGATGAGAAAAAGGTTAAGGCATCGAATCGCTGGGCAAAGGTCAGCTATACCGTGCACGAACTAAAGACCATGAACCATTTTTCGGCACCGCCCCTAAATTAATTTAATAACACACACACATCGCACTTGTTAATCATTCATTATTTAACTGCTTCTGCGTTGGTGGACAGAAAAAGCACACTGATTTTTTAAAAATCTTATTTATAAAAGAAAATTATTTTAATTTCAATATTTTGATCATTAAAGCATTAAGTATTTTGTAATTGCGACCTTATTAAATTGGAGAACTTTCATTTATATATACATATGTCATTTGTATAACGGGAATCTCGTGCATCTAATGCCATTCCTTCTTTTGTATTCACTCCATTATTTCTACTTCATGTCGCGATCCTTGGAGAACTGTAAACAAAGCAAACTCTTAATAAATAAACCATTCCTTAAAGATATTCGTAGATAAATGTATGTACATGTACCGTGTAATATTGACATTCGACAATTTGGCCCTGATGCGCTTCCAATCACGTGCTATAATGTCCATGCGTTCCTTCACAGATGTTTGAAAGAGCACCAAATGGAGTTTACGACTAGCCGAAGACAGCTGTTAGAAGAGAACATGATGATAAAGTTTTTGCGAAGCCGTTATGAAAAAATTAATCGACTACTAAGTATTACCTGTTGTAGTAGGCGTGCCTTCAATTTAATATTGGCTGCTGAATTGGCCTCTGCAGGGTTTTCCTTCAGTTCTTGGTGCAGGTTTAGTACAAATACCAGAGTGTCGCGTATTGTCTGTACGATACGTTGTATTTGTTCGGTTTGAAATAAACGCCTCGTCAGAAAGCCGCGCGCATAGGCGCAGATTAGTGTTGCTGCCTCCGCACGTCGTTGATTTGCAAGTTGTTGTTGACGCTGCTGAGACTTGAATTCAATCATTAATATAATTAAGAAGGAAGCGAGAGAAAGAAAGAATCTATCTACGGAGGTATTGGATGGAAGGGTACCTGTAAGGTACGTACGTTATACATATATGTATTGGAATGTTGGTACATTTTTTTATTAAGTTTATAAGTCTTCCACAAAATTAGCAAAATTCAAAAATTCCTTACGTAATTTTCCCATAAAAAAATTATACTATTTAAATTAAATTTAAGTTCAAACGTTCTTGCACTCATAAATTGTTTAATATATTTATTAATCATATTATAATTTAAAAGAAACAGTAATTTGTTTATATTGTAATATGTGTATAGTAAAATCGACAGATCGATCTGGTCAGTTATAATTTCTTATTTGGCATTATAAATACAGCAAAGCTTTGTAAATACTTTCCCAAAAGGAAATACAACAGCTTTAATTACAAAGTATTGCTGTAGCGCCGACTGCAAACGTACATAATTGATATAACTGCTCAATAAATCTTTGGCATATAAGAAAAGACTAAATCGGAAAAGAAGATTGATACTGGATACTGGAAGATTGATACTGGAAACCCTATCTTTTGCAATCGTTGTATCCTATGTACCAATTCATAGTGCTGAGCAGTTAGATTAATTACTTAAGGCACTAAAGTAATATACATATTTTCGCAGGACAGTCTAAATCTCTGGACTCTTTAAATTTTCAATATAAAATAAGAAACAAAAGTTAAGGCACATTATTAAGGCTGAAGGGAAAGAGGATGGATGAATGATCTTCATTGACATTGCGGTTGATATCGTGGTTCGAAGATGTTGATATTTTGAATGATATTTCTAAGTCCATTTGGCGTTGTTTTAACTGTTATTAGTTGCTTACACAATCCGTTCATTATTAGTGAAAAGCTTGAGAATAAGAAATATATATAATACGAGAAACACAATAGAATATTTGTTAATAGAACGACAAAGAAGTTAGTATATAATGTTGAAATGCAAGCACCTTTAGGCTAATTATGTGTTACTTTGTTAAATGAAGTTACTTACTCGTCTGCCGACTGATGTCGATCCTGCAGTCGGTGTTGAAGTGCCAACGACGCACATTTCGGGCAAGTCTTCCACCGAAAATAAACGACGACGAGGCGTGGAATACTTGCCACTTCTGCTGGTCAACGAAGCTGGGTCATCCGCCACCGAAGTCACATCGCAGAGTGTACTGGAGACCATTGAATGCGAATGCACTGTACTGTTTAAACTGCAAGTGGGTGATGAATTAAACGGAATATCACTCTTCTCCGATCCTGGTATGGGCGAAACCTCCAGTGAAGAGGTTGGGAATGTAATTGTGTGAGTATTGATTACCAGCGACGGCGGCGGTGGCGGCGGTGGCGGTGGTGGTGGTGGTAGTCGCGTTCGTGGCGGCATTGGTGGCGTAGGTGTGGATGATTTCAGTTGTATTCTGTTCATTCCGCGCGACAGTTCTTCCAGTAATAATTTTTGCTGTGCTTCAAAAGTTTGCTGAAGACGCTTTTGCTCTTCGTGCTGTTGTGCCACCAGTTGCAAAAACTTTTGGCGATGCTCCGCTTCTATGTCAGTCAGGATTTCCGGACGAATACTTTTAGAAGGACTCCTAGCAGTGATGTTGCTACAAGATTGTGGTGTGGCCAATAGAGACTTAGTTTTAGTGGATGGCATTGTTACTGAACCGGCAGCTGGCGAGCTCTTGGCCGATGACGTGGTCTTCGGGGGACGTATTACTTTTGTTCTGGTACTAGATTTGAGATCATAAGGTGAGCGCAGCGATTTGCCAGCACTGGCGGTGTATGCACTATATGGTGCATTTTTCCCCATACCGCGCATCATTTGCGAACGTGGTTTGAGCTCCACTTTCTGCACCCTCTTCGCTTTCGACTCCACGGTATCACGCGTCGCACTGGCAGAGGGATGACAGCTGCGTTTAGTGGTAACCGGTTTCTGTTCCGCGCCAATTGACTCCGCTGCTGCATTGTTCTTTTGGCGTATATGATCGAGCAAGGCCTTCGATGGAGCGTCGAGCGTAAAGGAATTGGAACGTACTAAGGAGGTATCAGAACAGTCTCCTGTGCCATTGTTGTGATCATTGATTATGATAAAGGGTGACTTTGCTTGGACCCGATTCAGGGAAGGACTGGTAGCCGAACGAATCGGCACATATGGAGCTTCAAAAATTTGATTGACTCCACTATTTTCACCGTTTCTCTCAAACCGAGTAATATTTGCAGTTACCTGAGTAATATCAGCAACTTTCTTGTGAGCTTTCAGGGCACGAGATGAGACCAAGTTAACTTGGTCTCCACTTTCATCGGTGCTGTCGTCATTCAACAGTGATAACACACTACTGTCTCTCTGTTGAAGGTTCTCCACACTCTGCGATATAGTCATGGCTTTACAGAAGTCGCGACGCGCTTCAATTGTGGGCGTAGGAGGATTCACACAAATTGCCGGTATCTGCGGTGTAGGTGGGCGCCGTGTAGTGGTAGTGCTCTGAGATTTCACCAAAAATTCAAGATTGCTATTTTCTTCTTGCCCCTGCTGCTGCTGCTGCAAATGGAGCTTCATCGCAGACTTCTCAGCTATCGGTTTGTTTATAGTTATTGTATTTGAACGATTATCGTAGATCAAAGTTTCCGATTTTCTCAGCTTTTGCATACGTTTCTCCATGAGCTGTTCTCGGATCTCACTTTCACCAATGTCGACAGAGAGTGTACAGGTGCTGGAGTTGGTGGTTTGCTTCTGCTCGGGCACTGAATTCATGATGCTGGACAGCAAGTAGAAGGAATCCCCTTCGGCAAACGCATCTGTCGAAAAATGCGTGGTGCTACTGCGTATACTGAGGCACTCTTCGGACACGGTTTGCGGATCATTTTGCTCTGCATCGGAGACCAAAACTTGCTCTGCCGCCAACAAAGGCACATTACTGTGATTCTCCCGTTTCTCCGCCCATTTACGTTCCAACTGAATAGCTTCTTCCTTTAGTCTTCTCATTTGCCGTCGTTTCTCGCTTGTCATCTGCAGAAAATAGAGCAGAACATAATCGTTTCAGTGAATTAGCATTTCTCAAGGCAAACAAATGTGCCCGCTGTGTGCTCAAGCGCTTCCGATAACATTGCCGACATACCAACGGCGGAAGAATGGGAACTCCATCGATGCGAAACATAGAAATGTATTCCACGTTCTCTGATGGCTGCGGCAATGTGGGCAACTGTCTGCTGCTCCCGGAAGACTGGTTCAAGCTTAGCAGAAGCTCCATTCAATACTCTTGCAAATTCGATTTTATTGCTGAGAGGTCTCCTTTTGTTTAGCCCTCGATCGAAAAGCTTACTGACTTTATTTCGCTGTTTAAATGCTGCTCTGAAATTCACTAATTAAATTATAGTAAAATTTTGCTGAACGATTAAAATTATTAAAGACGCCTAAAGAATTTTCTTTTCTAGACTACACAATTTGTGTTTTGTTTGTTGTTAACAGTTGCTGTTTTTCAGTCGTCATTAGCAACGATCCACGATTTTTTTTTGTGTTTTTATTTATTCAACATAATTTATTCATGCACCACTATTATCGGAACAAAACAAGAAAACAACAGCACCAGTCGTTGAACCATCCAATTTCAAAGTTAATTCAAGTCTAGCTTTGCAGAAAATTGGAAAAGATTCTGAGAATTGTAAAAGATTTTCAGATTGGATAATACCCATTCACAATAAATCATTCTTCTTTTAACACCACATTTAGGACTGGTTTGTATTTTAAGGCCTATATCACGTTTGGCTGTGATCACAAGAGGAATTTTATCCAAAATAAGTATAAATAAATAACCGCCGATTATTTCAGATTTACAATATATTCTGTTTATGTTTCATGCCAACCTGCCTCAAATTCTATTATAATTATATAAATATTTATTATAATTTTAATTGCCAAGGCCGACTAAAATTTTCTATTCTAAAGTGCGTGACACACACATGACTTTTTCTTCTATTGTTATTCCATATTGAGCTACAGTACATAACGTATAATCAGGTCAATGATATACTTTTTTACTTACAATGTACATATAAAATCGTTTTCATAATAATAAAAAATGTTTTCTTTAAAATTATGTAAATATAATGGCTAGTTAGAATTAAATGCTTTTTAATGCTCTTCCGAAAATAAAGCGTACTGGGTTACTCTACCATGAAAGCTGCTGTCTGTTATTAAGTTAAAACAAACCTCATCTTTTTGAAACTAGTAGACCTCTCCTGATTTTTTTCTTCGCATTAATGGGGCTTCTTTAGCTTTTTCCATATAACGTGCAGGTCGTAAATACTCCATTACCATCAAGAAAATATGACACATAGAGACTACAAGCAGAAAAGGCCATACACCACTCTTCAGATATCCAAACAATTGTTCTCCTAATTTAGTATTCGGTTCAGATAGTATTCTGCTATACACCTTCTCTGTACGGACGGTAACATTTTCCCAATGATAAAGTTGAGAAACTATTTCATTGCATTTATATGGACACAAAATATATCCACGAGCATTATCTTGCTCGTCGCGATCAGTTGGTAGCTCTTCACTATTACGCTTACATCTGGGAGGCGCTGAATCTGCTGGAGCCGTTTTGTGAATGGAAGAGGGCGTTATGGCTGATTGATTAATTAATCTCGAATTTTTTTGCAGAAAAGTCCTGTATTTGTGGTGTTTTTTGGCTTTTCCCTTCAACGGCTTAGCAGGAACCTCTGATGTGCCAATCGATAGATGACTATTGGCAGGAAGCTTATTTAGCTGGTTGTTCTTAGAAAAACGTGTATGGGAAATTCTTGAAATTGCTTTTAGTACACCGCAATATATTGAATCGACATCTGGGTCGGTTAGAATGATTAAGCTAGATGGCAACACTTCTGGTATGCCACCAACACGTGTTGAAACCACTTGTAGGCCGCAAGAAGCTGCCTCCACTATGGCCATGCAATAAGCTTCGGTCAGCGAAGTGTTTATAAAGATGTGCCCTCGTACGAGTATGTCCCGCACTTTCGAATGCTCCACCGAACCAACAATCTCTATGCGATCCTGCATGTTAGCTTTTTCACGAATTTCCTCGAGCAAGTCACGTTTCGGACCATCGCCAGCAATTATAAAGTTAATATTTGGTATACGTTTCAAACGAGGTATTACGCCCACTAGTAAATCGATGCCTTTACGATACACCAGTCGAGAAGCTACAATGATGTTTACTAAAACGAAAATATGTCGAGAATTGAACTCACATTGCGTTTGTTATTAACTACATATAATCAGAATTCCTCATGCATTACAGTGACGTAAGCCCACTTATGTCTGAGGGTCAATGAACTTACTCGTTCCATCTGTCGGTCGTTTTGAAGGATCTGGTGTAAAAAGAGCTGTGTCCACCGCATTTGGTATGACCGAAACCTTTTCTTTAGGCACATGTGCACGTAAGACCGTGTTTTCTTTACCTATTATAAATACAGAATTAATAAAATCTATGTACGACCATTTTTATATTCAGAACGTGCCTATGTGGGATACACAAATACAGTGGTTCACGTTGGACAAAGTAATTTCTAATATCTTGTTTGTAAATACTGCTGATAGATCCGCAAAACCGAAAAGACTGTGATCTGTAAATACTGTCTAGGAAGATTGATCATATAAGATTTTCCAGACAAAGGAAGTTTTGCAGAAACCACGCATAATCTTACTCGTAATCCTAAGAGTTTTCCAATAATCATAGCCTCATGGGCCAGCGCGCTAAAAGCCGAATGTCCGTGTACAATTTCAATGCGCTCTCGCAACAGGACACACCTTATCAAAGGGACATTGCAGAGCACGGTAGGAAGAATACACTGATTATAGAATACTTTAATCGGCAAATAGTAGACCTTCAGCCTGTGGGATATGTAGCGCACGCCCTTGCAATCGCCATAGGAATGTGTTAAAATAATAACCTGAAAATGGAATGTTCTCAAAGTGATAAACAGCATTTACTAGTTTCATCATACATACATATACTGGGTATATGTGTATCAACTCACCTTGTGGCCATGCGATAAAAGGATTTGCGTCAAATTAAAAATGTGCTCTTCCACACCTCCAATGCTAGGATAAAAGAAATCCGATACCATGCTAAGGAACACATGAACGTGGTTTATCAATGGATTTCAAACCAGGAAGAATCAATGGCCAGAAACTTACCATATTCGCATTGTTTGTCTCCCTTCCTAATTCATTCATTACATTCATCCTTTTTTCTGTTTTGTCCATTTGATTCACCTTCAGGGTTGCTGTTTTATTTGAGGAAAACATTTTGACATATTCTTGCTTCTGACATCACCCAATTTACAGGACCGAACAGTTCATGATACATATTTAACATTAAAAAATTCGTTAATAATATGCATGGCCTCAATTTACCAATAGAACAATTGACAAGGCGGAATACAGACGCATGGTGAATAGAAAAAGTATAGTTAAATTAAGTGCACTTACATGAAGTTTTATATGAAACATTAATTTCATTGTTTCTATCAAAATTGTAAACGTAATATTTTCGATGCAGGCCGACTATTTTTGGCCTAAATGGAGCACAGTACAAACTCTTCAATGTTGTTGTTGTTTTTGTTGTTATTTTCGTTTTTTGCGCCGATCACAACAACAAACAAATTTGTGGTCGCTCTCGTCTGGTTTAGAAGTTATAGCCTTTTAAAATTTGAAAATTGACAGTTTAGAAGATATAGTCGGTAAATTTCCAAACTTTAAATGGCTATAACTCCTAAACCAGACGGGAGCGATCAAAAATTTATTATTGTTGGTATCTGCGCCATAAACAACAACAAAAACAATAATAAAATTGGAAAGTTTTTACTGCGCCCAATCTGCTTCGAATTTTTTTAAGTTTTTATCACATTTTAAGAAAAAATTTATACTACCAATTTTTAAATACGACCGTAAGGTTCTTTGGGAACACTGGTACTGACAGTTGTCAGTACTATTTTACTATTGTTAAAAAATTCTTCTAGCTTGGATGGTTGCAGCCACTAATAATAAACATGGAAGAAATTAAAATGAAGTTTATGGATTTGCTGCATAAACAGGTAAAATAAGTTTCAATTGAAAAAGTTTGATAAATTGTAAAAAATGTTTTTAATTGGCAGACTAATCGCAATATGAAAATACCAGCTATGGGTTTCTCAGACTACTTCATACAGAGTGTAACTGCAGACCCAACAACAACAAAAACAACAGCATCCGTCGATGTTATAGATTCGCAAATTCGAAGTGAAAGTGAAGAGAAGAGTGATCGGGCCACGGGCAATGCACAAAAATCAGATCAGGAAATATTAGAGAGTATTGAAGATATATATTTTGATGCACAAACTCAACCAGAAATGTATGAATTAAGGGTAAGCCAATGGCTTAGAAGTCAATCTTGAGTTCTCCAAATACTCGATCTACATGTAAAAAGTTTGTGCCATTTCCAGAAATTGCTCAGCAACGGCGTCAAATCCCAACTAATCGATGAAACTATGGCCCAGTTGCGACTGCAGCACAGGGTGCTTTCAAAGCAAGTACTGCAGAATATATTGGAGCAACGTAGTGCTTGCAATGAAGAATTCGCCACCATTTCTGATATTCAAAAAGAATTGGAGGAGTCATTATGGACATGTCGCAAGGTGCGGTCATATTTGAACTATGCCAAAACGAATCTAACGACCACAAGTCTGGAAATTTTGGCATCTTATCGTAAACGTGAAATCCTTAAAGAACTACTTAGTACGCTGCATGCAATTAAAGATCTGGTATAGAGTTGCAGCTATCAATTATGGATGTAATTAGGTTTTATGGTATATGTATTTTATAGAAATCGACCGATGTTGAAGTGCAAAAAATGTTGGATGGATACAATTATTCTGGAGCAATAGCACTATTATTAAAATGTAAGGATTCTGCAGCGAAATATATGCAATATAATTGTGTCCAGTCGTTGCTTAAGAAACTGCAAGAGACTTTACTCCTGACCGAATTTCACTTAGATACCGTTTTGAACGAGGTACTTTACTTAATTTAACTGCATATAATAAGAAATTGATTTCATTACCAGCAAGTCTTTATATTACAGATGGTGTTAAATTTTGATTTACGGAAATATGCCAAATTGCAGGAGGCTTTTAAGTTACTTAATAAATCATTAATAGCCATGGATCAGGTAAAAATTGCGTATAAATTAAAAACTTACAACGTGATTCATTTACGAAATACGTGGAAGCATTAAGTTTTATCCTTTGTCCTTAACTCTTAAGTTTTTATTGTTTTTTATTTATTTGGTGTTGTAGACACGAGTATTCAACATTTAAAAGAAAAATGTCTTCTTTTCTCTTGACTTCTCTTAGCTCCACATTAATTTCATATCATCAATTCACTCGTCCGTGAATTCTGTGCTACGTGCTTACAGCGATCCGAATATTGATGAAAACCTTAAATTCTTATATGAAAAGCTCTGTGAGCAGATAACTGCTGAAAAATACATTCTATGTCTGATTAGCTTGTGCAAAACCTTCTGGACTATTTTGGCTTCATACTACCAGATCGCCATGTGGCATCAGAATTACAAGCTCTATCCTTTCGATCAAGAAGAATCGCCTGACTCTTACATACAGGAAAAACTGAAGAAAGGACGATCGCGCATTTGGAATGACATTCAATCGAAAATTTGTGTTTACTTACAAAGTTCAAAGTTAAAAACGCTCAAATACGATCAATTCATTCAAGTTCTATCTATAATACAGCGCTTGAAAAAAGTAGGATTGGAATTTTGTGGTGAAAACTCGGAGAAGTTGATTTGTACAATGCAAACGCAAAGCGAGGAATTCTTTCATCGCTATCATATCACTTGCTTGGAGGAAATTTGTTTGTTTTTAGATAACGAATCGTGGACCATGGTGGACTCATTTACTAACATCCTACAATTACAAGTAAATAAATTTTATTTATATTTTAATTTTTTATTAGCGATTGCCACTTTATAGGAATTTCGTTCTGTACGCAACACTCTTCAGCGGCACAAAACAGCACTTGTGCCTTTAACAGAGTCTTCGCCAACCAATATTTCACCTACCAGTAACACTAATTGCGATGAGCTAGTCTCGGTACACTCACAGGATGGCGTAGGCAGTTCAATATACGGTTCATGTGGTTATTTTGTACGTTTCTCTGAGAAAAGCTCTCCTTTTGATGGCGGTCTGGATGCTACCATGCTGGAAGAAGATATTCTATCGGGTATAGTTGATGAGGCATCTTGCTATTTCTCAGAGGAAAGCGATGATGAACAGAGAAGTATACCTAGCAAATTTGATAAATTCGAAGAAGATTCCGTCAATGAAGTAACGCCGTAAGCATGAACTTATTATAGATATCTATGTACATACTGGAGTTCTGTTTTTGCTTAACTAATTTGTGCAGACCTTTAGTACATTTTTCCTTCATAAAATATTTACTTTAAGTCTTGCCATTTTTTAGGCAAATGGTTGTCAACAACACGTCGCTAAATGTGTTGCGCTGTATTGGTCGCTACTTGCAAATGTGCAAACTACTGCATTGCATATCGCCGAAAATAGTTGCCAGCATGTTGGAATTACTAGATTTTTATGCTTATGCAGTGCATGAGATTTTTGGCCGAGATACAGTATGCTTCAATTTCAAGTGTTCTATTCTTTAAACACATCACTTTACTTTGCAGACAGTGCAAATGGAAAAGTTCTATACACAGAAACTTGAACAGAAGTTGCAGCACGTTGCAAATGATATAGTTCCTAATATTAAAATTTGGCCACTAAACTTTTCATCTCTGGTAAATATGCTGTAATTAATTAGAGCTGATTTTGAGTTAATTTTACCTGCTGGCTAGTTTGCTTCATGAAAGAATTGAGTTCTGGCAGAAAGAATCTTTTACTTTTATCCAATAACATTTAGATTCTCTGAACCAATTTTATTTTATTTTGTGTTTCTATAGATTAATAATGAACTGGCTAATCCTGAGACTCTGTACGGTTTGACACAGCGCATTGTTGCCGTGGAGAGTGGTCATTGTATGGTGTATCAATTTAAAACCTTGCAGAATTATTTAAATCATTTACTGCCTGCGTTTGAACAACCCCTGCTAGTCACGTATTTCAATTACGGCGACTTCATGTTCGACCTAGCACGACCAGTTTATACTTGTGTGACGTCACGTGTGATCGATTTGCAAGCCATTTTAGCTTTGATGACGAAGGTGAAATGGGACGTGAATCATGTGAGCTTCCAACATAACAGCTATATCGATATAATGAATAGGGTATGTTAAAGCGACACACAAACAATGCATTAAGTAATTTTGTATATTTTTTGTTAGAATATACAAAATTTTGCAATGCGCTTGGAAGAGACGAGTAAAGAAATTTCTGTACCTTTAGAACCTGTTTGGAATTCCATGGCTCATATTTCTACACATTTGCTAGTGGAAGGGTAAATTAATAATAAATATCATATTCTACCTTATCGGATTTCGTGACAGCATTCATTTATAATGCAATAAAAAACAGATTTTCGAACGTCAAGAAATGTTCTGCCGGCGGTCGGGCTCTCATGCAATTGGATTTTACGAGTTTCATGTCTATACTCGAATTAATATCGAATCAGAAGTTCCCAGAACACCGCGCCTATGTTGATGTCTACATAAAAGCCTATTATTTTCCGGTAGGACAATTTGAAGAATGGATAGCGACGCAGAGTAAACTGGAACGATATTCAGGAAAACAACTGAGTAACTTAATAAACTGTGTGTGTGCGAGTGATAAACGTAGTAGACAAAAATTGCAAACACTTCTGGGTAATGGCAACAATGTGACAAATACAGGTACAATAAGTACGTAGTTACTTCAACCGCACAAAATTATTATACGAGAAGAATTAGCGTTGTATAATTCTGTAGTATAATTTAACAAGTTGAGTGGTTATACCAGGTTATACCAGAAGACGACGATTCTCATTTTCATATATTTTTTTACTATAAAACCAGCATACTGTTAATGTATAGTATTATTAATTTTAATGTTTAGTGTATTTATTTATTTATTAATTGGTGCACAGAAATATTTATATTGGAACAGGAATTATATTTGTTAAAAAATTATCGTAATGAATTCTATTCGAAGTAAGAAATATTTTTTTCTTTGAAACTTGAAAATCAAATCAAAATCAAAGGTTATACACCTTCCTCTCCATTAGACCATTTTGAACAATTTTTAATTGTGATAAATTGACATTTATCTGGCAACTTAATAATAGTACATTGTAACGAAGTCGCTTTTTCTTGCCTGAGGTACACTCAGTCGTTTCAGGATCCGGTACAAACTTTGTAGACGAGACTCAATTATTCTTTAAATTTTTAAATTCTACGAATGTAACAGTTTAATTAAATCTCGGACATAAGTGGACGATTAACTAGGAAATCTTGTGTCTCGTGTCTTTTGTTATTGAGAGTTGAACGGATCGTCTTATTTTTCATTTAGGTTGTTTTATTATTTATTAGTTGGCCGAATAGAAATTCATTTCCAAATATCTATACTAATCGCGGCCAAACCGTAGTTCCTTTCCACTGCTCTTACTTATGAGCCGAACTAAAGTTCCTTTCCAATGTATACCTATCTATAAGTGGCCAAACCGAAGCACCTTTCCGTTATTTCAAATTTGAGTCAAGTAGCCATACTTGAGGCGACGTATTCTGCTTCGCATGAAGCTACTGTGGTCTGCTTCTTACTAGCCCAAGGAACTGGACAATCGTATACAGAGAAAATATATCCACTTGTTGATTTGCGATCATATATGTATATTAGTTGCCCAAACCGCATCTACATAACCGGAGGGAATGATATTTTCTTCATCTTGTTTTAATAAGTTTTATTTTGCTCCATGGACTTCAAATTCGTTCTCTATTGCTTGAGTCCACTTTTTGTGATATGACATATTTTCAATATCATTATAAGAATTTGGTCTTGGTTGCTATCTGTTGCTTTGAACATAGAATTAAAATAATATGAAAATCTGGAAAAAAATTTCGTTCCCGTTTACTTCTTCTCATTTCAGTTTCTGAACTTGGTACTATCTTACTGATATTAGTTTTTGTATTGGGTATTTCTTCTTCTATTGTGTAGGTGTTTTCATCTTTTTGAGTTAAGTTAGTGTTTGATGACTCATTTGAAACGACTCCATTGTCGCTCCACTCCACTGTTATCAGCAGGACTGATACAAGTTATCATGCGAATGACAAAGCTACTGCTAAGGGAGTCCTGAAGAAGGCATGTTAGCTTCGCGTCAGAATAACTAACACAATCGGTGCCGTTACCACCGCCTAGCGTAGAAATTACTTTGTCCAAGGCCTTTTACAGTTTCTTTTAATCGACCACCAACCGCTTTTTAGTTTTCTTTGTACATCCCGAACCAGCCAGATCGACCAATTGAAGGTTGTCGATGTGGTAATGATAACCTTTACGTTGTTCTTTTTTGATGCTTCTATTATAAATGTAAATTGTATATAGAAACGTGATAAACATTCCTTTGTAGCAGTTGATCGTGTGGCGCGTTTTTTTCAAGAATAGTTTAAGTTTCGACCGTCAATTTTACCAATTTTTACGACGATAAAGTCACCTTCTTTAGTTCGGTTCTTGTAGTTGTAGTTCCCTGCGTGTAGATGAAAATTTGAAGATTGTTGACAAAATGGTCCCTTGCTTCTGAATGCAATGCGAAATATATTGTTGCGTTGTTGATGTTCTTTGATTTCAAATTGTACTCTGCCATGAAGCTGATTCCTGAATTTGCAGTTGCTCTTCCTTCTTTCACAATCTTTCTTCATTTGACCATAACGGCCACATTTATGTTGGATTTAACCGTAAATTGAGTCCGATTTGTTTAGTTAAATCAAATTATTTATTCTTTTTTAATTCTAGGCGATTTTTAAAAAATTTTTATAATGTTCATATAATAACGACGATCCCATATTTCTTGTTTCGTAAGAATTTATTTTCTTCTGAAAAATATTTTGATAGATATAAAATACTTTCACTTTTCTCAACGTTGTCTTTTTTAAATAAGTAAAGTGAAACTTTATCAAAATATCCTAAAATTTATGGCATTTGCCACTAAACTTTGTTTTTCTTTCTTGGAAGTAAATGCGGTTAAAAAGGCTGCCGAACAAAAGGCTGTAATCAATTCTGTTTGTCGTTGTTTCTTTTTTAATTCGTCTCTTAACAATCGTTGCTTGGCAACACATACGGTGGGTTCTTCAGTGTTTAAGTTCTCCATTGCTGTTACCATCATATACTTCGGTAACAGTATCATATACTTCGGGAAGGGTTAAAAAAAATTGGCATACCAATTAAGCTTCTTCCGGTTTCGCTCCGGTTGATTTCAGTTGACGAACTAACATGTCAAATTTCAGTTATTGCTGTTGAGATTTGCTAGAGTTATAGGATTGCTAGTTCCTTTCTTATTCACGTTTGATTTAGAGCTGATTTTCTTTCGAATAATGTATTTAAGGGCCACATTTTTTGGGCTGATTTTTTGCTTCTGCTTCTTTGAAACTTGACAAACGAATCAAGTGGATTCGGAATACATCCAATACAAAAAATACAAAAAGAAATAAGGTGTATAACAACAGTTTAACATACATTCCATTGTTTATATTGAAAATACTTTTAGAATTAGTTTTATGAAAAGTTATTGATTTGATGATGTCATTTTTTGTAGCTTTTTAGTTGATTTTTGATACATTCATGATTTTATTAATTTCGAAGGAATTTAATTTAAACATCTTCTAAAAATCTCTTATACTCGAATATTTATTGTTTTTATTATATTAACAGTTGTATTTTGTAAAAACAATCTTTGATGTTGCACCGATTTATTGCTTAACTCATTTTACTTTTTAATATTAATTAAAATAATTTTTTGAAGGCTCTGTCATGTACCTTCTTCAAATATATTTTGTATATTCTGTTAAAACCGTTAAATATTTACTATTTTATTAATGTATCATGGAGGTGAAACTCGATTTTCGAAAAATATATATTTAAACTACAAAATTTGTGTTGTTTTATTGCTATATAATTATTGTTATATCCTTATTGCTTTATTGTTATAATCTAACAAATACCACAAATGGAATGCTTCGCAATAGGTGCGACAAAAGCTAGACGGGCAGATTGGATTGAGACTATACCAACCACATAAAACCAATCGGAAAGGGTATACGAGTGTTATGTAGATCCAAGAGAATCTTGATCCATGAAATACATAAAGATGATCGTAACTACCAGGAAAAACAAAGAATAAATAAAAAATCGTATGTTAATAAAAATATTTTAAATATTTCAGTATTTTAACATTTTATTTTTTTATTTCTTCAAAAGATTCAAGAAAAATTCACAGTATAAAAAATAATTTTTAATAATATGTAATTAAATTCATTACTTCAGTATTATATATACGATGTAATCGCATATTTTTTAATGATTTTATGGCATACCATGGGTAAGCCGTAAACCAATAAACAAAAAAAAAAGTTCATAAATATTCGTATTTTCTTGTCGTTTCTTTTTCATCAAACATGTTTGTCTGTCTTTTATGAAGATGAATGCTTAAATATACATACATACATTTGCCACGTACGGAGTAAGCGTTCGTTCTCTTATGAACTACATAATTTTATTGCAGGAATTCTTATGCCGTTTTTAATAGTAATTGTAATATCCTTTTTGTTGATATTGATGTTTGATTGTTGTGAATGGAGATTCGTTACTTATTTTGATTTGTTGTTTTGTTGCTTTTCGTTAAACGTAAGTATGTAATATATTAATTAAAATTAAACTTATTATTAAGTGGAATGCACTTAGTAAATGCAAATGCAATCTGATCTGAATGTATTTTTATGAAGTGAATATAAAAAATTCGATTAGTGCCCTCCTACGAGGCGGTCGGTGCATTAGGAAATCGAACAATCGCAGCACATGAGCGTATAGTATAAACACTTAACGACCTTTTCGTCCTCCTCTTCAGCAAATGCTTCGTTGGTATTTTGCTTGTTGGGCACACCGTCTAATTGATCCAACTCCTTAGCAGTAGCAAGTTTCTTCTTCTTCTTTTTCTGTTTGTTGTTTTGCAACACTAATACACCCTTTCCATTCTGATCGAAACAGAGCTCTCCGTTCCAGCCGAAGTCGGTGCTTAATGGTTTCAATGCTTGATGATTATTGTCCGATATACTTTCAATGGAATTCACATCTCGCTGTTAAATGGAAAATTAAATAAAAATAAAACTCCTTAAATTGTTAATTATATCGTACATGTATATTAATTACCTGCTGCTGCTCCTGATGGTTATTACTATTATTATGATTGTTCGACTTTTTCTTAGCAAGTGCAGTCGTCTGCTCATCGCCTTTATTAGCCTCAATATTATCGCTTCGCGGCGACGAAGGCGTTGCGGTGGTTGCTGTGGAAACTGTGTTCATCACGGTGGCATCGACTGTTGTATGAAATACTAGATTTTCTCGCAGAAACAGATCGTCTCTTGGAACACTGGGCAGTTCGCTAACATCGAAATCTTCCAACGATTCTCCGCTCAAGAGGGCGAAGCGATTTGTCTTTAAACAAAAAAATGGGGGAGGGGGACAGACATTTATTTAACTTGGAAGAAAGCAGGGAAAAAGCCATACGATACCAGTCCGTTTAAAGTCTCGGCCGAATTGGTGTCGCCCGCCTGTACGCCTTTACCGGTTTTCACAGGCATTGTAGGCGTGTTGTTGCCGGTACTGCTGGGAGTAGTTGTTGTTGTTGCTACTTCGACGGTTGTCGTTGTCGTTGTTGTTGTTGCAGTTGTTGTTGCTGGCGATGATGGTGATAGAAGTGTTTTCACCGCTTCCGTGTCTTTCGAATAAAATACAACAGTAGCAGTCTGTGCACCAGTTACATCGGTTGCACTTCGGAAGCCAGCAACGGGGGCCTTCGTTGTGATGTGTCCACTTGTTGTAGGTCGGTCCAGTAACGTCGTATTCAGCTCACTAGAAAGGAGCAAGCAAGAACGAAAATGTACCCAATAATTATTTGTTTCCTTCTTTTTTTCCGTGGCAGGCAGCTCTTTTATATGTATACAATGTTTTGATGAAACAATGAGAAGAATGCATAAAGAGTGATGAGATCACACAAAGGCAAATTGTTAATTGTTAAATTGCCAACTTTAATTTCTTTAACTTCTGCTAACTTTCTAACAAATCAATAAGCGTTACAGAGCTACTCGCAAAAAAGAAACCTAAAGTTGATTTGATCTTCGTTGAGGAAATGAAGCCGCCTACCGCCAAAGGTAAGATCCGTAACAGCCACAGAAAAGTAGTGCACGTATTAATAAATCTAAACAGACTGCTAACAAACGCGGCACAGATTTCAATGCCAAACAGATTAAATCTAGCCACATACGGAAATACTAGTAGAGGCGGCGGCCTGGTTGGCTCTGCCTCTGACGCTACCAACTGGTCTTTATTCAAACACCGTACAAAGTACTTAAGCCGAGCTCACCAACCAACGGTGAGCGTTCAACGCAACTGGGCCGTTTGGCGAGAGTTGTGCACACGTAGCAGCTCGCTCTCATGAAATAACAGGCAAAGTCTTAGTGATATGCAAAGGAAAAAACAACAAACAAACCACAAAACTCAAAGTAAGCGAAACAATATCCATAAAGTAAATATAAATAATGCTTATGCAGAGTAATTTGAAAAACCTGAAAAGCGAATATCTATTAAATTTGCCGGAAAATACACAACGAACGAAAAAGCGAGCTAGACAATGATCATAACCACCGCTTTAATGACGAATTGATATGGAGAGTTAATGGAAATTAATTAGCCGTTAAATGGAAGGAATGCTTTGTTTAGGTGATTTTTATGCGGCAATTCGATAATTCATTTACAGTGTGCGGTAATAAACTAATCTCTCTCTCTCTCTCTCAATCGCAATGATCTTACGATGCTCCAAAGCAATATACAATAAAAAAAATCTTTGAGATCCACTAAGGATCTTGTATAAATACATTGTAAGTAAAAGTCTGGTTAATTCTCACGCAGACTAATTAATTTTGTTTTGACCAAGAAGTAGAAAATTCTATTTTCAGACTTCAAGACGTTCATTGGAATTAAGGAATATAATTTAAGAAATTTCGTTAAACACAAAAAAGTTGTTTATACATAAAATATTTATATTTCTTATAGTTATATTTAAAAATTCAGTAATAAAATTTAAAATTCATCCCATAAAATAAATAAAACTGCGTTTTTAAAACAGCACTGAATTTCTAAAAAAAAAAAAAAAATATACAAAATTTCTATATTTCATTAATATCTTATTCTTCTCTTCTTTGGAGTCTTGTGATGGTTTTTAAACAATTTAAACAATTAATTGAAATACTTTCGGATGCTATGGCGATATAAAATAATTACAACAGAAAGAGAGAACCCCGAGTTTTCACAATCAAGATGTGAGTATATTTGAAACCTTGGCGTAATAGCAGAATTCTAAGGTCGGTTAAATGCGGTTTCAGCTCAGCAAAACCATTTCTGGCTCAGGAGATATCTCCCAACGGATTTTTAACGTAATTTTCATTATCATTGGCTAAACCATTTTATACATTTAAGTTATGTCAATTAAAAGAGCGATGTTATTATTTTGTCAAAACTGTAAATTTTCAATTTTATCAATATTATTCACAAAGAATAAGAGAAATTACCAAAATACCGATGGAAAATGTTTACAAAACCCAACGAAAAATTATTTTCTTATTCGTTAAATAATCAAATGTAAAAATGTAAATTGTCCAAAATGAATGTTGATAAATGTTGATAATGTACTATACAAAGTAATAAATGGAAAAATTTACAAGATATACTGAACTAAACTAGTCTAGAACTAGTCCAGATATATTCAATGAGAATTTTACATAAATAGTGTTTGACTGATGAAATCAATCAATGCTTGACAATTGTTTAAATCTTCTGAATTTTTGAATGAAATCTAACAAAAATATACAAAATTAAAAAGAATAGAATAATAATTAATTATGATATGTATTATGAATATTATTATTATGATTTGTATTATGAATGAGAAAAATGTATTTAATTTTTTATGAAATATTGTAATATTATGTACGCAAGTAATTTCTTAGATGATATTTTTTTCTTAAATCTTCTCAGTGTGGTTATACTCGTATTTGTATTATATGTATGTATGCATATGCATGTTCGTATGTACAATATATGTATACATATATGTATATACATATGGTAATGAATATCGCATTCCTAAGTAATGTATATATAGTATTTGTACTACGAATATCTGAATGCGTTTGTGAGATGATGCTTTGCGGTGCTCAGCTGTGCGGTGAGGTATGTTGTGGTTACGCCGATGATGTGGAACCAATTTTTGTTTCATTTCATTTCTGTTTTAACTTACGCATGTATTAATGCAGCCTGAGCTGTACCTCCACCGAGGGACCACACTTCATTCTTCTTCTGCGCCGATCCATAGCCGAAGACAGAACGTCTATTTGTCGTTTCGATGCGACCCTTGTGATGGCTTTTGCGACGTCCTGGTATCCAAAGCATCCGCAGGCCGTACGTTTTATTACTCTTGTTATTGCGTGATGCCATCTGCGGTGGTTGCAATTTTTTTTAATTAGGAACTGTAACACTTTAACGTATGAAAAGTTTTGTGTTTTTGATTTTTTTTTTTTTAAATATGGAGGTCATTTTTTAAATTAAAGAATGTAGCAGTCTATATTATTGTATACTGTGCGGAAGAGAAAATATTATTGTAAAGTAACTTATTTCGATTTTTTACAATATTGTACAATTTTCGTGTATTTTCAATCCGTATTGTATAATAATTTCAAGGACAGCATTTCATGGGCCCTCAATAAATTCGAAGAGATTTAAATCTATGGTAATTTATCGCCGGATGCTGGAAAAGATGTTGAAACTACAAAGCTCTTTTATATTCCTCCGGTAGCACTGAATAAACATCTGCATAACTTTGAAAATGTTGGTTTTCTAATCTGAAGACATTATTGGGTGGATGCCTTCCCAGTTTATGAGTACATTACTGCCTTAAGATGAATTTTTAATTTTTTAAAAAAAATTAAGATTTAGGACATTTACAAAGAAAAAAGGAAAAAGGTCGAGGAAAAAATCAAATAAAGTCTTCTCCACAAATAAAGACAGAATGAAAGGATTCCTAAAAATAAGTTAATAACAAAATGTAATTACCTAAAGCATTTAACTGAAAGGCAAAACGACATTCAGAGAAGGCTATTAAAAATATACTCGTATATAAAAAAGATTTCTCCGCGGAGCAGTAAAAAGAAGGCAGAAGAAGGAAGATACGAGTATAATAAATCATTAAACCGATGCAGAATATATCGACATCGTCAGACAAACTGAAAGCTATAAGATTTAAGAAAACATTTTCATTGACTAAAGTGATTTTGGACAATGCACCCACACAAGCCAATTCATGTTCCAAGAAAATTATAGGTTTTTGTGAAATATTTATAAGTTTTTATGAGCATAATATTTCTTTAAATTATATATAATATAAAATATGTCCTCAGTACCTTGAAGTCCTTCAAAGAAAAATTAGCGTATAGAATTCTACCAATAACTGACTCTAAATACTTTTTTTACTCTCTATGTATCGTCGATAAAAATCCTGTTCTTCCAGCTATAAATTCCAGCTATAAAGCCTAGCTTCAAGATTGAAGCTATAAACTAGCTGCACCTCAAAGAAAAAAAAAAGGTGATTAAAAAGAAAAGCGGCAAAAAAACTTGATGTCTACAAAAAACACAACAATTGAAAATGTCGCCAAGACTTCGGACAATGGAACCCAGACAATATCAAGAAAAAAATGTATTGCCCCTTGGCATGTACTTATGTACATATATGCGATACGAGTACAGAGTACATAAAAGTTAAATACAAAAATCATTAAAATTACGTTATTGACCTGAGTTCAATGGTTGTTCACTTAACGACATATTTCTTTAGTTTTAATTTTCGAAAACCGAGTGGTCAATCAAGTCAGTCCTCTGCTGACTAGTGCTATCGGTTATTATTTACGGCAGTGATTAAATTCTCTCCCATACAAAGTAAAGAAGCATCGTCGGCTTGTCATCTCCGTTTTTATTGGCACCCTGAGAATGCAATACATACAAACAGTGGCGTAGTTATGTAGACAGCTATTGCTTTTGGTGGGAGTCAGAATTTTTTTCATGGGATCCAAAGTCATTGCAATTGAGAAAATGTTCGATGTTGGTACATTTTAAAGAAATAAATGAATATATGTACATATAGTAGCTTAAAAGGGGCAATATAGTGCCATTTTTTACGATTCTATTTCGATTTCATCTTGCAGGCTCGTCGGCGCCTTGCCCCCGTGCATACGCCACTGCATACAACTGCCCTTTTATACCCGCGAAATCGATCTTCCTGTTTTTGCTGAAGATTATCTGCAGTCACTCTGTTGCACAAGATGGCCAGTAAGTTGGCGAGGCGTTTGCTTTCATGCCTGAAAACTTGTTTTACTCAAAGTAATAAAACGTTACTAAAAAGTAGTCAGGTATGAATTCCTGGTACTCAATGTTTTTCTTGCTTTTCTTTGTACTCATCAATATGAACACTGGAATAAGATGGTGTACGGCGGTATCATCACCATCCTCATCACCTTCATCATCATCATCATCATCATCAGCGTCTACATCATGCAGTGATTAATTAATTAAAAATATTCTGTTGTGTGTACGAGACTAAGGTACATTCGGGTCAATGGTAAATGGTAAATGCAGAACAAGTTTTGCATAATCTTGAAAATAGTTAAGCTTCATGTAAGTTGTTATTTATGTACATTACGATTCTTCTGGTAATGTATAAAGTGTTTTTGGTTGGTTTATTATTGCTCGAACGCATATAAGAATATGTACTCAGATAATTTGCGGGAAAGAGGTTTTCATTTGAAAAAGTTGTTCCTCTCAATTTTCGACATTTTATACATAATGATAGCACATTGGTTTGATTGTTTGATGAAATTTTTAGTTTCTTTGTATCTTACACCCTTAGTACAAGAGACGATATCGTTTCGAAATCGATTGTCTTTTTGTATGCTAAACAAAAACAAAAATCGTCTTTTAAAATACAAAAAGACGATTTTCAAAACGATATCGTCTCTTGGAATAAGAATGTTTACTTGCTGATAATCTTTGGACCAGAGAGGCACTGAAAAGAGAGGCAAGTCAAGATACAAGGTAACTGAAGAAACTAGAAATTTCGTTCTTTTCGCTAGAAATTTTTCGTTGTCGCAGTGTTTCTTCGTTGCTTGAAATTCTCCGTTGTTTTTATAAATTTTACGTTGTTGTTACATTATTCATTCCATTCAAAAACGCAGCTACACTTTCTTTCTTTTACTATTCCTATTATACGAGCATTTGTGTTTTGATTGGTTCCGATGTTTTGTGCGTTAATTCACATTTGTCACTGTTTTTTTCCTGGCTTGATATCTGGTTCTCTGCATTTTAGTCAGATGCTTGTTAGTTTATTTTATTCTGTTATTTGTACATTATATTTACAAGGTCTTGAGACCTTTTTTGTACAACTCCTGTAAATGATTGAATAAATTTTAAAACTAATCTAATGTGAAGGATTTACTGGAATTTACTTAAAAACTGCCGTAAATCTACGCGTTCAATTTTCTCTGTGCCCATTACCGCCCACAAGGGAGCATTATCGCCCATTTTGAGAAAGACTGATTTATACCATCCGTCAGCAAACTTGTCCGTGTCAAAATCAACTAAAACGTGACTGCCACTAAACCAAAAAAGCACAAAGGATTACTTTGAAACTTTAACGTCTATTGAATTGCGAAGATAGATAGACAAATAAATTATACTATTATATATAGTATTAGATAGATAAGTACGCATAGAACACAACTTAAAATTTATAGGGAAATTATAATAATTCCTTGTTTCGATGATATACTCAAATATATTCGATTTATACACAATTTGATTATATGTATTATTTAACATCTACAACTTTTCATCACAAATGATTAGTACCGTCCGTTTTGTTTAATCAAGGTAAGCAACTAATTGATTCGAATGTCGTATGATTTGAGTGCTTTTTAGTACGTAAAAAATATTAAAAGGTTAAGATCAATCTTCCCAAAATTACGAAAAATTAAGTACATATAAATAATTAATTAGGATTTTCAGGTTAGTTAGTAAACATTTGTCTCTATATCAAAGTAAACTCCATAATTCTTTGAAAATTGGTTAATAATCGAAATGTTTAACAGATTCATTGCTTTCCTCATGCGTAGAAAAAAGAACCCAACAAGTTTATAATCGAAACCGGTTCGAAGTCAATCTAGAAATATTTTCATCGATTCAAATTAGATGAAAAATGGTGAAATAATTCCGATATTTACAACACGAAGATAAAAACTACAATTGCGAAGTTACTAAAGAGGAACTTACTTACCTTTGTGAAATGAGTCTATAGTTGCCAAGTTTGCTGATGAATTGATACATTAAAAATAAAACGTATATCAAAGCATTGACAACTATATAAATAAAATACGTAGAAATTATTTGCTTTGACAGCGACAGTTGTAAATATTTTTGCTCGTAATTGTTGATAAAAAACTTCAATTTATTTTCTTTTGATCTCAACAGTCAATGAATGGATTAATTGTTGTTCAGTCCTCACTATTTTCACTTCTTAAATTGCTTTCTTTACCAGTGTACCATATAAACACCGACCAAACACATTTACGCTTGTGTGTGTGTGTGTGTATGTGTGTTAAACGCAAGAGCGCGGTAAACAGACTGCGACTGAACTGTTCCACAGATCTTGCCACAAGCAGGTACTGAAGCTAAAGACAAGCTTTGATTTCAACCAGCCTGCTACTGGTCTTGAGCTTCACATTCCATTTGCGTTTATTTCGCCTTTTGGCGGGACCTAAACGGGTGAGACTACGGTGCTGTGATTATAGTGTTTTTTAATGGCTTCCTTCCACAAAGTTCTATTTATTTTCGTTTACGAAAATCTTCCGCTAGACGCAAGAAATTTTTGTTTATAACACCAATCCTTTTTATATGAAGCCAATAGCCAGCGAGACAACCTCAACCAACACGCAAGAATTCAAATGAAAAACTGAAAAAAATGAGAAAAATTTTCCATGGCTTGCTTTTGTACTTTTGCTCTTATCAGAAATGTGTTCAGCTGCTTTTGACCATTTTCATGGTGAGATCTGGCGGCGCATTTATACGTAACTTCAAAGGTGAAATATTTTAGATATCGATAAATAAAAATTTTAATCTAATAAAGGAAAGGACAGGAGGCGCAATTCATACATATATATTATTGGTTTTTTATTGAAGACTCTGGAAAACAAAAACTTGGCTTGTCAAGAAATAACAGGGGTATTCTGAGAGTCACTAACTATTGAATCGTCTCGAAATTGCATTGCAAACAACAACAAAGAGACGTTTTTTGTTTAAAATGGAGGAAATTTTTTCTAAGAAACGGCAAAAGCCTTTCAAAAACAATGAAAGATATCCTCTTTTGCTGTCCTTTAGTCATAACTTTATTCAGGATGTTTAATATAAAATATTATACTCTTAATATTAAGGCTACTGTAATTTATTTGAATCTATAATTGATTCCATGGCTGCATTTGTAATTTTTTGCACCAAAGTACAAGCATTCCGAAGCGGTAATTCACGTAAGACAGATGCAATATATATTCCAAAATGATCAAAGCTATCTTCTGTTTTAATATTTTCTTGTTGTAGTTGATTTTGATGTCCTGATATTGTTTCTGTCTTCTTAATTATCCCCTTAGAGTTCGCAAGGGTACAAGGCTTCGCCATTGAATTTTCTAGATAATTATTGTGTTCTTTAATCGAATTTCCTGGTTTCTTCTGCTGACTGCTACTTGGAATGAATAACTCTGTTGCAACAGATTCGCTGGAATCATCTTGGTTATGCTCCATATGTAGATCACACAAGTTAATCAACCTCTTAGAATCTATCCCATCTAATTCTGTTTTCTTATACTTTTTGGCCTTATGAGTTCGAAAATGGTTTATTTTAGATATTTTAGCGCGGAAGTTTTCTTTTGAAGAATAAATACTCACATTAATCATTTGGCAAGGTTTTGTTTTTACAAATGGTTTTATAAACGAGTCCATAATTCTGAACCACTCAGAGGTGGTATGTACGTCGTTTGAAGGGACAGCTGGTTTTTCAATAGTTGACATCTTTTTAAGTTCCTGAGAGTATAAGTTGCGTAGATGCTTAAATTTTAAAATCACCTGGTCACCGCAGAAACCTAAAGAATATGAAGTGTAATTTTTTTTTTACATTAGCCTAGCTTCATGGAGCGAGAGAGAGCCGCACATCTGCAGTGATTGTGTTTCTACAATTAGTCAAATATAAAATTTTTAACTATAAAATTCGATATAATTATCGATTTTATGATAACTTAAACTCATCACAAATGCAGCTGCTTTTCTCCAAAGCCCAACTAGTTGTTGGTGTAATCGTTTAAAAAATACCTGGTATACCCATTGCTATTGCAATTCTGCTTGCAGCTGATCTCCTTGAATCACGATTTCTATATAATAATGACAACGGGTTCCACAAGACTTCTTCAGATTTGTACAATTCAATGAAACGGGTCGTTTCGGTGTCAGTCATCTGCAACAGATTTACACTTTCCATACTTTGATATACTTTTGTAAACTTGTAAACTGCAAACGCGATTAATTTCTCGTTCTTTAAGCCGGCAAAAAATTTGTTTGAAGGACTTATAATTTCAACATCAGTACAGTGGCTTGGATTAGTGAAAGAGAAACAAATTTTAGATCGGCTGACCTACAATGCAGGGTGTTTCGAAAGACTTATTAATCATGCAAATCAGAATATTTATACAAATAGTGAATAACTTAACACGGATACCGATTACACCATTCTGGGTAACTGATTACGATCTAAAATAGCCCCAATTGAGAGCTTGACATGTGCTCACATCTGCCAGTATATTGCCAAGTATACAAAGAATTAGTTGTGTTTACAATTAGTTTGTTCTTTGTAAGTACATGCGGTAGTAATTTGTAGTGTATTGCCCTATATTTATTTTGCATTCCATTCTATTTTCCCAATGAATATTTCAATTTTTTTTTATGTATGTATGTATGTATCTATATACTTCAATGAGTTAACAGATTTTTGGTTGCTTTCTCTCGCCCAGAGCGAAACAATTCTCTCTGCTTATTATCGCCGACCGATAGAATCTATAATTAGATCTAAGCCGAAATACGAACATTTTGTTAGTAAAGTTTGATAGACTGGTGGGTTGTTCAACGTTCGCGGTGCTTTGTGTTGTGAATTTTGTCTCGGATTCTGACGTGCTGCCGTCAAGATTGTTTTCTTTTTAAGGGTATATTTTGAGCTGCTGCAGAGCAGGTTAGCTAAAAAATTACAAAGTATGTACATATGTATAAAGAAAAGTTTAATTATACGAACGTGTTTAAAAACATAATAATATATAAATACTTGGCAAAAAGAATAAAGTTTTGGAATTGGGATTTACTATTTTTTTAGCGTTACATAAAAATATAAAATATGCTATATTTAAAAAGATTATGACAAAATTTAAGAATACACATACACCCTAACAACCATGCCTGTTTGTGCGTAGGTAATGAAAACTATTCAAATCGTTGCGTATATCCGTCTGTCCTGGATGTGCATTTTATTTTTGGTGCTAGCGGCAAAGTGCTGAGTGTAATTCCTAATTGTGAATATAGTGACATGTATTTCGTTTTCTGTTCGTCTAAATTTCTGCCAATAAACAATTTGATGACGAGATTATAAAAATACTGCCAAACAATCGGAGAAAAATAACGGCGCCTTAGAAAGCAAAATGAAAAATTAAATGTATTAAATTGACAAATTGGTTAGGATTCTATGAATAGAGAGCAACCAAACTAATAAAACTATTTTATTACATCCATACTATAAAATAATAAATAATTTATGTATACATATCATGTTTGTGTAAAGCATTGTTTTATTTTTTTTATTGTTTATAAATTATATATTAATATTTAATCACATATCTAAAATCCATAATAAAATTATTCATAAAAATAGAAAAGAAAATTGTTTTATAAGAAATAAAAATATTTAATGAATTTTTGCTTACAATAAAAATTAAATATGTATACATTTTTATACATTCTGCTCACACTGAATTTTGCGCGTTAAACTGAACGTACTGCAAGTTTAGTTTTTTCGTATTTTCCTTCCTCGACAAGAAAATAATCTGAAAAAATTGTAATAACTTTTCAGTAACGTAATGTAATAAAACATAAATATTTGTTTTTGAAAATATAGAATATAAATTAGAACCTGTTGGACTCAATCTCAAAAATATATAAAGGCATATCAATTAGAAGATTTTCTGAGTGACCAACCGATTGTGAAGTATAAAAATATAATTTTAAAATACATATGTGTATGTAAATATACGAATTACTTTTACAAAAATCTTTTAAATGTGATACATATATTCCTATTGATAACTTTTTGACGTCGTCTAAGAAATCATCGACTCTCCGACGCCCTGTGTTTCAAAATAAATATAATCCAATTAAACTTAAAATGAAGTAGGAAGTAGATCAGAAGGTTTATCTCTGATTTGAAGAGTTGCCGTCTGCATTGGAATTGTATATCGAAGGCCACACGCATCCTGCGAAGTAATCTCTTTTTAGTCATTTATTGAAAAAGTGTTGTTGTAGCTCATTAAGAGCACTTCCGGCTTAAAGAGTTATCGAAAATCCAAAAATTTAGAAATAAAAACTGTTTAGATAACTTTAAACATTCTATTTTTAACAGTTACGTTAAATTTTAATTTAAATTTAAGTAAAATATAACCATTCTCTCTATAATACAAAGACCGACGTTTTTTTGCTGCAGGTAAAATTTTCGTCCGGAACAGCACGTTGTTAATAAGTCATCATTATGGATCCTGAAGCATTTTTGGATATGGCTAATCAGGTCATCAAATTAAAAATGTTTCCATATTTCGATATAGCGCATAGCTTACTTGCTGCTCTGGCTGTTCGGGAAGATCTGGGTTCGAATGCACAAACCTTTTCCCGCAAACATCCGCTCTCCTGCTGGCTTTCTACCATGCTGGTAATATTTGCCGGCGGAATGGTTGCGAATGGTTTACTAGGAGAACCGATTTTAGCGCCCTTGAAAAATACCCCTCAGCTTTTAGTCGGCACAGCAGTTTGGTGAGCAGTCGATATGTTCGTAATTTTAATTTCTAGATCATTATAAAATACAATATTACATTTCAGGTACATTGTTTTTTACACACCCTTTGACGTCGGTTATAAAGTGGCTAAATTTCTACCTATCAAAATTGTTGCCAGCGCTATGAAAGAAATATATCGAGCAAAGAAAGTCTACGACGGAGTTTCACATGCTGCGAAACTTTATCCGAATTCTTGGATTATCATGATAATTATTGGAACGTTGAAGGGAAATGGAGCCGGGTTCACAAAATTGTTGGAGCGCTTAATACGTGGAGCTTGGACACCAACCGCCATGGAGTTTATGCAGCCATCATTGTAATTTATTATCACAAACATCTTGAATCCTTATTGAATGCAAATTCTTTTCAGTTATACAAAAGCCTCACTATTGGCATCGTTAATATTTGTATTGGATAAAAAAACCGATTGGATATCGGCGCCGCATGCTTTGGTCTATTTTGGAATTGTTATATTTTTGGTTTACTTTAAGCTTTCCTCAATTCTTTTGGGTATTCATGATCCCTTCCTGCCGTTCGAAAACCTTTCCTGTGCTATAATCTTTGGCGGAATTTGGGATAGTTTGGCAAAGATTTTGGGCCGAGGTCAAATCAAAGAAGGAGAAAACAAAGATACAAAAAAGACTAATTAAAGTGGCATTCAAACATTGAAAAAGCAAACCAAGAAGGACGTATTAAATTGATGAAAAAAATTACGATGTAATATGCAAAAGAAGCAATTCTTGAAAAACAAAGTGCAACACGGAGACTTTCGAGGAGAACATATTTATTATTTGATTTTTTATTCCTCAAGTTTATTAATTCTGTATCTTCTTGCCTTAATTCCATTATCCAATTTAAACATTTTGTTAAACTAGTCATGATTTTATTAAGGAAATGCCACCCTTGATAATGTGCAGCTAGTGGGTGTCTGTGCGTTAATAATGGTGACTTTAAAAGAGGCATTTCAATTTAGGATAGCATTTTATGCTATATTATTTTATGCCAAAGAATTTTATGTTTATTAATAGTTGTGAAGTATTTTCTTAAGACATCGTTTCGTTTAATATATCGAAAGTAAGAATTTTTGTTATCTTGTATCATTAAACCAAGAATCAATTATAATGACTAACTGATTCCCTGAAGTCACTAGAGTTTTGACATCTTTAAAGAAATACAAAGGGCTTAAAGCAGAATGGTCAAAAGACCCGGAGAGTGAGAGGGAATCAGGCCCTAAATGTAAAGTGATTTCGTTAATAATTTTTACGTTATATGGTATGACTTAAGCATTATAAAAGAGTTGACAAAATTTTGTATTAATACAATTTATAATAAAATATAGGGAATTTTGAGATACAAGTAGTGTCAGTTCTTTTTATTTAGAAAATTCTTTTGCATCGATGAATTGCAATTAATTTAATAGAACTAGTAATAGTAATTAAGTAATTTAATCGTAATAGTACTAGTCTAGCAAACTAGTCTAAAAACTAACTAGTAGCAATTAATTTTATAGTACTAGTCTTAAAGTATACTCCGTCCTTCAACGATTGATAATGTATGAAAAAACTTCGGTCAAAAACATCGTATAAATTCATAAAAAAACTCAAATAATCAAAATACTATTATTTTTAAAGATTTATATTTTGCAAAATATACGAGTATACGTAAATACGTGCTAGAGGTCTGCATGAGGCGTCTCGAATGTTTCGAAACTGACATAGCAACATTTTTGCGTTGATGCAGTGCTTTCATTTCATTTTGAATCAAGCCGTGACTATCGGAATCATATGTGGTAATGTTTTCAGCAACGCTTCCAAAAGTCACGGCTTGATTTCAAAGCAATGGAAGCATTTTAGACAATCCCTGAAACTTTCAAGACGCCTTAAACAAGCCTTGGAGACGTCTTATGCAGCTCTCTAATACGTACTAATATTCACTATACCGATTTTAATCGAAATGAAGAACATCGATATAAAATATTTCATATAACATCCCTGTTTCATACAAAGAGTTTGGAAATTTTTTTGGTGTCATCCGTTTTGACATTTACTCACCTTCTCTTTACATTTTCTCACGTAAACAACGAATGACAGTGCGATAATACTACTACCAAGTTGTGGCTTCAGAAAGTGAATTTGTTTACAAACTAATTTTGTATAAATTGCAATAAAATGAATATGGATATTGAATATGAAGATGGTGGGTGGCAGGGTCGCCCAAAAGCGCCTGGGGAGGATGAGGTATGAACTAATGCATGTTTGCGTATTGAGTGCTCATTTAGCTCTGATAATTTAAGGAAATGCACGAGGAAAATCCACAGGAAACAATTCAAGAATGCTTGGAGAAGTTCCTTACACCAGACTATATTATGGAACCGGGAATTTTTACGCAATTAAAGCGTTATTTTCAATCTGGCGGCTCCCCGGAAGAGGTGATTACCATGCTCTCCGAGAATTACCGAGCAGTAGCACAGATGGCCAATTTATTAGCGGAGTGGTTAATATTGGCCGGCGTCAAGGTGACTGATGTACAAGCGATGGTGGAAAAGCATTTGAAGGACATGATACTGAAGACGTTCGACCCGAAAAAGGCTGATACTATTTTCACAGAGGAAGGTGAAACTCCTGATTGGTTAACAGAAATGATCGATCATCATACATGGCGGTCGCTGATTTACCGTCTAGCCGAGGAGTATCCGGATTGTCTCATGTTGAATTTCACAATAAAATTGATATCCGATGCTGGCTTTCAGAGTGAAATAACTTCAATATCAACAGCCGCTCAACAAATTGAAGTCTTCTCAAGGGTGCTGAAAACGTCGATAACGAAGTTTCTGAATAATCCGGAAGACATACAGGGTGCGATACAGGAGTGCGCTCGTATGGTGTGTCACGGCCAACACACATACGTATACTCACAAGTGCTTGTACAAGTTCTTAGTCAGGAACCGAAAGGTGGGTTCAACATGAAGCGCTTATCGCAGGAAATCACAAAATACGCGCTGTTGAAGTAAGTTGTACCAAATCATTGTCTTAGTTTTTAAATTTATTTAAAAACTATCTCTATGTCTGCAACATATTCTTCACATAGCAATCAAAATGTTACGCCCATAACAATGGCTCTTAATGGCTCTGCCGCCTATCCACAGGCCTGCCAGGCGCTATCGTCTATGCTTTCACGTAATACTCTCAATCCCGCGGATATCACGGTACTCTTTCGAAACTATTCCGTTGTCGAACCACCGCCAATCGATCTCATACGCAATCCTCAATTTCTGGAGCTCCTTGTCGATTCTCTCTTCAAGGCAGGCGTAAAAATCAATCCCGAGCATAAATCAAAGTACATTTATTTGCTGGCTTATGCCGCATCTGTGGTTGACACACCGGCAAAAAAACGTCCCACGAGTGAGCGTGTACTGAATAAGGACGAGCTGAAGAACACTATACAAGCTATAGAAAAGGTTCATGCCATTTGTAACGTCAATAAAGGTTCAACAGAATTGATAGCTGAATTACAAACACTTTACAATTGCATTAAGTATGTGAAGAAGCTAACTCGAACAGACATCTCTATAAAACTGTAATGTTATGCTTGTTTGTTCTTAGGTATCCTGTCGTCGGCGTTGGTGTTATACGCTGGATTGAAAATACCGTCACCGAACCGTCTTATTTTAAACTCTCTACGGATAGTTGCCCTACTCATTTGGCAATACTCGACGAAGTGGCGGCGGTTCATCCAACATTACATCAGCAAATCTTAAGCTTGCTTATACGCTTATTCGAATCGAAGCAGGACGAATTGGAAATATTAGTGCAGCTAGAGATGAAGAAGATGTTGCTGGATCGTATGGTGAATTTGTTGACCCGCGGCTGCGTTGTTCCTGTTGTTAAATATATTAAACAATGCTGCGCCAAGGGCGACACTGATATTTCATTGATACGTTATTTTGTTACCGAAGTCCTAGAGACCATAACACATCCATATTCACCAGAATTTGTTCAGTTATTTTTACCGATGGTCGAAAATGAAGAGATAACAGGCACAATGCGTGGTGAAGGGGATAATGATCCGGTGTCAGAATTTATTGGTAAGCTCGTTGTTGCGTTTACTACTACTTGGAATTCTAAACATTTCTTTTGCAGTACATTGTAAGGCACATTATACTACACTTTAAGAAGATGAAATATGGGAAAAACTTTGTACTATTAAAATATTTTAGAATAAATTTTGTTCAGTGTTTGTGATGAGTTTTTAGCACACCATCACGCTTCACCTTCATCAGCCCGATCAAAATAAACTCTAATATACTATTAATTACGTTTACTCTGAAATATGAATTAGCTTAATACAAAATTTCTTTAGACGGAGAGTGTTTTATTTATAATTATAGTAAATGTTTGTATTGTAATTCTGTATACATATTTAGGTTTGAATTATTTTTATAAAAAATAGTTTTTTTTTTAAACCAGCTAAAATAAGCCCTTAGAGCAAGAAAAATTAGTAGAAGTTATAGGAAAACTTACTAATAGGAAAACGATACTAATAAGAATTTTAAGGTTTCTTGTTAGTTAGATGTTTTTAGGTAGATAGGTAGAATCTTAAAAATATATAATAAAAAAAATAGAATTAAAATATAAACCGTCGCTCCAAAATGGTTCCTGTTGAAAGAATGTCTGCGAACGCTTAAATGAATAAATGCATGTCTTCTCGATGAACAAGGAGGGACGTTAAGATCAAACAATAGTGTAGGAAAAGGTACATAAATTTAGCACCTTAAGTCAGGACTCGTAGGATGACAGTCTTACTGAAGAATCAGCTCAGCTTTACCGCTTTACCGCTCAGCTTTACAGCTGAGTTCCTTTTCTCTATTCTCTATTCTGATCTGCTTTTCATTTCTTGGTAAGATTCCGTTCCTGGCTAATCGTATAGAGCTCTGGTCACCAAGTGTTTCAACAAATTTTTTATATACACTCATACCTCGCTATACGGCCGCTATTTATACGGCATTTCGTTATAACGGCCTTTTCTAATTAAGGTAATTTTTCGATTTACGGCCCATAGTGCTTTGTTATACGGCCAAAAAATGCTATACTTTTACCGATTTTTTGTTTATAAATAATTAATTAGTTATACGGCTTTTCGCTTTACGGCCAACTTTTCAGGAACGTATCTACGCCGTATAGCGAGGTATGAGTGTATATTGAAAAAAATTATACAAAATTATACAAATTATTGTACTGTAGACAACAATCATATTTAAGTATAAATACATATATTATACATATATTGTTTCTACGTATGTACATAAGTCATCAGTCAGTCATTCACTTTTGCTATTTGAAATTTTTGCTGTTAAGTTTGAATTGATTGCCAACAAATGTTACTGGCTGGTGCCTTTGATGATATCGTTGTGTCAGCGTTGTTTATCTATCGATTTTGTGTTTCAGTGATAACAAAAACTCTTATCTTAACATTGAGTTTAAGATAAAAAACTAAAATTGTCAGAAAAATTGTGGTAAAATTGTCAGAATCAACAACAAACAATAATAAATATTTGGCTTACCAAAGGCACAAACGTTTGTGTTGTGAGAGGTGACAAAAATATAAAAAAATAAAAGCTATTGGCTCTCCCTGTTATTATTATTGTAACTGTTGTCAAAGTTGTTGTTGTTCTAATTATTCCAAGGTACTAGCGGTACTTTTGAGATTGTTGCAAAAAAATTATTTATAAGTTTTAGAGCTAGCCTCAGAAACAAGAAGCTCCCGCAATGCCTTTTCGTTCTTTTATTTTGACGGCTTGGTAAATTTCTGTCTCTCCCATTCCTTCAAATTCAATATCTCGGGGGAGTTTTTTTCATTTGCTCGATTTGGCTTGTTCGGAGTCGTCAATGAGTCGCCTCAATGACGGGAGCTAAGTTTATCGACTGCTGTTGTGTCGTGATAGTTGTTGTCATTTTTTAAATATCACAATATAAAAGTTTATGGTTTCTTTAGAATCTTTTACATCACATCCGGGAACTTCCGGTTTTTTACCGGCAATCATATTGTGAGATATGTACATATATTTTCATGGAAATAATGAACAAGATTCTATAAAAAATTGCATGAGTATTCAAGCGAAAATCAACATTATTTCTTTGAAGTATTAGTTTTATCAGATTGGGCTGGAATTTTATAAAATATGGTAAGTTTTTTTTAGAAAATCTTCTTTATCTAATATATCAATTATAATATAATTTTTCAAAGAGTAAGTACTTAATCCTTAATTTTAAACTTAGAAATATGTATGTAGAAATATATTTTTCTTCCTTTATTTTATATTTTTACAATATGTGCATTCAATGATGTTTTCATTTTTAATCGTTTCAATTAATGTATAGTCATTAATTAAGTTTACTGGAAATCTTTTAATTCCTCTTTTACATTTTTTTAAAATATCAGTGTTGAAAATCTTTAACTTATCGAAAACTCGTTTTAAAAATGTCGGCAAATTTACAAATTTCTTTAGAAATGGCCAAATTTGTGAGGCTATTATTTTTTAATTTATGGCATTATAGTGCTAAAGATAAAAAGGTTTTAATTCACGTATTATGTTTGCATATGAAAAATTGTTAAATTGCTAGAATTGGAGAGTTTTGTAAATAACAGACTTTGATTACTTTACAAACAGTTATTGATTTGCATTAGAATTTGTATTTTAATTTTTAAATTTGTGGGATTTTTTCATTTATTTGCCCGTTGCTGATGAATGAATGTACGAATAAATTCGCTGAGCGTTAAAATATGGGTAGTTATAACTTATAACCACGCTTATAAATAAAACGTTCCTTTCGCTGATAATCTGCTGCTATTATTTCTTATTTGCTTTTATAATCAAAGTGATTTGACATTTTGCGAGATAATGCATCTTTATGATTTAATGATAAAACGTTAATGATAAATTATGAAACGGCTTAAATAACTATTTCTAGACCACGATATTACTCATTCAGTACTCAAAGCAATGCTGAAGTAACGGAAAGTATATAGGACTATATTATATAACTATATTTAACTTCCAAATAATTAACTGAAATTTTGCACAGGCCAACCAAATTTCCACAAACTCCGAAGGTTTTTGATACCGAACCGAATGATGCCAAATCTGACAACAATTTTGCAATGTCATGTCGGCAATTGAACAATTTAAACAAATCCATAATTTTTAAATGTCCCAAGTAAATTATGTTTCGAAAGAAAACGTTAGTCTATGAATCAGATCAAATCAAATTTGATCGGATCTCGGCACGCAATGACGGTTGTTTTTTTCAAAAAGAGAGTATTGTCAAAATTTATTTTCAATTTTAATGTTCTTCCAATTTTAGTCTTCTGAAAGATGTATGTAGGTATGTAAATGCGTTCTCGTATATGCCTTACATTTACCTTATTCATAAGTTTTCTCACAAATCTAAACTAAACAATAAAAAATTAGAAAAGTTTAAAATATTCGGCAGGTTTTAACCCTCACGACTGTTTTAAATACTTTTAAGACTGAGATTAGATAAACTTTGAAATTGAAAATAAATTCTGATAATACTCTCTTTTAATAATTTATCGATTAATAGTATGTATATCGAAATAAACTTTCACACTGTGAATTTGATTGATGGGTTTTAGTATTGAAAAGATGTCTTTTTTTCTAAAATTGAACCTCTAAATTTATTTTATAGAATTATAAAACTATACTCTCTCTCTCTTATAACTCTTTTCAACTATTTAGCTTCCTGGTATTGATTCTATAGTTTTAATCCAGAATCATCATGATTGCAACAGTTTGGAAAAAAATCATTCTACTTAATTCTACAATTTTTTTTTTTTCTAATTTTATCGCTAGATAAGAAAATTATTGTTGATAACTATACCTCTAGTCAAGCTCGTGAAGCTCTTGTAGAAATTACCACATTTTGCACCTTATTATTGTATGCCAGTACGATCAAATATATTTAGTTCTTAAACGACTTTGCGGTGGACTGAACGTAGCATATGTACCTACATTGTACAATATATACTTTTACACAGTGATTGAAGAATATGATTTAATATGTAATATTTAAAAAAAAAATTAGCTGATTTGTTTAACTTTTGACAATATACAATAGAAGATAAATAAGAACAAGAACAAGAAACGGAATAAACGAAAACGTGAAGAAAACATTCCATGGATTACTATAAATATCATTTAATATAGACTATGACAGATTTTTTAAATCCAAAAATCTTACGAAATATGGTAAGTTTCATAATGGATAAATATACCCATAGCATATTTTTTTAATTAGTTAATTTCTTCCTCATTATCATTGATTCTCTTAACGTTATTTTTAACTATGTACTCGTAGGTATATAACTATATCTGGTGTGATATCACACGGTATGATAGTACATGATAGTAAAAAAGTGAGATATTGAAATGAGATATTTGCATTTATGTAACGTATACTCGTATATTGGGTCTTATATACACACTCACAAATCCAAATCATGATTGCGTTATCTTTTCTTTGAACTTTGTTCAAAAAAAGAGGCGGGGAGGGGCAATACCGCGAATTTGTTAAGTATGTTTAATAATATATGTTTTTATAATTAAAAGGAAGCAATCAATCAATTTTAATTTTAGATCGTAACTCAGTTTGTTTTTGCACTACTTTTTTGTCTCCTTTAACACGGTTTCACATAACAGCGCCTTTTTTAAAACGTTACTACCGTGTTCTTCAAGGGTTATCTGTACATCTTATCTGAGGGTGTGTAGGATATAAATATCGATGTCAGAAAGGGGCTTGGTAACTTTTAAGACTTCTTATCAAAGATGCATTATCTTTCTTATTAAAGTAAAAAAATGAGAAAATTTTTTGAAAAACAGTAACGGCTATAAAGTATTCAACGTCGTTAAATTGTTCTGTGAAACAGTTTTTATTCTGGCAAAATAGAAAGTAAAAAATTACCGCCAATCAACGTTTTAGTTTTGAAAACAACGAAATAATTTTCTTTTCCGAAATTCAAGCTTTTACAATGAATAAAATTAGCAAAAGGAAGTATACCAAACAGGAATATTTAAATAATATCTACGCTACCTCGTGGACCGACGTGAGAGTAAATGAAAGAGTCAAATGATTTGTACTGGAAATATCGTATACTCATAGTAATTCGTAGACTGGAAAAAACTCTCAGATCCAGAGTTTAGTAAAGAGTTGGCGTAGCGAGCGAACACATCTGCGGCTTCTGGAAGCGTGCATTTACGGTTCTTGTATGACGAAGTGTTTAAACTTTGGCCGGTTTATGCTTAAACTAGTTTTGAAAAGAAAACAATAATAACAGCAAACACAACGACGACAACAACAGCAACAATAAAGCTCTTGTTGAACCCACTGTTGAGCTCTTGAGCCTACGAGTAGAGTAATTGCCTGAAGTTAAGATAAATAAATGTGGCTGCATTTTTTGTGTGAGCGTGTGGAATTGGTTTCGGTGTAGTTAAATTTTATCTTGAACTTGGATTTGGTCTAATTGAAATGGTGTTTTCCTAAAAAATTCCGACTGGTCTAAGTAAAGGACTGCAATAAGACGAAATCCGAGCGGCATACCCCCACCCCTCCCCGTTGACTGAGTATGACTCGTTCCGAAAGAGCCTTCTTATTCTCAAGAGCAATAAACACATTTAAATACGATGCAATTTTTTTTTAACTGCTTGGCGAAAAAAAAGTGTTAATTAAAAACTCATAAAAACATTTCATTGAATTTTCGCAGCTTCTGAGTGAGGCGTGTGTTGTTTAACGGACGGTCGGACGCAGGTAATAACAATGGAGAGAAATTGACTGAGCGCAAATTGCGCAAGTAAATATTTTTTTTTAACAAATCTAATGGTTACTTAAGGCAACCTTCCTCCAGAAAATTTAACAAGTCGTTCGCTCAGACTCAGTCGCGACTCGCCACACAGCTTCGCGAGCACTCTTCGGACCTGGGGCAGATACTAGTATCGGGCGCTCGCAGTATTCGCATCGGGGCCACTAACGCAACGAATGTACTCCCAATTTTCACTTCGGCACTCAAAACGCATTTACCGATTATTTTGTGGGCTGCAATATTTTTGAACATCTAAAGCACAACAAATGCTCCGTTTAACGCGTCAACAAAATAAAGTGAAATTTTTTGCGGAAATAAAAAATCATATTTGGTTTCGTGCCTTGAAAATTCATCCCCGAACAAATTTTCATGCACGAGTATTTTTGCAATGATTGTGTTGTGTTGTAATTGAAAAACAATAGAAAACCCGTAATAAAAATTAAAAATAGATAGAAAAAGGCAATAATGAATTTCATTGGCCGACATAATCACTTGGGCGGTTATCAGCAGGTTAATGCTATCGGATATGCTGTGGCCTGTCCGCTGGCGTACAGTGACAAATCAAAGACACGGACCAGGGGGAGGATCTATTGGAAGTGGCGTAAGGTTTGTAAGATCCATAAATAGTTAAGGTTACCGTTTAATGTAAGAGACAGAGAGAGTGAAAGAGATGTATTTAGTATTCGATGAAAACAAGTTCATACTCATATGGTTTGCATTTCTCATGACTATTACGCCCATCATCAAAATTTTAAACCAAAACCAAACCATGATTTTCCGGCTGCTTTTTGAAGAGCTCAATCTGTCCTCAGAATTACTTTATTACGTCAGGTTTTAGAGATATCCGCGACCTAAAGTGCAAAGGTACTAAAGTGTAAAGTACACCCGACCTATGGACTATACGCTGGGTTTAAAATTAGTTTGCACTGCTACTTAATATGTACATAATAATTGATTTTGTGCTTGTTATATTAATTTTTCTATTCGGGTGGCGCCCCTTGAAATATTAAAAAAAAACAACTCTTTTTTGCACGGTTTATTTGCTTAGTTTGCTCTGGTATCACTCCTACTCCACTTTGCTCGAGTGTCACCCGGGCCAGACCTCCCCCCCCCCCCCCCCCCCGCTACGTCGATGATGATGAGGCCACTTTCGTAATTAAAAGAATGAGAAGGCTTAGAATGACATGAACGACTTAGACCAGAGATGGGCAAACTTCTTTGGGAGCGGCCCAAAAAACAATGGGCAAAAATTTAGCGGGCCAATATAACTTATTAAAAAATTTAATTGGACATTTTTTTTGAACTTTTTTTTGAACATTTTTTTCGAAATTTCGCGTAACAATAAATAGTAGAGCCCTTCGATTTTAGGAAATACGTTTTAATATCTATAATTATTATTGGCTTCTTTCTTTTCGGAACAGAATTTTTAGTTTTTTTAGTAATAAAAACAATTTTTAGTAAGAACAATTTCAATTTAACGATTCAATTTTTACAAACTCATAAAACTTTCAGATTATAAAAAGTACCTGGTACCTCGCAGTTACTTAGAACTTTTTTAAATTGCTAAATTTTAGTAACAACTACATTCATCTAGACGTATCGTATATTTAAATATTAGCCTATTAGAAATGGGAAGTAATATTTCGGGTCCATTTTGTTTGCTTGTTTTCTTTTGAAGTATAACAAAAATCTTTCTTTACAAAGTAAGATTTTTATCGTAAATGAAATGGCGATGAAACAGGTGAGAATATAGTGACTTTTAATAGCCAAATGCTGATGATCTTCCATTTCCATTTTAAAGCAATAGCAATAACAAAAAATAAAAATTTTCCAGTAGCAGAAAAAACTAATTTAAATAATTTTGTTAATATTTGTTTTTTTGAGCTACTCAAGTACTACGAATCTTCATATAAAAAGATTAATTAGCATCTGATTGTCAATAAATTTAATGAATACTTAAAAAAGTATGCATTTAAATTTGATTCGCAAGCCAGGCGGACCATGCGCAAAGGAGAGGCTTTGGAAAACTCTCTCGTGTAACTACAAGATGTTTAATCTCTTAAAACTAAACATTCCTGTCTCTTTCACCAACGTTTTACACGCTTTTATTCAATTAATAAATGGCTCCTGCCACCAGGATTTAGCACCAACAGGAATAAAGGCTAGAGACGAGTATATTGCTACTGATCAGTGATCACAGAATTTATACTAAAAAAGATTGAATTAATTTTAAGTTATAAGTATAAAAATATAAGTATAAGTATAAGTATAATTAAGTATAATGATATATAATTTTTCAGGGTTCTCGTGTGAGCACGATCAACGATTGGCTGCAAATAAAAATTGGCGGCGATGCGGAGGTCAACCGCAAGAAGAGCCATAAGCAACAGAATCGTATTAAATCGACAAAATATACTTTAATCAGTTTTTTGCCACAAAATCTTCTGGAACAATTTCAAAGGATAGCGAATTTTTATTTCTTAGTGATGTCGATAATATCGTTATTGATTGGTGAGTTGCAGCAAGACCAAAAGAAAAATGAAATTATTTTAAGAAGATAACATTTTTTGTAGATAAAGGTTAAGACTAAGATAATATTCGTCTAAGAATCAAATTTAATAAGGATTGACGAAAGTTCTTTTTATAAACTTTATCTTCTAACTTCTCGTGTAAACTTTAATGAATATTACAAAAGAAAGAGATATAACTTTTTCGATTATTCTTCAATTGATGATTGCATTTACCTAAAGCATTTTTATTAAATTAATAATTTGAAAATATAAATTTACAAAGTTGATAATTGATAATTTTTCTTTTTGAGCTCTTCAGAGACAACGCTTCGTGTTAGTTTCTACACATATTCCAGAAAACCTTGACCATCAACTTGCCGCGTTCAATCAATGTTTGCAAATCGCAAATTGCTTTAAATATTATATACAATATACATATATTTTATATTTATTAATTTAATGATTTTTCTTTTGCTGTGAATGAACAAAATCATACTTTGGCACGCTTTAAATTAATTGAATATACGAGTACGAGTCTAATAGACAATTACGCTTAGAGTGAAATCGGAAGAGAGAGAAAGAGAGAGAGAGAGCAAAGGTGACTGGTGGCCATTCATTCATCGTGATTATGCAATTCGTTTATTCTCTTACATGGTGTAGTCATTCGTAAACAATTCAAAAGCTTTTCTTGTTGTCTTTTAATCAATTCTTCATAAAGTTAATCTTTAACTCCTAAACCGAAATTCTAATACCATTTTCTCCATATTAACTTCTAAGACGATCGTATCCTGAGTGACATTTCTTAAAGAGACCTTACCTCCTCTTTCATAACTCTTTCTTTACTAATAAAATGTTATGTTTGACATTTCTAGTGCTGCTATCTCCATTATCTCTCTATCGCGATCGATTATGAAATCATAATAATTTTTTATTTTATTGTGTTGTTAGTTTTTTCTTCATCAGAATGCCATCAGAATTAATATGAACGAACGTTTACTGAAGCTCATGTCATTGGGTTATTTATTTAATATTCAAAAAAAGAGAAATTTTTTGAAAATAACATTTAATGGTGAGCTGATTGATCGCATGTCACGCATACAGTCTCAGTCTCGTCTTAATTTAAATAATTATGTATTTTAAAACACAGAACTAAGTTCGAAATCGTTTGAATTACGATATTATAATGTTAATTTTAATAAAAAAAGTCTGCTGTATTTTGTAAAATAATAAACAACTAGCATGAAAAAAACAAACATGCCATTACGGTGGTATTAAAAATTTTAGAGTTTTAAAATTTTAAAATCTGCACTGCTTAGAGAAGATTTAATAAATTATTTAACGATTTGCTGGCGTTTATGTAAAAAAGAGCATATTTATTACAAAATACATAATTTTCAACTTTAGGCACTTTTGATCTCGTCGCAGACTATAACAGCTTTACGCCATTTACGAGTATATTCAAATTCCAGAAAGCCTTCAGCATCAATTTGCTGCCTTCAAACGTAACGTAATTTTATAAATGTTTCATTTGTAAATTTTTGTCGCATAATGGAATATATACTCGTACTCGTAAATATGTGTATAAAAATATATTGTATATTTTATTTTTATTGATTTAATGACTCTATTTTGCTGCAGAATGAGCAAAATCGTGTTACGACACGTTTTTATTTAATTGAATATACGAAAAGTTTTTTGTATGCTTACGTGACCGTGACTGATCTTCAAATTTTTAAAGCATTTTCGGGGCTTGAATTTTGTTGGCATTAAAATTGATTTTTTAACCTCATTCTTTATATAGTTTTTTTTTAATAACAACTTCTCGTAATTTTTATGAAAGGCTGTAATTCGGCACTGCGGGATTACGTAAATTTTAATTTTTCATTTAATTTACTCTCGATTTTTAAATTTCTGGATTTCGTGTTAAGAAGCTATTACTTCAGAAAAAAATTGTTTCGTTTTTTAGTTATTATTATTAGTTGTTATTATTACTATTCTTATGATGATCACTTTTCACTGTTGTATGATTTACGTAATTGAATGTATTAGAATAACACTTTTAAATTTTCATCAAGTTTTCCATAAAGACATCTTTGTTTAATATTTTTTAATTTTTTAATTTTTTTATTTAGGTTTTTTTTTACAATTTTTTATTTACATTTTTTTATTTACGAGTACAAAGGTCTTTTAATCGCCAAATACTAGTTTCATTGTTAATAACGATATCACTTTTTAAACCCGAAAACGCCATAACTTTTTATACATTAAAAATAACTTATACTAAAAAAACCTCTGCATTTAAAATTAATCTGAATAATTTAACGGTGGCGGCGATTTAAGTATTAAGTTTTTTAGGTTTTTTCTTTATTCTCTCTAATGCTCTTTCCTCCATTACACTTATTTCAGATAGTCCGGTCTCTCCGATGACTTCTCTGTTGCCGCTGGTATTTGTGATCTCGGTAACGGCCGCGAAACAAGGCTACGAAGACTTTTTGCGCTACAGAACCGATAATATCGTTAATTTCTCACCCGGTAAGAAATACATATGTACATACTCTTTTTTTGTCCGGCCGCTTGCGGCCTTCGTACTTGTAGAAGCTAAGTGACCGCACCTAAAAAGTACCTTGAAATTCCAGTGACAATTATACGCAACGGTGACGAAATGAATATTCTATCACAAGATGTAGCACCCGGTGACTTGGTGGTGGTGGAACGCGATTGCGATGTACCCTGTGACCTTGTGCTGCTGCGTTCCAGCGATGCGCATGGCAAATGCTTCATCACTACCGCCAATCTGGATGGTGAATCGAATCTGAAGACGCTACAGGTGCCACGCGATTTGCCAACGGTGGCCCTCAATAGACTGCACAAGTTGGGTGTCATCGAATGCGAGAGTCCCCGGAACGACTTGTATAGCTTCAATGGCAAAATAGAGCTGGCCGGAGCCGAGAGTCGCGTTCTGCCGCTGACTGCAGAGAATGTGCTGCTGCGTGGCTCGCGTGTGAAGAACACCGAATGCGTAATCGGGTGCGCCATCTACACGGGCATGACGACAAAGCTGCAGCTCAACAGTCGCCTGACGCGCAATAAATCGGCCTCCAGTGAGCTCTATATCAATCGCTTTTTGCTCTTCATTCTCTCGACTTTGATCGGAATAGTGACATTGCTGTTTTTTCTAAAGAGGTTGGTTCGTGGGAATGAGTTCATTGTTTGTTTTTCTTGCTCTTACGTCTTACGTCTTTTCGTGTCTCTTACGTCTTGGGTGTGCAGATATATGGAAATCGTGGTTATACCCAAGCTGGACTACTTGGGTCCACCGGCCGACAGCTATAGTGTGAAGCAATTTCTGCAAGACTACCTGTCATTTCTGATTCTCTTCAATTACCTCATTCCGATCTCGCTGTACGTCACCATCGAAATGCATCGAGTCATTGGCGGCTTCTTCATGGAATGGGATGTGGAGCTCTTCGACGCGGCCAGCGACAATCATTGCATTGTCAACACGTCCAATCTCAACGAGGAGCTGGGTCAGATCAACATCCTGTTCTCCGATAAGACGGGCACTCTGACCAAGAACGAGATGATCTTTCAACAGTGCTCGATCAATGGTCGAATATTCACTTATCGTCGGACGCGTCTGCAAGAGGACGGCACGGGCACTACGATCGATATTAACAAATTTAATGTGAGTTCACTTGAATTTGGGTAGAAAGTCTCTCCGTCTAATCACGTCTTTCTTTTCGTCGACAGAACGATCAGCGGAATTTCTTTCAGGCTTTGGCCATTTGTCACACCGTTCAAGTCGCAGGCGATCTGACGGGTAATTCTCCGAAGAATGGAGAGCTATACAAAAAGCAGGAAGAACACGAAATTAATAACACCGTACCTGAGGGCGGGTCAGCTAAAACGTATACCATCTCAGACATAACAGAAGAGAGTCATAATTCCAATCAGCAAATCGATGCTTATTCGGATGCCACACTCTCCGCAGATCCCGGGGGGAGGCCTGACCACAGTACACCTTCAAAAGACGATATACCTGCGTTGGTGCAAGATGATAATCCGATTGAGCGCCGAAAACGTGTACAGCGTCCTCAAATCGTTAAGCGAAGTCCAAACTTTGCCAGAACCACCAGCTCACGTGTGGCTTCGATGGTCACTTCAATAGCACCGCCCGCACCGTCCGTGGGGGGACATGGTGGTCACAATTTGCAGTTGCTGAACGGCACTTGTAAGCAATGTCGCCTCTTTCCCTGTTCCTTGCAAAACCTGCCCAGCGATAGACCCACCTCGCTGCCGTTCAAGCGCTCCACATCCGAAATGGATTTGCCGGAGTTTGTGAACGCAATAAAGTACGGCCATCAGCGTTCCCAGTCTTATGGCACGCCGGGCTCGGACATGGCCCGCAACACGGGTAAGTTAAGGTCAGCAATGCGGCCTGGCTGATTCACGCCTGAGCATTTCGTAGTTATCGTGTAATTTCTTGTTTGTCCAGTTACCTTCGGCGGCACTGGGCTTATATTCCGCACATCGAGTACTGCATCCCGCGAGTCATATGCCGCTCCTAACTTCAAGCGACAGCCGACTTTATTAATCCGTGCAGAGTCGCAGCGACGAAAGGATGAAGTCGAAAATGTGGTGCAGTAAGTGTACGACTTTACTTCAACACGATTTTCAGATCAATACTTTCTATACTTCCTCAGAATGCTCGACTACCAGGCCTCCAGTCCCGACGAAAAAGCTCTGGTCGAGGCTTGTGCTTACTTGGGCATGGTCTATGTGGGCGATGACGATGAAGTACTGCGGCTGCGCATTGTGCCTCCTCATCTGGACCACTTACGCCCCTGGTGCAGTGCAGGAAAGCCCAATGAAATCTATTTCGAGCGGCTGCACGTCTTAGAGTTCACTTCGGATCGCAAACGGATGAGTGTCATTGTTAGGGATAAAAGCGGCTCCAAATGGATCTACACCAAGGGCGCCGAAAGCTATGTGTTTCCGCTGTGTGCTCGCAGCTCCATCGATCTGGTCAGCAAGACCGACGCGCACATCAGTGAATTCGCCAAGCAAGGTTTACGTACGCTCGCCGTGGCACGCCGTCGTCTGGCGGAAGACGACTACCAGCAGTTTCTGGCGGGCTTGAATTCGGCCAACAGTTCGTTGGAGAATCGCAGGCAGCTGAGTGAAGAATGCTATGCGCAAATTGAGACAAGTAAGAGCCCATCTCATGGTGGTCTTAGTCGCTGTAAATTCGCAAAATTTTCTCTCTTTTTTGTTTCTCAGATCTGGATCTCTTAGGCGCTACTGCCGTCGAGGATGCGCTGCAGGACGACGTTGCTGACACTTTGATCTCGCTGCAGCGTGCGGGCATCAAAATCTGGGTGCTTACCGGCGATAAGGTGGAGACGGCGCTGAATATAGCCCTCTCCTGCGGTCACATTCCACCCGCAGCAATGAAGTACTTCATCATGGAGTGTACGCGCAAGGAAGATATGTTGGCTCATTTGAATGCTCTTGAGCGCGAGATAGTCTCCGGCTTGGAACGACCATGCGCTTTGCTCATCGATGGCAAAAGTCTAGCCGTTGCTCTGGCCGAGGCAGCCGAGGAATTCCGCGTTGTAACCATCAAGTGTACAGCAGTGCTCTGCTGTCGTCTCAGTCCACTGCAGAAAAGTGAGGTTGTCTCTCTGATCAAGAACTGTGAGGAAAATTACACTACCGCCGCGATCGGTGACGGGGCCAATGATGTGTCGATGATACAAGAAGCTCATGTCGGTATCGGTATCATGGGCAAGGAAGGTCGGCAAGCGGCACGCTGTGCCGATTTCGCTTTTGCTAAATTCAGCATGTTAAAGCGTTTGCTGCTCGTTCACGGTCATTATCACACAGCTCGCCTTTCACTGCTGGTGCTGTACTTCTTCTACAAAAACTCTCTCTTCATGGGCATTATCTTCCTCTTTCAATTTCACACGCTCTTCTCCTCATCGTCTGTCTATGATTCGCTCTTTCTGACGCTCTACAATGTCATCTACACAGCATTACCGATTTTCTTCATCTCGCTCACTGAGAAGCCCTACAGCGAACAGACTCTAGTGCGGTAAGAGGCGTCGAAGCCTCTTATTGACCTCATTGACGATTTTAAAACTTTTCTTTTTCTTGCAGAGAGCCCGAATTGTATAAGAAGAATACGAATAATCGATTGCTGCATTGGCCGTTCTTCGTTTCCTGGATCTTGTACGCTGTTTATCATACGCTCATTTGTTTCTACTTTGCTTTTTTCATCTTCTCCACCAACGATATCGTCCTGAATTCTGGCCAAACTGCAGAATTTGCCTGCTTCGGCACGTTACTTATTCAGCTGGTGGTTATTGTGAGCAATTTGAAGCTATGGCTAGAATCAAAATATCTGACCTATTGGTATATGGTGACTATAGTAGGCTCCATCATGGCGTTTGTGATAACTACGCTCATTTATAATGTTATTGATATGTAAGTTTTTAGTAGATATATATTTTTGTTTTTAATCATTTTCAATTTTGAATTGAATTATCTTCAATTGTTACAGACGCTACGATACCGATATCTATTGGGCCTACAACAAGCTCCTCAGTTCCATTCCTGTATGGCTCTTCACTATTTTAACCACGGTTGCTTGTCTCTTGCCGGACTTTACACTAGGAGTTGCTTTCAAAAGTATTAACCGCCCAAAATTTCGAAACTTCCGGCTTAGCAGAGAACGCTTAAAAGTGCTACAGAGACGAAATAAGGTAGAATCTACGCATTTATAAAGAAATGCTAATGGCTTTTCTTGTCCAGCGAATCAAAGGAGAATTAGTATTAAATTTATAAAACTTGTGCCAAAAAAATCAGTATCTATCTAAGCTATAGTAACAATCTAGTATTAGCTAAAAACATATCGTATTTCGTTTTTTTATAATTTTATTAAATGCAGTTTTCCAAAGCCTCCATGACGAAATTCTTATTATATTTAATTGTTTTTAATTATAACAAATTCATTCCATTTTTCTATTTACAATAAATACAATAAAAAAATATTTGTATCATATATAAGGTGTATTTAAGAGTGTGTTAAGTAAATAGAATTGTAATTTTTTATACAAACAAACAGTGCATATATTTTTAATATACATACATAGATCGTAGACATAAGGTAGGTTTTCGTAAGTATGATATATTCAGCCAAAGTGATTTATAAGTAGGTTCTCGTATGTACATACATATATAAAATTAAAGCAAAGTTGAGTCAAACAAAAGATCTATACCCAGAGTATGCACGTCCATTTATTTTTAAGTATGCATTTTATATAATTTAGTTTAATGGTAAACAATAATAAAGTCAAAAGTTGTTAATGTTTTTAAAAATACCATGTTTTTATTATTTTTTTTATACAATCAAGTTATGTGTGCAGTAAGTAATATGCTGAATTATAGAGTTCTCAGCATATGTTCAGAGTGGAGACAATGAGATCGTATGTGACTGAATTCTAAACACAGTTATATCCAGTGAGGAAAGAAACTCTGGTTGGAAAGGGATACACAAACCACCTTTTAACTCAAAGTAACCACTAATGAAGGATGATACGAATATGCTAATATAACATTGTTATACCTTCAGTAACTGCCGTCCACGACTTCCTTAAATGAAACAATTGTTTAATATATTGTACATTAACATTATTTTATTATTTTTATTATTATAATTCAAATCAATAGATATGCGAGATACTACGAGTACTTTACGAGTATACATATATTGATAATACGAACAACCTGGAGTAAGATTATTAAATTTCAAAATTGACCGAAAAATAGTAAAGAGTAAGAAAAATTCTTTAAATATGTTTGTAAGTTTAGGTGGATTAAGATATTTGCAACGATAAAAAGTCATTTAACATTTGATCTTAAATCTTAACTAACATACAATAGTAAATTTGTTGGATTTAAAAGAGAATTATGGTTTATTTAAAATATTATGACATCTTTTTCATTATTTTGTATCATATATTTTTTTAAATTTTTAAAGATAGAAGACATATAAGACGTATTGATAATTTTCTTTGATTTAGATGGCCTCATTAACTGATTGAGCTGTCTTCGCCTTCTGTTTGACTGCTTTACACAAAAGACACAAAATTTACAAAAAGACACCGAATTTTTTGCTAAAAAAATCTAAACCCTGTCATTTTTGTACTCTTCAGTTGCTGCCTGCTACTTTACAAAACTAAACATACTCTTCGTGCATTGTCATGATTAAAACCTTAAGCTAAAACGTAATTTATAACATGATTCTAGAGTTAAGTTGATTGATTGAGAGATAGTGGATTGATTGTAGTCTTCGAGAGCCTAATAAGGAGCCACATTAGAAATATTCCGGTATTTATTTTAGGCTCCCAACAATTTCTTGACTGAGTAACCAGGTACAGAGTAGAAAAACAAGAGAAGAAATAATGCCAGACCGCATAAAATCAGAGCCTTTAAAATGGCCCATTTGTAGTTGTGCCAAACGATATAGCGTATGGACTTAAGAGGATTGAGGAACCACATGAAGGAGGCATCAGGACGACTGTGTAAATATATAAAGTATAGCAGATATGTGAATTTTTGGAGTTTTTTAAAAAAAATCTACATACTTTGGTTTTTCCAATGCATCAGGTTCATTACGACCAAAGCCAGCGGCATTCTTTTCGGCCTCGTCCTTAGTCAGTAAATGTAGTTCCGCTTCTACTTTTCCGGTCAGTTCCATTTCTTCGTTTTGTTTCTTAATGTAAAACGGCCACCAGCCACGGACTCGCTTCTGCTTGAAAATGTTCACAGTCGGTACATTGTCCATTTTTAACATTTCCAAAGTGCACTGCTTTGCAGTTTTGGCGCCGCGTGGAAAACGATTAAGGTTTAAAGAGATGGCTCCTGAAAATTTTTTCAAAAATTTGGATTTACGAATAGGTATGTTCAAAAGAGAGCAATATCTTATTAGTACAAACCCAGAAAATCATCCGCAGAGAAGTGATCAGCATCCCAAACTTGTAGCTCCAAACGTGCCGGTATCTTGGATTCACTTTCATCCCAGGCGAAGAATGTTTCACGCCTGGACAGTACAATGCGCTCCTCGGCCGCCAAATACTCGAAAGGAAAAATGAATCTCCAGTTAAAGTTGCCCTCGCCGGTCAGAGAGCGATAATGGATGTCAGTTAGTTGTGCATCTTCGGGTCCCTTAAGCCAACTGAAAACGGACACCACGTACATATAAAAGATATAAAGTATTGTACAATCCATTTATTTAGGGTACAGCATAAACCGTTTTTTTACCCCTTTACATAGATGTCCGACATTTTCTCCCCCGTAAAGAAAGCATCGTCCTCGAGTACAACGTCATCAGTATTCCAAATGACTACGCGTAATTCGTATGCTGTCGGTTTTCGGGGCGAAATGTCTACGGGCGGTCCAGGCAGAGGCATATCCATGGGAAACATATCCACCCACATCTCCAATTTGCCCTGCTCAATACCAGGCTTGTCGGCGTTGTAGAGAGGCCGTGATTCGATATGTTCCGGTACAATCTGAAAATTGTCAACAGGCGTATATACTCGTATGTATATCTCATTATAGTTCTCTTTATAGTTCTCATTATAGTTCTTAGTACTGAATAACTTCATCACGATTCTGTCTTTACTAACGCTTCGTCTGGTCCTCTTACTATCTTTATTTTAATTGTACAATTGTGTAACAAACCTTGCAGCCAACGTTCGGTATCTCACTCCACCTGTGCAGTACGGCCAGCGCCAAATGCTCATCACGATGTTTGCACGTTGTCGGACCATTCCAGGCAATAACTTCTTCATTCGAAAAGGTCATGCAATACTTTCCCATCGTGACACGATCTTGAAAATAATGTGGCACATCCAGTTTGTTTTCTTTGCAGAGTTTAGAAAGGATTTGTGTAGGTTTCATGGGGTCACGCCACTGATTAAAACCCGAACTACGAAACCACAAGAAGATCATCTCTTAAGAAATTCTTCAAACCCGGTCAAATCAAGTCACTTACTCTTCGTAACGTATGGCCAGTCCACATGTGGCACGATGCTTACTGTAGAAACGGTTTTCCAGATCGATGCGCGTCTCACCGATCAGCTCGTCCGAACCGAGAAGATCCCAATCGAATATTTGCACGGTCAGCATAGAATCCTGCGGAAAGGTGGCCTCCACCTCGTAGCACTTGCCGAATATTGGATTCAATTGTTTGCTAACGTAATTGTCCTTGTCCGCAATGCGTTTATTGCCCAATTGCAGGACCACATACGGATCGGCCTTGCCATTCAAATCCATGGGATGCAAATCGGTACCTTTAACAATGTAGATGCGCACCAAAACGTGCATGGGCTCGTTTGCCGGAATACTGGGTATGAGCAGCTGTTCGCTGGTACCTTTCGGTGGTGGTAGCTTGTAAACTTTGATGGCACCCTTGAAGAAGCCTACAGTGCGGTTGTCGTCTTCCGCGCAGTCGCCGGTCTTTCCACGACATAGTGCAAATGAGTGCAACCATTCGCGGAAGTAGTTGAAATTTAAATCGGCCTCCAGCTCCGTTGGGTAGATTTGGAAATGCGCCAGTTGCGATTTCTCGTTGGGGGGCGAATTATATTGCCGGCGCGGTGATCCTGGTGCACAATGGCCGATGCCTTTAGGGCTTAGTTTCTGCCTAATGCGGCCCCCCTTAAGGGCACCCTTGGCATTGTGATTCGTGGGAGGAGCCAGGTAACGTTCGGAATTCGAAACATTCGGTTTGTTCGCTTCAACTAATCGTTCGAAAGACCAAAAATACTTTGTCCACCAGTCGCGACTTAGTTCGTCGTCATCGTCGAGATCCGTGCTGTGTTGATCATGATTCTTACCGTTACTGCCCGACAGAGAAGCCTTTTTCGATACTTGCTTTTTAACCCTGAAAAGTAAAGAGTGCATGATAGTGACTACTAGCAGGTGTGACGACTCCTTACATTTTGGTTACACAAGCTGCTCCGTAAAGTGTGAACTGGTCGCAGGAAGATTTGCGATTATAGTAATTTTTATAGACCGCCGCATTGTTTGCTGTGATCATTGAGGACATACTGTTCACCTCTTCTAAAGGGTTTTTTGTTCCGTCATCCGTAGCCGGTGCGGAAAGGATTATATGACCTCCCACGGTCTTATACTTGCTCACATCCTCTTTGGGCGGCATCTTGTACATGTACCTATGAATCGAAGTTATCTGATGGGTGCCCACCAACGTGAAACGCCCAAACGAACGACAGTCTACACACCGAATGGTGATGGGTGGCGCGTAGGTTTCCTCTAGCGGTAGCTCGAGCTCAAGCCATTTCAGCAGGTGCGGAAAGTTCGGATTCTTTCTAGCATTTTGTATGATATTTGAACTCAGTATCTTGCCCGAACATTCGACGTCTATACGGGGCTTATCGACGGACATGAAATGGACGCGTTTCAGATCTCGCAAGCCCCAAAAGAGCACTTCCAGTTTGTATTTAGCCAAATGGGGCCGCACCTCTCGGGGAACGGGGAAAATTGCGCCCAACAGGGTGGAAAAACTGCGTTCCCTTTTCGCATCGATGTTCAGGTCTTTGGGTTCGGTCAGGCGAGGCATATCGCTGGAGCCTATCTCCAACATCTCGAAGGCTGCTAGCAACTGTCCGGCATTGTCGGGTCCGCGCACAATTTCGAACCATTCCAACATGGGCGTAACGTAGGCATTTTCACGCAGCTTGACACGTGGCTTGGCAATAGCTCTGCCAATGAATTCGGATTTTCCCACTTTATCCTGATCGTATATTTCTACAATGATGGTGGGCGGATCTTTCTTAATTTCCTCCTTGGCGCCATATACCAGAATTTCATCAAACACCAAGAGTTCATCCCAAGTAGGGCTCAGAGTTTCCTCAATTACTTGAGTGGTCTTAGCGTATTCGGTAATGTAGACTGTTGCATAAGGATCGCTCAGTCCCGAGGCGTCCGAGCCAATCAGAGAACGCGCCTGATATATGTGGGCGCGCAACTGGAAAGCCTGAAAGACGAGACGGGGAATTTACATGAAAGTGGAAAAGTGGAGAGATGAGAGAGAAACACTTGCATATTTTTCCAAATAGTGTATGTTATTCGGCGCTAAGGCGCCTGGTCTCTCCGCATTGCGTATTTCGTGGGACAAGTCATAACCGTGTGGCAGACCCTCAAAAGTATGAACCTTATGACCGACCACTCCCAGCCACAGATAAATGGAGAGCTTAACCTGTATGCACCAGCTGGCTGGGGCTGTGTTCTGTTTACCGGGTAACTACAATAGTAAATCATGGAGAGCAGGTCAGAACAGTCAGAACTCGAGCCGAGTTTAGTCGGAAGGACTTACTCTTAAAAAGATTGTCTGTATTTTGCCGCAATGGACCCCGCATTCTTCTTCGGTTGTAGAGTAGATAAGCTCTCGGGCGCTTACGCGATAGTAGGCATAACGCTTGCCGTTGGCTATTAACCAGAGGAAAATGTCCGGTAGCGAATGTTGTGGCTAAAGGGTTGAGATAAATCGGTGAGTAAATGCGTTTTGCGAGGCAGTAGGAAGCACTTACATCGTCGATTAGTACTTTTATCTTTTGTAAATAATTTTGGGCGGTTTTATAGCGCTCTTTAAGAGAGCTTCGTGTCACCAGAGCTCTCAAATTACGGGATGTGTTACTTAGGTTTTCCTAAAAGAGTAAAACTTATTCTCTCTACTCTGCTCTGTCCTCAGAGAAATTGATAACGCTCACGATCTCAAGCTGACACCACTTCAGGCGTTCCTTGTCCAACCTTGTTTTGCCGCTGCCAGGGCTGCAAGCGTTTGCCTTAGTCACGCTTAAATAACGGACACAAGCGTTGGAGAGTTCTTCAAGGGTTAAACGTAAACGGACTTCCGCTTTAGGATCTTCTTCGGCGATCAATTTCTGCGTCTCATTTAAGCCATCTTCCTGCAAACGATTTTTTATTATGGCAATAAGCAATTTTTAATTTTAGAAAGGGTAAAAAGGGTCCTACCAGTTTTTCTGTGATCTTAGCCAGCATATTGCTATTGTACATGCGTCTTCTCAAGTCCGGCAGAGTGCAGCGCACATCCATGCAGGGCTTATAGTCCCAATATGGCAAATAGTAATGCGATTTATCGTGAGTGGTTGGCTTTCCAGACGCCGTTGTGCTGCTGAACGATGTGGTATCTACCGTTTCCAGAACGCACGAGTCCTCGCCATCTTCTGTGGCTGTAGAGAAACTTTCATTATGCCCATCGAGCGAGTTACCTGCATTGCCCATGCTTAGTTCGAAGAACAGCGTCTTGTCGCTGATCTTCTTCTCCACCATCGAAGCTTCAATTATGGAGCCGAAGAGAAAGAACTCCTCATTCCGGGAATATGAAGACTCCGCGATGGCCGAAGTGGCTTCCAGTTCGACACTCTTCTCGGGCGAAATTTCAATGTTATCGGTGATTTCGGTGCGTATGGCTAAGAGGAGGCGAGCGCGGTAACTAATACCCTCGCCCAAGCCGGTATTAAGATTGGAGTGCTGATCCAGAATACTGTAGTCGCGTGTGGAGCCATACAGATGTATAAAGGAAGGTCCGAAGGTGGGCAGAAAACCCTTCTCACCGTCATTGGAAATCTGTTTCAAGTCGATGTAGTGAGTGCCAATGATGGAGGGCTTCATGGGATCTGCATCGCGAAGCTGTATCTTGATGCGCTGACATAACGGCGGAAACATTTCGGTGAAGACCAACTGTTCATTCCATACCGGCGCGTAGGCATTTTTCTTGACCGTAGTCTTACCCTAAGCGGATAATCGAATGCTAAAGTAGGTACAAGGCATTTCCTTAAGATGCTTCTAACTTACCGATAGGCCCGCGAATGATACCTGTACATACGGACTGACCAAATCTTTGGTCTCACCAGTTAATGCTTTCTTAAAATTGGCCATTAGTGATGAGTTCATGCGCGGCAAACCATCGGCGCGATAGATCTTCACTATAAACTTGGCGCGTTGTCGTTCTATAGGTACACCGTCTGGCAATAGTAGGTTACTTTATATTTTATTTTGACGATGACAAAAAAAGAGGAAATAAAAGAATAAAATTATGTTAGATATTATACTTTCTACATAGATGAATTGTTTGCATCAACTAACGCTTCGATGTCATCGGGATCCTTTTCGGATTTTTGTGGTACTTTCACGGTATCACCTTTGCCGATGATGCCAATATCACACTTCAGATAACCCTTAGGTCCACTATAGAAATCGTCTGGGTCGGAGAGTAGAGCCCATTTGTGATAAAACTGATGATCTGTGTGATATAATGTATTAAAATATATAATATAATTTTGATTAAATATTTAATAAGATTTTTTTTTTAAATATACAATAAGAAATAATGTACCAAATATTAAAATTGAATGGTCAAAAATTTGATATTTTTTTTTTAATAATTTTGATAATTTACAACGATTATTAATAAAATAAAACGACGTAAATGAATTAAAAGAAGCTTGTATTGTAAATGTATGCAAGAATTGTGCATCTACGGATATAAATCTATAACTTATTTAGTCTGGAAAAAACTTTAGACCTTATCTTACATTTTACTAAGAATTAACGAACAAATGCTTGTGCTTAAAATTTAAAAATTTGCATTTATTAAAAACCGATGTTTAATAAAAATTTAGAAGAAGTTAATAGCAACCTATTTGCCTCGACAGAGAGAGAAGGAGGACATAAAAAATCCTGTTTACAGCTTAAGTTAATATTCGTAATGAAAAATATAAGTACATACTGTAATAAATATCTGGTATCGGATTTTCTCGGAAGAACAATTGTTTGTATCGGAAGAACAACGTTATTCCGATACAACGGAAGGTCCCCGGTAGACCGTGGGACCAAAGTTAAATATCAACTGTCTTTTGGCAATGGTTTGTGTTAGAGAAAAATAATGAAAATGCCAATCAGCATACGAGTACCTATACTATTAATATCCAACAAATACGAGCACTGGCATCAGCATAAAAATGAAGGGCGATAATGTGAACTTTGTGAACAAAATGTTAAACGGCAAAGTATATACGTAGAGATTACAGAAGCTACAAGCTATTGTAAACTAACATGATGCGTGGTGTACGTGGGGGGGTGACGTGGGGTGGCGTGTGCTCAGGGGAACAAGCATGTAGATGGTCGATTTAAGAGACGCACTCCATTACCTTTATGATTCCACACTGTTGCAAGGTCCAATTTGAAATTGCCAATCAGTCGGTTCGGGCGAAGGACACTTCGACTTTGGAGTACCTTGTGTGTTTTTTTTTTTTGTTTGGTTTTGTTTTAGTATTTGTCATTAGTAAAGTTACATTTTGTTTATGTATGGAGATCAGGTTGGGTCATTAATTAGGGCAGATGGTTTTATAAACGTTGTATACATACATATATTGTTATTGTATTATCATGAAAATACACAAAATGCATGAAAGAACAGCAAGGAAAGAAGAAAAAATAGGAAGGAAACAACACTGATTTATAATTTCGAATATAAAAACATGAAATTAAAGATTTACAAGTTTGAATATTTGCGTATGCGTATAACGTATGTTATACTCAGTTAAAGATGTACATATATACTCTATAATATTTTTCTCTAGTACAATCTCAAGGCAACATTTCTCTTAACGCCCCCCAATTTTTTCTTCAAAAAAAAAAAAAAAAAAAAAAAAAAAGTAAAAAAATTAAAGCTTATATACAGTATTTATAATGCAATTTAGTTAACAACCACTATTATAACAAACTGACAACTATATTACCAATAACAGAACCAACAACAATAAAGACAACAACAAAATGCTACTACTTATTATTACGATTACTAATAAAATTGACACAATTCATAAATTTATTTTAATAAACGACATTTTTTAAAGGATATTAAAATTTATGCGAGTACCCGGAGCATCGTAGACCGTAGATAAATCAATCTTGAATGAACCGACCAAAGTGCCCGATCGTAGAAATTTCCTGGATTGTAATACCTGAATTGATGGTAGCAAGGACTATATTGACTTGTATACCAGATGTACATTACAATATCTTTTAAACGGTTATATCTTTTTTAAAAAGTGCTATAGTTATAGATACATACATATAAGTCCTCCTAAACTACAAAACTCATACCTAAGTCACCGTGGCTGTATATTGCTTTAGACGGTTTATCTTTCATATTACCAAAAAAAAAGTTCCCCTTTTACCAAAAGAGTACCTACTTAATAATTTTTCCTAGACGGCCCGCAGAAAAGAGTCCTAAATAAGCATCAGAAAAGACTCATAAAATTGTGCGTTTAAAATTTCAATAAAAAATAATAATTTCTGAGCCTTTTATGATACTTTTCGAAGCCTTTTATGATTCTTTTCTGAGCCTTTTGAGACTCTTTTCTGAACCTTTTATGATTCTTTTCTGAGCCTTTTGTGATTCTTTTCTGGGCTCACAATATAAATCCTTCCAGACTCCAAAAATATTCATATTTATTTTATTTTATGCAATTAAGGCTTTCTTCAATTATTTAAATTAAAATTAATTTAATAAAAATTGAAATATGTGTATTTTCTTCCAACACACAAATTGTTGAAAAAAGTTAATGATGTAGCAAAATTCATGAGTGGCTTACACGTTTCAAAGAAGATCGTGAGCCGCCGGAAGATGATGAACATGTTGGTCAACCAAAAAAAAAAAAGATTGTTCATAAAAATGATTGTTTTCGAAGTAAAAATATTATGTGACCAGGTGTGGTTTATAAAAAAAGAGTCTTTTCAGAGTCATAAATTTGAACATTCATATTTGAATCATACTCAGACTCTGTTCAGAGTCCCTTTTGCCAGCACACACTTATAAACATAAACGCTCCTATAAATGTTTCCTGTGAATAACAAAAAAAAAAAATTAATAAAAAATTACAAAAAATCTTTTTTCGAGTTGTGCTAAGTACGAGTATATTCTTTAATAATACATGAAATTTCTTCAGAGGCAGACAATGTTTGGAATACAAATGTTGTTATTAAAGTAGACCAAAAAATTGGTAAAAAATCAAGAATTACGTGTAAGTATTTATTTTAGCTCTTGCTGTTGCTGTAAATATTTTCAGCAAAATATTTTCTACCCTCTGAGAAGAGGACCGTGAAAGAAAACCGCAAAATGGAGGTTAAAAGAAGACTACAAGTCCTTTGGGATTGTGAAATAAAGTTGATTAATATTAAGAAATGCAAAGCGGGCAACATTGTTTGAATTTTGGAATCATTATTAGGTTAGGACTCTTCTAAATCAATTTTGCGCAAAAATACAGAAAGGACAAATACAGTATGTCCTTTTATGAAAACATGAAATACGATACAATATTGACAAAGTGGTCTCATCGAACTCTATGATAGATAGATAGATCTCTTTGAGGGATAATATTCCAGGCATGTGTCCTATAAATGGTACCAACCCTAAGACCTGATTTGTAAGGGCTAAAGCATTTCCAAAGTACGCCACTTGCATTCATTGCGGCGATGGTCGAAATTGGCATGAAAGTTGTGGTTTGGAAACGTTTGGACCTCCAAACAATAAATTGAAAACGGTTTCTGACTAAATAAGTATGAAACATTTTAAGTAAGCTATTATAACTATAGCGAAAGTAGAAGCATATTAAAAAAATAAGGAAATAATACTTCTCTAACCTTTTAACCTACGTTAGAGTCTTCTTACTTTTAAGACGCGAAAAGCGTTAATGAAGCAAATAAATTATACCGGTACGTGTCTCAAAGGTAACATTAAACGTACTGGGAATGGTGACCGGCACAATTGTTGTACGAGAATAGTATTAAACAGAGAAGAGTGTAAAGTAATTTTAGAAGTAATTTTAGTAATTTGGTTTGTTGAGCACAAAGTACAAAATATTACTGTTTACGGTAACGATAATTATCGTAAATACATAAAATTATAATGAGTTTTACATTATAATATTAATGGTAATACATTACCTCCTAATGTAACATAGAGTTATAGTAAATAATTAAAAAATCATATATAGTTTACATAGATATAGATATAGTTTGGTTTCTGGTTTAGAAAGTCGGTGAAATTTTGTCAGCATGTGTTGTTATTGTAGAATTTTCTTCAACCCAGAGAGAGAATACTTAGAGAGAGAATCATTGCCATTAAATAGGAAATAAATCCTTATCCATAATCAATTAAACCTTCAGAAGGAATTAATAATATTATGAAAGTGCGTTTATATTCCTTTTTCTCTCACATTTTTCAGTAAAATTAAGTTAGCTGCAAATGATTGATGTTTTAAGTCTGAGAAGATTTTGCTACTTACCGAAAGAGTAATTATCTTATCGAAAAGCATAACCGGCGGCATGTGAAAATCAAAAACAAAATACTAAACAGACAAAAAGAGCGAAAATGGTAGAGAAATAAGGAAAATTAAACCGATAGGTGGCGGTACTCTATAGTGATTGATTGCATTAGTTCAAACCTCATTGAAATAAGGACAATTCGTGCTCTCTTTGACACTTGTGTATTTCTTCTGGTCGCCGACTTGTATGCAAACAATCGGATCCATGTTCAAACCCGGCAATTGGCGCGCCTCTATAATGGTAATGCATACTTGAAAATCCTGAGACTTTAGATGATCCGCAGTACGTGTCATGGCTTTAATCCTAACATAATACATAAAATGAATTTCGCTGTATGTATTCAGAACTTCTTTTTCTAAACGTACATTTTGCTTTGGTCCATTTGTTGAAATTCCTCTTCTTCCATATCACTAGACTGATTTGATGGTCCACCATCACTGAATAATACCAATTGTTGTTGTCGTGCTTGTTTTTTGATTGTTGGATCAGCGTCAGTTTCAGCATCGGTTGTGGTAGTATGCAGTCCCGTAACGACATCAGAGTCCAAAATTAAGGGTGATCTGACGAAATATTCAAAGGGTGAATGAATTAGTTTATAATTAAAAAAGCGCAAACGAAAATGTGAAAATTCTTGGTTTGATTATTTCATTATTAATTAATCATAAAGCTTAAAATATCCTTTCAAATAAAAATATGAATATTTTTTCAAAAAAAATCTGTGAGAGAAAAAGAGAGATTGACACGCACACACACACACACACACACACACAGACTAACAACTTTTACTCTTCTTCGTGTATGTATTTGCTTTTCGAAAAGGTCTCAAACTCGCACGGTGCCTGAGCTACCTGTTGGCAGGTTTGCATGAGGTTATTTTGAACTTAATTAGATTCTGCCACCGTAGACAGAAGGCAGACATGCTCTTCTTCCTCTCACGCTCTGGGTACTCGTAAATTGCGACACATACACGCATACTGCAATTGTCGGCATATGGACGAGTACGTGCGATGTCGTTGTTGACAGCGCTGGTAGTGGCACCGTGCGTATATCGAGAATAAGGTCAAATTGCCATAACCTTGTGGCAATTATGTGCACTTCCTAGTGCCATGGCAACCGGCTAGCCGATGGGCGAATGTCTATTAAGGATAAAAGTGAAACTGTTTGCTATGGTTGATAACGGGGCAGGGGTTGGTCTGAAATAACACAAATGACCTGAGGGCATGTACGAGTACCTATTTTCTTGTTCAACTTCAAAGAATCAAGTCACTGAATTGTAAAAGACGTGATGAAAGACGAACCTGCAAAGTTATATGCAAAAAAACTCACTCAGATGGTAACAAGAAAAATTCGTTAAAAGAAACCATTAAATTAGAATGCTGCTGCTCTTTTGTCGTTTGAAGTCTTTTGAAATTGCTTTGTAAAATAGTAAATATAATTAAAAGTCGTCAAGACTCTTTCCCCGTCTTGACGAATAAGCCTTCCCCGCTCTTTTTGTATCGTGTCACAATTTTCTTGACGATTTGTCACGAAATCATAATCTAGTAAAGAATTCGAAAATTCAAAAACAGCTTCAGTTTTGTTTCCTTAAAAGTAGTCAAAAGAAAGTTCTTTCAATTTCTTACCAATCTGTCGTTACCATAAATTAATACAATCCTATTTCATGCGATTTTGCCCGCAAGGATTTTCCTCAAAACAATACATACACAGCACATCCACCCATACGTTTCATGCATAAGAGAAGAGGTGAAAAGAGCAGCAGCAAAGGCTAAAAATCGTTTAGCATTTAGTATTTGAAATTTATTTACCTTCCTTCGTCTTCGGTGCTGCTATCACGTGACTGTGAGCCCGCTCGACTACGTCCGAAACGAATCATATTACGCACCGCGCGCATGGAAATCTTCTTCTCTTTTGTTGTTCCTGCTGGTGTTCCATCCGTGATGACAGCATTACCGGCGGCACCTGTTGCTGCTGCGGTTGTGGGTGATTTTCCGTTTTTGTCGAACTTCAATTCACTTTTCTGTCGGTGACTGTCGGTGCTGCTGGCTGCCGACGTGCTGGCCTGAGCAGCGGACATGACGCGCCTCAAGAGTTGGCGTTTCTTGTGCGTGGTGTACGTTTCATGGTTAAGCGAAGTCTTGATACCACCAGTATCGGACATGGCGGGGCCACTGGAATCTGTTTGAGATTGTTGAGCACATATTTTCATTTCATTCTATTTAGTAATTTTTTTTTTAAATTGGTCTTTTAATTTCACATTGCTTCTTTCTACAATTTTTTTTCTACTAAGAGTATTGAAAAGAATAATATACGTACATATATTTAAGATATATACTATGTATACTGATATATTGTATTTTCCATTAATTTTAACAAAATCTCTTTTAAAATATGTAAAATTTATTATCCCGCACGAAGTATCCGCTCAAAAAAAAAAATTAACGCTCCAATAATTTTTTTCCTTTATACCGAATGTTCTCTTCCACTCACTGCCTCCCTCTTTTTATTCACTTGGTTTTATTTTCTTATAAAACTTTTTCGAAAATTTCATTTGAATAACAACACACCACGACAAAAAGTTATTAAAATTCCAGCAAAAACCCTTTTAAAACCTTTAAATATTTATTTTTTTTTTTCACCTCGATTTAGAGTACGTTCCAGATTCGCGATGTTCTGTTCGATGTCAAGAAGCATCTGTTGATCATCGTCCAAACTTTGGCTGCTGCAGCTGATGCTGTGTTGCTGCTGTTGTATGGGACGAACCAGGTTCGTTGGTTCGAAGTTGCCTGCAGCATCATCCGGCGAGGTATACTTCGCTTCGAACACGACCAAGGCCTGTAAAATACATTGACGGGAGAGAGAAATAATTGTTGAACGCAATGAGAGCTCGTTGTTGTAGGAGTGTGACCAACCGGCGGCCTTCAAGAGAAAAGCAGAAATATCGGGAATAACAACAGCAAAAATAAACTTCACCTTTACCAATCTCTGCCGTACGACATAACCCAGAAAAACCAAAAACCGACATAAACCAAAATGCTTAAAACCAAAAACTTCAATATTTCAGAAAAATTTGCTATAATGTAAGAATCGAGTTTGTAAGCACACACTCACACACACACACTCGGCTTGTAAAAAATATATATAAATACTAAGCTCACTTATGAATATTTCCGAGAGGGCCAAACCCACAGGGTATGAGAGGCCGATGCTAATACTCGTATAAATAGAAAAATTTTAAGCAAAAATGGAATGAATTGTCCTCACATTGTAAGGCAGGCAGTGTTGTCATGAGTCAATTTACTAATGGGTAACGTTATGTTGGTTATGAATGGTTGTTTTGAGAGAGTAAAAAGTTAGATGAGGTCAATGTTTGAAAGATTGGTATGGGTTGGACGAGTTTCTTGCATTGCATACACATATTTTGTTTCTGTATTGTTGGGTGTGTAAACGCTTTCAAGGGTAAGTTAACTCCCTCTACCAATAAAAAAACACCAAAAAGCCAAAGATTATAAGCCTAATTGAAGACGACATAAATGTAAAGAATGGTAAAGAAGACTGACACTAAAGAGTTTTAGAATTCTTGATAATATACAAACTAATTTACTCTGGCGAATGGAGATGGAAAGGTAAATATACATATACATTTGCGCATTATTAACAATTAAAAACACCTAAATTTTTGGTAAAAATAAAAAATAACAATGAAATTATATTATGTATTTCATAGCTACATAAATGTGGCTTCGCCAAGGTTTTTTTAAAAATAAGGAACCCATCCAAATTCGGTTAAAAAAGGATGGGAACTCACGAATTATGAGAAGGGAAAGAGAAATAATTTCACTGCCAACAAAATTTTTATTAAATTACAAAAACCCGGTAGATAAAAGCTACTGCAAACCGTTGAGAGAATAAGAAAGTGCATAAATGAAAATTACATTAAATTAGAGGTTAAAGAGTTATTTAAGTTGAGATTTTTCTTGTAAACTGTTGCGAGTTGTCAAGACGTCTGCTGGAGACTAATTAATAAGGAATTAATATTTAAACAGTTGAAATCTTTAGATTGTTTGTTGTTTTTTTTTTTTTTTCAAGTGAAAATTTAGAGCCGGAATGAGTTTTAAATTAAATGTGGTCTGTTAAATGTCTTTTTTGTGAATGTCTTAAATGAAACGTAAAAAATTTTAATTTCTTCATATTCATTTAAGAATATAAAACCAGAAGTTAATTATTTAATAACTATCTGTTTTAAACTGAGTTTTACAAGTTTTACTGAGTTTTACAATAAGAATATTAAAGAGAATAACATTTTTTTATTATATGTAAGTACATATATATTTTTATTAGACTTTTAAAATTCTCAAAGAATTTTTTTACCTCGCCTCATCATGAGCATGTATATTTATACACTCGCATAATATATGTACTATATATGTATGTACATATACTCGTACATTCATAGGTAGATACTCTCGTAAGTATCTGCATACATTATTAAACATTTTTTGCTACATCTAACGTCTGCTATTTATATACGCATAATTTATTTACAAAATATGTACTCCTCTTTACTACGTTAAGTTCTCTAAAAGGTATCATAGGTAGAATGTTTGTTACTTTGACATTGTTAAAGTAAGTAATATTAATGCGGGCTGAAACATTGTGAAGATGACGGGCGAAGCATGAGGAGGTCTTAATTTCAATGAACAGGCTAGAGAGTGAAATTATGAAGATTTGTTTTTGACAATGAATGATGATTTGAATGATTGCGTTTTGTGTATTGTATTGTGTTTGCCGGACACAAACATTTTGGTGTCTATAGAAAAAAAATATATATTTGAATACGAGAAAATATATGTACATATGTATTACTTGTGTACTATTTAAAATATATACCTAACTAAGTTATAAGTAATAGTAATAATTAAATAAGAATAAAAAAATTATTAAAATTTCTAGAGCAAATTTTCCGATTTATTTGCTCGGAAATAAATAATATAAACTCATAACTTAAAAAATATAATTTAAGACATTAACACTTAAAACCTTTTACGCAGATTAAATGTAACATTCAATATTTATTTTATACAACCAAATTGAATTTAAAAAAAATGGCGTTTTTTCTTAAGTTTCCAAAACTTTCACAGATTATGAAATTTTGTGACCTTTTAAATTTTTCTTCTTTTGTTGTATAACGTTTTTTATATCGTATACTCGTATTCTATCTTTAGAACAGGTCGTATTTAATTTAAAGCATAATTATATTAATTAATCGAATCGAAATTTATTAATTTTTAATTAAAAAACATAAGAGAGAAGAAAATTGTGTTCGAAAAAATCTTCACCTTTACCCCAGATGGGACTCGAACCCACAATCCCCGGCTTAGGAGGCCGATGCCGTATCCATTGGGCCACTGGGGCAATCTTTTCGGATTTTTAAAAAGCCACATATAAAGAAATTCTGTGCACTATATTATTTATATTTTGAGTGTAATAATAAGAAACGGAAGACATTTGTTAGATATTTTACAAAAGTCGTAATGTGAACGTTGTTGTTGCATTGCGATTGGCTAGTAAGCGAACTATATCGATTAACATACATTTGTTAAATAAAACGAACAACGTTTTATTCTTGTAATCTTGAAATTTTTTTTCTATGTAACACTTGCTCGGTGTATGACGGATGCAAAGCAGGCAGTAAAGGTCATTATTATTATTATTATGAGTAAAATGACGATGATTATATTAGTTCTCAGTGGTTTAGAGAACTGTGTTATATTTTGTTTTGCTTAGCATATTCCTAAATAGAAAAATTACCTTCTCTTTTTGCGAAGTATCTTAGCCCTTTCCTTCCTTCCTGTCTATCTATTATCGTTCTCTCGAAAACAATCTTTCTTGATCACTCTTTCCATATTTTTTTCTTCTATCTAGACACATAACTTTTTTCTACCTCTGATGTAACTCTTTTGTTCTTTAAATCTGATATTACATACATACTACATACTTTACTCTTCAAAATTTTAGTCAGAAGTACACTATGTAAAATATGTATGTATTCAATATTTTTAGAAAATGTACTTTCCATAAATAATCATTTGTAGCTCAAAAGCCGGATTTATACTGTCTGAGGCAGCTGCCCCAGTGGCCCAATGGATACGGCATCGGCCTCCTAAGCCGGGGATTGTGGGTTCGAGTCCCATCTGGGGTAAAGAGTGTATGATTTTTTTTTAATTTTTAAATCGTTTTAATTTTTTATTTAATATTTGGTTTTTATTTTCTCTGTTCATTTTTTGTTTTTCACCTTCTATTTATTAAATTTTAGTTTTGTTGCAAAGTTTTTTGATTACTCATAAATTTATGTTGTTTCGTTTTGAATATTTTTTTAACTTTATTTTACTTGTTTTTTTAATAAAATTTTTTTTAAGTACGATATAATTAATTTAATTTGTTTTTATTATATTTTCTTGAAAATTATTTAATTTTTTACATACATGTATGTATGTATCATACATTTCTTCTATATATAATATATGTATATATACACATTACATTTTGATTCCTTCTTTATTTCTTTTTTATTTTTTTTATTTTTTTATTTTAATTATGTACATTGAAAAGTTTATTTTGCTTTCATATTTCTTTTATAAGTTTTTATATATAAATTTTTAGTTTAATTATTTTTTTATTGAGTTTTTCCTTTTTATTATTTTATTTACTAATTTAATTTTTTTTAATTAATACTTATTATTTTTTTTAATTAATACCATTTATTTTTTTATTTATTTTTATTTTTTTTTTTTATTTTTATAAGCCTGCTTGTTATATACTCGTATTAATTTCTTACTTTACTTTTCGTTATACATACTTATATTCATAAATTTGTATTTAATTGAAGTTTATGTTCAATTATTTGATTTTTTTTTTTAAACTTTAGTTTTATTCAAATGAACTCTCTTTAATACATACTTTTAACTTATCAGTTTAAAAAAAATTTTTTTCTTATTATTTTTAATTATATTTTCACTTTTGATTTGCATTTTTTGTTATAGACATTTAATTATTTGGTCTTATTCTTTTATTCCTTTTTTCTCTTAAATATTTTTTTAATATTTTTCAATTATTTGATTTGATTTTCAATTATTTTTAGTTTTTGTTTTGGCTTTCCATTTTTATACGATTTTGATACGATATTTATTTTGCTTTTTATTTTCTTTATTTATGTTATTATGTTAATTACTTACTATATATTCTTTTTAATTTTCGTTCGTTATATTTATTTATTTGCTTTCTGATTTTTATGTCTGAGATTGAATGATTTACTTAATTTCTGGATTTAACTTTTCAAATTTTATTATTACTTCTTAATTAAGTTGGTTAGTATATGCTTAAATTTTATTTCGTTATATCCTTATTATTTATTTATTACAATAATGTTTTGATGTTGATGTTGATTCTTTTAATTTTTTAAATTTTATTACTAAATGTATCGAAAATTTCATAGTTTACTATTATCATTTAATCTGTATCAGCTTCTTAATTTTAATTTTATTGATTATATAACTTTTAAATATAATAAATATTGTAATTTTTTTCCTTTAAATGTAATAGTTTTTTTTTATTTTTTTAGACATTTTTTAATGTTTGCATTTATCTTTAAGTTATTAATAGTATTTAGATATATGTATGTATATATACTCCTATATAAGAAATGTTTATAAATTATACATATATTTCTGTATTATTCTTTATTTTCTTTGACATTTATTCGACATATTGCTCAATATTTATAAATATGTACAGTTTTTTTTATAATTAAATCTACTTACTTCAATCGGTCTGCTGGTCCCTAAATCAACCAATTGGTCTTTAATCCTTATGTGGCCTACGCTAATAAGTTCTGCAAGATTGAAAATATTTGTTAATACAAAAAATATTTTAGTGAAATTTTGATATGCAACATTCAATGAAAATTGTCATCATTAAATAATGTGAAATAAATTCCTTTCCAAATAATTGAATTCGTATCGGTTTCTTTTACGAATTCATCAATGCTGAACACTGGAATATCATTAGAATAGAAAATTTCATAAAATATACATAGAATTTTTTTGTTTTGTAGAATGTTAATATAAAATGACGCCCATTTTAAAATCATAAAATTTCTAAATTTCTGTATAAATTAATAATGAGTTTTTCAATCGTCAGTTTTATTAATTCAAAATTCATTTTAATTTACTATCTTTCGTACTATTTTTTCTTTACTATCTTACAATATAACATCAGTTAGACTCTGGGGGTGAATAAGGCCCATATTGGATTCTCTTGAATTCACACACACTGTCACGTTTCCCAAACCGAATTATTTGCTGACATCTGCGTCTAACGATTTCGACATTAATACTCGCACAACAACAAGAGTATACTGCGTACCTCTTGTAACCAACCCTGCCAGCAGGAACTTCAAAAACAATACTTTTATAACCTTGACCCTTTATGAGATTTCAAATTGTTCGGTGAAGTTCGGGGCAAGGCGATGAGTGCAGTCAACGCAACTGTATTAAAATGGTTCACAGAAGTTGGGCGAACATACAACATACTCGTATGTAAGTTCATCCCCAGAGGCTTACTTACACTTCATCATGTCATCACCAACACCACCCGAAAAAAGCCAAAAACAACAACTACAATTGCGACAACGAATCAGGGTCAAAGGGTGTCTCCGGGTATTCGAAAAAAACTAGGCCTGCTGCTTGATTAAAACGCGCTTATTATAAGAGTCTAGTAAGAAGTAATTCCTTTGCAAAAGTTTTAAAAATTGCATTTAAAATGCCTTTTAGGAATCAACCAGGATGAGACCACTTAAAAACTTTACAATTATCTTTACTAACCTTTTTTGTAGCGTAAGTAAGCTCCTACCGTTGGCGAGGTAATATTTAAAAACTCATTCTCCCTCAACAGTCAGTCCTTCCCCGCTTTTTCTGACGCTGTGTACTTGTTTTTGCCGAAACCGTTAGATTGCAAGAGAATTCTGAATGCAGTCTATGCCGGCAGAATGACCAGCATACCACAGAACATGCTTTAACATTGGACTTGACCTGATTTTAACAGATCGTAGTTTTATAGAGAGAAAAAAACCGAGCGTAGTGACTTTGTAGTCACACGTGGTGAAGTGAATTTCATGCTGACCTTGATTTTCCATTGCATTTTTTTTGGAATTTTTCAGCTGACTTTGAAACAGGGTTCACTTTTTGGTGATGGTTCCTCTATTTTTTTTGGTTTTTTTGCGAATATTTTTTGCGAAATTTTTGCGATAATTTTTCTTAATTATCCTCAAGTAGACGCACTCGTAAACTTAACGCCATGAAGCTTTATTTTATAGTATACGATATTTTTGTATGACGCTGTGTTAAAAGCGAGATTTTTACTAGATACTCTTTTTAGTACTCACATTTTATAATGCATTCTACGCATTATACGACTATAATAAGTTTGTATGTGCATTTTATTTTTTTTAGTTTTCATAAGTTTGTATAAAGACTACTTTCTTTCTCTAAAGGCATTTGTTGAGTTATTCATTATTGCCCTAAATTTGGCCCTTTAAAATTAGTTTTCCTGAGATACATATATCTATCCCGTTGATATCTCCAAAACGCTTTTGGGATGATATATGTATGTATTTTAATATCGCTTAATTAAATTAGACGTGGCCGTTCCTCTGAAGCAATATTAAACAATTCGAATACGATGTCTTTAACGGTACTTCAGTCTTTAATAGTAATATCATTATTGGCATTGTTATTGATAAAGTTTCTATTAAAACTACAAAGTTAATGAAATGGAATTTATTTTAGAAAAAAAAGTTATGCGCAAAATGAATTTTAATATAGAGAAAATGTCTAGCATAAACATTCATTTGCTTATATTGACTTTTATATTTTAGTTCGCTAACAATCCGCCACCAAACCCAACCACCCTCACCCTACACTCTATACACTCCCCCGCCCTTCAACATACATTCATCCATCTCTCATGTACCTTGCATTAACATCACGTATTGTCCGATGCATTTGCTGCTGCTCGTGATGGCCCCAATGGTGCCGCCGACACGCCCACCTGCCGCATGGCTCAGCCCGGTTTTGAGCAGTGTTTTAGTGGTTTGTGTGCGCAGCTCAACGGTGATGGTTTCCTCTTCACCAGCTGGACGAGCCAGAGGCCAAATAAAAGACTTTCATATATGAGTGGAAAAAAAGGGAAGAGAGAGAGAAAAAAGGAGACCAGAAATTAATTAAAAAGTTTGACGGGTGGTAGGGGGTTAAAATTCACATTATACTCATAGTATTAAGGTCTACAGAAGTGTCAAAATATCACCGAAAAATCCTGCTATTTTGACAATATTATTATTGTGTATCTTTCATTAAAAATACTGATCCAGGAAGGAATTCATTATTAATGGACTTCAGTGTTTGAAAATATGCAATCTATAGTCGTCAAATTTATTGCAAAAGCTTCGAGTTTAATTTGAAAAGTCAATAAAACGAAACACAAATCAAGAAATTATGCAATATATTCAAATGAATCTTTGAGTTTATGTTTTAGAAGCGTAGTTACAGAATGTCGAAATGAGTTAAAAGAATTGTAAAAGTCTCACAAATTAGTTCAGTTTTTTCTTTTATGACCGGAAGCAAGTGCGACAAAAGCCAATGGAGGATGAGAGCAACGAGTAACTTTGAGCCAATTTGCATCGTTATTTCTTTTGTAGTTGTTGTGTCTGTTTTCTTTGGTGGATGTCGCTATTTTGTTTTGACGTTTCTAGTTTCTAGTTTCGTTGTTGCAACACACTGAACCAAAAAGTACATACAATACATTTTCAACAAACATTCAATAAGATGAAATATAAATAAAAACTTTCAATCTGATATTTTATGCATTCTTTCTTTGGTTATTAAAAAGTTTATATATTAAAAAAAGTTTTTATATTTTTTATATAGTACTATATACAACAATCCATACATAACTTATACGAGTATACAACATATTATATAAGCTTATATAATAAACAATTATATACTGTTTATATATATGTATATTCATTTATTTTAATTTATCGATTTTAATGTTCACTCCATGGCCTTTCCATCTCCCTTTTCAAACCGTTTTTTTCGAAATTTTTTTGTATTTATAATTCAGATTAATTTTTTCTACCTCAGCTCTATTAAAAAGCCATTAAAAAAGCCATTTAAAAAGCCATTATTAAATAATGGTGTTCTTTTCTGTATTTAATAGGTACACCCGAGTGTGTTTTTACACGAGAGATACCTTTCGTAAAAACAACTAAAAAATTTAAAAACAATGCAATTAATTAAAAATTTATTTTTACAATTCTTCAACGCAAGTGCTGCTGACTTTTTCGCAGCAACACCTTGTACTCGTATTGATGCTGAAGTATCGTATAAAAACTGGGCTACTTTCTTGTAAATATTTGTTTATTTTGTATAACGTAAAAGTTAATTAGTTAATTGTTTTATTATTTATGAAATTTACCTGATTAACATCGACAACATTTGTTCCTCCTCGGTCGCCAAGTTCGGAAGTAATATGAGAAACACCTGCAAAATTGAAAACAACAACAAAAAATTTAATTTTTTTTATAATTATATATTATTTTTATTTTGTAACATTTTCTTTTTCAGATATAAAACTTATAACCAGTTTTTATGTAAAAGTAATCCAAAAAAGAATTTGATATTTCTTGTTAATATCGGTTAATGATTTTCTTTCATTAAAAATTCCAAGGAAGGTTTCATTAAAAATTTAAAAAAAATAGGTATTTGCAGGCTGAGTAGTTTTTAAATTCTTTGACAACCTTTTCATTAACCTTTGGTGGCTTAATGCAGAAGCAATAATTTTTAAAGGCACTTTCCTGAAGCTGATGAATATGATTTTATTTACTTTTTTGTTGTAACTAAAAAAAGATGCGCGATAAATATATTATAAATTAATTTATTAAGTAAAAATAAACGATACAATAAACGCTTCATAAGCGTGTTTTTTTTCTGTATGTTAATGCCAGCAAATTATGTATTTTTTGTGCAATTTTTTTTTACAATTTGTTATATTTACACTTTTACTGATTTACACCGCATAAACGAAAGTATCCGTTTATGTAAAACCAATAAACATATGTACATACGTGCGTATGTGTGTTGATTTCCATTTCTGCCATTTGCGATATATGTATGTATTGTACTCGTACATAAACACTCTGATGCATTTGCATAAACTGCTTTATGGCAAATTTGCCCGATTATAAAAAGAAGGCCAATGATTAACATTAATCTCATGGTACGAGTATATTCGTATATAGAAATCATTGTTAATTTAGAAAAGAAACTGTATGATCATTTTAATATTTATAATGTAAAAAACTCAAATTCAAAGAGCTTCTAAATAAGTTTAAATAATGGGCCGAACACACGTAGGTGGTCAGAGAAGATGTTCATTAAGATAGCACTTCTTAAAGGGAGGTCTTTAAACGGCTTAATTACAGAAAAGAGCGTCTAAGTCTTCAATAACTGTTGTTATAACAGGTCTGGGTAACTTCAAATGTCATCTGCTCGTACATACATAAGATAGGCCTTACTGGCCGGCGATGATGTCTGCAGGGCGACAGGTCAATTTATTAAGAACCGCTGAACAGTTGACTTGATTGGAAATTTGAATAAAATTTCACCCGAGTAACATAATCGCGCGTTAAGTTGATCAAAGTATTTCCGACAGGGACACTTTTTTCTACCTTCAGCATTCTCTTGAGTAAAGTTGAATTCATTTTCAAGGTAGTAAAAAAATAAATTTTTACGACTTTAAACGTGAGCGTAGTGAGGAATTTTGTAGAAGTTATTCAGTGTCAAGAGAATTTCTTTGTTTTTATATAATACAATATACCTGCAGGCTTTGGTTTGTTTCTTCTTCTTCTTCTTATCTTCTTACATTGTCTTTGTAAATATTTTTTTAAGCTTTTTTCACATCATTACTTATCATGTCATTATCATGTCAAAAAATTCTTATCATGTCATTGAACAGGAACTATTTCAATTAAAATAGTTTTACAGTCAGCAACATAAAAATGTTGTCAGTGTTTCTTTTTTTTTTGTAAAACTTTCTGGGAATGTTTAGGGTGGCGTTGGGTGGAGGGAGGGAAATGTTTTCGGGATGGAAAATAACTTCCACGCTATAGAATGTTTTCAGTCAATATCAGCAGTTGATACGATATTATAAAATGTCAAAATTTCTTTTCTTGCAAGACAGCGAGCGTGATGATGGTGGTGGCTTGTAGAGTGGCGGAAGGAAATACATAGTAGCTTATCCTTTATAAATGGGGTGCGCTTAGCTTCAGCAATACATTGCTTGGTGTCGAATTTTGCAGAGCACAGTAGGACAGTGAAAGATCGTCGATATGCCATGCCTACAAGAACTTCCAAGACGTTTCAATGAACCCACATGCGTCGTATCGTCACTGCGCTTGAAATCGCTTGAAATACGGCCAGTCAGTCACATAACGACATAAAAGATGGCGCACCCTTTACTAATTGTAGATGAAAAAATTACTTATGAGTTATAAAAGTTATATACTCATAAGTTACTAATAAGTTATAGATTGGAAAAAATTGGGGAATAAATGGCGTTCGCTGGTTGTAACAATTCAATAGGCACCCTTAAAATACATGAAGCCTTTAGTGTAAAAGAGTATGGTACACTTTTATGAAAATTTTAATAATTCATTCAGAGAAGCTGAACTCTCGAGTTCGATTTATACTTTACAAGGCTCTCGGTCCCTGTAGCGTGTGCTCTTAAATTCTACACATTGCAATGATTTTCTTTAATGGAATTATTTTTTGTTTTCAGAAGTTTCAAATTGACCATGAAAGGATAACAGCGACAGCGCTTTAACGTAGTATAAGAGGCTGTGTCGAAGGTCATTAAAACGATGCCGTGTTTCTGAAGGATGGCAAAATGAGAACATGTTCAATGGCAGTAGAAAGGATATTGATTCAGCGAGAATGTAATTTGAGAGATAGAGAGAGACAGAGAGTAAATAACTTATGTGCCGTCTTGGCGTTACGAATAATGCATACACCAAATAAATTTATAAGACAGAAATAGAAATTTAAAGTAAGAGAGAGAAAGAGTTAACTTACCTCGAAACTCGACTCGTCCGATTAAATTTGATTTTGATTTTGGCAACTGAAATTGTACGATTTTCACTGTCAATGACATTTTATTGCTATTATTGTTGTTATTGTTGTTGCTGCTGCTGCTGCTGCTGCTGTGGTTCTTAATGTATTCGTTGTTGTTTCCAATAGAAATAAATTTGAAAAGCTTATTGCAAAATTGCTAGAGCCTTCGACAATATCTCCTCTTCCAGGCTGAAGCTCCAAAACTGCGTGTTTGTGTGTGTTGGTTTTAATCCGTTCTTCAAAAACTGAACTATTTTAGAGAGAAAACATTTTATATGGTATAAAAATATAGTTCTGATATTTTTCAATTTTCTTAATTTCACATACATTTTCAGAGAATTTTTTAAAATACTAAATTTCGAAAATGTTTGACTTAATCAAGATTATAAGTTTTTATAAGATTATAAGATTATAAAGATAAAATTATTGCAGGCAAAGAATAAGCAGAAAATTCTTTGCAAACAAATTACGCTTCAATTACGTTTACAACTAAATTCAACCATAGACTTTCGTTGGGCAAAGTTTTCACATAAAATATTTCTTTTCTAACATTAGTAACAAAATGATTAATAATTAAAGCTTACACAAAATATTAAAGTGTCTAAAAATAAACGACTTTGTAATATTTCGTTGGCATTTTTTTAATTTAAATACAGACGTTTATTCTCTTTCAATTGCGAAAATATATCTTCAGAATTCTGCCATTTGAGAATTCGTGTAAATTGAATAAATGTTATATTTTGAAAATACGAGTGAAAAATATTTCGAAAAATATTTGTAAAAATTTAATCTACATTTTTCTATGCTTAGGCATCCTTTTAATATACAAAAGACCAGCGATAATATTTTGTGTAGATCTTGCGACACTCTCTCCTGGGAGAGAGAAAGGCTGAGAGTGCGAAAGGAAAAGAGGTAAGTGATGAAGAGCTAAGGTTATAGAAAAAGTTGCTTACAAAAGGCAAATAGAAAAGGAAAATTTGCACTAAAGAAAACAAGGGCGGAAAAACTTATGTAACTCGTTTTGCTTTCGGCTGCAATTACACGGAATTAAGTAATCACAACAAGATGATTACCTTTTCATAAACAGAGATGGACGTTCGTTCTCTGAACTCAATAGTCGTAAAGAGAATAAGGAGAGTAAAAGAGGGTTTCTTTTAATTTCCTTGTAGCTAAATGTCTTTAAGAAAACTTAAAGGAAATCATGCATGACAATTCAGTATCGAGCAAGAATCGGGCGTCGTTGACATTTTTGGGCATGAATCGCGCGTCGATGACAGAAAAAGAGAGACAAATTGATAAGAGAATTGTACTCGTATTTAATGGTAGTGGTAATGATATTGGTAATTGGTAATGGTAATGGTATTTAATAACGAAAACGTAAGGGGTACAAAAAGGGCAACTACGAAAATGCCGACGAAAACTAAGCAAAATTATTTCAATTATAATAATTAAAAAATCTCTTATAAAATTGTAAAATCTCTTCAAAGTAGATGCAGGCTTTTTTTCTACTGATTCATTAAGGATTTGTGATGATTGAATTTTTAGACTGAATAATTTTTTTTGTGTATGAAAATTCAGTGAAAAAAATTTTTGGTGTGCGACCGTTAAATCCGTTAAATTTTATATTACATTTTTTGTGTTGCTTTCATTGTCTCTTACTGGTAAGAACTTAACAATGGAATAGCTTTTATTTAAATAATGAAGTAACAGCACGCTCTGGCATTCATCATAACCGTTTCCTGTTGCATGCAGTCAAACGACGACTTTGAGTGCGAGTACGTTCGTGTTGGCTGGAAGGTCGTTCAAACAACAATTCAAAGCGCAACAATTTGCTTGTTTTTTGTTTTTTTTTGTATCGTTATATATGTACATATACGTGTATATATGTATGTATGGGTGTTCATTGTATAATTTATTGTAGGTACCTAAAATTTATTGTAAACCTTCTGTTCTGGTACAAATGTAGTTGTACATTTTATTATAGAAGAAATTTCGATTATAGAAAATTAAGGCGAAAAAATAAACACAGAGCAAGAGAAAATAAATATAAACGCTATTTAAATTTTTTTTTTCACACTAAAATTTTATTCAATTATGTTTCTTAAAAAGGGTTTAATTTCTCTTTAAAAGATACCTTTTTTGGGTGCCATAAAAGAACGTTTTTTATTTCTTTTTATTTCTGGAAGAGTATTCTTCAAGATCTTTACTTTTGACCTTGTTTAGTCTTTCTAAGTTGTTTGAAAAACTAACAATAATAATTTTTTCGAAATTTTTAGCAAAATTTTTCCATGGAAATATCTTTAAATTTAAATTATGAAAATATTTAAATCTAATTTCTAATGGAATTCTATAGAAGAACAAAGCTGCTTCATGTTTAGGGAGAGATTTGTTACAATAAAAGTTTCGCTTTGATCCGAAAGATCTCGAAAGAAGTAAAGAGATCTCTTGAGTTTTGACATATTCCTCTTTATATATTTATTCTTTAGATATCTACATATCTTCTTTTCTATATTTTAAGAGTAACTTTAAATCCTCAATTAATTAATTACTTAATGCCGAAAAATTAGAATTCAAAATATCATGAATAATAACAGACATCACAATCATATCATTTGTTATATCACAAGTATAACAGACATTTCAATTACGAATTTCAATATCATGCCGCAAGCCTTAATAAACACCCAATAATATACAGAGAGAGAAAAAAATCAGTTTCCGCTTTTGGCAACAGGTACGTGATCCTTCCAAAGCTTGTCTCTTATTTCCGTTTGTATGAAGTGTATACATTTTTCGAGATTTATTTGCCACGACTTTGTTTATTTTACGTTCTCCGGTTTTATGGCTCCGTTATATATGTAGAAGTATCCTTATTTCATGTATTGAAGCCAACAGAAACGATTCACGCATGATATTTCAGCATCATAAACGAATCAGGCTGATCAGGCCATACAATTTGTCCATGACAATTTCATAAAAGTGACTATAATGCAAATGCATATGTGTGTGTGTGTGTGTGTGTGTGGAATTCCTGTCTGAAATCTATATTTGTATTTTGTATTTTCTTTTTTTGGTTTTAGTAGCTCCTTCGTGAAAATCGATATCGGAAGCTTTACGCTTCATTTAATTCGTGGCGCATGAATTCAAACACTAAAATTAATATCAGCTTCCTCTACTTCTGACTATCGTGACTATCGGAAGCATATGTGACAATGTTTTCAGCAGCGTTTCCAAACGTCAACGCTTGATTTGAAAAAAGGTAATCATTTCAGACAACCCCTGAAACTTTCAAGACGTCTTGAACAAGCCTTCGCGTTCAATGAGAACAATGAAATTCGAATAATTAATTAATCCTTGCCATACACACATCCTTCACTGTCATACTTTTAAATTTTCAATATTATTACGAGTATATTGAATACCGCTGCATCCGGATCATTCTCAACACCAACATCCTCATTATTATTAACTTTTCTCTTCGATCGAAAGTACATATTATAATTGTTATCTTTATAATTATATACCATCAAAGTTGCGATCATTATTAGTAACGTCTTCGTTAAATTCAACATCGATACTATTCACTCGATTCTACAGCTTTACATTTTGTTTTTCAAAAGAACTTTACTTCCTTCCACAAAGGAGATAATGAAAAAAACTTCGTCGTCTGCGAATTTAATCATAATTTTAAACAAATATTTGAAGATCTAAAAATGTTCAGTCTCTTTCTATTGGAAATAATTTGGGAAAAAAATTAAATTCTGGTTTAAATGTATTCTTCCGAATGCTCAGCAGAGCCCATGGTGGATAGATGTGGCAAGAGAAGCAGGAAAAGCAAGAAAAGCAAGAAAAGATGTATGCGAGCCGGTCGGATCACCTCGAACGGCTATCTGAACTTTTTGCGTGAGTTCAGACGAAAAGTATGTGGTCTGTCGCCTACGGAGACGGTGCGTCGGGGAGCGAAGGCATGGAACAAACTGAGTTGCGCCCAAAAGCAAAAGTATTGCCATGTAAAGGTGGGTGGGTCTCTTAGTCTGACAATCGGTCTCTCAGACCGCCTGTAGACGCAGGTACTGACTTGCACTAGCGAAGACTGTACCGATTTGGTTCGATTTAATTTGATCTTATTCTTCTCATTCGGTTGCATCTTTTTGACTATGCCAATTAGTCCGGCGGAAAGCGTGGTAAGCGTCGTTCCAAACGTCATCGTCGACGCGGGTGTGGTGGCTCCAGACGCCGTAAGGGTCGCTCGAAAGGCAAAAGGAGAAGGAAGGGGAGGAGGGGGAAGGGAAGGTGTATGCGCCCTGGACCTGTCACGAGTAACGGTTACCTCAACTTCCTGCGTTGTTATCGCAAATGCAATTGCGGTTTGAGCCCCAGGGAGACGGTGAGGCGTGGCGCCCGAAAGTGGTGCTCCATGTCATCGGCCCAGAAAGAGAAATACAGGAGAATGGTATAAGATTCATTTAGTGGCATTGAATTCATTATAAATCATTTCATTTCGTTTCTTAAACGCTTTCCGTGTATCGTGAAGGGCAAAAAACGGCGAAGATGTTAAAGAAGGAGAGGTGAGGGCCGCCGGTCTATATATACACCTAACCTTAACTTTCATGTGAAAAATTTGTGTGTAGTTTTGAAATTGTAAAATAATGAGTCAAGCTTAAAATTTTATAGTAAAAAATTATATGTTAAAAAGATTCTGCATTGAGTTAATTTTATAATTTTTTTTAATTTTTCTAGAATTTTAGTGGACTCGTAGGTTTTTAAAAGTTTCAACAGCTTATTGATCAACCATTTTTGCGATATATAACATATATAATCAGCGAATAGACTGATTGAAAATGAAAGAAGAACTAAAGAAGAGAAGAACGAAAGAAGAAAGAGGACGAAAGCCATCTGAATTGAATTGAGACGTTCTGTTGTGCTGTACGCAGCAGGCTGCGAAATGTCATTAAAATTAATGAAAATGCGACAACATGAAGTATTTGGTATTGGTTGAAAAGCGAAGGCTATTTCCAGAAAGCAAATCGACAATAATACAAACGTACACTCAAAATGTAACAACAAAAAAAAAAAAAAACAACAAATCAATCTGATGATCTTGAAAACTTATACGAACTGGGTTCAGATAAAAAGAACTCAGTAAAGTTACTCACTTTAATTATTAATTAAAACTAATTTCCATGCTTTTACTGAATGGAGTACATTCAGGTGAGTTGGTGTTGTTGTTGTCGTTGTTGGTGTCCGACAAAAACACGGCGTGCTATTTCATGCTTCACACGCATCTTAAGTGCACGACGCGTCATCGAAATACTCGCCATCATTTTTAATGACAAAAAAAGTTAAAAACGAAAACTTCGAATAATTTCATCATCAAGTTTAATTATGCAATAATTTTTTCCACTTTTAGTTAATCATAATTGTTTTTCGTTTAATTTTTGTTATAAGATTTTTATTGTGCGACAAAAATTTTTCATTGTTATTCTGCAATTTCTCTATTGCTTAAATTGGCTAAAGAAAGAGCTGTTGATTTTCTTTATTGCTAAATTATTTTTGAAGGCATCGTTAAAACAGTGAAACTTGATTCTATGCTAAAGTTTCATATTAATGGTACTTAACTGTATTTATAATTTATGTATATCAAAATTAAACGGTCCTTCCAGTACAGAAAAGCGCGCTTAAAACTTACATACATATTGTACGAGTACATATGTACATGTTACGTGTTACATATGCAGCTAAAGATGTAAAATTGACCAATTAAACCCTTTTTGCCCAGTTCGTAATTTCACTTACCACGTCTTTATTAAGGCGTATATTCTCTTATAGATCTTGGCCACCCTTAGCATATTGTTAAATAAAGATATGCACAAAAAACTACTTAAAGGTAATGTCTCTACCACCTCCCGTTCACCTCTCAGACAAGTTAACCGGAAAGTCTCAAAATTATCACAAGATTTCGATTTCGAAGATTTCGATTTTCTTAAACCCATGATGGTCAAGGCATGGAAATAACGATCAAGTGTTGCAAATGAACTTGTGCATCAAGTGAACTTTGTGTAACTGAGCCACTAACAAGTCTTTCAAATACCAACACTTTTCTTCTTCAACGCTTATCTCATTTTACACGGTGTTAGTGAACATACCTTCCACCGTTTTTTATCTTCTTTCGATCGATTTAAACGATTTACAGTTTACTTGAACATAACCTTTTATTTTATTTAAACCCGGTGTCTCGTTTCACGCGATTTCAGTAAAATTAACACCTCATAACTCGAAAACCACGAATAGCATTTTTCTAACACTTTAAATTTATCTTAATTAGACTATTATATCGTAATTAAAGCATTTAGAATAAATGAATTAATATCTTTCCGTTGGTGCAAAACCATTTTACGATTATGGTCTTTTGCAGCGGGGGGCATAATTAGTGCCCCTTTGGAGTGTAGCCAAATGGGCCATGTGTGATATCAAATTAAAGCTGTTGCTTTTTGCTATCAAATAGCATATTGGATTTTAGTGCATTCTCGTTAAGTGCAGTTCTTCTTAGTGCATTTTATTTAAAAAAGTTATAGTTTTAAAAATGTTAGTTTAGTATGAAAAATAGTTACGATTTTAAAATTTTTATATTAAAAGAGGTTATGATTACAACAGGTGTAGTACTCGCTGTATTTACCTACTAATGTCGGTGAAGACAGTCAGTGAAGGGATTCCTTTCCGTGGCTCCTTTTTAATACCGCGAAACGAGATTCGCATTCGTAATCTCGCTTTTGCGGTACTGAAAATTAGCGCGAAATTTCGCGAAACTGCGGTACGATATAACGGTATTGCATGCACTAATTATAATGTATTATATGAAATTTGATCAAAATCCGGTCACGACTTCTTGATGCGGGCAAAGATGGGTTAAAGCAAATGTAAAATTGAAAATGAGAATTATTGAGCTGAGATAATTCTTTCTGGTGACACAAGCACTATTTGATGATCTTACGTTTTTTCTCAACTCTAGATTAAATAAATCGTTTAAACGAAAATAGATAGGAATTTATATCTTCAAGGATGAATTCGAAAAAAACTATCATTGGAATTTAATCATACACAGAAGGCTTACACTGTTTTTGACCGATTTAGAGTTTCTGGCAAAGACTCGAATCGTTCTGAAAATTTCATTCGAAGGTCGCCACAAATCTGCGAGTATGCACAACCTTGAGAAACTGCAAGTATGCTCTAAAATTACCAAAAATATGCGCATGTAAGGAATATTGAAAATAAAATTGAAAAAGAATCTCGGAGAAGACGTACATACTTACATACGTATGTACACATACATACGTACTACGTTTAGTGATGCGCAAGAGCGAGATGTGTCGAGATTTGGGCTTTCCTATTGAAGATCGCAGCATAACTTGTCTAGGCGCGATTGAAAAAGGCTGTCTTGTGTCGACTGAAAAAGTGTCTTGCATTAAAACGAATATAGGCCACGGCTCGTGACCTCGTCTCGAGCACTGTTTCCTTTCGCAATCTCGTCTTTGTATAAGAATGTATGCATATCGACGTAAAGCTATGTACATATATATGTAAGTGTTGAAAATAATATTTAACAAAATCTTTAATTTAAGTGTTAATTAACTCCATGGTAAGGACAAACGATATTTTCCAAAGTTAGTACGTTCCTGTTCCTGATTCTCGTCTTGATTGGAAAACCGCGGTATCGAGATCATTCTCAACACCAACATCCACAATCTTAATAACATACATACGAGTATTATAATTGTTATCTTTATAAATAATACACCATCAAAGTTGCGATCATTATTAGTAAGGTCTTCGTTAAATTCAACATCGATACCCTTCACTCGATTCTATAGCTTTACATTTTGTTTTTCAAAAGAACTTTACTTCCTTCCACAAAGGAGATAATGAAAAAAACTTCGTCGTCTGCGAATTTAATCATAATTTTAAACAAATATTTGAAGATCTAAAAATGTTCAGTCTCTTTCTATTGGAAATAATTTGGGAAAAAAATTAAATTCTGGTTGAAAAAATGTATTCTTCCGAATGCTCAGCAGAGCCCATGGTGGATAGATGTGGCAAGAGAAGCAGGAAAAGCAAGAGAAGCAAGAAAAGATGTATGCGGGCCGGTCGGATCACCTCGAACGGCTATCTGAACTTTTTGCGTGAGTTCAGACGAAAAGTATGTGGTCTGTCGCCTACGGAGACGGTGCGTCGGGGAGCGAAGGCATGGAACAAACTGAGTTGCGCTCAAAAGCAAAAGTATTGCCATGTAAAGGTGGGTGGGTCTCTTAGTCTGACAATCGGTCTCTCAGACCGCCTGTAGACGCAGGTACTGACTTGCACTAGCGAAGACTGTACCGATTTGGTTCGATTTAATTTGATCTTATTCTTCTCATTCGGTTGCATCTTTTTGACTATGCCAATTAGTCCGGCGGAAAGCGTGGTAAGCGTCGTTCCAAACGTCATCGTCGACGCGGGTGTGGTGGCTCCAGACGCCGTAAGGGTCGCTCGAAAGGCAAAAGGAGAAGGAAGGGGAGGAGGGGGAAGGGAAGGTGTATGCGCCCTGGACCTGTCACGAGTAACGGTTACCTCAACTTCCTGCGTTGTTATCGCAAATGCAATTGCGGTTTGAGCCCCAGGGAGACGGTGAGGCGTGGCGCCCGAAAGTGGTGCTCCATGTCATCGGCCCAGAAAGAGAAATACAGGAGAATGGTATAAGATTCATTTAGTGGCATTGAATTCATTATAAATCATTTCATTTCGTTTCTTAAACGCTTTCCGTGTATCGTGAAGGGCAAAAAACGGCGAAGATGTTAAAGAAGGAGAGGTGAGGGCCGCCGGTCTATATATACACCTAACCTTAACTTTCATGTGAAAAATTTGTGTGTAGTTTTGAAATTGTAAAATAATGAGTCAAGCTTAAAATTTTATAGTAAAAAATTATATGCTGAACAGATTCTGCATTAAGTTAATTTAAATTTTTTTTTAAATACATCTAGAATTTTAGTTGACTCGCAGATTTTTAAAAGTTTCGACAGCTTATTGATCAACCCTTTTTGCGATATATAGTATATATAATCAGCAAATAGTCTGATTGAAAATGAAAGAAGAACTTCTTTTTAATGCTGCACCAGGAATGTGGAAAAGAAGAACGGAAGGATAAGAAGGACAAAAGCAATCTGAATTGAACTGAGACGTTCTGTTGTGCTGTACGCAGCAGGCTGCGAAATGTCATTAAAATTAATGAAAATGCAACAACATAAAGTATTTGGTATTGGTTGAAAAGCGAAGGCTATTTCCAGAAAGCAAATCGACAAAAATACAAACGTACACTCAAAATGTAAACAAAAAAAAAACAACAAATCAGTCTGACGATCTTGAAAACTTATACGAAGTGAGTTCAGATGGAGAGAACTCAGTAAAGTACTCACTTTCATTAATAATTAAAACTAATTTGCATGCTGTTACTGAATGGAGTACGTTCAGTTGGGTTGGTGTTATTGTTGTTGTTGTTGGTTTTATGGTGACCCAATGAAAGTCGGAAAAGTTTGTATGTATTTAAAAACACGTCCTGCTACTTCATGCTTCACACGCATCTTAAGTACACGACGCGTCGTCACGTCATTGAAATACTCGCCATCATTTTTGTGTTAATGACAAAAAAAGTTAAAAACGAAAAGTTTTATTATATTAGTTTTGAATGTTTTTCGTTAATTTTTGTTTACATTAACATTTACTTAACATTTTTGTATAAGGTTTATACTATTTGACAAAAATTTTGCATTGTTATTCTGCAACGTCCCATATTCTGCAATTCCTCTATTGCTTAAATTGGTTAAAGAAAGGGCAATTTACTTTCTTTACAGCTAAAGTATTTTTGAAGGTACTAGGCGAAATAAATACTTTTAAATTAATCGACAAAATCAGTGCGCAATCGTCGAGGATTTGCAGAGTCCTTCGCTACATTTACCACTGAGATCTTAAACGTTGTTGTATTTTATGATAAATATTCATCAAGAATGATAGATAAAAAGAATAAGAAAGAAATTCCCATGAAAATTAAATTATAATAATTGCTTTTGGTAAGCTTGGTAAGACTGATTTGGTAAGATTGACATTAAAATATTTTTTTGATACCTCGAAAGAATTTTTTCACAGAATGAAAATATTTTAATAATATTTTAATAATCATACAACATAAAAATTTTAAATAAAATATTACTATGACATGACAAAGGTTTTACGGGATCCTTTTTGGTATTTTTAATACGTACCCGTAAAATAGATATTGTGGAAGGAGATGCTAGTATTTTAAGAATTTCTAAATGATTTTCATCTTGTTTTTATTAAATTGTATTAATGTAATGTCTTCAGTCATATCATGCTTTTGTCACGTACTAGAAGGAATGTTAAAAAAATGTTTTTTGTCCGAAAATGTCATCATGTTACAGACAAAGTGCTCCTGTACTGGCCATGGCAGCGCCTCAGGCTCAATTTTGGTTTAATTGCTCTCTTCGAAATTTATTTAAGAAAAAATTACGTTGAATTATTGGGCAAAATATTTTTTCAACTTTTAAAATTACAAAATTGGGTTTGTATTAGTTGAAAATAGAAACTTAACAAATTTACAGTAAATTTTAATGTTGAGAAAATATAAATGGTAAATTTTAAATGAAATTTAAAAAAGTTCAGTGCAATAAATATTGTTTTTCAACTATTAAAGTATAAAAATTTAATTTGTTAATTACATTTAATTTGATGAAAAGAGACTCTCTTAATTAAAACAAATTTTAACAAAATAAAGAAATTTCTTTTTTCAATCAACAACTTTTAGCATAAGTTTAAAAATAAAATCTACATTTTGAATAGTGTTATAAGATTTTGTTTTAAATAATAAATTCTTTTTTAAGAAGAATGATTAATTCTTCTTAAATGAAGAAATAATCATTTCTTCAAAAATGCATTGTTTTTGTATGCTTTTAACTCTCGCTATTCCCCCCCCCCAACCCCCTTGGGGCTAAAGTAAAAGATGGCTAAAGTATCATTAGATAATGAAAAGGTTAAAACCGATCTCATTGAACATCTCACATCAGCTGGAGCTTATTTCACTGCGTCAGAATTTGAGTTTTCTTTCAAAATATAGATTTTATAAAGTTTTAGGAAGTAATTTCCCGGAAATGGAAACTCTAAATAAAGCTTTAGCAATCAATCATGGATTATTCAGGAAGATGAAAAAAGATATGTATATAGAGCATACATAATTTATTTTCTCAATTTAACACTGGATACAATATGAAATTCGCCACACTAACACACACACACACACACACACACACACACCTTCACACATGCACAGAGGAGGAATCTTCTCATCTCGTGAAATGAATCGGAAATGTTCAGTTTACGAAATAATCGTATTCAAGAGCTTCCGAATGTAGTTGAAGCAGGGAAAAATATAGTAAATGTAACGGATGAACTTGAGAAAAGCCTATAAAAATGAAGGTGAAAAGAATGAAAAGACAGAGGAGAAAAACTGACAGTGTCAAATGACGAAAAGACACACGATTTATGATCTAAGCTACAAACAAATAAACAACTAGACCAGATAGACAAACACTTCAATGACTTCAAGTCGTATAAACAAATAATTGGACCCTCAAATCAGGCTTGCTTACCGACATTTGTACATTGAGCAGCTGTTAATTGACCAGCTTGACTTACACTGAACACGTACATACATACTACATACATCTGGTCCTCCGAGACCAGACAGTTCCGGTTTAATGTTGTTTGTATGTACATATAAACAACTAACCACAAAATACACACAATGGCTAAAGCCTTTCTATTCTACACCAAAACAAATACAAATAGATACAATACAATGCCATGCCTAAAAACTCTGTTCATTATTAGCCAAAAAAACACAAAAAAAGCAACAAGCTCATATATGTAAAATGCGCCCGCCCGGATTTAAAGCTACACAAATAATTCACAATGTTTTAAAGCGCACAAACAAAACAACGCTTTCACACAAACGGAAATGACGCTTAAGACACCAGCTATTGGGTGTGTGTGTGTGTGTGTGTATGTGTGTGTTTGAATACAACACTTTGAGGAGTTTTTCATTCATTACGGTTTCCCGCCTTCTGTTTTCTTACCGTCTTTTAAAAACGTAATTTTCACAACACAACCATCACGTTTTCAAACCAACTCGTAACTGAACCAAATGCATTTGTATCCTTCCGTTTTATTTCGTTCAAAAAAGGATAACATGACGTTAAGAGCTGAGCTGAGAGAGAGCTTTTATAATAGGGTTACCATGCTGCGCATTAGAGAGCTGCATGAGACGTCTCGAATGATTCAAAATAAGAAACAAAATAAGAAGACATTTAGTACTTCTTTTGTTAGCTTAAGCGTTTGCTGGCAACTCTGATTGGCTTTTTCTCTGGAAAATGCGAACACACTCCATGAAAAGCAAAAGCATAGAATTTTAATTGGGCTTTTCTCACAGCAATTAACAACCAGATGGTAGTGAATGAGAGTGTTGGAAAGAGAAAGAGAAAGAGAGAGAAAGTAGAAAGGTGTGAAATTTTCGGGTTCGCATTTTGGCGGGAAAGTAAAATTTCTAAACCGGAGCCCAAGAGCTAATGGCGCATGGCAAAGCTAACAGTACATATAAGCACAAAGTAGATTGTATTTAACAGTGTGTGCACACATACATATTCGTGAAGGAAGTTGGTCAGAAAGAGAGTCACGTGTCTCTTGTGTGGAAGGTATTCCTCACCCGGCGAGCGGTAGACAGGTTAAATAAGGCCGGAAAATAAACAAATGTGGCTTTCTTCTTTGTTATGATGGGAAAGGGTTAATGGCTTCGGCTCATAGAGTCCGTCAGACTTCGACGCTTTGAAGTTCTGAACTGTCAAATCGAGTTCAATGTATGTTTTCTTACGAACATCGGCCCATTAGCAAAGCATCCGTCAAAGTCGAAGTCGAAAGTTGCTAAACTTTTAACTTTTCGACTGCGTCAGCCCATTTGACAACAGTTCGTATCCCTTTTTCTATTGTTTCGAAGTAAGTAACGTTATTTCTGTGTATTCTGCGTATTTGTTGATAAAAAAAACCTGTTATTCATTGAGAAATTAAGAAATTCTTTTGGTACTTGGTGATATCTTTGATATCCTTTATCTCTTTTTGTCTCTATGAATAACTTTATTTTTCTGTCAATCGCAATATTTCAATTTGCCATAAAAGTTGGGTTTCTTATTATAAAACCGTTTTAAGATATCAATGGTGTGAATATTTAAGCCACATTATCAATATCAATGGCCGGCCGTCCGTGATAAGGCTAACGATAAGAGTTATCAACATTAGTATTGTTGTTGTTGTTATGGTTGTTTTTGTTGATAAAATTCTTTTAGCTGACATTTTTTTTATTAAAGTGTTGTTTCTATAATTGCTGCTATAATTGTCCACCCATCAAGTTTATTAAAATCAGTTACTCGCGAGATGTTTTGAAAGTGAGAGCGCGGAGTGGAAAGCGCTCTTTGGAGAAATTATTATTAATAAAAATTTGCAACAAACGGAATTAATTAAAATTTGTCAAAATTATTTTAATTTTAAATCATTGGAAAAATGGCACTTAATAATAATAATATGAGTAATATTTACGGTACTTCGTCCAAAGCCGGAGACTCGAAATCTACAACAACGACAACAACAACTCCTTCTACGACAGTCATCAAGTACGAGAAGTCTTCATGCTTATTCTGTAGCGAATGGTTCGATTCGCAGACATTTACGGTAGGTCAAAAGATGGGCGTAGTAAGTGCGTGTGAAGTGGTTGATGGAGAAGGAGGAGGAGGAGGAGAAAGCAGACGGAGAGTAAATTACTTCCATCGTACACTGCTACTATCTCAAATGAGGCATGAGTCATAATAACCATAAAGCTAAAAACTGAAAAGTGAAACAATTAAAATATTTGCTTTCCATAATTGTTCTGTAATTTCTTACTCTTTCGCTCTCTCTCTCTCTGATAGAGTTATGTAATTAATAAAATTACTTAAGCTTTCATCATATAAAATGTTTTAATGATCGTTCAAGGTTAAAGAAATTAATAAGGTTAACTTTTTGTTTCATGACAATAAGATTTCCTTTATAAAATGAATAAGATTTCTCTAAGAAAAAAAATACTAAAAATATTAATATTATAAATACAAATAAAATAATAAATAATTTATAATTAAATAATATTATAAATATAAAATACATACTAAAGAGTACATATGCTATAATGATACATATTTTTCTGCTCAGGAGCACCTCATCCATTGTGGACAAGTATGTGAAGCCTGCCCAAATGCCTGCAACGTTTATATACCGCGCGTTCGAATGCGTGCTCATCTCAGAGAATGCTCACGCACCACAATCAGCCCTATCGTGGACCCGAGCTGTGAACGGCTCGATCAGCAATATTGGCAACATAGGTTGCAAGTATTGGACCAAGATATTGACACATTGCGAACTGTTTTGAACGAAGAGATACGACAACGTCTGCACCTGATAACCGATGTTGGCAATTTGCGAAAACAAAATCAGGTCGGTTAAATTAAGTCCACAGAAATTAATAAGCACCCTAAAAATTAGATTACAGATGATTGGGCACGCCACACGGAAGACGTACTCGAATGCTTGGAAAAGCGCTTGCAGGAAGAGAGCGCGCAACGCTGTTTTGAGCAGCAGGAACGTCCGTGGCAGCAGGACTTCCGTTATTGCAACGATATAATGCAGGTATTTGCGGCAAGACTTTGGTCTTAAAGACAATCACGATGATAATGGAGTACTGCATTCTCGTTGCAGACTCTCAAGACCGAAATACAAGACCGCACCGAAGAGCTGCGAAAGAATATCAATGAAATGTCCTACGAATTGACCGGACACCAAAATCTGTTGAATGAAAATATATTGAAGCTGGAAGATAAGCTCTTGAAGCAAGACCAGAAACACAAGTAAATAAAATAAGGGCAAAAACAAAGAGATCACAAAATGTCAACCTTTATCTCATGCCGATTTATCGCATGCTGATTTGTCTCATGCTGTTTTATCTCATGCTCCTCCTCCTGTCGTTGCAGTGAGAATTTCAAACAGATGGAGATTTTCTTAGAGGACGTCGCTGGCGATCGGAAGACGAAGTTTGCCAGCAATGCTGATTTCAGCAGCAAGCAGGCCACCCTGGACTATGAGGTGAAGAGCATGAAGAACATTGTTTGTGAAACTGAGGAGCACTGCGATAAACTGGCTGCGATGGTGGCGGAAATCGGTCGACGGCTGCATCACACCATCCAAGCCCTCAATGACTTGGAACATCATCTCGGCACACAGCAACGTCTGACGAGCATTCAGAATACAAAGGGTAAAACGCAAAAACAAAATATTAAGTTTCTACAGATTTGTTGTCTTCCATTCAGGTCACATCATTTGGCGCATTAAAGATTATTCCAAGAAGCTGGAAGAAGCTAAACAATATGATGCAATACTTCATAGTGCCATGTTTTCAAATAAACAGTTCGGTTATTCCTTGCGAGTGAGTGAGATCAAGTGATCCCCATCTGTCAATCAATCAATACTTGTAGAGAGTCCATGTTTTTTTTTATGTAGTTGGATGTCTATTTGAATGGCAGAGGCAATTGGAAGGGTCGAAATATAATTGCTTGCCTTAACGTCATCACCGGCGAGTATGATCCATTGTTGCCGTGGCCCTGCCGCCTGCAGGCGGACATCATTATACGTGATCAGTGCTCGAGTCCGGAAGAGGTGCAGGATTATGTTAAGACCATACATGTTCGAAAAAAAAGCGATGAATACTTTCAGAGCAATCAGTATTTCCATATTCCACACAAAGTGCTAACGAGTCGTAGTTACTTACGCAATGACAGCCTCTTTTTGGAAGTGAAGGTGCACAAGCAGAAATGATTTCAGCTACATTCGTCACAGGAACTCTTTGAGAAAAGAAAAAATTATTAAAAAACTAAAACTGATCCTTGAGAGGACTTTGAAAATCATTCCGATGTACAATACATATAATAACAATGATGGTGGTCCAGTCCTGCAGTTACATTACATTAGACCATGCATGTAGCCGGTAACGTAAGGACCAGCCAGAAAAGGTGGAAAACCTTGCACTAAACTGGACCCATAATTATATAAAAATTTTATATTTTTATTAAAGAATTTGTTTTTTTATTAAGAGTAAAAAATAGTAAATAATATTGAATGGACACATATGCATGCATATGTACACGTATTTAATACGTACAATACATATGATGATTACATCAAAAAGAAAAATATTTTATGTAGAATAAAAGAGAAAAAATAGTAAAATTTAAATGCATACACTGACATTTAATATAGTATAATTATGAAGATTTGAATTTCTTTCACATTATCATTAAAATATTTGATACTTGTCTGACACTTTGTATTTGTAGAGATTTTCCTTGAATTCACAATTTGTAATAATAGTGCAAACTGAGATTTTGAGATAGTTGTATTACTACGACCATTCTGCGCTCTTATTACTGATAAAAAATGCCGGGGTTTTTTTGCCTTAATAAGAAGTGCAAGAAACATTCTTTTTTAATTTTACGCAATTGACCGTAAGAGCTTTTATGCAAAATTCAATTTTAAAAGTCAATTATCTTAAAATAGCCGTTTGATACATACGTCACTTTCGTTTAACAGGACAAAAATACGTCAAATGTTTTTTTTTCAACAGGACAAAATACGTCGTAGAGATTCTATTAAAATTTCTCTCACCATCAAAAAACCATAACGATTTATAATAATAAAATCAGATACTTAGTCAAAGCGTCTTAATAAAATAAAATATATAAGCTTGAAATATACGTAATAGGATTCGATAACTTTGTTAACACAGAATGTGTTTCCGTTGATACATTTATGCATCCCTTCCTCTAGCTGTTGTTGTTTATGTTGTTGTTGTTATTGCGTAGTTGTTTAGAATGTAAGCATTTATTTATGTGGAACGTTGCTCTCCCACCAGCGCGTACAAAGCATGTTTGTAATGCCCTGAGGTATCCCCCTGAAAAAAGAAAAAAATAAACAATAATTTTCACACTTCATCAACGCTTGTTTTTTTTTGGTATGAGTTCTCAATGACTGCGGCTAACCTTTATCCAGCTTTTTAGGCTCTTGCCATACATGCGCTCGAACGCTCCTTTAATGTCAGCCATATCGATCTACAGCGAAAAAGGGGAAAAATTGAAAAATTAATTAAATATATTAAATTTGATTTTAAGCAACAGCGATATAGTACATATACAGCACAGATACCTCGGAGCGAGTGACAACTACACGTATCAATTGTTTATCGTTGGTGCCAATGCCAGCCATGCTTTTGTGCAGACGTGAAGCGAAATATTCGGTTTTATTGTGAACGCATTTGTAAATAGCAATGAGACCTTCCATGATGTCACCGGAAAATTCCTTTTTAATAGCTTTTTCCAGTGAGTGACCGGTCATTTTCTCATACTCTTGGAATATCTACAATAGACAGCTTGAAAGTGATAGACTGTCTTACAGAAATATTTTAACAATATACCAATTTTAATTGCTGATAGTTTCGTTGACATAGTATCATATTGAAAGTGCTTTCATCCGTGCCGACACGAAGCTCACCGGCCTTCAACAGTTCTCGCGCATCAAGTTGTGCGGCTGCTGGGTCCGCATGGCCGCTCTCGTCACGTGCCGCAGTACAAAGTGAAACCAGCAAACGTTTGAAATTGCCAGAAGTTTCAGATTTTAGCTCTGATTCTAAATGAGCACCATACACTAGGCGGTGAAACGCAGGATTCAATATAGTAATTTTATTAATGTAAAGTTTATCGATCCTTCTTACGTCTCAGATATTGATTCTTTATGGTATGTATTTCCATATTGGACAGTGTACACAAGATTTCAATCAATACATCTTCATCAGTGCCAATGCCGCTCATGGCGTCATTCAGCTCGGCACAGTAGAAGTCAACAATAGGGCGCAAAAGACCAACCAGCAGTTTTTCGAAATTTCCACTTGTCTCCGACTTGACATCCTCGATCAGATCCTTGCCAAAATGGGTCTTATATTGCCGTTGAATTTCCTACAATTTAGAAAATTATAATTACAAAAACTATATGTACTAGTTTTCCGGTTATGTACTTTTTACCTGTCGTTGTTCGTTGGAACGTCGACAAATTATATTGATTAAGGTGTTTTCATCGGTACCGAAACCTTTCATGGCTTTACGTAAATCATGAGCATCTTTGACAGGATCAAAATTCTGAGCTGGCAAAACAGTAGGATTTCCCTGAAATAATGTAAAAATGTAAAACAATTCCAGCAAATATTTTCAAGTAGTGTAATGAAAGAGGAAGAAGAAGAAGAAAATAATTGAAAAAATATGAGATGATAAAAGGGAAATGTGTATGTGCATTATTTTTGAGTGATACGAGCACAATTTGCCCCTGAGTCATTCCAAATCCAAATCGGATCAGTATCGTTGGTTAGTAAAGAATTCAAATGCTTTATTTCTAATGCTATGACGCGTCATGACGTTCATGGAAGACTGCGAGCAAATAGAGCAAGAAACTTTGCGATCGGAAACTTTGCAAGTGTATTCATAGGTCTCGTGGACCGCGCTGCTCTATGAACGGAGGAAATGTTTCTACAGTGACGAAATTATCGTGCTCTAAGTTAATTATACGCAACACGAACGAAATGGAAGAGACAATAAAATGCATTCACCGAGACAATAAAATGCATTTTTTTTTTTGGTTATTTTGTGTGTTAATGTTAGATTTTTTGGTAGATAGTTAAAATGATAATAAAATAAAACTATTATTACATGACAAATATAACAGAATTTATGTCATATTCTATAGACATTCGCGAGCATTCGATTGATACTCGTTATACATAGTTTTAGTGTAATAACGGCGGAAGGGTGAAGCGTGTATAAAATTATGTTAAGGAAGAATTGAGCATGAATGAATAAACAACAAAGACACAAACCTCTTTTCGCACAAACAGAGTGTGAGTGGGAGAGTGAGCCTGCCCATAGCCTTGACCTTGGCGATGGGCCAATTCATCGAAGCAATGCGCCATGTTGCTGGCGGGCGATTCGAATCCACTTGGCGTACGCACTGGTTTGTATCCATGATCGGGCGCGTACGACGGATGGTTTGGTGGGTGGCTGTAGTGTGGATTGTGGGAGGTAATGGTGGTGGGTGGATAGGGAGTAAAGTGAGCATTGATGTTGTTCTGTGAATTCATGTGGGCAGCATGAGCCGAAGACAAGGACGTAGAGGTTGCTGGTGGGTAAGGCGCACACTGTTGTGGATTGTGTGGATACGAAGAGCCGGGATAGGCTGCAGTATGAGGATAAGGAGCATGTGTGGTGGATGTTAGTTGTTGCTGTTGCTGTTGCTGGTGGTGTTGTTGTTGTTGCTGTTGATGTGTTGAAATGATGTTAGAGGAGTATGGTATGTTTGAGACTGTCGTGTGTTGTGTCGTGGTATGAGGAAGTGGTTGATAATGAAGTTGTTGTTGTTGTTGTTGTTGTTGTTGTTGATTGTGAGGATATTGGGGTTGCGGTTGTTGCAGTGGATAAGGTGGTTGTTGCTGTTGTTGATGGGTACTAACATGGCCACCCGCAGGCGAAATATGCTGATGATTTGAAGGTGCTACCCAACCAGCGCCAAACGGTACACCCACCGGCATACCCAGATTTGGATTATTATATGGCGAATTGGTTTGTGGCTGTGGCATACCGGAGCCCTACAAAAATTATAGGAATAATTTTTAATTTTTGTGGCTCAAAAAGAACCGTATGCAGAATCTTACTTTATCAGTTCAAGAATATTAAATAACATAGAAGAAGTATTATAAGTTTGTTAATCACAAGAGCATTAGAAAAAGTGGCATTTTCAAAGTCTAGTATCTATCTAGACTGTAGATTCTAGAGGGTGGATGGAAGTTAGGAGGGTCATCCCAAGGTCAAAACATTTCAAAGTCTTAAATCGAAGTAAAGTAAATCTTGTAAATACCGAGCAATGCGCGAGAGAGACTTGTAAATTGTGTATTTTGTAAAATTGTTTTTGAATTTTAAAACCATAAAATTTACTTTTAAAATAATCATGTCAAATTGTTAATTTTACCCTGCTGACTACATAGTAAGAATTTCGGTACATATGCACCTTATATATGTAAATAAGAAGGGCGTTTTTAGTTGCGGTTAAGCCAAAAATTGTAAATTGTTTTCAGTTTTCAAAGTGATTGTGATTGCGTGTCAGACTAAAAATAAAACACATTTATAAAGAAAAACACTTGAAACTAAAAAAATCTCAAGTGTCGCGTAGTGTAACGAGTATTGTTTAATGTTTAATGAAAAATAAATGAATGTGAAAATAGAATACTTATATATATATAGTAGAAGAAAGCAATAATAGAACTTTTCAGTTACTTAAGAGAGTTTGAATTCAGGGGCTGTATATGTATTACTCCATGGTGTAAACTTTTTTCCACTGATCTTGGTCTCTTCTTGATTTAAGTGCCTTACATTTTCGGAACAAAAAGTTCCTCTCCTTTTATTCCTCTCCAATTAACTCAAGATGGACTGATGGACTGCAATCTTGCGAATAAGTCTAATCTTAACGTCAAAGGTCATCTAAACTAGTATTTTTTACGCGATTTTTAACGCGAATTTGTTGGGAACGTCTGTATCGCGTAAAAACAGAATTGGGGTATGCTTACATGAGCCACTCGCCCGCCAAACCAAATCATTTCAATATTCTAAATCATTCTAAAGACTTTTAAGTCTTCTAAAACAATAAAATCTTTGCACAAAAATTAAGGTTTGTGTTTGCAATAGTCTAAATATTAATTATGAAATGTTAAATGCTTAGTTAACACGGAAGGTATAACGATATAACGATTGAATTTGGAAAAGTCGACGCATTCGTTGCAAACATTCTTGTTAGTAAAAATTAGGACTAAAGAGAAAAAAAGAATCAAATTAATAAGAAAGATAATATGATAGATTAGAAAATGTGTATATATATACATATATACATACATATATATTTGAGTCGTACTTACGAAGGGATACATTTTTTATTATTATTATTATTTTTTATTGGTTTCTTTGAGCTGGCGATATAAAAAGGAATTTCCTGAAGCCGACTGAAAGAGAACGAATTCAAATGAATTAGAAATTTTGTATTATTTAAAGAAATACTTCGCTAATAATGATACAAGTAATCAAATTAATAGATATTTACTATAATCAATATTGATATAAAGTGAAAAATAAAAAAAAAAATTGAAGTTTACATTAAAGCCCCTAAAAAAGTAGTGCAAAATCGGTAACGATTTGGTTTATTTGTCTATAAGTAGGTTTCTTATTGTTAACGGAATCATTTTAATAACAACATTTTCTATCAACTTTTTATGTGCTGTTATTTTAATAACCACGTCATCCACATCAACAGCAACATCATTATCATCATCATCGTCTTGCTACTCACTCACTACACTTTCCTGCTGATCTTCTCTTGCCGTCGCAGTGGCGACTTCTCTTTAGCCAACAGTTTCTCTACGTTCGTTATTTAATGCTGCTTAAATTTACTGTCGCATTTTAATTTTTATTTTTTTTTTGTGCCAGTAATCACTGAAAACTCCTTGAGGGAACTGAAAATTAAACGATTCACTAAATTTATTTTATAAACGGTTATACATTTCGAGTTACGGAAAGTAAAGACCTCCGTTTGGCAGCTGTCAAATGTCAGTGTCATCCGAACTAGCATTTGTTTAGTGGAAGGTTTACCATTTTACAATAGGGATCAATTTACCATCGAACAACGCGTTAATTTCGTTAAAGCATTCTAATTGAAAACATTGCCGCTATGAGCCGTAGTGTTGAGGACGACCCAATGATAAAGGACTTCTTGTTGCCTGAAATTTTTACTGGTAACCTATTATTATTTTATTGTTATTCGTTTGCTATACACTCCGTCGTGACGGTCCCTTCGTTTTACTTTTTGTCTATTGACTATTTAAAACGATAAAAATTTCGAGACGAGAGATGAAAGGGCTTTGGTTTATAACTACGCATATAAAGCTTCAAAATTCATTTAAATAACATATATGTATGTATGTAAAAAAAATCAAACCCATGAAAACAAAACTTAGCTTTGGTTTATAAAGATACCTGTCAGATAATTAATTGTACTTCATGAAAGAAATTCCAATGAAGATAATCTTTAACATCAGACTTAAGAAATATGTACGAAAAATCGTATATACGTTGTACATAAACTGTACTCTCTTCTTACAAGCTTCTTTATATGGATATAAGTTTATTTAAACGCGCTCATGTTAAAACCACGTCAAGTTTTTTATTACATATATTAGAAATTAAAACAAGTTTAATTTTAACTCAAAAGAGTTTGGCAATGTTCAAGTTAAGATGTTTATTTATTTAAGATCCATTTAAAGAGGAAATAACATATCGTACACAAGTAAATAAAAATTTCAGTTCAGTGAACATTTACGCAAGCTTTTTATATATAAAACATATGTATATAATGTGTAATGGACTGTTTGCAATGGCAGATATAAAATGTCTATTGTAAACAGTAATTTGTTATCTTTTGTATGATTAGCCCAGCGCTGGAGGCTTATAAAATTCATGATTATAAATAAACATTTGATGGCAGACATTTTTATTATTTTATATTTTTACTTAAAATCATTGTTCATCATTTACCGCGTACAATTTTTCAAAATATTTTTTTAACACAAGTTGTATTGAAATCTAAATTTTGTTAAAAATTTCTAAATGGATTTGATTACCAGATGAATCATGAACTGTGGCAAAATTAGCTCAGGCTGTTAGATTACAGTTAGGGGCCGGCACCGGTACGCGAATCGGCGATTGAGAAAGAGTGGTTGGTCTAAGGTAGTTTAGATATAATATTAAATATAATTATAGAAAATCGTTAAAAATAGCATCCAGAAGTGATAATAAAACGATAACAAAAAGCGCCACTGTTAGCGCCACATTCAAACGCGAACAGAGCCCTAGCAGTAAAATTAGGAGGCTTAAAATATTTAAAACAAAATGACGAAAATCGCATCCAAGTCTAATTAGAACCAATTTTTATTTTGCCGACTGTTTCCGGCAGAGATAAGGTTTCCGGGACCAATATCAAAAAATTTTCCAATAATAATGAAATAAATGCGCATGTACGAGTATTATTGAAAGGACACCACAGTAGTTTATCGATGACATTGTCGTCGATGAAATCTTGTAAGACAAATTCCTATTTAACGGCAACATTTTTCTTTGGCAATATGTTTAGGGACACAGTAAAGCAAACTCATGCGAATAGTGTGAGGTACAATGTCCTGCAGGTTGTCGTGCAAGCAATCAAAAATTTCAAATTAAGCATAGCAAGAAGCATTTGTTATTGTTATTATTATGTCGAAGGCAACATTGGAAAAGTATGAAAACGTATGAACGTATGAAAATGTCTTCGATGACCAACATAGGCTTGTCTTGCAGATGTCCTCAACGACGAGCCTACGTCGTGCAATATTCTACGAAGATGTCCATGGGACATCTGGGCTACTAAGGTAGCATCACTAGCTGTTTCTGTATAGGAGAGAGTAGTAGTAGGACATTTTAAATAAAGAACTTTTTGATGCTTGTACTATGCTATAACTTCTAATCGAAAGTCGTCGGCAAACAACTCCTAATGGCTGTATAATTTTATTTACGTAAGAATTATCGCAGAAAAGTAGTAAAATCCAGACGAACAAACTACATACATACATACATATTCTTTAATTGTGCCTTATTTTAAACCAGAGTTGCTGTGCGTACACTTTATAAAACGTAGACTGCATAGTTTTTTGGTGGAATGTAAAATTCCAGTAAGAATGAAATAAAAAATGAAATGACTCACTTCACCAAAATAAACAAAAGAAACGCACAAGTCTGGTTGGAAAAGGCAAGGTTTGGACAAATTTGTGGTGAAATTTAACGCGATAATTAGAAAAATCGACACTTCTACTAGCGTATAAATAAATATGTATAATGTAATAGCTAACACGAGATTGCAATATAGACAATAGATACTAAACTAAAACAACTAATAAAATCTATTTGAAAGACCAACATACCACTTGAATAAAGAATGGTAAAAGTAATTACAACAGCTTGAACAACTTCAGAATATGTTCCGGAAAAACTTGTTGCGCGAGAAAAGTAACTTGGAAAGGCGTTGTAAAATGCCACGGAAGCGCAAATAAAAATGTTAAATCATTTACTGAACGTTTCACTGTGTTGCTGCTTCGTTTCTATTTTCTGTTTTGCCGTATTTTCAATTGTTTCGTGTGGGTGTGTACCGTCACAAACAAATGGTAAGTAATTTATTTTCAATTGAACAACAAAAGACTTGATTTTTTTCTTTGCTTTTCCCGGTTTCCTATGTCGTGAATATCTGCAATACCTCTACCAAAGCTAACCGAACGACGCATAAAATTCAACTGAAGTGTCATGGGAAAATTTGTTAAATAAATAATTTCTACAACTTAGGTTCCACCGATTGTTGGTGGAAACTTGGGTTGGTGAGTTCTACCGCTGAGAATGTAATGAGCAATGTCATTTTTGACATTTCTTAGCGATAGATGCCTTCGCCGCCTTGGTTCTGTTTACAGCTTCAAATTCGACTGAAGGGTCTTAGGAAAATTTTTTTCAATAAATACTAAATATTTCTACACCGTATGTTCTTTGGTTTCACCAAATTTATAATTATATTTCAAACTTAAGAACAACTCCCAGCTCCGATTCTTTTTCATTTATTTTTACCGTTAGATGTGATCGTTAGTACCGGATTGGCAATTTTTTTCGCGACGGAAGTCAGCCATCTTGGATTTAGAAGCTTTTATATAAATGCCACTAGTAAAAGCTTAATTTCTCTGTAACTGAGTTATCGGGACGGGTAATATAGCGCTTGAAAGTTATTTTTACTACCTACCATTTATGTTTATTTATTTAGGAAATACTTTTTAGTCAATCTCATAGCGTTTAAAGGGTCTAGGAAGGGTAAGAGCTATTACAGAAAAAAAGTAAAATAAATGGGGTTAGGACCTGTGCTTCAGTCATGCCATGTAATTTTTATTCTTTAAATTTTAATTAATAAATAAAATCACTGCCATAAAATCAAAAAAGAATTTTTGAAAAAGACTTTTTCTATTTTCAATGACCAAATCGATTCTTGACAGCATATGAGAATTAAACATACCTCTTTCCAAACTTAACCTCACTTCAATCAAATAGCCGTCTAAAACAATCTTTTTATGTTTACATTCTATTTATTTGGAAGAATATATTTAACGGAATACGTAAAAGAATTTTAATTAAAAGTTAAAAATGAGAGAAACACCACTTTCCACTTGCGAGAAGAACTTTGTACCTCGAGCCATCAGAGAAAATCATGTATATTGCTGGAATCCTTTACTACGCTACGCACACACACTAACTTTCTGCACTTCTAGCGTCTTGATGGTAGGAAAAATGACGAATTCAGACAGATTAAAATTAATTTTGGCAATGATTGGGGCAGTGTAATTGTGTCTCTGGGCGAAACAAAGGTATTGGCCCAGGTTTCGTGTGAATTAGGTTTACCGAAAGCCACACGACCCAATGAAGGTTTGATGTATATAAATGTAGAGCTTGGTCCCATGGCGGCACCGCATTTCGAAGCCGGTCGCAATTCTGAACTTACCGTACAGATCAATAGAACTCTTGAGCGTACTTTCAAAGATTCCCGTTGTGTCGATTTGGAGTCTTTGTGCGTGACTGCAGAGGATCGCGTGTGGATACTGCGTGTCGCCATCAATGTTCTCAACCATGAGGGCAATCTGATAGGTAGGTTCTAGCACAACCCTATAGTGGAAAGCTTATGAAGGTGTGTTATTTAGATTGCTGCTCGATAGCTACATTGTGCGCCTTGGCTCACTTCAAACGTCCCGATGTAAGTGTAACCAATGACGAAGTCAAAATACATTCAGCTGCAGAAAAGGAACCAATTCCAATGGTGCTACACCATTACCCCGTGTGTGTCACCTTTTGCACATTTAATGATGGGTACCTTTAGCGATGTTGATTCTGTGATTTTACAATTCAAGAATTTCATGTTTGCAGAAAAATTGCTATTGCTGATCCCACAGCCATAGAGGAGCGCACTGCAGAATCACAAATAATCTTTGGCTTGAACTCATTTCGCGAATTATGCTGTCTGAATCTAGGTGGTAGCACAATGACCAGTTCCGTGTTGCTCTTGCAATGTGCAAAACGTGCCGCCCAACAAGCCAAACTTGTGGTGGACTTCGTTAAAAAAGTGCTCGAAGCGGATGCAGCAACACGTGAAGCTGATGAAGGTGTTAGTTTCACCGAATGCATTCGTCTAAACAAAATTTCTTCCTTGGCTGAAGATCGATTAGCTCTAAAACTTCGACATTTTAGTTTTCAAAGTTGCTACGAAGAGGAGCAGAAACAATCAAATGCTATTACTGATGACGAACCAATGTGCAGCTCAGTGGGGAGAACCGATGGTAAAACTGAAGTCAAATTTTCTTTTTTTTTACCATTTAGAAATCCTATTCTCATATGTGCTGCAGTTATTTCAATCGATGCTCAGACTAGAGTATTAAATTCGGAAAACTCAAACATTAAATGGGTTCCTGACGACGATGATGATGATGAAGAAATGAATATTGTCGATATTGACTCGGACAACAATATTCAAGCAGATGATATTGAAGGGGACGAGGGTTTGGCGCATCAAGTTGAAAGTGCTCTTAAACATAGCAATACACGCGCTAATCAGCCAATAAGTAAACAGAACCGGAAGACATCGTTGCCGTTTAGCCAAACAAATATGCCGCATAACTACAGTAAAAGAATTATTAAAGGCGAGACCAAAGTTATAACATTTTGCTTTTTTACAGTTATCTCAAGCAGCAGCGACAGCGAGGAAGAGGCCAAAATAATTTTATAAGATGAAACTAGGCTTAAAAGGCAAAATTTTTTTTGAAAAAATCAATATATGGGATAAGAAATTATGTCAAAAACCTCTTTTCTTGTTTTATAATAAATTCGTTTGAATATTTTACTGATTACGAAGTGGATTGTTGCTAGAAAGATTCTTTGGTGGTTTTTTAATGTAAAGTTAGGTCTTAAAAATTACATGAACTCGATTTTGAAACTAAAATAAAACTCAAGTACCCCAAGAAAAACTTTTCTATTTATTTTAATAATAATATTGCAATATTGTTATTTTTACAATTCATAGAATAATTAAACAACTAAACGCACACATTAGAAACTACACTTGTTAGCACGTATGTACGTATGTAGCTTTTGTAAATAAAACTGATTAGAATTTAGCTCTACGAACTATGTACATAATTCTAAAACCAAGTAACATTTGTTTTATGAAGCATAGAGAAGTTGTTTAATAATAGCTTGAATTCGATCAGCTTTAATTTTCTAAAAATTTTCTTAAATATAATTATTTAAAACTGGACGAGTAAGATTTCAAGTGTTTGTAAGATACAGTATGCTGCTGATGACCAAAACTGACGAATCAAAACAGATAAAAAAATGAACTCACATTCTTAAAAATTATGGATTAAATTTATCGTTTTATCATTCAATTCAAAAATATGCAACACCTTTAAAAGCATAAATATAAGATGAAAATCTTTGTTCCATAAATGACTGACTATTAAAATATTGAATTACAATATACATATGTAGCTAAAATTTATAGAATTAAAATTTTGCCACTTACCAACTCCTGCTCGTTTGAGCGCGGGTTTATTATTATAGTTTTCTAAAACCAAGGGAACGCGTTCAAAATCAGCGAAATTGGCATATGAAATAACTTTAAACGAAACTTGAAATTAATATCTTAAAACGAGTTAAACTTATATGAATGAATGCAGATCGATAGATCGATGGACAAGCACCATATTGCCGTTTTTTCTTTACTCGAACGTTTGCAAAGCATTCAAGTTGTATCATTTCCGATGCCATTCTTTTGATCCAGTTTATTCGAATTCGACTTAACCATGTAGACAAAGTAAGTGATGATCTCCTTTTCTTTAATGGGTATTGTTTTAAAGTGTTTCATTATGGTCTGCAAGAAAAGATAAAGAGGTTTTATAGAAGAGAAATGAAGTACTGCTCGTTTCAAGGCTGGTTCCTTTTTTTATATATATATATAATACATATTAAAATGGCCAAAAAAAACCTGTCGCTTTTAAATTACTAATAATAAGTTCGACCTTATTAGTATTGATGGCCTCAATCCACGAACATAATGTCAGTTTTCAATGATTTTCCTAATTTTTTTTTGTGACTTACATCCGCCAGTTGAGCACGCTTCATGCCTGGCCGCGTTTGCACCTTGTAGTGACGTTTATACCGACGCAAAGTGTTCACCTGCAGTTGATAGAGATCAGGTACCTCTGGTAGGTCAGTATCTGTCTCGTTGCTGTCATCCTCAGAGTCCTTCCGGCGCCGTTTGGTACGTGCCGATTGTATGCGTCCCTTATGATAATCGCAAATGTAGATGTGTTGCGCCTGCAGAGGAGATTTCACTTTCGTGAGTTTGTTTGAACAAACTGTATTGATCAGACTATTGCTGATTGAACTTACCGCTGGGTCACTGCTAAGCTTCAGTCGCTTCTGCGACACCGTCTTCTGGATGCGTTTGCTGTATGAGGCATAGCCGGCTGGATTGCGGCAACGTTCATTGTCATCGACAAGGCAGCACGTCTGATCCGTATGGCCACCCCGCGAGTCTTCCTCACCTGTGCTAAAGCCGTTGTTCATCTTTCACGGAGGTAAGACAATTTCTTAGATTGAAAGATCTAAGTTTTTCAAAGAAATACGCTTCACAAGAACTTATTCGACTTATACTTTGTTATCTGCTCACACTTATGTTTCATTAATCTTTATTGGAATTTTTACTTTCTCTGGGAGTTCCGTCCACCAGAAAAAATTAATATTTTTCTAATTACGTATTTATTTTTTAAAGATCTGTCTGTTCTTGTTCCTCGTACACTTATTTCACATTTATATTAGATAAATATTTTTTGCCAGAAACCTTTGAGGAGAACAAACATCACAAAGTACGTATAGAAAGATCCTCCACAAAACGCGTCTCATAGGCCAAAAAGCAGTGAACACAAATTATGGATATGGAAAATGCGAATGAATGACCAAGAATTATTGAAGACGTCAATTATGTGTAATAATGCCAGATGGATGTCAATGTCGTCATTCCCATGTTTTTGTGTCAATTCCACAATTTGCTGGGTTGACGAATATGACACTAGCCGTATTTCTTTTGACGCGGGTACACGCTTGGGAAAAATTTTGTATTGAAAATAAGCGGGTAGCCGCTAACTTAAGCGGTGATAGTTATCGACGCTAAATCAATAAGCGGGGATAGAATACAGTGCAGTCAAATCACAATACAACATTTGTATTGAATTGTATTGAAAAAGATTCGTAAGCGGGGATGCTCGTTTTATTTTTCACGACGATAATAATTGTGTACCCGCGACAAAAAAATACGACTACTCTTCAATTGTGCGAAAACATTACAAACATTTTCAAGAAATTCTATGCAAATATGCAATTTCGTAACAACAATGAGAAGCTAAAATGTCTAAAAAGACTAAAAAATCTATTATTAATTTATCACTGTACCGTTAATACACATTTTAAATGCACACAATTATCGGTTATCATCATCGGTTAAAAACATTATAATATATGTATAATAATAGGATTACTTCCTACTCCAGGAAGGATTTGATGTTTGGCGTTATGGCAGCCCTGAATATGTGACAGCTGCAGAAAAACTAAAAAAAAACATGTAACGAAAACGCAACCCAAAAGGGAGTTGGAGTAGCTTTCTGATTAAGGTGAGTTACACCATTCCGAACGTAAAATATCATTACACCCTGCAAACATTTTTGATCGCGTAACACCCTTTTGGGGAATCGCCAGGTAGTTTAAAAACCACTGCGGACGAGGTAATTTTTGAATCTGACACGATTCTTTTATTCTATGAAGTTGTTCCCTCATGGAAGATTTCCCAAGAAGATTCTTCCAAGGTTCTGTAGGGAGAGTAGGCTGCTATCTATTACGAAAAGGCTTCTGCGATTAGTTCGGAAGAGTCTTCTACTATATACGAGTATGTATATAACGTGGGTTGGTATTTTGCGTCTAGATTTAAGTGCTTAATATGATAATAAGATATGGGACGTATACATATATTTTCTGATTTCCAACGTTTCTCCATAGGTTCAAACAAACGAGTTTGTAAATCAAGGAAAAGTACTTTTACAAGATGATTAACCTGAACGATAGATGGCAAGGGCAAAGTCTTCATTAAAAACATAGCCCGATTAACTAACATTCGTCGAAAATTACTATTTATAGTTACTATTTAACTGATAGATATCAATTTGCTCCATACACAGGCAAATAAGTCTCCCGGCTTTTTGGCTTACCGAAGTAGCGACTTTTTAATAAGGCGTTTCTAAGAAAACAGAACAACTTGGCAAAAATGCCCCAGATATAGGTAATAATGGCACAGATTATAAAAATCAATCAAAATAAAAAATCATAAATAAAAATAAGTTCAGTAAAAAAGTAATTAAAAATTTTTAAAAGTACATATTAAAAAAGTAATAAATAAAAAAAAGTTCAGAAATTTACCACTAATATTTTTCTGCGGTAAATTAATAGGTAATTAAAGCAGGGATTTACTTAAAAATGAGAAAAATTTATTTCATAGTTTATCTTTCTTAAAATAAGATTTCAAATTAAATCAAATTAAATTAAGATTATCATCCTTTTAGAAATGTTGAACACTCTTTCATATCAGACTCATGAAATCATTTTGTTTTAAACCAAATTCTGCAAATGCGGGACTTCGACTTCTAGATCGCTATGTTTGCATGTGTTAAAATCCAAGGTAAGTAGGCGGTGATGCGCTTATAGACAGCAGGCACACCGCCGTTGCAACCGTAGCTTTGTGTGGACGATAATACACCAAGTAAAAGGCCGGTTTTCTCATCTACGAGTGGGCCACCCGAATCACCAAGACATGGTGATCCTCCGTTGACGGTCTCAGCGCAAATATCATTATCGTGGATGGGATGATATCTTAATAACCGAGAGCATTTTTTATTGCTTATAACCTTTAAACGCACCCACTCTAGATCTCTAACGACTGTGCTCTGCCCACTATCCGCACCCCATCCCGTCGCTATAGCAGAGTGGTTGACAAACTTGCTACCAGCACATGGAGGTGCACACAAAGGCAATAAAACATGTTTAACAGTTGCACCGTATTTGATTCGTGGTATTCTCAATAGGGCTATATCGTCTACGTTGGAGTTGTTCCAGTTTTCATGTATGATGACGTCTGATCTCTCAACTATGAGATTGTATAGAAAGTGGCTGTGGCTCGTGTTGCCCAAACGTACCATTATATAAGACTCTTCCGTTCTGAAAATATTAGAAACTTTAAAGTTTATTTCTTCTATACAAAGTGAATACTCTTCTATACTCTTCCAAACAGTGGGCAGCTGTCAAGACGAACGTTCTACTAATCAAAACTCCACTACAAAAAGTTGTAGCACTAGCTGATCGCACCTCGATGGCCGCCTGGTACGTAAATTCTCCGACCGTGGCATTTGCGCCGTTATAAATTCGACCAATAGCGGCCTCTGCCGCAAGAAGGTCGAGAACTAAGATGAATACTGTGATTAAAAATTTCATTACTAGGCTTCCACTCAACTGTACGTAATTGAAACTAATAACTGACGACGCAGCATTAATAGGAAGCCCTTTTATAGCGGTATTGATTGGTTAAGTTCGGTGGGAAGTAATTAAGGTCGTTTCTTAATTTGTGATATCAAGAAAAGATAAAAAACTAGTCGCATATTTCACGCGGATACAACAATAAAATGTGGACAATATTAAATTTTCGATAAACAAAATTAAGTACGTATTAATATAAAAGCAACTGCAATAAAAATATTAGTTATGACAATCACACGTTTCACTCACTACAAAAATGCGGCCTTATTAAAATTGTCGATAAAAAAATTAAGAACATTTAAAAAGCAACGTCAATAAAGATAATAGTTATGATAATCACATGTCTCATTCATTGCGAAAATGCGGCGTTACTAAAATCTTCGATATAAAATATTATTAAAATATTAAAAACCACAGTAATGATATTGATAACTAATAATAATCTAATATAATAATCGTTGTTTCAATTTTAAAAACGGAGGTTTCTTAACAATGTTCATATTAGCGTCGGCGTACCCTCAAATTTCCACCTTTTAAGATTTATCCACTTCTCGTAATTTAAATTTGTAATCTCAATATGTACAGGTATATTATGATTAATGCATCATTCATCATTCCCGATCTTTTTTGTAATGAATTTGCCAAACAAACATGCTTGGACCGTTGTTAGAGCAAATTAGGAATATATCGGGCTACAACGGAAAATTGCAGATTAAGTATTTTGGCGCCCGTCGCAGAGTTTATCTTGTTTTTCCCCCAAAGATGGTGTTTTTCCACATGTTGTTTTGTATTTTAGATTTTGTTTCCATATTCACTAGTTAATTTTCACCACGAATTATTTAGGAGTTTAATAAGCGAAATTTGGAAGCATCTTTCTGCGTAAATACTAACGAGTGTACCAACAACGAGCGTAACCACAAAAGGTGTTGCCAACCGCTTACACAAGCTCAAAACGAATTTTATCTAGTACCAAGTTGGGCTCTAATATTTCCTTCGATTCCACCACTCATTCGTTCGCTAACCGTTGTCGCCGTGGGAGCCGATTTTGGCCGTGCCTTCTCTTGATTTATCGCCGTTGTGTACACAAATAAAAATTTATTAAATAAGACATTATAATTATAATGCCTAAAAAATAACATCAAACGATCTTTAACAGATAAGTGAAAAGAATAAATTTTATAATAAACAAAGGAGAGAAAAATATAAAGGGGCAAAATTGCAAAGTCTGAAAAGAAAAGAAAAAGTAAAGCAATAAGAAAGGTTTAGAATTCTGTGGAGTTTGTGTGTGCGTGTGAGTGCAGTGGAAATAAAAATTATTGCTACAGTGACAAAAAAAAGGAATATGGCAGCCCTTAACAAATTCACAAAAAGCTTATCTGCCGATGAAAGGTCTGAGATTCAGGAGAAATTCCTAGAAGTAAGTGTTTTATACTAAAAATCGAAGAAGGAAAGGAGAATATTTAAATGTTATAAACTCTTAAACCGCTAAGATTAGGTTAAGGACGAATTTAGGTGCTTTGCAGATAGTCTTGTAAATGAGTCATGATGGTTTGGCTGAGTTGTGTGGGTTTTTCACGATTGGGGTTGAATCACTGAAGGATCCGATTAAAGATTGGGAGTGGCACTTAACCCAAGTACGAGGAAAGGCCTTAGATATTGAACCGTTCATAGCAGTAAGCAGTAAGCAGTCCACTTTATCATTATGAGAGGGGAGCCATGCTGTTCAGCAATGAGCAAGAGAAAATGAACCCGGATTGATTTCTGTTCATAGACTGCAACGTCACACCCTTGCGCCGACGCCTGAATGGAAAGTGAAACTACTGCAGGGTTGAAATGCAGACTGAATTGGCCGTCGACGATGCGGTCTGTCTACCCCACCGAGATTTACTGATGGTATGATGGCACGATGAAATCACATGCCATCCAAGGCTGCCAGCAGGCGGACGACATCTTTACTGTTTGTGTAGGATGCGCGTATAATATATGTAATAAAATGTGCTCTTTAAAGACACCATTCTTTAAAAGGGCACGCCATCGCAAATTCATGAAAGAACTAAATATGTATGTAGAATTAATCGAAAAAGTAGCAATGGCAGCGTCTTCCTCGCGGGAGGCTTCTTCTTCATGGTACTGGCGATGAACTGCTAAGGCATGTGCGTGATTGTGTATTTTACGGCATTCCAAAAACAAGTGTTTTAGTTGAAGGGAATAATAACGATATTAATTAGGCTTTTTAGCAACAACTACGTTTGATTTCAGTAAGAAATAAGAGTAGGTTTTATGTTCTCTTGCCCTAACAAATGACTTAAATGCAAAGAAATACGAGTAGAATGATATCTGAGTTCAGATGCTTTGGCATAATGAGAAGGGTATGCTTGGAATCTGTAAAGCGGAACGCACCAAATAATATCAAATCAAATGCATTACACATTAAAATGGATAAGAAAGGAATCGACAACTTACAGCTGCAGAAATCTGACTCACACAGGGTGCATTCTTAAATGACCCACGCATTGATTTCTATAAACTTCCCAGTGGTAAATATTGCCAAGGCCTTTGAAAATCATCGATAATTACTTACTGATTTTTGCGATGGATTTCAAACTACAGGTAACCCCCGTATAACACGACACGTCTATAATACGGTCCGAGAATGAAGTAAAACCCTCGTACAACATGAAATGTAATAAAAACTATTAAAAGCGAACTTTATACAAGCCTAGACCTTTGTTTATGCGTAGATCCTTCAAATGAAAGGATCTAAGCATAAAAGTTTAAAACAAAACTTCATAAGTGGCTTAGCACCATATAAGAGAATTTATAAAGATCTTTTAACTAAAAGCAAGCAATCTAAAATAAAATAAATTTTTGTTGTAGGCTACATACATATTTATCTTATATTTATATAGTAGAACCTCTATTTATTTTCTGAAGATCATTAAAGGGAGGAAATGGTCTTTTATAGTTTGGCACTAATTTCGAATTTACCGTTTCCGTTAGTGACCGTAGTCAGACCGTTTTGTCAGGTCAGATAGCAGTCAAGTTTGCAGCTTAATCATGTTAAGCTACGAATTCATAGTACGTAACACTTTGCAAAGTGAATCTTTTCACTTGTTTTACTTGTGACTGCAGCAACGAAATCCCAAAAGAAAATTCTACAAAAACAGAAAAAATTTAAATACGAAAATAACTGAGTAACAACTGCTGAGTCATTGAAATTGCTATCATGAGCTGGTTATGAAAAATTTGTAAACTCACTTTTGTTCAACTTCACAAATGAAGTCTTGTTGTTGGTGCAAAGAAATAAAAATGAATGAGAAGAGAATGAAATCGGAAAAAAGAGACATACATAAGTTTAAAAACGTAAAAGAAAATAACTAACGAAGAGAAGAAATAAGTACACATTGTTGATTTGATTGCGCGTACACGCTTATTAATTAAATATGTATCAACAATAGTGACAATAATAATAAAAAGCACTAAACGCTGTCTTATCCCACAGCAGAGCAGGCCTGAGCGTCAACAGCATCAACAAAAGCAACAGTCACAGACAGCTGCGTTGTATGTAAAATTTTAACAGCAAATACATTATTTAAATTACGAACAACAAAAACAGAAAATGTAAAAACAACGTAAGCGCTTCCAGAGTCGTGTCATTTTGCCATAAACCATGCTGTCTTTTATTAATCAATAATCAATGACATTATGTATCGCTGTCATTGTCAACATCATCTTCGACAAAGGCTTCATCAAAGGCTTTCGTAAAGAAAAATAGTTTAGGTTAATTCCGTACGATTTTGTAAGACCTTGTAATTTTTTAAAAAAGTTTTCGCCAAAAGCCAAAAAAGCAAAATTTGTAAATAAAATATAAACGATAATGTAATCTCTTATTGCCATGACTCATTATTGACTCAGTTTAAAAGCAGTCGTTAAACCTAAGTATCGTACTTTAAACCGGTTTTCAGTGTTCTCGTATTACAAAAATTGTCAATATGTATTTGCGTATTGGTTGTATTTACTGTACATTTACTTTTTTAATTACTCTTACCTTTTAAATTAAAGACAACAAATGAAATTTCACTTAATTTCATAAAATACGTTGCTATATTTCATTTAACATTTTTCTGAATGTTTTTATATTTGTTCGATTTCATATCTGAGTGTCTTTAATGACAATGAATTTATTAAGGTTTTGGAACGACTCCAGTTTATTGGAAAAAGTTATGTGGGCCGACCGTTACGTTACGCCCACCATTTTATCCAACTTTAATTTTTTTAAGAGTATTAAAAAAGCGTGATGAATGCGGAAGAAAGCTGGAGAAGCGAGAGAATCACCGATTGTCGAAGGTGGCTTTTGTCGATATTTCGATTATCTTCAGTAATTATAAATCCTTTTAATACAAGTATTTTATTTGTACAATTAGTTGTATGTTGTCGTATTACTCGTGTGTCCGCCCACAGCCGAAATGTATTCTTATTATTTTAAATTACTAAAATTAAAAATTATTAAATATTTAAAATTTCTATAATCACTATTAAAATTACTAAAATAGATCAATAGATTAATAATATTACTAAATTATTAAAATGACAATAATCTATTTATTAATAATTGTCTTTCAATTATTTCTAATAACTTGAAGCGAGATTCATTCATTCTGCCAAGTTTTTATTTGTTCTAATTAAGAGCTGACAGCAGAGTTGGCAGCACTATTTTGTGCACTAGTCCATGCGGCTGATCCATTTGCTCTATTGTCATGGCGTTTGCCAACGCCTAATGTGGATAGATCAGCAGAAGAAGAAGAAGAGGCGGAGAAAAAGAAGGGATTGTCTTGTTTAGTCAATGAGCCAAAGAGCAGCTAGTCGACTGAGCTGGTGTCCAATCTGGTACACGATTTTCCTGCAGCTGCGCGCATTATTAATGGTGAAAGTTTTTTTTATATTTTTGTTGTTTTTATTTTTTTTCGCTTTTTTCCTTTTGATTTTGTTTTTGAAAGAGTAAGAAATGAAATAAATTTCTTTGACTTCAGCTTAATTTTGTTTAATTTAGAGTAATTGAATGTGATTTAAACAGAGTTTCAACGGATTAGCGTCTTTCTTTCTTTCTTTCTTGCTCTAGTGATTAAATGCAGCGACAATATATATCGGTTTAACTAAAGGGTCTTTCAACAAGAAGTGTAATTTTAAATTTATTATGATTTTTTAATAGTTTAATTCAGTGCGGATCGATGTGTAGCGATCGATATCTAAAGACCTGATTTTTACTTCTTAAATGACCTCACACTGACAGTTGAAAAATAACGCGAAATTTAAAATGACACCTCTTGTTGAAAAACGCTTTACAGTGCAATGAAGCGGTACAATTTTGTAATGATTATTAATATTAAGATGCAGTAGCTGGAGTAAAAATTTTCATTTTGATTCAAATGCGAAACTCGTTCGAATATCGAAAATCTATCATGATATACATATGTTACTTATTACGCTACGATAATGTACTCTCTGTTCACGAATGACATAATGGTTACCTGATCAAAGTTCATTTCGCTTCTCACCTTGATTACGCGGCGTATTATTACTTACGTGCCGTAATCGCGTCTAACGAGTCGTTAGAGAGCCGTTTGAAAAAGATGGTGAATAAAGATAAATCATAAGAAATCAATCGTTTGCATTCATAAATTTATTTTGGATAAGAAACATTGAGTTCTATGATCAAGTTGTAACGATTGTAATATTGTTATTGCTATTTGGAAGGCCAACAAAATGTCTACAAAAAGTCTGCTTTCAAACAAGTTACTTTTCAGCTATTTTATTTTCATCCATGTTATGTACTCGTTTCTTCGGACTTTAAATCATTAACAGCTATTAGCCTTTATAAGCATTTTATTAATTTATAAGCAATCTGCTACTATTGATTGTTTTAAATGCTTTCAAACAGAGCCCATTCATTTAAAGCAATCACTTCAAGTGTGACGCCTGCAGTTTATTGAACTTGCGTTGTTTTTTGTTACGTTCCCTTTATTTCCTTTGGTCACTGCCATTATTGTGTATTGCTCGTAATTGACTGAGTATATTTACGTTATTTATTTTTGTTGTCTCCTTTCGATTAAGATTTGTTTTCATTACATTTTTCTCTTTGCTTGTTTTTATATTTAAAGTTATTTTCTTTGTTTAGTCGAAGTAAATTGCTACAATTTGGGGCGCACTTTAAAGTGCGCTCACTCACTCACTTTGTAGGCGCGTTTGACGTTGTTATACGTCAACTTTGGTTATCTTTGGTGTTGTCGAACTTTTGCTTATTTTATGGCAATTTACTGTCATACTGTCATTAAAATTTCATTACTGTCATTTTACTGACTTGGTTTGATCTGCGAATATTTTAGCACTGCTAATAAAATTATAAAAACGAGTATAAATATAAAATTTTAAAATATGTTAAAATTTGTATAACTATAAAAAAAATGCTGTTGAGTTTCGGTTTTGTTTTCACATTTTTTTTTTAAACGTTAGACTTGAAGAGATGTTTTTTAATTGAAAGTTCAACGATTGAAGCTATTAATTGTTGTTAACTATTAGTGATTTATTAACATGGTAATAAATGAACATTTATTTAAGTCGAAATCTATCTAGGTTTCACGTAAGCATTTTAAAACTTATGTATCGTTCTTAGCCAAAAAAATCCAGTTATTAAAAAATCCCTGCAAAACTATATCAATTTATTCTAAAAAAATTAACTTTGAAAGGTGATAGTGTGAATAATATACTCGCGTTTGCCGTCGCCATTTTGACTGCCCTTTTAACGATAAAAACTTTTCATTGCTCTCACATGATTCATGATTCATGACTCGTAATTTATGCACTAAGCCAGTGACACACTTTAGTTACATAATTTAACAATCGTCGACTCTTGACTCCGAATAGAATTTATTCCATTTGTCGAATTCATGGCTTTAAGTCGTAAAATTGTGCAATTGCAGCATTTTCCGGGAAGAAAGTTTTTCCAGACCAATTTAGAAACGCCCGCTCGTATTATTTTATTTATTGTACTTTATCGACGTTTTGCTATTTGTTTAATGCTTCATTGACAATAATAGCAATGGCAATGTTGGCTACAAATTGCAACATTTAACTGCAGAAGTGTTTTCACGATCTGCCGTAAAACGTGATAAGCATTGAAAAGAGCAGTTCGTAGTTCGTACTTAGTTGTGTTGGTGCGACTGCGGCGACTGTGCGACGGCCATGATCATTTGAGCCGAATCCTGCATACCAGAAGATCGTTCGTAATAACAAACAATAACACTAACAATCACACAATCACCATCCTCATAACGATGATCTGATCATCGGCACTAGAGTTAGAGAGACCATGGGTTAAGAAACGTGTTAAGCCTACAGAGCAGCTGAAACAACAACAACAACTGCGACGACTATTTTGAATGCATGGCGGCGATATTGACGCTGTTGCTGTTACGCTGTTTACGATGGCGGCGAGTGCTCTACTATCGACGACGGCAAACCCAAGTCGATTTTTTGGTCTACTTAACAATGGATTGATGTGAACAAAGGTGCTTGCCTGCATATGCGCTGCGTCGTCGTTAATGCTGCAGATTAAGCAACCAAGTCATCACGCAAGGACGCAGGAAAGCTTGTGCGTCATTCGTTTACTTTTCATTGTCATTAAATATTCAATTTATCTTCCAATGGCTTTTCATTTCTTCTCTATAAATAAGCTGCGGTTATAAAATTCACTTGTTTCACTTTCATTGCACTTGTATTCATTTTGCATTTTAAATCTTTGTAAAAATCAGGAAATATATTTAAAAGTTTTTAAGAAAAAGTTGAATTTCACAAAAGAGGAGTTCTACATAATTTCTGGGATCGTTACTATTAAAAACGAACAAAACGTTAATTTGAAAAGTTATAAAATTTATACTTATGTAGTACATAATTTATTTTTAACAATAAAATTCGATTAAGGAAAGAGTTTTCTTATTTATTTTCTTTTCTGTTTTAAAAGGTTGGGAAGAATTTCCCCTTCCTTCCTTTTTCTTTTTTGATTAATTTTATTTCACAATTTTAACAACTTTATTTGTTTGTTGGAAAAACTCACCAAGTGTTTCAAGTACTGCCGTTTTAGCCACTTAAGGACTGTAGCGGGAGAAAAAGACACTCGGCAGAACAAATTTTTCTTAAAAAAATAAAACACGAAATTTGAAAAATTTGCTTTCAATTAAACGGCAAAGGTTTTGTTTATAAAATTGATGTTTTTTTTTAAAACCTAATCCAATGCGTTGGGGCTTCCCCCGCCCATTAGGCGCTGGAGCACCATAATTCGACCCTGATTTTACTCAGAGCAATAAATCCTCATTTTTTTCTTTCTTCCTTCCATACATCAGCGTTGTTGTTGGAAATATCACAGCTTCTGGTATTCATCATAAAATTAATGAGTCTCATTTGCGAGGCAGCTGTTTATAACAACAGCAACAACACCAACAACAACAAAAACACCATCGACAACAGGGCAATAATAAGAATCAGAATAAGAATAAAAACAATGCGTACACATCCGCCGCACTCACACAATTGTACATATATTTTTTAATTAATACATTTTATACAGATTTGATGCGAATGAAAGAATAGCGTAGCGTATGGAAGGCAGAACCCTTTTCTCCACGCAATCTCGAACATTTTCTACTCACGCTGTACTCAGCAAACATGCTTGCATGCTGCTGCTGCTGCTGCCTGCCTGCATGCCATTCATTAGAGCGAGAAAATGTTTTACTAATGTTTACATTTGAAGCTCGTAAACTTGCTGCATTCGAATGATTCGAACAAAGATTGCTGGCAAATTCTGGTGCTCGCTCAGCCCTCAATTTTTCAGTTCAGTGCAGTTTCTGTTGTTAGAGTTCAAGCAATAAACGAATTGAACTTATAAAAATCATAATCAAGAGGTCACTCAAGTCAGTCTTCATTTTTAGAACTGTTAAGTGAATAACAAGTAAATTTAGAAAATCGTTTAAAAGGAATAGCGAAGAGAGAATAGATTGCAAGCATGCAACAAAATTTGCAATTAGTCGTGCACTTTATGCAACTACTAATGAGACAAAAAAAAACTCAATTTGACAGATTAAGCAATCAAAACTTTGCAATGTAATATCGCCCTTTGTAAGGAAAGAGAAATAATAACGGCGGCGGTTACATGTTTTGTGGCCGCGACAATGAGAAGTTCACAGCGAAGAGATCTCTGTCAAATGTCAGAAGGTTTTTTTTGGTGGGTCTCATTAGGTCATGTGGCTGAGCGGCTCTTTGACCTAAGCCTCAGCCTCTATTTCAAACGAAAAAAATAGACTAGTTCTTGAAACAAGCAGCTCCGAGCCGAACTTTGTTAATAAGAAGAACAGGCGAAGAATTTAAAAAAAAAAGTACATACTCTTTAATAAAGGCAAAAGTTTTCTTTATTAACCCATAAATACTGTAGATTTACAAGAATATGCCACGAAAATGGTGCATCGTATTCCGTGCTTGATTTTCTGCAATGGAAATGAAGATTAGTTTCTTCATAGAATTTCCGTGACTAATTCCATTTATTGTATGTATGTATATACACTCATATCATCTCATCACAGTCTCCCTATGTACATACATACATATGTTATATCAAATCTAATAACCTGAAAACAAGCAGTCGTTAAACAATTCCGAATGAACTTTGCCGACAAGTAGAATATATGAACAATAAATAATAAGGTTCCATCCAGGTCGGTCGGTGGCTCGGTTGGAGAGCGAAGATTACGAAGTTTTGAATTACATCGCACCTAAGTAAATATCCGACATTTTTCTCCACGTACTTGGTACTTGGTACGTCGTATTTGTGGCAACCCAGTTTACGTAAATGCAAACACAAACGCAGCTACAGACAGAAAATATGATGAGCTGTATTGCCAGGTGATGTGATGAAGAAGAGGAAGAGGAAGGGGAAGGGGAAGAAAGCATGAAGGGTGTGTAACCACCACAATAATGATCTTCAAGTACTTTGTGGCTGTTGCATGTAGCTACTAGTGGACTCGGTGCACTTAGTTACCGAGTAGGCTTCTTTATGTAGACGAAGCTACTCAGCGTTGAGTGTGTGTGTGTGTGTGTGTGTGTTTGTATTTGTATACATATGTGTAGCTAATAGCAAATATAATTCATTATAAACTTGACAACAATGTAAATAAGCTGAGTTTAAAAATAAAACGCCCGCTTTCGTGTTGATAAGTCTGTGGAGAATCGTGTCGTGTGTAGGCGCGAAAAGAGCTGCAAAGAAACTGTAAACTCTGCTCATTCACACTGGATTGGATTAAAAATTTTATAGTGTCTGCGGGGAGGAAAAAAGGATGAAATGATATCATGGTAGTCATAAAATAATGTGAAAAAAAAAACAAAACGTAAACACAATGAAATATTTTAAAATATTGATAGCACGAAAAGAAAAACAGTTGGCTGCTCGAATCGAATACAAATACGCATACGAATAGGTATCGACATAGGTCGTTAATTTCCAATAAAAATATTGGCTTTCAGTACCAGGCATTTCAATCAGGCATTACAAAATTTGGCAAAGTCTGGTGGCACTTACTAGACTTTGAGTTAGTCGTATCAAGATTTTTAATCGCAATTTTTTCGCATTCATTAGATCTTAATCTTATCTAAACATTTTAAAAAACTCCAGAGCATGACAACTAATCGAATGCTCGTAACGAAGGTATTTGTATTCGTCAAACGATATTAGGTAAATGATTAGGTAAACTTAACTAAAACGATTTGCTGAGAGAATAGTTAGAAACGCATAGAGAGATTCATTAATATAAATATTTCGCACATTCTCTCGTTTAATTGCTAAATATGATTGCCATTCGTTTAAGCTTAATACGTTAAGCTTTAAAAAATCATTAGTTTTTAGCAAAAGTTTAAAGTATTTTACTTGATTTATACTAAAATATAGGAAATTTCATTTCTGTTAAGAAAATCATACTTCAATCGCTATCAAATTGTTACATTTTGTTGTGATGTATTAAGTATTCCTTCTGAATCTTGTTAAAGAAGAAGATCTACATTTCTAATAGATTCATTTATTTATTCATCTATTCATTTAGGCTGCGGATTTTTATCCATATTCATATCAGAAAGAATTCACAGTAACAATTCAAGATTTTGAGAAAATAAATGAGAAAATAAATTGTAAAGTTATAATACTTGTACTTACTCGTATATACTTATACTTATATACTTGTTTTTATAATTGATTAGTTCCAAAGATTTGAATTATTATTTTGAAAAAGAAAATGCAAATTTAATAAAATCATTTGTTCATTCGAATTAAAAAAATCTGATAAAATTATATCGAATAAAATAAGATTTTTATCGACGTCACTACAGCTATGTTAAGTAATGAATAAATAATTAGGAAAAGCAGTGATGACTGCAAGGAAACTAATACCATAATCACTTACTTTCTCTATACGTATATTATTTACTATTTATTTACACTTCGTATAATCTACATCAATCAATCAATCTACAGAGAGTGAATAAGAATAAACTTCGAAAACAATATTGCTCCCAAAAACCATCAAAAACCGTATGAAAAATTCTGGTTGGTTGATCTCTTCGATTTTTACTTAACCTTACTCTCGTTAAGTTCGCATACTTAAGTATATTTTCTGGTTTCTTTATAGTAAATGCTGCTGCTTCAATTTTATCATGTCAATCGTGGGCGTTTAGATGCAAGCAAAACAAGCAATAAGTTGCCATTCTTTACTCCGTCTGTCTGTCTTTCTTCGTATCGGTAGACGGTGACTCATGACCGTTTGTGTTATGTCTCTCTCTCTCTTTCCAGCTAGATTTAAGTGCGCAAGGCTTTTAGTATGATGAATATTATTAAATGCACGTATTAACATATTTAAATACGAGTATGCATAATATCTCACGTGAAAAAACTCACGGTTTTCAGTTGAATTTGATTAGTCAACAATCAACAATCATAAAACAATCAATAATGAATCATCCGGACTTGGGTAAAGAATTCCTTTTACTTTAAATATGTAAGATATTTCATAGAAGACGACTGGCGGACTTGTCATTACTTACGAGATGCAACATTGCAACATTGCAAATTGTAGTAAAATTTAAGACATTCTCGTACATATGTAGTTATTTAATAACACTTTGCAGATCTTGAGAAATTCATTGAAATAAACTTTTAATTAATATTAATCTTAGAAAAAGAGCAATAATAGTCATTCGAGGGCCAGAAATTATTCTTCCATCATAAAAAGTATTAGTAAAAATAAGAAATCTTTTTATAGACTTTTCCATTTGAACACTGAGAGCTATAATTTCGAACAGGTTGTTCTCGGACTTGGACACGGACTTCAATGTACGATTAATAACTGATGGATTTTTCAGGTTTCCAAACCTGTCGCCTAACTTATCGATTATCATAACACTTAAGAAAGTCTGGCTGAGAGCCGGCTGGCTGTTCATGAAATCAGCAGGTTCAATGTGTAGCTACATTGGTCTTTCGTGGCTTCTTCTGTGGCTACATGTTTTTCAAAGCTTAAAGAAATGTTGAAGAGACTTTAATCAATGTTCAGAGTCAATCGTAATCGCTAAACTATGTTTTCGATTACAGTTTACGAAGTTCTTACGTTGTACTTTGGTTGTAGACAACATTAACAGCACCGACAGTAAAAAGAAACAATACAAAACAATAAAGAAGCGAAGGGCAAGAAAGGAGAAAACAAGAAGAAGAAAAAGTAGAACAAGAAAAAGGAAAAACAAAACAGGAAGTTTATACCATTATTAATGTTTGTTTACTTCTGTATAACGATAATGTAGTACTCGTACATACATACATATATTGTATAAAATATTGAATGATTGTGCTTAAAGAATTTTAATAACTTTCAATGTTATTGTCTGGAATTGAGTTATGTATTGCATTTAAAGAAATAACGGTAAATACAACAGCTGAGTTGAGTTTAGGGAATGTAGGTACAAGTATTATTGACATCACAGATTCCCAACCTTTTGGAACACTGTTGCAAGTAAGTTTCGTTGTACTTAAAACAACATCAAATAACTCATCAATTATTTCACTACAGCTACAAAACTTTTAATTATTTGTCGAAATATAAGAGGCCTCGTTCTGCCGGAGACTAAAATTCCTTTTATTAAAAAAACAATGTAATAATAACAATGGTAATAATAGTAACAATGTAATAATAATAGTAAATGTTTATGTTCTTTCTATAAGATCCAAAAGGAGCTTCTATACAAGATTTTGTTTGAAACACTACAAAATCTCCAAAAACTTTTGCTTTGTGTTCTTTAAGATTTTTGTGCTGTTGCAAATGGTTTTTATAGTATAATATCAAGGCGTCTGCCTGCCTTCTTTCAACAACGTTTGACTATTATAGTATTATTATTTTTTTAAGTGTATTAAAAGCATTTTTCAAACAACGTAGGTACTAATTTTTCACAATGCTACTTTATTTTCATGCTTTCAATGGAAAATATTACTGTTTAATTCCAGACAGTGTTTTCTTTTTTCGTTTTTCGTCTCCTTTTTACCCTTCCTTTTTATTATTTACAAGAATGTATTCGAATATGTTTGCATGCTTTTTAAATTAATTCAGTGTAAAAAACAAAAAAAAAAAATATGTTTTTTCTTCAACGTTGTTTTGTTGTTGTTTTTGCTCTTCTTCATTATCTTCGTCGCTTCGACGATTAGATAAAAAATGCAGCACTTGCAGGAATTAATTAAAGATTTAAACTTTTTGTGGAAAAATTATATCCACCAACAAGTGCAAGCACGCCAACGTTAAAAACCGATATTTTTCTTTTTTTATGAAGTCTTTTTATGAAGTTCTTTATTTTCTCACAGCATTGAAAATTAATTGTGGGGATTAATTCCATATTAAATTTATATGCACCGACTGGAACTGGGTGAGAAAACTTTAAGCGGTGAAAAAGATACAATAAAATTATATCGCGAATTAATAATCTTTCGAAGGCGAACGGTGAATCGTTAGAATCCGCACGAAAGATCCACCATGTCTTAAAATCTACTCTCTCGGCATTGATCACTAACTCACTGCATCATTATAAAATGTTTTAATCGTCGATTTCGTTGAAGTGTTAAAGTGTTAAAAGCTTATATAATATTATAATAGCTTATTATAATATGTTATTTATAATAATAATTCTCAAAATGTTACTCTCTAAATTTTTACTCGTAACTGCTTCAGTATTTTATTCCTATTAGAAATGTTTTTTTTTACAATAATGCTGGTAAAAACAACAAACAATGAAAGTGTCATTATAAAAGTCATGACTTAAACTCATAAGTCTACATCCACAAATCATTATTGGTCATAATTAAGATAATTTGCCATATTAAGGAGCAACTTTTCTTTTCAATTGTGCGCAGCAGTAGCACGCTTCACAGAGAGCTAATCGCTAACAGAGCCACAAAACTCGAAGTTGCAAAGACCATAACAGACCGTAACATACTTAGTACTTTGAACTTTTTTTAACGAATGAATGAATTTTATTTTAAAATACGAGTATGTGGTCAGAAGAGAAGCATGTTGGTATTAAACGACTACGTTTTCAGTTTCATTCTACTTTTTATAACGTAAGTTAGTTATGTATGTTTAAGGTAAAGATTTAAAAAACATAGAGCTTAAAAAGACTATATTTATACTGAATGTATTGAATTCAGAAAGAAATAAATTTTCTTTGAAATTCATTACATTGCAAATTTTGTAATTTATATTTTTTTTTTATTCAGAATGAAATTTTCTTTGAAATTTATTATTTTGCAATTTTTATTATTGAAATCTCATTACTCGTAGGACCAAGTAATGAGATTTTTCTAAATTTTTCGACAATTGTCTTCAACTCGAATATTATTAAAGCGATAGAAATTAAGTGCATTCATTTGTTGACAGTCTCTTCGAAAGTCTATAAAGCGTCGTTGTCTATCATCAAACTTGTATTGTCTCGTACAATAAAACAGTTTTCATTGAAAGTCTAAAAATCTGGTTTTGAGGAAAGTTGTTTATTTAAAGTTTTTTAAAGTCAACAACCAGAGTACTTACTTTCGGCTATACGTTATACGTTTAGTAACGGCAATGCTAATGATGATGATGATGATGATGATGATAGTGATTATGTCATCATTGATGAATCCAACCGTCCGTCTTGCCTTCGTATTGAAAAGCCAAACAGTTACCAAAAAAAAACTGTTGTTGCTTTGAATGCACAAATACGAAATTTAATGGAAAAATCATTTCATTTCATTTAAATTATTTAAGCGTATCTTTTCTCTTAAAATTCCACAGTTTTTCTGTCATTTCTTTTGATGGTATTGGTGCTGTTTGTTAGTGCTGCGTGTTAAGCAACTTTTAAAATGTTTAAGCCAGTATTGCTTACGCCGCCAATGGATTTTATTTAATTCGTAAATTGTCTCTTTCGGAATATTTTCAAAGTTTTACACACTTAACATATTTACATAATACATATAGAAAAACAAATTTACTTTTGTATTAATTGTACTTTAATGAACTGTTAACAATCGATGGAGTTTGCTTTTAAACACAATTTCAAAATAATCACTGATTTTTTTTTTGTGGGTTTATAGAGAAAATCGAGAAGGTTTAGAATAGACAATGGTGTTGCCAATAAGAAAATGGAAACAACACCAAGGTGCTGGCAACTGTTAAGTCATCAGAGGTACTATATAGATCTAACAAACCAATTGCTGTTATACTATCGCTTCTGTTTTTTACTTATCGATTTACCATTTCCAATGATTCAGCGCCAAGAAATTTTTATTTATCATCAAGTAAGTGCTGCTTTTTTACCGATAAATATTTCAATGTTGGCTGCATTTTGTTGTGCTCTGCCAGTCAGTCTCTACTTGACAAAGAAATCAATCAGTTCGGTGCTGCTGACTCAGTCGATTATAGAATTTCTAACTTTACGCAACGTTATCATCACAGTCGGGCGTTAGTTAGTAGTCTTTTGCACGGACAAATCGATCCTTCCAAATCGGTGACACATTTCAATAGCTTGATTGAAAAATTCTTTGCTTTCGTTAAACGTTTCGGTTATTCGGATAAATTCAGCAAAAATGGCTGACATTATGTATATCGAACATCATAAAATCATGGATGAATATAAGCTGGCTTTAGCGGAAATACTGCCGAATGTAGGTTACTTGAATATTATTGAAGTGTGTGTGTGTAACTGTGAATGTAGCGTATAATGTCCCTCAATAATCTAAATAATGACATTGCATTATTTGTCTGGATTAATAACTTATAGATTTATTGTTGACTCAGTTGCATCAGGATGATTACAAAAAGTTTGCAATATTTTTATATACAATATGTATATTTTTTTCCTGAAGAAATCTAATGCTGTGTTACTCTTCGCACCTCAGTATCATCGACTCAAATTTCCAGGCTTTCGTTTATAAAACCGCATACGCCACCATAATTTAAACTTTTAGTATTATATGAAATAAATTTGAGAAAACTTCGAGAGTGTGTGTGTGTGTGTGTGTGTGTGTGTGTGTGTGTGAGCAAGTGTTTGTTGTTTTATGAATTATCACACAGAGTCATATAAACCTCGTTTTTATTGAATAAGATTAAGTACTGCGCGAGTAATAATAAGAACCACAATTATTTGGTCTCAATAGCACTGGTATAGTTTTCCTTTGAATGCTCTGGTGACACTTCTTTTCCCACCCCTCCCTTGTAAATTGATTGTACTCGTAGTTATCGTATATGTTTTTATAAATGTGTGATAAATTTTGAAGTATTTATCTGTTCTCTAGTGCGTTCGTCGTATCACATTTCGATATGATTATGATTATTTTATATGAATATCGTGGCTCATTCATTACCATGCCATATACATATACTCGTAGTTAGTCATCATAATTTTTTATCGTATCGTATTATTGTATGCTGTTTATCGGCATTTTTAAATGAGCCACACTTGATTGAAAGTGAACAAAAAACATGCCACGACATACGATAATGCTTTCAGAACAATTCATTCTGTCAAAACATTTTGATAGCACGAAAAATTATCTCTAAAACCTCTACAGAAGTCATTCAAAAGACATCGTTAAATATCGTAATACGTAAATCAATCATCAATTAGTTCGTTTTTTTTTAATAAACCAAAAATGACCTTGCGATAGAGAACACCTTCGAAAATTGGTTTTAAAAATCTATATTTTCTTTTGTAAACTTTTTAAAACTGTTTCTTTTATATTTTTTCATATTTTGCAAATAAGAAGTGTTTTTTTGCGAACTTTTATGAGATTTCTTCAAACAGATAAACTGCAATTTTTTTTTGTTATTATACCTACTTTTCTTTCATTATCACTATCATTCTCATTATCATTTTATCTTATCTACGAGTATAAAACGACTCATGACTTTCCTTGATGAAAAAAATGTATATACAAAAATATTTAAATGTTGCTCAATAATGAATGTGACTGCATTAGTTTTCCTCGCGCTAAAAGCTTAAATCATTCTGTGATTTAATCTTTTATTACTCGTTAATCGATATTCTCGATACTCGAAAGTATTCGTAATAAATAAAGCAGTTGAGAACTCGTTGATTAAGAAATTCATAATTTTCCTTCTTTTCTTTTTCGCATATAATTTTAATTTCAATAAAGGCTCTAAAAAGAGTCACAAAAGACTCACAAAACAATCATAAACGGCTCCGAAAAGATTCATTAAAGGCTCAGAAAACAATCATAAACGGCTCCGAAAAGATTCATTAAAAGCTCAGAAGAAAATAATAAAAGGCTCAGAAAAGAGTCCCAAAATTCTCAGAAAACAGTCATAAAAGGCTCCGAGAAGATTGATAAAAGGCTCAGAGAAGAATCATAAAAGGCTCAGAAATGACTATTTTTTATTGAAATTTTAAACTCACAAAACGCGAAATTTTATAAGACTTTTCTGACTTTTTTCTTTGAGACTCTATTCAGCAAGCCGTCTGGGAAGGAAAAACGTTCATTTCTGACTCTTTTATGTGTTCATAAAGAGCGTATTTGCTCAGAAATATGAATCTTTCTGAATCTAAAAAGACTTATTCATATTGTTTGCTGGGAAGTTACATATTTACTTAAATACATATGTGTTCTCTTTGTTTTTGAAACACGTCTATTAATGCAAAAACTTTAAGCATATTTCAATTGAAAAATATAATAATTTGTTACTGTTTTCATATAGTTTTTTAAAAAAAATATATTTCCACTTCCGATAGTGCCTCTTTAAAACATCAGCTTACAATTGTTTATATATGTATGTATGTATGTATGTATTTATATATAAAACGTCTTTTTTCCATCCGCCTTTTTGTAACTATTATAAATTATTGTTTTTTTCCCCCTCTCTTTTTGTACTCGCACCAACTGATACTAGATTTATTCATCCATAACAATTGGTTTACATTTCGCTTGCATTCATTCTGTTCGATTTCTCTTCCAGATCGATGCCAATAAAGATGGCTTCATTGACCTCAGCGAACTGAAGGAGGCACTTGATAATGTCGGCTTCAAGCTACCCGGTTATCAAGTACGCGAAATGATCGATGAATTCCAGAACAAGCAACGCACTTCCCATCAGGGCAAGCTGAATCTGGAGGAGTTCGAGAACCTCTGCTTGGATCTGAAGTCGAAGGATGTGGCCAGCACGTTCAAGACTGTTGTTTCGAAAAAGGAAAATCTTGAAACGCTCGGCGGCATGTCCAGCATTTCGTCCGAGGGCACCACACACTCCGTTCGCCTGGAAGAGCAGCTGGCCTTCTCCGATTGGATCAACTCGAATCTGGGCCACGATCAGGACTTGAAGCACTTGCTGCCCATCGATGCCGAGGGCAAACAGTTGTATCCGTCCATCAAGGACGGCATCTTGCTGTGCAAAATCATCAACCACTCCTGCCCGGACACCATCGATGAGCGCGCCATCAACAAGAAGAACCTCACTGTCTACCGGGAGTTCGAGAACCTGACATTGGCGTTGGTCTCGTCACAAGCCATTGGCTGTAACATTGTCAACATCGACGCCCACGATCTGGCTAAGGGCAAGCCGCATTTGGTGCTAGGTCTGCTGTGGCAGATCATCCGCATCGGTCTGTTTAGTCACATAACGCTGGACAGTTGCCCCGGTCTCGCCGGTCTGCTGTTCGACAACGAGCGCCTGGAGGATCTGATGAAGTTATCGCCCGAGGCCATTCTCCTGCGTTGGGTAAATCATCACTTGGAACGAGCTGGTATTGCGCGTCGCTGCACCAACTTCCAGTCCGACATTGTCGACTCGGAGATTTACTCGCATTTGTTGAAGCAGATCGCCAGCAACGAGGCCGACGTCAATTTGGAGGCATTGCGCGAAAGCGACCTAACCGCCCGCGCCGAGATCATGTTACAGCAAGCGGCCAAATTGAATTGCCGCAGCTTCTTGACAGCCCAAGACGTTGTCAACGGTGTCTACAAATTGAATTTGGCCTTTGTCGCCAACCTCTTCAACAATCATCCCGGACTAGACAAGCCAGAGCAGATCGAAGGTCTGGAAGCGATCGAGGAGACCAGAGAGGAGAAAAGTAAGTTGCGCTAATTCGCCGCAATTGTTCTAAGGTCTTTGAAACTGTTGCTTCCTTTCGTTACAGCGTATCGCAATTGGATGAACTCCATGGGCGTAGCACCTCATGTCAACTGGTTGTACTCGGACTTGGCCGATGGATTGGTCATCTTCCAATTGTTTGACATCATCAAGCCGGGCATCGTGAGCTGGAATCGCGTACACAAACGCTTTACGCAGTTGAGAAAGTTTATGGAGAAGTTGGAGAACTGTAATTATGCCGTGGATTTGGGAAAGCAGCTAAAGTTTTCGCTGGTAGGCATAGCTGGGCAGGACCTCAATGACGGCAATGCAACATTGACCTTAGGTAAGTGATTTGATTTGATTTGCGAAACCACCTACGGAGGGCTTTCAAAATCCAGCATTATTTTAACTTGCAGCATTGATTTGGCAATTGATGCGCGCCTATACTTTGTCCATATTATCACGGCTAGCGAATACGGGCAACCCCATCATCGAGAAAGAGATCGTTCAGTGGGTGAACAACAAGTTGGCAGGTGCTGGAAAAGAGTCTACTCTTAAGAATTTTAACGATCCCGCAATCGCCAACGGAAAAATAGTTATCGATCTGATCGATGCCATCAAAGAAGGCAGCATCAACTATGATCTGGTGAAAACGAGTGGCTCGGAAGAGGTAAGTAGTATTGACAACGTTTACCTGGACCAGTTAACCTAATCCAATGCTAATGCGCGTATGTAGGACAATCTGGCCAACGCCAAGTACGCCATCTCAATGGCGCGCAAGATCGGAGCACGCGTCTACGCTCTGCCTGAGGATATCACCGAAGTGAAGCCCAAAATGGTGATGACTGTTTTTGCATGCATGATGGCCCTAGACTACATACCCAACATGGACAGCGTGCAAAATCAAAACAACATCAATAGCAACTAAGTCCACTCCGCCCGCTCTACCCGCCCAATTTTGCTAGAATGTATGTAGACGAATTAGCGGCAAAACACAATTATTTAAGCTTGTTGCCTAACACTTTTTCTAAAATTGATCTATCAGTACTTGCTTTAATTTATTGTGGAATCGATAAGTGTTCGAGGTTCTATTATTGTGTGAACACACAACACATATTCCTTTAAAAACTACAATTAAAAGAGCAAGGATGAAGATAGTATTAAGAGATTTTGTGTCAGAATATTCGTATTCGTGAGGACGGTAGTGGTTTAGTGTATATGAAGAAGTGTTGCGGCCAGAAAAGGTGATGAAATATGTCAATAATTTATAAGCATATCATAGACCTTTTTCTTTCTTGAGCAAGGAATGAAACTACAATCCAACTATTTTCCGCAGTTGTTATCAATAGCGTACATGCTTTTCTCGGAACCAGACGATACCTATTGTAAAGCTTTTCTGCTCGATTAATTATTCCTCAGTTTGAACGGAATTCAGTATGAAAATCATAAGAGTAAAAACCTACATTTTGTATGAGGTGCTGTAATTATTATTTACATATATTTATATACAAACGAGTACATACATGCCTACATAAAATGTATGATGCGACCTTTATAAATAAAAACAAACAACTGAAAAAGGTAATGCTTAAATATAAAATAGTAAAGAACGAAAAAGTCGCGTTTGTCCACATTGTTTTGGACATGATTGAAAGGCCAACAAATAAACGAGAATATTTGAGAATTAATTTCTTTAATAGAAAAGAATTTGAAAATATTTTTTTTATAAGATTTAAGCAGCATTATCACTTTCGTCCAAGTGTACGATAATTATTGTCGCTCATGTTGTTGTAACTGAGAAGAAATTAGCCCAAACACACACAGATACAGGGCTCCGCAGATAGGTTTCATTTTCACAGATAACTGATTCTCATTTCATATATCAATTATATTAATAAAAATTCTAACATACGAGTATTATTCCCTTCAAATTAACGAAAAAAAACAACATTTTCCTTTGTATTGCAGTAAAGTTAAGGAGTGCATCTTGGCATTGCTCCACGAAAAATTAAAAAATCCTTCTACCTCCACGGAAAATCAAATCAAGCAATTAAAAGATAATAACAATCTAGATAAAATATTCTGGGCATAGATTAGCGAGCGTGGTAGCAGTATCTTAAAAAATTCACTAAAATATTTTGTGGCGCAGAATTTCTTATGAAAATGACGGATTGTTAAAGAAAACTACGAGTAAAACGAAAAAGTGCCATTTAATCAGCAACAAAGAAAAGAACAACAGCTCGACAAAGTAGACACAGCGAATGTAGTGTGCAATTATTTTCACATTTTTTTTTTTGGTTTTTTTTGTATACACTATAGTAGTAACGTATGTAATAATAGCCATAAGCTTTTTTGTATTCGATGCATGAAACTATATAGTATTTAAGCTTTAATAACAATAATTAAAAATGTGCAGGCATTTCATATTGTATAATGATGACTTTTGTATTCTTCTTTGTAATATTAAAAATATATTTATTATAATTTTTATAAATAATTCGTTACAATTTTAAATAATTTTCTGTTTCACAGAATTTATTTAATACAATTAATTCTATTACAAATGCAAATTCATGAAACTATCTATTGTACTATTCAAACTGAAATTTTTTTTGTTCGGTATATAAAAAGTATATAGCATATATTATTGTAATTATTGCATAAAGTAAATATTCCTTTTGTAAGAATAAAAAAACAAATTTTGGTGGTTTTCTTTACAAATTACATACAGCTAGACACAATGAAAGACACAAGAAGAGATTTCAAGTAGGTTGTTGCTACTTGTTGTTTTGAAAAATTATATTGTACAATAAAACTATTTTTTTAGTCACTCAATTATTATTATGTATTTAAATTGCTCCCGGCAGTCACTGCACTTCCTTCCTCCTTCAATTGAGGCTGCCTGAAATCAAACTGTTTCTTGTAGGAATAACTGACCATACGCTTAATGATTTTCTTCTTCGATTTTTTTACATGCTTCTTGCGCTTACCACGCATGCCTTCAGTGTCGCGGCCGGCATTCTGAGGCCGTGGATAGCAATCAATAAGTTGCTCACCATCCGCACTGTCGCAATGATAGCAAATCTTGTACTTCTGCACTTTCTTTAAGCACGAGCTCAAGTCCTGACGATCCTTTGATAAGTTGGCTCTTTTAATTCCGCTGAATTTTTCATTTCTTTTATTCTTCTGTGTTATTTTTCGGTCAGATTCATGGCTGTTCACCTCCTCCTGCTTTACTTGCGGCTCGACATCTTCCTCATTCGACTCATCGCTGGAATCTTTCTGCTTTCTGTAACTTTTCTGTTTGGTATATTTGTAAGAATGTGGCTCCGTTTCCGATGAGTAGGAACAACTTTCAGACTTCTGGTTATTTCTGGAATTTGTGCAAATGATGCACTCCTGTCCGTTCCGATGTTCCTTCTTGCATTTCGCTTGCGAATGGCGCGTCGAGGCGGCAGTTTGCGGTTCTTCGTCGTCCCACTGTTGATCCTCCGCAGTATTGTCAAATACTTGTCTCGATTCCGAGCTGCTGGTATCATCTTCATTCAGGGCATCAGTCCGTTTCTTATTGAAATATTTTTCTACAAAACTTTCATAGGCTTTGTCATAATCGTATTCGTTGCTCTGGTTTTGCTGCGTTGGAGAATTTCCCACGGCTTGATTTGGTTCCACTTTACGTTCAATTCGACGCCTAGTGGTGTGTGTGAGTACTGGTGACGCTGGTGGTAACGAAGGACGCGGCGAAGGGAGAGAGTGTGACCGCGTGAATGATATAACTAAATCGCGTGTCCGCAAAAGGGTGCCGAACGGCGAAGATCCGGTTTTATAAGTCGATGGCTGAATCCTTGGATAAACACTCTCGCTGAGTGTCGTTTTGGCCAACATCCATAGCATGCAGAGAACTAACCCATACAAATATTTTGTAAACTATTTAATTAAAAATAAATTTAAATACTTTAAGCGGCAGACAGACAGTTGAGATACTTTTTAGTTGAAATTTTTTTCATTTCTTACCATTATTGCCAGAAAACTCAACAATGAGTCCACTTTTCTTTTCAATCTGCTTCCAACTGAACTGCTTTTTGGCGAAGTGGTTCAGATTTATATCAATACGCTTCTTGAGCGTTAAACGTTCAAGCGTGAAGCATTTTCCATAAAAAACGCGTCATAAAAGGAAGCGGTACCAAAGCAATGCGATTGCTCTTATAAGGAAAAACTTAACTGATCTCAAATTGATGTAATTTCCAAACCACAAAAAGCAAATAATGTCTGTTAGTATTTTACAGTTAGTCGGTGAAAGTATCTTCATTCGTTTATTGATTCCATATATATTAATAAGATTTTATTTAAAATATAACAAAGCGAAAAGCTGAAAGTGAAAAGTCATCCAAACTGGTCTCTCCCTGGGACAAAATTAGTGAGGCAAGGCTAAGTCGTTCAGGAAGCAATTCCTTAACTCTTTATTTACAATTCCTTTTGCTTATTTAAATGAATACGGACAATAATTAATTTTTACAAACCATTAGAAAATGCGTACAATCCAAATGCATTGAAATAAGAGCCGTTCGCAACATGTTTTTGAATAGTATACACTTCTGAAAACATCACATCACGTCTTTGTGATATTACTCATTCATAGACACTTGCGATTTCAAGTGAACTAAGAAAAGGTAAATTATATAGTGGTTTCACCTTTAGTTTCATAACAACCATCTTATAACAACCAAAATCCTACTATGTTTGACTGATAACATTCCCAGATAGTGTAGGCGCATTATCACTTCTAAACTCTTGTCTATGATTTTGGTGTTCAATTCCATGTGATTTGGCGGTTATTTTCTGGCGTTGATTACGCATTTCGCGCCTCTTTTCTCGTATCAATTCTTTGGTTTTATCTGTATTCAATTCCTCCCAGCCGCCAGCGTCTTCCTCTACCCAATCTTCAAGATCCGCCTGCCAATAACACTTATTAATAAATGTTTTACTCATTCACCAAATTCGTGTGCTGCTTACGTTGACCGCGATGGGAACATCTGTGGTTGCTTTCAGTCTGGAGAAATCTGTTTTCTCCTGAGCGTTATCAAGCAGGTAATATTTTGGCTGCGGCTGTATGACGGGCGCGAGTTCCTATTAATTGAATTAAGCTTTAGAAAAATATATTTTACAAGGGACCGAAGTACAGAATATTTCACTCACACTAAAGAAATCAGGTTCCGGCTCCTCTTTCTGTGGCGTTGGAGGTTTGGCTAAACGTTGCCGATATTGCTCTATATGCTCTTCCACCGTGCGTGGACTGTCATCCCAAGAGTTCCAATCGCGTTCCGATTGCTTAAAAAAGAGACACGAGTTCTTGATACGTTTTGTAAAACTTCTTCTTATCGGCTCACCGGGCATCGATCTTTTCTGCTCGCATTATAATCATTATCCACAACACTGACGGACTGCAGTCCTTCTTGAGGCTCCGATAGACTTGGTTTCCGACGACGTGAAAAGCAGCACAGGGCACGGCGCAAAACTGCAACTATACTGAGCAGCAGCATCTTCACTTGATGGAAAACCATGATGGGAAATAAATAGAATGAAAATATATGAGGAGGCACCTAACATGAAGTAACTAGACGAACAAAACAACTTGCCCAATAAATTGGTCTCAATTTGTTGACATTTGGTTGGATTTAATAAAAAAAATTTTTATGTAAAAATAAACAGACCCTTTTTGCCGACGTGTGTTTATTAGTAACACGAGCCAGTTGCTTAGCAGAGACACAAACCAACTGAAGAAAATATCCTACATTTTGGTTCAATGGAATTTGTTAGAGAAAATTTAAAAGTGTATTTTAGCAGAAATTTTAATAACTGTCGAAAATATAAATAATTTAAATTATAATAAATTTAAATCTGTGGAATAAGACCCATATATTCCGTTAAATTTTATTGACGCTCCGATACTATTTGATTTCTTGCTGTCCAGCAGAACGTCCATCATGTTTGTTTTTTCTTTTAAATTTTAAGCAGATAATTTCCAGCAACCAAGGTACTGCACATAGAGCCATGAAAAAGTTCAAACAATGAAAGGTGAGGATGTAGTCTTGAGTCCAATCTCGCAAGGCGCCAACGGCGGGTCCAATGGCGAACATTATGTTGCCCTGCAGGAACATGAAAAGTGCGTAGCCACTGGCAAAACTGACAAGAATAAGACAATGAATATGAACTGAAGTGTTGTCAAAATATGACATATGTACATATGTCCACTTAATATCTTACCGCTCTTTTGGCAGGTACTCCGCCAGCACCAACGGCAGTGGTACATGCACCCAAGTGCGCAGAAAACCCATAACGGCCGTTATAATTGCCATTCCCTTAAAGTCGAACACCGTTAAAAATACTGCAATGAAAGGTCCCGAAAGGTTAATCGTTTTCCACCTCAACTATCGAACATACCAAATCTTATGAAGACCGTGAAGAAAGCGCCTGCCAAATAAATATACCGAGATGGCACTTGAACGAAAATTGCGCAGAGGGCCAGAAAAACTCGGGACCCCAAATCGGCAGCGGCACCAATGGCAATAATGTTGGCCGTCGCAGGCTGAAAGTATAGCAACAATTCCAAGCTCGTAAACCCACTTCTGAAAGCAGAAACTCACGTACCTTATCAAAATGCAGCTCAAACAAATACAACGGTTGCAGTGTAAAAAAGGCGACGTCTGAGTAAAGGGCAAAAGAAATGCCTAAGACAATGTTGACGTAAACGGGCTGCGTCAACAACGTCAGGTCGAGGAAGTCCACCAGCATCTGCCACTTAGACTTCGGCGGCAGAACAACGGGTGCGCCAGCCACACCGATCAGCGATTGACGCTTTGGAGTGGACAAGTGACTCATTTCGGGCGATGCGTCGCTTACAACTACCGGTCCTGTCCAGTTTCCCAGACTGGTTATACTTGATGCGCGACTAGTACGTATTTTAATATCTTCTTTGGAAAGTTTTTTCGAGCCATGCCGACGGTAAATCAGCGGCGACAAATGATGCGCATCTTCCGTAGGATCATCAATGCGGGCGGTAGCTAAAACATCCTCAGCCGGAGCAGGCAACCCATTTATTTGCTGATCGTCTGAGTCTAAGGGGACACGTCTCATGTGCCACTCCACGGGTTGCATCAACAACATGCCCAAAATGACATGGGCATTGATGGCCGCTAATACGACCAAGCATCCACGGAAGCCATACCATTCCATCAGCTTCTGCATTGCCACCGGATAAAACATGGTGCCCAGTCCTATCAACGTCTGGGCGAAGCTCATCCAGAAGACACGCTTCTTGACGAAATAATTATTAAAAGTGGTATACGCGGTGGGCACCATTAGGCCAAAGCCACTACCCTGCAGTAGGCTGAATGCAAACAACAAGTCGGTGGAGGAGGTGACAAAGATTTGTGCAGCTGAGCCGAGGAAGTAGAGCACTGCACCGGTCAGTCCAACGGCGCGTAAACCGAAACGTTGAAAAAGCCAACCGCTAAAGAGACCTACACAACTGAAGGCGCAATAGAACGCACTAGTAATGACAGCAATAGCACTCGTCGCTGCACCAATACCCTTTAGGAAATCACCAAAAACCAAACCGAATGAGGGCATGGATGCCAAACCGCTGATCTGAAAGCATATACCAAAAGTAACAACACAGCATATACCGAACATACGATAGTAACACCTACAAAGGGCATTGCCATGCCGAAACAGACGAGTATGCCCCAACCACCATCAGGCGCTTCTAATTTCGTTGTTGCCTTCATTATGCTGCGGGAAGAATGTACGAATGCTTGTGTGAATAACTAACGTCTGAGGGCAACTGAGGATAATACTGAGGATTTAAAAGATGCCTCAGTATTTCGTGTATCATTTGGAATGGAAGCCAGAGGAAATAAAGAGCAAGCACTAAAATGATAAGATAAGGCGAGAGCATAGCTCATGATACTGCACTATATCCACAGATCAGTTCTATAATCTTTATAACCGGTTTTATAACTGCTGTGTGCCCACACTATTATTGCCACAAGCAGCATCATTATTTGCTTACTGAAGCTAATTTGCTGCTGTACAGAACGATTCGACAATGGCACCAAGTTTAAACGGATTTTGTCATGGAGGTTGTTTCTTAAATACGTCATAATTCATGGTGCACGAGATAAGATCTAAGATCTGAGTCTTCAAGTCTAAATGTAGTGTCATTATTTCTGTTAGTTTCATGAAATGATTAAACGTAAAGTGACCTGAAAAGACTGTAGAAAAGTACGCTACGCTAATTCACTGAAGTTTCAATTGCATTCAATTTGCGAGTTCGGCGGATCTCAAAACCGCTCTACCGACCAAATTCCTCTAGAGACAAAACTATCATTTAATAAGACAGGACAAATACGACAACACGTTTGCCACAAAAGCATGCATTTAATTGTTCAATTGTCAGGTATTCTGTTTTCATTAATAAAATATTTAGATTTCTACATTTCTACGACTACTTATTGCATTTAGTTTAGTATATAGTATGCACAATATCAGCACTAAAACACATTGACTAAAAATTAAGTACTTCCGAAAATAATGTTAGCTGATCGCTACAGTTATTTAAATACAATTTTTTAATTGGTTGCTACTTAAGCTACAACAGTTTGGAACTGTTTCTTGAAAATGTGTATTACATACTATAAGTATTCTATTTGTAAAGTTTTCAACAGGACACAACGTACTACTACTGACATCGTCATTATAGTCAATATACATATAGCAAACGCGCTTAATAGAATTGTTATAGAAAAAAATTCTCACCTAATTTTCTCAGTTCATTAAGAAAAATTTGCAAAATTATCTTAAAATTAGGCACTTATTTAGGTATGTATATCCTTATATAAACTTATTACTAGCATTAAGTAACTAATACTTCAACGTCTTTTGCTTGGCTAAATTGAATATGCTTTCGGCTGTTGTTGTTGTTGTTGTGGTGGTGGTGGTGGTGGTGGTGGTAACAGTTGCAACCTTTAAAAGTTGGCTTTATTGTTTCTAATACTCTTTATAGAGGATATAATAAGTAACAAGTATTTAATAGTGGTTCTTATTGTTGTTGTTGTTATTATGGAAGTTCTGATAAGTATATATGTATTGCTAAAATCGTTCGATTTACGGATATGGATATTAGTTTTGCTATTAATGCTTTCATGATATATGTATGTATGCTATGACATATCATCATAGTCTTTCAACATTGGACGCACAACAAAAAAAAGAGAAAAAACCACGTAAATTTGCATCCTCAATTCTTGTGAATTGGGCTTGGAGTCTTCCAACGTTACTGCTTTACTTCAGTGCCTTCTGTTTCGGCCTGCGCAGACTTCCTTTTCTGCAGACATTCTATGAGGTATTCGATGGTCCAGGCAAAGGCGCAAAGAAAAATACAAAACGATTGAGCGTGTATGCAAATCGGATAGCTGCCGGTGACATCACGAATCAGGCCTAAAAAAATGACGGATATTTAACTGTTTGAACTGTTGATCAATCCATCGACAACTTACCGATTAACGGTCCGAAAGCTATAACGAACAGAGCTTTGCCAACCAAATGCCAGCCAAACGCTGAAGGCAATTTCTCCAGGGAACAATACTCGGATACGGTAAGTGTGAAGTTGCTCAGAGCGGAGCCGCGGAAGAAGCCGCAGATCGACAGCCATACCATTAACTGGGTCCAATCGGTTTGTTCGGCCATGACTGTAAATATTCAAACACATAAATATGAGTACTTCTTCCGCGTACTTTCAATGGTGCCGGGAACTTACTTGATCTGGTGATCGCCACAAAAATTATCGACACCAGAAAAACGGTGCGCTTTTTAATTGTGGTGCGATCGAACAGAGGCGGCAGCACAATCCTGGCGGCAATGTCTGTGATGGCAGTGATGGACAAACAGAAGGCGACGTCTGTTTTCGCGTAGCCCAAGTTGTCGAAGAAGAAGGGCGTTACCATTTTGAAATTCATCTCTGCCACATAGAAGATGGACAGTCCGAAGAGTATGTTCAGGAACTTCGTATCCTTCAGCAGATGCACATCCATGAGATCTGCAAAGCGACGCCAAAAGCCGGGCTTCTTGTCGGTTGTCTGTCTCTTCTCCGTTTCCGTCGGACCGTCGGCTTCTTTTTCCCTTTCGATGGGTTTCATTTTGATGAAGGAATCATGGCGACCGTTGAGCGTGCCGCCAACATAGTTCACCGAGTCACGCTTCAATTCGCGATCTTTCTTTTCGAATTCGTCGTCGCCGACATTCATGTGCACCTGAAGTATGGAGCCTGTGAAATCCATGTACGAAAGATTCGAGGTCACGGAGTGCTTGCGATAACGCAGCTCGGTATTCATGTCATAGTTCGGGGAGTACTCGTTGGCCGCTGTAGGCACCCCCGCCAGCGACATTATGCGCGGAAACGTGGGTCTCTTCGGCAAACCGAGGCGGGAGCCCTGCATCGAACTCATGGCCACTTCGGAGAAATTCTTGCGCATGTACTGCTGATGATGTTTGTTGAAGAGCAGCGTGTTCAGCTCGGGCAGCGCATCTTCCTCGCCGCTGCCCTCTTCTTTGACCATTTTGATTTCCGGTGTTGCTACCGCCACCATTTCCTCATCCTGTACCTCCTCTTTCATATGCCATTTCACAGGCTGCAGCAGCACCGAGCCGACAGTGGCGTTCAGTGCTATACCGGCCAGCATCAACACGGCACCACGAAAGCCATAGGCCTCGAGCAGCACGCGCACCAATTGCGGCATGATCAGCATGCCGACAGCGGTGCCCGCCATCGCCAGACCGACGGCTTGGCCACGTTTATATTTGAAATAGTGATTGAGCGCAACGAAGGCCGCCGAAGTCGAGAGGCCCACTCCGATGCCATTCACAACGCTAAAAGTGCCGAGTATATGGGCCATGCTGGAAGCCGGCGAGGTGAGCGCCAAGCCGAGGCCACAGAGAAGAGAGCCGGCAATGGCCACCTTGCGATAGGAGAACTCTTTGAGTAGAGGACCGACAAAGAGCCCCGAGAAATTCATGGATACGTCCAAGGCACTCATGATTACAGCAGCGCCGGTGGTGCCCACATTGAGATCACGCAGCAGATCGCCAAAGAGCAGGCCAAAGCTGGGCTCAATGGAGCGAGTGGCCAACTGGAAAAAGACAGAGAGAAGTTAGAAATATACGTAAATAAAAAATCGGAATAACAAAAAACAAAAACCTTAAAACCTTAAAACTCAAAGGTCAAAGGGACCGCGCTTTTTAATATAAAATGATGAAATATACATATAAAATCTAATAAGTATATAAATTTATTTAAATTGCGATCTGAATCTGAACAACAAGAACACTTTGACTAATATTTAAAAACTTCCAATTACCCAAATATTTCTCATTTAAAAATCTTTATTTTTTCACACAATTTAAGCGAGCGATCGCATGACTGAAATTTAAATGGTAAAGGTTCATTTAAGGTGCGAATTGTAATTGCAAATAAATAAATGAAAGTTTGTTTGAATTTAAATACGAGTGTGATTGTGAGTGTGAGTAGAAGAGAAAAAACAAAAAGAAACCAATTCTTCAATTTTAATTAAATTTTTTCTACCATAAAAAGTTTATTAAACAAATAAAAAACGCTCAGAAACGCTCAATTTATTAGTTCTTTTATTGTCCTCAGTCTCGTACAGTTTTTAATTTTTAGTTAATTTTAGTGAAGTGATACACTGTTGGAAAAAAATATACACTGAGTTAAATAAAAATCGAAACTGAAAATTTTTTTTAAAGAACTATCAATATATTGTATAATTTGCGGAGCTGAAGAGAAAAGTAATCAATTCACAATTTTGACACATGCTTGATATTGCCTGATATTTTGACATTAGTCTCGTTAGTCTAGTTCCTTGTTTTTTATTAGTTTTGATAAAATTTTGGTTTTTAAAAATATTCTAGGTACATATTTCAATATACGATAATGCAGACCGATAATATATATCAGCCGTTTATTTTCAAAGTGGACTGAGTTAGCTTTTCAAAAACATTAAGGTTTTTTTTTCAATATTCACATTTCTACGTTATCTTTTCATTTTGCAGTAAATTCTAAATACACTCATACCTCGCTATACGGCCGCTCTTTATACAGCATTTCGCTATAGCGGCCTTTTCTAATTCTAGGCAATTTTTTTATATACGGCCCCTAATACTTCGTTATACGTCCAAAAGATGCTATACTGTTACCGATCTTCTGTTTAAAAATTATTAATTCGTTATACGGCTTTTCGCTTTACGGCCAACTTTTCCGGAATGTATCTAGGCCGTAAAGCGAGGCATGAATGTAATATATTTAAAATCGTTAAGATTTGGCTGAAGGAAAATTTAGTGGTTCTTAGTTTATAGAATGATAGAAAGATTTAGAACTTGAAAAGTGTTTTTATTCTGTGACTTTCATTTCATTTAACATACTGCGATTGTTGAAAGGTATGGTATTTTATTTCCGTATGAAAATATTCCATATCTTACTTCCTGTTTTTGAAAAAGTAAAAACATTGTTATTATGGAATTAATTTGCAAAATTTGTATTTCTAAAGCTGTTAATAAATATTAAAAACAAATTATTGTTTCAGCTAAGAATAGACATTTTAACACCTTTGTCAATATTGCAACTCTAGAAATCAAAAAAAACCCACACAAAAAAATTATTTTTATATAATTTATTATACGATATTACGACAGTGTTTGTATGTGTGTATGTTTGTATACAGGGTGTTCTGCAAACATTAAAAAAAAATTATTAAAAACCACAAAAAACGGAATTTCATAAGTATTAATATAAAATGTTTGAGCAATCGATGTTCAGTAATTACGATTACTTTTTGCAAAGTTATTCTTTGAATGCTTCTTTTGATTTCTTGACAGAAAAATACGTAAATTTTCATTTTGATAACATTTGTTTGTTGCGATAATTTCATTTAAAAAGAACACATTCTTAAGTCAAGCAGCTAAAGTTCAATGCGCTGGAAATTGCAATTTGGAAACCGACTATCGGCTGAGAAATGAAATTTAAGCAGATGCAGACGGCATGAGTACAGACAATTTGATAAATGAGAAAACAGACATCGCACGAACAATGAAACCATATTCCTATATCAATATTAGGTTTCAACAATTGTTTTCAGTTGTCTGTGTCCACCTGGGTGAGGCGGGGCGGGGCGTCTGTACGAGAGTATAACTTGAGGATTCAAAAACCTCACTCATACTCTTACAAACAAGGCTTTTACGAGTATAATAATAATAATATTTTAGTAATACATACTTCCATAGATTCTAGTATCCAGAGATTAGTCACAAATTGTTTAATAGGCTTAATTTCTTTGCTTCGATCAACCCAGAGTAACCCAGTGGGATGCATTGCCAGGTAAAGTTAATTGTAATGTATCTCAAGCAATGTTTTTAATATGTATGTATATACGTTAATATAGAAGCGAAGTGGTAATTGTTACTGGGTTTTCGAAGTGTTTATATATATGTACATATAACATAATTTCGTTGCTGGAATGTACTAATGAAAAAATTAGAGGAATTTTTTTCTTTCTTTGTAGCTTTGCGTTTATGTAGTAATCAAGTGCGCGTCTGTAGGAAACAACAGTAAGACAAAATTCTCTAGTTTATTGGGCAAGGTGACTAAATAAATTGTAATATTAGTAAAATGCTTAGTAAAAGGCACTTTGAAACGCTTGTTCTGTCAACAAAATTAACTTTTCTATACAATTACTATACCTACAATTATGATTATAATGTTACTATACATACTATACAATTATGAATTTACTATTTCAATTATTATTGAAAATGTCATAACTACGTGTACAATACGAAGAAGCAAACAAAACAAACAAACAAAAAACAAGTAAGAGCGTTAACTTTGGCCTGGCCGTAGCTTATATACACTACACCCGCACGTGCGTATAGTTAAGTAAAAAACTATAATATTTTAATAAATATTTCCTAATATTTAAAATATTTAAAAATTTATTTATTTAACAGAAAATTAGAAACGTAATGCATACATACCTCCTTAAACTACAATGCAATGCATTACATAATATATTATTGTGTAATGTCTATTAGAATGTGTGTGTTGCCTATTCATTACCAGTTCATTTACGTAGGAAGTGAAGTTGTAATCGTAATTTAATATTGTTATATCTTACTTTGCAATGACATCACCGTGTAAAAAATAATCTATTCTGGAATGCATAGTACGTAGGAGGTATCCATTACTATTTCAATTACTTTAGATTACATTTTCCCACTGGGTAAGCATGCACATACATACATACATACTCATATACACGCAGTATCGAAGGAAGGAGCTATAGAAGTCGCTTTTGTTTTCATTAGTTTTTGCCCCCTGCTGCGCCCCATTCAGTTCAATTGAAACAAACGTAAACATTAGAAAACTGTTCTTGATTAATAAATAGAAAAAAAATCCAATTTAAATAATTAAAACAATTGAAATAATGCAATGAAGAGTCAAAGAGACTTTATCGAAACCAGTTTAGCGATAATAAAAGAGAATCGTCATGCATGGCATGCGTCCAGTGCGTGTACATCACGTGATTCAGAAGAAGAAATTGAAAAAGGCAAAGAATGTTAGGAAGAGAGAATATACATATGTATAAATAGATAGAGAGAGTCTTCGCAATGAGTTCAATAAGATTGTTTTCATAGGAAGAGAGCATGTACATACATATGTATATACTTCGGGAAAAAGAATTCATACAAGCAATTGGCTTTATGTGGATGAAGGAGAAGATGGTGCGTGCTGTAAATAAAGCAATCACGTGACAATTAACTCAGCTGGTTCTCTTATCTACACCATAATTTGTCGCATGATACTAAGTCCACCGTGACAATGACATCAGCGCAGCAAACTTCAACGAACTTAGTTTGAGTGAACGGAGAAGTAAAACTGCACTAGAAAACGAAGTATAAAATAGCATTTTTTTAAGAAAAAACTTATAACGAACAACAGACAAAACCATGCTCCAAAAGTTTCTAAATTGCATTGTATGTGTTCTGCTCTCGGTTGGACACGCTTTAAGCAGTAGCAGCGCCTCAAAACGATTTCTTGCTCGCCACCGCCTCTTGGTCTTTATTGTGAGATTTTCAATAAACGAAGTGATGAAAAGCGATTGAAGTGTTTTTTGGACACCTTGGTTCTAAATTCTTACGATGTGAACTCAATCGCTTTACGTCGTTTTCAATACTTGTTGTTTTTGGATCGTTAGAGTTCATCATGAACGTTTGTTTTGTCTTCTCGTTTGTTTACATTGGTTCATGGCGAGTAAGCTTGTGTGTGTGTGCAATGCGAAGAAATGCTTGTGCATTTATAAATTTTTCGAAAGTGTCATACATAAAAATTATTTAAAAAAAAACAAGAATTAACCTCAAGCAATTATGTAATTAACTTTGAACTTTCTAAAGTATATAGAGTTTAAAATTTTAGAAAAAAAAAAACTATCAATAGTGAAGAAATCACTTCTCATTTATGTTCAAATGGGAACAATTGCTTTGTCGTGGTCGTTCAGTAGCGAATGATTTCGCTTATTCATCGAAAGAAAAATGCTTCAAAATCGCTCTCATCGAACGACAACTCGCCAGAAGTATTGGAAGTGTTGTTGTGAAGTTATTCGATCCCTTCGTTCGTTTCTTGAAAATGCCAAAATATCGATCGCACGAAAATAACAACAAGTAGAATCGATAAGAATCACTTCGTTCTTGTATTAAAAATCTTACAAGTAGACTCAGCAGTGACGAAACGAACGAACCGACGAAGGAACCGACGAACAAACGAACGATGGATCGAAGACACGCTTTAGTCATATGCTCACATTCACGGCACGAGCTCCTCAAATTCGTTCCTCAGCTTCGGAGCCGAGACTGCCCATCGAGAAAAATATGTACATATCTCAACGATATCTGTTTAAAATGAAAGACTTAACAAAATTACACCAGAATATGTGAGACTTTTATATATGTATGTATGTACAATACTCATCGAAAATTCGTTTTATAAGAAATGATATTCTTCTAAAATTACAAAATACGTATTTCTTAAATACTTCTTAGTTAACTCATTTCTTATTATAAAATGAAAAAAATGTAAATTCTTATTTTTTCTACAGGGTCAGCCAAGCTTCACCTCTGCTTCTGACCTGCAGAGGAATATTTTTTAATTAGTCATTGGTTTTTCTACTTTTGTACAAATTTGTTTTGCTTTAGATTTTTTGTGACGGTCTCGTTGTTTGAAATAATTCTTGAAGCAAATAAATTATATTATCTCGCATTTCACAAACGATAACTTTCAAAACATTTGTGGTCGAAATAAGATTTAGCAGCAGTCTATTGTTTATTTACTCGTATTTATGACGTCATTGTTTCAGTTGTTCAATATACAAGAGAATAATTGCTAACACCAAAAACTATTAAATGCGTTTAAAAGCATAAAAACTTATTAAATACTAATAAATTTTATATGAAAGTATTGGTATGAAATGCGAAAACTTTCATAAAAATGAATTAAGCATATATAGCAATGTTTTCGGTAGTGCTTTCAAAAGTCAACGCTTCATTTGAAAGCAATAGAAGCATTTGAGAAAAGCCCTGAAACTTTAAAGACGTCTTGAACAAGCCTCTGAGACGTCTTATGCAGTCCTCTAATACATACTCGTAAAAACGCTGAAATTTTAATGACATTTTTATAACGTTTTCTAAAGCTTCAAAACGTCAAAACATCGTCGTAACGTTAACGACGCCTTATTAATTAACAAAAAATTAATTTAAAGAAGCAATTACCTTTTATAGTTTAAGTAAAGGTAATTAAAAATCTATAATTAAAACGACCAATAAACCGTAATACATTACATTGATCTTTGCTATTGATTCAATCAGACCAATTTAATGGAAAAGTGTATCACGAAAGCAAAAATAGAGGAGCGTTACTATTCATGTGTACTCGTATATTTCTTACTGTACATGGTTATTATATACATATATACTACGATATATATTTATATAACAATTGACATGATTAGTCCATAAAATAAGTTAAATGATAAAACTAGCAGGCTAGTGCGAAAACAAAAGAAAATCACGATTCGAGAAGATAAAAAATTCCACTGAAATTAATTAAAAAAAAAAACAATGAATATTTTGAATTTTTGAAAATGCTTAATTGCCTTAACCGCAATATTAGTTCATAAAACTGAACTCAATTAATTTTCCTTTATTTTGTAGTGACAATTTAATTAAAAAAATTTATATATAATTATATGTATATACTATATGTATTTATATATATTTATAAAATCATGAAATATTTACTCATTCAATTAAAATATAACTACAAATAATAGTAATTTCAATTTGTAACTAAAAAATTTTAAAAAAAGAATTAATGGTGACAAAGTTATACGGTTATGATTTATAGCTTAAACAAATCAAAATCACCAGCGAACTTTAGAACGAATGTTCTAAAATGTGGCGCAAGAAAAAAATGCTAACAAAAGTATTTGAAATAGATAACAGAAAAGGCAGGTAATCGCTGGCATAGAGACTGATACTGAGCACTCATTCGAGCCATATGGATGGCGAGATGTGAAACCGGTTTTTACCGATCTTTTAAAGTTGGCTGCAGACAGAACGTCTCGTAAATCGGAACAAATACTTTTAATATTACGTACCTCAACATTTTCTACAGCTAAAGCTGAAGAACTTAGAATGCATTAAAGCAAAATCGTGCTTTCTTTCTTTAATTGTAATACTATTCTAAAATAAAACTTTCACTTCACGAAATAATTAGGTTACATAATTAATGGTTGTTAATATTATAATATATGCACAAAATAATGTTAAATTTAAATAATTCTCAAAAAGTACATTAAAATTTGTAATTTCATTTAATTTTATTATCTTCCATCTTGCGGTTTGATCAGAGGAATTAAATCCAAAGGAATTAATTCCAAGCATTACATATTAAGTGATGATGCAAATAGAAACAGTTAGGTAAAAAAACTAATAGATTATTAAACATAGCTATAATATACAATAATCTGTGACAATTATTGTATGACGTATAATTGCTGACGTAGGAAAAGACGCACGGTTCTACAATGAGCATTGAGACGCCAAAAAACGTTCGGTGTTGTTGTTTTTATACCTAAGTATGTATGTATGATAGAGAATTTTGATAAATAATGTCTAATAGTGAACTCTTTATTTCGCTTAGTCGGTAATTCGTTACTTCAGTGTATAGCTACGATACAAAGGTTACAGAAATGTAAAGGATGAATAAATGACAAAGTCAAATAAATTGTTCTAGAACCAGTTTTTGATAGTTGTGTTGTTGATAGACGAAGACAATTGAAATAAGAAAGAATGGTTGGGGTAGGTAAGTGTGTATAGGCTCTTTCAACATGAGGTAACATATTATATTTCGCATCATTTTTAAACTCTCAACTTTCAACTGTCATTGTGAGGTCATTTGAGAAATAAAAATCAGGAGGTCTTTAGACATTGATCGCTGTACATTCGCGCAATGAATTGAAATAAATAAATAAATAAAGTAAACAAGTAAGAGCGTTAATTTCGGCCTAGCCGGTGAAACGCCGTTTCAGTGCGTTTTATGCTAGATTTGCGAAATTTTTAAACGAATTAATATAAATATTCTTTTTATTTACTATTAAAGGACTTACTCATTGTGTGAAAATTTTAAAAGCCATTTTGAATAAATAAATTTTTTTTGAATATTTTGTAGCTTTATAGCTGCTTCTTTCGCTATATGTTGGTAACACCTAAAAAACAACTCTAAAACTCATAACCATAAAACTTTTTCGACTATTTTTACATAAATTTCTTAACGATTTTAGTTGATTTTAAGGTGCTGATATTTTCCTAATAAATATTGTAGCATTATAAGTATAACATTAATATAACAATAGTTATAAATGAACACTGTGAACCCACCATTATAAGTACAAGAAAGGAAGAATAAAAAAAGGCAGAAGGAAAAGATTCGTCAAACAGCTCGCACGTGTCGACTACAATATTACGTTTACTATATAGATAATATAGATATTTGTACATACATATGTGTATAGATATATATAGATAATATATCTGAACTTAGCTTGTTTTGTTGCAGGAAAAATATACTTTTATTAAAGCATAAGATTAAAAAAAATTAATAAGATCAAAAACATACATTTCCTCAATTATTGTTTTTTGGACTTAATAATACGAGTACAATACTCTCAAGTATAAAAATAGTACAAATAAGTTCCAAATTTAGTAACACAAAATAAAGACTGAGTAGAAAATAGAAAACTAATTAAATGGAGTAACGAAGTTGATGATGAAGTTCACAGTTGAGTTGACTAAAATAGAATATGTATTAAATTATTTTTGGTAATAGTCACGAAGCTTTCGGTTATAATTCAGAATTTAGTGGACGTGTTAGAATTTTATAACATTAATTTCTAAATATAACAATAAAACAAGTCAACATTTCCAAATTTATTAAAAGCATGATTTTCTGATTATTAGCTGAACTTTTTGTTTTTTTCCTCTCCATTTAATTTCGAAATAATTCATAAAAATTATAGTAATGAAATTACATGTACAAACCAGAAAGAGAGATCAATAATTAGTAATTAAAAATACAATACAATCAATTATTAAAATAAATTATACCTACGTAGATAAGATTCAAATGAAAACGAACAAATTACATTGAAATAGACAAATTGGTCTTAATTCATTATGATTAAATGATCTTCTTAAAAGATAAAAAAAGAACAGACCAAGAAATGAATTCAAGAATTTAATAAATACGATATAACGATACACATATCGTTATACATATGTATCGTTATACATATCGATATACAACAATTTATCGTACTAAAATCTTCAGAATTTATTAAATTGAAATTTACCTTTAATTTCAATGCTAAGAATATTTTTTACTTTTTTCAAAAAATTTTATTATATCAAGTACAAAGTTTTGTTTGTACATATAAAGTAAAAAAGAGAGAGGGAGAGAGAGGAAGAGGGAGAGATCTACCAGAGATCATTTAAATGAAGTTTAGAGAAAACTGGTTTTTGAAATTAGCAAAGGATTAATAAGTCAGAAAAAACAACCGGTTTTTTGGTAAACACTTTAGTCTGTATTGAGACAAGTTAATATTTCGGCCAGTGGCTTGGCTCGGTTATCTTTTCGTTTTCGAAGGGGCCTAAAAAGACTTTGTGGATGGCCTGAAGTAATTTCAATTGAACAATTTCAGAATATTGCTATAATTGCTAGAAATTATTAAAAAAAGTATTAAGTAAAAACGAAAGAAAAATAATTATTTTCTAGGTAACGTTAATTATTTCTTTTTTACGGCCGCGGCGGACTCATAAATTCCCTTCAAAAAATGTCACCGATTTCAACAACAAGCATTCAAGAGATACTCGTACATAATATAGAGTTTACGTGTGGTCCCTTTTATTATCTTGACATTTACCAGAACGCATCATTCATACGAAAATCTGTGTATGTGTCTATTAAGAAACATGGATTGAGAAACAAATTTGTACAATAATAATACAATATACTAAGAATATTCATTATATTTATGGTATTGACATCATATGGTACTTTTTTTTAATGATATTTGATGTAATATTTGACGTAATCAATGACACGCATGATTATTAAGGATTAAGATCAGGCAAAGAGTTAAAAAATTTAAACTCTTAAACGCGAAAAATTAATAACAAATATACACCTAGCTCTGTTTTTACGCAATAAGTACGTTCCCAACAGATTCGCGTAAAAAAACGCGCAAGCAAAGAAACGGTACCCATACAAATTCGAATCGGGAACTTTAACTTTCGGTAAAAACAAAACGTTTGTACCGTTCTTAAAAAAAAATATTTTTCACGTAAATATTAATCACGTTTAAGACACTTTAAAAGCTTATTTCCTCGAAATAGCAAATTTAGACTTAGGCGATTATTGCTTGTGACCACAGAAATGTTCTCTTACTTTTTCTTCTGGAATACTTTTCAGCAATACATTACGTATAAATTTCCACTGAAAGTCTTTTATCTGTATTTTTTTATTAGCATCATGCATTTATTTGACTTTTTTTAAAAGTTTTTCTTACTAAAAATTATTTGGAAATATGTATGGAAATATTTTTGAAAAATCGCGTTAAAGCAAATTCGCCTATAAAAATTTCGCGTAAAAAAACAGAACCAAAACCAACCAACCAACCTAGTTTTTTTTACAGAACTAGGTGTAATTATTTCAGAGAAATTTAATTTATTTTTGTTTAAAAAGCCTTTAGATCATTCATCATTCATTAGATCATCATCAATGACCCCGACTGAACTTTTTCAAGGAAATGATTGACGAAGAAGTGAATTGTCGGGAGGGGAGTGGGGATGTGTGTGTGTGGGCGGTTAACGGAAGAGAGTGAAGGTAAATTACTATGAAAAAGCTTTCACTTTCAATAGATTTTATTTCTTGGTGTCCCCTTCGCTGGATTTTTTTATACGGAAAATATTATTGCATTTTAATGCAATATATTGTACATATTGTGCATATTAGTGTAGGTGTAAAGAATAACATTTTTTTTTAATAAGTGTACGTACATATGTATGAAAAATTGAGAATCATAATTTACGTATACATTCTCGTTATACAATTCTCGTCTAATATTTTGTTTATTTTTGCTATTTGCGCTTACAAAAATGCAAGCAAGATATCAGCTTTGACTTTAATTTTACTTCAACATTATTTACTTCAATCTACTTTACTTTAAATAAAGTAACGACACCCTGTATTTAGCACTTCGCTTACATTGCAATTTAATCGTTTGAAATTCATTAAACGAATTTAACAAATCGATGTCAGTGAACGTGATTTTATGTTGCTGAACAGAGAGTAGCAACAGGCAAAAACAATAACAACAACACGAATGACAACAACAAAAAGCTATAGCTAAAATTTTAGAAGTAGAGCTGCAGCAGCAGCAAGAGCAACAATAGGAACAACAACAGTCGCTTCAAACGAATAGAAAGACAATACGGAAGATGATCAGTTGTTTATACAACTGTTATATATGTACATATATATGTATAACTGATATATATTAGTATAGATATATATTCGTCAGTCCAACAGTCGGTAGACCCGACGGTCTTATTTGTTTTTTTAGTTTTTTTGAAAATTTATAAAATTCGCGTAAGAAAATTTTATTATATTCAAGTAAGTTATAGTGAGGTTAAGAGAAAAAATATTTCCTGTACATTTTGTGAAGTTTCAAATTTTTTATAAATTTTAAAAATATGGCAACTTTTCCAAAATTTCAATTTTTAATTTTTTCAAAATACAAGTTTTTATATTGTATTTTATTTTATTTTATTTTATTTTATTTTATTTTATTTTATTTTATTTTATTTTATTTTATTTTATTTTATTTTATTTTATTTTATTTTGTTTTATTTTATTTTATTTTATTTTATTTTATTTTATTTTATTTTATTTTATTTTATTTTATTTTATTTTATTTTATTTTATTTTATTTTATTTTATTTTATTTTATTTTATTTTATTTTATTTTATTTTATTTTATTTTATTTTATTTTATTTTATTTTATTTTATTTTATTTTATTTTATTTTATTTTATTTTATTTTATTTTATTTTATTTTATTTTATTTTATTTTATTTTATTTTATTTTATTTTATTTTATTTTATTTTATTTTATTTTATTTTATTTTATTTTATTTTATTTTATTTTATTTTATTTTATTTTATTTTATTTTATTTTATTTTATTTTATTTTATTTTATTTTATTTTATTTTATTTTATTTTATTTTATTTTATTTTATTTTATTTTATTTTATTTTATTTTATTTTATTTTATTTTATTTTATTTTATTTTATTTTATTTTATTTTATTTTATTTTATTTTATTTTATTTTATTTTATTTTATTTTATTTTATTTTATTTTATTTTATTTTATTTTATTTTATTTTATTTTATTTTATTTTATTTTATTTTATTTTATTTTATTTTATTTTATTTTATTTTATTTTATTTTATTTTATTTTATTTTATTTTATTTTATTTTATTTTACTTTATTTTATTTTATTTTATTTTATTTTATTTTATTTTATTTTATTTTATTTTATTTTATTTTATTTTATTTTATTTTATTTTATTTTATTTTATTTTATTTTATTTTATTTTATTTGATTTTATTTTATTTTATTTTATTTTATTTTATTTTATTTTATTTTATTTTATTTTATTTTATTTTCATTAAAATTTTATTTTTATTTGAGTTATGTTTAAATTTACTTTTTTAAATTTGGTTATACATATTTACTTTTTTAATACTAAGCTGAATTTTGCCATCAAATTATTTTAGTCTATTCTAAGTTTGTTATTTAATATATTGTAAAGTTTTGCAAATTTTAATATTTTTTTTTTGTCGCTCTAACCAACTAGAGCGACAATTAGCAGTCGTTAATTAAATTAATATGTTAGTCATAATTTTATGACAAATATCTTCGGTTCTTTCTCTTTCGTACCTTCGAGGCATCGAGAACACACAAGTAAGCACAGCTAGCCCCCGTAAAAATCTTGTCATAAAGCTCGATATACGGCCACAGCAGAATCAGAAATTCGTGTAGAATGCTTTAACAAAGTTAACGCGCCGCTCGATGGTAAAACGATCCATATTGTAAAATGGCCAACCTTCAGCTAAACAAATTCTAGTTCAGATGACACTGACATTTGACAGCTGCCAAACGGCAAGCCTTTACCTTCCGTAACTCAAAATGGATATAGTCGTAATGTTTCGAATATTTGTCAGATTTTAGACCAAAAACTTCCGACCATAAAAAACCTTTTACCAAAATTGGCATAAAAAATGATTATTTCCAGTAATATCCGATTTGTCATTTTTTCCGACAGAATCTACATCCAGGAAACGGAATCTTAGCAATGAGACAGCTAACGATATTTTGCAAAAATGGTATGCTTTTTAGCATAAATTCATAAAAGGTATTATAGATGTTTGTCAATCAATAGAAGACAATAGAAATCTTCTTTTTACGAGTATTTTGAGTTAAGCTCTTTCATACTCACTTTTTGTATATAGATTTCACCTTTTTAATTATAAGTCCTTTCTATTTATATTACGAGTATCATCCTTTATTATCAAATTTTATTATTATATTTTACTAACTCTGCAAAAGATAGAAAGAAATAAAGAAAGCATTTTACAAAAGTTTAAAAGAATTATAATTCAAATTATCCTGAAGCAAAATTATATGCCAAAATATAGAATTAATTAAATTCTGAAAAGAATGATATCATCATCTTTATTGAGGATAGATGCCTAATGGCGTTGTTGTATGGACCGCCATTAACAAAAAAAAAAAACCACAAGAAAAAACAAAGAAACAAGAAACGAAAAAAAAAAACAACAACAAAACAAATACCATACGAGGAGGCTCTTTTCGATTGGCAAATTAATGGAGGAAAAAATTTCAATTTTGCTTTTTCAGTCTATACTTTCGTATATCTATCGTATTCTACTTTTTACCGTGACAAAATGGAGAAATGAATTGAAAGAAAAATTTTGATTAATATTTAAATGATTAATGTTTTAAAACAGCAGAGCAAAAAAAGCTTATAAAAACGGTATCAAAAAACTTGAAATATAAGAAAGAAAAAGTTGTTTTTTCTCGAGTTTTGTTAATTCAAAAATATTTACATAAGGAGAGACTCTTAAAAAAAAGATCAAACGAAAAAAAAGGAGTAGATATATAAAATACTCGTAAATAAGAAAACAAACCGTGATGACATCAACCGATATAAAATCGAACAACGTTGTATCACTTTTTTTTTTCTTCAGTTCATATTAGAATATAAAATTTTGTAGGTAGTTTTTTAAAAAAAATACATATGTATGTATGTATATATCAAAAAGGAGAAACACATACATAAATTGGTGTTTAAATAAAACAACAACAACAACAAAAGCTAACATTTGTTTGACAATAATTAACAAATTCTTACATTTAAAAGGAAAAAAAGGAAAGGCTGTTCAATGCGTTGCTTTAGCGACAAATCGAGCGATTTCCTGCTTAGGATTGCTTGACACAATTTTTGTCAAGGTATTGACAGACAGACAGACAGACAGACAGACAGCACTAACAAAATATTTGTTAATCTTTTCACATCATTTTTGTGCTAATTTAGCACTTAATATTTATCAAGTAAAATCATTACACTTCCTTAGTAACGTTAAAAAAATGAAGCTCTTTATGGTAAAAGAGCTCAAAATTGTCTGTTTGCTGTTGTGCTAATATCTGTCTATCTGTCTGTCTGTTTGTTTGCTTAATTGCATCATTTTGGCATAAAGAGAGCAAGCAAACAAACAAAAACAACAACCATCACCATCACCATCACCACCACCATCATCACATACTCATAGTAATAATAAATATCACGTGCTCTTCTCGTAATCTCAATCATTCAACTTTTTGTTTAAACTTATTTATTCGCTCTTAATGTTAACAATTCTCTGCTGATATCGTATAAAAGAAATATGTTTAGCAAATATTTGTTGAAAAAAGACGTAAAACAAAAATCATTAAAACAATAAAACAACAACAAAATATGGCATAGATTGCAAAACGCAGGGACGTTAAGTTACGTTGCTAAGTGAACGTCTACATACAACATGATTTCATATTAATCAATGAATTGAAAACACTCACAATCAAGATGAAAAAAATGAAAAACAAAAATTGATATCGCAAATTTGAGCCATTTATTTGAAAGTGTTCCGCAAAAAAATTAACTTAAATTAAATATAAAATGAACAACATTTTAATGGTATTTTTTTTTTCTTATTAAAAGAAGTATGGAGTTTTTTTTAAATTTCAAGTTGAACAAAAGTTGCCATATTTTAAATGGATCAATTTCAATCAATTAAAACTGAATATATTTGAGATATATGTATAAGGCTTTTTATAGCTTTAGTCTAATTTGACTAAAAATTCTCGCATTTAATTTTTTAATTAAAAAATTTTAGCGTTGTTTCATTTTGAGCAACAACGCTTGATATAATTTCAGATATTTTACTGTTATTTTTTACCAATTACTATTTAATTAAAAGAATACAAAAATCTCACAGCTCTCTTGGATATTACGCTACTTCGCTGATGATTGTATGTACATATATGCATCATGTAATAAATCAATTGCAATAAATGTGATATTAAATGAATACGAAAATTAATAGAAATATAATGAAAAGGAAAATCAAATGAAATCTGATGAAAATTAATTTAAATGTAACTAATTTGAGAATGAAATTGTAACGAATCAATGCAAGTGTAAGTAATCAAATGAAAATGTAAGAAAAATTAAATAAAATTCAACGTCAAGAAGACGCCGGCGGGCGGGCGACTCATAAAGTATCATCCGAAGTAGTATTTGTTTAGCTGAAGGTTTGCCATTTTGACAATATGGATCGTTTTACCATCGAATTTTTTTTCTTAGCTCATTAATTTGAGATTTAGTTTCTTGTTTTTTGAGTTTAATAAACGAAAAAGACAATTTTTCAGTTATGTATATACACAAGAAAGTATAATGAAAAATGTCTTTATGTACATACATATGTTGAATTTCGATTTGTCGTTTAATTTTTTCTCACCTTTAAATTTTATCACAACAATGTAAATAAGAATTTGTCACTGTTGTCAACATTCTTGAAATTTGTTTTCAACGTATTTTGATTCTTTTTAAAATACCATCTCATTTAAATTGTAAATATTTGAGATATTTTCCGGTATGCTCACTTTTTGTTCACTTTGCTAAATTTACTTTCTATTATTTTTGGTGTGTATAGTATAGAAGAGTGTATACTATAGAAAATATACATTTGTATGCACATGGCACATACGAGTATGTATATTACGATTTAGTATATCGTAAGTAGTCGAACTTTCATTGTGTCTTGCTTTTGCTTTTACGTAAGTAAATTTCAAGTTCAATATTGCTTTTGTTTCTACATTGTCGCCTAGAACATTGTCTCTTTTGTTGAGCTACGATATTAAGACCTGAGACCACCCGCGCCGCTCTTAGCACCGTTTTTCGATATTGTCAACCTGCTCAACAATCCTCAATAACCCTCTTCCTGTTTCTCTCCATCATTTTCTTGGTATTGATTTATTGTTAGCTAACTTCGATGTGGTCGCTATGATTTTGTCGCTATGCTTTTCTCGATTCCTTTCTGGTCTATGGTACATGTCATGATATATCCTTCACGGTCTACATGATATATTTCTCTCTCTCTCTCTCTTCCATCGAATCTAAGTTTTTAGCAACGACGGTTGCTGTTGTTGTTGTTATTTGTTTTTGTTTGTCATTGGAGGAAATGAAAACAAAGGCTTTTCACTTCTTTCGTTGTTATTTTTTGGTCTTCTTTAATTGTTTTTTTAGTATTATCTATTAAAATTATACATACAAATTAAATATACATATAATACTCGTACATACTGGAATTTTTTTTGTAGTTTGAACAGTTTTATACCCAAACTGTGTAAAATTAATAAATGGTCTTTACAAATGTAATAACTAAAAATACAATAAATATAGAAAACCCACTATAAATAACTAAACCACAATTAATATAAATGATTTTAATGGTTAACAAATAATATAAAACTTTTACAATGGTTAGGTGTATAGTATGTATAAAGTTGCTCGTTGATTTTAAAATTTACTAGAAGGAAAAATTTTCTAATTTCCGGAAAGTAATCATCGCTGTAAATAAATCATGGCCCCCGTTCGTTATAAATTAAGACTATTCTGAAAAATTTGAAAATTATTGTATATATACGCACTTCTGCTTTTACACGGTCGATGTATACTACATAGAAAATTCCGTGTAAAAAATTATGCACGGAAGGTAGTCATCTAAAACGGAAAGGAAGGAAGCAAGAGGAAAAGGTGTTATGTTTTTCTGGATTGTATTAAATCAAAATCATATAAAAGCATACCATGCATAAAAGCAGAGTATGATGCAAACGAACAAAGTAACGCATTATGAGGATTATATTAAATTAATTTATTAATGGAGAAATATTTGTTTGTACGGAACTATGTATGTACATTATATCATCGTGAACAACAACAGCACAATTAATCGGATGTTCTTTTTTTTAATTTAAAAAAAAGTTGTCCAAATTTGAAACGTTTATTTTCTATTTTACTATGTTGCTATTTTATTCTATTAACACATTTTATATTGTTGTTGTTGTTGTTGTTGTTGTTCTTCTTCTTCTTCTTATTATTATTATTATTATTATGTTATTATTATTATTATTAAAATAAATAAGTTCGAGGATTATTATTATTTTTTATTTGCTAGAAAAAGGCAAAAACAAAAAAAAATTGAGAAACTTGGAACCATGTTTTTAAAACATAATCGCCAACATCGAGGTCAATAAAATCATGATTCTCATGACATTTAAATGGAATAGACATGAATATAAAAAAAAACATAAAAACAAGAACAAATGCCACCCACAACAACAGCAACAAAAATATCTCAATACAATTGAATCAATATCATCATCATCAGCGTCGGCATCATGATTATCGACATCCTTTTGTTGATTGTTTTCAAATGCTTTGTTTCATTTCGTGACAAGACGTACATATAACAAAATATGTCTAAATGAATAGAAGAGCTTTATTGAGCTCTATTGAAAGTGTCAGCAGAAGAAAATATAAAAAAAAGTTAGGATAAATATTCCCGGATACAAGAAGATTATGAAGACGCAGAAGACAATGAAAAATTATGTATATATGCATATGCCAAAAAGCCTTTTAAAAAAAAAGGTTAGTGGAAAATTTTGAGACCTTGACAAATTTTTGCCTACAATCCATTTTTCAGCTGCAAACACATGCTTCGATGAGCTTACGAAAATGCATACAATAATACAAAACTAATACGTATACATATAAATTGTTGTTTGAGCGTATATCGTGAATTCATGTAATCATATGTTTACAGGTAATCCTCGAGAAATACGATTACTAATACCTCGCATGCGTTGATTTAAGCCAAATTTTTAAAGAAACATACAATTGCGTACACAGAACCAAAAAGGTACGTCGTTTAGAAAACAGTTGTCGTCAGTGTGAAAATTTGGTTGTCAAATTTGAGCCAACAATCGACGTTTTGAATACGACGAATATATGGTTTTCAATTTGATTGTTATTAGTAACAACAATTATCGTTTTTTGACCTGAAAAAACAAGTGCCGTTTACTATTTATTCTGGGTAGATTTTCAAAATGTATGGAATCTTCATATCGACAACCGGTTGTAAAATTTCGATTTTTTGATATTTTTAAAAAAATTTTAATGTATGGATTTCCAGCCGACAACGACCGATTGTCAATATGAAAACCGATATTTTTTCTGCGTAGAATGCTTCTTTTATATGAAAATAATTGAGTCCTGAAAGAACTGAATTATGAAGAATTGTTAAGTTTAACGATTCAATCCTGCAAAAATGACATTGTGACAGCTTTTGCGAGGCTTACAACAAATCAAAGGGAAGATTGGAGGGAGAGGAGCGATGATTTGATCCATTAATTTGTTAAAAAAGCAATAAATGCATTTGTAAAATCCATCAACCAACTACACTTTTTGAAGTTTTTTCTAAATATCACGCAGTACCGAAGTACTCCAATTCATCATTGAGTATTAAAATGCATTATTGTAATTTTATGTCGCTTTTCTCCATTTTTTAAAAAATTTATGGACTTAATCGATTTGGTAAGTTATTACATTACCTTCGTCTGAGAAGTACCGAGTTGTACGAGGCTTACCTGTATGAAGAGCACAAAAACTACAGGTATGACGATTAGTCAAGTTATCGATTGATGCGTGAAAAATAATATATCGTACAAATATTTCAGAAACTTTTTACAAAAGTAATAAAAATTTGTATTTTTAAATTTCATTTAACGACCTAAATTTTTATCATTATTTATCAAAAATCTAATGTAATCTTAATTTTTATTCTAATCTTTCATTCAACACAACGCAGTATATGTACATATGTTTTTTGACAAGGCGTAGCAGCATAATATTGAAAAATACGTTGAAAATATAGTTGAATGACACTTACATTGACCAAGCTGACTCCAAAACAGGCCACCCAGCCCCAGCCGCCATCCGGAGCCACCTTCTTCACTTGCTTCATTTTGTTTAGATTGTTTCTGTTTAATTGTTGTTTTTTTTTTTAATTGAATTTGGCTTTTGGTTAAATTTTAGTAATTGTATATTTTCCTTTATTTATGCGTTATTCCTTTATATAGGAAATTATTAGGAATATATAATTGTTGAAGAGTATAAAAAACGGTGGGTTTGACTTGTTTCTTGTTCCAATTCTTTTCTTCTGCTTTTTGTTGTTTTTATTGAGGAACGATTTCGATTTTCGATAGCCAGTACTTATCATCAATGGGCCCAACAATCAATCGATGCTGACACAAATTGTTACTATTTCTGTTACTGTCGTACTTCCGGCGTCGCCAACGTTGCTGTCGTTGTTGTTATTTTCGCAATGTGATCGCAACCTCGCTACTCGCTACCGACGATATGATGACAAGGAGAACTTTTGGAGCTCGAGGCTGCCGCTGCTGTCGCTGCCTGTTGCCGTCGCCGCCGCTGCTGCCGTGGCAGTGTCCGTGTCTGATGCAAGCTTGTTGTTTCTTTAGGAAATGTACGCGGCGATTTACTGACTGTTCAGAGAGCTTAAAATTTTCCATTTATAATAAAAAAAAACACATTTTTTTTTTCGTTAGCAGTTGACTTTTACGATTTTACACTTTAAAAGTCATGTGTTGACTTTTTAGCAGGAGAAATATTTAACTTAACTCACAAGAAATCTTTTCCTGGTACTAGTTTTAATGGTCGAGCCGATAGGATTCGGCAATTGCTATTCCCGTTGGACACAATTTACCAAAGTGCACACAAATTTTGTACTTTTTTATCAGAGACAGGCGTGGCGAAAAAATTGCGTCTCGTTCTGCTGCAAACTCGTGAGCAGCGACATCCAAAGAATTGATAATTTAAATGAGAAATTTATTCTCCTGCATTGTTTTCAGTTTTTAAATAATTGAAATAAAATAATTATACTTTTACATTCTTTTCTCTGCCTCACTTTCGGTCACATCGCGTGCGTTCGAACCGTTACTTCGCTCTTCATGAACTGATTCAATTTTACAAATCCATTTTACTTTTGTGCTCGCCAGCGACCATGCCATCGACAAAAGGAAAAATGAAAACAATACTCAGGCAACAAGAAGACAACAACGAGCGTAGAGTGCTAAAATTTAGTAACGTCGCGCAGTCAACGGTGAGTACGGCACTAAAATTGAATTTCGATTGGAGCTGAAATAGCTCCCGATAAGTTCGAGTTCTCTTCTGTGTTCTGTAGTACTCTGGCCGATTATGTGGTATTTTAATCAACCCACGATATTTAGTGAGAGTGACGTTTTACGTCACTGAGAGAGACGTTGACATGTTTTGCTGAAATGAGATAATTTTAAGAAATTTTAAAAGAATCTAAATTAACCTAAAATTTAAAACTTCTTTACAAAAAAGCGAATAAATTTTTGTTCTCTACCATTTTTCCTCGTAAAATGCGGATATTATTCTCAATCTCTCTCTGTTCCTCTCTTTCATCTCTCATCTCTCCTCTCACTTTTCACTTTTCAGAATTTTAGTTTACTTCCTTGTTTCTAAACTCGGTAAAACCATGTTTCTCACTGCACTTTGTTAAGGCATGAAAAAGTGCAACTAAGCGAAAAACCAACTGCCTCTTCCAACAACACTGTTTCTCTTGGCTGAGAATGGTTGTAGTTGTTGTGCAAGTGGAAGTAGTGCTTAAACAGCTGTTGTTACTGCTCTAACAGCTGTTGCATTCAACACGGCCGTCAGTATTTTTCACGCGCCCCAAAGGCTTAATGAATTGAAGAAAGTAATTGATACTGGTATTGTATTATTTTTATCAGTGCGCAATAATTTTTTTTAATACTCGTAAGAGTATTATTATTAGTCTAAATTAAAATGTTTATAAAAACTTTCGTCACAATTTTGTATCAATCAGTTTTATTTCCCAAAATAATTCATAAACAAAATATATTTAAGGAAAATAACTAATTTTTTTTTCTGAAGATTCAAATCACAAACACTTTTAAAACTGTGCTAAAATTAATAAAATCGTGTAAACACGAAGCTAAAATTGTTTATATTTGTTATAAGCCGCATGAAATTAATACCGTGCAAAAAAGACCGTGCAAAAACAGAACTGAGTGCATTAAATACACTCAAATTATTTGTTTTGTTGATATTACAAGAAAATACAGATTTTCCAGTGCTCGATTAATCGAGTTCAAAAGATCTAAGATAAGAAAGCTTTCTTCGCTAATAATCTGACTAATATTTGCAATTAATTAATGCAACAATGCGTTATTACAATATTTATAAAATTGAACCAAATAACAATTAATTTTTTAGGTAGCGCCTCAGTTAATATATGGACATATTTAGTAAAAAATTGCACCAACATCGATAAAGTAAAATATGCATGATTTGTGTGCATATTTTAATTAATATTTTAAAAAATACATAAACATCCGTAATTTTAACAAAAATTATGTTTGTTACTTTCGTCTTGTTGGCATATTTTTCGGTACTCATCACTCATCATCACTCTCTTTGTGGACTTGAAACGAAAACGGTAAAGGAAAAATAAAGAGGCGGTCCTGTGTTTCCTTGAGTATTGTTGGAGCTGGATGCGTTTCTAAAAACGGATTATGTATTTCTTTACACTGGAATACAACAGCAACATCTGTCTGCGTTGTGACTTCACTGCAAAACGTTTATTTTGTTTGCTTTTATTCTTTCTCACCCTCGCTATTCTTCGTGTTCACGCTTTAACGCCACAAGAGCATGGATTTAAAAGAGTGGAGCAGTTTAATGCCTTGGCCTTGAATCATAGAGCACTCGTAGGAAATAATATTTGTTATTACTCTATGGTTCAAGGCATAAAGCAGCTGAGGAAGCAAAGTTGCTTCCAGATACGCGACGTCGTTGGTTCCATATGAACCCTTAAAAAGCCAGAGTGGTCTATATGGAAAAATAACGTTTTTAGTGTAACCGTACAGCTTTATTATTTATATTTGAGTTATCTATCTCTTCGGTATTTCTTAAGAATTATAAACTGGATTTTATCGGAGATAAAACTTAGAAGATAACGAAGTTTCATTATTCTATAAATATACATACATAATTTCTTCCGAAATGTGTCTTTTCGGGCACAATCTCTCTCTATGCTAATTCCGGTCTATCGGGACTAATTGTAGATTCTTATGGATACTCGTAAACATAGGTTTTTGAACTGAATTGACAGTTTTGGCAACCAATTCCATACACACAATTCGGGCAAATTCGAATGTTACAAAGCTACAAACTATGCCAATTATAAAGCCTCCTAAAAGTATGCAACAAAGTTTATCGCTATAATTACTTTTCCATACAGAATAACGCTGCATTTGAGAGAGGTTAGAATTAGAATTGAAGTCATCGTAATTTTTTTAATGAGCGATCGATCGCTCTCATGTTAAGTTTAAATTGTTCTCTTTGTTTTTGTTGCCATAATTGTAGCTTTCACAGCTGATCTCTTGAACTTCAGTGGAGTAGAGCCGTATTTAACAAGACGTTTGTAATAAAAACGCAATGAATAAATCGTCTTGTGAGCATCGTAGACAGTCAATACCCCGAGAAGCGGTTAAAATCAATATACATGGTGTGCCTCATAAGGATTATATTACGAGTACAAGCGGGCCTATGACAGCAGCAGACCTGGTTATACTTATTTGTTTAAAGATTTATAGAATCTCTAAAATAAATATCTATCAGTAATACTCGTAGTTCATTAACTCAGCAATTTTAAAACTGATAATTATAATGATACCAGTACTAACTGATTGTGATAGAGTCAATGATACAATGATGATACTATGATAGTGCTACCGATACTGGTCTTGGAAGCAGCTGCTCGATTGTTTCAAGATTCAATTAAAAGCCAACAAAATATCGTTAAGGTTCATTCAATACTCACAGCTCTATGTTCCTTATCACGATGAGACAAACAAAAAAACTGATAACAGTCGAAAAACTTTATCATATATAAATATAGTTGTTCCATAACGGTCATTTGTGTACGTACACGGTGCTTACAATCGTCGGACGAACAAGTGTACACAATTAGTACGTTCCGAACAGAGTAACACTAAGGTTGGATTTATTTTTAAAAACAAATCTTCTTCGATAATGTAGTACTAAGTTTCAAATAAAATATAAAACGATACCAGCAAGAGAGGGCAGCACAGCAAAAACAACAATAATCTTAGGTCCATATAAAGTGTGAGACGAGCGGGTTAGGTGCCGCTATTGAGCAAATTTCGTTACCTTATGAACCTTATCAAGTGCAAATATTTAGGAAAATCTTTTATTAAAGGTAATGATGATGATGATAGTTATTTATATAATACAAAAATTGTATAATCGAAAATTGTGTCATATTTCAGAAGAAATTTCTAAACATTTTTAAAGAAATTTCTTTTATGAGCGAGAGAAAGACGTATTGAAATTATAGAGAGAGAGAGAGAGAGACCAAAATAGAGAAAATTCATGAACTGACTTTTTCTCTGACTTTCGTGTTTGACATTAAAACTGTGCACTATCGTATTGACATTAAAACTGGCTGATTGATTAACTGACTGAGTGATTATCATAAAACTGGCAGTTACTCGATTTGCGTGCTTTGAGAACATGTTTAGCCAACAACCGCGAGAGCTGAGAATGTCCAGCGACGGCGAACAGTTTCGAAGCAGTTTCGCAATCAATATCATGATGAATGTAATGATTGAAGTGGCTTCGAGAGACCGGCTTGGTTATAAGTTAAACGATAACGACCCCAACAACAACAACGCCAATAGATGGAAAAAAGTTTAGTGAGCGATTCTGTTTGAAGTTAAGAAATCACTACCAGTATTTAGTTTGTTATATTTCATATTCATATTTTATGGCAATTTGTCCATCTTATTTTTCAATAGTCAATAGATTTTGCATTGAATGCACAGTAACTGTATTTAGTTAATGATCAGACAATATAGGAAGGATGTTAATAATGATGATAGCGCAACGTCATTATTATTGTGAGCTCTTTAGTTTGTCAGCTGATCAGTTGAGGTTTTAGTCACAATTAAAAAAAGCAAGCAGTTATCTTGTCCGTCAATAAAACTGATGACTGATGACTGACGGTGTTCGATCCATCAATATTTTAATGCAAAGAAGATCGTCGTCTATCAAAATTTTCACAATTTTCTTTATCTTGTATTTTCTATAATTTTTTATATTCTACAGATAATTATTTTTTTATTTGAAATTTTTATATTAAAGTATTTTATTCAATTTAGTCTACCATAGAACAAACCTCTTTAGATATTATTGGAGTATGTAAATTTAACACTTATACAAACAATATTAAAAATAAAGTGAGGAAAAAGGCAAATTTATTTAGTGTAATGAATTAAATTTAAAATTTTTTAATTTTTTTAATAAATTATTTTTATAATAATTTTTATAATAAATTATTCTTATTTCTTTTAGAGCTCTAAAGGAGGCGAGACGAGGCGTTAACTTAGCAATTTCTCTTCAAAACCTTTTTTCAGAATATGACAAATATCTACTGCAATAACAGCAACAACAACAACAACAACATCATTAATGTTACTAGCAATCCGGACCAGCAGACACGTGGCAGCATCTTTTACCGCAACAATCCCACAACCATTACCATCACCACAGCCACAAACAACAACAACAACAACAGCAACAACAACAATGACAAACATCACCGCACCTCCAAAGAACAACAACTGCTGAATGCTCCGCAAATAAAATGCACCGCAAGCGTTAAAAGCCAGCAGGAGGCGCCGAGGCGCAAGGAGGGCAAGATCAAGCCTCCTCGGCATGATAAAAGTGATCTCGGTGAGAATTTTGTGGCGCCTGATGGCGGTTGGGGCTGGTTGGTGGCTATCGCGGCCGGTGTCAATGTGGTGAGTAAGACCACTTACCAACTATAATCTTATAATGCTGAAAGGCTAACCCACTTACAGCTGGTCACCTTCGCGGTGGCCCAACAGTTCGGGCTTCTCTTCCGCGGCCGCATGTTGGACATAGGCCTCAACAACTCACAATTGACCACAATTATCAACATACAAATTGCGGTTTCATCATTTACAGGTAACCCTCGACTCTTCGAGCCTGAAACGCCGACATGCTCGACCAATTTGACGCCATCCCTTTGTAGGTCTTCTCAATGGTCCACTCTTTAGACGTTTCACTTACCGCCAGGTGTGCATTTTGGGCTCTTGTTTAACCTTCTTGGGCCTCTTTCTGGCTGTCTTCGCTGACACATTCCTCTTTTACGTGTGCACCTTTTCTTGTCTGTACGGTCAGTGCGCACCGTTCTTGGTGTGGAACTACTAAGAGCCATTTTTCTTGCAGGCACTGGGCGCGGTCTCACCGTATCGGCCTCTTCGTTGGCTGTCAACACGTTCTTCAAAGAGAAACGGCGAACGGCCACTGCTTACCAATTCGGTGTTGCCGGACTGGGACCCATTTTTCTACCTTATCTGGCCACTTTTCTGCTGCAGTGCTACGGCGTGCAGGGCACGATCCTGATATTCTGCGGTATTTCGCTGCATACGTTTGCGTGTGGGCTGATCTACCAACCGGTCCGATGGCATGTTGTGAAATCGGCGGCGGCCGGGGATGCCGGGGAATCATTGCAGCACTGCAGTCGCGAGGAAGAGGCGGTGGAGGTGCATATCGCGGAGCCAGATACTCCCATCTTGCCGCGCGCCAATGATGGCTGGTACGGTTCGCGGCATTCACTGAACCGCGCATATAACTCCCGAAAAAGTCTCGGTACGTGGGAGCAGGAGCGAAACGGAGAGCTCAAGAGTGCGGAGCTGCACCGTTTAAATACCTGGAGTGTTAGCATGAAGCCGCGCAGTTTCTCCATAAGCGGAAGTATAAAGGAAGAAGAACCCAAAAAAGGGTTTTGTTACGAGGACCACCAACGCAACAAATCAGTGGAGTTGACTAACAAAAATGCCGTCGGTGAGGAACAACTCCGGCTCAATGATGAAGAGCGGCGCAGCTCAGTGCCCTTCTGCTTGAAGGTGGCCATCTTTTTCGATCTCGATCTGTTGCGCGATTTGACATACGTTAATCTGGCAATCGGCTTGACGCTCATCAATTTCGTTGAAGTCAACTTCGCCATCTTGACGCCTTTCATTTTGGCCGATTTTGGCTTTGCAGACAGCCAGATCGCTGTGGCGATGTCCGTCTTGGGTCTTTGCGACCTGGTGATACGCTTTTTGATTCCCGTCATTACGGCTCGCCTGAACTTCAGCAATAAAATCTTCTTCATTTTCGGCATTGTCGGCATGTGCATTGGCCGAGCATTGCTCTCGTTCACTCGCGACTTTTACACGATGATGGCTGTTTTCGTGTTTATGGGTCTGCATAAGGCGTTCCGCACGGTGTTCTGGTGTCTGATAATTCCCGGTCACATTCCGCTAAATAGACTGCCGGCCGCTTCCGGGTTGCAGCTATTAATTTCGGGAGTATTTTCCATGACCTTTGGTCCATTGATAGGTGAAGAATTCGAATTTTTTTGACTCACTAATTACCTTAAGTCAATTTCTTCTCCAGGTTTGATTCGAGACAGTACTAATTATGCGGTCACTCTGAATTTCCTTAACGGCCTCTGTTTGTTGGCGATTCTCTCTTGGATTGCAGAAATTGTGTGGAGAAAACGTCAGCAGCGTCAGCAGCCGGCGGCGTCTCAGGCTTTCAAATAAGAGTTGAAAGTATTGTTATAATAATAAAAACCATTTATCTAAACTATCAAGCATTATTTAAAGAAATTCTATTTATATATACATATATATATATATATATAAAAAGTTGTTATATTGCTTTAGTTGTTAGTGGCTTTATTTTATAATTATTGTAATTAAAAATAAACTTTATTAATAAATAAATAAATATATAATTTAAATTTAAATTCATTTTAAATGTTATGTAAATAAATATAAATGTAGTTATTAATGTGTAACCATAACCAACCTTATAAATTTCTGTTCTTATAAATTTCTGTTAATGTGAACTTTCATAGAGAGCATACTTTTAGGCTGAAGTAATACTGATTGCGAATCAATGCGATTACCTTAAAATTAAATACTTTTAGGATGCGAATTAGGAATTAGGAAGCGAAAAATTCTGACAAAAAAAAATTGCAAAATCTTTTTTTCTTACATACAATAATATGAGTAATGTTTCAAATTTTAAAAAATCTTATAAAAAACTTTGGAAAAATTTTCAAAAAATTTAATTTTTTAATTTAATTAAAATCGATCATCGTCTACGTTCGAGAATTGTGTGGATGTGAAAATATCCGGTATCAGAAATTTACGCGTTCATTATCGTCTTATCATGGATGCATTCTTCTCACGTTGGTTTTATTGCTGTTGCTGCTGTTTTATTAACTTAGTACGCTTTATTAAAATTTGCGACAATGTTTCAATTAAACGCACCACCAACATTTTGCCAAATTGCGTCTTCTTCATTCATTCTATCATACAATATATTCTTTCTTTCTTTCTTTCTTCCTTTCGTTCATTCATTCACTGCATCATTCTATCATTTACGTATGCAACAACAGTAGCCACGACGATCATTCATTGTCAAGCAAGTGAGACGTTTCTACATTATCATCCGACAACAACAGCAACAACCAGCTCTCGTATGTTTGTTTGTTTTCTACTCGTCTAGCCGTGGATGGTGTGACATCAACGTCATCATCATCATCATCTTTATCATCATGACAATTCGGTACTCGCAATGATGAGTTTGCGCTTTTAATATTGAAATGTTTGAATGGCTTGAAATTGTTATTGTCGCTGCTGTTGCTTCTGTGGCCGGCTGTTATTGTTCCGTGGTGGGTTGGTTGTCTTCTTCTTATTCTCAGATCATGATCTTAACAATTGCGTTCATCGAATCGAATTGTTGTGCATACCAACCAAATAAATTGAATAAAACTCAATTTCATTTAGATTGATTTCGTTTGTAAGCGACAAATGTATTCTACATCTTGGCGTTGTGGTCGTTGTTGTTGTTGTTGTTGTTGGTGTTGTTGTTGTCGTTGTCATTGTTCAGTTTTTGCTATTTGTTATTTTGTATGTAATTTCTGTTTGGCGTTGTTGTTATTGTTAATATATGGTTAAGTGTTTTGTTATTGCTAGAAATTGATGCGTGTAGAAAATTCTAATTAACCAGACACAGTGTCTAGTGTGCTGTTGGAGCAACAACAACAACTCCAACAACAGCGACAACAACAACAACAACACCAGTGTCTAATTAAGAAAATTTTTGAATTAATTATTTAAAAAAAAAAAAAACTAGAGCGAACTTTGTGAATTCATGCATTCATTTTGCTGAGAAGTAATTAATTTGATTCGCTGAAAAGAAGCTGTTAAAATAATAAATTGCGTGGCAATGGAGTGAGGTTAATCATTCGATGTGTCATCTCTGCCATCGACCAGTGTCATCGAGCCTCTTGGATGTTGATCAAAATTTTAGTCATGCGCCTTCACTTGTTGTAACAGAAAAGTACACTGCTTTTGGCTTTCAACCAAATTCGTTAAAACCGAAAGAGAGCGCACGAATAAAATTGGACTTTATTCAACAAAACAGTAACCGTTTTACTTCATCTAACTGAACAGCAGAGTTAATAAATTTTCAAAAAAACCTTTAATTTTGCAAGAATTTAAATAAGATTAGTTAGTTAGTTGCTTAAATGTGGCTTTAATTGTTGTGGTTATAATTACAATTATTATTATAGTATAACGGTTTAGAGATTTATAAATAACTGCTTTTGAACAAGTGTTGAATATTCAATACAAAATATTACAATAAATCAAAGAAATTCGCCTTTCATAGAAATTCATTTATTATTTCATATCATTATTTTTATATGAAGAGGACTCAGTTTAATTCCCAAAATCACCAAAAATTGACCCATTTTACATTTCGCTTTTTTGCGGTTTAAGTTCAATGAACAGCAAAAATGTTATTAAAACGTCTTTTCTCTTCAGATTATCTTTAGTATTATTTTTTGTAAAAATTTATTTGTATGCCACTTGTCACTTGTCTCTGAAATGACAGAAAGCAAACAACAGAGAATCTGAAGAAGAGTTTTTGCAACTCTCAGTAACTTTCAATATGATCTCATCTCATCATTACTTTAAAACATTCTCACACAAAGTTTGGCTTATTTCGATGACTTTTCACATTGACATTTATAAAAATGAAATTTTTATACAAAACAAGTAATAAGTAAGAGCTTTCTTATGTCTGCATACTATTTCTATATTTTTAACAAACTCGTTTCTTTTGCAAAGGAATTACTTGGTGGTGATGGTTTCTTTTATCTTTCTTTTATGAGACTCTATTATTTTAAAATTGCATTCTAAACAGCCGCGCCCTTCTTTGACTTTGAAGTATGCGTTATACAATTTCAGCCGACGCAGGCTCAAACATACACTTGTACTTGTACATACTTGTATATACATATAAGAAAAATAATGACAATCATTTACTTCAATCAATCGATCGATACGATCGATTTTTTATCTGTTTCTTTCTTCTTTTTTTTCGGTTCTTGTCTTTTCTGATCGATGTGCGCAGAAATTAACCATTAGGCACGTCTTAGCACCTACCGCCCCTCCTCCTCCTCACGCCGCACGATGCCTTGATGCCTCACTAATTTGCAAGGAGTTACTTACTCCACGCGAAGGAGTTGCGGATTGTTGTTTTTTTTTGGGATTGTGTGCTTTTGTAGCGCTTTTGATAAAGCGACCGAGCCGTAAGCCTTTGCGTAGTTCATTGCGTTCGTTTCTTTTATCTCTCAGTTGAGCAGCAATCGTGTGGCAACCAAGTTCTCGGCGCTCTCTTGTCTGAAGCATGATATGCGAGAATACTCGTATGATACGCACATTTTGATAAATTTATTATTAATCGATATTTAAGGCCCTCAAATGATATTAAAGAGATGTCGCAATTCAATATGAATTTATTACAAGTATTTTTTACTGAATTAAAGCTCATAAAATATATACCACTGTCTTATAACTGCTTAGTAGCTGTTACTATTGCTAAAAGATATGTTTCTTTCATGGAAAATGTATAAAATATTTTCGAAAATCTTTTTTATTCATTCAGCTGAAAGGAATAACAATTTATTGCCCTTTTATGCGTGACTTTAAAAGTATCAAAAACTATTATTTGATACTATTATTAGTATCAAAAACTTTACAATTATGTACGTACTTTAAAAAATTTAAATGATTGGCAGTTGGCATGACAAACGAATGAATTCCAATGAATTCCATTCAATGTAATTTTATTTAATTTCATAAAAATTATTTTATGATTTTTATGCAAGAAACAACTCGTCGTCACACGCCCATACTTTGCACGCCTAACTCACAAAACATTATTAATAATAATTTCTTTGAAGAGTGTACGTGATCTGTTAATAAATTAGATTGTCAATGAAAAAAATCGTTTAAGAAGACCGACGACCAGCAAAAAGGTTTATAAAAATAAAAGCAAAAATTAAGTTCACGAAAAATTTTCCATATATGTATGTATGTACCTACGAACAATAAAAAATTCATCAGAAAAAAAACCAATAATCAAAAAGTAATAAAACTAATTAAACTAATAATAATAAATTTATGTAAATACAACAGAATGTTGTTTTTTTATCAATCAATATTTGTATGTAATTTATAAACATAAACTAAAGCACCGAATTTATCCCAAAACCGGAAAATAGTTAAATATTTTTTTTGCTCACCTGCTGACACAACGTTAGCAACTACGATACATACAACCTACCTGTATGTGTGTGTACCTACACCAAGTTAAAGAACTAATGAATTCAGTCTATTTGCATTTTAAGTGTGAACTTGTTGAGGTACAAAGAATAACAAAAACAACCAATAATTGGTATTTAGAAAAAAAAAACCAAACATTGTATGGATCCCAGAAAATTACTCCAATTGAGAGAAGCAGCAGCTTCTTCTATAGAGCAGCACATAAGAGCATAGAAGCAGTAACAAAAATTGAGAATGGGAGCGTCACACGTTTTACATTGCTGCACAGTGACACAATTTCCTAAAATCCTGCAATAAATAAAATCCTCATAAAATCTAGTCTATATTCAAAATGGATTATATTAGTTCCGAGAAAATCAAAGTAAGTTTGCACAAAATATTACTATTAACGAATTGCAATTAAAATAATAAAACATAATAATTTTATATTTTATAACTAATAATTTTGTTGCTTAAAAGCCAATGCTTTGAGGTCCAAAAAAGATAGAAAATTGAGAAAACTAAGCTTTTTTTCAATATTATATTGTATATTATACGTACAACATAGTTACAAGCTATAAAAAAAAAATATATATATAAACAGACGGTTGCAACTTTATTTCATTTAAAATTTACAGTTTCAAAAATTTATTTTTATATATAATCCGAAATCAAGTAGAAACATTTTTCCAGTGTTCTAAACCTTTACTTTTACTCTTAACATGAATTTTCTTAACATATCATATGTTTATGGTCAGCTACCTGCATTATTTACCTTAGTTAAGCGGCTGAAACGGTTATTGTTTACAAAAATTACCAAAGGGACAGACACATAATCTCAAAGGCAAGCGCCTTGTAATTACATACGTAGGTACGAGTATTTACTTTTCGTCCTTTCAAATCGTCCCCATCGAAGCGACCTTCTCAAACGAAATCGACCATCTACCTTTAGAGTACTCGTACAACAAATATATAACCATATGTTGCCTGGATTTTTCTACCAATTAAGTCGGGATGTGTATGGTTAGAATTTTACGCATTGAGGTTAACAATTTTAGACATATGTTTAATTAAGAACATTTTCTATTGCTCCAAAAGTCGATTCTTTTAAAATAGTCGTAAATTATAGAGTGTTCTGTAACGAAAGGAGTTTTCAGTGAAATTTTCGACCGCATTGTGCATTAGTCGTAGTTGATTTTAAGTACAAAATGACTTTATGGCAAGCGAAATTATTCTTTGTTTGCAAGCGAAAATTCTTATTTAATTGTAAACCACGAATAATTAAATTTTTGCAGGATGGAAAAATGTATGGAAAAATGGAAATACTGGATGCTCCTCCTTTTTTTTTTTTTCTTAAGGAAAGAATAAGAAATTGTAAGGAATTAAAAAACGATATAATAACACTTAAATGTTTTTTCCTACAAAAATGCATCTCTAACCCACTGTAAGCTGGCGCTGAGAAGCACCCAGAACCACAAAAAAAAAGGTTTGTTGTTAAGTTCCGCGTACTTGTTGCTGATTCTTTTCGGTGTTGAGGTTGTCCTTTTTCAGAATCTACTGCAATAACACTACCAATATTGCCCAGTGGAATCAACACTGACGGCACAGGACAACACACATTCCTGCTCTTCTCTCTCCGCACTATGAGATCAGACTGAGTGAGAGCGGAATGCGTCACTCACTCCAACGCAGCACCAGCAGCAGCAGCAGCAGCAGCGGCACCGCGCAGATACAAATTAAATTCTTAATAAAAATTCTATAAAATAAACCGAGACGAGTTGAAATCGGCGAGTCGGTCGACGCGCGCAGAGTTGTTAACACGTTGCGGAACAACAAAGAGGCGCGGTTCGAAGAAATTAATGAATATTGGGACAAGTTAATAAATTGCCTGAAGTGTGCGGGAAGAGTGGAATAGCCAGCAGCAGTAACAGTGTTGAATATAGAGGAGGAAGAGACCATACAACGAGTTGGTGGAGCAGCAGAGTGACGTCAAAGTGGCTACGTATGACAGACTACGGCGACTGCGATCGACTCTACGATAACTTCAACATAAAAATTGAATTTCAAGTATTGAAATGAAAGCAGTATAGAAAAAATTGGCAACGAGCTTGCACGATCGACAGAGCACCGAGCGCTCCGAAACAAAATTAGTTAGTCTAAATAAAAGAAAAAAATCACAAGAAATAACAAATAATATCAATACGTGTGTAAAAGCTGCAAATAAATTTATCGTTTATTTGAAGGGATTAAAAATTACAATTAATAATTAAAAATTAATTTTATGCTTCAACTCTAAATAATTGAAAGTTTCAATGGTAATTAATTAAATACTGAATAATCGAAAGTAAGCGAAAATTTAAATGCGACATCGTGACACGTTAAAAAAATTTGTTTTTAACATTTGTAGAACACAAAATTGTGTAAAAAAGTCGCCGCAAACGGAATATAAAGCATTACTACGCAACTACTTACGATATATGTAACTCGTTATAGAAAAGCAGAGGAGAAGACGAAATTCCATTGAAAAAATAACCTTTGGTAATTATAAAGATTAAGTACTTTTATTAAGTATATGTCTATAATTATATTTAAAAGTACTTAAGTTCAAAGTTTTATTACTTGAATTATAAAAAACAATATGCATTCTTTGATAGATCATTATATAATAAATAAAATATGTATTTAAAATGTTTAGAAGATTTTTTAAAATAGTAAAGTAAATTTGATTATTTAATTATTAATTTTATAGGCGTGGTTATGTGTAATTATAAGCAACCATATTTTTTCTACTCAGCGTAGGACTTTTCCTTCCACCCATATTTTTCCGCTAAGAGAATTATAAATATTTATAAAAAAATTATAATTTTAAAATTTATAATTATATATTAATATTAGCGTAGAAGAAATTTCTATTATAAAATTAATACAAATAATATAAATTTGATTACTTTATTAAAAAAACTCTTATATTAAATTGCTTCAAAAATTAATTAAATTAAAAAATTTTTTTTTTTTAACGTAATATATATTTTTTATATATGTATACAAATTTTTTGTTAATTTCAATAATTGCTTCACAAAATTAAATTTTTTCGAAATTAATTAGTTTTTCACACGCGAAAGACGATTTCTGTGAGGTTTATTAAAAATCACGCATACGCTAACATTAATTATGCAGTAATTAAATATATATACATATATAAAAAATTTAATACATACATGGTTGATTGATGTTAATAACTATTAATAGTACTAACGATCACGAATACTATAAACAAATTAATAATGCTACTACCGTCTTATGTATGTATGTATGTATGTGCAATGTGCTTGCAAATATCTTAATAACAAAAATAATAACTAGCGTTGAGCGGTAAGATAAATTTTAACTAAAAAATATATAATTTTTTACATTTTTTAAAAATGTATCGAAAATTAAGCCAAACAAAAAAAAAGGTTATTAATCTAATAATGAGTAGATTAATAATTATTATCTATTAGCTATCTATCTATTGTCCATAAATTAAAATATTAATTTAATACTACGTTTTCTTTTTAAAATAATGTATTAATAAATAATAATAATTTGATTAACTCAAGGTTGAAAAAAATATTTTTAAAAAATTCCTAAATAAACTTGAACTCTTCGACCCTTTGGCACTTTTGATTAGAAATATTAAATAGACCTCGCCGTTATTTTCAACAAAGAAAGTTGCCTGGTGATGAATTCTATATCAATAAAAATAAAATCGTAAATTTAAATGAATAATTTAAGCCAATGTCATTTGAGTGGTAGCTAATAATCGTGTTAAACGAAAATTCTTTAGCAGTAGAGAAGATGAACTCGTACGTTCGATTAGATATTATTATAATAATAAGTTAATATTAATTTTAAAAGCAAAATTGCATTAAATTTTTGCATTATCATTTCTGACTCATCGACACAATAAACAATTTCATTCAAGTGTACTCGTATTTACTTTAGCATCGATTATCAGAGTCTTGTCTCGCATTATTTTCTGAACAGAGTCATAAAATCTTAGAGAGGCTAAAAAATTTTCCCATATCATCAACATCACTATCAGCAGCACTAACAGTAGCACTATCAGCATCACTATCAGCAGCATCCTTAAAAGTTATTATAATAAAAAAGTATATAGTAAAATTAAAAAAAAACTGCAGCAATGCGAATGCCACTGAATGAATTTCTCTTAATAAGCTGCTGATGATAATGTTAAAAAAAAAAGCAAAAGTCCCAAAAAATAGCAAAAAAACAAACATAAAACTTTGCAAGCGATTATTAACGAATAATAGTTAGTGAGTAGAATTTCTCGTACGACACGAACCCGGCACCAACTCGTATTTAAATTCGTGCTTATTATGACGAAACAAGTCAAACACAACGTGATAACAATAATTTAAAAAAAAACCCTTACTCACCGCACTCTCCATCATCGTGATCGACTATAGACTTAACATTTAATAATTTCATGGTAACATATTACAATTGTTTTTTTCGCATTCGTTTAACTAATTGTAATAAGAGACACTGAAATATAATTATTTTCAACACGTGTAGCATTTGAAATAACTCTATAGTGCTAATAAATACGAGTATACTCGTATTTTCATTAAAAATCGTTTGCAGCTTTGTATAAATGCATGCAATTTTCAATACATAAAGCTCAACTGGAGAGCATTGTAATTAGGGTCACTCCAAAGAGAGTGACGCCATTTAGAGAACATTAAAATTTAAAAATTTAATTTCTTCTCTAATACACAACAATTAACAATTTCACAATTTCCTGCTCGAGAGCACCCGCTTTTTACAATAAAGATAACGACTCTACTCGTAAGAGTCGCATTGAGTGTCGCAATATTTTACTGCTATAATTTAATCAAAGCTTCCAAAAAATATTTATTTGATTGCATGCTCTTACACAAGAGTACAACTAAATATCATTTGATTGGCATTTGCAGACAGCTTAGTTAACAAGAAGTTAACTTGTAGTTATATCATATAATACTGGTATATAATTTCTAGCGCCCAGAAATGTCAGAGGTCGTCGTCATTCTAAGCAATATTTTTACTCGTATAAACATATTTAAAAAATTGCTTTTATTGAATAATTTTATTTAATTTATTAACTTGCTATTGGAAATGTGTACTTATATCCATAGATAAAGTCTGCAGTCTGCAGCAAGTTTAAAGAATGATTTGTGAAAAATTTCTGTCTGCCATTTGTGTTTGCCATTTTTTTCCGTTGACAACAAGATTTTTGTTGCGTTCAAGTAATTTCTTTTCTCCTGCGAAGCGAAGTGTAATTACGAGTATGTGCTTATATTTCTCTTATAGATTTTGCACAGCTTCTGTGTTTGTTTTTCTTCTATTTTCCGTGGATTTTTAATTTTTAATTAATAACGAGTAAACTGATTACGTCAATGCTATTCAGTTATCAGCTTGGATCCTCACGTTATTGGAACACTAGCGACATTCGAAGTTATAACTTCATAACGATGTTGAAATAAAACCGTAAAACTGTTATTAAGTTAGCAAAAGCTGCTTAACAATTTTTCTTGAAACTGAAACAACACTAACGTAGCTTGAACGTAGTACGTGAGTACAGCGTCAACTGCGTAAACGTTATAAACACATTATTATTTGTACATTTCTGTGTAGCCGTTTATTAAAATTAACATTGGCACAAATAATACTCGTAACATTATAAAATGCCAACAACTAGAAGCATTCAATGAATTGTTACTAGTATGTGTTTTTTGTTTGATTTGTTGGTATGTTGTAGTTAGTTAATATCGTATATTAACAAATCATATGATGCCAGCAGGCTTATTCATGCCAATGGATTATTTATGAGCAAGCAAACAATAACCCAACATCAATACACTTCACTATACCGACCACCGATTCACTATACCGGAGTACTTCATCCGGCTTTGTAGTGTAACCCACTAGGAAATATTTTCACTCTAAGAATGTATGTGTGAAACATTTTCTAATTGAAGTTGAAGTTGAACTGCAAAAAGTTGCCGCTTTTTTCGTTTTTGCTCTAATCGGAGGCTTTGTTACGAAAAATTAAGCTATTCTGACCGATTTTTCGGTAATTTTGTTAAATTAACTCATACGTATTAAGCTACTTTTTGTAACCCTTTAGGTCATACGCGTATAACTTTAGCTGTCCAAAGACTCGGCTTAATTTTATATAATTAAAATTATAATTATAATTGAAGATCACAAATTACCCAAAACGGTACAACAGCGATGACATCTAACTAACTCTGTGGGGAAAATTTCTCCTAAACTAATCTATATTTTGCTCCTCTCTTGTTTTGGCCCAATGCTATCAAGGCTTATTCTTCTTTTTTTCAAGCAATATTTTAAAATTCTTCACAATATATTATTTCATTTTATTTACATAAAACGGCAGTACAATAAGAAAATGATTTCTTTTATGCTCTTAGCACTTCAAAGATATATTATAACATTATAAAAAAATTTAATTGGTTTCTATCTCTGCCTTTAAAGTATCCTTTTTCAAAATATTTTTTAATGGTAACAATTTTCACAAACAGAATAGCTTTATGTAGTATTTTGCTTTAGAAGCAGCTTGAATAATTATTATCAATTTTTTTGTTACCATTTATAAGTTACTAAAAGACAATTAATTGAAATGACCTAGTACAGTTCTAATTTTTAAAATATGGCGTAAATATGTATTTTGTTGAAATTATAAAATCCTCTGTTACTTCGTCACTGCTTCTATTTTAATTACGGAGTTAGACATGCAATACTTTCCTAGTGGGTCTGTTTTTTCACTGAAGTATTTGTAGGGAGAAGCTTTTACAGGTGCGGAATGAAAACAATGTAGTAAAATAACTCTTCTCTTGTTCATCACAGTGTAACGAAACTGTTCTGGTTTGGGATTTATTTATTTAGGAAGAAATAAATCTAAATGAAAAATATATTCATCGAAACAGACACAATGACATCAATCTTTAAATTTTTCGGAATCTCATCTTTTTTAGTACGTTACTATTTGTGAACTATTTGTAAATAATTTTTAATTATTTGTATATAAACAGCCAAAAGTTGCAAATAAAAAGTGAGTTATTAAATTTTCCGAACAGAACTTGTTTGTTTAAAAAATTAATTACACTCTTAAAAGAAAATCAACTAACTCGAATGATCTACAAACTTAACATAATACTAGAACTGAAAAACAACAAAATGGAAAAGTAATTAAACTAAAGAGTCGATATTTAAATTAAACGACTCTTTAAATATCGTACTAGTAAAGTATCCAGAGTAAAAAAACACCATCATTAAATCAAGTTAAATAAGAATTTAAAACCTGTTCAAGCAGAAATTCATGAAACAAAATTTGTTTACATTTTATTTGTAAACATTTACAAAGCACAATTTTTCTTCTTACTTGGGTCTTCCTTGACCTCAAAATTATTGTTTCTGTTGGGAAGAGAGAGATCTTGCTCTGATCGCCTACACTCCAGAAATACACTTAAGTTCTGACTATACGTAATTTAATATCTCTTCAAGATATTGACATAAAAAAACCAACAGAATTCATCTAAACTAAAGCAAAATATTAATTCTAAACAATTTGAAGTGTGTGCTGTCCTATACTCGTACCATAAATGTTCATAAATAAACACAAATCCGATTTAACATTCACTTTCGATCACCAGAAACATCCAAACGCCAAAACCGGCTTGAGCAGATATTCGGTTTCTTCAAATTACAAAGCCAGACGGCCACAAATCGTACGTGCTGTCAAATACGAAATGAAGTATTAAGTGGAAAATCCGGTGACGGTTAAGACAAAAAAAATTAACAAGAAAAATAATTGAAAAAGGAAGAGAAGAAGAGAGAGATGTAAAGAATCTAACACGTGTTTACATGACTCGGAATACCGCTTGGCAGGAAAGACCGACCGCTAAATTAGATCTGTCTAAGAAAATTTTCGACACGATTCCTTGTAACTATTTTTCTCCCAATTAATATTGTATTTAGATAAAGATTTTAAAAAATTTTGAAAAATGCCAAATTGTTGAAAAAATAACTGAAAAGCATTAACTTTTTAAATGTAGCAAATTATTAGCGCATTTTTAATTATGTTTAAACTATAATAAAAACGATAACATAATATCGGTAAAATAAAAAACCATAAATAGAACACTTGTATTTCTGTAAGTGTGTCTTTGCGGGGGCGTCAAATGTTCTCCCCACCCCCCTTCCTCCCTCCCTGTACGCAGAAGAAACAGGCTCGGTTTTATTGTGAAAATAGTACTGTTCGAAAAATACGATATAAGCACGTCGTTTAGATTTGAATGAGTTGCGGTTTAATCAAAATGTTAGAACTTATTAAGTGACGTCTGTGGCATGCAGTGCATTGTTGGTCGGTCGGATCGGTCATTTGATACGGGAGACCCACCGAGAACGTGTTGTAATTTTGATGTTCCTCATTACTGTTGATGCGAGTACCTGGATGACTATCAAGTGTCCGCACAAAGGCATCAACTTCGCTTGAAATTAGTTTGAAAACAAGTGTAAAACAAGTGCCGCCGATGACTGCACACCTTGACATATCAACACGAGTCAGACTGGACTCGATTGCCCATAAAAAACACTTAACCACAAGCTAAGCGGAAAAATGATTTCCAAAAGATGAAAAAGAACACACGCTCTGGACGCTTGCTTAGCTTTTAAATACGAGTAATACGAGAAATACTACGTACTCTTATATTACGTCCTCTTTCTAATGAAATGACATTATGTCAAGCGAGGTGTTTATTTTTAAGAAGAAAAAGAAGAAAAAGAAAGCAACGTGACTGGGTTGAAATAAAAATAAAAACTAATTTAAGGACATAAAAATTCGAATATTAATAACTTTTCTGCTCATCCCCTCTTTGGAATTTTCCAAGCAATCCATATAAATATATATGACTATATATCTTGTCGCATCGAACAATTGAAATGTTGAAAAATTTTAATTTATTTTTTTTTAATTGGTTTGCGCTTAGAGCATTATGCGCATGAGTGTTGCTTGTGACAAGCTATATTATCGCGTATATTCGTCTATACTGATATCATTCGTTGCATTAATTTGTATTGATTGCCTCAATACTCCTCGCCTTCGTTCCTTTCTCCTCCTGCTTGCTGCCTTAGAAAGAGACACACTAACGTTTTCAACTTAGTTGTTTCTTGCCAATTAATTTTAATTAACAAAGTGTTGTGCTCTCATTAACGAAAAAAAGGAAAACACTTCAGTATGAGTAAAACTGGCATATATCTCTTTAACTACATACATCGATCACAGCAACAACAACAACAACAACAACAACAACAACAACAATAATAATAATAATAACAAAAACAACAACAACAACAACAAAAACAACAATAATAATAATAATAATAATAATAATAATAATAATAATAATAATAATAATAATAACAACAACAGTAACGACTACATAGTTTATGTGCCTCAATTAGACCCGAATCTACTACACAGGAACAATGGACCACTTTGTGCGGTTTTTCTTATCTGCAATGGCTTTTTCCAGCGCAGGTCAAATTCCTGCAGCGAAGGAACAACAACCATAGCACAAAACTACTACAACATTCCGGGAAAAAGGATTGATTGAATGGGAAATATTATCATCATCATTTCAACAACATTTTTCAAATTTTCTCACATACCTATTTGCGTCGTTGTTGTTGTTGTTGTTGTTGTTGTTGTTGCTGTTAGTTAATGTCTTCATTTCACAATGAATAATTGACTGCCGGACTCGGTTATATCGGCGGTGTTGAGTTGAGTTTGAGTATATGCGAAAACTTCATTTGTATATTTTTTCGTAAATTTTTATTCGTAATTTTACGATTATTTTTTTCTCGCCCCGATCCGCCCCCCTGCAGTTCTTTGCGCAAGTTTCCAACCGGTACATCAAACACATGAAACATCGAACAGCAACAAAAAGCAATAGCAGCAACTTCATAAAAATGTTTAAATCAACGCCAAAAGCAGCCAAAAAACAAGCAAAAACCACTTCATTGATAAATGCTTTGATAATATTTATTTTTAGTCGCTTTTTGATGATAACCTCATCGCAATAGCCCGGGACTGACTTGGGTGAAATTTGAAAAAGTGGTCCTTGCTACGGCCGGTCAGACGCGCTGCAGTCTAAAGCCCGCACAGACAGGCGGGCCTTGGCGATTATATACATATGTATGTACGAGTATGTTGACGGCGCGTGGACACTGCAAACAAATACAGTGGCGAACATACGAATAATTTCACAAGCACAAGATGTCTTATTTACGAATTATTTCCGAGAATGTTTTATAATCTTTGTCACATTAAATTTATGGGTATACTTTTAAAGGTTTTGTCCGGTAAATTCTAAACGTTCTAAATGTAAGGCTTAACCATACGCTTAACCATGGCTTAACCATGGACTATGGAAAAATCATTCACTCATTTATTTTACACGCTTTTTTTGACACATGAATTGTTACCAAAGGAAGTAAAAATGATTATTAGCCTATGAAAAGTATAATTTTAGTAAACATTTAATAATTTCTATAACTAATAGAAGCTCAATATTGTGCCAAATATAATGATTAGAGCTCGTTCGTATGAACGAATGACGCAATTTGTGATGAACTAACTCTAATGAGAATTTCGTTGTTTATAAGATATAAATTTAGTTGGCAGAAAATCGATAATATTCTTAGAAATTAAAAGAAAAGAAAAAAAAAACAAAAGAAAATAGAATATATTTACTATAACACATGCCAAAACTGTGCATTCATCGTATCATTTATTTATACACTTAAAATTGTGATCATTGACCTTCGATACATTTCTGTCAGTGTATGCAGAGAACAAGTTTGTCCAAAGCAATAATTGCCGATACTTAGTACATTTGTTTTGAAGCTCTTTGCGTTGGCTTTGTTTGCAAGCATCAGGCAATAATATTTACAAAGCATAATAAACCAATCTGAAATCTTTTTAATCAATGTTATTAACATTATTTGTGAAAATTGATAAGTGTGTCTTGTCTGCAAGCAATAAAAAACGGCTGCCCACAAAAGTCTCTCTCGCGAACCTGAAATTTCTCTCCAATGCTTTAACAATTTAGTTGTCACTTCTGACAGTTGATACTTATCGATGGAAATTTTGTGTAAAATACGAGGCCAATCAACATCACCAAATCGCCAAATAACGCGTCCTGGAAATTTCTCCTGCAGTAAAGCCAACACCGGCCGTGTTGTGGGGCTTTTGGCGCCATCCTGCTGGAACCACAAGACGTCCAGATCCATACCTTCAAGTGCAGGCCACAAGAAGTCCCGTATCATTGCCCAAATGGCGAGCGTGCCTTGGAATCGATAAATTTGGGTCGTCCTCAACACTACGGCTCACAGCGCCAATGTTAACGATCGAGCGTGTGCGAAGCGATGATGCACGGGCCTTTGTAAATGTCTGTAACCGATTCAGTTTATTCGAATTTCTTCTCGAAGACCATAATCTTGTCGTAAAGCTCAAAATGCGGCCACAACAGAATCAGCATTCGGGTAGAATGCTTTAAAAAAAAGTTAGCGCGTTATGCGATAGTAAAACGATCCATATTGTAAAATGGCAAACCTTCAACTAAACAAATTCTAGTTCGGATGACACTGATATTTGACAGCTGTCAAACGGCAGGGCTTTACTTTCCGTAACTCGAAATGAATAACACGTTATACGTAACAGCGAAAAATTTATTTATTTTTTCATTTTAGAGTTTTTCGAATTTAAGCAGCTTTATAACATAATTGTATATTTTAACTATTTTTTTTAAATTTAACTTTTCAGAAAGGAATTTATTTAATAATTATTTACTCTTATGTACGTAAAATGTCCCCGTCTAAAAATGTCCCCGGCTAAAAATGTCCCCGTCATCTCTCTTGCTCTCTCTCTCTCTCTGTTCACCACCTCTCCACCCCCGACCATACCAGACGCACCCTGCCATTATGTTCGGCCGAACAAGTCATTTCTGGTTATCGTGATGCTCAAAGGATTGCAGAAATAGGCGGAAATTCTTCTTAATTTATTGCCTCCTCTTTTAATCATTTCATTCTTTCTACGATTATATTCCTTTTCCCTTTTAAGCTGACGTAGTTTTTTTCTATCTTGTTCTTCTGCTCAAGAATTTCATACTATCGGCACGCTTCCCTGCACGCTTTGAATGGTTCAATGGTTTCTAGAAAAAGGCATTCCGGCTTATTTGTTCCTTTATCTACGCTACGGAACATATTCTTCCATCCTGCTGCCCGTCTGCCCGGCTGGCACTTTCTTGCTTTTGTTGTTCTATTGGTTCAGTATGTCGTCCGATTATTCGACACATAAAACAAAAGTCATTAAAAAGAGGGCGTCTGGCGAAACAAGTTTATTTTTACAATCCAGTCGATCCATTCGATTGTAAACTGCGCGAATTTTGGATTCTCCGCGGCCTAAACGGGTTCTTATAGTCGTCACCGGCAGGAGCAGCAACCGACACCAACACCAACATCAGCCACCAGCCACCAGCAACATCACCACCGTCATCGCCATCGCCAGCACCGCCATCAACGCCACCATCGTTTTGATATCAGGCGTGTGCGATTTTAAACTGAATTCTTTACTTCTTCACGCCTCGTTTTTTGCTTGCTTCCATCAGCAGGCAGAAAAGTGAAGTGGCTTATTTGTTGTTGTTGCTGTTGTTGTTGTTGTTGTTGTTGCGTATGCCGAGTTTAAGATAATTTTTAAGTTGTTTAGTATGTAAATATTATTTATAGTGAGTCTGAAAAAAATATACCAATAAGCGTCTTATTCATGCCAAAAAAACACGAATAACCAACGATAATCATGGTAAGAAGGCTTCTTCTTCTTCTTCTTCTTCTTCTTCTTTTACTTCTGCTGATGCTGTTTTTCTTTTTTTTCTTTTTTTTTGCTCTGCTGATAATTTTATCTTTCCAGACGAGTAGTCGTCTACTTGGGCCTATGGCCTGACACTGACTGACTGACTGACTGACTATATGAATCACAATCGCAACTGATCTGCTTAGCTCTATAAATCAAGTCAATCTACTTAAGGCCGGCGAGATTGTCGACGAGATCCGCTTATAGACCAGCTTCTCGCATACGATACGTTACAGCCTGGTATGTGTACCATATCCGTAGTCGCTTTTTGACCATGACTTCGAACAAGCAGCAAGAACAACAAATAACCATTGAGAAAAAAAACAATAACCATTGAGTTGAGTTTGCGAATTTTATTACGAGTATTTTTCCTTTCTTAATTGAAATTAATCTACAATGACGTGCTGTTCATTTGAGCTGACTGTGCTGACAACAATAAAATAATTTAAGAGTCTTCTGCTCTCAAATTTCAAAGCCTTTGCTGCGTCAAGATTTAAACAAACATAGTTCTTCTATGTAGAAAGATTAACTAACCATTACCATTATCAATTTCTAATGGCAAGTTAATGCTAGCAACCATTAAAAAATGAGGTTTTAATTAAAGTGAGAGGCCTCAATTAATGAACATGATCGAGGTGAAGGATGTGAGGATAGTTTAAAAATCAACTTTCAAAGTTCTTGTTGAAGAGATTTTCTTGATATTCCTTTTTTTAGAATTTAACAATGTCAACTTTCTTTACAACCTTTCTTTAAATTTAAGAAAGTCAACATGATTTTAATAGTTTTTCACACACACAATTAAGTGTTTATTCGAAAAAGGTGTTTTCTTTAAACTATAGGTTCTTTCAACAAGAAGTGTCATTTTAAATTTTTGATGATTTTTTACTATTTCAATTCATTGCGCGTCCGATGTTTAGCGATCGATATCTAAAGACCTGCTTCTTTTTACTTCTCAAATGACCTCAAAATGACAGTTGAAAGTTGAGAGTTTTGAAAATGTTTCGAAATTTAAAATGACACCTCTTGTTGGTGGTACAACCTTTACCTGCTAAAAAACATCACCATACTCTATATTTATTTAAGTCGAAATTTCACCCTGGCTCATCTGTGAACTATCAAAGAAGCGGCAATATAAATCTACTATAACTCTAATAATTCTAAAATTAAAAATAATAAAATTCAATACAAATTTTTCTCGTGCTATAGACACGCGCACGTTTCTATGCACTGAATAATGAATGTCTTTTGCTAAAGCTGATAATATCCAACTTTTTAGCCTTACTTTACAAAACAGAAGGATTACTAAGGACTACATAGAGCTCTTCCAGTTTTCTGATGGACGTTTTAATGCACAATACAAAATTAATAGCTTTGAGAGATTAAAGAAACTTTCAATAGATGCGAGTATTTTACAAATTTTATATCTCTTTTTAGCCTAAAAATAATTCCGCTCCATAAATTCTTTTTCGACCGCATTAAATTGCTTTAGAATTGAAGATTTTAGGGATTTGTTGTACGCTTTTTTGTACCCTTTCGCGGCGCTGTGTGGGTGTGGTTTCTTATTATAAAACCATTCCAGAAAGTTATCACTCCGGATTAAGGGTCTTTTTTTTTTTTATTCTTAACAGATGTTCCTCGTGTTTAGGTTTGTCGAAGTACGAGTATTTCTAACATTAAAATGTTTAATACTATACTTATATCGACTTCTTAGAATTTCTACTCTTCAAATCAATCATGAAGTGGTTGCACCGCACCGCACCGGCACGGCACGGCACGGCACGGCACTCCCCTAACATTACACATTACAGCGTGTTCACGAGCAGTGCTGCTGTGATAGAGGTTCTTGCAGACCACGATGGAAGTTTGCTGACTTGGTTGCTCGTTTGAGTTTATTGAAGAAAAATTACTGCAAGCATATCAATTATGGTTCTATAATTATAGATATTGTAAACTGTTTGAGTTATTGTTGTATTAATTAATAGTACCAGGAAAAATTATGATGAGACAGTGCAAGAGCGCAAAAGGGATCTTTTTTTTTGGTGGAAACTCTCTCTTTATAAAGCAAAAGTATTTTAGTTTTAATTTTCAAAGATCAAGTGATCAAGAGCACTTAAAGAATATGTGAATATTATCTATTACGTAGAGCAGCAATTCACAGTTAAAGGCCATAAATAGTAGCTGGCAGAGCACGTGCCAGCTTCGCACTCAGTACTGAGAGTGCACTGAATATCTCATGATATCAAAAGAATTATATAAAATCAATTAATATTCGCGCTTTAGCGCATTTGGTTAAAAATCTTTTTCGTCGTATTTTAAGTCCATGTTCTCATGAGACAATTTTTTCAAAACGAATGGAATTAAAATCCTGAACTCCAAAGAGAAAATGAGAGAGAAAATTATTAGCATAATAATAAAAATAAAACGTTAAAACGTTACGTGACCATAACCAACTGCGCAACTTGTCATCGTTACTTTATAAAGTTATACACGCCAGTTTTTTGTCCGCAAATCAGTGTACTCGTAGTATCTCGAAAACCGAAAAAACCTTGAGGGCTTAAGAGCTCAAGCTGAGATCATTTGTTCGATAGTTGTCCATCGATGATGATAATGATGATAACGATAACGATGACATTGACGTTGAAAGGCAACAACAAATAAGCAAACAACACACTGCTGCAGAAGGCCGCAAAACACAACCAATCGCCAACAACTTGTAAGAAATGTTTTTGTTGTATTTAATTGCAGACTTTCCAACTTGCCGCAGGTTTAAAATCAGCCGCTGCCTAAATAATGGCCATCGAGAAGTCGACGACGACGACGTTGACCGAGAAGAATGCGCAGAATATCGGCGTTTATCGCGAGACCACGCGGCCGCAGAAGCCGAAGCGACGTGACAAAAGCGATTTGGGCCCCGACTTTGTAGCGCCCGATGGCGGCTGGGGTTGGGCGGTTTGCTTGGCGGCCGGTTTTAGCAATGTAAGTATGCGTACAGGTGTACGTGGTGTACGTATGTATGTATGCACACACCCCCGGAGGTTGGAGAAAATGGAAGAGACAAAAAATTAAGAGAGTAGCTATTTTTTACCCTTTGAAAACTGAAATGAAGCTTTCATTTTTTTGCAGTTATCAACATTTCCGGCTCTTCAGCAATACGGCTTGATTTACCGACAGCGCTTTACCAACTTGGGCTTCGATGCCAAACAAACGACCACCATTGTCAACATTATAATGGCACTCTCCTCGATTATTGGTAGGTTGTAGTCAAGCCCACTTTGGGATCAGCAACGCATCGGTAAAAGTCTAAAAATCACTTTTTCAAATTTTAGGCATCGTCAATGGCGCCATGTTCAGACGCTTCACCTACCGTCAAGTGGCGCTCACTGGCGCCCTGCTGGTCTTTGTTGGCATCTTCCTGTCCGCCTTCTGCACTTCCTTCCTGCAGTACGTCATCTGCTTCTCCTGCATCTACGGTAAGTCGTCTCATCTCATCTCGAGGTACTCGAAACTGGGTTGACATTGATACGCGCCACACTAACCATTTTCAGGCATTGGACTCGGCCTCAATATGATTGCCGTCTCCTTGGCCGTCAACACTTACTTCAAAAAAAATCGCCGCAAGGCTACCGGCTTCTCGTGGACGATTACCGGACTCGGTCCCATAATATTCCCGCATGTCTCCACCTTTCTGCTGGGATACTACGGCGTGCAGGGCACCATCCTGGTCTTCTCCGCCATCACGTTGAATGCGTTTCTGTGCGACATGGTGCTGCAGCCGGTGTCGTGGCATGTGCACGAGCCGCGACTGCCTGAGAGCGAGGTCGAAAGTCACAATGCCACAATGCTGCCGCCGGAGCTGGCCGACTATGAGTGCAAATACTGTCAGCTGGAGCGGCGCGGCAAGCGCGGCCTCTTCTCCAGCCAGTACCTCTTCAACGATGACGATCCCGCCTGCCCGGGCTACGAGATCACCGAGCCGGGCACACCCATGTTGGCGCGTGCCAACGACGGCTGGTACGGCTCAAAACTGTCGCTAACTTCGACGCTGGATAAGCAGACACGTTTGCGGCACAAGACGCCGCTGCGTCAGACCTCAGTGAAGAGTTCTGCTGAAACGAATGGCGCTGGGGCTGGGGCTGCTCTCTACAAATCGAACTATTTCCAGCGCGAACGTGAAGACATCGATCGCTATGCGAGCAAGACCAGCGTCTACTCCAAGCACGAACGGCAACGGGACGACGACGACTACTGCTGCACCTGCGCCAATGAGAGAGCCCTCCTGCAGAAGACTGACACTGACGATGCAGGACGTCATCGCTTAGAGAAGGAGAAGGGGGAGCAGGAAAGAGTGCTGCTCGCCGCCCAGCAGCAAGAAGAGCTGGCCAAAAGCAAGATGACGCTGCAGCAAAAGATTGTGAAATTCTTTGACCTCGATCTGCTGAAGGATGTGACCTTCGTCAACCTGGCACTGGGCATGACCATCATGATGTTTTGCGAAATGAACTTCTCGGTGCTGACGCCGTTCATCCTGAACAGTTACGGCTACTCGAACGAACAGATCTCGCTGGCCATGTCGCTGCTGGGCGGCATGGACATAACGGTGCGTTTCTTGGCGCCGTTTGCGCTGGAGAAGGTGAAACTGGACAACCGGGTGCTCTTCGCCTTCGGCATTCTGGCCATATCCGTTGGACGTTTCATTGTGACGCTGACGGACTCATACAAAGTCACTTTGGGCGTGTTCTTGCTGATCGGTTTCGGCAAAGGTTTTCGCACCATCTTCTCGACGCTGATCATACCGAGCTATGTGCCCTTGAATCGGTTGCCGGCCGCATCGGGCTTGCAGCTGATCTGCAGTGGAATATTCTCCATAGCGTTCGGTCCCATTTTAGGTATGTAGCAGGTCTGCGCCGTAGGCTTTCTCCACACTCTTATTCGACTTTCAGTCATGACTTTCATTCCTTCCTTTCCTCCTTCCTTCGTCCTTTCGCTTAGGTATGATCACAGACGCCACCAGCTATTCCGTGACCATACACGCCATCAACGTACTAACGGCTGTGGCGCTGCTCTTGTGGATCACGGAATCGGTGGTGCGGCGTCTGCTGGGCAAGGAGCCGATACGAATCGATGCCAGCTAAGGCTTGCTGATCCGGCGCGAATCTGCAAGCAGTATTCTCAATCAACAGGGGCCTACTTGTACGAGTTGGACATATAAAATATGTATGCGAAAAAGTCACCGACTCTTTCTAAGGAACGTTCCTTGCATTGAGCGGACTCGTATAATGATTACTTAATAATGATTACTTGTGACTACTTAATTTATGTCTTAATTTTTCCAGAAAATTCGTAACATAATTGTACATAATTTATTTTAGTATTAAGACAAAAGCGTAACTAAATCATTTCAAGTCATAAAACTCACTTTATAAAGTGCCTTTTCTCGATGGTTGTAACAATTACAGTAATTAAGTAATTAATAATTAACCATTTAGTATTAGTGAGTGCCGTCAACTGATTAAGTTAAAATATTTTTAAATAAGTATTTACCAATACTTTACTATTTAATTTAAAAAATAAGTTTAGTGATTTGTATGTACTATTTATTTATTCTCAATTTTTGCAAATTAAATATATATAATTTTATGTCGTTTTTTAATAGTTTTTTTAAAAGTTGTCTGCAAACCTTCACAAAGTCTTATTTGTTAATTATACGAGAAATAAAAAATTATATTCATTCATTTGGATGCTGATTATATACTAAATAATAAAAAGAAATAACACACTTTTTTATTCTTATTTTTCTTTTTCGAAAAATTCGTAACAACACAAAATAAAGGTAAAACACGTGCGAAGGTAAAAGGGCGCATTTTCCTGCTTCTCCACCTCTTGCAACAGGTTGTTGGCTTGTTGGCTACTGCTGCTGCTATTATTCTTCGATGTTGTTGTTAGTTCAATGTTAATGTCAACAACATTGTCATTTCGTTTTCGTTGTTGTTTTGTCATGCGCACTTCGAACAGTTTCGGCAAATGTCGCTCACTTTCTTTGAAGGCGCTTGAACTCATCTACCGCTCTCATCAACCGCTCTTATCAATAACTGCCAGAGAGCATAAAGTTTCGTCAGTTAGTGATGCCAGATAGGTTTTCTCCTAAAGTAATTTTTACATAGAATTATTATTATTTCATTTACGATTTTTATACTATTTTTGCCAGATAGGTTTTTTCCTAAAGTAATCTTGACATATAATTATTAGAAGAGTCCTCAAATGACAGTAAATTAAATTTAATTAAAATTAACAATCGGAAGCAAAGTAAGAATTTATTTCGAAAGCAATCTGACAAAAAAAAGGTAACCTATTCTCAAACAGACTCAAGACTTTTCTGCAGTCTTTGTGCGAGTTAGTACTAATCAAGATCTACATATAATGAAGACAGTATTCATTCATATAAAGCAATTAAAAGAAGGGCAACCGTAAAAAAATTATAGATTTTCAAGACCTTTTCTAAAATATTAATTTTCAATTTTTCAGCATTTCTTTGAATAATGATTTATTGATTTTATGACGAATCAATCCTCACAGAGAAGATTAAAATATAACCATTTACGGAATTATTTCAAAATTCAAGGCTTTCAAAAAAAAAAAAAGAAAACAATACAAGGAAGGACCGACTTTTATTTAATTATTTGCCAAACTTTGGGAAGGCATGAAATTTTTTGAAAATTAGGTTTCTTTTCATTGACTTTGTAACAGTTTTATAAATTTTTCCCCGATATTTTAACATTTATCAAATTGACGATAAACAAAGAGCATGAGAGCGAGAGAGGACGCGCGCACAAAAACAGAAGTTTTTAAATGTACATTCTATGAAAAATTGTGGCCACTCTAGAATCAACCTTTCTCCGACTCTGACAACATTTCTCACATAACACCAAGATAGATCAATTTAATTGTGCAATATTCTGTTAATAGAAATGTTAACAGCGTTATTAAAAGTAATTAAAATGGCACAAGATACAGGACAAAACATTTTAGTATTAGAAAAGTGTTCGAGCGCTGAGGACGTACAAGAACAAGAGAATATTTCAGAAATTGAATATTCTTTCGATAAGTATGAAATAAAATTTGTTTAAAATAAAATAAAATAATAAATAATATTTGAAAAAAATAAACAACGTAAAGAGCAGTAAATTATTCGTAGAACATTCATAAATTTTGAAAAAAATATTGAAAGAAAACTGAAGAATTTGAATTGGAAAATGTGAATGTGTTTTCAGTCAGCCAAAGGCAACAACCAACTGTGAGAGTGAAAGAGATAAAATAATAAAAAAAAAATAAAAAATAATAATAAAGAAATTAATGAAAGAGATAAAATAATTTTCCATTTTTCGTGGGCATTCGATAACTGTTATCGAAAAATTATCGAAAACTCTCGAATATAAAACGGAGAAGAGAAAACAAGTTACAGTTTTAGAGAGAGATATCCTAAAGAGAAAGTGTTAAAAATGTTATAAAAAAAATCAACGAATGAATGAGGAAAATATAAAAAAATTAAAAAAAAGTTTCAATTCAGAAAATTTTATAAAATTCTCGGAAAAAACTAATTCACAAGACGGTACTCGCAGATCGAAATTTTAAAAATAATGACCATTTTCAAAATTCAAATAATAGCCATCTTCACTCTCATCAACTACAAATAATGAATTAAACTTTTGCTATAGATTTTCAGAAGTGTACTTTTACGAAGTGTGCCAAGGCATTGCGTCAGTGAATACTGTTGTCATTGCAGCAAGTGACTGATTAGTTCACCGCTACTACCGTCAATAATCAGCGATCGACAATCGGCAATCGAGTTATTGGTAAGAAAAGATAAGATACCGTTTATTTGGCCATTCACAAACGTAAGTAGCGTACAAAGGTGCAAATATTTTGTTGCAATTTATTTCTTTGCTGGAAGTTGTTGGAAGGGTCAGCCAAGCATTGAAATCAGTCATCGATCAATTGATCAATCAGTCAAAATACAATATTTGCATGCTGAATTGATGATGATGTATGGAAAACTACTGATACCAAACTAATGGCATACACTTGACGCTTTCAGATAAAAGAATTTCTGATAAATGAATGTAGCGTCGTAGTCGAAACAAATGTTTTGCTTTTATAAGAAAAAAAACAACAAATAAACTACGAGTACTATGCACATTTTATTTATTAGCAACTTTTTAGTATAAAATAAAACAGCTTTGCATGCTGAAATTTATGGAGTAAAAAGGGCGGATGCGGGATGATATATGTATGACTAAACTCTTTTCAATAAACGGACTTCACTTAATCTCTTTTATTTTTATCACAAAAAGGATTTTTTTAATGCAACAGCAATATCTAAAATATAATTTGGATCTTTTTAAAATTGGCTTTAAAACGTCCTTTTTTTGTGGTAACTCATTTGGAAGTTGATACGGTATCCTTTTGATGTTATCGTGGTTTTATTTATTATATAGGGTTATCCATTTTCTTCTTCGGAAAGTGTAGTAATAAAAAGCACACTAAATATTCAGATATCGATTGAATTTTTATTGCAATATGATGCTTGGACTTGGCCATTATGCGCGAAGGACAATATCGTTCAAATGTTCTCCACGGCAGTACACCTTTTCCAAGCCTAAATCCTGTTGAGTTAATATTCGATGACTCTTTGATAGTTTTTTTTAATAGTTTTTTGTTAAAATGTACGTTCTGTTTATGTCTAAATTTTTTAAAATTTTTTAATTAATTCTTTTTGTTTGGATAAAAATTTCTTTTTTTATATTCAAAATATTTAGCATTTAAACAAAGTGTTGGGCCATAACTTTCCTCTTTACCCTATTTTTTAATTTTATCAATCATAATAAAAACTAAACCGTAGAAGAATTATCAAAAATAATCGAAATTCCGTAAAAACCGTGAACCTAAAAGAACTTCTTATCTCGAACACAGAAAATTCAAAATTAATAATTAAGAATCAACACCGTTTGAAAGCATTTGAAAGAAATTCAATCTTGGCAGAAATGAAATGCGTATCATGAGTTCATGAGATGAAAACAATGCGACAGACGACACTCATCTAGAAGTCTAATCTTCCAAATTTCTAAAATCCTATACACACACACATACTTATTGTATATACTCGTATGTACATACATATATTAATACTACTACTAATGGAAATTTAATAGTTCTCATTACTTTCCGATTATTTGAAAATTTGATTTCACGACTTGTTGTATATTTACTGTTGTACTCGTACTATTCTTTGGTTGTGCGCTCTTTTTTATGCGCCTATTTTTTCTGTACCATCCGTTTTATTTTATCACATTTTGATGAAAACGTAAGAAAACTAAATAAAAATCTCTTTTATAGTTCTCGAATCTGCTTGAGTATGGAGAAAAATCAGCCCAGGCTGAAAAGGGCGCCTGTATACCAGGATACCACGACAATAACATTCCAACAGACCCAGCAGCAGCAGGAACAACAACAACAACAACAAACACAACAACAACAGCCACCGAAGGTGTTACAAACAAAAATAAAGAAGTCACGTCGCGACAAAAGCGATTTGGGTGAGCATTTTATAGCGCCCGACGGCGGCTGGGCCTGGCTGGTGTGTGTCGCGGCCGGCTTATCGAATGTGAGTGAGTCTGTCTGCTGTGCGCGTGCGCTATAAAATGCCATACGATTTGTTGTAGTTGATTTTTTACGATTCCGCAGCTCTCGGTTTATCCATGCCTGCAGCAATTCGGCTTCATGTTTCGAGAGAGGTTGGCGGTGCTGGGTCTATCCAGTTCGGAGATAACCACCATCATCAACACTAATCCGGCGATATCCGCGTGCACCGGTGAGCACCGGGGTGGTCATGGTGGTCATTAAGGAAGTGGTGGCAACAATATATGTAAAAAAAAAAGGGGAACGAGTTGATTTGGGACAATAAAAAAATTTGTTTATTATCCTGTTTTCTTCCTGTTGACGCGTCTGACGCTCAAAGACATAAACAGAGGCATTTACGTGACGCGTTTTTCTCTTCATCTTTCCGCCTTGCAGGTCTTCTCAATGGTCCCATGTTCAGACGCTTCACTTTTCGCCAGGTGGCGCTGGCGGGCTCCCTGCTGATCTTCACTGGCATCACCTTGACCGCCTTCTGCACCACCTTCCTCACCTACTTGATCTCGTATTCGGTGCTCTTCGGTAATCCTTTGACACTAAAAACCATGCCTTTTTGCAAAAGTTTTGCTTAATTTCCGGCAAACCCTTTTCAGGCTTCGGCATGGGCATCAACGTTTCCGCCTCCTCGCTGGCCATCAACACATACTTCAAGGACAAGCGTCGGCGGGCGACTGGTTTCTCTTGGACCGTCACCGGCCTGGGCCCCATTTTCTTGCCTTACTTCGTCACCTTCTTACTCGCCATCTACGGCGTGCAGGGCACGGTGCTCATCTTCGCCAGCCTCTCGCTGCATTCGGCGGTCTCAGCGCTGATCTACCAGCCGGTACGCCACCATGCGCCGCAGCCAAAGTCGCCGCAGCCTCAGTATGCGACAGACAGTGCCCCGCGCTCAGATCACTCAGTGCCATCGCGCTACTTGTGCCGTTACTGTGAACAGCAGAAAAAAAAGGAACTGAGTATCTTCTCCAGTCAGTACCTCTTTCAGGAAGACGATGCCTCCAAGCCGGGCTATGAAATTATTGAGCCCGGCACGCCCATGCTCTCGCGCGCCAACGACGGCTGGTTTGGCTCGAAATTGTCGTTGGCGCCTTCGGCGAGGTGTCGCAGAGACACCATCTCGCAAGAGCCAGAACTCATGGCCAAATTGAACAGCATAATAACTGAGGAGGAGGAGAAGGAGAAGGAGGAGCCTCAAGCAAATTTGGCTTTCCTAAAGCCAAATAACTTCAAGCGCGAACATGATGAGGCTCTTCATGCTAAATGCAGCAGTAGAGAGAATTTCTGGTGTCAGTGCGATCGAACCAGCTCCATGCAACAGTTGCCTTGCACCTGCGACAGTGCAGCTGAGCGCACCTTGCTGGAAATGTACCCCCCACCGTCGGCCACGTCGAACACTCTCGGTAATGGCGTCAAATGCTTTGAGCAGGAAACCGCTCCTGCTTTAACGCCCTCCAGCATGACATTCATGCAGAAAGTAGTCGCCTTCTTTGATCTGGACCTATTGCGCGACTTCACCTACGTCAACCTCGTCGCCGGTCTGACCATTATCAACTTTGGTGAACTGAATTTTTCCATCCTGACGCCATTCATTCTCAACGACTTCGGTTTCGACACTGCCCAGATTACATTGGCCACGTCGGTGTTGGCCAGTCTGGACATAACTTTCAGATTCCTGGTGCCCTTCATCACGGAGAAGATTTCGTGGGACAATCGGGTGTTTTTCCTCATCGGGGTGGTGGGCATAGCCCTGGGTCGCACCGTGGTGGCCTGCACGCACTCGTACTCGGTGATATTGTGCTGTTTTGTGTGGATCGGCATGTGCAAGGGTGTGCGCACCATATTCTGGCCGCTCATCATTCCGGGTTATGTGCCGTTAAAACGTCTGCCGGCTGCATCGGGCTTGCAACTGCTCATCTCAGGCCTTTTTACACTGGCGGCAGGACCATTTGTGGGTTGGTAGGCGAAAACTAATTGCCCAGTTTTAATTTAATTACTCGTACTTTTCCTAATGCTAACTACGTTTAATTTTATCCAATCTTTTTTCATTCAGGTTTGGTTCGTGATCGTTGGAATTATTCGGTAACGTTGCACTGTTTAAATATGATGAGTTTTATTGCTGCCATCTCGTGGACACTAGAGGCAGTCATCAGAAGCTATTTTCGACAACGAAAGCATCAACCATAATAAATACAAGTGTACGAAAAAAAAACATTGCCGAAGATGTACACTCTTCTCCGAAAATATTTTCGTACTGGTGGTTGCTGTCTCGGCTCACTGTTTAGCCGGCTCAAGCCTACAGTGAAAGCCATTCAAATTGGGAAAATTGTTCAAGCACAGTTAGAGTTTATAAAATGGCACTGACCGAGACCATATAATTTTCTTTGTTACAATAAATATAACTATATACGAGTGTGTATGTATATGCCATTGTAGGAGGCAATAAATATTTTTTTAAAATATTTATTTATTCGGCGTTATTGCAATTCCTTACGTTTATTTATTCATTATATTTATGGAATAAATAAGATTCTACATAGGAAAATGTAGATTGCATATTTTAATTTAAATTTTTTTTCTTCATTAGTTTTATTCTTTCTTAATCTATTTCGTTTATTTCGTTATTTATGAGTACATAGTTTGCTTTTTGTCTTACAAATTAAAATAAAAACATTTTCTAAATATAATTACATATACTAATAAAATCGTAAGCTAAGAAGAAAAATACTCATATGACTTTTCTTTATCATTTAAGAAATTAATTAAACTAAAAGCAGTCACCATCATTCATCAACGCTCTTCTTTCATTCTCTCTAAAAAACCTATGAAACGTTTATATTAAAGCTTAATTAAATCTGGAAAATTAAGAAGAATTATTACATTACATAATAATGACATGTACATAAAACTAGTTCTAAACTCCGAGGCCAATACTAATTTCTGAGATTTTGAGGTTAAGATTACCCCAATTATTGACATGTAAATTGTTTGTCGTAATTGGTTTTATATCTAAATTCATATTAATTAGAAACAAAAAAGCCAAAATCTCACATTCTAATCTGGACTAACAATTAGTAAAGGATAAGAAATATTTTACAAAAGTTATTCTTATTCTCAGCATGCCTTTAAATTTGCTCGATCTTCTTGTTGCGCAGCATCAGGCTCTACCTCGGCGATGGTGACATTGTGGACTTTGACGTACTTCTCTGTTGCTGCTCATTGATTTCTGAGATATCAACAAAGCGAGCTTCTTTGCGTGTGATACTATTACTACGAGTATCAGTTAATGTCGTCACAGTCGCCTGCGTTTTCTGTATTTCTGACTTTGCAGCTTTATTCGTTGGTGTAATAATCGTAGCCACCTGTTGTTGTTGTTGTCGTTTATAACGACATACAGATAAAAAAAGAGAGAGATTATTTTATCGTATTCTGTGTGTGTGTGTGTCGTGGTTTTTGTGGTTGATGTTGATGTGGATGTTGTTGATGTTGATGTTGTGTGGTTGATATGGGTGTAGATATGGGCGGTGGGTGTGTTTATTTTCCAGTTTAATGAATGATGTGGAAAGTGTTGTTCAGTGTAATGAAATGAATCGCTTCAAAGAGCTTGTCTTGTGGCGATGGATTTTGAATGGTATACTTTAGAATTGCCGTCTATAATTTCCACCGGTTCGGAGGGCACGTAAGCCGAAAGACCCACCAAACCGAAAAAGCCGGATGAGTACAAAGAGGATGGTGGTGCTGTGCTGTGCTTGGAAGACCCTGGAAGAGATAGATAGAAGTGCCAATGAATGGAAAGCATGTGCATGGTGCATGGAGTAAAAGGTAATGTGTACATGTTCTTGATGGTGCTTGTACTAACCATTGCCCGGTGTCGGGCGCACTAAAAATCGTGGCGATTTGAAGTAACGATTCGCATTATCAGAAGCCTCCCCCTCCTCGTCCTTCTCCTTGTTCTGCGGTAATGCAACGCTGCTGTTTGCTACCAAACGTTGTGGTAGCAAGAATCGCGGTTGTGGAGTTACCACGTATACCCGCTCTTGGGTTTGTGGCGAGATGGATACTCGAGCTTTTTTCCAGAGCTCCATTGGAGCCTCCGTGGAAACGGCACGCATATAAAAGGGACTCAGCTCATTCGCCGTCGTCGTCATATTCGCCTTCTGAGTTTTCGGTGTCACTGTCGTTGTCGTTGTCGTTGTTGTTGTCGTCGTGCTGGTTGTGCTTCCCTTTTTAGCCAATGAGGAGGCCTCATAGTGGTCGTCGAGAATGCGATTATCATCGATGGGTGCATACTCAAACCGTTTCGAGCCACGATCTCGAGCCAGCAGCGGTTCCAGATTGTTAATCGACGCTGGCAGCTCCACCGCATCGAACGTGTGGTGGTGGGTAGTCTTCGCCTGCCGGGGCGTGGCAAGTGTGGTGGTCAAATACTCGGGCGGTATGTGCTTCGAACGGCCTCGTATGGTCGGCGTACTGGGCCGGTGCGACAATGAAGTGAACTCTTGTTCGGTCCAGTCGTCGATATTCTGTTGCAGCTTGGAGAAATCGAAGCCCGCGTGGGGCCTGAGGGTCGTTTGAGCCGTTGTCGCATGCTCCCGTTTCAGAAGCTCACGTAAATTGGCAGCCAATATGCGCGTCAAATACTTGGGGGCGCTGGTGGTAAGCGGACTTGAGGCTGGCGCGTTGGTGCTGGTGGTAGTGCCAATCAGCTTCGTCGACTCCTGCTGAATGTGCGTGTCCACGCCGATTGTCTGCTGGGCTCCATTAACATGGGAAGCACTGAGTGTAGACGAATCTAAGTAACGTGTCGGCCCAAAAGGTCGTGGCTGATTTCTGGTGGTGTAGGGCACGATTATCTGGGGCAAGGCGGCAGGCGCCGGCGGTACTGACAGGCCAGCATATTGCCCGCTGGCATCGAGGGCACCATACGTCGACGTCGGCGTAGGTGCAGCAGAAGTTACCGCCGTTTGACGGATTACCGGAGCGCTGGTTACCGACCCAGGCGCCTGAAGCTCCGCCGTGTAAGCGTGGTTCGGATGCCGGAACTCTTGCGGCTGAACAACTTGGGTTCCTCGCCGGAAATTTAACTCACTCGGATCGCGGGTGAAGGGACGAAGTGAATTCGGCAGATGCGCTATCGGCGCGTCCAGCAAACGCTTTGGTGTTTCGCGATCACGAGGCGCTTTCCTAACAAAAGCTTGTGGTGGGTGCTGTTGTTGTGGTTGTTGCTGCTGCTGCTGCCTTTGTCGCTGCTGGATGTATTCCGTTTGAACGGAAGGCAGAAAATCAATTTCTATATCTTGCCAACGTTCCGTAACAAATTCGTTGCTGCCGGCTTCTAAAGGTCTCTCCGTCGTCGCGTCGGTGGCGCTGGTGGTGGTGGTGGTGGTGGATGGAAGGAATTGCGGTAATGGAGTCGACGTTTCGAGCGACGTTGGATAGTAGAACTCATCCGTCTGGATGGAGGAAAACATCTCCGCGGTCCATTTGGGCCGCAGCTCTTCACGATTTGTCTGCTGAATAGCGCTGAAATTGTTCGAGGAGGCCGAAGGGAAGTTATCGGTAACCGTCGAATCGTAAAAAGTAAACGCATTATTTCCGGCCTGAATTCGCGTTTGCGAATCGAAGGGAGGCTGCGTTGGATAGACCGAAGTCACCGGCTCAAGGGCTGACTGCGGCGGCGGCAACGTGCTAAACTCAGCTGGAGGCGTGCCGAAATTGCCCATTTCTGTGAGCAACTGTGAAGCTGGTACGCGGGAGTTGCTGAGATGCGGATTCAGTGTTTCGTGCTGGTACCGCACAGTGTTCGCTGGCTCCTGCTCTGGACTCATTTTATGATTACTCGGCAGCTGCTGGGCAGCGGCCACATCGAACGACTGCGACTGCACGAAGGTCGTCGGGTACTCAACGGAGGAGACAAAGTCGGTCAGCTGATGGCTTTTGACTATTTCGAAACTGGGTTCTTGGGACGGTGCGTTGGTCAGGGTGGGCGGTATCTGCGTGGGGTAGACACTATTTGGTTGCTGCTCCGAGTGAGCGCCAACATTCTCCGCCAGGTGGGGGCGCTCAGTCGCCGGCAGCTGCTGTTCAGAGTAAGCCGGGCGCGTTGAGGCGCCCAAGGTTGGGCGGAATGGTTGGGCGTTGTAGAGCGGCGGCAGGGCCGAAGCGCTCAAGTTGGGAACGGGTATAGGTACGAAAGGTAAAGCGGGTGGTAGAGGGTTTCGAGGCAATTTGAGCGAATGCGATGGCGCTGGAGGCGTGAGGTAGAGGTCGCCGCCGCTACCTTTCTGTGCACCCAAAGCGTTAAAGGGTGGAAAATTGTGCTGAACAGCAGTGGCCCGCTGCTGAGTCTGTTGCGGCAGTTGTTGCTGTGTTAAAGCAAAATAATTGAACTGATTCCGTTTTGGCTGCTGCTGGGAAGTCGGACCAAAGTACATTTTATGCTGCCCCTGATGCTGCGGCTGCGGCCGGAGCCATTGCTGGCGCTGTTCTCTGAGCGGAAACTGGTAGCCAGGTGGCAACATAGGAACCCAGGGATATTTATTGCAATTGCCGCAGGCGGCCTTGCCGTTACTAACGCTGACTTGTTGCTGATTGGGCTGAGGATACAGATAAGCCCCCTTACCGTTGTCGACACCTTTATGGTGCGCAGGTGTGTAACCGCTACTAGAAGTTAGCTGCTGCTCTTGCGGCTGGCCACCCGGACCAAAGCCAAACCAGCGCGCCAGACGCGTCATAAAACCAGGTGGCACCGTGTCGACGTTATTTGCGGCATGGCTTGGATTGAAAGGAGGCGCAGGCGCAGGCGCTGCCGCTGAAGCCGGCGCTGTTGGCTGTCTGAGTTGGGACGCTGTGAGACGCTGCGGTGCTGCTGGCAGTGGTGGCGGCACTAAATGATCGGCTGGCGTCAACGACGGCGTGCTTAACGATGTGCGCAGCAATAAAACAATCGCCACTGCACCGATGTGTCTGGTGCGGATGATTCCCAATGATTTTCTAATTATCTGCGGAAAAAAGACAAACAGAGAAAGAGAGAGACAGAGAAAGAAAGAGAATATGTTTTATTTATGAGTAATTTATGTTGAATTTAAATTTGTAATGTTAAAATTTCACTTATGATGCATTTCGCAGCGGACGCGTAGCGTGAGCTGACCGACGCGTCATGGCGCTTACTCAATGAAACGACAATGTTCAATGAAGCGCCAGACACGTCTGATGAACATATACCATTTGTTACGCATGTCATTCGCTCCAGCAGGCTAAAGCCGTACAAATAAAGATTTGACGTCATTTTGTTGTGATTGTCGTTCATTTCAACGCGCCGAAGAGGCGACGCTACGCGACGCGACGACATGAAACGATTCATAATTTCAGCGTGAAGCTATCATGACGTTTGACGTTTGTTATAATTAACGATGTTTAAGCAACCGTGGTGAAATTTGTATGAAACATTCGATTAAAAGGGTAAAAACGGCGGAAAAAGCTAAAACCGGTGGAGAGGCGTGAGGCCAGAGAAAGGTGCTTACAATAAATGGCTATATACATAAACCTGCACCGAGTTTGACATGATAATTTCTATGTTTAGTAATTTGTTTGTAAATATGTAGGTCTTTTACAGCTTTAAAGCGTCAAAGAAGCTACAAAGCTTCTACAGAACCATGCGCTTAAGCGATCAAGATGCGGTCTATGTAAAATATAAAGTTCTTATGACACTGAAAAATTTACAATCTCTAATATTTCTACATATTAGTTAACCTAACCTAACATTTCTATTAGTTAACCTAACTTTTCTATTAGTTAGAGAGAAATGCTAGTTCTGGGTTGATAGTTTTTTCTCATCTTATCGTATGCTGTGCTACTTATTGACCACATTTAGTGTGACATTTCTGACTATTTCTGGAGCACGCAGATATTTTCAATAGAGCGAGCGTCTGAGGCATTTTTCATCTCCTTCGTCTTCTTCTTTAACTTCGATTTCAGCTTTCAGCGTTTCAGCAACGTATGAAAAAGCGAAAACTAGTCGATGCCACACAGTAACCGGTAGTCGTGACGTGATGTGATGCCCCTGAAAACAGGATTTCTCGTTTTGCTAGTAGCGGCTACAACTTTTCCAAATAAAACCGATCGACAAAGACAGGCTCCAGAAGCTTTTCTTCTGCTCGATTAGAAACGCGATTTGGAGTAAGTAAGCTTCGCTTGAGTCCATTTAGTTGCAAGATCTCAATCTCATTGTTAGATCAGATCAATTCATCGTATAAAAAACGAATGTGAGAAAAAAAGCCAGAAAAGTAATTCCAGCAAAAAGATCTTTTTTTAGTATTTTAAATTTTCTCCCTCCCTTTTCCTTTAAAAAGATTACATTTATTTTTTTTTATACTTTATGGTAGAGTCATTAAGTTCGTGATTAAGACGCCCCGTTTCTCTACTTAAGTGATGCACACAGAGCATGTGCTAAAGAGAGGCGGAAAATGTCAGAAGGGCGTGGCTTTCGGATTACTGTCAACTTTGCTAACGACACCGACACCGACAGCGACATAGAAACCAATCTCACACAATTGTTGTGTGACAAGATTGCGTGCTTTTGCCACTTGGGTGACTTTCTGTCGTATATGCTACGAGTATAGCGTGAGATTTTTAATCTATATTGCTACATTATGAAGTAAAAATATTTTCCAAGAATCCTTTATAAAATCTGTGACAAATTCCTAAAATTAAATCTTCATTTCATCCAACTACAAAATACATATTATCAAAATATTTTAATAGATTATGAGAATTGATAGAGAACGTATGAATTTGTTTTATTTTTTATTCATTTTTTTATTTTTAATTAATTTATTTTTTTTTCTTTTTTTTTTTTATTACATATTTATTTTTTTTCTTTTTTTTTTATTTTTTTTTTAATGAAAAAAAAGCATACAAACGACGTGACAAAGGAATACTGATTTATTGCTGGTTAATTAAAGAACAAACCATTCACACAACGTCTGCCAAAAAAGCCAAAAAATTATAAAATCAGTCTATCAAAGTGAACATAGATATCGGTGAAATGGCTTTTTGAGCCAATGACGACAATCATGTTATCGCCGCCCAAAAGCAACCACAAGCAGGGCAAAGGCCGCGGCCGGCCCATTTATGATAATGCCCGGTCAACGACATTAATTTTCAATGCCGGAATAACTTGAAATGAATATAATTTCAAAATCAAACGGAGAAACGAATAAAGACACGCACGCATTCATATTGATTACTAAAATTCCATAATTTTAAATCGGCAAAATGAATTTCACTGAATTAATGCGGTAAAGTAAAAATTTCTTAAAATATTCCTGACCTACACTGTACAGAGAAAGATAATTGACAACGGCAAGCAAAAATACTATCTTCAATAAAATATGTGCACAATTGAGTAATGGAAGGTAGCAATGAAGTTGAAGGTAGTTAGTATCCATCACTTCAGCATTCGCGCTAAGAGAAATTCATTCGAAATTCATTTGACAGCGCATAATTTTTAGCAATTCCATGAATGAACGACGAATGGATAATAAACCTACAGTTCTATGACCAAAACAATGACTACTCTCTCATTAGTAATTTCTCATTAGTAAAAAATAAATAAATATTTTTTTACTTGCGGCTTTGCTGCTGTTTTTCATAATTTATAACCTTTATCTATACATTCATTTGCACTAATTTATTTTTGGTAACAAAGAAAAGCCTAAAAAGCACCACAAAAAAAAAAACATTAACCGAACCCAACAACAATAGCAACAAAACATACAAAACCTGTGAAAACTATGGATGGGAAGGATTTTCATACCTAAATCAAAAAAAAATCCACTCCCTCTCCTCTCTCTCTCTAACTATTTTTTGTTATGACGAACATTTGAAAATCCAAGTCAATCCAAGAGATTAGATGGTGAAAAAGTGGTTTATTAGTTTTGTTGTTATTGTGGCAATACTTGTCGTAAGTGCAAAAAAAAATTTCATGAACTTCGCTTGACAAGAAATTTTCATTTCTACTACATAGACCTAAGTTTCTCTCCTTTCAAACGCATACTATCGGCAATGATGATGAAGATGCTGCTGCTTTCTGCTGCTGAGACACACACGCACACATAAATTCCTTCGTTGTCGCAGAGGAAGAAGAAGAGTGAAGGGTGTAGACAGCAAGTTGAATTACGGCATAGAAGAACTACTTCAGCATTAGTTTTTCCATTTCTTTTTTTGGTAGCCGGTGAGATGCTGCTGCTGTTTTAATGTTGTTGTTGCTTTTTGTTTGGTGCTTTTTGTGTTGTCAGCGTCGTCGGCGGCGGCGCTCTTATACGACACAGCAGCCTTCGTGCGATTTTCAGTCGAATTTCACTTTCTTTGGGACACGAGGTGACCTTATTCGGTGGCGTTGTCAAAAACATGGTTGAAGTATGTACTCCATTTTGATTTTAGTTATTACTGTTGTTGTTATTGTTCTCGTGGTCGCTGTTGTTACGCACTCTATTTATTGACCACTCCACTTGATTTTGACTATTTTAGGTTGGTTTTTTTTTATTTAAGATAATTTTTAAATTGTCACAAAATTTTTAAAACTTCATCAAAGACAAGAAGTAGTTTCCTGAAACTGTTACTTAAGAATAAAATAAAAATATCGTTGAGAAAAAAAATAATTTCAAGTATCTGTTTTGCTTTGATAGCCTTTAATCTATTGATTGAAAAGTTTTTCAGAAGATAACACAACGACAGTTTCTGATTAGTCTGATTTTGCCTGAACCTAACAAAATCTTTGTTAAATCGCAAAATATCTTATCAAATCGCAAATATTTTTATAATTAGTTATAGATTGAACTTTGCTGATAACCGCGGTGAAATTGAGTTCAATGACTCTTCCACCGCATTCTGTTGAACTTAAGATTTTTAACCGCCATGCCGAGGAAATAATGAATGCAAATATAACCGCGACCACAAGCGGTATCCAAAGCTACTCTCGTATATGAATTTTTTCCCATCAAAAGCTTTAAAAGAGAAGAAAGATGAAAGAAAAACGAAAATTAAAGCCGCAAAGACAGCGAGCGCATAACAAACATATGGCATCTCAGCACTTACAGTTGATGGCCGGCCATCCATATTCATAAATTATTAGTTTAATATACACTCGTACATCATTAGGCCAAATGCATATACAAGTATAAAGGCATATGTACATGCGCACAGAAATATGCACCAACAACCATTGCCATTGTCATTTTTGTGATATCAAAATTGTTCATTACATTCATTTTTAGCAGCTGATGGATGGATGCTACTGCTGGAGCAAAGCAATCATCATCATCATCCGACACAACGACACAAACGCTTTCTGAATTAAAACTTCTTTAGTCGCGAATGATTTCGTGAAATCACAAAAATCGTTACGAAAGTAAAAAAGCAACTGTCAAAGCAGCAAGAGAGAAAATATGAGAGAGAACACATAGAGCGCCAAGAGGACCTGCTCGTAAGTCGTTACATATTTAAATAAAAACATGTCATTAGCTCAAGACTTTTTGCAGTGACAAATTATGCCCTTTAATGGAATGTTGGCCATAAGACAAATTAAACACAACGAAATCGTTTCTTTAAAGTGGATTAATCTAATGCACAAAACTCGATTATTACCAAATTACCAACTTCTTTATAACATTAAAATAAATCCACACAAAAAAAAACCATTAACAAATTAGTACAAAAACCAAGTGTTATGCAATCCGTTGTAATGATGATGATCATTTATGATCAATTGCATAATTATAACTATAGCATTTTTACGCTACGAGTATTTTCATTTTAATGCAAAAGCAAAAAAATAGTAAATGACATTCCTTGAGATTGAAAACTGATCAATTAAAAGCAAGAAAAAAAAGAAATGACACCAGAAAAGAAGAAAAGCACAAAACCAAACCAAACGGAGGAGACAAATTGTAATAAATCACCACAAGGAAAAATTATAATAAAATCAAGCGCCAGCAAAAAAGCCGTGCGTAACACGAGTATCAGTTTTCGCAATCAGACTCTCGAAATATTGCATACTACGAGTTTAGTGCAAAAATAGAAAAAAACGTATACACTGTTAAAAACAACACGCAATCCAGATTTCAGTTAAAACGTTAAGTGACAAGACTACGCCTAAGACAAAGACAAAGACAAAACAGCAATAAAAGTACTTAAACGAATTTAAAAAAAAAAATTATAGTTAAAGCGGAAAAAACTTAACAATAAAAAAACAACAAATCAAAGCAGAAAAGAAATGAGAAAATGTTCAAAAATCGCATGCAAGTTTGAAGCACGTAAATATTAACGAAAAACGAACGAAAAAAATAAACTTATAAACTCTGCAAGGGATGGATGGATCTTCTTGTGATTGTCATCATTGTCATCACAGTGCTGTAATATTTTGAATTTGTTTTAAATATTGTTGTTTTTCGGCTTGTTTCGCACATTTCTCTTTAATGACAATTAATGGCAAAACAAAAACATTCGTGATGAAAAACATTTAACGAAAGTTGCTGCCTACAAATTATTAAGAAACAGTAATACAGAGTTTTACGGCCGAAAGAAAGGGAAAGCAAGTCGCATGAGGCGCAATAGAGAAAATCCGTTTAGGAATCTATGTTTCGGATCCGAATCTGACTATCACGAACGCAGCAAACACGCAAATTGTGTGTTTGCCAATGCTCAGGCAGGCGGAAGGTAATGCGACGATGATGTGTGGAAGGTGAAGGTCGTCGTCGAATTGTTTTTTTTTTCCATACAACTAAATAATAAAGCTTTAAAAAATTAATCAACTCAGAAGGAGATTGAAGAATTTTAATCATTCGGAATTATTTTAAGTTCGCAGCATAAAAAATGTAAAATTCAATACACAAAAAATTAGTTTTTATTAGGTCGCTTTCGTTTATGTTCGGTACAAATCTTAGAACTGATGATAAACTTTTTAGTTCGTTGTAAAAACGTTTTATCATCACACAATATCACATACAATATACCAAAATTGCCCTAATTTTATAAACATTATCGAAATTATACATTTTTTTAACATCATAATCCTCGGTTTCGCGCCACCTACCACCAGCGAAACCATCAGGCATTCCTCATCACGAATCGCACCGATCTCATCAACTGATCGCATTCTTCCCACACTTCCGCTGGAATCACTCGCAGTCATAATGAAAAGAATTTTCACAAAAGAAATTCCCATGAAAAATGACAGTAACCATGACCGTGTAGCACCTACACAAGTTCCTTGTTGTTGTTGGTGTTGCGGTTATTGTAGTTTCTGAAGCTGATGGTGCAGCCGTTGCCAGTGCGCGGCTTTTGTCGCTGTCTCGAATGCTATTGTAATCTTTAAACAGTTGCTGCAGACTCGCGTCAATTGAGAAAACTGAAAAAAAAGTATCAACAGAATCGCGCCATTGCGCAAAAAGTAATCCACTTAAAGCAAAGAAAAAAGTGAAAATTCGACCGCGTACAAATTATGCGCTTTTCACACGCGCCCCTTCCATAAGTACACCGCCACCATTCCACCCTCCTGCAATTCCCCCCCCCCTCCCACCCAGCGCAATCGTTTCTTCTTCAGCCAACAACAAAGGAGCAGCAGCCAATGTACGATCCAATTTATGAGCGCGCCTGCTTTGGCCGAATTGTGCTTACAACCAACGAAAGACAGAGAGAGAGAGAGAGAGAGCGTCATGGACTGCGCTGCTGACGTCAGGTTAATTGCGGGAAAAATGTGTGCCTCTTCATTTTATGAATTTTCAGCAGGTCTTGGTGGCTTGATTTTCTTTGCTTTTTAATTGTTTTTTTCACTCACTTCGTGTGGCTTTGGCTATAATTTGTCTTTGCCAGAAAAAACTAACATAGTTTTCTTGGTTTTTTTTTCGTTTTCAATTTTTCCAACTTTCAAGCTCTAGCTAGAGTTTGGATGCGCTTGAATGACTTTAGCAGTCATGTTCATGTTGAACTTGTTGAGTCCAAGATTGATGGCAAGAACTTGCTGACAACCCATCAGATCGCAAAGAAAGGAGAAGAGAGGGAGGAACTAATATTGAAAAGTAAAAGAAGTTTCTCGAATTCAGAATGAATTTTTGGCAGCATTCGTTCTCTTATGAAATTTAACATTTTCATAAATCATTAAAATATTCATGGCATAAGTTTTTATTATTTAATTTTTACCAAATAAACTGATGAACAGTCTCTACTAATTTAGTTTCTTATCACTTTTAATGTACTACAAAGCCAAAATTAATTTAATTATGCAATTATTTTCGTTTAAAAGTAGTCCAGCGATCTTCAGTTTGCAATAATTCAATGATAATTATCACTTAATGACTTTTAAATGTCATACAAATGGTTATAAAATTTTTGTATTAGTCAGTTAATTTTTGTGTATTATTGAAATTCCAGACGACTACTTGCAAATAATACCACAAGCTTTTATATAAATTTCTTTAATTCTTTAATTTCGAATTTATAGCGAATATGATTCTTTAAGTAATTTAGATTGTAAGAAAAGAAACAACAAACAATACACAAAACTCGTAACCTAGATACAGGCTAAGACGTATCATATCAGACGTACCTACTATCATTTTACAATTCTTTTGCAGCAATGTTCCAACCCAAATATGAACAAAACTAATTCTAAACTCAACCAATTTAATGCTAGAATAAATTTTAGAAAAGATAATAGTTTTGTGCCAAGAAAAGGGTTATGTAATACATATTCTTGGTTGCTTAGCATTCTTAGTTTGTTAGTGGGTTCACAATAGAAATATTAACCCATAATTTACGTTTTTATTAACACTCCCAAAAAGTAAATCAATTCGTCTCACTACATCAATTCGTTTCGCAGTAAGTATCTTTACAAATGGATGAATAATCTTTCAATTGATCTCATTTCATGCCCTCTGAACACTTTATATTTTTGCACTTTCCTCTATAAAATCGTACGTTAACAAAATCTTGCGTTAAAAAAATAAATAATCAAAACTGAAAAAGCGTTACAATTTTTTATAATACTGTGTAACATTGTTAAAGATGATCTACATCCGTTTCTTATCCGTTTTTTTTTTTTTTTAGTTTTAAAATATTTTTCAAAATCAGCTTTTACTGTTGTGTAGAGAGGCCTTTGTTTTTCTTAACAATTGTTAAAATGTTAACACGTCAACACATGAACATTTTGGCCGCTTTACATATGTTTAGTCTCGCCTTTTGTTGCTTCAGGTACAAATTAGTTATGCACAAAGTGTACTAAAGTTGGCCGATGTTACTTAAGTTCCGAATTTAGCATGCAATGACCAAATTATTTGTTATTTTTCTTATTACTCAATATTATGAATTTTGTTTAATAATTCTTTTATGGCAAATATACAAATTTTACTGATGAACTGTTCATATTATGCAACTTTTTGAAACTGTAATAAGTACAAATTTTTGAATCTTTTATTGTTTACTTGTATTGAATTTAAATTAACTAGAAAAACACATCATAAAAACGTAAAACTGCGCGAATAAAGAAATTAATAAATGTGTAAGTAATATGAGATGAATATGAGAGAATGGAGAATAATGAAAAATGTTTATTTAAAGTATGTATACTGCACCAAAAAATTATGAAACCATTCAAAGTTGGCAAACAAAATCCAACAAGACCAATACTCTGCGGCTAATAGGCTTTTCATTTGGAAGTTTCCAGTTCAGAAGAAAATCAATTTCATTCATTAGATTCCAAAAATATCAGTTATACTTAATTAGCTCTAAGAACTTTCGAATTTACGTATATTTCGAGTTTATATCAAACAATTTTCTAATTCAAATTTAGAATTTTTTAAAAAGTTTGCTACTTGCGCTAAAGGAAAACACTACCCAAACATTTCCACGGTTTTTGAGTTAAGAAAATCTAGAATATTTTTTCTTTAAAAATCCTGTTTTCAAAAGCAAAAGTTATGAGATCAGATTTAAGTTATAAATTATATCTTGAAATTATATTTTAGTTGTTATTTTAGAAATATTTCCTAATTTAGACCATAAGTTTTAGATGAACAAGTTCTTTAATAAACGAATTTCTCGAGAAGAAAAACTAAAAATGTGGGAAAAAACCATTTATTAGCCTCGAATAGCTTTCAATTATTTGGAAATTCATTTCGGAAAATATAAAAAAACGCGTTCCTGGTTGTTTAACATATACATATTTTCAAAATTTAAATATTCGTTAATTTTGAGAATATATCAAAAACCTGGAGAACAGAAAAAAAAACTTAGGAGAACCGAAATAACGACCCTTTTTTCTGTTCTTCTATGTCATTTTTCTATAAAGGTTCTAAAGACTGATTTTAAAGGGTTTTTCAAAAAGACCAGTTCATATAAATCAGATAAAGCGTGACTAATGACAGCCTTAGAATTCTAAGAATTTGGTAATCATCAATTTACCATTTTGTAAGCCGTAAAAACACGTAGATTGCTTTTAACCAGTTGGATGGATGATTTGTTATTGTTATATATCTTCTTCTTTTTTCTTTCTTTTCTTTTCTTCTAGCCGCAGCAAAGGTTATCCTTGAAAAGGTGCAGGTAAAAATAAGTAAGAAGAAATTCCAGAGATCATTCAAGAAGGTCGTCAGAAACGCAGCTAAAGTCTTGTGCTTTCGCTCGTACGGTCTTTTCTTAAAATTTCTTCATAATTTTTTTTTAACAAATTTGAAAACATTTCAGCGGGTTTTTCTTTATACTCATACAATCAGTTTTCTTGGCATTTTTTATGGCTTTTTTATTATTAACGAGTATTTTTCCGAAAACTTTTACTTTACGAACTTTTATTGTTTTCGACAACACTTCGAAATATTTAACAATTTAAATTATTTATCATCCTCAAGCTCAATCATTTGAATCAAACACACAAGCACACACACAGTGATCGATCAGCCGATATACTAAAGCCAAGTTTGTACAATCAGTATTAACTATGCGCAGGCGCGTGCGTTTGCGCATTCACTACCACGAGACGACGTCCGATTTGCTGCAGCTCGAGACTGTGAATGATTTTGTTGCATGGTGGAAAATTTAATAAAAACATTGGAAGCCAGCCGCCATTGCCTGCTGGCCGGCCGCCGTCAACCTCAACGCACCTACAACATCGACGACGTGACATCTTCTTCGCTGAGGCGTCAGAGGAGAAACGTCAACACTTGCTCAAACAATGCTGAGAAAAACAGAAAAGGAGAAAACAATACAAGCAACAAAGAGAGAGAAAAGGAAGAAGACTACGAATTAAACATAATAAAACTGGTTAACTTTGTTTACCATCTATCGCTTGCCGGCAAAACTAGAGAGTAGAAAATTGAGAGTAATATGTTGAGCGTTTCCATAAAATGGTTTTCGGTTTAGGCTTTCGAATATCGAGCAAGTGTCATCTAGTGTTTCCATACAAAACTGGTTTTAATTTTGGTTTTGCTGGGTTTCGCCCCTCTGTTGTTGTTGTTGTTGTTTGCAAAACCAATGTTTTGTTTTGTTTGTTTATTTTCATAGAATATTATCGTGTACCTACAATATTTCTTTCTTTCTACCATATTAACTAGAGAAAGAGAGAGGCTATAACTTCTAGTAATTCGAACTTCGAAACAGGGTTGAAAACTCCTAAAACCAGAAATCTTCTAGGTTTTGCGCTGAACTTACAACGACAATTTCAATGAAGTTTTATGGGTTTTATAAAGGTTTTCGCTGCGAACCAGCAGTTTTGCGCTAAAGCGCAGCAAGAGCGCTTTATGGAAGCACCAGATAATTTTTTTTTTCCACGAAGTTGGCAACTCCAAAATCGCATTCAGTGAGACACATCAAAGAAAAACACGGTAAAATTAAATAAAATAATTTCTTGGTTTTTTCAAATGAATAGGTTTTTTCCTTTAATAAAAATTAAGAATTAATTGTATTTTTATTTTATTTATTTTATTTTATTAATTTCATGTACATATTAATAAAATTAATTTTTCTAAAAATTATGTTCATCACTGCAAAAAAAATGTCATTGACTGAAATTGAAATTATATAACTTCACATTAGTCGTTTGTACAATAGTTTATGTTCAAATAGTTTATAACGTAAATACAGTTTTATTAACGTCTTTCAAAACCAAAAAAAAGCCACAAAGAAACAGACCCATTACCATTACCATTAATTTGTATATCCTGAGCTCGTACTAAACTGCCAAATAAGAGAAAGTTGCAATGAAATACAAAATAGTTGAAAGAAAAACAGTAAACTTAAAAAAATTTAATATCGCTTAAAATAAAAACACATGGATTTTTTTTTTTCAAAAAACCTACACTGAAAATATGCCCCTTCGTCTCTTCACCCCATACTTGGGTCAATGGATTCTTTTCAAATACGCTACTTACTGTCGTCTTCTGCCAAGTTTTTTTTTTTTGAGGTTTTTGCTGTTTTTTTTTTCATTTGTTTTGTTGGTCTTTTTTCAAGCAAGCGCAAAAGTTACTGCAAAAGTGTAGCTGTCTCCAAACTTAGCTAAAATTTGAACAAATTTTCAATTGTTCGTAACGCAATGTCTTAATGTTATACTTCAATTTTTTTTTGTTTTCGATGTTTTGTTGTTTTGTCTACGTGCTGCCCATAGCAATGATACCGTTGCTGCTGGTACGCGCTTTGTTTAAGAAGTACTTTTATAAAATAATCATAGTGAAAAAATTCACTATTTTAAAAAATTAAAAAGACAAAAAAAAAACTCCGAAAAATTTGTAAAAGGGAATAACATTGAAAAAGAGAATGAAAAAAAGGAAAAAATACATATAAATAGTAAAAGTTTTACAGGCTAAAAAAAAAAAAAAGTTAATAACTTTTTTGTTTGAACACCGCCACAGTGACCCACCTCAATTTAATTCTCAGGCCATTCATGTTACGCTCAATAACGTACGTTGATGAACTATTTTACATAATACCATATGAACCATTATATACCACTTCCTTCTTCCGTTTTGTCTACCCAACGTAAAATAGATTTAGAAAAAAGTCAATGTTTTAAGTTATTTATAAAACAAACAACATTGAAAAGAAACAATCGAAATGATCATGACCACAAATCGATCGGTTATTGATGCAAATTATGTTGGAATCGGTAAATCTTTATAAAATTTACAACCAGCACTTTAAGATTATATATAATCGAAGATAATAAAATATAATATAACAACAATAAGAAAGACGGACATAACGGAAAATTAGGAGTTGGAAAAAAACATTGATGCATTCTTTAAAGTCATGTCAATATATGTATTTTCGAATATTTAAAAAGGAATATTGGAAGTGAAACCGAATATCAAAAAACAAATATCAAAAATACTGCAGCAATCTTCTCGCTTGCAACCAAAACCGAGAATGGGGTTGGCCATGAAATCTTCAAGTCAACACCCAAACTGTCAACCAAAACCCAAACTGTCAACACCCACAAACCATGCGAAAAACGTAAAAGAAACCCATGATGTAGACATATATATAAAATACAATAATGATAATGTCTGAGCTCTAAATATATACAGAAAGGGTTTCTTTAAGGTTTTTCGCTTGACCTCTTAAAAAAGTACAAATCAATTGAAGTTATATGGTTGAGGCCAATTGGAGTCCCTTAAATTTACCGGATATCAATAAAAAAAACAAAACTTGAGGGTGACATTATCAATAAATTATCTTAACTTTTTTAACTGTTGGTAACTACTGTCAATCAATCAATTTAAAATTATTTTGAAAAAAAGCAAAGTTCGTAACATTTTTGAACTTGATAAGAATTTAATTCTTTCAAGCGTAGACAGAAAATCAGTGACAGAATTCAATTTAACGATAAAGTACACAGCCGCAATCAATTGATTGATTAGAATTCCAATCTTTGATTATTATGACTAATGCCTTAGTAATGCTTTAGTGTTTCCAAAAAATTTCTTAACATTTTTCAAGTAAAACAATTTTCAATTCAATTTATTCAATTTATTTTTTTATTGAAATTATAAATTATAAAGTTGTGAATATTGCAATAACTTAATTATGATTAAATATTTGACCATTCTGTGGCAATGATACAATACATACATAACATATGTAGATCCTTCACACAACCTTAACCCGCATACTATCATCCTTCCGCGAAGTTATTGGAAAGCGAAGCGCCACTCCCTTAAAATCCGCTAAACATCAGTATCGCCTTTGTTCACATTTGTATGAAGCATCACAGAAATCGAATTCCGGGTTGTAATATTGCCCCTGAGGACACTCCATCACGAAGCTGTATCGCTTGCCATCCATCAGTGCACAGTATACGAATTTGTTACACGATCCGTCGAGCGGGTAGAAACCCCTCGTCGGGCACTCGGGGGGGTTGATTTCATCAGTAGTAGTTTGTGGTGGTTCTTCGGTCGTCTCCTGTGCTCCTGTGGTTCCTGTGGTTTCTGCAGCCTCAGAAGAAGTTGTTGTAACTTCTGTAGTTTGCGGCTGCTCAGTTGTTTCTGATTTTACTGTGGTTTCTTCGGTTGTCTCCACTGGCCGCTCGGTTGTCTCTGATACCTCGGTGGATTTTTCTACTTCCTCAGTAGCGGAAGTTTCAGTACTTACTGTAACCTCTTCTGTCACCTCGGTTCCTTCCGGTTTCTGGGTTGTTTCTGTTTCTGTTTCTGTTTCTTGGGTAGTTTCTGTTTCTTGGGTGGTTTCTGTTTCTTGGGTGGTTTCTGTTACTTGGGTAGTAGCAGCTTCTTCCGTACTTTCTCCACTTTCGCTAACTTCTGTTGTTTGCGTTTCTTCGGTAGTAGTCTCTACTGGCTCGGTTGTTGCCGTTTCCGTGGTTATTTCTGAAACTTCGGCAGAAGCTTCGCCTTTCGTAGTTTCTACGCTTTTGCTAACTTCAGTTGCTTGCAATTGCTCGGTGGTTTTCTTGGCTTGCTTGGATGTTTCTGATTCTGATTCTGGCTCATCGGCAGCTAGTTTTTCCTGTAAGAACGGAGGCGCACAATAGCCTTTAGTCACATGAAAAATCTGTCCGCGGTCACACCTCAAAAAGCGCATAGTTAACCCGCCGGCACTGTTTCGATAGCAGCCATAAAATACTGGAAGGTTATGCCCTAGTGAAAAGAACCCAGTCCTGTCGCAGTTATTACGCCCATAGACGCCCATAGTGCAAACAGCAAACAGTAGTAAAAGTAAGTACTCGTATTTCATCATTTTTAAAATTTCTCCTTTTTAACGCTTCGACGATTTCGACGACGCTAATGATGTTGACTTGATTACCGCGACGGAAATTGAACAACTAATCGTTAAATGCTTCCTATCAATTCTTTTAAAGCAAAGAACATTGTCGTTAGTTCCTTTCTCAACACCTGAATACCGTTTAGATATGAAAACTTATTTGAAATTATTAACTGATAACTTTCTGAGTTTTATTTATCAGAACATTTTCAAACATAGTTAAACACAGCAGAAGTTTTAATCGGCAGGTTTTTAATTAACTAACAGTGACGTTTACAGTGTTAATAAAATATTTTGGGTATTTTATTACTTTTGGAAATAACGGGAAGTTTAGTCCATATAAGTCCATAAGTATATACATAGTCCATAAGTGTATAGTCCATAAGTCCATAATGTAAAAGTCTGAAGTTCATTTGACCAACTCTGAAGTCCATTTGAACATTTCCGAAAATAAATTCGAAAATTCTGAAATATATTTGCACCTTTCTAAAGTCCATCTCGTTATTCTAAAGTCCATTTGAATACATCTGAAGTCCAATTGAAAATTTCTGAAATTAAAGTCGAAAATTCTGAAATATATTTGCCCTTTTCTAAAGTCCATGTCGCTATTCTGAAGTCCCTTTGAACAAATCTCCAAAAGTCCATTTGAACTTTTCCGAAATTAAATTCGAAAATTCTGAAGTATATTTGCCCTTTTCCGAAGTCCATGTCGTTATTCTGAAGTCCATTTGAAATATTCTGAAATTAATCTGTAATAACCTGAAGAAAATGGGGAAAAGGTGTAGAAAGTCTTGGCGTTATTTGCAAAGATAAGATTTAATACTTTATTTAATTTTTATTTGTAAGAATAATATTATAGTATTATGTTTATATTGTATATATGTATATGTATATATGTAAATACATATGTATATATGTAGTATTTATTATCTAATAGTTATATAACAATTGCACAAATTCTTTTATAATTCTTCTATAATTTTGAAGACTATTCACAAGTTTTTTTTAAGCCCTTATTTGCTCCCTTTATGCGCGGATTTGATCAATTAACTCCTTTCTGGAGAAACATTTCGCCTTGCGCTGATGAACGCATTTTTTAGTTCTAGAGTCGAAGCGTTGATTGTGGTTACAGCGCATGTGCTCGAATTTGGCTTCATCGGAGTCTTGCATGCAACGGTAATACCTTTTGCAATCACGAATATCGCCCATGATTTCGTCTTCGTTGCAAATTTCCCCCCTAATTCGCTTCAGAATTTTCCTAATTGATAACCTTTTTTCGCTGGAAGCACTATCATCACTGGCGCTGCCGCTGCCGTTGCTGCTGCTATTAACACGGTCACTTTCATCATGACTGCTGCCTGCCCGGTTTGCTCTTTCTTTGGATCTTCTCGCTTTTGATATTTTATGCGTCTCCTTGGGCCTTCTGGAGAACACACCTTCTCCTTCCTTTACACCGTCCAGATTTTCAGCCGAGTTCGATTCGATGGATTTAATTGATTTGGTCACTTCAACAGATTCAGTTTCAATAGTTTCAATACTTTCAATGGAATCATTTGGAGTTTCTGTTAAGACGGTTGCTATTGGCTGATTTCCGATGGTACCGCGTTTATTTGAATGTACTGAGAAAATGGGGAAAGCAGCATTCCAAAGCGGTGTTTGCTTTGACCGATTCGTGTGCGCACCGGGTTTTTTGTGAGCCGTATGAAATCCTTGAGCAAAATTGTTACGATCACTTTGACTTCCTCTCGACCCTTCACGTTGACCGCCTTTCTGCTCTGGCTGCACCGGCTCGACCGAATTAAGCGGAACGAGCGCATTATGCGCAGTAGCCGGCGTCTTGATATCAATTGACCCAGTTGCAGGCTGTACAGCAGCGACTGACTTACTGACTAAAGAAGTAGCAGGCGGCATGTTTATATCGGGAAGGGTCAGAATCTTAGGATCAGCAGAACCATCGGGAATTATCGAAACCTTAGAGTCAGCTAAAAGGTTTGGATTAATAGCTACAGTATTCTCCGTTGCCGAAATAGTCTTAGTAACTGGTGTATTTTGTTTTGGATCGACTGGATTTCTGGAAGTATCTATTTGGGCATTAGAGTCCAAAGGACTTACGGTTACTAATGTGTTGGAACTTGCACTTGAATTGGCAGTAAAATCAGGCTGAAGTAAAGAGATCGTATTGAGTTCTGGAGAATTTAATACTGACGAACTTTCATCAACAACACTGCCCACTGAGGGCCCACTGGGGGCCTGATCTTGTAGGGCGGTGTCTGATGCTGTGGATTCAGCATCATCGAATGTTGGTACTAAATTTGGTGCTATCCCATTTGATGGTGTGACTGTGAACACTTTTGGTGCAGTGGGCCCCAAATTTGTCGCCCCATCGGAGGATACTATGGGCACATTTGATACTGTGGACAAATTTAATTTGAGGTCTGTTATGGTTTCTGTGGCCATGTCTAATGCTGCTTGCTCTTTTGATGGCGTTGAAGGTACTTCCGGTCCTGTTGCATATAATACTGACGGCAGATTTAATGCTACGGGCGCATTGGATGATGTGGCCACATTGGATGCTGTCGGTGCATTTGATGCTGCGGCCTTATCTAACGCTGTTGGCTCATTTGAAGACGTCGGCATTTCCGATGATATTGGCGTATTTAATTCTGTGGCCACATTTGAGGCTGCCGGCACATTTGGTACTGAGGACACATTTGATTCTGTGGGCACATTTCTTGCTATCGGTATATTTAATGGCGGGGTCTCATCAGAAGCTGTTGGTGCATTTGCTATTGTGGGCAAATTGGACGCTGTGGACACAATTGGTTCTGTCAGCACATTGGATGCTATCGGTGTATTTGGTGCTGTTGCTACACTCGATGCTGGGTTCTTATTTAACGCTGTTGGATCAGCGTTTGATGACGTAGGCTCTTCCGGTCTTCTTGCATTTGATGCTGTAGGCACATTTAATGCTAAGGTCTCATCTAACCGTGTTGACTCATTTGATGGCGTAGGCACTTCCGGTTCGGTTGCATATAATTCTGGAGGCACATTTGATGCTATGGGCGCATTTGATGATGTGACCACATTGGATGCTGGGGCCTCATCTAGCCCTGTTGGCTTATTTGATGAAGTAGGTATGGATGATATTAGCGCATCTAATTCTATGGGCACATTTGGTACTGTGGACAAATTTGATTCTGTGGGCACATTCGTTGCTATGGGTATATTTGATACTGTCGTTGCACTCGATGCTGGGTTCTCATTTAATGCTGTTGGGTCAGCGTTTGATGGCGTAAGCACTTCCGGTTCTGTTTCATTAGATACTAGAGGCACATTCGATGCTGTTGGCGCATTTGATGCTGTGATCACATTCGATGCTGCCGTCACATCAGATACTGAGGACACGTTTGGTTCTGTGGGCACATTCGGCACATTTGGATTTGTTGTTGCATTGGATTCTGCCTCAGCTAACGTTGTTGACTCATTTGATGTCGTGGGCACATACGATGCTGTTGGCAAGCTTGTTTTGACAACATCAAATACTCTGGACTCATTGAATGCTGCGGCCTGACCCGATGTTGGGGGCACCATTTGCGCCGAGACCGCTTTCGATGCTGTGGGCTCCTCCTTTAAGAGACTTAAGCTGTCTGCGGAGTTCATGACATCAATAGTAGTAAAATCATTTGGAGCAAGAGAGGTTGTCTCTGACTGAATGTCTCTGACTTCGGCAGGAACCACCACCGTAGGGATAATTTTCGCATCACTTGAAGTAGGAACTGACGTTGCCGGATCAGTCGTCAGTGTTTCGTCTGTTGGACTAGTTTCCACTGTGCCCACAACTGGTACACTTTCTGTCGCTCCAAATCTAACTTCTGCATTAGTTATGTCCGACATTTGACCTTCTTCTTCTTCTTCTTCTGCGAATAGTGTCCTATCCGGCTGAGGAGCCGTATCTTCTAAGGACGCAGTTGATTTCAAATAACTTGTTGTGTCCGGTACCTCTGTCACTGTTTCGACTGGAAGTGGTGGAATGGTGGTGTCAAAAGGTAGAGCTTTTTGCGCAGCAGTTTCTTCCACTGACTTCGCAACTGAGGAAACAGTTGGATCGAGAGGGGTGGTCACTGTTTCCTCGGCTACAGCCAGAGGAATGGATGTTGTTTCCGCTGGCCCAGTTTCACTTTCAAGAGCTGCACTCGACGTGTCGAGGTCAGAAGATGGAGATGAGGATGGCAAGTGGGAGGTACTCGCAAATCGGTCGTCAACAGTAGCTTCCAGGGTCGTAGAAAATGTAGTGAGTGGAACACTACTACTACTAGTACTAAATTCGTGTGGAGACAATGTTGTCTCCTGCGAAACATTAACAAAATTCGAATACGGAAGAGGCCATACTGTTGAGCCATTGCTGGCTTGCCATTTGAAAGGCATTTCAGTAGTCTCAACAGCAGTGTGGCCGGCATTGGTCTCAGTCGATGGTGGTGAAGTTTTTCGGGGGGCAGTTGTCGTTTCAGTTGCTGCAATCGAAAGCTCAACTAAGGGGACATCCCGCCCATCGAGCGGAACTGCGGAAACTGTTTGGTCTGTCGTCTTGTCTGCTGCAAGGATTTGAATAGGGCCGCCTCCCGTAAAGGAATCATCAGCGTTGGAATCAACGCTGCTAACAATGTATGGCGAGCTGAAGGCAGTTGTGTCCAATGCAGCATAGTTTGTTAAGGGCAGCGCTGTCTTCAGGGCAACACAAATTTCAACGCCATGATTGACACAACGTCGCATGGGAGGACACCGAAGGGTGATGCCCGTGGCCACCATGCGGGCCACGTGGTCATCGAGAGTGCAGATCTGATAGCTAAACGGACCAACGCAAACAGCACTGTGGCCTCTACAATCTAACTTCTGCGCATCATTAGCAATATTACCATTTTCAATAATTCGGCCTAGTTCAGGCTCAGTTTGACAATTCGCCAATGAAGAAATCTGTAAACAAAAAAGAAAATTTCACATAATATATTTTAGTATTGAATGAAGTGCAAATTATAGTACAATATGTTATAGCTTATAGATTTTGGTTGAATTAAACCGTTGGCCAATTTAAGGCATACTACTACTGAATGTCAAAAAAAGGAACTTATCATTCATGAACTCTTGGCAATTTTTTCGTTGAATTTCATTAACTTTATCACTTGCATACAAACGTGCAGAGCCGCTGCCGCTTATGATAGTGGTTAAAATCCAGACAAAAAGTATTCCTAAAAGCTTAAATCAAATGCGGCGTTTAGTGTTAATGTTAATCATTAGGTTGGTGCGTAACTATTCTCGTTTTTTCTCGTATTTAATGTCGATAATTTGAAAACTTCAAAAAATTCATCTCTTCACTAAATTTCCATAGTTTTAGGCCAATTGTATTGAAAATTAAGAACATTCCGCAGAAATATATTCCGCTTGAAATTCAAGTTAACACGACGATGGTTGGTATATAAAATAATATTAGTCTACGTCTTCTTCTTCTTCTTCTACTTATTTACCACCAACAGAAATAAACCACTAATAATCTTCGTTTTCATCGTATTTGTGTGTGTATGTCGGAGGAGAGGTATCGTAACTGTGATGTATCATTTAGAAAAATGCTGCTTTTATGCAAAAATCCTTATCGTCCAGTTATCTGGATTTTGGTAGATAGATAGTCATTGCTTTTGTTTAATCTATTATATGTACATATATCGTGTCTAACTACGCGCCCAAAGCTAAAGCATCTACGCGCTGTCGTTGTAAATGTGATGATGACACATTATAGTCAACATTCAGCAACTGATAATGCCATTGAATTTATGACATTGCGCTTTTTAAAAATACGTTAGTTAGTTAGTTATCACAACCTGCTGAAATAAAGGAAAACAGATTAAATCTCAATTGTTCGCGCTCGCTTTTAAAATAACCTTAAGGCTTAAGACAAGAGACGAACGGCAGCTCGCTGTCTTACATCAAATCTACAATCTGGTAATACGAGTACATATAAGAATACGCAGTTTCATATAAAACCAAATTCAAACTATATCATTGGTTAATTCCGACAAGTAGTTTTTATAAAATTTAAAACCTTTAATTATGGTTAAAAAACGCTTTAGATTATGAGTACTCTTAAAATAATATAATTCCTTTTAACCTCAAATTCATTTTAACCTCAAAGTCGAAAAGCTTCAAAGCTCAAAGTCGCAATAGCTTTGTTATAGTCGCAATAGCTATATTCATTTTACAAAGAGACTTTATGTGTCGCAACCAAAAGCTAGATCTTTTTGAAAAACGTAGCAATTATTAGATTTTATTATTAGTAATTAAGCAATTAGCTATTATTTTTAAGTATTTATTAACTCTAATCATTATTAATATCTTAAAATGCAAACAAAAGTCTGTCAAGTTTGAAAATGTCCAACCTTTTTGAATATGTATCTTCTTATTATGTCATTTTTAGCAACTCATACTGCAGATTTAAGTTTCTTTTTTTCGTCATGTTGTTTTCTCTTTTTTTTTTTTTTGTTATTTACGAAAAAGTACGAGTATTTTAAAATAACAAAAAGACATATTATACTCGTAGTACTCGTATAATATGGCAGATACTTCAGCAATTGTTTAACCAAAGCAAACATAGTATTAAAGAGTAAGCAAGAATGATGGACTCAGTGACGTCACAAAATATCACAAATAAATATTTTGTCGCAATTTTTTAACTGATTTCTACACACATATTTTGCTTAACGTCCGAAATTCTTTGTTGTTTTGATTTTCTCTCTCTCTTTGTGTTTGTTTGTTTTTTTTTTTTAAATTTCGCAAATTCAACCTCATATTTTATATTTCATAGCAAGTTATTTATTAACAAACATTTTTAACACAATGGAAAACTGATAAATTTTAGATTTTATCTGAAAAGATTTTATATGCATTTTTATATGTGATAAGTTTTGAAGAATACTTGACTACCGTGAGGAATAGGGAATGGCATCGATTCCTAAATGGTTTTACGAATGGTTTCTAATTACTATGTAGTGCCTAAAATTAATAATTCTATCCGTAAGGTTTTGAACTCATATTTAAAGTAACATTAGCTTTGAATGAAAGGACACCTACATTATGCTATACATTATGATACATCATCTCATCTTAACATGGGTAAAGAATAAAGATGTCTCGCCTCCATCCTTCACCAACATAAAATTTTTTTTTATTTCATTGATTTATAATTAGGATTACTTTTTTTCTTGTAGACAAAGACGCTCTTCGCCATATGTCATTTTTTAAATCTTACCTTCTTTATTGCGGTCATAAAAAATAAACCTCTGGACAACACCTTTAAACATGCACAAATTTTGCACAAAAAATTCATTTGTTCTTTGATTAATTTTTTGTGCAAAATTTTTATTTTTATTTTGCACAATTTTTTATTTTATATTAATAATAATCTAAAATAATATGTACATACATATATCATAAATTATACCAATTTCAATGAGATTATATTAAAATCTTATCTTAAATCTATTCATGCTAGATGTTAGACATATTCCTTAGAGGCATTTTTTAATTTCGCCTGCTCTTTTGCTTCTTTGGCCGCCTTTTTGGCCTGCTCCTTCTTCAATTTGTTTTCCAGTTTCTTCTTTAGTTTCTGCTCTTTCAGCTTGAGTTTATCTGCTGCTTTCAATAGCTTTAGTTCAGCCTTGACAATGCCTTCATCATCTGGTATTTTTCCGGCATCTTCATTATAATCCTTAGGAAGCTGTTGTAAGTTATTAATATCAATGAAACATTTGCCCAGTTGCGGCACAAAAACTCGGCCCACTTTGCAATCAATATGATACAAACGAAATCCGCCCAACAGGCGTGGCACACACCAATAGTAGGAAGCATTGGTATTGTTGTCCGCAAATGTTCCAGCTACTGTGCAGACAATGCTGTCATTGCAAGCGGTTATATCCCGAGTACAACGCCCGAGCTCCATGCTGAACACTAACTTCGGCGGACACAATTTGTCAATGCGTTGCTGACTCCCGGCGGACGACGACGCACATGTAAAGTAAGCATGACAATTGTTTTCATTGACAAAATCGCCTTCTATGTCACACTTCGTTGATGTTGGAAGGTCAGTGACAGTGGCAGTGGCGTCTGCTTCTTTGTGGCCCTCTCCTGACTCAGTTTCTTCAGGATTAGAGGCCGCAGTTGTTGGGGTTTGCAGTTCGTCGATATTACTATTAATCGTGTCCTCTATTTCTTTAAGTTTCACAGAATCCAATCCAATAGTAACGGTGGGCTCAATCTCATTCAAGATATTTATAGTTGTTTCTTTCATTTGATCGAGCGGCTTATCCTTCTCTGCATGGCCTTCTGTGATCATGGCGCCCGTGTCACAGTCACAAATGCAAAATTTCTCTGTATCACGATCAACAACTGAATTTTGTAGGTTTTCAGTAACTTTCATGGCTACCCCTTCCTCCGCGGTTACCGATTCGCAGCTAGTGTCCACAGTGGTCTCAACACTGACATCCCCACTGACATCTCCACTGACATCAATAGCGGCCTTCTGCGCCATAGCACTCTTCACCAAGATCTGCAATAAAATATATCAGTTTTAGTTATTAGTTATTTCAAATTATAATTATTTTAATATATAAGTTCTAAAAAGCTCACAACCATTAAGCAAAAAATTGCACAGCATTTTAATGAAGACCATCCCTTCATTTCGTCGGACTTTTCGTAACTATTGCCTCCGATGGTTTTTCAGTAACGTTTTATAAAATAATCTTTATGATTTTAGTAAATTAAGCCTTAAGCGTTCGTTATCTTGATGCAAATAAGAAAACTAGTTCAATACAGTGTTGCATTCTCATTGTTACACTGACGTCAGTAGCTCGGAACAGTTATGGTCCTCGCTAATTTAAAACCAGGTGCGAGCATTTTACAACGATTTTTTTTAATTTTTAAGGCAACCCAACCTGCCGAAACTTATTGAAAGCTGCTCCCAGTTTTCCTGAAGAGATAATTAATATCCAAAAAATAAAGTACTGTAAAGTAAAATACTCAGGCAGTTTTAATAATATTCCTCTATCAAAACCGCCTCAGTATCAAGTGATGAACACCAAGCGAGAAGCGAGAAATGGCAGACAGCTTTTGGCAAAGAGCCCGTTAATTGTTTGTATATAAAATTAAGGATTATTAAAGAAGAATAAATAAATTAAATATGACTTTTATTTACAACAAATTCTTCAAGTATGTACATATGTCAATCAACTCTGAATAAATATTTTCATATTTAAGTTGATTTTCGAACACGATTCTGTACTCCGATTCTTCATTGCTCGATAAAAGTGTATCAAAGTAGTACAAAATTACGCTTAAAATGTAGATAAGATTAGAAGTTCCTTGAATGTGCGCAGACAGATGAACTGAACTGCTTTCGCAGAGTCGAAAAGTTAAAACCAGTCGCAGCCGAGAATGATTAAAGTCCTTCGTTTAAATGTTGAGCACAGTTACTTACTTAACCGCTTCCAAACGCTCGATAACTTGATGACAGAAGAGAAGAGATACGATCTGAAGAAATAAATTCCCTCAACCGTCCGTCTGTCCGTCCGACCGTGCGTCAGACGTAAACACCCACACTCTCGTGTCTGACGACGGATTCCGTAATGAATGGAGTTTTGAGAGAAAGCAAGCAGAATTTCAGTCAGTCGCCTTTTCTCCGCTTTATCACATGTTAATTAATTCCGGAGGTACCCAAGATTGTTGAAGGGAACAAGCATCATGGCTCATCATCAGTCAGTATGTGCAGTGAGCCGGGCGAAACGGGGCGATGCTTCTGGTGCTGCTCAGTTAAGATCCAGAGCAACGGAAATATTTTTTGTTTAATTCATTGCCTTTGTACGAATTATTATATTATTACTCGTCACGTATTATTACGTTTACGTGAAATGAAACGTATTTAATCTATCCGATCTCCAAACTCTTGTATGATATCTCATTATAGTGTCGAAGTAATCTGGCGACTTATCAGCGAAATTATTAAATATGTAGATAAATAAGCTGCTCGGGCACAAGAAAAGACACCTGAAAATATTATGAATCGCAAAAGTGAAAGAATGAAAAACTTCAAAATGACTGCTACTATAAAATCGTACTAACAATTGCCCCGTATTTAATTGCGGAGCTTCTTATTTTTCATTTGAGAAAACTTATACCGATAACCTTATACCGATACCCAAAAAAAAGGCCCGTCAATATCATCTGTCACACAATAAGAATGGATAAATTTAACGTCGAAAATCTTTATCGTGGGGCAGCCAAAAATACACTCGAATCTTCACTGCTGGCCGCACCGGGAGTACGGCGGCCCCCGCGACCCGGCACGACTGTAGCCACGGCGGGTGTGCAACGCCGGCGCGTCATCAAGAAGCACATACAGCAAAAATATCTGCTGTGCGGGTTGGCTATACACGTAAGTATGGTTGGATGTAATATAAAACGTGAAATCGGTTTCATATTAATTAGCTAGTTTTATGACAGCCTTCTTACTATTCATTCATTTTACCGTATTTAGGCGTTTTTGTCGACTCCGGCGTATTTATATGGAAACGTCGTCGAGTCCGACAAAGAATTGGTACTACGCATTTGGCCTGCTATCGTCTATCAAGCTACCGCCCAACTTTGCCGTTCGATTATAGATCACTTAACCGATGAATACCGTGGCCGTTCACGAGAGACTTCCCGATACCGCCGTTTGTTTCTCTGTGCCACACTCATCACCTGTTCCTCGTTGATGATCAGCGGTTTCTTTTTCTCCTCAGCGTGGTTTACCGTAACGACAACAACCCAAGCGATTGCCATCGTTTTTTACGGATTTTTTGCAGGTTTGCTTAACTTTTATATCTACAACTTATAACTTTTATGATTTACAAAAAGCTTCAAAAAATTTACCACTTTTGATGATTAATAAATCATTTAGCAATATTCGAAATTTAATTAAATGCTTTCGGAAATCAAATTATCAGTAGACTTTTTCTTCACTTCCGTTTAAGTACCGCCATTTGAAAATAAATTCACTTCACAGGGTGATCCCTGAATTAATAAAGTTTCAATTGTTGTTTTTTTTAATAACTTAATTTCCTCATTTCTTTCCACAGGCATTGGTGCTAGCCTTTTCATTTGGAAGACTCATGTCATTCTCGAAGCAGTGCGTCCACGTGAAGACAAATTTGTACGCAAAACCATATACCTCGGCGGAGAAGCCTTCTGCCAGCTCTTCTTGTCGTTCGTGTTCACCAGCTTGCGCACTCTCTACGGCACCGCACAGTCAATTATGTTGATGTCGGCGCTGTTGGTGAATCTCATACCGATTAGCCTTATCATTACACGGCATCGGGAGGGTGTAATAACAAAACGCATTTCGGTGATAACAGCAGAGAGTGGCTTCACACCGCTGCATCATCAGCTGGGCAAGTTGACGGCTAGCATCGCCGATCAATTGGACGGCATCGAGCTGCAGCTGCAGCGGCACTGGAAGAATCCCATGGTGGATCACCACGGACCGACGGCAGCAATGGTTGCAGCGGCAGCCGCCGATTCGCACTGCAACTACATGCTGGCGTCCGACGAAGCCTACGTCACATTTATGAACCCCAACGGAGTAGAGATCATGGAGATAATCCCCGAAGAGGATGAGAATGTGTCCGTAATGCGTTCCAGTTCAGCCACAATTGAAAACTACGGCTGCATCAGTGTGGGAGCTTCGCAAATTATGAATAAATCTACCTCAAACGGACTGCCGTTCAGAGAAGAGGACTACAGCAATCTAGTAAATCAATCCTAGCGCCATATTATCTGTTTAATTCGTATATCTGGTCTCCTCTTGCAGGTAAAAATTCAGCAGTTCTCACGCGATGTCACCACCCACCTGTGGGGCAATGTACTGGACAACATTGCGGTGCCTTTGCAACGAGCCCTCCTAGTGCCCCAACTGTACTCAACGACATTGCTGTTGTCCGCTGACATTTTCTCGTACGTGATGTGCATGACGGTGCTGCCCAGTTTGGCTGTCAGCCACCATGCGCTGAAGAACGCCGAAATCCCCTTTCTCTTTTCGCTGCTTGCCTTTCCGTGGATGTGTTTTGCCCTGATGACGCCACGTTTTGGCAACAGCCTTTACAAGCGTAAATTCCAATGGCATACGCTGGGCTGCATATGCAAAGGACTGGCATTGATTTGTGAGTTTTATGCCCGTTCACTTTGTCGGCTCAATTCACTTTCATTTACCAACTTTTTTATCTTCGCACTTTAGTCATAAGCTTTTCCACATCTAAACTTCTCTTGAGTGTTTCCTCCGTACTCCTGGGTTTCGGTCAAGCTGTGACGCTGTTTCTGCAGGAGCTTGTTCTACAGATGAACATGCCCCGCGCCCAATGGAACGACATTCGCGTACCGGTACACTTCACAAATGGCCTTCTAATTCTCATATGGGGTGGACTGGCCCATTACGTAGTAGTCAATTTCTCCTTCCAGGCTAGTGTTGCATTTGCAGGAGCTCTGTATTCGCTCAGTATTATTTTGTGGCATTTAATATTCGCATGTTGGAATAACAAAGAATAAAGTCTGGCCGTTAAAAATACTTTTATAAAAGCAATTCAAAAATAAACGGTTTGGAGACAGGGGCGCCACACACGCCTGGATGTTAACTTCTAGTTACGTTGTACAGGTATAATATTTATAAAAAAAAAAAATTGGCAGGAGTGAGCGTCGACCCAGCGATAGGCAAGCAAGCACCCATAAAGGCAGTGATCGCGTGTTTTCTTCTGTTCCAATATAACACAACAACTACCAATAGCTGGTGGATTGACATCAAAAAGCGTTTTTTTCTGAGCAGCTACTGTTAAAATCCTTTACAAAAAATTAGAAAATTATTTTTTTTTTAATTTTAATACAACTTTACCTTTTAAATTTCAATACATTTGCAAACTATTCCGAGTCTGAAAGTGCCATAGACATAACCCATAGACATTTGCTTTTAAGATACTAAGGTTTTCCTTAAGATTTAATTAAATTTTTAATTTACAATTATGTAAATACTGAAAGGATGGAACTGAAAATTCATTCAATTCATCATCATCATCATCAATTATCCTCTCGGCTCTAAATAGGTATTTAAGGCTAGAGTGATAAAATACAAGATTGAGCCCACCAGGCTTAAAACTACTTCGTTCTACGCATCTACGTCACAGTAGTCATTCAATATGACCGAACTGTCAAATTCGCCTACAATTCGTACGTAAAAGTGTAAACATTGAGGTAAAATTTTAAATATGTATTACAATAATGGTTTCAGGAAGAAATTATTGAAAAAATTTTTTTAAAGTGATAATATTTGTGGAATATGCGCTTTGTTTTTAAGAGTAAAGGATTGTAACGCCTGTAGTGTTGTTTAGTCAGACCAACTCGAAGGGCCTAATAACTTGTTCAAAGTAATATCTCTGGCACATTTTTTCTGTACTATTTTTATACCTTCTTGGAGTAATACTTAAACAATTATTGAACTGTAAAAATTGTTTTCGCAATCATCAGTATCAATTGTATCAGAAAAAATTGTTCCCAACTTTCAATAATTCCTTGTCGAAAGAAAAACGAAAAAAGCTGCAAAAAGAAGCTGCACCGCCGTTCTAATTTTTACGGTTTTTTTATAATGCACTTCAATATATTTAGTTTTTTAATTGCAAAATTATATAAGTCTTTGTATTTACTTGTATTTTCACAGAAGTTATGGCTACTGTGACGTCACGTACCCAACAACTGCTTGTCAAATTTGCCGACAAATAACGGACCAGCGCAATGCGCAATCTTGTATTCCATCATTTTTAGCTATTTTGTACTGAGCCTGGACATAATCAAAAAACTTGTCAAAATCGCCAGCGGCGCAACTACGCAACAATCAACGACGGGAGCGTTTGAGCACAATAGTGAGCGATGGCGATTGAAAACAATTTGAGGAACTACGTCTTATTAGTCAGTAAAAATATTAAAATAATTTAGAATAAGAATGCACAAGAAACAAAACTTTTAACAAGTTCAAAGATTTCATTGCTGAAATTTTCCTTTTCTTCTGCTTTTTGTAAGAACTTATAATATTTTAAAAGAGAAGCTATCCGACATGTCGCGGAAATTTTGATATGTTTAAGGCACATATAATGCAATATTGCACAGCTATATAAAATTTGTGGCACATCTTGCTGCCACGTACTACTCATCCAACAACAAAATGAACGCGCACTTTGCAGTGCAGCCAACACAGCGCAGTTGAATACATGTGTCACTTTTCTATACTAATCTTTTACAGGCGGCGGCTTTTCCACACCAATAGTGCAAAAGGGAAATTATATCTATTGCTAAAAGCAGCGTTGCGACGAAAAAAATTTTCAGCAGCAGCTCATTGCATATAATTTGTTAAATGTTGCATAAATGTGAAGGCACAGTTTTCGATTGAAAAAGATTTACAACTGCAGAAGTATTTCAATCTGAACCAGCGGAAATAAATTGACAAGAATTCGACTAGTAGCCAAGTAAAAATTTCGCTTGCACAGCGCATTGTGTAAATGGCGAAAGGTTGTATCTGTGTGGCATCGAGTGACAAAAGGAACCGTGTTAGCAGAAACAGTAACGACATCAGTGCAGCAATTGATCTGATTTTTGATAATGTACATTGAATACACCCCGCTGGAAGGACAATTGCATACCATTCTGAAGAATCCAACAACGGCCGCCGCATTGTTGGCATTCGTTGAAGCCGAAGAGGCTGCCGCGCAAGAACGAGCAGAGACTGTTGGAAACGACGTTGCCTACAGGGACGTTGCAACTGACGCTGCTAGGGCAAGGGTGACGGATACCCTTCCTGATCTGCCGGAGTTCGTCATCAAACCACGAGAATATCAAAGCGAAGCACAACAGCTAAGGAACGCTTTTGATAAAGTGCGAAACCAGTCCTACGAAGAAGACCGTGGGGAAGACGATTCAGAATACGAATTATTTGATGTGGTTGAAACAGAAGATCAGCAAGACATAACTCAGCTGCAAACCGCCACCAACGGTTTGAATTTTTCTGGAGATCAGCTTTTCGAACCGAACGGAGAAGTGGAAGAACGGTCAGCTGAACTCCCAGAGTATTCACAAAACATCGAAATCGAGATTGAGGACGAAGACTTTGTATACGTGGTAACAAAAGTTCCCCGAGGAGAGAGAATCCGAAGAAAACAAACAAAACGCGAACCGAGCATACTACAGAAGGTACTTGGTTACACAAACACAAGGGTAACACATACGTTCTCTTAACATAAAGCCATGTCTGGCGTCAATAAGAAAAAAATAATGATAACGCTTATTGAAGGGATTATAACAGTTTCCATAAAGTTAGCACATTTGTATTAGCATTTTGTGATTATGAAAAGTTTTTGAAAGATAATCTGGCAGCACTCAAACCAACGGTACAATGAATAAGTTTAGTACATACTTTAGAATTTGTTATTTATTTTGGCGGCTGTAAAACACTCAGGTTGATATTGTGGGGTCTTTGTGGATATAATATATAATAACTGCTATTTTTATGGCCTCGGTTTCATTGAGGATACATGTACATACATCGCCGAACCAACCGGCAGGCCAAAAAGCTTAACAGTCATTCAGAAGAAGCAAGTGAGCAAGATGCAATGGACTACTGACTTCGTCAGAATTAATACAATAAGTCGAGAAACAGTTTTTAGAGTTTCTTTTAAAAAACCCACTTTTGTTAGCGGCATTAAATTCTTATTATTATTATTTATATTTTTAGTTAGAAAAAAACTCTGAAGGTATTGGATTTGTTAGAAACTCTTTCGGTTAAAATGTTAATGGATTCGGATACGATAAACCCATTTTTATACTGCCATGATTCCTTCTCAACTTATTCGTATTTTCCCAGACTACCGGGATCCCCTCAAAGATCCGAAGAAGACCCAAGGAAAGGCTCTCCCTGCCGCCAGTGCTACCAATAGCGACGTTCCCAGAATCATACGTCGGACGTCAAGCCACCGCTAGATCTGGTCTGAAATTATTGAACGGCAACTTGCACAAATTCTACCCAAATTCACAAAGCGACGAAAGCGTTTCCAGCAGTCGCAGCAATTACATATACGTACCGCGTCCACGCCCGCGCCCCAGAAGATCCTTCAGAAAATCTTCACAGTACTGCCGGGACTTCGAATCCGACGACGACGTAGAAGAAGAAGAAGATTACGAAGACTTTGACTATATAGAAAACAACAACAACCGCAACAGAGCTCCATTTAATCGAAACAACGCATATTCCGTTGTTAATAACCTAAACGGAGAAGTCTCGAACTCCCCAATGGGTATCGACATAGTAAACAGAATACGCAAACTATTGAACTTTAATTCAAGCGCCAGGCACGAGGACGTCAGCGAGAGGAGTCGAAAGCGTAGGTAAGTGGCGCAGACGTTGTGAATGTTCTTACTGAACAGGCACGATGCGGTGCGGTGCCTACAGAGCAATCAACGAAAACTTGCGAACAGACAGACAGACGCTCTGAATAAGTCGTCAAGTCGTCAATTTTTCCCAGTATATAATAATAATAAAATTTCTAATTTGTTAAAATTTATTACAGATGTGACGAATGGTCCCCGGAAGCTGTTGATGTCCATCAAATAAAATACCGAAAAGTCGACAATCATTTTCCGAAATTCATCACCGGACCATTGGATGATGGTAGGTTAATAGGTTAATAGTATTCTTCTATTGTACAAAAGAAAGAAAAGCTGCTCCGCTAAAACAACGCTTTGCTCTCATCAAAAGATTGTGTAGACTCGTTTCCATATCCGAAGAAGCCACGCAAGCCATTACTATTGCAGCAACATCATCACTTCGACAATTACGCTTCTGAGGCTATGTCTCAGCGCAAATCAACACTACCGACAGGTTTGTTTCCGCTGCTTATTTACGAACATAAACGTAATACTTTGAACCCGTCTTCGACTTCTTCGCTACCTTCACGCAGATAAATCCATGCAGCGCAGATCGCTCTTCGCTCCACCGCAAACCATACACCGGCTGGTCAAGAATACCACCTATGCAGACCTCGAATTCTCCGACGACGACGAACCCGAATTAGTCAATGGCTTTAACACTTTTGTCGGCAAGAACTCGAATGTTTATCACATTCCCCGAACTTCTCGCCCCGAAGATGACATGGCGCGAGCTGCATCTGCCACAAGGCCGCTCCCTCCGCAACAGCTTATTGATGGCCGGTCTGGTAGTATTTTGGCCTCTTCACTGCAGCCCGACATGAAGCCTCATTATCCGGCCTACGGGGTCACGTACGCCGAAGCTCTTAAGAAGAACTTAATTGGCAGAGATTGTCGCTTCCTGGAGACCACGCCAACTCCAGCCTCAACAGAAACCACTTCGAAGACGGGCGGTGAGTATTTTGCGAACATTATTCGCTGACTCTCTTCTGAGACTGAATGACCGACCACCCTCCGTAGCTGATTTTCCACGTCCCTTCAACACTGGACGAGCCGACACTATTCGCACCGCAACTTGGGGCTCCGGCTCGCGTTCCGTTTTGACCCAGGAAAAAGAATCTGAGGAACGAGATAAGTACCATGAGCTCTTGAAGCAACTTGTGCCCAGTATGTACGGAGCAGACACTGCCTCGCCACCCATGGCTAAGACTTTGACGTCGAATGCACGGCGCCGAAGTGATCTCTTGGCGGTCGCTGCTGGTGCCAGTGCCGGTAGAGAGTCGCCACAGCTGGTTGAGAGCTACATGCATTCGACCTTGCGACCACAACGCTCATCGCTACTGGAGCACATTCCACCGCAGCGGGACTCTGGAGTAAGGGAGCAGCAGGCTTTGTCGTCATTGCGGCAGGAGGCTGCGATGTCAAACCTGAAGCCGGCAGTGGCCGCGTCATCGCGCCACGATTTTTTCATGTCGCAGTATGAAGGCTTCATTCCGCAGCTGGAAGCTACTGTACGACGCCATGGAAATGTGAGTCAACGACCGGAGTTTCCGTTGGCGCGTCCACCTCTGTCGTCCACTATCGTCGACTTGGTTGACGAAGAGAGTGACGTAAAGCTACCCGGCATGGAATATGAGCCCGAAAAGTCCTTTAAAATGGTTCGTCCTAAGCGTGGAAAGGAAGCTACGGTCATCGTGGACGATAATGACATTAGCGAAATTATTGAGGTTATTAACCTGGAAGAGGACTACCGCAGGCAGCAAATAGATTTGACAAAAGAGCACGAGGACTACGAGAGAGAAAAGGAGAATGCACCGGTGGATTTAAACAAAGAATTGTAAGCAGTCATACAGCTCCATAACTCCTTAACCCTCCTTACGTAATTTGCTTACAGACCATATGTTGAGCCGATCAATAGCTTGAAGATACAGTTCAGCTCTTCGCCGCACCTAAAGGAAAATTGGCTGGCGAATTTCGAGAAGAAATGGGACAGCAAGAAACAAGAGCGTAAAGTAGAAACAGAAAGGATTGAGAAGGAGTGAGTACAGTTCAAGTGTTTTTTTATTTTTTTTGAAAAACGTAGCTTATTGAGGCATTTATCACATGACGTATGTATATAACAGAGCCGAAAAACATACCGAAGTTCGCCGGGCTGCTGAGGCCGAGCTTCAGGAGCGCTTCAAAAACTTCCAGTTCTTCTCTCCCGATCTGGTAATTGTGGATGACTTTCCGGAGCCAGCTGCTAAAAAGGAACCAGAGTACGTTCAGTTCACGCCCGAGCAGGAGCAGACCATCAAATCGGCGATCACAGGAGCTGCAGATCAGGTGAGGCCTATAGCTAATGCGTATGGCATTTCATGACATGCTGGCTACTCGTTTCTTAGGTGCTCATTTCGAAATTCAACTTGAACATCACCCGCCGTGATATTCACACTTTGCTTGGCCACAACTGGCTCAACGATGAAGTGATCAACTTTTACATGAACCTGCTAACAGAGCGCGGCGAAAGGCGTGGCGGGCAAAACGACGGTTTGCCAACTGTTTATGCCATGAACACTTTCTTTGTGCCGCGTCTCATGCAGGCCGGACACAGCGGCGTGAAACGTTGGACGCGCAAAGTTGACATCTTCTCTAAGGATGTGATTCCGGTGCCCGTCCATGTGGGCGGCGTCCACTGGTGCATGACCATCATACACTTGAAGGATCGCACCATCAAGTACTACGACTCGATGGGCACGCCGAATCCGACCATACTCAAGGCGCTGGAGCAGTATCTGAAGGACGAGTCGATGGACAAACGCAAGCGGCCCTTCGACACCAGCCAGTTTGTCATCGAGTCCGTTCCCGACGTGCCGCGGCAAATGAACGGCAGCGATTGTGGCGTTTTCAGCTGCATGTTCGCAGAGTTCGTGACGCGCAACAAAGAGATTACATTCTCGCAGCAACAAATGGAATACTTCCGGCAAAAAATGATACTAGAGATTGCTCAGGGCGAGTTATTGCAATGAATGCGGTCTTGCGAAGTAACCGCAAAAGATGGGAATAAATACGGAAAGTCTTCGGGGCGGTCGATTTATAATATTTTGCTGCGTTGTATTCTTTTAAAATTATATTTGAATAATGCGTTATTAAGTATGATTTTCTTTATTATTTTCAACCTAGTTTGTAGTACTTAAGAGAACTTTACTTCAAACAAAGGTGAAGACATTTGCAGCAGTCTCGAGCGTTAGTCATTTAAGCATTTTCGAACTGAAATAGTTTAAAACAATATACACAAATATACTCCTATTAATCATGGCGAAGACATTCGTCTCTCAATAATTGGAGCAGTTGGAGTTGTTACGGCAGCAAATCTTCTGTTTAAAATATCTCAAGTCATTTGTAGCCGTAATGAATTCAAATAAGTAAATTTCTGTATTTAAGCAAAGGTTGCCGATAGTTTATAATCGCTGCAACAGAATGACTGCTATCAAACTCGGCAAACTAGAAAACTGCAAATAAACAAATAATTATAAAATATAAGAAACCAGTGCGAAAATTTCAATCCATTAAAACAAAAAAAAAAAAAAAAAAAATCGCAAAAATTTCAAAAACTTTTATTGATTTGAAATAATATTTAAAAATTTCAAATATTTAAATTTTTCGATTATATCGATTCATTTATCGTTCATTTATGGTTTTTCTTTAGGCAAATGATTTGAACACGTTTTAATTTTTTCGTTTTCGTAGAGAATCTTAAGAATTTGCATTTTTAAGAGATCTTATTTGGATAATCTCGTGCCGTTTAGGCACCATCATCTGCAATACAATATAATATAGTGAGTGTATTTACTTCAACTCTTCATGCGCACGTAGTACATAAAGCACTTGAATGAAGTGTGCTTAAATAAGCATGTGGCAAGCTTCTTTTGTAGATGTTTTCTATCATCATGTACTTCATACTTACTGCATTAGACATTTTCGAAATGAAATGTACTTTAATTGGAAACTTAATGAATAAATATTGTATTTAAATGGAAGGTGAATGGATCTTCTTACTACTACTCTTCTAAGTTACTAAGTTTGGGTTAAATAAAACAAATAAAAAATAAAATAAAATGCATAAATTTAATAAAAATAAAATAAATTTTTTGGAAAATTCCGACCGCAGTCACGCCATTCCGGACGCATGATAAGCCCAGAGACAGCCCTTACCATCCAGAAAAAGGGTGAAAAAAAAAAATACCTTGCTAATTTTTCTTGGTTTATAATGTATTTAACTCTTTTTTAACCAGTATCAGGAGCTAAATATTACAACTAAAGAAGATACTTATGTTGCTATATCACACAACAATCACGTCTGTGATATAGAGAGAGATAGATATACATATATATAGAGAGAAAATTGTCAATTTTATAACTTTGTTACTTATTTATCGGCTGATTTTTGCTCCATTTCAGAAAGAGAAATTTGTCTGCCATTGCCAAAATCAACCAACCAACCAACCAACTTCTTTTCATGTCCGGCGGAGCTCAAAAATTAATGAAGGAAATTTCTTATTCACCTCAGTGTTCACCCCGTAGTTCTCGTTCTTCGTCTTCTTCTTCGAAAGGTATGTAATAATGAACGTAGCTGCTGACGTATTTTTAAACGAATAACGAAAACGAGTTAACATTTGACGATTACTCGTTATCCCTTACTCGTTTCTGCCAGTTTGCCGAGCCTGGTGGCGGGCTCAAGAAATTCATTCGATGTTTGAACGTGCAACGGCGCGGTTGTGTTCGGTACATTGAAGAAAACAAACGGAAGCGGAAAGAACAAATCAAAAGTAAACAAAAAATTAACGTATATTTAACACAGAGTTTAATCAACGTAAATTTTTGTTTCATGGTTTTAAAAACCATATAAATTTCGTGAAAGTGCACTATCAACAACAAAGTTAAAATGTGTTCTTAACATAAAATACATTTTTGAAAAACATGTTAAAGTTTTATACGTACATAATTTTCGTTTCTTATAGTTTTTCTTTCTTAAGAAAGTCGTGGAAAGTCTTATAAGACGGTGAGCTGTTTTTGTTTTGTTCTTCCTGAGATACAAATGTAATAAAATATTTTAAAAATAACGTTGTAATACAATTACCATACAAATAAGTTGTAAACAATTTGATTTGTGCATCATTATTAATCTGCTTTTTAAAAGCAAGGAAAAAACAAAGAACTTGTGATCATTAAAAACCAAACTATTTGCTCTCTTTAATGGGTTGGTAACGAAATCCCGAAAGACAAAATCCCGAACGACAAAATCCCGAACGACAAAATCCCGAACGACAAAATCCCGAAATGACAAAATCCCGAAACGACAAAATCCCAAAATAACAAAATCCCGAAATTAAAAAACTAGTTTTTCGGTATTCTCCATCTTCTTGAACATTTTAAAACCACTAGCAAACAATTCCAAGGAAGTAATAAAAAATTACTCTTATTTTACTTCTCTAAAATTATTATTAAAAAATAAAAAAAACATTATTAAAAAAATTTTAGCAGAGCCCTCTCGGAGGCTCTGAGGTGAGGTGATGTGAGGTTTTTTGCATACAGGTTTTTCCGCGTATTTGCAGCCTTCGGCTGCGGCAGGGATCATAACCCTCAATCAGCAGAATCCTCACAGTCATGTGAAGTTTTTTGCATACAAGTTTTTTCGCGTATTGGCGGCCTTCGGCCGCGGCAGGGATCATAACCCTCAATCAGCAGAATCCTCACGGTCATGTGAAGTTTTTTGCATTCAGGTTTTTTCGCGTATTGGCGGCCTTCGGCCGCGGCAGGGATCATAACCCTCAATCAGCAGAATCCTCACGGTCATGTGAACTTTTTGCATACAGGTTTTTCCGCGTATTGGCGGCCTTCGGCCGCGGCAGGGATCATAACCCTCAATCAGTAGAATCCTCACGGTCATGTGAAGTTTTTTGCATATTGTAGATTTTAACCTTCAGACAACAAAATTCTCTCGATATTACAACTTTGCTTTTCTGCCATTGTAAAGAAAGGCAAGTAGGCGCGTACTTCGCTTCGGAAAAAATTTTGACTTAAATGTCATTTCTTCATTAATTTAAATTCTATTTCGTGATTTTCGGGATTTCTCATTTCGGTATTAAAAATTTTTCGGGATTTTGTCGTTTCGGGATTTTATCGCATCGGGATTTTGTCGTTTCGGGATTTTAAAATTTTTCGGGATTTTGTCGTTTCGGGATTTTGTAATTCGGGATTTTGACTGTCTCCCCTCTTTAATATACGATAATTCAAATAAGAGCAAATGTCTTACAGTGATGGCGTTGGAAATTAGGCCCGTCTACAAGAGCGCAGGAATTATTTCAAATCCCTCAAATCAACGGATATAAACAAAGAACTTAATTAAATCAACTCATCAAGGTTGATAATTTAAATTTTGCAATTTTAATCGATTTTCAATTTAATAAATAAATAATATAAATATTTAATATTTTGATTTTTAATAACTTTCTATATAAATAATACTTTAGTAAAGAAACAAATGTAGTATGATAATGGCAATGAAGATGTACAAAAATACGTGCATATAAATGATAAAAAGCATTCTTCTTTTCCGCCTTCTCCCGCCGAAAACTGTTGTGTGTCTTTCCTTCTTTCATTCATTCATTCACTAAATGCAAGTTTTGTCTAATACTTGATGCTCTTTCTCAATATGTTAATACATATTGTCATTGACACACGCTGAAAATGAGCGAGCACATGATGCCTACATAATTTAAATGAAAAAGCTATATCGACCCACTAGAAATCGACCTAGCCACAAATAAATATATGTTAGATACCTACCTACATACGTATGTATGTACTTATATGTATATACCTCTAAAGCTACATACCTACGCATAATGAACTTGCTCAAATGCTAAAGATCTGTAAGGTCTGGTAAGCAGAAAAAAAAATTTGCTATTGGCTGGAAAACGATACAATACGATACGATCCGATACAAAAAGAGTTACCGATAAAATACCCATTTGGTAAACTTCAAAACTTTGAACTCATTCATTGAGAATCTAAAAGATAAACGCTCATTCTGAGATAGATTCTCAAGCCAAGCAAAAAAAAAAAAATTGCCAAGAATGAAGAGATAATCGAAAATGTTTGTATGCACACGTCTATACACAAACACTTTAATTCGATGTATTCACGTGTGTATATACGAAACGTTTCAGCTTCAGTATCTGCTAATGCTGACTGCTGCTGTTAATGTTGCTGCTGCTGCTGCTGTTGCTAGTGTTCAGGCTGTTGCTGTTCATGCTCTTATTGTTGTTGTTGTTGGCATTGTTTTATCCTCCCATACAAAAACCTTCCTTGAATCTATTCACGACGACGATGATGACAGCAACGGCAACCGCGCCGCACCGCGACTTGAGTTAAAATATCTTGTAGATACGCTTAGAACGAACGTCTGTTGTTTTAGATTCAATTCAATTCTATTCCACACTAAAGCAGCGAGCGAGCGAGCAGCAGCAAATCATTTTCAATCAGCAGCAACTCAGTTCAGTTGGTGTTGAAATCTCGTGGCGGTTGGTTCGAAAACAGATCTGTATGTTCGCAAACGGTTCGCAACCGAAACCATAAGGTACATGGTGCCCGAGCGCCTCCTACGCTAGTATCGAGCACTGCCTACATACATAATATTCAATAGATAGATAGATAAATATTGTATATAAATACAATGGAGCAAACGTATCTGATCTGAACTGTTGCTGTTAACCTTGGGTGTATCCAAAAATACAATATAGTAAAAAATTCATTATAAAAGGCTATGAAAAAGTTATAATTATATCGTGCGCGTTATAAAAATATATCCCAATAAACGACTCATTTATTTATTATATAAAAAATCAAATGAAATACTTTCACTGAAATATTGATTAATTTAAATACGAGTAAGAAAGAAGGTGGAAAAAACGATCATGCCAAGTTTATTTTGATGCAGACAAAAGTAGGGAAAAAAATCGGTGACTAATAATCGGCTGTTTGGTGTTGGTTGGTTTTGGCCCGCGTGTGTGAGAGTGTCTATTTTTAGCTAATTTCGATCTTTTCTGCGAACGAATTTTTCGTATTTGTTTTTTTTGTTTTTTAAACTTTTATGTTGTCTGCTCTTGTGATGATAATCTGCTGATTGTACGGCATTTCTACTTCTTCATAATCATCTCATCGTCTCCTTCTTAAATTCGTTATTCTTATATGAACGTTTTTGATGATTTTTATATGATACTCGTATTTCAAATAGTGCCGAAAATCAAAAATTACTATATAAAAAGTCAATTTGATTGTTGTTGAGCGAATTTGCTGATTGTACGTTTACAAAACTTGATGACAGACAAACAGACAACTTTAAGTGAAATGAAAGAAAAGAAAAAAGTGTAAACGATAAGCAAAATAAGCGAAATCAGAAAACAATTATAAAATGCATACTTTATTACAAAAAATTAAAACCTTTTTTTTCCAGTAATTTCTTACACCAAATTTGCATAAAGGTTCACTTTGTTTTTTTTATAGAGTTCAGCAACTTGTTGGCTGTCATTTGTTTTTATCCTTCACTGTTGTGCTGCGTCAGCTGCGTCAGGCGTCGTCGTCGTTGTCTTCTACCAAAATCAATTTAGTGTTGAGCAAAATAGCTTTTAGCACTAAATGCGTGCTTTAAATTTCAATTTCGAACAGCTCTTGCTTGCTCTTTTAATTGATTTTTTGTTTTTGTTCTTCTCTTCAGGTTTCGTTTTGTGTGTATTTTTTTTATGCTGTCTGTCTGCTCCATCATAAGATTCTGACAAATTGATTTCAATTCAATTTAACGGTTTTGCAGTTCATTCATACACATGAACAAACACACACGGACGCACCAACACCCGCGTCCATAAAAACTTATACAAAAACCAAAAACCTTCATCGCTGTGTGAATGGTGGCGCGCCATGTTTGGCATATTCAATTTATTAATAAATAATTTATTTTCACCCAGTTTTTACAAAAATTTGGTTCCAGTTTTTGTTCCTTTTTTCGTTATACTTGGAACAAATTAACCATCTGTTCGCTTTTTACGACAAATGTGTGTGTGTGTGTGTGGGTGTAATTGTTGTACAAATAAATTTTAACCTTAGGCGTCAAAAAAATTAATTATTACTAACGATTATTTAACGATCGCGTCATAAGAGAAAAATTTTTTACTGTAAATTGAACTGAATTGCAAAGAAAAGTGCAAATTTTGGTTTTGTGGAAATAAATGTGTATTGAAATAAAAGAAGAACTTGGCTAATGAAATAAATAAAAAATCGCTTTAAAATAAATAACGCGCAAAATACTTTTTTTACACAAAAGCCATCAATATATCGTATTATTATTATTACTATTCATTAAAACCAACTCAGTCGAATTAAATACTTTGTGCAAGCGGTCAAATTTAAAATGTATTGACCTTCACGGTCAATATAATGCTTAAAATTATACAAAATTTAAAAAAAAAATAATAATAACAAATTAAATAATAATATGCTGTAATAATAAAATAAATTTATAATAGTGAATATAATTCTAATAAAATTAGAAAAATATTAAAGTTGATTTATCGTAATGATATCGTTAAATATTAAAAAATTAAGTTAAATATGAAAAACTTGAAGAAAATAAAAACCAAAAATTCATTTTTAAAAAATGGTCTTTAATTACTGCCACCGAAATAAAAAAAAATTCACTAAATTCATTTCGAAAAAAACATTGTGACTCATATATCTATATACATTATATAATTAATTTATTCTCATATTTTTTTAAAAATTTATTTTTAAAGCAATATATAATACCAAACTTTTCAAAAAAGTTTCCGGGAAAGATAAAAAAATATGGTGTATATAACAATTTTGCCAAAAATAATCCTGATAATTTCTTAATTAAATCATTATCTCTTTTAAAATAAAAATTAACAAAAATTTTACATCAACTCAAAAAGTTTCATAGAAATACAAAGAGCCAGCCAGCATTATATTTGCTTTTGAATTTGCTATTGATTCATAATAAAAATTAAAACAGAGCAACAACAACAACAAGCTCAACAGAATGAGGTCAGTTTGAGCCAACAACAAACAAGCGGCAGGCAACAATGGCGGCAATAAAATTAAACCGCAAAAAATAAAACGACAAGAAAATATTGTACGAAAGCAAAAAACGAGAAAAACAACAACAACAACAACAGCAAGAATGACGGAATAAGAGCAAAAGAAAAATTGAGAAAAAAATTCCTATAAAAATATTGCACTTTAGTAAAAATGTGAAAAAGCAATTAACAAAAAATTTCAAAAAATTTAAATAAAATTTTTTATTTTTTTGAACTTTTTTAAAACTTTTTTTCTGACTAAATTCAAAGAAAAATAATATAAAAATTATCAATTAAAAAATTTTTTATTTATTTATTAATACAGTCTATTTTTAATTAATTATTAAATAAGTTTAAATATAGCGAGCACTAACAACTAAAGATCTTCGGCCTATAACTAAAAAATTAAATAATTTTGAGAACTTTTGAAAAAGTTTTGAAAAAAATAAATTAAAAATGTTTTTAAATAACTAAAAAATTATTTCCTGCAAATAATGGTTAATAGAAATTGAATTGAAACAAATGGAAGAAAATAAAATTAATTTAAACAAATTTTAGTTTTAATATTTAATATTAATATTAATTTAATATTTAACATTTAATATGTTGAAATATGCCAAAATTGTATCAATATTATTTGATAATTATTGCTCAAACTCAAAAAGTAATTTGATTATTACAAAAATATTGTTGTTAGTTTTCAACAATAAACGTTATTATCATCGATATCATCATTGCGTTACGAAAACGATGCGATCATCTTTCTCTCTCGAATTAACAACTGTGTCTACATATTGACAATCCAAAATGTGCAGTCGTCAAATAGACAATAAATTAACACATTACTCCAAGACGTCCCTCCGTACCTCCTACAATCCTCTCACACTGCAATCCGCCGCCGACGAGCTCACCCATGGCCAAGGCAGCCGCATGTCGATGTGTCGAACCCAACGCACTCGAACTAAAAACCGATCTGTATAATTGGCAGCGCGGCGCGGCGTTACCGCGACGGCTTCAGTGGCATAAATTGTCACTTAAGAGCTAGCTTCTTAGCATACTATGCGCACTTAAGTTGAACGCGCGCCATAACAACAACAACGAACAAACAAACAAAGCGAACTTGTACAAATAAAATTTCAAACAAAAAATATACACAATGAAAGGTATAAAGAAAAACCAACAACGAGAAAAAAAACTTGAAAACCATGAGACTAAAGCTGCTTCATCGAGCAAGCAACGCAACAACCACGATCAGTAATCAGTCGAAGCCGTCACCGCTTTTTTCTCTTCAGCTTTAAAAAAAGCGATCTGAAGTGATCTCAACTGATCGGCCTGCGATCGATATTAACAAGCTAAACTCGCGAGCGACTGGGCGACTCACGAGAGTCGCCTTAATGCCTGCGCATAATACTCGTACCATATAAAGATCAAAAGGCAGGTGAAAATACAAATATACAAATACAAATACAAAGGTGAAAATAAGGGCCCTTTTTGCCCTTTTGGTTTCACAACCGCCTGCAGCCTCCGAAAAGAGATGTTTAAAGCAATACAAAAAGATGGTTGAACTTAATTCCGTGTTGGTTTTGGCCAGACTGCGCGATTTCTCGGTTGTTGTTGCTGTTGTACAAGTTGTGGTCGACATAATTCTAAAATTCTGAGTTGTTGCTTTTAAATTATTAATTCATACCTTATTATTCTCCAACAAAAAAAAACAATGAAACTGCTTTCGCTTTCGTTCTCGTTTAACGGCAGCTGCTGACAAACAATTCTATAAAATAAGTTTAATAGTCGCTTTTTTTGTGAATTTGACAAAAGCTTGATCATCACTCTTCGCGTTTCTCTTTTCTTTACTTCTTCTCGTATTTATACATAAATCTTATCCTTTTCTTGTTGGCGATATGTTTTTTTTCGTTTTTGTCAAGGTTAGAAGTGACATCAGAAATTTGTACATAATGACTAAAAAAAAGGTTGAAGAAAAAAGTATTGAGATCATTCCTTTCTATTGAGAGAGAGAGGTATATTTTTCACTTGCGTTTCATTTAATTTTTTAATTTTTTTTTTAATTTTTTCTTAGTTTTATAACTAAGAATGAGAAATGAAATTATAACTAAGAATAAGAATAAGCACCAAAAACAAAAAACGCTTAAAGAAAAATATCAAAAAAAAAATATTAAATAAAAAAACAAAAAATATAAAATCTAATTGAAGAAGATAACCTTTAAAAATAATGTGAAAGAGAAAAAAAAAATGAAAAACCGTGTAAAAATATAAATAGTTACGAAATTATACCATATTTCGTAAATAAATTAATAATAAAAAATTAAATAATAATAATATGCTATAATAAAAAAATAAATTTATAATATATAAAAAAAATACTAAAAAAATTAGGAAAATATTAAAGTTATGAAAATCAAAAATTTAAAAAAAAAAATTAAGTTATTAAAATATTAGTGATAAGTTATAATGTTATCGTTAAATATAAAAAAATTAAGTTAAATATGAAAAACTGAAAGAAAATAAAAACCCAAAAATCATTGCAAAAAATGTTGAGGAAAAAACTAAAGCAAATCTTCGAAACTTCTTTTAACAGGTCAATTAAAAGCTACGAGGCAAGAACAACAACAACAACAACAATACGAATGAAATATGTTTGAAAGTAGATTAAACTAATTTCATTTAAGACAAAAAAAACGGAAAAAACTTCTTACTAAAATGTCGAAATATGATAAAAACGGAAAATAAACGAAGTGAAAAAAACAGTGAAAATAATCAAAAAAAGCAGAAAAAATTACCAAAAATTTTCAACACACACCAACGAACAACAATACAACCATAAAGTCTAGATTGATTAAACAGCAGCAGCAATAACAAGAACAAGAGCGTTCGTGCTATTCATTCGAAATGGCAACAAAAACAACAATACGAAAAGCACCTCGCAGCAGGAGACGAAATTCGTACGCAACGAAGGCGCTGAATACAACATCATCATCATCATCATCATCTTCAAATTCATTTGCATCCGCATCCGTATCTGCAGCTGGCGCATCCGCTGCAACCGCTGCATCCGCCGTCTGCGCCAATTCAAATGCAACCACCACCACCACCATCACCAACACCCTGTACCGCCTGCGGCCCAGACAGGTGCCGTTTGCGGCCTTGGCGCTGCTGTTCTGCTCCTGCCTGGCGCATTGGCCGCAAGACAGCGACGCTTATAACATAGATCTGCCGAGTTACATTCGGCATACGCGCGAACCGAATACAATGTTCGGTTTCAGCATAGCATTGCACAAATCCAGAGACGGCTACCCACAAGCAAATTCGTAAGTTTTTTCGTCAACTTTGTTCGTTTTTGAATTATAAATATATGGTTTTTTTAATTATAGTTTATACATATACTAAAGTCATCGACCACCAATCGATCTTCTCTCCTTTCTAAAAGTTGAAGAGGAAGTGATTTTTTTCTCCTTTGCGTTAATTGTTGAGAATAAATAAATTATCCTCAGCAAAGTCATCATCATCTTTCAGATTTCCAGTAATAAACAATTCATCATTGTCACCAATACCAACATCAATGATCGTATCGTTCATTTTGAAGAATAAATTCTGCACGCGTACAGAAATCAGCTAACGGCAACTTCAGCGGTGACAGCTGCTGACATTTCCGCTTTGTCCCATTTTCAATTAAACCACAAATAATGAGGCGTGAAATTTTAAATACTTAGAACGCGTAAATGTTAAGCTTCAATCGAAGAAACCTTCATTGATCGTTGCAGATAATAAATGAATTTAAATTGTGGCCGTTTCTGCATTTAAAAGAACTGACTTTGGTGGAACGGTGGCAGCATTCATTAATTAACTGTCAAAGTCAAACCGCTCGCACATCTCTCTTACAGTGGCGTCTGTCAAAATGTATCTTTTTTAACATAATCAAGGCTTGCAGTAAAAACACAGAATGAATGAATGCGTGTTTTAATTGACAGTTAGAGTTTACTCTTGGGCGGTCCGGAGCATCATTTCAGTTTTTTGTTAAAACCATAAGAAACACTGTTTTTCTCTTATAACAGGAAAACGCCCAGCCGGTCCGCCCGCCTCTTTACAGCAATTCGGTTACTATAAATAAACTTAACCAAGAGTCAGAGAGCTCACAACCGCACAATGTATTAAAATTTAGTGATTCTTCTCAACGTGATTTTTTTTTTCTACTCAAAAAAAAAAAGAATTCTTTCAACAAAACAAAAAATATTTCAAATTCTTTCAGCTTCTTTTGTATGAGATATAATTAGACTTAATCTGGCTTTTGGTATGTTTTTGGTGGAGAGAATTATGTAAGAAGAGAACAAAGAAAAAAAGCGAAAGGGAAAAAGCGATTATTTTTTTCAAGTTGTTGGAAATTTTAAACATTTTTTAAATAAGATAAGATTGCTGTGAAATTAGTTTTTTTTCCTGTTTTTTTTTTTTTTGGTTAAGCCTCTAAATCGTAAATCGTAAATCGAGTCACGCTGGAGTGACACAAATATTTCACTCATTCATACATGGTTGACAGTTCTCAACTACTCCAGCGTGAGTGATAAATGATAATGAGAGGGGCGTGTGAGTTGGTATTTAAAGAATTTTACAATCGTTTTCGCTTGGAATTTATTGAAAGAAAGCGCGACAAGCAACACAAACAGTCTAAATGTCCAGAAACTTTTCAGCGCAACCAAAATACGCTCAGGAAGTATATAAACTTACATACATATGTATATATGTATATCCCAAGAATACTTCATCAACCGTATTCTTGCTGATTATTCTTAACTAAAATTATTATTCTTAACTACAGGAAAACTACAGAAAAATTAACTACAGGAAAATAGTTAAGAAACAGCTGTTAATATTTTGTATTCTGGCGAAAAATTGACGGGTGATTTCTTAACTACTTTGTTAATCAACGAGTAGGTCTTATCAGCAAACAAAATTAAATTTTTTATACAAAAAATGGAAGAATATTTACTAATTTAATTAATTTGGGAAGATGAACCAAAACAAAAAACTAAAAAAGGCCTAATTATTTTCATCTTAAATTCTAAAATTCTTAAAAAATGCGTGTCTTCTCTTCGCGTCTTCCATTTTGCTATTTGATAAAAATATGCAAGCAAGAAAATGCGGAAAATGTCATTTAAATGTTTCACCATTGGTTGTGAATTTATACTTGTTGTTAATGTATTTTAAAAATACTATTAACTAAACCAATTAACTAAACTTCAACAACATCATTAACAGGAACTACTTAACAAATCTTTGTTAAGTTAAGTTAACAACCAGAATAGGGCCGCATATCTCCGCTTAATGCTCTGGAAATACGCTAAACACGAGTATTTCTCATTTTAAAAGTCTGAAAAGATGGAAAGACATTTAAAATAAATCCGCCAACAACTCAAACTTTGTTCCTCTTAGAGAATATCTTATCAGTGTAAACTTCTTCTAGCAGATTGACCTTCAACTCGATCTCAATTATTTCTATGTTTTCTACACAAACAATATAAAAAAATAAATATGCCACAAATAGTATTTTATCGATCGTAACAAAATATGTCTATTTTATGTTACTCATATTTTAATAAAGCTAGAGACAGACAACATAAAATGCATTTCCAAAGAGTAATTAGTCGACGAAATAACTGCACTGCACTCAATCCCTCAATCGCAGCCCGCCACCGCCGTCCTCCGGCCTACCCACTTCTGGTTACCATCATATTTTCATCAAAACGCGAGGAAAAAAGCAAAAGGGAGAGCGATCGATTCGAGGGAAAAACCGTTTCCGATAGCCTTTTACACTTTCATATCAACCGATCGAGCACAGAGTGCCGCAAATAGTTTGACATGAATTCCGAGAGACACCACGGAGAAGTCGGTGTCTGAACAACAACAATAGCAACAACAACAACAGCAACAACTGTGGCAATAACTTGAGGGAGGACTCCGTCGATCCGACCGAGTGATCTTTGTCAAATAATTTTCCCCTTTAAAAACTAAAATTTATATGTCTCTGCGATCGCGAACTGTCCATTAGGCAGGCATTAGGCATAAAGTAATATGTCTGTCTGTCTGTCTGTCTATTGTCCAATGCGCGCCGCTATTGTACATCTTTCCAACCATTCGCGTGCTGCCATCCGACGACGCGCCGGTGCCCACCATCATTCCTCCGCATGGTTGGCTCCATCCATCTGACCTGACCGTCTATCAGCCATCAATGAGTCAGTCAGTCAGTCAGTCAGTCCATCTCTTAATATTGTGAACATTCGTATGTGATGAGCAGTTGTTGTTGTTGTTGTAAGACTACATAACGAGTGTAGAGCAAAGCAGCGAGCGAGCGAGTACAACATTTTCATATCAAACATGAGAGAAAAGCCATCAACAACGAACAACAACACATTGTGCACGGCGAGCAAGAAAACAATATCATCAAGGAATATACATAATTCCTTCAAAATATAAAGTCAGTTAAATTTATCCAATTTTATCTAAGTTTTGCATTATTCTTCTTTTTTTTCCTTTCTTATTCACTTTCAAATTGTATCAAAAACTTTAAAAACTGTTAATAAAATAAAATATTATAAAAAGTAATTACAATTGGTGTTAAAAGAATTGCAAGAGTATTTATTTTATAAGCTTAATAAAAATTAATTTAAAAATTCAAATCATTTTAGACGTTTATAAAATAATTCTTATTGATTACTTAAAATAAATTGAAGCATCCTTTATTCAATTATATTGTACATATAAATAATGTTCGTACAATGTTCTTCTTAAGTATTCTGTTGAGTTGAGGCGTTAAGTGGTTCTTAAGTAATCAAGTGCCTCGATTGAAGATAAGTCTGGGCGAAGTAGCTTCCTTTTGTTGTTCTTTGATATCTCTTTGTTCCATCCTTCTTCAGCTTCTTTCAGTCATTCTTCTTCATCTTCAGTATGCGCTGGAATTTTATCTGTAAAACTTCATAACAAATCGTGTGAAAATTGATAAGATTATTTCGTATATGTCATCAAACTTAATTTCTTCTATTATTTATTTTAATGAATAAGACGAACTTAAATCGCTGGAGAATTTTCGCCAATTTAAAAATGTCAGTTTTTATTAAATATTTGTCGTCACTGTTGTCAGTTTTTTTCTTTAAAACTCTCTTAAGGATAAAACTCTACAAATGATTCCGGAATTGATTCTTTAAGGCCAACCGAAACGAACTGTTATTGCAGAAATAAGCCTCACGTTTATGTAGAACTTTGTAAGGAAAATATATTTAAATGGTTACCAAAAGCAGTGTGACTGGTTTAAGAGATATCGTCGAATTAAAAAATCATGTCATTTCTAAGAAGAGCTAAGAAAAGTGTGTTCTTCTAGTAAGAAATTGTTTGGCCGACGCTGAAAACTAACTTTTACTAAATCACAAAAAAGACGTTTATAGCTAAAGTTGTCTTCGCTGATACTATCTCAAGATTGATACGGTACAATACTCGTAGTAAAATTTCTCTAACTAAATGCACACAATAAAAATGCTTAAAAAAATCGATCAATCAATCAATCAAACCGGATAAACTGGATGATGACGAAAGCCTTTAACAATGGAAAATAGTGTGATGAGTACCTAACGTAAACTAGGTACTATATTGAGGACCGGAGGACCGGAAAATTCCAAAGAACACATTATATGCGTAAACAAAAAACTTTAGGGAGAAAGTTGAAATTTGTTTTCTTAGTTTTTTTATTATTTCACTAATATAAAACTGTTTACTGTGAAGCTGTGGATACATAAAAGGCGTGTACACGATCCACAAACTCAGTTTTAATGAACTGTTAAAATGTTTACTATTCCGTTTACAGAAATAAAATCACGGAAAAAGACCAAGAACTGAGAACAAATAAACATAAGCAACAACAACAACAATTAAAACAGTAAAAGAAAAATTACTGAAAAAATCACTCTAAAAAGATAAAATCTACAGAGATATTATTCAGCTCGCTTGAAGGAGAGAGATACTCAGATACTAGATGATATTAAGATTATACGGCATGATACTCGTATTTACTTACAAAGATTGAAATGAGTGAAATATACACCTTAATAAGTACTCGTTTTAAAAAAAAAAAACACCTCCCCCAAAAAAAAACACCAGACCGAAACATGTTCAAAATTCTAATAAATTTTGCTTTATACGACGTCTAATTTCACTCTTTGAATTTTACTACTATCGGAACGCTCGCTTTTATCTTGATCTTCAAGTTTAACGCACTTTAATTACCATAGCACAGCAATCAAATTAAAAGATATCAACATGTTGTTACTCGGCATCTCTTTCAAACGATGCTCGCATGCATTCTCGTTCACGAGACGCAGACGAAAAGATCCCTTAAAATAACAAACGAATGAGGAGGAAGTTGATATTCTTTAGTACATATTGTAATATCAGTTGTAGTCGCTGCTGTTGGTGTTGTTGCTGCTGTTGTTTGGGTCTTGTCACATTACTCTATACTATACTATGCTGGCTCTCTCTCTTTTGTCTCTATAAATAAATATGTATGTACTCACAAATAAATATTCGTCCACATAAAATTACCAGAGAGAGAGAGAGAGAGAGATTAAAAAAGAGAATCCGAGAATGGGAGCAACTAAAAAGGGAACAACCGGCTTATAAGAGCACAAGTTTTCTGTAGTTGTTGTTGTTACTAATGATCCTTTTCATGACGCGGCGTAATACTGAACTGAATACTTTTTAATCGTTACTTTTTTTTTTATTGTACGTTTATACTCGTAGTTGACATAGTTCAATTTCCTTCAGAGAACCCAAAAACAAAGAACTGGCTCTGCTCATTTCTCTTAATCGGCTAGATTCTGATTCTGATTGACAAAACTGTGCCAAAGAGCTGTTGTCGTTTAAAGCTTGTCTTGCCTTGCATTGTCTCGTTGTCATCTTGAATTGTCTTATTTTCTAGATTACCAGACCAAATCAAGACGAACTGAACTGAACTGACTGTAATAAGTAAGCAAGAAAAATTTACTCTAGAAAACCATTAAAATCGAATGGCATTTTTATTAAAAATAATTACATTCTTGGCAGTTTCTCTAAGGCTGTGATAAAATGATCGTTGTAATTAAATAATATAATATTGTAAAGGGTTATCTATTTCGAGTTACGGAACGTAAAGCCCTGCCGTTTGGCAGTTGTCAAATGTCAGTGTCATCGAGAACTAGCATTTCTTTAGTTGAAGGTGTGCCATTTTACAATTACATTGAAGAGAAAATTGATAACCCTGTATAATATCGTATATTCGCTATTGCGTAATATTTACATATATCGTATCCGATCTGTTTTTTTCTCTATTATATCTAAATTTTTTCCCCTTCTGGTTCATTCTGGTTGCTTACTGAAATAACGCCTAAATGCAATTTTGGCCTCAATCTTTTATGGAAAATTATAGGATTTTTCACTTTGGTCCATATTTCATTTGAGTGTTATTTTTAATAGTGCCTCAAGTCGAGACAATCGTTTATTAAGTACGTTTACGTTTTCATTGATTTACAGAAAGAAGAATAACTCAATTTATTTTAAAGAATTCTGTTACAATACAATTCTAAACAAATACGAATATACTCGTACAAGTTTCCAAATATATCCAATAAACGCAGCAGTAGTTAACCCAATTTATACCAGCTAAGTTTTTTTGTTGTTGTTGTTGTTACTGTTGTTATAGTTGATCTTGATGGTCTCTATGTGTAAAACAAGTGCAAAGCAAGTGAAAACAATGTCCACTGTGTTTGGTCTTTAGCTCGCCCCTCTTCCCTACCCGCCTCCCCCTCTCGCCTCCTTTATTATACTCCCCACCCCACCCCACCTTCTTCACACTTCAAAGAAGGAAATTGCACATTTTTCAACAACGTAAATAAGTCTCTCGTAAACTGTAAGATGCCAGATTATGGAAAAGTTGACACCAAATCGCAGAACCAACAGTAAATTGTAGCAGCAAGTTTCCTTATCAAGGTTTATGGCATAGAAGAAGAAGAAGAAGACTAAACCATAGCCGCCGTTCGCTACAAGTTCAATTGTACAATATTGGAAAAAGGCAAATTGATAGGAGAAGTCGCGAAGACATTAAAATGACATGATTATATGAAAGAATTATGAGTATATTTACATTCTCGTATATACTCGTATATACTCGTAATATATACCTACACTCGTATTTCAACTGATAGAATTGTGGGATAAGCACAGCTTTCTCTACTAGATTGATTATAATTATTATTACCTTTTATGTAGTATTATTTATTCTCTTCATGGAAGTAATCTCTCCATAATTGAAGTAATATTTTTTCGTTTTTAAGACTATTAAACTTGGCCTTTATTAATACAATTGAAATTTAATATAATCATACAATTTGAATTGAAACTTTTGGAAATGTGTACAGTTCTTGGAGGTTTTTTTCCACACATCATCGTAGGCCTAAAATAGTACATATTTTTATTAATCGATAGATCGTTCATCTCTAAAAAGTTTATTGTATTTATTTTTTATCGTAAAAATTTGTGAGTTTTTTTAAAATTTCACTAACTTTTATCCATGTATTGCAAACTATTGCAAACCATTGCATATAATTTCTACTTTAATCTTTTTTTCCTTTTTCACAAACGAATTTCTGCCATGTTCTGCCATTTTCTGATGCTTAAAAAATGTAAATTAATTACCAGACCGATCGAGTTGGCGGTTATGGGCAAAGTGTCTAGTGGTGGGCATTTTATGGAGCAACGGTTAACAATGTGTGGTCATTAACTTTGCCATTAAAATTTGCTTCATTTGATCAATGGACCTTTTCCGAAGGGAGAAAAAGGCTATAAAAGACTAGACTTTAAGACTATAAAAAGTTAAAAACCAAATGCAGCCATTTGGTTTCTAAGAATTTTTTTTCACAACAGCTGCTGCTACTACTAATCATCAATATTTGATGATTGATTCATTCATACCTCACCATTACCTCAACGCTTTTAAATTTTGCAAATTTCAATTGTAAGAGCAAAAATTTTTGCCATCATTTTCGACATGAAATCATCAAATTTTCAACTAACATTCAAATATCTAACAAAAATTAATCCATATTTATGATGGCGTTAAAATGACACAGTTAATTAATGTTTGTTTGATTATTTTTTCTTTGTGATATCGTATCAAAAGAATTAAACAAGACTGCAGCCGGCGCAGCGTCTACTCAAACGATTTGTTCTCAATTCAAAAGGCAACGCGCATAAATAACAATCATTTTGCTATTCATTGCTCTAAAGGCAATGACGATCGAAATCGTTAGTGTGTGTGGATCGCATCGTTTAGAGAGTGCTAGACCAAAGAATGACCCCACAATGTGGGTCTGTTAGACCCACAGCACAGCACAGTAAACATCTCATGTTTACTATTGATTGTACAAATTATGCGGAAGTGTCAATACGTTGCAGACAAAACGAAACCAAAAAGGTGTAGCTGTCAATGTGACAGCAAAAAAAAAAAAACATGCAACCCCTGACAGGGGCAAAATCCTCCCTCAAAAATACGAGTGGTAGAGCAATTTATGCTAGCATATTTTGTCTTTTCTGAAAAAAGGCCATAAATACGTAGGTACCTTCTAATTTTGTTTACATGACAATGAATTAGCGTGCAAGAAAAGATACAATTTTTTCTAAAATATACATAAATAAATCCGGGTAAAGACAAAAACAGGAGCGTATTGATTGTCTCGTGGTAAATGCAATTATGACAGCATGCGAGAAGTTCATTACATTGAACTATACGATTTTATAGATTTTTAAAATTTTTACTATCGTAAAAGGAAGACTAAAAGAGTAATTATTTTATATTCTCGTACATAAATAGAATATTATTTCAACCATCCTTTTACAATCGTTCCCTCTCAGCAATTTGTTGGTTATATCGTACTTTATACTTTCTTGATACAATTCATTGCTTTCATTTATTGAATTGTCAAAATTGATATTTTTTCTGAAAAAATACGGGTACCAAGTTTTGTGAATTATCCAAGCTGATTGACAGTTAGTGTGTGTATTTTTCAATCATTCGTTTGTTTCAAGTAAATTACCTCCTGACCTTTTCTACATGCCCTTTAGCTACAATCCTCTTCCGAAATTCCGAAATCCAATTCTCAACGCATATAACAACAATATTAGTTAGTTGTGTGTGTTTTTTTTTTGTTGTTGTTTCGTTTTATATTTCATTTTAATTTCCTGCATCAAGAAAACGGATGTCGAGCACATGTCGAGGATCAAGGATCGTCCTAGTCTTATTGTCTTACTTGCGAGTACCGCGAACCATCCGAGCTGGGCGTCTTTGAGCGTCCGCTGACTGCATCAAATGTAAGAGGGAGAAAAACATGAGGGTCCGTCCGCTGTTCGCTGCTCATACTCACTGCGATGTGAGTGCTTGCCCTCCGATTCAGCCCTCCGTATGTAGTATGTATTTAATTCTTGGTTTTTCCCAACTCAACGCAACTTTTTTATGTCTCTATTTTCAATATGCTTCAGAAACGTGCGCGGCATAGTTCAAATTGTATTCTATTGTACCTTTTTAAAAAGTCTGAACATGTTTCAATTGTCATGTCTTCAGTGCTCGGTCTTATGGTTTCTTCAACGAACCAACCCACCCAACAAAACAACCAACCAACCAACCAACCAACCAACCAACCAACCAACCTACATAGAAATTGAGCAGTTGAGGATTCAACATAAAAGAATCACTTCATGACTCCTGATTGTCCGCCGCTTCGTTTCATGCCATATAAGACTTCCATATTTTTTTATTTCTTACCTTTTCAAGTATGGATCAATATTTGGTGTGTGTGGGCGTGTGTCTGTGTGTTTCGACCTTCAACACATGGCGCTAGTTTCATTAGAAAACCAGCAGCATTCAAATGATTAGTGTTATTGCATGCCAAAGAGTTTAAGAAAGCATAAATTCGGTCTTGGTTGCGATCATTGTTGTTTCGGTCATTCTCGATGCGTGGAGAAATTTTGACTTTGTTTGACTTGGCGATCAAAGAAACCAAGTCTACGCCAGCAATTTTTGTGTTGTCATTTACTACGAGTAGCTCCTGCCTTTGCGATTTTATTTTTCACACCTTTTTCGATTGGTTTATGATCCTGGTCATTTTGCACACATGTGAGGAAAATTTAAGGACTAAGCATGATTCTGCCATATGCGTGCTCTAGCTCTAGCGAGCCCTGTCGTCAATGGAGTAGTCGTAGTCAGTTTTTATTACTACAATATAACAATTTTATTGAGCAGTAGGCGCAATGAATCAATTATACGATTCGTTATACTTCATCCGATTTGCAAATTTTTCTAACAGTCAATACCATTAAGATGGATTTTGTGAAGCGGAGGGATGAACTAGATGAATTGAGCACTAATCTTGTCGAGTTTGTTAGGATTATTGTACAATGTGAAATTTTTATTATAATGTGAGCGAGTTTTATTATGGGACAATAAAACTAACCATCGTTTGTCAAAATTCAATAATCATAATACTATCGTTATCACTAAAGGAGAAAGAAACCTAAGAGAGCGTTTCAAAATAGTTACAATTATTTCATAAAATCAAATCAAATAATTTGACAAATTTCAGAAAAAAACTCAGAATGATTCTTTTCTGAGCCTTTTGTGATTGGTTTCTGAACCTTTTATGAATCTTTTCGGAACATTTTATGATTCTTTTCTGAGCTTTTTAGGACTCTTTTCTGAACGTTTTATGATTTCAGTCTTTTGACAGTCTTCTAACAGTCTATTTTGAGTCGTTTATGATTACTTTTTTAACCCTTTTATGATTATTTTCTGAGCCTTTTGTGATTGTTTTCTAAACCTTTTCGGACTTTTTTTCGAATATTTTATGATTCTTTTCTGAGCCTTGTATAATTGTTTTCTCAGCCTTTTTTGAATCTTTTCGGAGACTTTTATGATTGTTTTCTGAGCTTTTTGGGACTCTTTTCTGAACGTTTTATGATTCTTTTCTGAAACTTTTGTTAAATTGGATAAAAAAATAACATCAGAATATTTCCAAAAATAAATCGCATACCTTATTCTCTATAGACTCATTTAAATTTTTTCTTTGTTTCTTTTCCACTCGTAGAGCATTTTCTTTCGTTAAAATGCATTCTAATTCAAGCTTTCATAAAACACAAATATTTTTCCAACATTTAAGTTTCTAATTGTTTTGCGCAACTATTTAAATTAAATGTTTATCCACAACAACAACAACAACAACAACAACAACTATTAGTACTACAAAAAAATTCCTAAATTATGAATAATATTTGACTTTAAATAGATTAGCTGCGAGCGTTCGAGTATACTTGAATTTTGATGAAACTCCATGACTCTGACTGCACAATGCTTGATTGCGCAATAAATGTCTACACAACTACAATACATATGTACATACATGCAGTATGTATGTATGTACTCGTATATATGAGCGAATATGCATATAATATTTTTATAGTTCAATTATTAATGACATCATATTTGTCGATTTCCTTGAAAACCTCTCAATCTCACAGACTTTTACAATTGCTTGCTGGGGCTGCTTTAATGCAATAAAACTGAACGATATTGCAAAATTCTATACAAGGCGCGTGTCTCTAAACAAGCATTGAACATTGTTGAATGTAAAGAACTCGAGAGAAACAATTAAATAGAGAAAGAAAAAATTATCTAAAAGTCTTTGATAAAAAAAACTCTTTGAAAATAGAGTGATGCGCGTCTTGTCTGTTCGAAATTACGGTGATTTATCAGTTGTTCTAAATTGAATGGATATGTTTTTTCTAAAACTATCGTATTTATATAACAAATTTTGACTATTTGATGGCTTAAAAATCAATAGATTTAGATGAATCATTAAAACTGAAATAATATCTAATTTTTATTTATAATGATGTCAATTCATTAGTCAATATATAAATATGTACCTATATTTGAATATATATTTCTCTCTTATTTCTAACTTCCTCTTATAAATTTATCGCATCAAGCTGACACCATTCTTTTCGTTGAAAGAGTTAATTAAATATTCACAATTCATTAACTTTTTCAGGAATAATCATTTGTCATGATCTTAATATGTCTTTATGATTTCAAATTGTCACGATATCATGATTTTGCATATTTACAAATTATGAATCGGTAGAGAAGACGAATTGAAGTATGAATGATGTCAATAACTGAAGATTAAAAAACATTTTTAATTCACAAACCTTTTACGTATCACATTTCATTATTGACCATATGGTACGGTATTGATGAAGTTAGCGCTGGAAATACGAGTATGTTACTAACAGAATTCTGTAAATGTTAAGAAGAGTGTAAAAAAGGTTTAGAACCATGCTTTAACAGAGCATTCTGCTGAAAGCTTTTGAAATGTACATATTTTAAACCATTATTTAAAAACCATAGTAGATGATATTACGAGTACTACGTATATAGATATACGAGTATACTATATAGTAAAAAAAAAAATTTACAGTAAAAATTTCTTACATTTTTTTCTTTCTATAATTAACAGAATTTTTCAGCACGACTAAAAAAAAACGCAACGCAACCAGAACATTTTTCGGATTTTATTTTTATTTTCTTTAATTTTCGCTGAATTGAAACAAAATTTTCAGCGTGATTCATCACAAGTTATCTGCCTGCCAAAAAATGCAACGCGTGCCTCGCGCCTCTTTTTCTTTAATGATAAATTTAAATAAATTAACAAAAGTGATGCATTTGGTTTGAATAAATTTAAACTCATTTAAGAAAAGACAATTTTCTTTAGAGCTATTGCCCTCGTAGTTGTTGTATTTTAAACATAAATCGAAAGTATAATTGACAGATTGACATGCCCAACGAGTGTTGTAGAAGAAGCATTCAAATACAGAGAAGACATTCTTTTTTTTTTAATTTTTTTTTTTGATTCTTTTACTGTTATTTTGTATTAATGCAATTTACGAGTACTTTGTTTTTATTTACAATTTTTTTTTTAATTTTATTATAAACTTTGTTTTTTTTTTTAATTATCCTTAAAAATAAACCACATTCAAAAATATTAAATAATAATTATAAAAATTAATTTTGATAAATTGCTAAATTTTGACTAATATTGATATTGATAAATTTAAAAATCTCCTTTTTTGCAATTAAAAATATTTTGTAGTTTTCACTAACTACGAATATTAAATAAAAATTATAAAAATTAATTTTAAACTTTTAAAATGTATTGATAAATTTAAAAAATCTTTCCTTTTTTGCAATTAATAATTTTTTATAGTTTCCATTACCAAATAACATTTAATTTCTTTTAATGAAACTTTATTTGCATCATTGAGTGTCTCTGAATGATTACGGTCATTAATTTGTATCGCACTAGCGAAAGTATTCGATTACGAAGCTCTGGTAACCGGTTTCATCAGTAGATACGTATAATGCACACATACATACGTACGCCTATGCATTATTTAAATGCATCGACCAATGCGCTCGATCGGATGAGACAATCAGTTTAGTTGATTGTTTGTTGAACTTAACATTTTTTTTAAAACTTTTATCATATTGTATGCATGTTTATCAATCGATCGATTTATAGTGAACCTCCACCACTCCGTCACTCCGATCGGCCGATTTCATTCTGCCAAATGTTGGCATAGACCCAGTTCACAAAGTCATTAAATAACGTTTGTTCAGCGAATTACTTGAAAATCAGCGGCTTTTAGTGTCAATGAAGCTTTCAATGAACTTGTGTTTACGCAAATAACTTCGTCGCAAGTGCTAAATATTTTATATAGGCGCAGTATGAGTATTTATTTACCCGAACAGTAAAGTACCTTAAAGTACATTTACCTCATTTTATAATCTCGTATAAATTATTTTCATGCATTTGAAATTTTCCATCCTAATTACTTAAAATATAAAAATTTTCGTAATTTTTTTCTTATTATTTGAAGTTATTTTTCGATGAGCTTATAAAGGGTTATCCAATTCAAGTTACGCACAGTAAAGCCCTGCCATTTGGCAGCTGTCAAATGTCAGTGTCATCCGAACTAGCATTTGTTTAGCAAAAGGTTTGCCATTTTACAATATGTATCGTTTTATGATCGGATAACGCGTTAACTTTGTTAAAGCATTCTACAACAATCTCTGATTCTGCTGTATTTATGCGTATTAAAAGACCGTATTTATGTGAACAAAATCTCAACTTAGGAGTATTTAAAGTATGACATACGTTAAGTTATGGTCGAATTATTGCCCGCCCGACTTGTGTCAAAAAAAAGTCTTTGAAAATTACTTCAAATTAATTGAGGCCTGCAAAAGGTGTCCTCCACGGAACCTTTTGAACGTTATTGTTTTTTCAGGTATAGTGGCCAAGTCCAAGCATTATATTGAAATAAAAATTCCACCGATATCTGAATATTTAGTGTGCTTCTTTTTGCTTTACTTTCCGAAAGAGAAAATGTATAACGCTGTACCATTGTCAGAATCTTAACATAAAAAATAATAGAACTCACATTTACATGTTTTTGTTGTTATTGCTGTGGTTCTGGCGATATTTTAATTTACTGGGTAAATCTTTGTTATTTCAATCCATCAGCAGCAGAACTACTTTTAAAAATAAAAGAAAATAAAATAATATAAACAGAAATGAAAATGTTTTTTTTCCTTTCAACATCAGCGACCACATCTGTGCGAATTTTTAAATATCATATGATATACTTGTCTGCAGGGATTGTCTCATTGCCGCCGCCACACCCACCATCATCATCATCATCATCATCATCATCATCATCTGCATCTGCATCATTTCTAAAAGCGTTTTAGCGCTGATTTTTCGGGTTGGTAACGAAATCCCGAAAGACAAAATCCCGAACGACAAAATCCCGAACGACAAAATCCCGAACGACAAAATCCCGAAATGACAAAATCCCGAAACGACAAAATCCCGAAATAACAAAATCCCGAAATTACAAAACTAGTTTTTCGGTATTCTCCATCTTCTTGAACATTTTAAAACCACTAGCAAACTTCAATTTAGCCACTAAATTTCTTTTAAAAAAACATTAAAAAAATTTTAGCAGAGCCCTCTCGGTAATATGAGGTTTTTCGCATAGAGGTTTTTTCGCGTATTGGCAGCCTTCGGCTGCGGCAGGGATCATAACCCTCAATCAGCAGAATCCTCACGGTCATGTGAAGTTTTTTGCATACAGGTTTTTCCGCGTATTGGCAGCCTTCGGCTGCGGCAGGGATCAATACCCTCAATCAGCAGAATCCTCACGGGCATGTGAAGTTTTTTGCATACAGGTTTTTCCGCGTATTGACGGCCTTCGGCCGCGGCAGGGATCATAACCCTCAATCAGCAGAATCCTCACGGTCATGTGAAGTTTTTTGCATACAGGTTTTTTCGCGTATAGACGGCCTTCGGCCGCGGCAGGGATCGTAACCCTCAATCAGCAGAATCCTCACGGTCATGTGAAGTTTTTTGCATACAGGTATTTTTGCGTATTGGCGGCCTTCGGCCGCGGCAGGGATCATAACCCTCAATCAGCAGAATCCTCACGGTCATGTGAAGTTTTTTGCATATTGTAGATTATAACCTTCACACAACAAAATTTTCTCGATATTACAACTTTGCTTTTCTGCCATTGTAAAAAAAAGGCAAGTAGGCGCGTACTTCGAATTGGAAAAAATTGTGACTTAAATGTCAATTCTTTATTAATTAAAAATTTTATTTCGTGATTTTCGGGATTTCTCATTTCGGTATTAAAAATTTTTCGGGATTTTGTCGTTTCGGGATTTTGTCGCATCGGGATTTTGTCGTTTCGGGATTTTTAAATTTTTCGGGATTTTGTCGTTTCGGGATTTTGTAATTCGGGATTTTGACTGTCTCCCGATTTTTCATTTCAGTGCAATGAAATATGTACTTCTTCTTTCCGGCCTCCTTCTTCAGTGGTGCAATTTTAGACTTTTATTTTGTTGTTGTTGTTGTTGTTGTCATCGGGGATGGTGACGACGACGACGGTGGTGCTGATATTGTTTTTCTAAAGCCATGCTTGCGCACTTGAGCTCACTAAAATTGAACAAACAAATCGCAAACAAAGTTTTTTTTTTTGCTTTTCAGTCAATGTTTTGCTTGCTTGTTGTTGCAAAATCTTTCCCTTCGCCCAAAAACAAACAAAAAAACCCTCACAGAATTTGGCCCCTTTTTCTCTCTCCAGCAACTTCATTCAAAAATCGTCTGTCCGTTTACTTCTGAAGTTTATTTTTAAATTAATGGTCGATCGGTCGGTCATTCCTCCTCTCATTCCCTTGGAAGTTTGGTGGTTGGATGGTTGGTTGGTTGGATGGTTGGATGGTTGATTAGTGGTTAATGACAGCTGACAGTTAGTTAACTATTATATTGTTGATGTATTGATAGTGATCACTACAGAAAATGTCAGCAGCAGCAGCAGCAGCTACCGGCGGCCTGCAATTTTTCTACCCACATTCTTTAATTGAAAATAAATAAATTTTTGCCAAAATACGAGTATCGAAGTATCGACTCGTCGAATGTTGTGAGAAACTTGAGAATGTTTCCCGTTCGGGGTTCGTTTGAAAAACAAACAAAATTCATTCGAGGTCTGTGTTTCAGAAGTTTGAAGTTTGATGCTCGACTGATGAACGATTATAATCAACGCCGGTTGATGAATGAGTCACGTGTTTATCTAGCCGGTTTTGGTGATTTAATTAAATTTCTTTATAAAAATACTGTGAGTGCATTTATTAAAATTAATGACTGGCATAACAAAAATGTTCATTATCGCATTATTTTCAAAATGACGTGAGTTTTAGCAAAAAAACTCGGATTATTCTTTAATTTTCAAAAGCAAGAATTTTGAAATTTTTATCTCCCTGAAGTCTAAATATTCAAATATTATTATTAAATATTATTAATTTTTGTAAATATTTAAATTTAATATTAAATTAAAAATGGTTTACTCGTATTAATATTTGTAAGTTAGTTAGATTTAATATTTACAAATATTAATAATATTAAAATAGTTAGATTTAATATTTGCAAATATTAATAATAAAATTTGTATTACATAGACTTCTTGGAGAAAAAAAAAATTCAAAATTCTTTCTTTGTAAATCTAAATATTTACCAATATTACAATATTTATTTATTTATCTGTACCTAACTCGCTGATTTCAAAGTTATTGACTCTTCTGTAATAATAATCGACTCTCATGCTACATGCTGATATTCTTCGCGCATTTTTTATTGCATGTAAACAAAAAAATAACCTAAATCACGTAGTACGCGACACGGCGGCGTTGATACCGCATTACCACATAGAATACAACAATTTTTTTTCCATTGAAAAACTGTCGTTGGATAAATCAGACAAATTTTTAGACTGAACAATGGATGGACGACGGACGCACTTGCTGCATATTAAAAATATTTGCATGCTTTTCCGAGAAGAAAAAAAAAATACTCATAAATACTCATAAAAATAACGATTCCGATTCCGAATGCATTGGTATAGCGCTAACAAGAAAATATATATCAGTAACTATATAAAATATTGTATAAATAATAAGAAATTGATAACATGCATTTCATAGTAAAGAGAGAGAGAAAAAAAAAACCATTCAATATAAAAAGAGACCGAAAATGTGATAATTCATGCTAAACGCATAGCCGCCGCTGTTTCTTTGGTATTACGTGCGTTTTTATTGATACGTTTAACATGCTCTGCATAACAATAGCAACAAATAATGTGGCAACAACAATAGGAATAACAATAATTTTCAGTAGCAATAACAGTAACAGTACCTAATGCTAACCATTACAATAGTAATGACAATAACAATAACAATAACAATAACTATTACAATTGATTTTGTCTCTTTTTCTTTTGAATTTTCTTTATAGAGACATTATATTTATACCATAATTTCAATTATAATAATTGCTGTATGGAAAGTATGCATTGAACATATTTTTTTTTAGGGGGAGGAAGTGGGAAGGGGGTCTGGTGCTTTCTAAAATTCTTGTCAACACTTCAAGCAACTTTTTCTACGCACAACGATTTGTTAACAACAATATACATTAACAATCATTCATTCATTCGAGTATTCAAGTATAAACAAGAACAACAAGTAGCAAGAATTTATTTTAAAGTGTCGTCTACAGAGGCTCAATGCAGACGTTGGCTGCCTGTGGCCGCAGCTGTCGCCGAAGTCGTCTCGTCGTCGTCGTCGTCATCGACTACGGCATGCCGCCTCCTCACAGAGTATCAAATGCATTCTAAATTGAGCTTAATTTGTTGCTGTTGTCATTGTTGTTGTTTTCGTTCTTGTTATATTTCTCAGCAGCATTCGTATCTTTCAGAGATCTTTTACGATAATTGAATAAATTTCAAGGTGTTTAATACGTGCAAGAATATCTACAATAGAAATTCTTTTTGCACGTATTTTGCACACTATTTAGTAATTTAAAACCTTTCTGAGAACATTATTTTACCTTAAATTTTATACGTCCAGTTTTTCTCCCTTCGAAATATTTAAAAATTTACATTTTAATTATGTTACAATAAAATTCTATTGATCAACAAAATTGAATTTTTTTAAAAAGCAAAAAAAATTAAAAGAATTTGATCAATAAATTAGATAGAAATTAAGTAGATCTTAACGTAATAAAAGTTTTCTTATTAATTCTTAATTAATTCTTAGTTTAATTCTTATTAAGCTTGATTTTTTCAAGAAATGGCTTTTGTCTTCTATCAAAATAAATGACAATTAAATGCATCTATTTCATTGCAACAACTTAATTTTGCGTTTGCGTGTGTTACGGTTAAATTGATGACATAAGCGCGTAAGAAACCAAACGAAAATAAATGTGTCAGTGTCAAAACAATAAAGCTACAAAACGGCAAACAAAATGTAAAATCAAAATATATAAGATTGTTAACTTACGACCGAATTTAACTGTCGAGCTGCTGTAACTCTCGAAACGATGATAAAAAAGTGGGCGAACGACACGACACCATATTTTTGTAAGTTATGGTGATGCTATGATCAAATAATATACAATATATTATTTATTTATTATATTTATTATATATTCTTTGCTATAATAGTATGGCTTAACTCTGACATCATTGCTTTTCTCACCAAAAGATTTTATATAGGATAGTTCGTCTATTTTTGTTAAGTTGAATTTCCAGGACACGATAAACTGTAGAACAGACCATTAGCCTATATATATTATAAATATTTTATTTTAAACCATTTTAATGAAACCAAATACTCGTAATATTTTTTACGTTAGCATGACATGTCCTAATGTCCTTAGTATAGCATAATGTCCTTATTAAAAAGGTTATTAATGATTAAAGTATACAATAAAAAGAAGATTTTTCCTCTTAAATAAAGAGATAACACCACAATGACACTTCTTAACTTCTTAGCCTTCTTCTTAACTTCTTAACATCCTCCTTCTTCTACAGCTACTCTTAATCAATCAATGAAAAATTTGTGCCATTTTATGGCTCCTGGTTTAACGAACGGTTTATGTCTAAGATAAGAGAAGAGAATTTTTGCTAATCTAATATAGTATAACGAGTTGAGCCTGCAAGTAATCGCAGCTAATATCATCGTATTTCGTTACTTTCATTGCAGTTTAGTTGTTGGTGCTCCCAAATACGATACTTCAGCCTTTCAGCCTGACGTCGAGGAAGGAGGTGCTGTCTTCAAGTGCGGCATGAATGACGGTGACTGCAGCCTGGTGCAAGTCGATTCAACAGGTTGGTGCTATTAAAGTCTTAATTAACAATTTGATAACATCTACTAATTCTACTCACACGTTAAAATTAGTGAGAAAGAAAGGGAGAGAAGGAGAAACTTTTAATGTGTGATGGGTGATGCATAAATCACAAGAAAGTTATAAAACAACTATACAGACATTACATCTTTTAATTATTTGTTTCATTGGGTGGAAAAAGTCATAAAAATTACATCATTCAAATGATCTTGATTTGAGAAAACGGAAAAAATCTGTGGAAAAATCTTAAAAAATCTTACGCTTCGAATCGCTCTGAAAAATTGTATCCTCCATTCTTGAAAGTACTTCATAATGATACTTCATAATGAAGTACCCTTAAAATCGACCTATTTAAGGTGTAATAAATATTGTATATACATACATAGTACAAGTATATAAATAAGTTCACTGTGAAATAAGGCCCAAAAATACTTTTACTTCTGATAAAGATCTCTTAACAACGATCAAGACATTGCTGCTCACTTCATTTCAAAACGACACCATGTCGCACAACGTGATCAGCTGCTCACACGAAAATGACATGATTTCATTTTTTATATTTTATTTTATTTTATTACAACTGTCAATCGGTTGTCGGTGTTTCGTTATCGTTACGTAGCTTCTCGAACTTGGTCTTGCTGTGGGTGGCCATAATGTGTGGCGTGGCGCACTCTCGACGACATTGCGACCACGACGTTATTGCCTTTTCTAGTCATGACAGAATCACGAAAAACTTTCAAGTTTGTATTTCATATTTTACCTTTTCGTTTAATGATTTCTTTATTTGTTAGTTGTATTTTTTTTTCTTTGGTTTTTTTTATCACTTTTTACCGTATAAAGAAAGACATCAAACGAAAAAAAGAAAGACCTTTCAACTTAATTTCTGACTGATTTGAATGCGTTCAATGATCAAGAGACGCTGCTGCCCACTCTTTTGCTTTATAAACCGACTTGAAACTATGAATTTTTATGGTAAAGACCGAACCATTGGTTAATTAACATTAAAAATATTATGATTTTTTGACAGTTAAAAGTTATAAAGGATTTTCATCATACATACATACTAAATATATTGTCCTGGAGATAGTCAAATTTTCTTTTTATTTTAGAAAAAATTTATTGTCCTATTATATTCAAAAGACACATTTTATATTTTTTTGACTCTATAAATTATGACTCTAAGGTTTGATCAGTGATGATTACACAGAGTGTTGCTGTAAACGTGTTAATCTTAACAAATTTTGCTTGTTTGATCATTGAAGCTGGTAAGTGATCAAGCTGGTAAGTGATAGCTGGTACTTGGTAAGATCAAAAATTGCTATTTCCATTTCGTTTGCTTTGGAACGTTGATCAAACGCTCCGAAGCGATAATAGACGAGATAATGCAGAGTCTGTGAGATCATGTATATCTTATCTTATCATCTTGATCCATAACAGAGAAATTATGTCACAAAAGAATCACTAAGAATCACTTTCTTATGGCTTGAAAGTCTTGTTGGAAGGAACTCTTATGGATTTATTTAGCAAATAAAGCAAACCTTCTATTCTCTTCTATTACCTACTTTGTCTATAAAATGTTATTTCCAAAATACTTCCCATAAATTTTCAGTTAGTAACTTTCAATGATGTTGCCCTGGAGAGCCCCGAAAGCAAAAACTGCTGCATTTTTCTTCATGATCATGCCATTATTTTCCAAAAGCCCGGTAATTTTTTTTTTTTTTGCATTTCAAGCCTTCATAAATATTTATTGCTCACCGATCAGAGGCACTTGCATGCCGTCACTCAGTTATTTTCACCAAAACTGTAAATTTGCCGGCTAAATGCTGACTCAACGCATTCAACGCGTTTCGACTATTTCAACGCGCCCAGTTTCAACGTGTCTAACGATCGCCGCGGCGCGCAGGAAAACCGACCGCTTGCCATCGCTGGAGCACCGTGCACCGTGCCACGCCACACAAACGCCTAATAATAATAATTTCCATATTGCCAACAACTGACGGCAACTACTGCACTTTAAAACAACAACAACAACAGCAACAGCGGATTGCGACTAGCTAGATCCTTTGATGCTCTAGCCTTCTTGCAGTACAGAGGCCTGAATGTACATTTACTACGAGTATATTGCTATTTCCTTACGGATTGTTCGCGCCCTGAACCATCGCGTCGCCTCTTTCTTCTCGCTCCTTTCTTCCTTTCCATCCGCCGCGGCCATAACAACGGCCACGGCCAGCGCGGAAATTGTGCACGATTTGCTGCAACGGATGCGCTAATAAAATTATACGCTTCGTGGTGAAGTAATTGATGAAAGCGCGCGTGCGCCGCACCGCCGCATAAAGCGCAAGAGGCAGGGCGCGCAGCGCAACCACATCGACCGCATTTTCTCAAAATGTGAACATAAAATGCGTGGCGAATATTTATGACGAACATCTTGCTAAAGAGATACGCATAGAAAGACAGACAGACAGACAGACAGCCAGACAGACAGCCAGATAGACACCCAAGTACACAAATCGTCCGAACGGAAAGCGGAACGACCGACAATAATCAGACAGATCGAGCAAAGAAAAGCAGAATAGAGCGTTCTGATGGCGTCGCATGCAAATGGTTTTCAGTTTCAACACTTCTACGTACTGATCTTAAGAGCAATGAGGCGGCGGCAACATCGTTGCTGTCAGCCAACAGCCAGCAGCCGCCAGCCGCGCCATCCCATAAAGTGCAACAACATGAGTTGCTGTCAAAAACACTATAAATATGCAAATGTTTGGGGCTCCAGCGAATAAACAAACACCTCGTCCTGCCGTTGCCGTCATCTTTACTCGTCACTCGTAGATGCGCGGCCGTGCAGAAGAATCGCGAAGCCGCCGCGGCCGCACTTTAGAGGCATTTGCGGCACGCCTCACGACAAAAGTGTTAACATTGTCTGCTATAAGAGCGCTCGCTGGCTGGCTTAAGTTTGCTAAAAGAGCTCTAACTGAGCGAAGAGCCTTAATTAAAAACATTAAACCTGGTATTATCACAATGAGTTTGTGATTTCCACTAACTGATGATTACGATGATCATGGACTTCTGCAGTTTTGCCTGTCAAAGTGACTAAAAGTGACCATAATGCAAAAAAAGAATTATGGAAAAAGCAGATGGCATTTCCGCAAAAATCTGCATTTGTCAATTCATCATTTTTTACTGGCATCGAACGACGGACGACGGTCACTTGTTCTAACCATCCTCGCTCTAAGCCTTTCGACAATTTAAGTACGAGTATTTAAGCAAGTGACGACGTCGCAACGTCGCTATTATCGTTGATCAGGCAGCTCTCGAGCGTCTTGTCGACTGTGTCTCCTGTTACTGCTGCTGCCGCTGCTGGAAACTTGTGCACGATGTTGTCATCGTTTTTAATGCTAATTTAAGCAGTCGGCTCACGTTGTCTGCCTGCCTGCGTGCATTTTTGAAAACGTGTTCGCCGCGCACTTGACGTTAACGTAAGCGCCTGGCAATTGATCACCGCTTTGGCTTGACGGCGATTACTGAGGAGTATTTTTGGAAATTATTACGCATTGACCGCCATACATGGCTGAAACTATTTATAACTTGGCTATTTAAGACTTATAGAGGCATTTGAAAAGAATAAAAATTACAAAACGGAATATTACGACTGTATTTTGAAGGAAGTGCTTAAAGAGAACACATAAAATCTTCACCCCCTCTATTTTACACTTTCTCTCATTTGTCAGCGTTTCTTCTCAAAGAGTAGGTATTCGCTTTTTATTGGTTGGCCTTCACTCACTTCTCTCTGGCTGAGTTTGTCCGCTGCCAAGAGATGTCTAAAGCACTTTTCAGCAAAGCCCTTGACATTTTCTCACTTTAACTTCTTATACTCGTGTTCCATAATTTTGTATGCATAAGTCTGTCTGACTGTTCTATTTATCTGTATAAATTTTTCATCAGAGATTAACATCCCTGATTTTTTCGGTCTAATATTTTCTCAACAATCTAAACTGATCGAACTGTATGTAAATTGCTCTAAATCTGATCTAAAGCGTTTAGTTTATTTACGTATATTAATTTCTTACTTCATTTCCGCTCGAATAAAACGAAATCTTTTTGTCTTTTTTTTAAAAAAAAGGTACTAACAAGTGTTTTGTACGACTTAAAGGTATGCTGCGCTCTATATAAATCTTTAGCCAACAGAAAAACAAATAAGATATTCTTTCTCTAAAGTATGGAAATAGTTTGTGTAGCACTCGAGATACAAAAATTGTAAATACAATGCATTTGTGTAATTTTGATAATTCAAATATTTTACACTGTGTATGTTACATACGGTTACATACATTTATACATATGCAATGTAGTATGTCAATGTGTTTGTATATTCAATAATTTTTATGAATTTCTGCAGTTTTAAGACTTTCTTCTCTACAAAAACTTCAAAGAAAGTCTCGTACATACATATGTACGAGTACGTACAAGAGCTAAAGCAAACCGCAAAGATTTTTATTGTATTTTGGGAGCATTTTCTTTTCCTTTTTATGATTTCTAGGGACAGTAAGAGAAATTCTATGTAGAGTTTCTTTTGAAGTGTTTCCATTTTTTTATATTTTTTTTTGCTTTTTGTTTTTATTTTATTCTTTGTTGTAGTTGCAGCACTCAAAGTAATAAATTAATAACTTCCGCATTAAAGCGTATCGCGTTGAACACAACAACTTTACTGCCCTTCTGACGCGGCTACTTAAAAAAAACTTAAAAAAAAACTAAAAAAAACTTATCCATAAATAAGTACGATTTATACTTTGCTTTGTTTTTGATTGTCATACACTTTTTTTGTTTTTTTTTTTTGTTGCAATTAAGCCAAAAATATTTTATGCTTCACCAGTTTGCTTTTCACCACAAAAGAGCACAATGCAGACACGTAGAAAAATATTATCATTTAACTAATTTTAATCGTTTTTTTTCCTTTTTGTGCTGCTAACTTTCTTCTTCTTTCTACTTGGCGCTTTGTAGGTAATCGACGCAACACTTTGGGCGACGTTATCGAAAGGAAGTCGAAGCAATGGCTGGGCGCTACGGTGGCAACGAGTCGCGACAACGATTTAATTGTGGTGAGTATTTGTTTGAAATTTCCGTTACACTTTCTGACTGAACTTCACCTGCCCGCCCGGGCAAACCGTGCCGGCCAGCGTTGCTATTCATTCGTTATTTTCCCAACAAACAAAAAAAAAACGGAAATAGAGATGTTTGGCTTTGACGATGAGCACACCATAGCCGCCGGTAGTCAATCGTTGTTGCTATTCACTCGAAATACTCTTCTCTACTCGCCAAAATGTTGGAAAGGAAACATTTCTGGCTTGGAGCATTGTGAAAGACAGAACAGACAGGCTCGTTGCTCATGTTACTGATAGATTAAGCAGAATTGCGCCCATTGTCGGTGGTGGTGATGTTGATGTTACTGTTGTTGTTGTTGTTGTTACTGAAAACGATATGCCCGTAAGGGTTAAGATTAACTACTTCAATGTTCGTTTAACAAGCCTGTCTGTCAACTCGAGCATTATATATTTACCTCTTTTAAACTTGACGTCCGTTCGTTCACTTTTGAACTTGAAATGGTTTTCTTCTCTATTTCTCAGGCCGGTTAATGAAATGGTAATGATGTTGATGATGATGTAATGATGACAGAAATTTACTTTTTGTAAACCTCAGTTACGCATATTTCTTGATTTTTTTTTAAATCATAATTTTACACTTTCACATTGGAAAGCCTTTTCCAACTTAACCGCCAAATTCCCCTCCCCTTCATTTTCAAACATTTAGAAAATCAGCAAATCGCTGAGCGATTGATTAATGGAAGCGTGAACAGGTCATCGACGTTCATAAACCACCAAAATATGTAATAAAAGAAATGATTAAAAGAAAAACTACATAGTGACCACTCCGTAAGTATCAAATGAACAAACATATTGATTCAGGCTTCGGCTTTGGTCTACTCATGAAGTACACACCAGTCCATACATACGCGGAGGATACAAACCATCATCGCATCGCTTCGCCGCAAAAACATGGACGGCTCTGCTTTGCCCGCCACAAAATCGCAAAAGCGAAACAACGCGTCCGTGGTCAAATCGCCAGCATGTGTTTGTGGTGTTTACACAAACTTTCGCTTTCGACCGAGGTTGCGACGAATAATGTCTTCCTTTCAATTTCGTTGACTTCGTTGCCTTTACGATTTGGTTTACGATTTATTCTAGTTTAGTCTAGTTTAGTTCAGGTTATGGCGTTACCTGTTAAATTGAATATGAGTTTCCACCCGCGAAAAAGAAAAAGAAGGAGCCGCCAACACCTACATTCGGTCGTTACGTTCATCACATCATTATTATGCGTTTTAAGGTCCAATCAATTCCAAAATAAACAGCTATAAATTTAACTAATCCCGCTAAGGAAATTAAGTAATTAAGTAATACCATATAAATTTTAATTAAACAATTTCAAAATCAATTTCAAATCAGGACAGGACAACCATATATGTTCTAGGATTTCTTATAGTCCATAACAACAAATTTTGTAGCTCTTTAACGACCGACTGTACCGGTTCTCTAGTAAATATTTGTTTTGTAGGTTTAATTTTCATTAAGAATTAAATTAGACACAACTCTTGATCGTCTCGCTAGATTAAGGCGTGTCACTAAACCTACCCACACACACACGACTAAATAATAATCGACCAACTTAAGTTTTTTGTTGGGCTTTTCCGACGACGTTGTTCTAAATGAAATCGTTTCTTTTATAACCACGACTAAACACAATAGCTTTTAAATTGTGATGGCGGCTTGTTTAGTTCAGTTCAGCAGGAAATGGTAACCAAAAGATATAGCAATATTGTACACACACGCTTAACTTAACTTGCTCAACTTTTGCAGACTTTGCCAATCAATTAAATTCGCTCTTAAGTGGTTTTTGACTTTCATTCTTGCCTTGTTAACGTTAATCTTGATAGCGATTTCTGGGGATGGTTCTCTTTTTTTATGCTTAGCTTTGATACGTACCCTGAATGTACCTACTCGTACCACAAATATTTTATTTTATCATAATTTATTAGTTCATGAGACCTTCAAAGTTTTTATGGCACACTGTAAATTGTTTTTCACTTTTCTTTCTCACTCTGTTTGCGTTCTTCCCAACTTTTTACTGTTGCATAAAAGTAGGTTAGTGTGACCCTCAACATGTGACATACATACTTGTACATATATACTGGTATAAGTTTGTACGTACATGCATACTTGCATTTGGGTAGGTCGGCCGACACATGCTGGGCGCATGCACGAAAGAGCCTGAATCGTCTGCATTTTTTTTATTCATTCCTTTAGGCCTGCGTGAGTTCTTCTTGTGAGCCGAAAGTAAACCGATTAAACGTCATTAATCTTTATTAGTTCCGGATATTTCACACCATTTTCATTCTCCAAAAGCACTTGGAAAGCATAGCTTTAACACAACAACAACATACAACATCGTTTACAAAAACGTAACATCATTCACAACAACGTAACGTCGCGACGTTCAAAACAGCATCTACTTCAACTGTCACACTAATTGACATTTTTGTCAAGCCGTGTGCCTTTAAAAGCGCTGCTGCTAAAATTAATCTCAGCTGATCGACTCAGCTCAGCTCTTTAAGCGAATGCTTCTTAAATCTACGATACGATAATAAAAACTTTTCTTAGTGATAAGCTTTAAGTGTTACTATTATTAATTAAGAATAAAACATTATTGAAAGTTATACAAAGCAAGTCGCCGTCTGGGCAGACAGACAGACAGACATTTACCATGTTATTGTAATAACACACAAATCACACAATCACGTAACTGACGACGATTGGCGCAATAACGTGCCGCAGAAACTTGACGCCAGAGATCCTTCGTTCGTTCAATACGATAGTCCAACTGACCAAACTGATTACGCCTTCTTTGAAGGAGAGGCACACACAGTACCGTCTACAAACACTTTCTGCATTATTGAATACCGAGGGGACATTATAAACGTGAAAACGTACAGGTTTAGCATTGTTAGATTAAAAATTAGCTTGACTAATTTGACATTTTAACGTATTATGAAAAAGGAAGGAATTTTTAAGGCGTTTAGTTCAGTAAACTGCAAAAAATATGTACGTTTAGCAACATTTAGCAACATTTAGCAACCTTTAGCAACCTTTAGCAAAGCAACAATAATAATTATGTACTTCTACGGTTGTTATGCCAAAAACTATAAACACATGATTGACATGGATTCTTGTCCTCGATGTAACCAATAAGTTACCATTTACTGTAGTGCCCTACCTTTTTTCAGAGCATGTACGACATATGTATGTATGTACATCTCTCTTTAAATAAAACTATGCAGCGTATGTATGTATATAGTACATTGATATTCCACAATCTTTAATATTAATCGATTACCTCACATTGTATTGTCAATCAGTGCATCAATCGTATCGATGCTACAAACGGGTTTCAACGCAAACTGTCAACAATAAACCGCAAGCTTGTATGCATGGCTGTCGATGTGTCGATGTGTCGGTCGGTCGATCGGTCGGTCGGTCTATCTTTAAGTCTTCCAAAACGAGTCGAGAAAGCATGTCGACGAAAGCAAGAAAAACAAAAAAAAAACTCAAAGTCACGTCGTATGCATTGCATACTTGCTGCAAGCTATTGCTATCAAAGACGCCAGTTCGACCGAAGCAACCGATTTACGGCGGTAGCGAACACATCAAGTTGACAATTCTGGCGACGCGACGTGTATAAAAGACAAACGTGTCCATGGGAACGTTTAGTATGGTATTACTTCATGCCTTACCATTAAAATTATGATGATGAAAATAGCAACACAAATCCCACAGGATGGCCACACACGCACACATACACACACACACACACTTATTACACTCGAACTCACAGTGAGATCGATTTTATTATATGTACTTGCAGCCAAGTAACAACAACAACAACAACGAGTAAAAACTATCGAAAGGTTCGCACTAATTTTCATTGCAAAATATCATTGGTTTTTAATGTTCTCCGAAACAAACAAATGGACGACCACCAACGAACATAATCATCGACACGATCAACATGAACCAGACCGAACGTTATACCTTCTGTATGTTTCTCTCTGTTTCTCTTCTTATGGTTGTATAAAATGTTACTACCAAATATTGTCTTATCGGTGAACGTATTGACTTCTTGACTCTCGGTTTAAGCCACAACCATGACATGCTATTCTGCATGCCCCGCATTCGCTCGATTGGCCAGTCGCCCGATCACCAACAGAATCGCTAACCAAATTGCTCAGATTGGCTGAAAATAGTGGAATGAATATACATATGTACGTATCTTTCGATTGTCTCACAGATGGCACAGACATAGCCCACGACGACGCCCACCTCGCCCACTTAAATGCCGCCGCCTTAACAGCACAATTTTCGGGTTTAGATAGTAACCTGAGGAGCGCACCATTTAGTGCGCTTCAAACACATTTGCGTTTGTGGCAACGGGGCAGTGTGACCGCAAATGGGTACAAAGTGCAATGGATCAAAATCGATGCATTGTAGCAAAAACATCGATTTTGACAAGATTGATGAAGTAGAGACCACTTTAGTGTAACCTCATTTAAAGATAATGGACATATTAACAACTCTAGCCTTTATCAAGTTTTACTTTTAAGGAACTGAAAGGGACTAAGTATTTACCATAGCAAGTATAGATATAGATACCTTCATCCATATATGTATATTGATTTTGCCTTTAGTCTTTCTTTCTTTCTGCCTGTTACAGTCTTCACTCCAAGTAGCTCCAAAAAATCTACTCCAAAACATTTATAAGTTTAACCTAAAAAAAGTATTGAATTTTATTGTTGATCTGATCCGTTAATGTTACTCTTTTACTCGTATTATTATTATTATTTATCATCATCATCATCATCATCTCCGATAAATACAGCAGCGTCTGTGAAACGATCTGTATTTCAACGTTGAAGCAACCTTCTGGACCAAATCTTTTTTTGGCCTTATGTCGGCTAAAATCGCTTTTCGCATCTTCACTTTTATGATTTCAGAAACAATGCGCTGAGGTTTGTGCTTTTAATTTTATAGATCTTAACTTGTTTTCTTGGTTTTTACTTTTTTTTTGGTTTTGTTTGGTTTTGTTTTGTGTTGGCAACTTTCTTACTGGCGACAGTCAGTCAGTCAGTCAGTCAGTCAGTCAGTCAGTATTGACTGTGAGCGATACTCGATACTCTGGAAAAGCAAAAAAAAAAATCCTTGTCCGTCGGTACGTTTTTGTATGAACGAGTAGAAAACGACGGCCGAAGTTTATGCTTATAGCATAAACCATTCAGACCAAAAATGGTCAATATGACTTGTTTCGGCATGGCCGCGAGAATAATTTTGCTCGTCCTCTGCATGTCTGTCCAAGTTATCCTTCCTTACTTTGAGCGCACTAAAGAAGTTCTTTCTGTCTGTCTGTCTGTCTGTCTGTCGGCAAATTAGTGATGGAAAAAATCGGTTTTGCTAAGTTAAAGAAAACTTTAGCCGAGTTCTATTGTCTGAGTTTTAACCGGTAGACCGTTTATAGTTTCGTATTTTTTTAAAACCACGACTTTCAGTATTTTAGTATTTCTTTTGTATTTTATCTTTCTGTTTTTTGTTATTGTTAATGTCATTTCTTTTGTTCTCTCGGGCGAATCTTTTGTGTGCACCAAATAAACTGTGCGAGCGATTTCTTGGTTGGTTGGTTTGAGTTTTTCTCCTCTTCTTCTTCTTCTTCTTCTTCTCCTTCTTAAAGTATTCATTCGTGATCGTCTAGTAGTGAGCGTCATCATCAACTCGTCAGCTCTGTCAGCGCCGATTTGTTTGTGAATCCGTTTTGAGTTTACCGCAGAACTGCTTCATAACTCACCTGATAACTCAACTGATGAGATCATACTCGTACTAAATGACACTGCATCGACTTCAGGTTCGAGTTTCCTTAACATTGATAATGTCTGTGTCAACTCAATTTAGTTAGTCTATAATGTTTCGTAGGCAAGTTTTTTACATATTTTTTAAGATCCATTAATTTCGATATCTTCAATATCCATTAGCATATTGATCCTAACGTCTTTATGATGGCTGCAGAAAAGTGGTTCCGCTTCCATTACCATCATTAACCACGTCATTGTTTTCCAGCCAAGAATGATGGAAATATCGTTTTTAATACGTTTCGAGTCAGGTTACCTAAAATCAAATGAAGTGAATGCAAGTATAATGAAAGGATCGAGCATATTGTTATTAAAAAAAAATTTGGTAATTGCTTTTCCGTTTTTAATACCATAAATTGAAAATGGAAAAGTTCGATGGAGGAAGAGTTGTCCATCAGTAACAAGGTCTTAGCGAGGTCTTAGCTAAAAGGTATTAAATGCAAGTAATGTTTTTTTTCGTTGTACGTTTTTTTTCGTTTTACGTTTTTTTCGTTTTACGTTTTTTTCGTTTTACGTTTTTTTCATAAAGCATTTACGAGTATCCAAATACTCTTAGGGATTATACAATATAATTTTTCCGGCCTTCAGTGAGCAAGAAATCTTGCTAGTTTTTCCATCTACGTGGATTGTCATTGTCGTGTTCAGGTGCGCTCCTTGCATGCTTTGGCTCTTCGGTCTCTGGAAATATCTGACCAAATCTTTAACCATAACATATTCAGAAACAACAACAGCAACGACAACCGAAGACGACAACAACAAAACTGTTTTAAAATACACATTTAAAAGAAATTATTGTTGTTGTTGTTGCTGTTGTTGGGGCGATTGACCATGTTTGGCAAAGTCAATGCGTTAAGTTTGTCGTATCTCCGCATCGCTTGTATAAATTTGTTAAAATAATTCCAAGCATTATTTGCCACACCGTAAGCGTTCGGCAAAAATATGGTTGGTGTTCGCGGATGAGGCGATGAGGCTGAAGCTAAGGCAGGCTGAGGATCGTCGGTATAGAGTGCGGTTGAAGGATGAGGTTGGAGGATGAAGTTGGAAGCTGAGGATGAGGCTGAGGCTGACGCTGACGCTGAGTTTGATGCTAAAGATGAAGATGAGATGCCGCAAACGTTGCACGTTGGACACGTTAACGTATTGACCGTGTGTTTAGCATTGTCGTAAAGGCCTTATAAGTCCGCACATAAAAGCCATTGTTTGTTTGCCATGGCTGCGTCTTAAGCGAGTTTTATTTTGACTGACTTTCGGATGGTTTTATTGTTTTTTAAATATTTATCGATTGCATAATTTACATTTTATTTTATTCTTTTATACATATTTCATTCTTTTGTTTATTTGTTTGTTTCTACTTTGCAGGCTTGTGCTCCGCGCTTCATTTTCCATTCGATGACTCCGTCGAAAATTCTGCGTTATGAACCAGTTGGAACGTGTTTCACCTCCAGGAATTTCACGCAATTCAATGAGGTTTCGCCGTGTCGTACAAGTAAGTAAAAAAGCCATTTTTTTTCACTCCTTTTCATTTTATGGTATTTTATTGTATTTTATTAAGCGCGGCTTAAGCCGCCTCCTGGGGCCTAAGCGACCAACCTGAATTATTTATAGTGTAGCCGGAAATTTAAGCCAGAAACTCGAGCCCGGCGAGCTTTTTTGTTATTGTTTTTGACAGTTATTAATGTCAAATGTGTGAAAAGAAACATAAATTTCAGGATGAAGAAAAGTGATTTAAGAAGGTTGCGCCGCACGTCAACCAAAGAATACTCAAAGATTACTAAAAAATTGCCGAAACGAAAAGTTGGGCGAAACAAAAACCAAGAAAAATTATGGCTGCCGCTATTTTTGAATTTAGTAGTTTAAAAAACAATTGTTCTTAAAAGGTTAAAAAAGCAGGCGGCCTCTTCGCATAATATTCTCTGTCTTTCTTTCTTTCTTTCTTTCTCTACAAATTCGTTTCCGATATGCTTAATTTTCAGCAAAAGTTCAAAAGTTCAAAACTATTTTTCGTTAGTAGAGAAATTTAAAATCAAAACTCTGAATTTAATAAGAAACTATTTAAGGTCGTCGCGACGATAAGATCTTTAAGTAGGTACTACAAGGCTGTATTGTTGCCTTTTATGATTGTTGTCAATGTTGGTTTTTGTTTTTGTTGTTGTTGTTGTTGTTGTTATTGCCCCTTTTATAAATCACACCATTCGAATAAAATGCAAGCGTTCGGGAATCCTTTCAACATCCCAAACAACTTCAATAAAATCAACAATAACAACAACAACAACAACAACAACAACAACAACAACAACAACAACAACAACAACAACGACAGTGTGTCCAACGTCAAGTACGCAACCCAATATTTCTACAGTGTCAAATGTCACACGACTATAAAAACAACCACAACAACAACAACAACAACAACAACAAGTATTATTTCGAGTCGCATGCTACCGAAAAAATAGACGGAGTAGTCTCGGCTTTTTTCCCCCCGGCATTCTTGTGCGGTTGCCCCTTCAGCACGGCTTGTATACATTTCATTCCAGAATCTGTTTAAGGGCAGGTACGTGTGTGCGAGTGTGTGCGTGCGTGCGTGTGTGTGAAACTGCTTGCAACTTGTGCTCAACCGACCATTTCACACCCATACAATCAACACTCAACACTTTATAACTTTAGGGGCCAACGTAGGAAATGGTCTTCTATTTGCCTTTGCATAATTGCATTGTGGTTGTTGTTGTTGTTGTTGTTGATGTTGTTGTTGTTGCAGCTGTTTTGTTGGATTTTTTGTTATATTCAAGTCAGACGTTTTTATTTAGTTGTCGATGTTATTTTTAGTCTCCAAAGTCTCCATCATTTTATGCGGTTATTCGTGCGTACGAGTAAGTTTTTCACCTCTAGCGCTTGAGTTTCCTGCGCCGCAAACGGACTGCACTCCGCGTCAATCACGCGACGCGCTGCGTTTCTGCGTTTTTCTGGGAGGGTTCCTAAAATAACTTCATGCCGCCGCCGCCGGCTTAGTTGTTACGCGTCGGTTGCAAAGTATTTTTAGTCTGCTTTCAGTGTGAATAATTTTAAATTGTTGAGATGAAAATTACTCCTAACATCTGGAAGACACCAACGGTTTCTCATACTCGATTAATAAAACGAATGAATCCATCAAAAGTTTACATACATCCATCTATACATCCATCCGTCAAGAGTTTACAGCGTGACACGAGCGCGAATGCAACCAGATTGCAAAACTTGCAATACTTTGCAATAATCGTCGTAGTAGAAGTTGACCTAAAGATTTTTGAACTTATGTACTTTAATTTTTCATTGTGTATTATTATGAACAAAGATAATTTCGATTTAGTTATGAATTACTAAAAGTTTTAAGAAAGTATTTGAAGCGTATAATTGTTATGCACCACCACCAAAGGCAGAATTTATGCCTCAAAATTCGGCAACATTTAATTTTTTGCACTTCATGCAAAATGTTTTAATGAATAAAAAAAACGTGCAGGTACACACTTTGGTATAATTTAAAAATTAAATTTCTATATAAAAAAAGTAGGTTGTCGAAAGTAATTTACAACAAACTCAGAAAAAGTTTCTGGGAAAAAAAAAACATTAGTAATTCAGCAGCATGACAGAAACCCAAAATGCACAAACAGAACGTGCATGCGTTGCATCAGGAACGACAATCGAAGCATCAACGTACGTTAGCCGACGAACGTCCGTCAACGCAGTCCAAAGCAAGGACCACGACGCTCCTTAAAAGGATACACGAAGCGCGTTTCAGCGGAGACTAACTCCTTTTAAGGATAATTGCACTCCAAAGAATTAAAACATTTAAAAGCGAAGATCGTCACCATTCATGCAGAAGGGCAGATCGAGTGTGAGAGAGGAAAGAGAGAGAGGAAGAGAAGGAGGAAAAGGTTGAAGCAATCGCCGATGATGATGATCGAGCGGGGGAAAAAGTAAAATACAACCGTCCATTCGTCCGTCCGTCTTCTGCTGCTCTGCGACATTCGATTTTACGACATTGCTCTTGGAAAAATACCCACAGAAGGAACAACAGCAACAACAACAACAACAAGTAACCATTGTCGCAATCCTCAGATCGTGCGCCAGATCAATTGAACGATAACAATTTGTCTCCGAAGTGTTTCAATTTTAACGTACGTATGTTTGTAATAAGACGAAAACGGATAGATCGACAAGCAAACAAACAAAAAGAGAGAGACACACACACACACACACACACACACACACACAAACTGGCTGACAAATAAAGCCAATGGTCAATGAGACAAACAGATAGACATTGCGCTCAAGCAAATGCGCAATGGACTGGCTGAAATGTCACTGGACTGGCTGGTGGTGGGCTAAATGAAACGGCTACAATGTGGCTGTTGTTGTTGCTGATGAGGCCACTGCTGCGCTGCTGCTATTATTGTTGTTGTTGTCATCGTCATCGTCATCGTCGTTGGCCAGTGGCATGCATGAGGCATGTTAAATCCAATGTTTGCCAACGCAATAACGTAACATAACGTACGCGTACGTATGACGTATGACGTATGACGTATGGTTAGGCAGAGATGTCCGCGACGCAGCTATTGTGATAAGCGTGTTGATGGCGGTGGTGAAGGTGGTGGTGCTTTGTATGACTTAGGTACCAATTTTTTTTTTTTGTTGCAGTACCAAAGTTCTTGTGGACAACAACAACAACAACAACAACAATACTGAGCTACTGTTGACAGGTAGTATTCATCCGTATACCTTTGCCTTTGCCTTTGCCTTCGTCGATGCTTCGATTTGCGCTGGAGAATGAAAAAGTGTATTTAATAAAATCGCGCCGTATAGAATTTCAATTAGATTGTTTTCCTTCTTTGCTGCTGCTGTTGGTTATTGTTGGTTGTTGTTGTTTGTTTGTTATTTGTTGGTGTTTTTTTTTGTTAATTTTGTTCACATTGCTCACAATGGAACAATTTTTGTTGCAACGATTAGCTTGGTATGCGTTGCGTCAAATTGGTATTTATTGGTTTTAGTAACATTGGCATTCGTTGACATTCGTTTGTTGTTGTTGTTTTTGTTCCTTAACTTTTCTTTCGCGACATTATGACAATCTACAGAAGCAATTTTTCTTGCAAGAAATGCAAGAATTTACCTGCCAGAGTAGATGCTGAGGTGATGAAAAGAACTGTAGAGGACTGCATTGACGTATAGATTGAATGGACGGGCGTCGACTTGAGCTAATTTCTTGATGGCGGCAGTAGCAAAAATTAAATTGAATAGAAACACAAAGTATTCAGTTTAGCAGACTGTTTAGATTCTTTCGTTACTATGAAGTTTATTCTTCGATCAATTTTTTCTCCAACAATTACTTACATATGATATGTTCACTTCTATTTTATATGATAATTTTATCTGATTTTATATGATAACTTCTATTACTTTACTCACAGGTTTTTGGGGCTATCATAGACAGGGTTCCTGTCAGGCTGGTTTCAGTGCAGCAGCCAGTAAAGTAAGTACATACTCACCTATCCTTTGCTTTGAAACGAAAATTCTGTTGATTACGTCAGTTGGCATGGCTTGTGGTGAAATCGCCAACCTCGCATACCTCGCTATACGGCCGCTCTTTAGACGGTATTTTGCTATAAAGGCCTTTTCTAATTATGGCTAGTTTTGGATTTACCTTCCTATTGCTTTATTATGCGGCCAAAAAATGCTTTACTGTTACCGATCTTCTGTTTATAAATAATTAATTCGTTATAAGGCTTTTCGTTTTATGGCCAACTTTTCCGGAACGTTTCTAGGCCGTAAAGCGAGGTATGAGTGTACCCGTTTTTAGTTCATTCATTTCTGAATTTATGTTGAAATTTTCGCGAGAGAAACCGAAAAAAGGAAAAACAGCTTGTAACAGTTCTTGCTTGTAAAAAATAATTAACTTTTAGTTTACAGTGTACAGAGACCTTTTTCACATCGTATAAATTATGTGGTGGGCGTAGCGTTGTTTCAATTTTCGAAATTAAACTTTCGAAATTGAAAAAAGCTAATTTTTTTCTTTAAAATTACAAATCTTACATAGCAACCAAAAATGTATTGCTTTAAATTGAAAAATAATTGCTACGACAATTAATGGCCAGAATCATATTAATATTAAATAATATATTAATTTAATATAAACATAATCTAAAAATCAAAAAATTTATCTGCTTCTTATTTTTCTTCCATTTCTTAGGGTGGTGATCGTTTGTATATTGGTGCTCCTGGCAGTTGGTATTGGCAAGGTAAGTTGACAGCTTCGATTTAAATCGTCGCACATAAATTATTCTTTTGTGTTTGTAAAACAATTATTATTTGAAAGAAATGTATACTATGTATGTATGTATGTATGACCCTCTGTATGTAGTTAGAAATTCCTTTCCACACCTTCCTTCTCGTCCACAATCCCAACCAATCCATTCGTCCCAAAGTATGTATGTATGTATGTATTGTATTTAGTGAAACTCTTGAAAACTCAAAGTATTTTTAGTTAAATGTGGAATGTTTATTGCTGTCATATGTTTGGAAAATTATTTTTACATTTGTTCCTATTACGACTTGATTTCGTCTTTCAGAAATGTTTGTGCGCCACTTTGTTTTTCTTATTTGGCATCAACCAGTCGATAAATATTAGGTTATACTAAATTTTCTTTAAAAAAGATTCCTGTGTTTCCTTCTTACATTATAGACTCTTCACTATTATGTGTACTTAATACTATATACGTTCTTGTTGCCGCATTTGTTGTATAGTATGTATAACATCATAAATATTACTCGTATACTCGTTACTCGTATCAAATCTATTCATGGAATATCTTTGAATAAAAGCGTTTTTTCGTTTGTCGCCAGAGATCATGTCACGAGAGCGTCAATTAAATAACGCCAAAATAAGAAAAGAGAGTAAGACGTCAAACAGACAAGAGTGAATTTGTTTTGTGATAACTTAAGTAAGTCAACCGAGTAGTCGAATTTGTTCTATGGTTGGGGGGGGGGAGAGGTAGAAGAAATAATCCTTGCAAAGCGATTTGTTGGTTATTTAGATTATACATATTTTCTTTCTAAAATCTGAAATAATCATTCAATCAATGATTAAATCAATGATAATGTATTGTAATGCGATATCTCGATAACTAAAATTTTGCTAAACATTATTTTCAACACTATGAAATGCGAGTCGAACATTGATTGCCATTCTTTTGTTTCTCTAGTTTTTTTCTAAAGTCGTCCGTCCGTTCGTTTCTAAACGAGAAGAATCTAGCTCTGGCGCGTCACTAAATATGGACCGTTTTAACTGAACAGATAGATCGTGATGCATGAATTAATTTTGTCACGAAAAAAAGCAACATGAAAAGTAATATGTACTAATAAAAATCTATCAAAATAAACATAATTACACTCTTTGAAAATTTTTTTTTCAATTTATTAAATAAAAATTTAAAAATAAAATAAAAATACTACAGTCTTGGAAAGAGACATTAGCCCGAACGTATCACTCACGTATAGTAATATTTTTTGTAAAATTTTGTGCACCATTTGAGTCGATGGATGTTTCTGTTAATAAATTTTTATCGTATTTATGTATGTAAGAGAATTTCGTATTTTTTAAGTAAATATTTTTTACATTATTTAATTGTCTAAATTGAAAAATTCCTAATTGTTTTTAATAATCCTTCTTTTTCTCGTTTTCCACCTGATTTTCGGCTTTTCTGAAATATTCTGAAATTTTATGCATAACTAATAATAAATTGTGTGCGGAATTGTATTGCTCTATTGCGTTATCCTTCCTACCACCAATCAACAAAACCACTACAACCGCCGCCCGCTCCTACACGACCTTACATTTGTTATAACGAATATAAAAAAAACCAACCTAAAAAATTATTTCTACAAAATATTAAATGAATGAATTCTGGAAATGGCAAACAAAAACTTAAACATTCAAATTCAGGACAAGCCTACTCGGTATGGCCACACACAAGATTTTTATATAAGCCGCCAAATTATCAACCTTTTGGCACCGGAGGTAATTGCTAATTGCTCTTGGCAACACTTTTGCAAGTTAAAAGCCTAGCAGGATTTTCAAAATTTTACAAAGTTTCATTTCTCTTCAAATTACTCATTCGCATTATTTCTTAGTTGAAAACATTCTCGATATTCGATTAATCAACTGATCTGGTGAATTGCACTTTAAAACTCATTAAAGAAAAATTTTTAGGCATTTTGTAATAGAAGAAAAACTATTTTTTAATTGGCTTTTCATAAATAATCATGACAAATATAAACTAATTAATTTGCTGCATAAAATACTACGAAGGCATGTAAAGCAAAAGGTTCGTCGCTTATTATCGAACGAATTTCGTAAGCAAATTTCATAAAAGGTTTCTGTATTAATAACTCGTAATTTTTCTAACGTTTTTTTAGATTTTAATTTCAATTTTTATTCGAATTTATTCGACAGCAAATTATATTATCTAATTCTGTCTCTCAAGCCCGAAATGCAAAACGATGGCACAAATGTTAAATATGAAATTATGTATATGAAAAAAAAAAAATTAAAATGAGACTAAAATCGTCTAAAAATAGCTAAAAAAAAATTAGCTAAAATTTTTTCCTTCATTTTATACTAATCCTTTATTAGGAAGGAAATTAAGCTTAATGTGAAAGTATGTTATCGGTAAATTTAGAATTCACGGAATTAGAATTTGCTGCTTAACACTGTCTCATACTTATGTTGCTTATGTTGCCTTCGTAATGAATCCACCACTGCCACATTTGGTTGTTGCCGCTGCTATCAGCTTAATATAGTCACGAACCGTGGCACTAAAATAATTATGTTAATGTGAACAGACTTGAAGCTGATTTCACATCGCTAACTATTGACAACAGATTTTTTATTAAGGTTACATAGATTAATTGTTTTTAAACAAATTTTCAGCCATCATTTTCTAAAGGCCTTTTTTATAATTAACAAAATTTAATCCATAGTAATTTGCTGTGAATTCAGATTTAAGGTAATCCTGTCAATTAGTTATACTTTATCCATTTTTTAATAGATTCTAAGTACGGTAGAAAAACGATATGAATTCAAACATCTTACAGAATAGATTACAAGAATTCTACATAATACAATAAGAATGCCAATGCCATCATCCACTTTTAAAGCCGTCACAAAAACGGAATCTTATTTCACTTAAATAGAGCCTCATATGACTAAATAAAAAGTGCACTATAACTTAAACTTAAAATGTCGCAGAAACTCTAACCTCCAATAATGAAATCAGTACAGGACAGGAATTACATAACTTTGGATACAAAAAATTTAGACATTTTACTTATAAGACATTCAAAAAGGGCATTTTAGGGTTATTTTTGTATATTGACTAATAAAATATGTACTTGTATTATAATGAAATGTGGGTCCTTTTCGTACTTGACAAATGGAATTTTAGATATTTCGTATAAATCAAATTGTAGGAATTTCGATTACAAATTCTCAAAAACATATATACCTAATTCATCAAGAGTAATCAGCAAAGTTATAACTGAAAAGAAGGAAAATCTCAAGCCTCTGAACACAAGTTTCAGCTCCTTCCCAAAGTAATGAACTCGAGTAGAAAATTATAGAAATTACTCTCTAGATACGTATGTATATGCACAAATAACCTTCTCCTAACATTGCATGAATAATTTTAACTAATCTACTCAATGCTCAAAGGACTCTGGGGTTTCCATCATGGCTTCCGTATCGTACTCTAACACTCGTTAGTGCGTAGACTAATTCATGCTTCCGTTACGGACTGATTAAATATCATTCATTAGAAATTCTTAATTCGCTTTATACACAATATGATTTTTCAAATAATTCAGGACAAGGTTACACCTACGATGTAATACGCCCCGAAAATCAAGTGTATTCCACTCCCGAAAGTACCTCGCAGGACGACGACTCATACTTGGGCTATTCAATGGTCGCCGGCGATTTTAATGGTGATGGAATAGATGATATCGCCATGGGAATGCCACGCGGTGCTGGTTTACTGGGAAAGGTAGTTATCAATGCCTGGAACATGGCGAATATCGTCAATATAACCGGACGTCAAATCGGCGAATACTTTGGCTATGCCTTAGCAAGCTCCGATGTGAACGGTGACGGTTTGGATGACCTCATTATTGGTGCTCCCATGTACAGTGAGCCGGGCAATGCAGAGGGCAAATACGACGTTGGTCGTATTTATGTGCGATTGCAGAGAAGCTTAAGCGAGGTAATTTTCAAACAACAATAGATCAAATACACAATTTCCACAAACATTGTGGCAAAGGCAGAGGCAGCCCGCGATCTTAGCATTACGTCTTGATCTTAGCATTACAACCAATCAACCGCCAATCGTTATCAAATTTCAGACTAATCTTTGGTCGGAAGAATTTATACGCGATGGATATAATACTAAGGGACGTTTCGGTCTTTCGCTCGCCTCACTGGGCGACATAAATCGTGATGGTTACGGTGATTTCGCTGTCGGTGCACCATACGATGGCCCTGAAGGTCGTGGGGTGGTGTACATCTTTCATGGCTCGAAGAATGGACCTCTGAAGAAACCCTCTCAGATTATTAAGTCCGAAGATCTCGTTGAAGGTGCTCCCTTTCCGCGAACCTTTGGATTTGCGCTGTCCGGTGGTCTGGACATGGACGGCAACACCTATCCCGACCTGGCTGTAGGTGCATATGCATCCGACCAGGTCTTTATATTCAGATCTCGCCCAGTGGCTGCTGTTAACGCTGTAACGAACTTTCTCAAACCGTCGAAGTTGATCAATCTGGAAGAGAGGCAGTGTCAGACTCGCGATGGCAAGCGAGTAGCTTGCACCGACATTAGCACTTGTTGGAGTTACACGGGCGAGTATTTGCCCAGCCGGTTAGAGTTCGATGTGTCTTGGGTTTTGGATGCAAAGAAACCAAAAAATCCGCGCATGTTCTTCACACCGGACGAGGGCAAAAACATTCGGAACCAATCGATTAGCCTGGACTATGGCAAAACGTACTGCCGCAACGCGACTGTGTATCTGGTGGACAATCTGCAAGACAAACTGACGCCATTAGAAGTGGAAATGCGTTACAATCTACGCAGCAATCGCCGTTTCTCATCGGTGGTAAGACGTTCGCGAGAGGCCCTGGAGCCGGTCATTGATCAAAATCGCGAAATCGTCCTGCGGGATGCAATCAACATTCAGAAGAATTGTGGGCTAGATAATATTTGCATACCAGATCTCCGTTTAGAAATTAAGTAAGTACGAATAATTGCAGTTTCTGACTTTGTGACATAACATTTTAGACTTTGTGACATAACCTCATTACGTTTAGAACTGTGGACAAGTATCTACTGGGATCACGCGAGCCTCTGTCCATTGAGGTGCTTATTTCCAACTTCAATGAGGACGCCTTCGAAGCGGCTTTCTATATGGTGATGCCCAACGACCTGGACTTCAAGAGAATACAGCAGATCGGCGACAAAGGTGATACGCCTATCACTTGTTCGGCACCCTCCGCAGCCAACAACAACACACTTAAGTGTGATATCGGCAATCCCCTCCAGCGAGGCAAGGTGGTAAGTACATTGGCGCGTGTATACCTCTTCACGTAAAAACATAATCCCAATTTCACCACACCCCCACCCCCCCCCCCCACCGCCCACCGTCCTGTCACACCATCCAGGCGAATTTCAATGTAGTCATGTTGCCGTCGCACAAGATTGGCATGGCTCCCAGCTACGACTTCTTCATGGAGACGAATTCCACGAACTTGGAAAAACCTGGCTCACACTTTGACAACATTATCCGCAAGAGCATCGGTATTTGGGTGGAGACCGACTTGGCGATTGAGGGGTAAATCCGTTCACCTCTCCCAAAAGAAAATCTAACAAACTTGTCCCTTTGCAGAACTTCTCTTCCCGATTTTCAGTTCTATAAAGCCTCCGACTTCAAATCCATCGAGAATGCGACCAAGGAAGAAGAGCTCGGTCCTCAGGTGGTACACATCTACAACATACGCAATAACGGCCCGTCGACCATTGAGGAGGCAGTAGTGCTAATTCAGTATCCATACCAAACCGTTGCCGGCGATGTGCTGATGTACTTAACAAATCAACCCGAAACCGATGGACGTATTCGCTGCGATCCGCACGTCATGGTCAACTCGCGCAATCTTCAGTTGGACAGAGCGCTGAAGAATAAGTCGTATCTGGAACAAATCGGTGCAGTGGTTCGCACTGGTGGCACCTCCGCAACAGCCACTCATAGAAGAGTGCACATTGAGCCTGGCAATGTCACTGGCGGTGGTCGTGGTGGTCAAGGTGTAGCCGTCGTACATGGTACGAGGCTGTTAACGGCAGAGGAAAAAACGCGTCTAGAAAAAGAAGACGAGCAGGATGTTCCTGGGGATGCCTCCTTTGTGCACTCAGAAAGGGCTAATGCAGCGGCGGCTAGCGGTGCTGGCGGCAGTGGTAGCACAGGTGCGGCCGCTTCGAATCGTAAATGGCATTGGTCATCGTCCTCCCAAAATTCCACTTCTGATGGCGCGAACCCGTCGGTCATAATAAGCAGTAAAAATACTACCGTTTACTATGACGCACACGGTCAGCCACATGTGGTCGAGTCGAGCACAGAGTATGTGAGAGTACTAGACATAACGCCGACCTATGATGCCCAGCTTTCAAACTACGAAGCTTTAAATCGAGCAGCAACTCAAAAAGAACACTCCCAACACGTGCAACAGCAAGGAATCGCCCACAATGTTGGCGGACAAGTTCAAATGGCGAACCCATCATCTGCTGGTTCCGCAACTTACCAACAGAACTTCGCCAGCTACGGAAGTCCCGGTGCGAGTTCCTCTACTGCGTATCGTCCACATAATCATAATCAATTCAATAATGCGAATCAAGCACGAGGCGGCGCATCTTACGATTTCGGTGGGGCCGCCAATGCCAACCTGGAGAAAGCAGCGCAAGGTGGACACGGCTTCCAGGCGGGCCTGCTCGATTTAGGAACCCTGAACCGTGGAAATGCCGATAACGAATTACGCAGGGATCAAGGATCTCAGGGCTATCAAACGTACTACTCCAATGGGCCTCAGAGGAGCAGCAGCGGCTCCACTTACCACTCATCATCCAGTTACAACAGTGGCTCCAGCGGGACTACCGCCAAGCCTTATTATGGAATGGAAAACGAAGACTATTACGATGAAGAAAGCCAGCAACAACCATCACAACCATCGCAATGGCCGTACGCCGCCGCCTCACCCACATCACACAATCGGTTTCGCCGCGCTCCACAAGCCACAGAAGTACCGTCTCCTTGTAAGGCGGCAAACTGTGAAGCTATACGCTGTGTTGCGACGAATTTGGGCAAAGATGATGGCGTCTGGGTGGCGATACGTACCCGCATGGTGGCCAAGACCATGGAAAAGTTGGCTGCCAATGTTGCTCTGAATGTGTCGACAATGGCGATGTCGTATGTGACTCGTCTGCCGTACATTGGCAAACCCAAGGACGAAATCATCAAGTCACACGAGATCTTCTTCAAAGCAGAGCCCGAACCGGTGCCGGTGCCAGATATAGTGCCGCTTTGGGTAGTTGTGTTGGCAGCATGCGCAGGCGCATTGATACTGTTACTTTTAGTGTTCCTGTTGTATAAAGTAAGAGAGGAATTTCGGTTTTATTTTTATATGCTATCTATTTACTATCTATTATATTACTCCTACCACATTATACCATATATGTACATACTTTCAGTGCGGCTTCTTTAATCGCAATCGCCCCGCCGATCATTCACAAGAACGACAGCCACTGCGCAACGGTTATCATGGCGACGAGCATCTCTGAATCCCATGACGATTAACAGTCCAAGGAGCTGCCATATCATAGAAAAATAGGAATTTGTTTGGAAAAAAATTAGTACTAAAAATAAATAGGATTAAGAACCAAAACCTTTAAATGGACGGGACAACTGAGTTTGTTGTCGTGAAATCCAAAAGGCAAAATAACAAAAACGAGCCATAACAAAATTTATTTCATTTTCAAGTGTTTTTTAAAAACACTTTCTTCTAAATATTATTTGCGCCTAGTCAGGAGAATAATGTTCTTAGACACGAAATTATTTCTTTATTTAAAAGCAATTCTTTATTAGTAACTAAAATTGTGAAACAGAAGGAGTGTTTCTTACATAATCATAAAACATAAATTGTTGCCTACGAAAAGCTGTTGCTGTAAAAAAAAATTTTTTTCATGGAGAAATATTTTAACAACGAAATTAAAAACTACTAAATAAAAAAATTTATAAAACGCATGAAAATCTGTACGAAAGAAAAAATTGTTGAGTGTGTGAGTGTGGTGTGTGTGTAAGGAGTTATTTTGTTATTATTATTAATTATTAATATCGAGCGTCTGTGTTAAACGAGTCAGAAAAAGCGAGAAATTTTTTTATAAATCTCTCCATTGCGGTTTTATTTTAATATTAACATCAAAGCTAACATTAAGTTTAAAAACTCGACTTAATTTATTTGTATTTTAAATAAAAGAAAATTAAAACAACTATTCTGTAAATACTAAAACATTTTTTCTGTTAAAATAAAAATGATCTTTGTATTTTATAATTTTTAAATAATTATCGGCTTTTCTTTCAACTAAAAGAACACTAACATACAAATTTTACTGCCCGAATTTCAACAAATCTGTGCCTTAAATTAAGTCAAATGCTGAGCTCCAAATTATTGTAAATGTATTTGTACTTTATTTAATGTGTTAATGTATAATCAGTTCAATTTTGTTTATATTACTTTAAATCTGTTTAATTTATTGTACTTACCAAGCAGCGAGATTATCAGCAATTATGTAACTAACTTTATTTTTAATTATAAAAAAGAAACGATATATTTTTGAAATATGAAATGAAAATAAAAAAAAGTAATTTGTTCAACCGAAAATTCATTTAAGTGGCATATTTTTCCTGGTGGAATAAAATATAGGAAATCATATTAACATGACTGTTATGATTTTGGGATTGGCTGTGGATAATTGGCGAAGGTTGCGAAAAACGATATTTAGCACACGGCTTAGATCAGAGATAAGTATCTCTGGTGTTTTTTTATGTGGATGGCGTTTTGATCCCCCGGATCGGCCAAGAGTTCCCCCCTTTTCGAGTAGGACACAACTCAAACAAACAAACAAACAATAAGTATTTTTGGTTTACATATATGCTTTATCGCGAGGCACAATACCGTCTAATAAGACGCTTTTTACACGTGCGACGGATCGCACTTTTATTTTAAAAGGGAAAGCAATTGTGGAAAGCAATAGTACGAAAGGAATCTTAAAATCTTAATTTCAATGAATAAGATTTTGCGACGAGTTTAAATGCGGTTATATAAAAGCCATAACCATATCAAAGTGTAGTACTTTTATTTCTCAAAAAGACAATCCTATCGTTCAAATTGTTGTCGTGTCGACAGTTGAACTATTTAGGATAGAAAAACATCGGTCACATAAAATACATTTGATATTTCATATTTTTAAGTGGTTCGACCATCTTGTGTTTCACTCTGTGTAGAATGAAAAAAAAGAAAAAAACGTTTTCTTGTTTGTCGAAGTGAAGATGATCATCATAGAGATGTTCCTATTTTATACTTTTTTTCCTATAAATTTCCTATAAATTATACTTCTATAAACTACACACTCCTTCTTAAACTTACTCAATGCAGTTCTTTTCAAAATATACGAACAGAAATAATAACCCGATGAAATAAGAATCGATAATAATCGTTTGACGTTTCAATCACTAATGCTGTCGGTGTTAAAGGCTATAGCCTCTAAAAGTTATAAGTTTTACGGCTTTTTGAGCTCGTTGTTCAATTAAAAGAAATAAAAAAGTTAATCCAAGAAAGAAGCCTTTGACAAAAACACTATGGGGCGACGATCTATAAATACCACTAAAAGTGGTAAATATATGAATCCCACAGATCAAGCAAGTAAGTCCATTTGAGCATGTTACTTCACTCCAATGAAACTTAACAATCTGAATCTTAGGAAAAGAGGCTCGAAAGAAGGAGCTGAAGAAAAACAAACGGCAACGGCAAATGGTTCGAGCGGCAGTGCTAAAGAATAAGGATCCCGGACAGATTCTCGAGGAGATGGAAAAGATTGATGAAATGGAGTACAACGTCATGCAGCCGTCACCCCTTAATGAAAAGGTTCTTCGAGACAAACGAAAGAAATTAAAAGAAACTTTTGACCGAGTGATGCGTCTTTATGTATGCGAATTTTCAACAATTTGTTCTGTCTTAAAGCATATTTTAACTAATGATAATTTAGCACAATGATGAACCAGAGCATTGGGCTGAATTGAAGCGCAAAGAAGTGGAGTACGAAAAGAAACGACTTAAGAAACAACAATACTACGAAAGCGTTAAACATGCACAGAGCGTTCAGATTGATGATATTCCGTTGCCAGCACAGGTGTAGTAGCTTATTATTTGCCATAAGATTGTCGTGTCTGTATAAGTTCAGGCGCGAATTAAGACCCGGTCATGATATGCCTTCATGTTAACATAAAACATTTTTTATTGCTCTTCATTTATTGCAGACAAATTCTACAGCAACGAACGCCATCAGCTTCTCTGGACCGCCTACCAGAATGCCTCCACCACCAACAGCATTGTCACTACCGCCATTTGCGCCGAGCGCTCCGCCTGGAGCAATTAAAAAGGCCAATGAAGTTGTAGGTTTGATTATTTTAAATCGAAGTTACCTTGTCTAATGTAGATTGTACGGTTTACAGAAACCAAAACAGAGCACAAACCAAAGTGATTCCAAAAGAAAAGATCCGCCCGGTGTTCCCCCTGGCCCACCACCCAATCTCTTAGAAATGCCAGACCTTGATTCTGATGTTGAAGACAGTGATATTATTCTAAAAGAGTATAATCCTAAAACAAAATCAAATCGTAAGGAAGTGCCCAAGCCGAATTCACTACAACAACGAATGCTGGCAATTTCAGGACAAAACATTGATGAGTTTATGAAAGAAATGGAAAATGTTCACAAGAAGAAAGAAAAGGAACGTGAAAATACAAACCAGATGGTTTCTGCTAATGACGAATCTCAGAATTTGGACAACGAAGATTCGGGTACCAGCGGTAATCAATCGCACAATAGCTCTGAGAGCTCAGACAGCGAGGCAGAGATCTCTGAAAAAAGGCAAAGAAAGGATTCTCCAGAACCAGTACTTTCAAATATTCCTGTTGCTATACCTTTACCTCCACCTAACTCGGCTCCCCTAAATACCGCTCCACATTTAATGCTGCCTGCCCCACCAATGCCGCCGCCCATGGCTGCGCTACCGCCTCCTATGCTGTTTCGTCCACCCCCCTTACGGCCACCTGGCAATATTCCCGGCGGTTACGGCCTGCGTTTGGCAGCGGGGCCTCCACTTCCACGCGCCCCAGGCATGCCTGCTCGCATGGGTATTCGAATTCCTCCAGGCCCTCCGCCAGGCATGCCACCACGCATGGCACATCATCAAATGCAGCACAAGACCCAAATTCCACAGAAAGATACAAAAGGCGTAACAACAATAACGGCTAAGCCACAGATAAGGTATATTAGTTAACATGTTTTCAAGGATTTGTAATCCTCTAACAATTGTTTCAACAGAAATCTCAGTGCGGATGTCACGCGTTTTGTGCCCTCTACCTTAAGAGTAAAAAGAGAAGAAGTTCGAAAACCAAATCGAACAAAATTCTCATTGGACTCAAGCAAGCCTGCATCCGAGGGACAAAAATCTGTTACAAAAGATGATGCATATCTACAGTTTATGAGTGAAATGCAAGGTTTATTATAAATCGTTGGGATAAATATAAGCTAGCAATTCAGTTTTTTATGCAATTAGTAAATAGAGAATAAATTAAATTACTTCTACACCATCTAAAAGCTTTTTTAACGAAACAAAAAACGCAACGATAACATTTAACCTATTTAGCTTCAAAACCGTCATACACTTAATGCACTCTATTTGACTTCTGAGATATTAGGCGCATTCCAAGCAGACTAATCGGTCACAACTTTTGACCAACTGAGCGCTACAGTCCCAGGGATGAAAATGTTCCCTGAACAGCTTTTTGTTTACCTTTTATGTAAAAAATTTTTAAATTAAGCGTAAATATATTGCAAAGGACGACGACGACGGGTGAGAGTGAACATGTGAATTAGGCCCTTAAATATGTATATTTGTACTAAAAAAAAATCAAGTGGCAGCAACGCACTGAACTGAAGTAGCGTGACATTTTTAATTGTACATATGGATTTGACATTTGACATAACATTCGTGAAAAACCTTAAAATATGTGAATGTGGTAAATTCATTTGTTCGCTTCTCCAGAGTTTTTTTATTTAATTGACGCTTGAGACAAGGATTCTGATAAAAAGCAAAACAGCAACATCATTAAATAGTTGATTCTAACATTGTTGGTTTTAATGTAAAGTCACAACTTAATTCTCAGAACATGAAGTTGAACGCGTTCATGGCCTACTTGGCCATATGTGCTCTTTGCTGGCAATTCGAATTGACCAACTCTCGCACATCAACGCTATGGAGACTTAATTCCGATGAGGGCACAATAAAAGCTCGGCTTAAAGATGAAGAGAAGGTTTTAAAAGTTTTAGTAATTCTATTTTTTGCCAATTCGCACTATTTTTTCTGTTAAGGAACAAGTATCGTTGCTGGGATCAGGCGGAGGTTTATATTCGAGCGACGAAATCTTCAATATTATCATATCAACGTTAACAGACGGTACTTCATGGAGTAAACATTCGACAGAATGTTTCGCAGATGTATCTTGTGAGAGGTGAGTACTAGTCTTACTTCTTTTAATAAAAACAAAAAAAAATTGTTAACAATTATCCACACAGATCCGTGGTAAATATCTCAGCCAATTCCAGAGATATGAAAATTAATCGATTACCACCCATCGATAATACAGACAATGTAAAAAAGCAAACGCGTAATGAAGCAGACACCGGTAGCGCCGAGGAAACCCTTAACTGCGGAAAACCCGTCAATTTTACCTTTTATGACTACTTGACTGGAGTCGCACAACGTTTTAGTCATCCCTCAGTGCCGGAGCCAGAAGTAATTGATTTCTAATCAATGAGACATGAGGGCAATCAGTAGACCGTCTAAACGTACCATATTTCTTTTCCAGGTGGCTTATTTTTTTATGAAAAATAGAGATGAGAAGTCGCTGAAAAATTTCGATGTCAGTGCTTTGGAAAGACGTTTAAAACGAGCCAAACGCGAGAAACCTCGTTCCGTGCAGTTGTACAACCAAATCGGTAACTATTTCCGCATCATAGGCGATGCAGGGCAGGCCATTGAGTGTTTTCGCCGTGTGCTGGCCATGTCTCCAACAAATTCCGAGGTACTGCTTAATTTAGCACGAGTTTTATACAATCTACAATACCTGGACGAAGCAATTCATCTTACCAGAAGGTTAGTAATGAAATAGAACAGAAGGAAATTGCAATAACTATTTAATCTAAACCCCGTATTTTGTATGCAGGTCTCTTGAGGCACAGCCTCCGGATCGATCTGCATGGCGACAATATTTTACATTAGGTGAAATCTTCAAGGCTTATGGACACTTTCAAGAGTCTGTTCTGCATTTACGGCACGCTCTTGAGCTGTATCCGCAACATGAACCGATACTCAAAGCGCTAAGAGATGTAGAAAATAGTCCTTCGTCGCTTCATTTCTATACAATACTAATTATTGCAGCGCTGGTGAGACATTATCACTGCGATATTAGTTATGTTTTTTTCCACCTCGGATTTCTGAATTTCGTTCTTTTTGAATTTCGTTTAGGTTGTAGCCGTTTTTATTGTAATCATTACATCGTCGCACAGCGTGGATGCCAACAATTGTGGAAGTGCAGGCGCAAATAGTGAATATGAACCTAAAATGCAGCGGCACTTCAACAGAGCCATGGCCATGCGTTCTCTCAAGGGTTTATCGCCAAGGGCTTGCAAACAAAGACGATATTAAGTGATTTACCGAAATAAAAAACCAAATCAATGCTAGTAGCACATAAGCTTCAATGATAGCCAAAAATAACTGCACACACATTTCAACAGTACAAGCGTGGTGCATAGCATGTAATTTATTTTCTTAACTTCTAAAAGGTTTAAGAGCTCGGTCTTTGATTGATCATTGATCATAACTAATTTATTTTATAACATTTCGTAGAGTACTTAACTGTTTTAAATTATTTTAAATTTTTTTGTAGTTCCTTTTTTAAGTCTGAATAATTATTAGAGATTTGGAGCTGATGTACTTACCTTTTTACCACTGCGTTGCGTGTGATGGTAGTAGAGGATACTCCACGGAAACCATACAAAGTTTCACAATTTAACCAAAGAATTGTATACGTTTTTTTTGTTTATTTTATAAATTGCAAAATAGGCACAGCAATTAATTTATTTATATAAAAAATATTAGTTCAATGCATTACAATATCATTAATTATTATGCATATAAAACAATGTAACTTTTTCTTTCGGGTTTTAGCGTATTTACTCGCAGAGAATTATTAATCAAATAAAATTTCCTCGAATGAATGCGGCTCTGAGTGCTGCAAGAATACCTTTGAATTTGTGGAGAAGAATCTCGTTAGCAAAATGATTCTGAACAAAATGTGGCACATACTCGTCAAACAGAGACAATAAAATGTGCATTAGAAAAACTAGCACTATTTCAATTGAGTTTATATTTTAGCTGCAAATGTTACAACTATTTGAAGCATTGCAGCTACAAATATTACAAAGTTTATAACTTGATAGAAATATTCTAAAATACGGACTTACATAGATTTACACTTTAGCAGAGGCTGCGTCGTAGCTCTACATTACATTAGTTGATAACAAAAAAAAGCAGTTATGGATTAAGCGGAGTTGTGAATGTTCAAACGGAAGATATCGTGGGCACAGAAAAACGTATTACCGAGAGGTTTCAGAACAAACACTTGAGAATAAGCATGCGGTGGATCTTCGTCGCACTATGTAGCAATGAGAAAGTAAAATTGTTAACTTTTCTTGTTGGAAGGAAAGCAGTTCTGCATTATTAGAAAATGTACCTGCAGTCGACCAAGAACATTTATTAGGACTCCACCATCAAACATGGGCTGAGAATCAACCGCTGTTATAACTCTGGTTATTTTTTGAAATGTTAGGCTCTTCAAGTTTATGGAAAAATATAAACAAATTTTTGTAATGAACACACAAATACGTTAGCGCTGTTACTTACAGATAATTTTTCCATAATTTTAGACGCTCCCTGTATTTGAAGACCCTCAAAGGTCATGAAGGAATCGGCAGCCTGCAATTTAAATAGAACTAAAATGCTCGCATCTTTTTATGTATTATGTTCAGGTTATGTATCTATTTATATTCAAAATACAAGTATATACACCTCTATCGAATTATTCAGTGGCAGACTTTTTAAAAAAATAATAGACTTTAAAGAGGAAATATTAATTTGAACCGTATTATACCCTCAATGGTTCTTTGTTTTGCTTAAACCATCGCTGGTAACCAAAACAACCACGAGTAACTGGGAATATTAAACGTAGTGAGGTGTGGCAAATTTGAGTGCTAATACCAAACCCCTTAAATATGAAAGAACCTACAAGGGTAAGACCACAAAAACACCCAACTGAACTCAAATTCTCCTCGGTCTGTGGAGACACATGAATAGTTTAATTCTTGTTAGCAATATTTAACGCTTAGTCTGTTAGCCTTTTTAAATATTCTAACTGTAGCTTCTACAGAGTCTTGACATATTTAAAAGGTTATGCTTTTCACTGCCTATAAATAGATATTCGTGCACAGCGTATTCTGATTTTAGGAAAAGTGGTGCACCTGAATGTCGTACTCACGCTGTAGAAATTGACAACGCTCGGCCTTTGCACGGGATCGTCAAACATCGCATAGTACTGCTGGACGAAACCTTTTCCGATTTCTTCATATTGTGGATTTAATGCCATATTCTTCCGGTAACGCCAATTCCAAAAATGCCAGCTGCCAAACGGTGAAATTGCCAATTCTTCCGCAAAATTCGAGGAAATTTCAAAGCACTCCACCAATATAAAATATACGCCAATGTTTCCACTTGCTCACTGAATTCGGAAGTAAATGCTTTTGATGCGTTCGAATTTAAAGACGACAAAAAATTCCCTAAGCCACATTCTCAATTAAAGGGTCCTCTACACTACATACGTCATTTTGTGCAGACCCTGAATCATTGATTATCGAACAACAAAAACGAAAAAAACCAAAATCAGGAACTTACTACAGAAAAGACAAAGACTGTCTGACGTACAATTTATTACTCTTCAAGCCGAAACTTTACTAGAGTATTTTCTATGGGTCAACTCACACGACGGTCAAATAACTGCCGCATTTGCTCGGTTTTTCTTAGGTTTTAGAGAAAATGATTGAAACGCTATCACACGTGTTTGTTTGACCAAGTTTGGGCAAAAACACCAAAGAAAATCGCAAGTCTTTTATTTTCGAACCATGGTATAGCTTCTGAATGTGTAATTCAGGTCTTGAGCTTCATCAAAATTTTGACCAAGTAATCTCTCAGTTTGTCATTCATATTGGCTCTCTTTAAGTTTTAATTTTTTTTATATGTAAAAGCAACTATAAATTTGATTTTCGTCAGTCGTATGAACGTCGGGTGAGTTCACATTATCAGAAATGATACTCTTTTTTGAGAAAGCACTGGAACACGTGCGCTTCTTGAAATACGAACATGCAACTGTAATTTTGACAAAAGTTAAAAAAAAGATAAGGTTGCGAACAGCTGAATTGCTTTCAACTATTTTGCTATTGAAATTATCGACGCTTACCGCCTTTCTAAATTAAAGCTGTAAACACGAATTAAATTTAACTGGCGCCTTTTAACTGACAGTTCAATTTAATCGAATGTGAAAAAATACAATTTTTAATTTGGGATTGGAATCCCGTATTTATTTTAAACATACAATTAAAATTAACTGAAAATTAAGGCATTTAATTGAGGTTGATTAAAATAGCCCCAAGTTATTGTTTTCAAAATTGTTCATACTGTTCTAAACAAAACAAGTTCATTGATATTTAATACTTTGTCTATATATTTAAAATTATCACATTAGGGGTACACACAGCATAAAATTCGAAAGTACAATTACGTTAATATCATTTCAAATAGGTCTTTATTATAAAGAAACTAAGAAACTGCGAAAAATTTGTTATTTATAACAAGGTATTTCTACTTATTTACGCCAATATTGAGCAAGTTTATGTATTTGCTCTACTAATGCTGGCATTACAGCAGTAATAGAAATATCCAGTAACCCTTGCAAATGTTGCACTGCCTCTTCATCGGTTAGACCGAGTTGTAGGTTCTCTTCCACCTTCTTCACAGCTTTATCGGGCTCCAGAGCAATATCCGGAACAGAGGCGTCGACCATGAGAGAGAATAAATTTAACATAACGTTAGCATGGCGTCGTAAATGTAAATATGCCGTATAACATTGCTTGCGAAATTCATGATGATGCTCAGAACTGACTCCGCCCATGGCTTCGACCATTTCCTTGCTTAGTTTCATGGGCGGCGGCATTGGTTTAGGGTCGCGCCCAAGTATATACCCGAAATCGATGTGAAATAATTTGCCATTTGTGGTTAATAACAAATTGTCTAGGTGACGATCCCCGACGCCTATTAATAGGATGAAAAAATCCATTGAATTCAGTACATTGCTGCCTTCATAATTGCGTAAATAAACCCGTTTGTTTGCTCACCCAATAAATACGTAATAACACAATACCCAGCACAGCTTTTAATGTATGTGTCCATTGTTTCGGCCGAGATACCATATGGGCCGTTGTCGCAGGGATTGTGCTTGCGGAAGAAATTGTGTATGCTGCCCTCTCGACCCAACACATCGGCTACGGTGTAGGAATCAATGTACTGCATGAAGCCGTGCTTGGAACTGGTTGCTAAAACTTTGTACGGTGTTAATTTCAGGTCTAAATTCTCTCGCCTGAGCAGCTTGTCCATTAAAGTAATCATCTGCAAAATAAGCTGATCCTGTCGCAAGTCGTCGCCATGTTTAAATATGGCTACGTATTCTTGTGCTGCTGCTGTTGTTGTAATGAAGGTTAATCTATTGAAGGAAAAAATCGTCTATTTATCCAGTCTTGATGATTAAGAAAGACAATTTTCAAAAATTACTTTGCCGGCATGAGTGCACTTTTAAATAATGAAGTTTTTGCTGGAAGAATTTTCGTAATAATTACTTCAGGGTCGAGCGGAAATGGTATGGGTTCAAAAGTTTTGAAATTAATTTTAAATTTGTCCGTCTCCGAAAGTAACTTTTGAAATTTTTCGGTTTTCCTATTGCGGTTACCGGGCTCTTTAGCCACTATTTTAACCAATTTGACAAGCTCATTGATGAAGCATTGCTGTTTTGTTAGATTGTAGTGAGTTTCACGCAGCTGCAATGAACCTACATAGTACATTTTTTGGAATCGGATTTAGCTAAAAAATTATGTTAAAAAGTTATTACACGAAACCTCACCATTTTCTAATACTTTCAAAAACATTTTCAAAACCATCAAATACATATTGTGGACACGTTCATCTTGTTTACGCGTGGTTTCCTGGTCCTCAACCTCGATCGAGAGATACCAGTAGAAGTAGTTGGCCAGCGTTGGGTTCTTGCATGCACGCTGTATGAGAAATGTTGACAAATCGCCGGGTGTATTTTTTGAGCCGCCTGCATACTGATCATCACCGATCAGTGTGTTGGAGGTATCTGATGCTACCGAGCCCAGAGAGTTTGAGCATTCGACGGTTGGATTGTATGTCTGCGGGGAATTTACCGACTGATTTTGTGAAATTTCCACTTGAACAATGGCATGAGAAGGTATGACGGTATTTGAAGGTGCATTTCTTTGCATTGCTGTCGCCGAGGAGGCTCCGCCGCCAGCAATACTATGCTCTGAGCTAAGTGAGCTCTCGTCGTTGAGCGAACGCATTACGTCGCGTTCCGGGAATAAGCGCTTATGCGATTCCATGATATCGTTGAAGTTCTCATATTTAAGTGCTTGAACTAATTGCAATAAATAAAGCAAAAGATCTTCGTCGGGAGCTTGCGCTAGACGGCTAATCGCATATTTCCGAACCTCTGGGTGATTAAAGGAAGGACTTAGCAGCTCCAGAGCATCCTCAACATCCATGGGAGCCCATTTTACCAGCAGAGAAAGCGCTTGAAGTACTTCCGCGTGCGTTTCCCAATTAATGCATTTCAGAAATTTCGTAAGCGCCTTCTTGTGCGAGCTGAGATAGAATCGGAATTTCCACATAAGATCCTGCTCTTCACTGTTTAGCACATAAGTGGGAGGGTAACGATAAACAATTGTATGCAGTTGGTCACGGATGCTAAAAAAAATAGGAGCCAATAAGCGCTGCAAGAACAAAACCTGCCTGGTAAAAGACATAACGCAACCTAACCTGGCTGTTGGTTTGGCATCTCGATCTGATATACGCGATCGCTCTGAACGTGCCAATCGATGATGCTTCCTTTCAACCAAGTTTTCCTACAATGATAATGTAGAGCAGGAAAAGGGAAATAGTTTAATCCTTTATAATCATTATATAATATATCGAATTTAAAAAAAATATTACCCAAAATCGTAAAGACAATTTTTTAAAAGCAAGAAATACGGCATGACAAAAACATTTCAACTTAAGTCCAATCGTGTGAACTCTTTTCCAATATTTGTAGAGCTTGCAAGACTCAAGACGGCTTAAGAAGCATTTTGATTTATTTGTTAAATATTTTAGCCCACAATGACACAGTTTTAAAATTTATTGAGTAATTTTTAAGAAATTCTACAATTGTTTCTTCACTTATAGTAAGTCGTCTTCGCTTTTTGTGTATTCAATCAATCAATATCCATCTAAATTAAATATACATGCATATGTCCTCAACCTGAAATTTCTCAACCCTATACTAACACACATCTTCGTGAGTGTTTCCAAATAAAATGGTAAAGAAAATGCGTTTAGAAGACAACTGCGCTTTGTATTATTTCTTCTTTGGCATTTTAAAAATATAGTTTTAGTATTAGTATAGACGTAAATAACAAAAGACGCCGAACACAAAGCAAAAGCATCGTTAAAATAACGTTAAACTAAACTAAATTTGCTCTAAATTGATTGATTAGCTTTATTAGAATGAACAAGTAGCATTATCGTACTCATGCATACATACATATGTATGTATATAAGCTTACCTGTAAAATTTCAGAATCAGGAACTTTGACGAACTTTGGTTTGGATAAAAATTTGTATTTTTTATCCCCTTCCGGTTCAAAATATACGATAGAATACTGAAAAGATAACCAACCCTCCTCTGGTTTAAGATAATTCATATTCAAACATATGTACATATATTTGTCTAAATAAATGTTCCGGTGTTGAATTTTATGGATACAGGACAAAGAAGAATTCGAACTTTTCAACTCACATTGAAATAATCATCGACCACCACCGTCGGAAACTCGATCATCAAATACATGTAATCAGACATGCGTTTTTCACGTTCGTTTATCAATTCAATTTCACGGAATGTAAGTCGATCCAACCAGTCGACCTTCTGTATTTGGCCATTACGATGCTTCTTCGCCAACTTCCCCAAACGTTGCATTTGCGATTTGGAAGACTCTTTTCCTTTTCCTGGAGTTTTGGATGGATTGTTGCCGTCACCTTCAACATCCAGCCAGACACGCAGATCGTACATACCCTGACGGAACATGCCGTTCTTGGCGAAAAGCGACAATGACGTACCGCCGATGACAGCGGTCTGACCGGCGCCAGCACAATCTAGAATGGTTAAAACGAGCATTGCACTGCGCGGTAAGTCTGAAAACTGCAACGGCATGGTGACCCATTCGTTCCAGCTCCAGCGTTTGGTGAACGCTTTATACGAAGTGTTTACCGGCAGACAATAAGGTTGACCATTATTAAAAATCTGAAGCCGCACCTGAAAGGAGGGGTATTCCTCAGAATAGAGGCCAGAAAATCGTAGAATGGGCTCATCGAGGAGCCTTTCATAGTCGGGTTTCCTTTTTTTGCCCTCGAGAGTGCCACTGCGCCATATAGTGACTGATTAAAGCGTGAAATTATCTAATCTCTGTGATATGCTTACACCTTGATTTGCACTAATTCATGCAAGGAACAGCTGTATATATAACGAAAGTGGTCATCGGGCTGGTCCATTATGGATATAATTTTAGCTGCAATTTCTCATGCAAGTATTATAAATGCCTTTTGGGATCTACTAGAAACTTGGATTCTATTTGTTTTCTGTTGTATCAGATGAACTTTATTTATTTGCACAACTGACTAACAAGTTGGGTTCACTCTCAACTTAAAGTGTACTAAATTAATACGCTTTTAGCAGTAAAAATTTACATACACTACACATTGATTGTCAACTCTTGTGTATTTTTTTTTCGCTTGTAAATAACATAAATTATAAAAAATATGCAAATACTTAAAATGAAATGGCGCCTTGGAGTGGTTAACTTTTTGCTTTGACGAACAAGGGCGGTGACGACGACTCTGTAGTGTATGTAAGATCCCGTAAAAGCACTTTATATTAATTCAAAACTTATAATTTTCTGCAAAATAACGATTAGCGTGCTTGAACGTTGCGGATATTCATGTAGCCTCTTTAGCCCTTTAGCCTCTTTTTCAAATGCAAAAATAATTTTGCGACTTAAAATTAAAATTTCCAATATCAAACTAAAAGTAGAAACGCAATCACTGCAGCTTTCTCTAGCTGCGCAGTTAAACACAATAAACAAATTCAATTTCAGCCTTGCAGCTGGTGCAGTTGCGAAGCTCCATAAGCTTGTGTATAAATGAGCTTAGCTGCAGTGGTTGTATTTTTACTGTCTAGCTCAATGGTGTGTGTACATATTGCATCCACCTTAATATTACACTTAAAAGAAAAGATTAATACAAATTTAAGGGTAATTTTTCCCAAAGTTATTGCAAGATTTTCAATACACGAAATAACAGATTATTACCACTTTTGCCTTCTTGGCTTAAGTTTACCGTTTGAGCCATGCTCCAATTTTCTTGAATTTTTTGTTGTTGTTATTGTTTATGGAGCTGATTCTAATGAAGTAATCGGTTTTTGTCGCTCTCTTCTAGTTTACGAGTTATAGCCCTCTAAAGTTTGGAATTGATATGCCTATAACTCATAAACCAGAAAAGTTATTTAGATTATATGGGTACCGTTAGAAAGCCCTCTAAAAAACCTTCAATTTTTTAATATAACATTTTTCCGAAAAATGTATAGTTTTTATGCAAATCGAAATTTTTCATTTTTGGAACTTTTTTTTTACATTTAATAATTTTTTTTGTTTCAAAGTGTGTAATTAACCTATTAAATATTTGGAATAACAATAAAGCTGAGACCGTAAGCTTTCTTTGAGTATTTTTTTCATTTTTATCAGTCAAGTATTTGAGGAGAAAATAGCTGTTAAAGGTCAGAAGAACGTAAGTAAAAACTACTTTTTCCATTATACTACTACAGTTTAAACCTACACTTTGTATTACTCGTCTAAAAATTAAAAATTTTTAAGAAAAATCGCGCGATTTTTCTTAAAAATTTTTCGCCTGCGGCGCAGATTCAAAAAATTTTCTTATTATGTAAAAATTTAAAATATTTTTTAAAAAATTACGTGAAACCAACAATAGATTAATAACTTAATAGTAGTAGAATGGAAAAAAGTAGTTTTTACTTAAGTTCTTCTGAATTTTAAGAGCTATTTTCTCCTCAAATATTAGACTGATAAAAATGAAAAAAATACTCAAAGAAAGCTTACGGTCTCAGCTTTATTGTTATTCCAAATATTTAATAGGTTAATTACACACTTTGAAACAAAAAAAATTATTAAATGTAAAAAAAAAGTTCAAAAAATTAAAAATTTGGATTTGCATAAAAACTATACAGTTTTCGGAAAAATGTTATATCAAAGAAATTGAAGGGCTTTTGGAGAGCTTTCTAACGATACCAATATGATCGAAATATCTTCACTGGTTTATGAGTTATAGGCATGTCAATTCCAAACTTTAGAGGGCTATAACTTTTAAACTAGAGGAGAGCGACAAAAACTGATGGCTTTATTAGAATCAGCTCCAAAAACAACAACAACAACAAAAAATGCAAAAAAATTGGGGCATGGCTCAAACGGTAAACCTGTTCCCTCACAATTAGTCTACACTCTGTAATAAAAGAAAAAAATTAAAGTATAATCTCCAATTTAATACGAGTTAAAACGCAAATTTACTCAAATGCCATTACATTTATGTGTGGTTAATTATAATACGTGAGCAATAGAAATTAAAAAAATTATCTTTACAGCATATAGTCCAGTTCATAGCGCTCGTATTGATTTTTTGGATCATTACTTATACGCGGATAGCCGGCAATTAAAGCATCCTGCCCGCCTATATAAAGAGAATTGTAAATCTTCCAATAAACATCACGTACTTTACGGGCAGGATGAAACATTCCCTGCAAAGTGTACTGCAGTATTTTTATTGGCCCCAAAGAAACCCTCAACCCTTCGACAGCATCCATAAATGCCTGCACCAAGTGTGGTGATGTCTCGAATATATTCGGCCATACGTAATTCAGTAAATGAATCAAAGCATCCTCGCACCCGAAACCGTAAACTCCTAAAGCCATATGTTTAATTGCGGCGCAAGCAGTTTGGCGATGCACCAAGTCGCGGTCCATCAACGCATCCTCCAATAGAGGGCAAACTGCGTATATGTAATCTTTGCCCATTTCTCCTATGTACTCGAAAAGGAATGACAAGGATTTTAAGACACCATTCTGTACATTTAATTCAGGGACGCGGTATTCATTCATCAGAGCTGGAAGCACTGTGAACGGACGACAGGTTTCCGCCACAATCGCAATAGCCACCGTGGTACAGACACGATTCTGCCGTTCCTGAACTTTTAAATTATTAAGCAACGTCGCCAGTACGTCGTGCGGTCCAATTGCTTTTGCGATATAGCCGAATGTATTTACAGTTGCCCGACGAATGGCCTTCTTATGTGCCTTCAGCAATTCGAGAAGTTCGAAACAAATTCGCATCCACTCACGGGCCGACACATATTCGGGCCCACGATCGGCGATCCGACCTACCAAATCAATACAATTTTCTTGCACTTTTTCGTGGCGATTTTTCAAAATTGGTGTCAAGCGAGGTAGCAAATCCTTGATGGGCGGTGTCATTTTGGTCATGCCGATGACATTTACGATGGCCTTGAGCGCGCCCAGGATACTACCCAACACCTCCGGATATTCTTCTCCTAAATATTCATACAAAACGACACCCAAATGTCCCATGAGTTTTTCCTCCTGACATGTTTTCATTACCACCGCGATACGCGAAATCAAATCAGCTGCCTGTTGACGCACTTTAGCCGATTTGTTATTTAGTCGCCAGAGAATGGTACCACAAATTTGAGGTAAATACGGCTTTACGCGCTTTCCCAACTGATTGACGATTGTTCCGAAGCCATTTAACATAACCACATCCTCCGTGGTCTGCTCTTGGAATGCATAAAGAATACCATCAATAAGCTGCTCTTCCAGACGAGAGTCAATATCCGCCGCTCCCAGATTGCCCATAATCTTCTCAATAGTTTCCATAACCATTTTACGATACTGTTCATTCTCATCCTTTAAATCGTCAACTACGCGGTTTATAATTTCTGATGCGCCCACCTTATTGGCTATCTCAACGGTAGTGTCCACTAGCTGACGATAATTTCGGCGATCTAAAGCCATTCGATGGTTCCAGAAGAACTTGAAGAAGTGGGGCAAAATCTCTTCCTTTATATATTGCGCTTCTACACCGTCCGTAGCGCAGCATTGCTTGACGACTTTTAGCACAATCTTCTTCATTTCTTCATCTGGCGATTGAAACTCTCGAATAAGAATCAACATTACTTCACGAGTATAATAGTTAGCATATTCCGCATCCATCAAAGGTATCAAATAACCAATTGCTTTCAAGAACGCAGCTAAACCCTTGCCGCGATGTGTGCGTATGCCCTTCCATAGAGGCTTGAGAACAGAATCGAAAGACTCAATGCCATACGGAGTAGCGGCTTCGGCGAGCGCTGCAATTGCCAGCGCTGTAATGGTACGCACCTTTTGCTGTTCATCGACCAGACCGTGTTCGATAATTTCCACCAACGCTTTTAAATGCGGTAGTATGGCGCAGCCCATTAGAATGGCAATCTGTTGTACGATCTTAATACCAGTATGCCGGGCCTGCCAAGATTTCTTGGACTTGCATACAGCCTTCAAGAAAGGCAGCAAAGACGGAATACCGAGGGCCGAAGCAACTACTGCAAAAGCACGAGCGGTGGTGTTTCGGACGTACTCGTCAATATTGTCAATATCGGGACGCATTGTTGAAATCATAGTAGCCAGTCCAGCCGCCTTCGCCAAGTTCGATATGATTTCTCTTCCTTCAACGCGAGCGTAATAGTCTTCGTCAATGAGCAGTGGCTCGATAACCACCAATATCTTGTGCACATAAGGGCGAACCAAGTCGTCCAATTTGTATAGAACACGATCAATAACTTTAACCAATAAATGACGTTCTTGATCCTCCAGTGTTGGCGACATAAGCAGCGGTAGAATCTGATTGAAAAGAGGTCCAGCTCCGAATTCACGGGCTTTGTCTGTAATTTGACGCAGTGCCGACTTTCGCATTGGCGGAGTACCATTCTTAATGGTTAGCAAGAGCTTCATTATTTTGCGTTCTTTCATCTCTTCCGGAGAAAGTGTCTCTTCGTCGACATCCACCAGAAGCTTGTCGAAATATTGCGCATCTTCTGGCTTCATGAATGGCAAATTTTGCCCTTTCGGTTGGTTGTCCATGAACTTAGCATTTTTATCTTCTACTTGTATGAAAAATCCGGCCGGTGTACCGGCGATAGGTGTAGGTGTTGCCAAAAGTTTACGGCCTGGTGTTCGGAGCGGTATATATCCCGCTGGGGGTGGTAGAATTTTGTATCCGGGCGGAAACATTTGGTCTAGCTCTTCGTCAGTTAATGGACGATTGCGCTCATCGATTTCTTTTTCCCATCGATAGGCCTGCAGCTGTTCTGGTGTCATTGCAGCTAAAGCACCTGGAGTGGGCGTGGCCATGGCCATTGCCTTAACACCTATGGGCGTTGTACCACCCGGGGTTAACATAGGCGTAACATGGCCAGGTGTCACGTGAGGGGTCAAACTGGGCGTAAGACTTGGTGTTAAAGCAGAAGGCGTCATAGAAGGTGTTGCATTTGAGGGAGTTTCGTCCCAACGGGATCTTCGTTTGTTGGTGCCTGGTGTCGAATCGATAACGGTGCTCTCAGTGGTACCACGATCCGGTTTCGGCGTTTCTGCCCAGCCGCTGTGTCCCGGTGTTTCACGTTCAGTTTTTGGTGTTTCGTCCCAACGATTTCTCCGGGCAGACTTTTCCTGACTAGGCGTATCGCGTCCCGGAGTCAGAGCATGTGCTGGAGTTGAGTCCCATACTCGTGTTCCAAGTCCAGGTGTTGCTCCTGGTGTTTCACTGCCTGTAACGATATGAACAAATCTATCACATTGGATTCAAAAGTCATTTAAATGTGCACTTGCCTTTATGGCCCGGTGTTTCATCCCAACGCTGATCAGATTGATTTTTCTATAAAAAATTCAAAATATATAAACAGTTTAAAAAAATAATTTTCTCAAACTTACACTATAGAAGAACACTATCCTCATAATATGAAAATTTGCTTCTTAAAGTTTGTATATTCTTGGATTTTCATACTTACATCTTCCCATGTGGGCGTTGCTGCGCTGCTCGGAGTAGCAGAAACCTTTGCTGGCACAAAGCTGTCTGTTACGGTTTGATCCCACCTTCCTCTTTTACGGATTTCTTGTGCAGGTCTCGTTACCTCCCCGTTCGATGCTTTAGTCAATGTACCATCTTTGGATTTTTCAATTATTTTTCGACGGAGCTAGAGTTAAAAAACAAAGAAAACATTTAAGCCTAAAGTAAATAGTTTAGTATTAGTACCTCGCTTTCTTCCCCCTTAAGCATTTGCTCGCGCATTATGTCCGTGTATGTTCTGGACCCAATATCTGGAGTTTTCCCTCCTGTAAAAATGGAATTTTATTGTTATTCTTGTTATTATTGTTATTGTTATAGCAATGTTTCCTTACCATCGGCAAAAGGATCAGCTCGTTCTGGTGATATTATAATGCGACGTCTCTTTTGTTTATATTCATCTTCACGGTCGGCAATTGTAGGTCGTCTTCTATCGGCCAATGGATCAACGTCTTCTTTACCCTGAAAAATCAAAATTCCATTTTGCAACGAAAAATTTGATCATCTGATTTTATTACCTGAATCACATCTTTTAATACAGATTTTGGTGCGGTATAGGTGGTTCGTTTCTGTGGTACCGGGAATCCGTCATCTTCTTCTTCTTCAATCTCATCATTTGTTGCAATGGATGTGTTGTAACCATCGTAACGATTGCCCTTAGTACCGGTCTCCTCATACAAATCAGTGTCGTAAAAGCCTCCAGCATCCAGCAAGCCTATACCAGCTGAAGATTGCTTCCTTATTTCGTTTTTCTTGGACTGGATATCGGCAATTTGAGCTTCGATATCTGAAACATACGTAGTATATATGTGTATATGTACGTGTCGATATTATATGTAACAAATTATGTAGTCGTATTACAGTAGATGGCCCAAAAGCTTAAAAGGCCTTCTTACATTGTTTAGCATATGCAAGTAGAAAGGCCAAAATAAAATTCTTTTAATTATAATTTTTTCGATATTTCTTACCCTCATGCGTACGCGGTATATTATCCATTTTTCAATCGTAAACTTCTTTCTCACACTGTAAAAACAAAAATCAGCAAAGTGGAAATGCTTCAGGTTTGCATTGAAAACTTAAATGTCAATTGCATAAATAGCACAAAATACGGGTATATCACATTCTGGCTACTGTCAATTATATTTACTTGCTAATTCGATTAACTGCACTTTTTGAATTTCTTAATATTCAACTGTATTATTTTGTCATTTTTTAGCTTATTGCTTTATTTAGAACACCGATTTGGAAAGTATATATGTATATATTAATTCGAACAATTAATTTCAATGGGAATCGCTTGATCCTTGCCTGTTTATGTACATATCATTCCTAAATATTTATTCTAATTTATAATTATAATTGCATAAATTCAGGATACACAAACCCGATGGCAAAATGATATTATTAAATACTAAAATACTATTACCCTCGCCCGTTATAATAATCAAGAGAGACTTATTAATTAATAATTAATTTTGAAATTTTGACCATATTGAGAGCCTTAACAAATTCAAGATAAGAGGACGTCTTCGCCGAACGCGTCAAGTGTAGATAACGCATAAAATTGACATTTGACTCATTGCTGAAAATATCAACTCCCAAGTTGATTTAATTTTTTAACTTCGTAGAGATTTATTTTACTTTATTGCAAACTTTATTGCGATTTTGCGAGTGTTTTCTATTGAAAATAAGGAACTTTTTATAACTATGGCTAAGAAAACATATGATCTACTATTCAAACTGCTGCTGATTGGAGATTCTGGTGTCGGAAAAACGTGCATCCTCTTCCGTTTTTCCGATGATGCATTCACATCCACATTTATATCTACAATAGGTAAGAATAAATGAGATAATCGTCTTGGAATGGGCAATTTTCCTGAAGGGAGTAGTCAAACACCGGAATTGTCTGACACTTGTTTGCCCAATGCAAGTATGTTGGTTGTGTATTCTTATGCACGATGTTTATTCCTCTAGAAAACGTTTATTTTGGATTTTGGTTTAATATGCTCTTAATATCATAGGAATTGACTTTAAAATAAAAACAGTAGAACTGAGGGGGAAGAAGATTAAGCTACAGATTTGGGATACAGCTGGGCAAGAGCGTTTTCACACAATAACGACGTCTTACTACCGTGGAGCTATGGGCATAATGCTGGTCTACGATATAACTAATGAGAAAAGTTTTGAAAATATAGTAAAATGGTTACGAAATATAGACGAGGTAAAATTGAAGATTATTTAAGCATGTATTTTTGATGTTATTCCTTGTTGATTGCAGCACGCTAATGAAGATGTCGAAAAGATGATATTGGGCAATAAGTGTGATATGACAGACAAGCGTTTAGTGAGCAAGGATCGCGGTGAAGCCGTACGAAGCTTTAGTGCCTTTAAATATATACAAGTGTGAATAATTCTTTTTTATAATTATTTCTTTCAATTAATTAGATTGCTCGTGAGCATGGCATAAGATTTATGGAAACATCAGCAAAGTCGAATATAAATATTGAGCGGGCATTTTGTGAACTCGCAGAGGCCATCCTTGACAAAACATCCGGTCGTGAGTCGTCTGAAAATCCGGAGCGTGTAGTGGTTGATCGTAGAAATAATGAGAAGCCTCCAGCTTACAAGAGTTGTTGTTCTTAAGATCTTCTTAATGCAACTTAGTGAGATCTTCTAATGGAAAATCCAAATAACTTTTTTATAAACGTGTAAATGTGTCACTATCATTCATTTGTTCTTTTAAGAAGCGCAAAAGTGGAAAAAGAAAAACTTTTCCTTTCCTCCTGTTATGATAAACGCCTACAATTTAGCTGGTCAAAGGAAGATACAAACTTAATGTCTATGTGAATTTTTGAATTAAAATCATATATACCTTATATATTATATACTATATTTTATTAATGGTGCAAAAGGATGTTTTCGTATTGTGTAGGTGTGTTTTACGAATGAACTTGAACTTGGCAAAAGGTAACAAACATTCTGGCCAATAATATTAAATCAGAGAATTTCACTGCTATTAAATAAAACTCATATGCTGACTTCATTAAACTAGACTATTTGGTATTAAAGCGAAAAATATTTTAGATGGAAGGAATGTCCCAGAAAAGAGCTACTACTAGAAAGTACGACTTGTTGTAGTAGTGTTACTATCCTTTCCAGCTCATTCGCTCATGAAAAATTAACTGACTTGGGAGATTTAAATAACTATAATTGAATAATGTGATGTGATGCTTAACGAACTCCCTTTCAGTGTTTAACTGTGTAGTAATTCATTGATTTATTATCTACACTCATCACCTTGACTAACTATATAGCATTTTCAATTGCACACTTTTGGGTTTCGAGAGTTACACTTTTTATATTGCTTGATTGTTTATTGAAAACAAATTTTTATTGTTGTATTTTAAATAAAATATTTGTAATTAAAGAACCATGGTATTTTCATTGTTGTCAGAAGACAATGTTGTCAGGCTAGGTGGGTTCGTTTTGTTTATTGTTGTTGACTGTTTACAAGGCCGGCTTAAGGGCCTAGGCGTCATGTCGCCATCATCATACTTGGACAAACATATCTTACCTGCTTGCAATTTTACAAAACTCCATAGAGTCAACATGATAGCAAGAAAAGGCAAAAGTACTTTTCATACGAATTTATATATTTGTAACAACATAAATAGCCATACATACATATGTCTGCGTATATGTACATACGTACATACATTAAATATACATAGATAGATATCCATCTGCGGTAATATATATAAATATTTTGAAGAATTTTTTTTTTTAAATTTCGTTATACACATTCGTTTGAATATGATTAAATACTCGTCGTCATTGATTTGAGTACATGGAGAAATCACAATTTTAAGTTTTTTAATATTATTTTTTTTGGTTTGGCATAGATATTTATTTACTCGCATGTACATCTACATTTTTGTATAACTATATAACAGATTGATAAAATCGTTCGATAAAGTATATAGTAGTTTCATAATTTACGTTGTTTTTGTTGTTGTTGTTGTAAATATTAGGATTGGTTCCAAAGTTTCATAATAATTATTTCTACTATTACTTTAATATGTTTCCAACAGCAGCTCGATGTTTAAAATGGTTTTTTTAACCTAATCATATAAGATACACGATACAACAGAGTTGGTTGCTTGTTTTAATTAAAATTGTGCATAAGTAATTATTACATAGCATTCATTGTGTTTTTTGGCTTAAAGAGCCAATTATGTGATCATTAAGGGCCAGTGAGATCCATTGAAATTAAATCGTTTCCTATATTTCAAGAATAGTAAAGTCTCTAGCGGAGAGGAGAAGGATTAAGCTTCGTTAACTAACGATCAGATAAGCTTCGTTTAACTGAGCGAGAATAAATTTTAGAGGATTTGATGTTAAAGAGTGTGATGTGGAGCCGCAGGCTTATAAAGAAGTGTTCGTTTTTATGGTCACATAAATATACTAATTTTGAATATATACATATTTTTCAAAATAATATACCAATTTCGGGTACATATTTCAATGTGAGTTTTTATGTGGAAAATACTAAGATTAAAAAGAAAATAATATAGATTAAAATTTCTATACATTTTGTGAGAATGACATTTTTATGTAACATGTTGTTGGATTTTGGTTAGATTTTTATATTGCGTAAAAAATCGATGGTATTTCCTAATCCTTCTATAGCTACAGATATTATAGTAACTATTCACGCTTATCATCATATATTTAAATGATTTCGAATAGTTTTTAGAGCCCATGAAAGGTTGCGCGGGAAATATTTGTACCTAACTTTGCTTCTTATAAACGGATTTTTTTATCTTTAAAGGCGAAACGGAGCTAAATAAACGCTCCCCTAAAAAGTCCATTAAAGCTAACCGCAACTCCGTCACCAGTTTTACTTCACATCTTATTACAAATTTTTAATTACGCTTGGATAATAAAATTACCATCTACAGATAAAGAAATGTTTTTTGTTTAGACTCGTAAGAAGAAAAGTTATGATCACTAAAATAAAAACTTCACTCAATCTTTCATGGAGCAAAAAAAAAATTTCCAAATAATATAAGTCAAATATGTATGTATATGTATAATAAACGAGAATTAGTTTTTGAAAAGTTGACCTTGGAAATACATATATCGTCGAGCACAAGAATCTGATTTTAGAAAATCTCTTTGATATTAACAAAATCATTTAATTTAATCATTCGTATGTGTTTCCTAGGAATAATTTATGTATATTACTTTGCTTTTCATAAGGTATTATTTTTTTATCATACAAAATGAGTTATGAAAAAATTGTTGATAGAAGATTATAGTTATCGTTAGTCTTTATTTCATGTTTATGTTTATCGTAAATTTTTAAAATAATAAAAAAAAAATATTAAACTTATCAACCTAAGTTGATATATGTAGTTTCATACATAATTGAACACAGTATAAAAAACTCTTATTAAATTAAAAAAAAACCATTCGTTTGATTCTATTGTTTTTGCGGTTATTGCTTTTGTCATAGACAATGCTAATGTACATATGTATTCTTATTAAGTAATTTCTTTTGTATGAATTTGTGTTCATAAAAGTTAATGGTAATGATATAATGAAATTTTTAAAGCTAGGCCGTAACATAAAATTCACGTTGCCGTTTCTGACACTTTTCTCTTGCTATATAGCATAGAGCTATGGTGATCAGGATTGCGATGGTGATACCCATTCCCACGCTAACCCACATAATTTCTTCATTTATGCCAACGTAAGAGCGACCTGAAAAAAAATTGGAAAACACCGTCGTAATTCAAGAATGATAGAATACAAGATTGCGCCCATCAAGGTTTCAAAATTACTGCTCGTCACTACAGCCGTACAATGTGGCCGAACTGAACAAATTCGCATACAATTCGTACGTAAAAATGTAAACATTGAAGTTAAATTTTAAATATTAAAATAATTACGCGGCTTTACAAAGAAATTATTGTAAAAATCTATTCAAAGTGAATATATCTGTGTAATAAGCGCTTTATTTTCGAATAATAATAAATTGGAGCGCCTCAATGTGTTGTTTAGTCCAACTCGAAGGGCGTGTAAATTGTTTTAAAATAACAATAAAAATAGAAGAATAATAAATAATGTCTATTGGCAGCCGATTACTTGCAATGTGAAATACCAATTCGCAGTGGTGGAGTGTCTCAAAGTGTTGTTTGGCCAGGCCAAATGAAATAATGAAATACAAAATAATTCCGTTTTCCCAGACAATTAGAATAATGATTTTAGTTTTCATATAAAATTGTGAAAAGTTTTTTACACTGCACCTCATTATACTTTGTTTAAATTGCCAAAATAAAAATCCTCTTGGATTCACTTATAATTTCACAAATGCTTATGCTGTAATGACGTCACGTACCAAACGTCAAATACACTGACACCGAATAACGGACCTGCGTAATACGCATTCATGTTATTCTATTCTTCTTGGTCGTAATTCGGTCATATGTACCATATTAAATGAAATGCGATGCAATATTTCAATATTTACCGTCATAGAAATGATTTGAATAGCCAGCCTTTCCGGCAACGCGTCCAGCCGGCATTTTGTTATTGTAGTTGTTGTTGTTGGTTTTGGTGGTTTAGTTAAAATTTGGTGGTTTCTTGTTAAAGCTGAATAATTCCCGTTTAGTTAGTACTATTTCAGATTTGATATCTGCTGTCTTAACAACTATTTTTTTGCCTTTTAAATGAGAGCGTCATGATGAGCTATGAAAATATGAAAAATACAAAAGAGGTTTTACAGTTTTGAAATTACAATAAGTATGTAATACATACATACTATGTATGTATATAAAATTAAAAAAAAATTATACAAAGAAAATGTGACATCTCTGTGACTATGACAATGTGACATCTCTGTGGCTATGACAATGGGACTGTGTGATGTGACTTTCCTAAAATAACATCCATCATCTGTAGCAACTTTAAATATTTGCCATCTTTGCAAACAGAGATATCTGTTTGCAACTTAAAGGAATTGGAGTAGAGAAATAGAACTTTTTTCAAAATGATGTCTCAACGTTTTAATGAAATTTATTTATTCAATACTTAATTCTGCTAAATGTTTGTTTTTAAAAAGACATTAAGATAAACATGAATGAATGAAACGCACACGTTTCACATTTGAAAGAACCGTCGTCGTCCGTCATCATCGTTTGTCGATTTCCTGAGCTGCAAGATAAGCAAACACTGCTAAATTGAATCTTAGCAAATAAATACACTTCGCACAGTCAATCTTAGCTAATTGTGCAGTGTGGATCGCTGAAATTGTTTAGAAGCAGCAGAAAATGAATACGATAAGAATTGATGATGATGCTGATGATCAGTTGGACTGCGAGGCATTGGACACCAATCAGCAACTGCTCAGTTTTGATGTCAAGAGCAAAGATATAGATTGGAGCAATTACGTTGCACCTTTGGAGGAACGAGCCGCTCCCGTCTATCTGCGACAATTTTTTCCTCTTATAAGCAACCATTGCGAGCCTGTTGGTGAACACAACAAGCGCGAAATCTTGGTGTGTCATGACATGCTCGGTAACTATCGAGAGGATAGGTATGTACATATGTATGTTTATTAACTGTCCTCATACTATCGCATATACGCAATAGAGGTCTGCATGAGACGTCTCGAAAAATTCAAAACTAACATAGCAACATTTTCGCGTTGATGCAGTGCTTCCATTTGATTTCGAATCAAGCCGTGACTACCGGAAGCATATGTTGTAATGTTTTCAGCAGTACTTCCAAAAGTCAGCGCTTGATTTGAGAGCAATGGAAGCATTTCGCACAACCCCAGAAACTTTCAAGACGTCTACAACAAGACTTCGAGACGTACATACCTCTGTATATAATAAACGTATATTTTTCATGGCAATCATTAAAAGTAAATAGCCTTTTAATAGGTTTTTTCGTTCCTCTAAAAAGTATGATGACTATCGTTTCTATCATTGGGCTGGCATCGACTACTTTTGCTATTTCAGTCATCGGTACATAACGATCCCGCCCAGCGGCTGGATAAATGCCGCTCATCGGCATGGCGTGCGAGTCTTAGGTTTGCCTCTAATGAACTGCCACCCTCTGTTTATATTGTTAGTTAAGCGGCATTTAAATCGTCATTTACATCAGTTAATTGCTCGCAGGTACGTTTATTGTTGAAGGATTTCGTGGCAGCAGAAAGTTTCACGAAGTGCTAATGTCACTCGAGATGATGGATAGAGTGGTGCAAGCGTTAGTCAGATTGTGCAACCATTTCAAATTCGAGGGTTGGTTGGTGAACATTGAAAGCAAAATTGAGGCAACGGCTGTGGAAAACATGTTGTAAGTACAAGGAGGCTTTTATAAGTATATGTACATATTATGTATGTACAATATGGGCAGACAGACAGCAGTTGTTGATTTGTTTCAAATGAGTTGTCTTTTTTATTAAGTGACCATTAAGGGAGCAGTTTTTTCATGCAATGTGAACTTTCTCAACCGGCAAAATCGACAGAAAAAATATCAGCATATTATGATTCCGTATACTCGTATTAAGCAATGAGGCTGTATTTGGGGTGTTCATAAAGAATTGTTGAAGCAAAAATGCAAATTTTTTGTGCTCTTTTTTATTTCAGAGTTAAGTACTATTATTAAATACTCGTATTAACACAAAGCACCATTTCCAAGAACTTCCAATAATACGAGAGTTTAATCTCTTCTCTGATACAAACGAGAGCACATACGTACATTGTATATACTGATCCATACGAGAGCACATTACTGAGAAGCATGTTATTTCCTCTCGGCTCATGTTAAAGGATATCATGAGACTCTAAGGCCTTATTTTTTTAAAAATTTGCCTAACATTCAAATTTATTATATTTATTAACTTTTTTTTACTCTTAAAGATGTCCTAAAAGGTCCAAATATTCTTTATTGCTGCATCATATATGCATATGTACATACATCCATACATACTTCTAGTTCATGAAGGGTAACTTCAGTGTCAAACACTATGGTTAAAGTTTACCCACAATTAACAGGAACTTTTTATGGCTTTGTATTGTTTTTTAAATACATTAAAATAGACAAATATTACAAATTATCCATTTATATAAATTTATGGATAATCAGTAGACAGTGTAAGATTATACCTGTTTACAAAGATTTACCATTTCTGAAGCCAAAATAGTTTCAATCAATTTGACCTTGCGCTGCGTTGTAAATAAAAAAAATGTATGTGTGTGTTGTTTTTACACATTCCATCATACACTTATACATTCGGTAATTACACTTGGTAAATATAATTCCAGCTATTTTGTGGAGACATTGCGTTCGGCGATAGAGAACAAAGTTAAATCGGGCTGTGTCTTTTGGTACGACAGCGTTATCGAAAGTGGCGACTTGGTGTGGCAGAATGAAATCAATACAAAGAATGTGCGTTTCATCAAATCGGTCGGTGCCATGCTCATCAATTACGGCTGGAACGACAACAGCCTTGAAGCCACGTTGAACACATGCCAACGGGAGCACATACAGCGGCACCGTGTTTTCGTTGGCATCGATGTGTTCGGGCGAGGGCAGACTGCCAAATTCCAAACGAAAAGGACGCTGGCACGTATTGTGCGGAGGACCATGTCCGTGGGTATTTTTGCACCTGGTTGGACTTTCGAGACGTTGCAGCAGTTCGGCTACAACATAAATAAAGACAGGGGCGATGATGCGGTGAATGCTGCGTTCCTTGAAAGGAATGACAAATTCTGGTGGTCTTTATGGGACCAACTTCCCACCAATCCGTTCGGTAAGCTGCCTTTCTACACCGATACATGTTTGGGATCGGGCAAGTGTCGCTATACATTTGGCCAGCCTGACGGCCCTCCGCAAGGGGGGTTGTTGGATGGAAGCCGTTTCTTGAATTTAGCGCAGCAGTCGCTACAGCCTTCAGTGCCGCTTTACCAGTTGGCTGAACGTCATTACGACGACGCTTTCAATGGCGGCTCCTGTCTTCGCATCATGCAATATGACAGCAGTTTCCGTCTGTTTGTGACTGACTTTCAGATTCGACGCGGCAGCGGCCTTGTTTGCGCCTATGCTTTCAAGTTGTCACAAAGCGACGGTGAATTTGATTGCGTACTAAGGCTGTCGTCGGAGGACGACAACTCGCGGGACAGTTACTTGTTTCTGGGAGACTACACGAATACACTCACTGTACTTAAGGGACGCTGTTACATATCGCCGTTTAAAAGTGAATATGCAGCATTTTTGAGAGGGCCGCTTGAGACGAAACGTATTCCGAAGGATTCGAATACGGCCAACGGATGGCACGTGCGTTATTATGTCGTAGCATTCGATGGTCCTGTTCGTGTAAGAGATATCGGCCTACTTTATAGACGTACGCAAATGGCTATCGAAACCGCTTATTTTGGTGCACTTTACATGAATGAGTTCGATGCGACGACTTTCGGTGACTTTCCAGCCGATAGCAATTTTTCAAATATTAATCTTTATGGAGAAAATTTGCTTAATTGACGAAATGACGACGAGGAAAATTATTAGTTCATACAAAGGCGCTCATACATACATAAGGAAACATCTATACAATAGTTGTATTTACATAGATACTATGTATGTATGTATGTCCGTGCATTTGTTATTCTCTATAATGTGCAAACATCAATCAAAATTATTGTCATACATTTAAAAGAGGAATACTCTCTTTTCAAGTTTTTCGCATAGAATTAAGAGTCCGTAGCTTTTAAATAAATAAATAAATAAATTTGTAAGTTTTTTCAATTTTCGATTTTATTTTGATATCCAGTTTTTATATCCACAAAAGTTTGGAGACTTTCGCATGATTCTAAGCTGACTAATCGCGAGCAATTTATCGCAAGAGAAATTCGTCGGAATTTATTTTGAAAATCGCGCGATTTTTTTGCAATTAATTGCTATTGTGATGAATTGCTTTGCGATACATTTTTTGCGATGAATTGCTTCCGATGAATTAGCCTGGTACCCTTTTGCATTATCTATTGTGAAATTATAAATTATGAATATATGAATAAATGTGAAATTATGATCTTGAAGAAATAAATAATAGCTCTTGGTTTCTGGGAAGGATTAGAAATGAAAATATTTCCGTGGTTATTTTTTTTTTTATAAACAACGCATTTATGTATGTTAGTTGGACTTAACTGAACTCCTTCACCCTTTTAAATCTTCCCTTCATTAAAAGTGTATTAAAAATCATTGATGAGGTTAATGAGGAAATTTTCTAGCAAACTCATAAAAACGTATGTAATTAAATAAAGCTTAAAGCTGAAGATAGAGGGAGGCAGAAAAAGCGGACCGCAACATCATAGAGAAACCAAAAAAAAAAAATAATCACTTCACTTGAACACTTATTTTACCTTAAATTTTAGCAATTCCGCAAAATGTTGACCGTTTATATTGAGTACATTTCGTTATATTATACATATTAACACAGGATATATTATATATAATTAAATATTGCTATATTAAACTAGACTTAGTTTAATTGAATTGAATTCAATATAGTTTTACTTAAAATTTCTCATTTGGCTTTGCTCGACTTTCTGCACAAGCCATTTTTTATTTTTTCTTGAATGCTGTCGATAAAGTTTTTCATTTATTATAGAAATAATATTGAAAAATTGCTAAAGCATTATTAAATCATGTACACATCTTTTTAACAAACCATCTAAACTTCGCAGAAAATAATTACCAACTGATGCGAAATTAGAGCGAACAAGGATGCATCGAGTCCAGAAGCGAAGCTAAGCATCGCTGCTGGTCACAAATACAATACAACGAAAAGTTTTCCCACAAAATAAAACTCTTCACCAAAAAAAATATACAATATGATTTATTAACAGAAGAAATGAAATTAATATCGTACTCGTATAATAAGTCTATGAAGAAAATAAATGTATATAAAAAAGCATTATATAAAAAGGAATAATAGTTTAATTAAATTAATTTTTAAATATAACAAGGTTCGAAACATAAAAATAGCGAATTTTTTCTAAGTGTAAAAATTTCCCGCTGTCGCTTGATGCTGCCAACTTTAGGGCGCATGCTTGTAATAAGTAAAGGATATTCCTTCCTTTACTCTTTCAATAAGGATTTCCCAAGCGATTCATCAACTTCATAGAAGTATGAATTTAAAACTAATTCTTATCGCGTCGCGTACCTCCATTCATGCGATTCTATTCAATTTATCCCTTTTAAATAATGTCGTTTTTACAGAAGCGAGAATATGATTTTCAATTGTATTACAAAAATGTAATTTTACACTTGCAGTTTCCCAACAATTTATGAATATTATTAATAAACATAAAAATTAAAAACATTTTAAATAAAAATTTTTTTAAAAATATTGAAACTGAACACACTGATTTCAGGATCTTCAAATATGTATTTATATATAAAAATTGCTAAAAATTTTACTAGTAATAAAATAAAATTTTAAATTCCATTCTTTTTAAATATAAGTACAGAATTCAAAAATTTTTTTATTTTTATTTATGTTGTATTATTGTATATATGTACGATATACATTTACGAAAATTGTAATAAAATATTAAATAATCATATCATCATATTTGGAAAGTTCAAATAGACAAATAAAAGAAGGATAAGGAGAGTTAAAATAAAAAAAAAACATCCGTCAAAAGCTTTAAAATTATACACTAAATGTATACACTTTAAAATCGTGCTTTAAAATATATTCCTACATTCGGTGTAACGTACACACTTCTATCATAATCATACATACTCGTATGTATGTACATAAGTACGTACATACTTTTAAAATATGGAGCCAGCCGTCAGTAATCCGCCAAAAATGCATTTCCTTTTTCAATTTCGGTATTCATTTTGTTTTTTATTTTTCAACACAGCATCCTGTTTTAGCTTTTCTAGAAAAACTGGCTGCATGTCGGCGAACCAAAGAGTCTCCTCACGTATTTTGACGGGACCATCTTTGCATGTTAACCAGTATGTCTTCATGAGACCTTTTCCCTGCAATGATACGATGATATATGTACATATTCTTTTATTTTTTTATGTATAATTATATGTTTTTATATTACATTTAAATTATATGTTAGGCATAGTATCATGTATGTATGGAGAAGATATTATTATAAATACTTTACTGTATAGTATGAATGCTTAATAGCACTTTAGACGAGAAATGGTATTAGGGACAATAATCAATTTTAAAATTATATACTTTTTACTATATTATTTTTCGATTTTGTGAAGAATATAACTAAATCAGTATGTATGTACATATGTTAATATGTTATAGCAGAAATCAAGATTATTTAACTGAATTAAGTGAATATTAAAAAGTCTTGAAAAATCTTATTTTGAAGTTAGGCGATTTTGTTTCGAAAGTATGCCTACACGAATCCGTTACATACTAAAGTAACGTGTTAAATATGTTCAGGGTGCGCCATCATTTATGTCGGTATGTGACTGTTTGGCCGTATTCAACGCGACGTGGATGGCTGTCGGCAAAATTATTTGAGTCAATTGCACTTTATACAGAAACAGATGTAAATCATTCCTCAAAAATCCGCCGCATTGTTCCAAAATGCTAAGCGCGGTGACGATACGACACATGTGGGTTCTCGGCAACACTATCTCTTACCGCTTCAACCAGTTCTTTGGAACGTCTTTGGCGTTGATGAACAGCACATCTCCCACTGTCCCGTGCTCAACAAAATTTGACACCAAACGACGAATAGTGTTTCAAAAGACGGTGTTTCTTGGCCACGATATGCACGACTATTTTCAATGTACAGCTTCACTATTTCGGTGTTATTTTGGTGTGATAAATGTTAAAGTTATTCAACATGTTCAACATGTTTACATAACGACATAGAAGATGGCGCACCCGTTATATATTTAAAAACTAATAAAAATTGTAATGAAAATTACTAACCTTAACATCAATTAATCCTCGAGGCTCCGTCTTAAAGCCACCCACTTTGGACAACGCATTGTTCATTTCTTCAGTTATGTGAATTTTCTGAGCCTCGCCCGTTGACTCCATACGCGAGGCTGTGTTGACGGTATCGCCGAACAGACAATAGCGTGGCATTTTGGTGCCGACGATGCCGGCGACCACCGGTCCCGTGTGTACGCCGCAACGTATTTGCAATGTTTTCGTTGAGCGCGGAATCTTAAAGAATGTCGACGCATCGAGCAAATCGAGCGACATGGTGGCAATTTCGGTTAAATGGTTTTGGCCTGTTCAGATAAAAAGTCAAAAGGTTTAGAAAGAAAGCCACAGGAAGTTATTGGAATCACAATTCAATTAGGGAATACATGAATAAAAACGTGATTGTCATGAGCGTCAGTATACCATTTTTAACGGGTAATCCCGAAGCTACCATGTAAGAATCTCCAATTGTTTCCACTTTATAGACATCATAGCATTCTATGCGTTCATCGAAAACACGATAAATGGAATTAAGAAATGTAACGACCTAATCGAAAAAAATGCCAGAATAAATATTCAAAGAAGTTAGAGGAGATTTTATCTATAAGAAACATATGTATGTCTTTAAACTGATTTTGTTTGAATAGTTTTAATTAAAGGATTATAGTATAGAGTACACTATAATCATTTTAATTTAAATCGTAGGTAATTTAAAAGTTACGAAATATCAGGAAGACTTACATATAAAACGTACATATTTACCTCCAAGGGAGTACATTCCGCAGCGATTTCTGTGAAGCCTACAATATCACTAAAATATATTGTAACTTCTTCATACGATTCAGCTGGAACCTAAGACCAAAAAAAAAATTGATAAAAAATTATAATAATTTTGTCGAAATTACACAGAAAGAGAATCTCTCTATACCTGTTGAGAACTCTTCAGTTGCATTGCAACGCTTGGTGGCAACATTTGAAAGAGTAATGAATCGCTTTTCCTTTTTTCGCGTTTCAACTCTTTTGCCTTTTGCGATAAATTCATGGCATACATCTGTAAATATTGAAATTAATAGAGAAATTTTTAGAGAAACCGGAAAAGATTTTGATTCTTTATATATTCTCAATAAATACATATGTATGTATATTAATATCTATACGAATATATTGTATATTCTCAAGTATATCATATTTACGATTATGTACAATATATCAAATACATGACCGTAAAGAAACGGTTAATGAGACAAAGACTTATAAGTACAGAATATATAAGTACACTCGTATGTCGAACACATAGTCGTAGAGATATTGATGTGACGAAGCCTTATAAGCACAGAATATTTTGTAAAGGTTTATTATCTCTAGTTAACACAATACAAAATATCTTCAAATTCTCGAAACAAAAGAGGCTTCTTTATTAATCAATGGGGAGATTGATTGTACTTGTACTTAATATGAAAAGAGAAAATATTGAGGACAAAACGAATGAGACTTCGACCATCGTATCAACATTGACCATGACGTAACAATATTATCGAACTGATTACGATGATATTTATTCTGTTGGTACGAGTATATATTAGATGATACACCGATTTTTTCTAAGGTTTCCATTCAGCTTCCTTTAAATGTACTGATCCCATTTAGAGCTGTAGTTTAGATAGAGATGTTTTTTTTATGGCAAGAGTATAAGAATAAAGAAGTGATGAGATCGTAAAGAGTAAAGAAGGGCGAAGACTTTTGGGATAGGGCCAAAGACAAAGAGTATTTTATAGGTTATGGTGAGTGTTGAATTATGAAACTTAACGGAATTTCGATCAGTAAAATACCTGAAATATATGTACCTGAATAGTAGCTGCGGCATTACGAACCAATATTATTATAATGGGTGAAACACATAAAACCACAACTAATATAGCGATTCCAACTGCTTCTTTATTACTCGCTTCATAAAGTGTGGCATCCACGTATTCTCTTAATTAAAAAAGGAAAAATTTTCATTAATTTTCTATAGAAACATCATGAATAAATATGCAATAGTAAAATTATAGAAATTTAAAATTGTGACTATAATATTGAAATTCTGATTAGTCGGATTGTACGGATTGTACAGAATTCCTACAGATTGTTCTACTATATTCTAGATGATAAATGAAAATGACTTACTTTATCTTTATGCGCAAAGCCTTTTGAAGAATCCTTAGATCATCGGTATAATTATGCATTGCATCATAATACGTTATAGCGTTCGAAACGTCGGAAGTGTTGCGTTTATTTTTCAAAACAACGGTACTCCTTCGTTAGAAATAAAAGTTATTAAATTTTTAAATTTAAATACGAGTACAACAAGAATAAAAAAATTTTTTTTTTCAATATACAAAATTATAATTAAAAAATAATTAAAAAAAAAGAAATTAAAAATATAAAAAAATTCATAATAATATTATCGTAATAAAATAATAATAAGAAAAATTAAAAAATTTCACAATTTTATTAAAAAAGCAGTATTAATCACTTCGTTCGAATGAATCACCTAAATTATTAAAACACAATTTTAGCAAAAGTTTATAAAGAACCAAAAAGTTTTTGTTTTACTAACTCTTTAATATGAAAAAAATGAAATAAATACATATTAAATCAATTTTTAAATACATTTCAATTAATTTGTAGATTAAATATTAATATTAAATTAATTGCACTGACATGGCTTTCATCTTTTTGTAGTTTCCGGTACCGGTTATATTTATATACATTGGCCTTAGTGTCGGTACATAGTTAAGGGTTGAGTTGATGAGCTCTCGCGCCAAGAATTCATATCGAATAAATGAAACAAAAGCATCCGAGCCCAAGTAACCGCGCCCGAAGTATTTAATCCCAAACGAAGCTGCAATATTTTGACATTCTATGCTTCGGAGTAGATTCTTGAAACCGATTAAATACCTAAAAATCATAATATCCTGAATCAATGTGAACTGTGTGTAAGTGTGCACACACACACACACACGAACACCCATAGACGCACAACAATAAGTAAGTAAATAATACACTTGTACCTCCAAACGCTACTTTTGTCAGTTTCTTTTATTTGCACCGTCAAATGTTGCAGCAATCCTCTGTTAATTGCTGTATACCAATTCATTACGTCCGTTATTGAGCTATCCTCTGGCTCCGATCTAACTTTAGCCCTAAAATATCACAATTCAATTAAAATGCTTTTTGGGTCAAAACGAAACGAAAGGAAATTCCGTAACGATTCCTTAAAGGTATAGGAAACGTTTCATTCAAGTTTATATACTATATTTAGCATTTGTTTATATACTCGTACATACCTTCATATGTACATACAATGCTTACCGAAATTCATTAAGCCTATTTTGGAATTCTGTTCTATTTAGTAACACTTCGTAGTCGTCGTCATCGGGTGAGGTCGGCACACTAATCTCGCTCCATGTGGTCATGTTGTTGAGGGCATAATCAGTGACAGCAAAACGTTGTGTTAGATTTGAGCTATGTAAAAAGAAAGCGAAGGAAATTCCTGATAGCTAGAGGCAATATTTTTGGACATATTTTTTGTGCGAGATATACATAAATTTCGCAGCAAAAAAACCAATTAGTCGTTATGAAAATCAAATAATCCAATAATCCATAGCAAAAAGCAAGCAACAATCACAGTTCATTTTTTCGCTAAATGAAAATCGCATGAAAGTTCACGAAGTAAGACAATTTTACTCCTTATAATTCCAAAAAGAAAAAAAAATATTATTATTCGCAAGAGATTAAGTTACGAGATCAGAATAAGAAATAACTTTTAAAGAAAATAATTCTCGAGTAAGTAATTACATAATGTGAGTACTCAAAATTCGAGTGTTTGCCTTAAATAATTTAAAGGGAGTTTTTTTACAAAAATGTTGTTAAGAAATAATATTCACGACATATTTCTTAAACAAAGTAACTTTTAAAAGGACGAGTATTAAATAACTTACCGCACTTTGTTGCCATTGGTAAATATATAAAATGCTACTTCCGATCGCTCGAGTTGTAAGCGTGTTACGACCTTGCCCAAATCGGTGGCAATTGTTACCTGATTATCATAAATTAAAACTACTTAATAGGCGTAATAGGTTATGAAGATAAATGTGATAAATGTTAATATAAATATTATAACTTTAAAGAGTTTTTAGAATGAAAAAAAATATTGTGAAATATTAAAATTGCTTTTGTAACTAGATTTTTTATACTTCTTTTATCGTTAATATTCCGCATTCTTGAGAACTAAGTCAGTAACAGAATTCTAGTAATCGATTCTTCTTGATCGAACATTCAGATATCACGGAAACCTTTCTTTACTTTCTTTCCTTCTTTATGGTACGTATCCAAACACATTCTCGCTACGTAAGTGGCGCGTTTCATACGCGTGGCTCACGTCATACTATACAATGTCAACACTTCAGCCGATAAATTTCAATTACAATACAGCATTGCCCGCAACAACCACATAGCACTTCACTTCACCACAGCACAAGAATGATGTGAATCGCCGACTGGCGTCGAGCCCTTCCACACCACGTCAGACACGCCTCCTATCGCTTACTAGACCAGACTGTCTTCTGGTATTGAGTTACCTGAGATTCTATATCGGACACTTCCACTCTGTCATTTAAAATTTCTTGAAGTATTAGAGATGTTTGCACAATCAACGCCAATATTGGTATAAATGGCAAAATTATCATCTGTAAAGTAATAAATTGTTCAAAATGTTGCCAGTGAATGAATGAACGTTGCTGGCGCGTGATGTCGCGCATGTTACGCGACGCGACAAACAGCCATTTATTTTAATGAAGATCCAAATCGCACAGCCGAATAAATTTGGCGGCTCACCTGCAGCAATTGTATCCGTCTGCCCGTCTTTATGGCGGGGTTTCTTGCGGCGGCAATGCAACACTTTCCCTCGATATCGGATGAGACGTCCTCGGAACTAATTGAGCGCACCGACATTTTGTCCGCTTGACTAGCGATTGGTTTGCCATTATCGACGACGTTGACTCGTCTCGCCGCCATGCCGCCGAGGCTAACGACGCTTATGCTCTTGTTTGGATGGGCCGCATCGGATGTGGTTGTTGGAGGCGCAACGTCGGCGTCGCCACCACTGAACTTCGCCGGCCGGTCATCTAAGGGCGAGGAAGAGTAAGCCATCATAATTCTGCATTTGCCATTTAACATAATGCATAAATCATCAATCGTTCAGGCTGTCTAAACGATGGCAAGCACACACAGTCTTTAGTATATAAGGTCTTTTCACAAATAGCTCCGATAATTACACTGAACGGTTTACATACGATAGGAGCCCACCCCTCCCTCTTTCCGGCTATTCCATACACCAAACTCAACCTTAAGTAATTCATTTTCATATAATGATGTAGACTTTGTTTACATATTATTAAATTTATTCGTCTTTTCTTTGTTCAAAGTGTTTATTAAGGATCGAGGGGCGTTCTCGTCATCTTTGACAAGGAGGTGCTGATTATTTTGTGAACCATTAAACGCTTTCGCTTATATCATTCTGTTTATACACATCTAATTATGTACAATTATAAGAATAATAAAATATAAGGAAAGGAAGCAGAGAGTGTTTATTTTTATCGATTTGGGTTGTAAGAAGTTTATTATAGAAATTATAAATTTTAAAAAATTCTTACTATTGGAATTAAAATTTAAAATTAATTTAGAAGAGTATAGAAATTAATATAATTAATAGAAATCTGAGGTTTTCTACTGAAAAATCTGAGTAAACATTAAAATGTTAGAAAAAGTATTTTGTTAGAAACAAATTTTGTTTTATTTTTCCATAAAGCCTGACTTAAAAAATATATATATATTATTGTTTTATTAACATTTATATTTAAATTATGTTTTATTTACATTTATATTTTGCTTTATTTATATTTATATGTATTATATTTTATTTATTATTTATATTTATGCATATATGTATGTACTTGTATATTTAAAACTTTGTATTTAACCCTGAACACTTTACCACTTTAATTCTTAACTCTGTAATTATTTTTAATTACTTTGCTCAGAATTTACTCTTTACATTTTTATTGTTTTGTATATAATTTTTAAATAGAATAAGAAATTGAATTTTTCAAAAAATTAAAAATTTTGTTGGTATAAAAAAGTATTTTAAAAGAAAACCTTTGGTATAAATAAAATCTTTATTAATAATATAAAAAATGTCTATAAAATCTAATTTTGGGAATGTTCACATTTATCATGTGCTATAAGAATGTCCTAATTATCGTGTGATAGTATATTTTAATTTAATCTAATTAATTGAGTATGTACATATATAAAATAATATTTTTTTATTACATACTTTGTTTCTTAAATTTTATAAGATGGTTTCAAAATTTGATTGAAAATACGACTGAAAAAAAGCAGTTTCTGTTATAAAAATCGTATGAAATATTTAAATATGTGATGATTTTATTTAAAATTTATTAGTTTTTAATTTAGTTCATTATTGACAAAGATTATATTTTAATAAACACCAGGTCTCACATTAATTTTAAATGTACATATCATGCCTATACAATATAAAAAAAGGAAGAATCAATCCATGGATTGTTTGACCTACAAACTAACTGAAAGATGATACTTTACTCTTCTGCAAAACGGTCTATTTATTACTTTGTTTTGTGAAATTAATTGTAACATCAATAAAATCATGAAGAATTTAATTCGCGTCTTCCATGTTGCTTTGTAATAACTTCAGAACTTTTATTATTGATCTGTACGTATAAAGTAATTGTTTTCATAAGCAATAAGACGTTTGAATTCGTGTGATTCAATTCATGGAGTAAATACATTTAGTAAAATTTTCCACCATTATCGTACGAAAGACTGTAAATCGGAATATGTTCTTACAAGTTGTACGAATAGATTGTTTAATATTTGTACAATTTTCAATAAAATATTCACTGACACCATTCTTATAACTTCATAAATGCGAGTATTATGAGAAATCATTTATTAACCTATAGTTTTATGTTCCATTTTTCGACACTAATTAAATTAAGTAGCTATTATTTATCCACACATTATTAGGTTTTTTTGCCGCACTTATTAATGATTATATTCCAATTGGTTTATTCCTATTGGTTTAATCTTCTTAAAATTTCTAATTGTTTATTTCTGTATAAATAAAAAAAATTCTCAATGTTCCAGAGATGCTCCGTTTTTATTTTGTATTTCCGGCTGATCCACTCGAAAGGAATTCACGGCGTCGACTAAAGCTGAACCTGTTGAGCTCTCCATGTTTATATTGTATTGGACTGACTGTGCTATCATCGTTCAATTGTAGAGCGGCGCAGAAGGATGTACTGCCATCGTCCACCCCATCGCCGTTCATCACCCCATCATCATCCCTAATTATTATTATCACCACAAAACACCCTTTTAACCTATACTGCAACACTTCAAACAATTTCGCGAACATCACTTGCTGGAAATGAAGAGTTCGTTAGACATGAACTGATGACCGTTTGTTATCAAAGTGACAAACTACTAACTATTGACACCAAGAGGCGTGTGTCCAGTCCAGCCCAATGCTATGCTCGTATGTTTGTACATACGCGTTCTCATGAATTCAAATCCAAACACAAGCACTACATATGTTTAATATATTAATAGTACGTAGTATATGGTGTGCTCATGTACAAACATATGTATGCTCGATGATCTTTGAAACAATTTCGTGTCCTCTGCATTTCTTTAATCCCTGTTGATAGCAAAAAGGGAGCGCTCCTTTTTTCTTGCAATATTTGACAAAGTGGTTGATTAACTTTTTGTCTATAAATAGATCAAATTGGAGTCTTAACTGCTGATTAGTAAAATGCCATTCTTTCGAAAATTGTTCCCTAAATTAATTCTTTTTTAATTAATAGTAGACAAAATATTACTATTCTTTAACATTTCATATTTAAAAATTTGAAATTAAACGAAACTGTTTCTTTCAAAATCATTATTTCTTTATTTAACATTTTTACGAGTACGATATATACATACATATTTACAATTTCAGATATTAAATGTAAACATTTAGAACTTTGTAACTTATTAAAGCGAAACCCTAAATTCTTTTATTCAACGTCAACGAATTTTTCGGGATCAAGGCCACACTTCTTCATTTCCACACACACCGAAAATAGGTAATCATAACACTCCGTCCTGATGGGAAGAAAGGCAAAAGAAGGATTTATTAATACCTCTATTTTTCGGCAGTTAGAAAAATATTACATAGTTTTAGCCTGTTGCCAGCTGCTACCCCACACATAGACTCCGTGTCGACGTACCAGTACCGCTGAGCAGCCTGGATATTTCAAGATAGCATCGTACATAGAATCTGCCAAGTCCTTTTCAAAAGGTGTATTCTCTATAATAGGTACGACCAGCTCCTCGTCATATCTCAGGTAACGTTGCTTGACTTCGTCGTAAATGCCCTGTGGTGAAAGTTGTTGAATAAATAGAAGATTACATCTCTAAACGAAATCGTATTTCGCCGCACTTTAATCATTTCCAAATGCGTGCAACGAAATTCTTTGCCTGGCCACAGCAATGTGGCCATTACCGCGTGCTGGGAGTGAGTATGAATGACAGCCCCGGCCAAACGGTGTCGATATGAGATCATGAACAAAGGCGTGCACTGGCTTTTCTTAAGGCTACCATAGGAAACGGATTCTGTTTTAATTATTGAGAAAACAAATTTGTTCACTTTATCTACGCTTTATATTCCGGCGGTAGCTGGAGGTCCCTTCCTTCAATGTCTTGTACAAATAAGTCTTCTGGCTGTAGGCGTTCCTTCTGTACGCCTGAAGGGGCAATATATATTTCATCACTATGGCAAAATCATACATTAAAAGTTATTGGAGTCATAGAAGTACAAACAACAATCTTACTTCACTTTTATAGATATGCCTCCACCGGTACCAGTCACCCAACCTAGAGTATAAAACAGTCGACACAACTCTGGAATTAATTTGCGAGGATGATCCTAAAATACAAATTAAAATAAAAAAATCAACTTTTAAGAAACTACTGAAATTATTTTATAAGTTAAAAGAACCTCTGGCAAATCCTGATAGATTGACATGTCAGTAAGAAAATAAACATTGATAAGATAACAACGATACCCACTTGCCACATCCGACGATAGTAACGAGACACGAGGAATGAGTATCACCGAACCTCTAACGACTATCAACGAGTTGAATAAGACACAGGGCGCATCAACCACATTTAATTTAACTGGTTGGTAAATAATTGGTGTCAGACAAGCACATTTCCAGAAAACCACAAAGTTAAAATAGAATGAATAATTTTTCGAAATTCAATGAGTTTAATACCCATATTATTAGATTTCCAAAAACTCTAAATATATCTACGCCGCTTGTTTCAGTGAGGCAATAATTACACATACATATTAGAGAGCTAGGTATGTATATTTTTAGTATACATCTAGTTCTGTTTTTACTGTTTACTGGATACGTGAATTTGCTTTAACGAGATTTAAAAATAATAATTCATTCATCTTTTAGCCGATTAAATTTTTTTTAACGCGGTGTAAAAAATGTGAATTTTTTGGTAAATTTTGTCAATTTTTTATCCCCTCTCTTTGTATCAGTACCGTTTCTTATTTTACCCGTTTATTTACACGTATTTGTTAGGAACAGATGTATCGCGTAAAAACAGAATTGGGTGTAATTTGTGTACTTGTTCCATTCTGTTCCGCTGGGATATTACCCGAGATACCTCTGGTTGATACATTGCGAAATTCTTACTGTGTCCTTCATGATCTCTTTTAGTATTCGTAAAGAACGCACAGCCGTCTTCGCGAGGCTCTCACAATTTTTATAACTTTGGGTTACAATGAGTTGGGCACAGTCTGGTTCCGGACCAGAATATTACCATGCACAGAAAATAATCGTTATTCATCCGGGTTCACTAAACCTACGAATTGGTAGAGCATCTGACTTGAACCCCGCCTCGGTGGTGCACGCCATTGGACGCAAACGAAAAAATAATGGAACTGCTTTTAAGGATCTTTTGCTGCCGGAAATCGACTCTGACGCCATTCAGGAATTCGAAGAGCAGCGCTTGATTGTTTCTCACACAGTTCAGAGAGGTTTGGAAACCCATAGCGACGGCTCCAAACGAAGACGTGTGGCTACTCCACCACAACAAATATCCACATTTAATCGACGAAGCGTCCCCGAAGAGCATGGCTTGGAAGTCACGGACAAGACTCCGAAGACCAATGAGGAGCGGGAAAAAATTTTTGACGATGACATTTTTGATTGTTCATTGGACGATTACAATGTGCATTTTCCAATGCGACGAGGCCAACTAAATCTCCATCAGGGCATTGGCGGATCGATGTCAGCGGTCTTAGCGGATTTGGAAGATATTTGGTCGCACGTCTTGCATTCCAAGCTGGCGGTCGATGTCAGCACATTGCCACAATACAGCGCTGTGCTCATTATATCCGATGTTTACAATCGCAGTCATCTTAAGGAGCTAATATCACTGTTGCTTTTGCGCATGCATTTCAAAAGCTGTTTCCTGCTGCAGGATCATGTCGCAGCAACATTCGGAGTTGGATTAGGCTACGGCTGCGTTGTCGACATAGGAGACCAGAAGTGTTCCATATCTTGTGTGGAGGATGGAATTTCACAACCGGACACGCGAGTACGTCTGGAGTACGGCGGGGCAGACGTGACACAAGTGTTTTATGCACTGCTGAAGAAGTGCGCCTTTCCGTACAAGGAATGCGATTACCACGACTACAAAAGCGCCTTTTTACTGAAGAAACTGAAGGAGCGCTTCTGTCACCTTAATCTGGATATATGTGGCGCGCAAGAACGAACTTTTGAGGTGAGAGTATTATGGCCTCTGTGAGACTTTCCGTAACACTAACTATTCACTAAGGTTATAAGGCACAATAAGCGCATTGTGTACACATTACAATTGGGCGATGAGTGCCTTGTTGCTCCCTTAAGCCTTTTGCACACAGAACTAATGAACATCACCGGAAGAGGAAAACAGGCAAAAATACAGAACAGAAGCTCCCATTATCCCGATTCCGAAGATTGCTTCGATGCCGAATACATACGAGAAACTGGACGACGTAATGGAAGAGACCAGATCTTAGAGGGCGTTGTGCCAATAACAGGCGAAGGGGCCGATGACGATTTCGGCGCCGTTGACGCATTCGAGTCGGAACGTGACACTAGTGCCCGCTTATCCGACAAGGACGAATTCAACTTTATAATTAACGGACAAATAATGCCGCTGGATCAAGCAATTGTACGCAGTATTGAACGTTGCTCAAGCGAAGAGATGAAGCGGAAGATGTACGGCTGTATTTTAGTAGTCGGTGGCGGTTCCAAAATACCAGGCCTGGTTAAATGGTTAGAGAAAAAGGTTGCACTACAGCTGCAGTCAATACTGTCACAGAGATCAATGGAGAATTACTATTCACAATTCGAAGTAGCGACACACACGCGCGAGATGGATGCCACAATGATTGCGTGGAAAGGTGCAGCAATCATGTCGTGCTTAGAAAGTGCCACTGAGTTGTGGATTTTTACAAATGAATGGAAAAATTCCGGATTACGAATTCTGCGAGAAAAGGCACCTTTTATATGGTGAAATAAAAATATACATACCATCATGATATTCAACTCAATCCTACTCTCCTGAAGTTACAAAAAACCCAGAATCGCTTAATAAGAAATTATTTCATTTTTCATATTTTTTTATATTTATAATTTCCATTTTATAAATATTTTGTTCTACTGCTCCTAAAATAAACACAGCCTTAGTTAATATAAGACATGGTCGGATCAGACGGTTGTGATTCATTGACTTGCGGCACAGATGGTTTTTTAACCACTTCAGAGCGTGTCGCTACTTCACTTCCGCGAGGCGATTCCTCTTTCCCTATGGATGAGGCGGAAGTCTGTGGAGTAGTTTGCTGCATTACCGAATCCTCTCTTAAATCTAATTTAGAATCTTCCGTGTAGGGGCCAACTTCAGATGTTCTTATTTCAACAGTATTAGTACTCTGAACTGATCTCTCAGGCTCTTCCAAGATTTCTGTAATTTCCAAAGAAGGCCGTAAAGGAATAGAAGCTGTCGGAAATTTTAATCTGCAATCGTTATTCCCAAAATTCGACTATACAGGTTAGCGAAAAAGTAATTATTTACATGAATTAATCATTAAAGAATATGAACGGAAATCAAACCTCTTCACTGCTACTATTCGAAACGAACGAATTGAACGCTGACTGTCTGTTAAGTCGAAACATGTTTTGTGGACATTTGTATTGACGTGCTCGTGGCAAAAATGTGGATCTTCCAGTGTGCTTCGGTTGCTTATTATTCGAACGCAGGCGCTTGCGCGTTCTATCAAACTCATCCCCGGATAGAGACTCTTCACTGTAAGTGGTGGACCGACGTTTCAAATTTGGGTCCAAAACACTGCGGCTGTTCTGCCTTTCCTGAAGAGAAAGAGTTGTTATTAACTTGGAACAGCGATGAACAACGTTTAACGGCCAACGAACATTGATGACTCTGAAGAGTTTACGGTCGGGATTATTTGGCTGAGTTTGCTTTGGCGGCGTGTAGTTTTTGCCTATGCAATAATGGAGTTGGTCTTTCCTTTCAATTAAGCCGATTAAACTCAAGTTCTTGAGCGACTTCTTGATAACTCGATCTAGGCTGGGCACAGGCACCAGGTTGCGCATTTGATATTTCACTTGTTGGCAGATGCGAGCGGCCGTGATGCCTTCTTTGAAATTTCCACCGCTTAAAATATTTAAAGCCTTCAAAACATGGCGATTTACTTTTTTGGGAACGTTGAAATTATCCATATTAAAACAAAAAAAAACACAAAAATTTTGACACAAAATTTAAATTGAACGCAATTAGAGCACGTTTTTAATGAATCACTACGAAACTATTTATTTTCGTTTATCACAACAAAATCGAAGGCCTACTAAAATAACAGGGAATCTGTAGCTATATTGAACGCACAAGTAATTGATCGGTAAAAATATACCGATAAATTATAAAAAAAATATTCAAAAATTAAACTTCAAAATGTTCGAGCCTGAAGGACAAGTGATTAATTTTGTAATTTCGATTTGGCAGAAAAAGATTGTACCTCGCTTAATAAGGTTCAATAAACGGATGGTTGGACATTGGTAAAAAATTATTGCACTCAAGAAGCTTATCAAGTCTAAAAATGTACTTGATAGCCACAACAAACCCAATCAAACCCAAGACAACACAATTATATTTTATAATCAAGAAACACTTTAATGGTTTTTGCTAATATAAAATCTGTGAACTTGAATTTCTATTTACTTAAGGCCATGACTATCAATATAGGCATATTCACCTTAAAAAATTCAAAAATGGTTAGATATTGTCTTCATATACATATGTATGTACATAATACGACTATGTATGTGTATACATAACGTTTAACTTTCTATTTTTATACAAACGACGACCACGACTGCGTTAATCAATGCGATCAATGATCTAATAAAAATTCATTCTTTCATATTAATCGTTGTCATTTCAACTCCTTTGGAGTACTTGAGCCCATATAATGGTACAAATCAAGAAGGGTGCATTTAATTAATTTGGCTTCTATAGTATTGCGTTTAAGTCGTTTATAGGCCTCAAACCGATGACAGCCTCCAAAGCTGTAGTAATAGTTTCCACCTTCAGAACCAATTATCCACAGAACGTCTATGGGTGGCACCTGAGCAGCCTTTTCGGAATTCTATACGACACAAGCAGCATATGACGAACTCTATGATACTGTAGCGCAAATAAAACCAACCTGAAGAGTTTCCATTAGTGACTTGACTTTGTTCTCATCAAGTACTGATGGAATGGGCCGTTGAATGACACTCATTGGAACGTGATGAACTTCGTAAATATTGGCAGAATGTACGCTATTACCGGAGGACGACATTTTTGATGTACCTGCAGAAAGTTAGAATTTTATTTTAATATTTTTTAGAAATATTTAGTAATAATAATTTTTACTGGTTGCTAAAGTGCATCTGGCCAAATGAAAAACAAGACCTGAAATGGTGCTCATTGTCAGTCAGAACGTTGCTTTTTATTGAGTGTGTAAAAAGACCCCTCGCCCTCCCGGCCAAAAAGTGAACTGAAGTCGCTGAAGTAATTTCGAAACTTGAATTAACACTTCTGTGAGAGTGAGTGAGAAACAGAAAAAGTATATTCATTAGTATTTCTAGAAAGAACTAACTAATTTAACAGCTGATAAATAATGAAGCTTTCTGAAACTTTTTCTGTTTTAATACCTTTAAAACCTTTCCGAAAAGCTCTTAGCTTTGCTGAATAGCGATTAATGGAAGATTACTTTTCGTAACTCCAGGGAGTCTACAGAGACTATCCAAAAAAAAAAAAATTAATTTCACAAATTTTTATAAATATTACATACATGCATATATGTATTTTCGTTTTTTATTCAATCACTATTTGGGAAAGAATATTTTTTGAAAAAATTACTACATAATCTTATGCTAAAATAAAATTCAATTTTCAATGCATATTGAAATTCATCGAATGGAATTATTCTAGAGAGCAACCCGTCTTCTCAGTTTGCAAGAGGTAGTGATGATTTTGCTCTTCGTTTATGCAGCTCGTATTTCTTTCACGATTTGATCAGCTTTCTTCAGTGATATTATATTATTCAATTGTTTGACACGTAACTTAGACCATATCATATAATTTCCAATGCCCAAAATTTGTGCTGCATGCAGAGCAGCAGCTTCAGGGTACAAAGCTGTAGGGCATCCCAAGCCGGAAGGCAAATTTAGACTGGACCAGACATCTAGCTGCACCGTGTCCGGCCTGGTGGGCGGACAATTGATTACCGGATATGTTGTGCTTCCGCTTAAAACCGGTCCGAGACCGTTCGATCGACCCGCCACAGCAATGAATATCAGATTATCAATCACACCTTCGTACTCACGAACAATGCTCAGGGCTTCTTCGGGGCTCTTATGTGCCGACACTATGCGCAACTCGGTGTTCAGACCGAAACTCTTACAATGAGCCGCAATTTTTTCGCAAAATTCCACGTCCGAAGAACTACCCATGAGTATAACTACTAAATTATCCTTTTTCGGAATAATATCTTTTAGCTGCTCACTAACCCAAATGAAATTTCTCTTGACGGTATTGAGATCGCTATCGGTGACTGTGGTTAAATTACGATAAACCTGCTTGTCCACCATAAGGCGTTTGTCACCGGCGGGCCAAAGGCGCCACGAATCGGAATCAATGATATCAGCTAACACAATATTACCTATGTAAATCCCAGATCGTCAAAATCGAAAATGAAGCGAAAGTGAATCTTTGAAAATTAGTAAACAATACTGATATAGTAAACAATACAATAGTGGATAAATACCTTCAACGTCCACACCGTATTCAACTTTCATGTCAATCAGAGCACAATTTCTGGTGGCCCAAGCTTTTTCCAATATCTCGAAAACCAGAACAGTAGTACGTTTCATTGTATCCACTTCGGAGGGGCCTGTAAATCAGAAACGTCTTAAATACGAGTGTACATATGTATGTATATATGTTTCTTTATCTGTATAGATTGATTTTAATTGATTTAGGATTGAATGAAAATTGGAAAAGGAAGGAATGCGATTAGAAAAGAACTATATTCAAATTCCAAATCCAAATTCAGAGAACTTAATCTACTAATTCCAGTTAACAAAAAAACTGTTTCAAGAATTTCTAAAGTGTAAAAAATAAGTCACGACGGCGCTGACTGATAAACCTTATGTTAAGGACAGGTACCAGTCGATACGAGATTGCCTTCTCGGATGACAAAATTTATAGCACAAAACAATAATAAATAACTAAATAATAATAATGATAATAAAAAATAATTAAATAATAATAATAACGAAATTATAATTAAATTTTTGCAAATAACGATGTAAAGTTACGTGTTACGTTTTACCAATTAGTAGTCCGTTGTATTTAAATTTGGCCGAAATGATTTGTTCATCAGACCATTGTGGATCATGATTTGCATCATCTTTGAAAAAAGTTTCTTGTTTCGGCGGAGAGAATCTGAAATGTACATGAATATTTTTGTTATAATAATGTTTATTGAAATAAGAAAAAATCTTGATTTATATATTAAAATCTTACAATTTTATTACAATAATATAAAATAAAAAGCTCCATAAACATTTTAACTGTTAACTGAATCGAAAAAAATTAAATTGTTGATAGTACCTTTGCTTGGAATATACCACGTAAGAATATGAACGACGTACCTGTAACCTTCGGGTACTCCGGGATTTCGTTTCAGAAACGAACCGGTTGCCAGACGCCGAGTGACCCATTCGATTGGAACCATTTCACATTTCTTAGCAATAAATGCTTTGGAGGAAACACATTTAACGTAGGCAGTTTTAACACCTGTGCGCAACAAAACGTATTGAATTCGTCGCTTTGTGCCATACATCATATCATACATATAATATATACTAATGCATTTGGTTAATTTTGTTTTGTTTTATTTTGTTATTTACCGGCTTCGTTGAGAATACGGAATATTAACTCATTGGTTCTATTTGAAATTTCAGCCTTGCCTTCCAAGTCGTGCGCCTTGACACCATCGCCTGCCGTAATGCGATCCTTACTCAGCAACAGACATCGTCCAGGCTGATCGGGTAGATCAAAGACTTGTTTAGTCTTCCCTTCGATTATAAGCTCTCCTAATTTGTGTCCCTCGTAGTCTTTTTCCATGAAAAAAATACTCCTTACAAAAGTGAAAATTAGCAATATGTACCAACAAAAACTTACTTGTCATAATCGGCCGTAGACGTAGCCTTGATCTGCCTGTGTCTGATTTTACACGAAGACGCGTGGTTAGTGGACGAAAGCGTACTGATTGCCGGATACTTATAGTTATGCTTTTTACGAGTACTGTAAGAGTATGCGGAATACCACAGCGTTTATAGAGCACGCTTCTATCTCTCTTTGCTATCGTTTTATGAGTATGTATAGGATAATGTGTTGTTTCTGCTCCAGCACACTCAACGGAATTCGTAAAACGCAAATCTTTACCAAAATACTCGTACTTTGGTAAAAAATTATTTAATTACCAAATTGTTTTTGGACAAGTCGTTTAAGAAGGAGATGAGTATTGATTAAATAATTAAATTTATTCAAAAATAAAACACAATTTAATTAATCCTATATTTTTTTTAAATTCTACAGCGTAATGTATTTACAGTAGCGTAACAAGGTGACCAGGAGCCCCAGGGGCAAAATAAATTCAACCTCTGACCCAAGCTTATCAATTAGATTATAATCCTCTATGACTGTACATATGCACATACTCGTACAATATTTCACCCTGCATTGAAAGATAATCCTAAATCATCCTCGATCATAACGATGCTAAACGAACAAATCAAGTCACCTTCATCTATGAGTTATAATTGTTATTTGTAAAATTAATAGCTGATTGTATACTATAAAAATTTTATATATTTCACTCTTTCGCCTGTAAATTAAAATCTACCCAACAAGAAATATAAATCTTTTTAGACTCTAAAATGAAATTACATTTTAAGGCAATTTAGTACATAAAAGAACCTGAATTTAACGTAAAATATAGGAGTAAGTAATACTTACCAGAGAGACACACAGCAAAGAATCTTAATTGCCCTTAATTGCTTAATTAACCTTAATTGCTATTATCCTAGAACAGGACTCATAGTTTTCTGATCTGAAACATGAACACATAAAGAATAATTTCGGTTGCGACTCTTTTCCTCGTTGCGAAAATTCTTTTCGGAGCTGAGAAAGTGAAACATCGGAAAGACTCCGAAAAGCTGATATTTCGGCTGATATAGCAGGCATAAGCACTATTTAGATACCTAAATTATTTCAGTTTTTACCCTCAGCCGTCCCTGTGCCTGACTATTTGACCATCCGTTACACACACACCCAGCGGAACTAAAAAATTTTATTTTTTAGCTCTCCAGACGGTTTACCATGTGCTACTTTATAACTTGTACTCGTACTTGTTGTTCCTGCTTTTTAAAGAAAACCTATACATTCATATATGCTTGCCTACCATATATTCACATATGTGTTATACGACTATATGTATATACATATATTTATGAGTACAAGTAAGTTAGTAAGTTTGTAAATTCATGTTCGCAGAAGATTAATGACTCGAACTGCTCACTAACTCATTGATGTCCATGGCTGACTATCTCTCTGTCCGCTGAATGATTATGTGCGTGCTAAAGTTAAGGTTAGCCTGTTGCGACAGATGTTTGAGCGTGGAAATCGCTGACTAGCGCACGTGTCTTGCAAGAAAGGTTTCCAGTCATTCAGTTCAGTTCTGTACTAACTCCGCGACGAATCAATTGAGTTGATCCTTATAATGCTACGTTGTTAGGTAACGAATTTGTACAAATTTTGAAGTTTAACTAAATTACTTTCAAACGTGCCTCGAAGCATCTGTTTAGTACTTTGACTTGCCGGTGTTTTTGAGTGATGTTGTGATATATGTATGTACATATGTAGTTGTTGTATCGGTATATGTGCAAACATACTTAATTTGCAGAGGTTGTCCGTCGGCGGCCTTCTTAGGTAAGTTCCTACGTGGGTTCATCTATACGCATATGTATGTGCACACATATAATTGCGTAAAGATCCATATACACATAGTATTTATGTATGTGGGTGTTTATAGTAACATAAATATTTATTAAGATTTTTCGAAGAAATTCGTGTGACAAAATTTTTGTTTATCTAAATGATTTGATTGATTCTATGAAGAATAAATTTTTTTAATGCTTTTTTAAAATCTTTATATTACAATAGCATAACACATATGCATACGTAATTAAGTAAATATTTCCAATTGTACATACTCGTAGCATGCACACATTACCGCCTTTAAATATACAATAATAGCTGAGGAGAAGGCTTGTAACCTTAACCTTGACTAGGCCTTCTCTCCTCTCCTTTTAGTAATGTACAGGGCAGTCCAGTATAACTCGTAGAGGAGGAGTTTAGAAATGTAGCATGTGTGTACGAATGTTAGTACTTGATATACATATGATGAAAATATAACAATAATATTTCTTAAAAAAATCAGTATGCAAGGTATGAGTATTATCTAAATTATAATAAAATATTAAAAAATATATACTCGTAGTAAGTGTTAAATATTCACAATTTTGGAATAAAATATTCACTCAAAACTCTCCCGTTCCTGGTTCCGTTTTATTAAAATAAGATATGGTTTTCATTTCATCATAAGTGAGTACAAATAGTTATAGAAAATTTTGTCTTAACTTTTCTTAAATTAAAACAAAAAAAAATCACTGCGAGTATTTATAATCAAATGAATTTATTTGGTACTCACGCTCCTCTTGCGAAAAATCAACAGGTTCATTTAAGCGCCTCTACGGTTTCCTTTGCCTGCGATAGAGGTTTCCATAGTACATACTGCGTTTGCAATGAGGATTATTAAAATCTTACTGAAATTACATCAGGTTGATGCACAAAGTCTCACACACACACACATATACATACAACATACATCCATACGTATTTGTTGACCACATGAGATGCTTTTAATCGCAAAATCGAATTAATAAATCAAAACAAAATGCCTTTTCAGCGTTTCCTTTTTCATTAATCATTTGTTTACTGTAAATTTCCGAATAGTTATCTATAGCATTTACATACGTACATACATACCGTACAAACAAGCTCAAGCTATAAACAAGCTATAATAAATAAAAATTTTCCACTCGACAACAATAATTTAGGACAATACTGGTGACGATCGATGCATCCATCCATCGATTATTAATGCAGAACTCAACTTTTCGCAGCATTCGAGTTATTTAAAAGACTTATTTAATATTCATCTTACTTGTCCTCATTATTATAATTAAATTATTATTCATACAAAATTTTCTTCAATAATTGAATCAAGGTAAAGTACTCGTACCAAAATTTCAGTAACGCAATGACGGTGCCCCGATACCGTCAGCAAAACCTGTGCCGTTTATTTATGTTTTTTCAACTCTTTATTGTTTTAGATTAAAGGATTTCCAAAGAGAATAATTCACTGAATTTCATTGATCTTAGAAAGAAAGAAAGAAAGCGAAATGGAAAAGTCTGGCAGATCAAACGAATGCAATTTAAACTGCAGTGAGGACTTTCTGGCTAGACGTAAATGACAAACCGAAACCTTTAAAGAATATTAAAATAACAATATGAATTGCTTTTGTTTAGAATGTGATAACAACAACAAAGAGATATACGAGTCCTCCCCGGGAAATCGGAAAATGAAAATATATCCGGAAAAGAAATATAAACAACCTCAACTGAGTGGAAAGGAGGTTTCGGGCTTGACTCATGAATGTGGAGTTTTTGGTGCGATTGCTTGTGGCGATTGGCCAACCCAGGTTTGTTGAAGAATTTTTTTTTTATATCTTCTTTAATACAATTTCACGACATTGCAAAAGGAAAGAGGAGCTTTTTGAAACAGAGAAATATAATTTTATTATTTAAAAAAAACGATTTTTTTCAACATTTGCAGTCAAGTTACGAATATACATATGTACATATATTGAAAGTAACGAGTTGTAAAATCAACATACATACATATTTAACATTCATTTTATTCATTTTTATTATAACCAGAAGGTATAATTTTTAATATCTTCTATTAGATTGATATTGCGCAAGTTATATGTTTGGGCCTTGTAGCTCTTCAGCATCGAGGCCAAGAATCCGCTGGCATCGTGACAAGCGAAGGCAAATGCTCCAAGAACTTTAATGTCCACAAAGGAATGGGCATGATTAATAATTTGTTCACTGACGAGTCAATTAAGAAGCTCAAAGGTAACTTGGGTATTGGTCATACTCGTTATTCCACATCAGCGGCCTCAGAAGTGGTCAATTGTCAACCCTTTGTGGTGCACACGGCTCATGGTGCTCTGGCGATTGCTCACAATGGAGAACTCGTCAATTGTGAATCCTTGAGACGAGAAGTAAAACCATTTTTCTATACGATGTCGTTGACCGACTATTATAGTATTTTCTGAATTTTTGCACTTATAGGTCTTAGAGCGTGGAGTTGGACTGTCCACACACAGCGATAGTGAGTTAATAGCGCAATGCTTGTGCCACAGTCCCGAAAATGTGTCGGAGAATGACGGTCCTGATTGGCCAGCACGCATAAGAAATTTCATGACCTTAGCACCTCTTTCGTACTCGCTAATTATAATGTTAAAGGATAAAATATATGCAGTCCGAGATTCGTATGGCAATCGGCCATTGTGTTTGGGAAAAATCGTTCCACTTAACTTAGGAAATGGTGAGTTCTTGTGACACTTTCTGCTTTAAGTTAAAAAAGACGTCACCAACTAATTTTGTTTAAGTGCAGTCAAGGTAGAGGATGCTCCTGCAGAGGGATGGGTTGTCTCAAGCGAAAGTTGCGGTTTCCTGTCGATCGGCGCTCGATACGTGCGCGAGGTTGAACCTGGCGAGATTGTAGAGCTTACTCGTAATGGCTTTCGCACCATAGACATCGTAGAGAGACCGGGCTACAAGAAAATGGCTTTTTGTATATTCGAATATGTTTATTTTGCTCGCAGTGATTCTATATTTGAAGGCCAAATGGTGTATTCGGTGCGGCTGCAATGCGGACGACAGCTGGCGCGCGAAGCAGCTATTGTTGCTGACATCGTCTGCTCGGTACCAGAATCAGGAACTGCAGCCGCTCACGGTTATGCGAGAGAGGTAGGTGGAAATGAGAAGAACACGACGACAAAGATGAGAAGATAAAAACAATCCTCCTCACTTATGCACAAAAAATTTTATCAGCTGCTTCTTGTGCTTTTCTTTTAGTCTGGTCTTCATTTCGCGGAAGCACTGTGCAAGAATCGTTACGTCGGAAGAACGTTTATACAACCGTCGACCAGACTGCGACAATTGGGAGTGGCTAAGAAATTCGGCGCCTTATCAGAGAATGTGGAGGGTAAGCGTTTGGTGCTTATCGACGACTCGATTGTTCGTGGAAATACAATCGGTCCAATTATTAAACTTCTGCGTGATGCGGGCGCACTAGAGGTGCACATTCGAATTGCGAGTCCGCCTCTACAGTACCCATGTTACATGGGCATAAATATACCGACACGAGAGGAGCTGATTGCCAACAAGTTAAATGCCGAGCAATTGGCGAGGCATGTTGGTATGTATGCAACAATGCCGTGAGAAAAATAAATATAGTACATACATATGTCATATTAATTGCAAATATTTCGCAGGTGCTGATAGCTTGGCGTATCTCAGTGTAGAAGGACTCGTTAAGGCTGTGCAAATGAACAAAAACTCAACGAATCCTTGCAAAAGTGGTTATTGTACTGCTTGCCTAACTGGTGAATACCCCGGCGGTTTACCTGAAGAGCTCAGCTGGTAACTTGGTCTCTGAGATCCAGAAACTCCGCCGTCCCATGATTCCCACACGTAAATCAGGACTACATTTACTTACATTGAGGTTAAATTATTATAGAAATATACGGCTGCATTATAACCTAAAAAATTAACACAAACAAAAAATGTACTAAACAAATTTAATACCAAAAATATAAAATGCTATTTACTTGGAAATAATTGTTGTAAAATGAGGAATCATCTTATTCTTTGCATACTTATTAACATTATGGTATTTGAGAAATACGTACATATCTCTTCTAACCTTCTTTTGAAAATACATAATTTAATATTTCTTTGAAATAATAATTTAGACAAAGGCGATAGAAGTATAACACTACATAATAATTGAAATAATTGGATAATAATTGTGAAATTATTCCTGAAAGATATATTATTCACTTTGCGTTCTATTTATTATGCCCTAAAGAGTAAATACGTCCATATACGAAGAATCATTTAGGCAGGTATATATATATTTATATGTATATTCGGAGATAGAAAAGATCGCTGCTTAGAATTGCAAATGGATTATTGCATACATAAAAATAGTTTCGGAATTATTTTCATTTAAACTTCCCTACCATTAAAAACATGTACCCCGCCAACTGTTGTGGTTACCAAACAAAAAACCGCTATGGTTGCAAAAGCACCAAAAACTGTTGTGGTTTCCAAACAAAAGAGTTGTCTGGTTTCCTACGGTTCATCTGTACAATGTACTACAATTGAAGTCGCAGTAGATTATTCTGAAGCAAGCGAGGATTTCATTGTCAATATAATAACTTATTTGGACTATAAGAAAGTGCCCTAAAATTTTGTTTTGTACATAAATATATTTATTATCAATAAAACTACCAATATACCCTTTAGCGCCATTCAATTTTGGAAATTAACAACGAAATTACGAATTTAAGCAAACATGGCAAATTTTCAATCGGTGATTGTGCTGGAGAAGCCCCTCCAACATTTGGCGCTTTCTGACTGGAACTCGCGCGTGAACCAATTGCGTAATATCGCTGATGCCCGAATCAAAGACGCTTTCGACATACGCCACAGTTCGCGGACGCTTCGAAATGAGACGCGAATCGAAGGCGATTGGACAAATTATGAGACCAATGAGGCAATGGCGGATCGGTAAGAATTGATCATATCTTCTTCATTGCATGCATATTTTAATATAAATTTGTAGAATTTCGGAGCTGACGCGTTGGCGCGACATTATAACGAAAACGTTTGAGCGCATTACACGCGAAATGGCCATGCTAAGCGAAGAGAAAGCATCTACCGAGCGGGAGTTAGAAGCTATGCAAACACCGATTAGCATCATTGCCGAGTGCCTCACCATGCGCGACTGTCGCCTCGGTTCTGAGATGACCTATGACGATGCCGATACGGAGATCAAGAATGAGCTGGCCATAGTGGAGAATAACCAGCGATTGCTGGGTGAACAGTGCCTAAAAGCTTGGGAGAAACTGACTCGCCTGGAAGAGGTTAAATTCAAGATCGGACTGGAAATAGAAAACAAAGCTGAAGCAGAGATACTGGATACAGACCAGCTGGCTTTGAATAAATTTTCTGCTAATATAACTTACAAACCTGATCCGACAAGGAACCCAAAGAAGTACAAATCGCAACTGAATTCCATTTACTTGCAGATCTACGATAATAATGCCTCCTCTCCATTTTTAACAGCTCCTGCACCTATCAAGCTTGGCTTGAACACACAAAGAGTATGAAGCAATTGGCTGAGAACGAACTGGCCGATACGTATGCGATTAGGGAAGCTCTATTCGTGTGCCGCGAGAAGGCGCGTAACATGTTAATTACCCAACAGGAACGTGCGGAGCATACCATACGCAAGCGCATATTCGAGACGCAAAGAGCTCGTAATGAACTCGAGTGGCAGCAAAAGAAGGTAATGTTGTTGTTGTTTTTGGGTTAAATAGTACTTAGTAACCTTAGTTTAGATCAAAGAGGAAATGGAAAAGGCTATCTGCGAAATTAAGACTCTGGAACAAGCCTTGCGCGACAAGACTGACGGCTTAAAACTAGCTGAGACACGCCTTGAGAATCGAGCGCAACGATCAGGCATGGAGCTCTGTCTGGATGAAGCGCATGATCAGCTCTGTTTGGAGGTGGAAAAGTTGCGCGGCATACGACGTCGTCTTAGTAGTAAGATCGACGAGTCCAAGACCAATTATAATCTCCTCGAGGCTCATGCTCAGAAGATTGATGTAGATCTTGAAAATAAGGAACATTCTTTAATGACAGACATACGCGCATTAGATTTACGTCTACGTCTGAAAGGCGGTGAGTTCGGTCAAAAGGGATCGGCAAGTGCGCAGACGGACCGTAATATTGTGCTCACCAAGATGGAGAAAGAAATACCAAAGAACTAACAATATCATCGTTTTTATGTAACTCAGCTGTGCTTTATAACATTACCATGTTTTTCTAGTTTCATTGCATCGATTAATTTTACTAAAATTTAAATGTCTTCAAAAGTAGAAATTTTATTAGCTGCCGTTATGGCCCAACGCTGAATTGAAAATTTATTGCACCGTCGACTGGTTTGAATGCTACACACCAGCAAACATTGCTCTGACCTTGCAGCACTTGTTGCGGACGTTCAATTAGATGCACGCCTTGACGCTGAAACATGTCCCATTTTACGAAAGCACCCGCTTGAATTGTTTCTGTAGGCCCAGTGGTGACTTTTGTTCTCGGATCGGAGCCCTCAGCAATGTGCCAATCGACCCACAGTGCAACGCCGTTGCACGTTCCAGAGCTGTACAAGATAAAACCAAAGCAAATATAAATTGGCCTTTGAAAAAGTGCATTTTTTACTATTCAATGCTGAAATTTCCCGTAGTTGTTGCTGCAGATTCCAAATATTCAGAAAATGATACGCTTAAGATCTCCTTTGGGGCTGCCAACGCTCTGCATGGATATTCCCAAAGGGGTTGTGCTTCAACTTTTGCTTGGCTCAATGACTTTGAGGTCTAAAAAACATGAGACATGAGACTGCACTTAATAATAAAGTGCATACATAAAAACTTCGAACCTACATCTAGCAATTCATCGAAAATTCTTAAATCAAATCCTTCACAACTCTCCACTGGAGTACGAATCTTATGCAGATCCAAGAACTCAACGGGCACTGCTAAAACACATGCCTTTCGGGGTGATATTTGCACTGAGGATGCTAGGATATTCATAGATTTAATTTGCTGCAATAAAATGCCAAAATAGAAATTATCCCAAGGGAGAATAGAAGTCAAGAAGTAGGGCTCGGCGAAAATATGAGTCAATTCTGCCAAACTAGATCTATCAACGGAATCCAATGTTTGAATAAAGTGAACATTTTGCATTCCATTCAACTGAGCCAATGAGCTCATAAAGCGATGCGATAAATGTTGAGTCTCGTGGCAAATGACACTGGCAGCACCCATTTTTGCAGCGGACAAACCTAAAAGGCAACCATCACCTAAAACAAGCACTTTAGAATCCTTTTTAATTGACTCCTCCAAGTAACGCATATAAATCTTGTTACGCAGCGATTGGTTCATCTGGCCAATACGACTACGAGAGTAGGTAATGTGAAAGCCACAAGAGCAGCAGTGACGCGGCACTGATTTACAATCATTAGAAGCCTCCGCGGGGAATGCGTCAAACCAAAAGGCGTATTCGTCGTGATTGCAGGAAAGTAAAAACTCTGTCCTTGGCGCAGGCAAGTGGAGTGGTTGGGGTATATAATATATAGCTTGCATCCAGTGATCACGCCATGGAACTACGTTTGATAATGGAATCTCTTCCGTTTTCTTTTTAGTAAGTTCCTTCAGGTCGGGATGGGCCCAGAAGGGAGCACAGCTCAAAACAATTTCACCCTTTAAATCCATTTTAATATCCCACCAGTAGAACACAAGATCCGCAGATCCTGCTGCAGTTGACTTTATAACCATATTAGAACTCCTGACTGTTTCTCTTGGTTGCTTTTTACAAAAATCAAATTCAAAAATTGCTATTGGCGCCGTTATGGGACGCATTTGTCCTGTAGGCAATTGTGATAACTGAATGTCATGAAGTGTGGCCTCTCCTTTGCAATCTCGAATATTTGCCGGTGGTTGTATCAACACTTCACCGTCAGAGTTCGGTAATATTTTCAGAGAATTCCACTGTGCAGCCAAAGGAGATTCCACAACTTGTGCGTAGCAAGTGGCAAGAGCCGGAATACAAACGGCATCCTTTGTCAAGAGCTTCTCGTGAGCATGGTTATATATCCCGATGGCCCCCTCGCCAATTAGTTCAGTATCCAGCAGCTCGGCTACCAAGACATTTGCTCGCCTTGACAAATCGCCCGATTCATCCTCATTCACACACAGCTCTGTGGAACGTTTCTTTATTAGTTTCACCTTATCACCCATGCCATTTGCAGCCAATATACGCTCCGCACAGTTAGCCATTGGAATAAATGCTTCACATGCCGTAACTGTGTCAGCTCCTGCCGCAATCGCCATCATCGACAATATGCCCGTGCCGGTCCCAATGTCAAGCACGTGGGCTTCTCTGCCTTCGTCGTGGAGTTTCGCTATAGTTTTTCGCAGTGCAGAGTAATATTTTTTGTTTCTTTCTGTATCGTGCAGCATATCGCCATATCCTGAGCTGGCAATTTCCTGGTGATAGTCGTAGTCGTCGCTACGACTATCCCATTGAATTAACCCGGTAATTGGGTTTAGCACTTGTGTAAAAATCGCCATGCTTCGGGTAAATAAGCCGATCGTTTTCCGGCAAGCCAGCAGTCCTAATTGCATGTAATGTAGAAATCTATTTTAATATCGACATTATAATTAATCAGACTCGAAAAATGGCTTAAGCATTGGTGGTAGTTATGAGATTAATACGGAATTACAATGACAAGAAAACAGAGAGTTTTGTTTCATTTTTTGGGATGTGTTACACTAATCAAAATTTAACAACGTTTTTAAAACCATATGTCACTAAACTGGATTTTCTTTAATTTAATTGGTGCTTCACACACGAGAACAATGAAAAATTCTACACTCTCGGACCTGCATGATGAACTGCGTACAAAACTAATTCATACACGATTTAACTTAGCGAGGGCTCTGAATTTTTTCTTTAACGCATACAAACCAGTGCTCACGTATATATTTTCTCCACAACTTTTGTTCATCTCGTGTGTGACGACGAAAACAAAAATTGTGCATGCATAATTGTTCTCGTGTGCGAAAGGCCATCCGACTTTAGTTTTCAAATTATTGGAATGCAACTGGCATATACAGGCTGCCACAAATTGAAAAATCAAACGAAGGTATAATATAATTATTAGTATCAAAATAACAAATTTTATTAATAGCCGTGTTTTGCTGTGTTTTAAATTAACTTTATCAGGTCTTGTAATCCAGTTCAGTTCAAAACGACAAAGGAATTCTGTTAATTTAGAAATCGCAACCAACTTCATTGTTCATTGCATAGAAACTTAAACGTAGCGTATTATTATACTATTGCTTTTTAAAAGCGTAAAGCTGGCTACATTTTCAAAAAGGCCAGAAATGCAAAAACAATTTGAAAGTTGGATCAATCAAATTATTACAATGTAATAGGGCGCGCAGCGATACAGGAGATAGCGCTACGGAACTCTTTCATTGCATAAATGCAGCTATTGTTTTGATACACCACTTGACAAATCAACATACTGTTCATTACCACATCTCGCTCTTCAATATATATTTTTGTTAAAATTTATCTTTTTTTTAACATTCCACAAAATGATAAATTATATCCACACACCGAAATTGAAAAGCTATTTGCATTGGCGTAGGAGATATAACTTTTCTAAATGCTATTGTCTACTGATATAGTAACTTACCGAAAAATTCCAGCTGACGGTGTTTCTCCAATTATTCCAGATCAGTTTTAATTATTGGTAAATAGAATTTCTATTATATATACATTACGGTTATTAAGTTAAATTTTTTAGAGTTGTATTATTACCGTATGTTAACACTATACCCATTTTAAAACGATATTATATCAATTGTTTTTTCAGAGGTATGTAAATGCAATTTTGACAAAATATTGATGAAAACAATTACATATTCTGCTGCTTTCGAACATACCCACAAGCAATTCGCTGCGTTATTTTATCTTAATCTGACAACCTGATGGTATAATTTTCTTCGCCCAAAGTTCAAATTGTTTTGACAATTCATCAACGTTTTTTTAACCAAAGGAGGGGTGCCGGTTCGTGCCTGGCAGAGATTTCTAATTTGCAGATATTATACAATTTAAGTGTTTTATATTTAATACTAGTTTTAACTAACAAGGTAAGGAGGTACGTTTTTGGCTTATATTTGGATTAAATTAACGATATAAATATGTGTATACATTCAACTATGCATGTTTTGGTATAGGGGCTTGGTACAAAATGCGTATCCTAGCATTTGATGGGATAGGTCTGCTGAGTGAGTATTCAGAAATTTTCATAAAAATTGAAAGTAAATATGTCCGTCTGTCCGTTTATACAAGTGCAAATGGATATGCGAAAAAGAAAGTGCACTGGCCAAAAAGAAGGACGCACACTATATTTTATGGTAGAATTTTTTATATACATACACTGGAACTTACCACGAGGAATCCGCAAAACAACGCACCCGAAGCTATACTTCCGTGCTATAGTTCCTCTTTAGAAGTATCTTCTGAAGAATATTATTTCTGTTGCTCCGAGAATTTATATGCTCACGCCAATTTGTTTCATTAGCACTTTTTAATCGATTTAAATAAAAAAGCAAAAGAATTTATTAAAGAAATATTTAATAAATACAATAAAATTGCTTTATAAAAAGCGTCATCCAAATTCCGATATACAATATAATCGTAAAATATCATGGAAAAACAAATAGTAAAATTAATCCTTTCCATCCTTCTGCGGTTCTTGAAATATGTTAGAATGAATAAAATGAAGATGATATAATTCAAATTATGGTAACGATTTCAAGATTCACTTTTAAACTTTAACTCTAGTTCGAATTTCTGAACCCGTTCATTCCTTTCAATTTCCAATTTTTTCAGCTGAAATTCTTGGTCCAACTGCAATCTCTTCAGCTCCAAATCGTATTTTTGAAATCGTTCATTTCTCTCAATTTCTAATTTCTTTAACTCGAATTCTTGGCCCAATTGCATTCTCTTCAGCTCCAATTCTTTTTGTGCAGTATCCTTTTGCAATTCGAACTTTTTCGCTTCTAATTGAAGTCTACTTTCTTGTAATGATAGTAATAAACTGAACTTATTGGAATAGTTTTTTTTTGGCTTTTGCTTTTTTTGAAGTCTTAAATTTGGCTTCAATTCAGTAGTATCCGATTCACTCTGTTCACTCTGTGTTGAATAAGGTTTTGGTGAGGGAGGATTTGTCGTCGATTCATTAGGTTCCATTAAGAAATCTTGACTTTGATAAGAATTCTCAAATATCACAAGCGGATCTATATTTTGCTTCTGCCCAAAAATTCGATCTACCAAATCGAAGTTCTGGCAAATTCTGTTAACATAATTGGCCGCAGTGTTTGCTTCACCATTGGCCATAAGTCTAGCACCTTTATTAGTTTTCCAGTTAAGTGCGGAGACATATGTTGTTTTTATGTGCCGCATTTTACTTTTCATAATGCTCCAATTAATGTCTTTTAAGTGAAGCGAATTCTGACCAATTTTCTCATAGAATTTTTGGGCTGTTGGTTTCTGAAAAATTAAAAAATTTTTAAAATTAATTTAATAAGAATTCTTATTACAAACAACCCAAACGAATAGGATTGATTTCTCCGAGAGGAACCAGCTCTAATGTTTCCGTTTCTTGCGTATGTTGTATCTTCTAAACCCTTTGAGGGAGACATTTTTGGATTTAATAAACATGTAAATATTTACTAGGGTGAAAACAACTAAATGCCGCCAGGAAAGAGGGTTTGCTGGGTACATATTTACCTCAAAAGACTCGATGGAGTCCTTCACTTGCTCGTCTACGGCATGTAACAACTCTAGTCTTTGCGCCTCGCTCCAACGATGAGATGGATTAAGCCGACGGCGTTTAGCTTTCGTTCGATCGTTTTGCTTCAACGGCATATAGTACATATTTCTGTTACCCTTGAGCACTGCCTCGTCCATTTTTCCCAAAAATATGAAAATTTTTAAGTATGTTTAATATGTATGTAAGTTAGCGAGTTAAAATATATGACTGAGTAAACTTATGTATTTTGTGTAAACTATTTTTTTAACAAAGAGAAGTAATGACAGTTCGTAAATGCCTCATAAAGAAGACAAGTTTACGCAGCTGCTTAGAACCATAAATGACAGCGTAAATTTATGCGAGTGTAAAAGTGTTGCTGTAGAGCTAACTGTTCTACTGTTTGACCTTTCTTACTACCTTCGCGGAAGATAAGGAGAATTGCGAAACACCGTTTACGAGGTGGAAATGGATCAGCAGTAGAAATTTCTCTGCATTCGCAGTATTTGATTCACTTTTAGTAGTGACAATACATACATATTTTAAAAATTTTGGATTATCCACAATATGCAATCCTGACTTGCGGCCGAAAATAAAGGCAAAATATGTGATCAAAAAAAGAATCGAATCGGATGGAAGTCAAGTCGGTGAGCTGGCTGGTTTTTCTGTAAAATAAGTTTTGTTAACGATTTTTTAACAGTTCAATCCAACCAGTGTATATTTCGCATTGAGAAAAACAAAAGGAAGGTAAATTGAAAAGTTCTAAAAGCCTAACCATTTTTAAAGAGAATCGCATCAAATGACATAGTGTATGCGGATAGAAATTAATCAATCGTGCGAATAAGCTGATTATCGGAAATTAGGAAAAACTCGAAACTCGTCTTTGGACAGACAGCCCGACAAATATGGAACAAGCAAGTCTCGTGTACTTGAACTGCCTTTTGTAGAAAGCAGAAGTTGTGTTTGATTCTACGAAACTCTTCCTCATTCGTGCCAAACTCAAGTTTCCAAACTGTTCTGAGTAGCCGTTTAGGCTGGGAAAAATCATTGTTCGTTCAATGGCGCATCGCCCCAAAACGACAGAGCAAGTCGAAAGGCTCTTGACTCTGGTTCCGAATTCGTCATCGTGTTTCGTGCTCGCTCCGCTTTCGGCATTATTGGTTTTAATTTTGTTGTCTGTTTGCTTTGCTGCAGCTATAACTCAGCTATTTCTCGCTAGTTACTTCGTCTAAACTCGCAGGCATAGGCGTACACACACACACATGCAATGCCGATTTAAACTATTTAACGCCTGTTGTCTCACAATGAATGCATTTTACACTAACTAGCAGAAGAATTGCCAAATTTCGTCCTTTTTTTTATGCTTGCTTTTTTCTAAGGTTAAAAGTACCTAAAATTGTATTTCATCATAGAAAGAAAATAGAAGAAGCAGGATTGTCTGTGGTCATGACGTAACCATTTAATCGAAACTTCCTAGCATCAAGCGCCGCTGTTGGCTATCGTAATGTGCGGCCCCGGCCTTGTTAGCTGCATCGAATGCTTCCTTGTACTTGTATTAGTTTAGCTCAGTTGAGTTAACTAAGCAGCTGTTGTTTAGCTGTAAGCACAGTTTAATTTGGTTCGTCGTCGCGTTGCGAGTTAGGCAGGCTGCGCTTTTCTATACATACTTTTGTACGTAGTAAGAAAACAAACTGTTGGCTTTATTTACATATTGTATTAATATTTTAAGCTAAATCTAGTTTTATCGTCGCTGAAAATAAGGCATGACTAAGTTCGACTTGTTCGTCCCACACACAAACCACTGCCATTCCACTACACCACCCTGTAAACGGCGTATCAGTGCAGTGCACTCACTCTGCCGAGTGTAAAATCAAAATTGTATCGAATTTTCTGACAGTTTCATAAACAAAGTTTTGATTCTTGGAAAAAGTGAAATATTCGAAATTACTCAAATATACATTTTTCTAATTTTTAGCTTTTTCGATGTGAAATTTTCTGTTTGTAAAAAATTGCCGAAAAGATATTCCACAAAAAAGAAGAACTAAAGTTAAGTTCGCCCCCAAAAGAAAAAAGAAGCGAAAACCAAACCAAACCAGAGATCCAGAGAATAAAAGCATCATACCTCCTCCTCCCGCCCCCAACAATTGCAAGAAGAAACATCACAACCACAACAAAAACAACAGTACCAGCAGCAGTCTGCAAAGCGTAACTAACAACAACAACAACAAATCCAGCTGTCTCGTGTTAGCACAACAAATTGCAACAGCGAAATATAAGATATACATATAAAGCATTTAGTGAAGCCCTCAGCTAACACACACACGAAAACTGAATACTCAAACTTGGTCCAGGCCAAACAAACAAACGAACAAACAATAAAAGAGATCATGGAATTCATCTCAGTGGGACAAAGTGTTAAAATCAAGAGAACCGATGGTAAGTTGTGCGACGCGTTTGCATTATTTGAAAAATAGGCAGACTGGTTATGGATTGAGTGCTCGCTCCGTGAATAAATTATGCATCTGCGATAGATATTTTCATCCCACGTACCAATGTACAAACTTCTTTTTATTTCTTATATAGTAACTTTGCCAAATAAATGGAAAACATATTTTTTATTCCTTTGTTTTCTGTGTAGTTTTGGAAGTACATACGCGTTCGTGGCGGCTCGTCTACAAAACAATATCGCCGCGACTATACTCTTACATTTTTCTAGCTTCATTTCACTGAAATCAATGAACTTTCGTTTATTTTTAAAACTTTAGAAATTCGAAAATTTTTTGCGTAGAATCGTCAGAATGAAAGAAGAGGAAGAAAGAAGGAGGGAAGGAAGAAAGGAAGGGATGAATACTGTAAAATATTGTAGATTGATTGCTTTTTAATAGTTGAACATTTTTAATTAATTTTTTTTTCAATTTTTTATGTTTTTTTAAATTTCTTTAAATTTTTTTTTATTTTTTATTTTTTTTTTTACATAGTTTTTTAATAGTTTAACATTTTTAAATTTAAAAAAATCTTGTTTTTTAGAAAGAGGTTAAAATATTTGTTTTAACTGCATTCAGTAAAATTATTTATAATTTTGTCTCATTTTTACTGTATTATTTTATTATTATAATTTTTATTATTATTCGATAAGAATAGCGTAAAACGGGCAAGGTCAGATCGTTGTTGTACGTAATGAAACGTAATGAATGTTAGTAATTCCTTAATTCTTCCTGTTTCTGTTTGCGCTTGAATTTTTCCAACAGAAAAGCGCAAATTAGTAGTTATACCTACATACAAACCTACATAGAGTTGTTGTCTAATTTGTCTCCTACGTAGTTTAATTTATAGATAAGAATAGAACGATACACAAAAAAAATATTTAAAAATCTATTAAACTCATACAAAATTTAGTTACGCTTAATTGATCAAAGTAGAAAATTGCAAGCGAAAATCATCACACAAAAAACAATACTAATTAATTTAAACAATTCTTGCTAGTAGCAATAATAGTCAATGAAATTAAATTAATACAATTGTTTTTTGTACTCACAACAACAACAATAACCACCGTGTATTGACATTTAATCACACGAAATAAAGTCAACCTTTTTTCTTTCTTCTTCATCACTACATACCTCTATCAATTGAATGGAGTCCATGCTACGCTTCATCATGCAACGTAATAACTTTGTCGTATAGTTTTTGTAATTTTGTAATTTTGCAATTTATTGATTTAACAAGTTCGTAAAATTAGACGTCGCCTACAATCAGTAGACTTATGTACATACAGAGGCACATACTGTAATATCTCGAATTGTGATTACATATTGCGAAGTTGAAAGAATGTTTTCCAGAAAATAGTTGCAAGCGTTAACAACAAAAATTTGCTTTAAATTCTTTAAAGAAAAAGAAGTAAAAAAAATCCGTGGAAAAAAACACAACACACAACATCATGACTTCACTAAACATTTCACCGAGAAAGTCTTGGATTAAAAAAAATATTGCGAAATTTCTACGTAAAAATTCGACGAAAAATCTTGAACCAAGTAAAAAATGTTAAAATTTTTTATATACAATCGTATATTGGATATAATAAGTTGGCAAAGGTTTTCTAAGGTTTCATTTGATGAACATAAATTATTATGTAATTATGCAAACGACTAATCTAATACAAATAAAATCTTCTCCGTTAGGGCGAGTCCATGCAGCAGTTGTGTCCAAAATCAACGAAACCGGAAAGTCTATTACGGTAGAATGGTACGAGCGTGGCGAGACCAAGGGCAAGGAGGTGGAGCTGGATGCCATCTTGACATTGAATCCGGAAATCTTTCAGCAAGAACAGGATCAGCATCACAAGGCTCCCGAGCCCAAGAAGCAAGCAACCGCGCCAATGAATATGAATCTCTCGCGGGTAAGTTCATTATGTTTATTATGGTGAAAATACTTAAAAAAAAATTACTGGGGCCAAAAAGGAATACATACTCAAAAATTTCTTATACTCAAAATTAATCAGACAATATCGTTTGAAAAGTTATATTAAAAAATAATGACTCGATGCCTTGATTCGCAATAATTTCTTTTAAAGACAAGAACAAAAGAAATTATTTTTAGATTATTTGCCAAAGTTGATCTTATGAATTCATTAAAAGATTAAGTTGTGGCCTAAATACGGGTAGCCAATCGATGCAAGCAGGTCTTTAGGTCTAAATTTACCATTACCGAAGATCGCTGATGAGGCGATGGTAAGGACGATTGATCTTTCAGTTTTAGTCATTAATAAATTTGTGATACAATAAATTCTCTGAGCGGACTGAAATATGGAAAGGAGTCATAACTTATAATACATTTCATATAATTGAATTCGATAGGGTTTGATGACGGGTCTTGAGACGAGTTTCCGTCATTCCTGTCGTCAAGTTTGGTTGGTTTGCAGACAATGCGGTGTCGGCGATGTGTAATGTGCCATCTTCAGCGTCTCTTTTCGTACGAATTTCACAATAAACTTATCAAATTAAAACCACTTCATCTATTTTGCTTTCAATTTCATAGTCTAAATAGTTGGTATATTATATGGTGTTTCCATGAAGCGGTTTTGCTTCGGTTTAGCGCAAAACTGGTTTTCACAGCGAAAACCATTATAAAATTAATAAATCTCCATTGAAATTGTTGTTGTGTGAGTTAAGCGCAAAAGCAAAAAGATTTCTGGTTTTAGTAGTTTTCAACCCTGTTTCGAAGTTCGAAATACTAGACACCATTGTCTCTTTCTACAGTTAATATGGTAGAAAGATATAAACATTGTACATACGAGTATATACAAATATTCTATCAAAATTAATAAACACAAAACAACATTGGTTTTGCCTACAACAACAACAGCAGGGGCGAAATCCAGCAAAACCAAAAATAATACCAGTTTTGTATGGAAACATTTGACACTCGATCGATATTCGAAAGCTTAAACGAAAACCATTTTATGGAAACACCATATTATTAGACTTAAATCAAATAAGTGCAAAGTTTTTTATTCACATTCTATAAGTGATGAAGAAACACAAAAGATAAAATTTGAGGGAGTGCATTTTTTGGGGGGGGGGAAGAAAGCAATTTTAAAAAATACCTCGCTAATTAATGCCTTTTCCCAAAACATTTTTTACCTAAAATTAATATAAAAAAAGGCTTGCGTCTGGATGTTAAACTTGTGGTTTAACCTCTTCAAAATGCTGCGGTTAAAAATAATTCCAGTCGTTTTTTTTGAGAAGTGTTAAAATCTTATTTATTTGAAAATAAACCCGCAGGACTTTTCTCAACCATCGTATAGTGATTACGAAGATGAAGACGACGATGGCGATGGCCACAACAACGATGATGATGCTGATAATAATGAACTGAACGACAACGTTTATGGTGGGCACGATGAATCTGAATCGGCCGTTCAGATGCGTACCAGTTTTGGCGGGATCGGCAGTGCGGCAATGGGCGAAGGGAAGAAGTCTAGTCGAAAATCGACGGAGCGCAATTCCACCGGCAGTAGCACCCTTCCCATACGCCAAATCAATTCCAAATTCGGATCGGTACTTGCAAAACAATAACAATAACAATTATATCGTATAAATATAAATGTAATTTATTTTGTACATAAAATTTTCTGCTACTGTTCTGTGCCTTTGCGTTTTTGGTATATTTTTTGTGTTTGTTGTTTTACAATTTTGTCTAAATAAATTGTTAAATATTCTTGTGTTTCATTTTACCAACCCCCTCCCGCCCTCGATGCACCACCGACTTTCCACCACATTAAACGCATATGAATTTTGATTTTATTCTTATTACTTTATATTCGTATATTTTTTTTAAAGCTTTAGGTGTTCCTCCAATTGGTCTCTGTTGCAATATAGTAATCTGTACATACATATAAATATATGCTCCTATATAAACTATATTTAAGACGATTTCTGCCTCTTAAGCCTGATCGCCCAATCACTTTCTTTTTGCCTTTACAGAATCCGACGCAGGGAGCAATTCGCGTTATTAACAGTACTTGCCTTCAGAACGGTAAGAGTGTTTTGTGTTTCTTTACTTCTTCTTCTTCTTTTGCATTTTTTCCTTTCAAATTCATTTGATACAATTCAGTTGAATTGATTTTCTGCGGCGTTTTGTTATTAATTTCATTCAAAAATTAATAATTATAATAATAGGGCACCGTACAAACCGAGCAACAATTTCAGCGTCCACTGGTTTTGTGTCGGCCAATGGCACCCTTGTCGCTGGATCCGCCGAACACACCGAAAACATTCCACCACCCACGAGCGGTGTCGTCCGTTCACGCACAACAAACAACGCCAACCGAATAGCTGCCAACAATGCTAACACAACTATTGCCGCATCGAATACTTCGGCTTCCGTGACCGGAAATGTTGGCGGCAGGCGCTCGTACGTAGTTAAAGAGGTCGAGCGCCTTAAAGAGAACCGCGAGAAGCGGCGCGCACGACAAGCGGAAATGAAGGAAGAGAAGAACGCTCTCATGAATCAAGATCCCGGCAACCCGAATTGGGAGACGGCTCAAATGATCAGGTTAACTTAACTCTGACCACCACCATCACATAAATTACACGAATCGTCATTGTCATTATTACAATTCACTCTAAGCTGAGCTTAATTCTTTTCTCTTTGCTAAAACTCTTTTTACTCCTTCAATCCATTTTTGCTCTTTAGAGAATATCAAAGCACTCTAGAGTTTAAACCGTTGATTGATGGGCAAGCATACGAAGATCACCAAATAACCGTGTGCGTCCGAAAACGACCACTGAGTCGGAAGGAAGTCGGACGCAAAGAAATCGATGTTATATCTGTACCACGCAAGGACACGCTCATCGTTCACGAGCCCAAATCTAAAGTGGATTTAACCAAGTTTCTGGAACACCACAAGTTTCGCTTTGATTATGCCTTCGACGATCAGTGTGACAACGCTATGGTCTATAAGTATGTTCGCAATGCTTGTGATTAGGTTGTTAGGTAACATCTTAACATTTATTTTATGTTCACGTGCTCGTAGATACACCGCTAAGCCGCTGGTACAGACGATTTTCGACGGCGGCATGGCCACTTGTTTTGCCTACGGTCAAACCGGCTCGGGCAAGACTCACACCATGGGCGGTGAATTCAACGGGAAAGTTCAGGACTGCAAGAATGGCATCTATGCGATGGCCGCTAAGGATGTGTTCGCATATTTGAACAGTTCGCGCTACCGGTCATTGAATTTAGTTATATCAGCCAGTTTCTTTGAAATATACAGCGGCAAGGTAAGTTTAGCTTTTCGTAATTCTTATCTTAATGATACACAATGTGTGATGATGCTCTCAATGTGGTTGTTTTTTAAAGGTGTTCGATTTGCTCGCCGACAAGCAGAAGCTTCGTGTTCTCGAGGACGGTAAGCAGCAAGTTCAAGTCGTCGGTCTCACCGAAAAGGTCGTCGACAGTGTCGACGAAGTTCTTAAACTCATTCATCACGGCAACAATGCCCGCACTTCGGGTCAAACCTCCGCCAACTCCAATTCATCACGTTCGCACGCTGTCTTTCAAATCGTTCTGCGACCTCCCGGTTCCACGAAGATTCACGGCAAATTCTCGTTCATCGATTTGGCCGGCAACGAGCGGGGTGCCGACACCTCGTCGGCCAATCGACAGACACGCATGGAAGGTGCTGAAATCAATAAGTCATTATTAGCACTTAAAGAATGCATTCGCGCACTAGGAAAGCAATCGGCACATTTGCCGTTCCGCGTATCGAAGCTCACGCAAGTTTTACGCGACTCTTTCATCGGGGAGAAGAGTAAAACTTGCATGATCGCTATGATATCGCCGGGATTGAGCTCCTGCGAACACACCTTGAACACACTGCGCTATGCCGATCGCGTGAAGGAGTTGGTGGTGAAGGAAACTCAGGATGTGTTGCGCGAGGAGGATGCGGAGCAAATGATGGAGGAGGACCAGATGATGAACCATCAAAATATGAAGAACGGACAAATGACTGAAAATGAGCTCGCACAGTTACGATCGATTAGTGTATGTGCAATGAGGATGAAGCTGGATGATGAAGATGTTTCGAGTTGTTCTCTTATTGTTTTTCCTTCTCTTTCTTCTCCTTCTTTAGGAACATGACATGTCTGACGAATTACTTGTCCAGCATGAGGCGATTTCGGACCTACAGCAGACCGAAGAAGTGGTTGTCGATCAGCACAGAGCGATAAATGATTTCTTATCCCATTTTTTGCCCGAAAGTCGCCGGCTGTATAATTTAACAAATTTCGTAGACTATGATCAAGATGGTGAGTGGACGGACAGCCGAGTCGAAGTCACTTAACAGCCGTTACCATCTGACTAACGCTCGTTTTCTTCATTCCTCTCTTCTCTTAGCTTATTGCAAACAAGGCGAAGCTATATTTACTCAATTAGCAGAACTGGCGACGGGCTGTCGTGACATGATGGCTGATTTTCGAGCAAAGTTGGTTAAGGAGGAAATGCTATCATGTACTGTGAAGCCTCAAGGAAAGCGATAGATCCGATAGAGATTGTTATTTGATCATAGTGAAAAAAATGCGGTCGACGGAGCTGGTGCTCCTGATTATTATTATTATTATTTCCACCACTATGTACTACATTTCTTAAAAATTGTTGTAAATCTTGAATTATGCCTGTTCTAATGTTCTTTAATTCCAAATATAATTAAGCTTTTAGATAAAAAGAAGGGGAGCGCATAAGTTCAAAATCTACCTACTATTACTACAAACGATTTCAACGCTTCTGTATCAACTTCTAGCACTGCGTAAAAATCTTCTAATACTTTTAATGATCTTACGCCTTAAGCCCTTAAGCTTAGCCCTCAAGCTTCCAAAGCATAACATACAACAACAAAAAAGAAATAGAAAGGATGAATGTTACGAGACGGGCTGCACAGACTCAATAATAATGAGCGCTGATAATTATTTTATCATCTTATGAAATTACTATTTGTTAAATGTATTACTCGTATTATTACTTATTATTCTGTTTAAAAAATTCCATAGATTGATTTTCTAGATTCTAGATTGATTAGTTGTTACTACTTCTACTCAACATAAGCGAAATACCCTTCTGTTCCAAAAAACACTATATCCATAATAGAATTAAATAAGAAAAGTATTACTAAAATATCTTACGAAATTAATAGGTATTAAAATTAAACATGATTACTAGCGAAGTATGTAGTTGTATTTTAAACTAAAAACGTCAACGTATTATTTTTTTTATAATTATAAATACCGCAATGTCCCACAATTCCGTATTGTTTTTGCTTTTTTAATATCTTACCTTAATTATAAATTTTTTTTATTTGGATATTAGTAATGAAACGCGCAAACGGAACACTCATTTCAGAACATTAAATTATGTCCTCCATCAACTACAAAATTACCAAACCCTTTTTCATCCCACAACTAGAGTATCAGTGGCGCTGATTTTTATTTTTAAATTAATAATAAAAACTATGTAAAAACAAAACGTTCGTTATTATTACCAATAACGTGGCCGTGGCTGGACCAAAGACAGACAACTCATAAGCTGCTAACTTATTCATGGCATCCCCCGTTCCTTTGTGGTTAAGGACTCTAAAATACCATTGATTCTGAACCGTCACAAAGCAAAGCGATATACATATAGGGTGTTTCCATTTCGAAAAATAACACGTCCAGGAGATAATAGTGACATCAATGCGTTGTGCGAGCGTATATCGATTCACATCTGAAAACCTCTAGTTCTTTTTTGTCAAGCGTCATCGAATGGCAGTTGTATGTTACCACCTGAAAAAAATAATAGGAAATTTTAAATGACACCCATTATATGGATGCATATATGTATGGAAAAACAAGTAAAAGCGTTATCTTCGGCCTGGCTGAAGCTCATATACCCTACACCCGCATCTGTCGAAGTGATAAAAAGAGGGCGGGTGACACCTACTTTTTTAAATTTACAGGGAGCAAATTTTGATATATTAACTCATCTACAACACTGCTTCTCCTACCAAACACCTCATTATATGGCATAGTATATAAGTGGGTGTGTCACGCCCATTTTTGAGAATATATTATAGTCTAAGAGGGTAGACTCGGAATAAAATTTTAGCGGAAAATTCGGTCTACAAGCCAAGAAATTGAGCTAAAAGCACGGATGAGTGCATATTTTCTATAAAAAGTAGGCGTGGCACTGGTACGATTTTCCCCATTTTCAATACCAAACAGCGTAGGATAACAAAGAATATTCGTGCCAAATTTCATGCCGATACCTCTATTCGTTCTCCTGTAATCGTGATTTCCACAGACGGACGGACATGGCTAAATCGAATCAGGAGGTGATTCTGAGCCAGAATATATATACTTTTCTATACCTGCCACGCCTCCTTTAATGTGTTACAAACGGAAGAACAAAGTGAATATACCCTCATCCCTTAGGGTGTAGGGTATAATAAAACGCAATCTTCAACAAGGTATTGCAGACCAATAAAATTTACATTCAAAAAGAAAGCTACATAAGGACCTTTCGATAATTGAAGAAGTTGCAAAATCTAAGAGCCTAATTAATGAAATTCAACCGGTACCTATTTACAATTAATTGAAAAAATACTCCTATTGAAATAAATTTCCAATTTCTTTCTATGATTTACGGCAAAGTTAGCGGGCAAGCGTTAACGGAAACAGAAGCATCATCATCCATCCAGCTGCATCATATGTCATCGCACTTCAAGCAATTTCCGCTCCAAGCATCACCAAAAGGTAATATAGTCGTACGAATCGTACGAATTTGGAATGACCCTGATCGAGTATTTTTCATACCAGAATACGATCTGTGGAACATATTCTAAAGTTACTCGTAGGTTACGCTTATGGAACTCACTGTAAATAGAGGGAGCAATAAATGTAGGAGGAAACAGGGATTCTTACTCAAATACGTAATCGAGATGGGACAAAGCGGGTAGGTACGAGTTTATGCGTATTTTACATATTACTGCTCAAAATGTACCTACAGATTTAACGAGTTTAAAGAGTTTCCCATTCTCTCTCTCTTTATCAACGAATATGAGGATGGCAATTTAAAATGCTTTAGGAGAATAAAGGTTACATAAGTTGGCACGATTTCCTGCGAATATATATTAATTTTAACGAATTAAAATGCAAAGAGAAAAACTTATAACAGCCATGCTATATACAGCACATTTATTTAAAATTACCAACTTTAAATAATTCTACCAACATTTATATAATAATATATTTTATACAAAATACAGCTCTCTATAAACAAGTTTATGTTGTATGTATGTTTGTAAACTTAACAACTAAATTTTGTTTTGCACTCCAATTTTGAATTTCAAGAAAACCAACTCAAATAAATTTCAAAGAAAGCTATATATACCCTTTTCCAGTGTTGTGTTACTAAAATCGTATGTGTGCATTTGTTTGTTTGTTAGTTTTAGTTTTAATTCTCATATGCCAACCATTATTTGAATTGGTTTAAATTACAATATTCTCTCAAGGTATAGATATATTTTGATGTGTATGTGTGTGAGTCACAAAGTAGACACAACAACAAATTGGAATTTTTAAAACAATTGCTGGCTTTCTTTCATAAGGAAAATACGACTAGCATCGTCGTAAACTCAGCACATACATAATTTTTCTAAGATAGTTATTATTTAGCTGAGAAGAGACGTTTATTGTCAATAAATTAAGAAATTCGTTTTTGGCTAACCCTTCCGAACAAAAACTGAACTCTTGGTTATTTTTTTAACATTGCAGAGGTTCCGTTCTTCTTTCCTATTTATTAATTTTCTTCCTTGAGACTGTTCTTCCTTCAAATTGTTCGAATTTATTCATTGATCCTTTGCTGCTTTGTTAGGTATTGCATACAATTTTGTACGCACATTTTCACACACAGTCCTAAATATTGATAATTTGTAATGCGCCACTCCTTCTCTTCAATTGATTTGTTTTATATTTAATTAAATATTTCCTCTAAGTTAAAATTATTTTACTGATAAAAAGGTTCAAACCTAAAATACAATATATGAGTACATACATTACTTGAGTTTGATATTTTTTTTAATACAAACAATGATGCTTACTTATGTATATATATACGTGCTCCTTGTGCTTAAACTAGAACATAACATTTACAATTAAGTTCTTCTTTCATTTGCCATGAAACAGCATAAATAAACCTATCTTCTTATCGTTATGAATACATTTACTTATTGCTAGCTTTATGTTGTTGTTTATTCAATTATACATATACTTATCCATTGAAAAACATTTATCTAGCTATCTATCCAAATGCGTCCATAAGAATCAGGTGCGGTGGCACAGCCACAACCAAAATAGACAGAAAGGATTTCATATAAATAATTGAAAGTGTTGAATTGAATTGTGCGTTCCACAAGTACCCACAATCAGTAGATAGGTAGGTAGGTAGGTACCACCGGACCGGTCGTTTACATATACAAATAAGATCCATAACAGTTTAAAGCGCAAGAAAAAGCCGCAACAGACAACAATCGGCAAACGGCAATTAATTTTATATATATTACAATAACATTGAAGTATAAATGCTGAAGGACTAAAAAGGTTTTAGTCCTTAACGGAGACACTGCTTGCTAGCTTGCTTCATTCTCATTTACTCCCTTCAAAGTTTGTTGTCAGCTTACTTGGTTTCATCTTGATCCATTGGCTCTTCGGAGTCATCTCTTGATAATGTTCTTAAATCACAAAAATGTTAATTTCGTTTGTGCGAACTTCATTAGTAATAATCTATGAAGAGTTACCTGTGAAGAGATTGCATCGAAAGACAAGCCATTGCCCGCACAGTTTCCGATTCATCTCCGTCCAACTTTAGGGTCTCCATGGCTGACATAGCAACAGTATGCGACAGCCTACGAATGCAGGGCCAATGCTGAAGCTAGAGGGAGAAACATGAAAAAGAAAACATATGAAATAGTGAATTTTCCATTCCATCGAATATATCCCAATTAGTATATCACTATATCGTATAATACTCATACCTGTATGGCGATTGTTTTCTGCAACGTGTCTATGGCATTCTGACATGGCGATCTATTCAGCTCCGCTTCGGTAATTGGCGTTGGCTGATCTCCCAGCAGCGCCCGCACGCATTCCTCAGCCGAGTCGCATATGGCTGGCAGATCGTAGCCGCCCTCGAGGGCGAGCACAACCTTTCCTTCAGCCAGTTGCATCAACTCGCGCGTCATAAAACCGAAGCAGGCAGGCGACACCAAATACCCGCCCAGCGGGGCCGGGTGGCCGGCTGCTGCATCGAACCCAGCCGATACCAGAACAATGTCCGGATTAAAGTATCGCGCAATCGGCATGACCACCGTACGGAATGCGGCAATGTATTCGGCATCCCCCAGAGGAGGATTTAAAGCACCGGACCAGGAGACGTTAACGTTGTAACCCAGGCCGGCATCAACACCACACTGCAAAAAAGAACCGCACAAAAGTTAAAATGAATGGCGTTCTTTTATATAAGAGGACGTCTATAAACTACCTCAGTTGATGCGCCTGTGCCGGGAAAGAAGTTGCCATCGTCGTGACGATGCATGGACAAGTACAAAATGTTGGGATTATCGTAAAATGCCTGCTGCGTTCCATTGCCGTGATGAACATCCTGCATTATTTAATTGATTTAAATGTAACATACGATATTTTAAGAGATTAGTAAGCACGCAAGCACGCCATCAATCTCTTTCCGTCCTTACCCAGTCCACTATCAATATCTTCCTAATGCTTGGCAGGCGCATGCGTAACAGCTTCGCTGCTATCGCCACCGAATTGAAGAAACAAAAGCCCATCGCCAGATTCGACTCGGCGTGATGTCCCGGCGGACGCACCACCGCAAAGCCATTTTTGATGTCGCCTTTGGCCGTCTTGAAAGCCAAATCAATGACGCATCCCGCCGCCATCCGGGAGGCCGCTGCAGTGTGATGCTCATTCCACGTTGTGTCCAAGTCCACGCCCACACCGCCGCACGTCAGACGTACAAAGCTCGCGGCGAGAGTGCTCTCCAGCTTCTGCCGGTTGAGGCACTGATTCGAGCCGAAGAGCAAAGCATGCGCTTCCGTATGGACTATTTGCAATTCCTCTTGCGTGGCTTTGCGCGATCGCAAACGGTCGCAACGCTTCGCCAGGTCCGTTTCGATCAGGCGTGCCCACACACTTTGCAGACGCCCACTGTGTTCCGGATGCGGCGCGTTGTTGCCGCAAATGCAAGCGTGCTTCAGCATGATGTTGTCGTAGGCGAGTCCAGTTGTTATGTGATGCGCGAACGGTGGGTCACTTTTCGTCAATTTCGGACTCATCACTTCGGTGCGTGCGTACGTGCTGCTGCTGAATGTACTCTTTGAGGCGGAGACATCGATCGAATCTAAAAAATCCACACCACCGGCGGCACGTCTGTACGGTACAGTCAAATTGACCGGTGGTATGTGATCGGCCGAGGAGGATGTGACAATCGGTGTAGTCCGATGCTGTCCGGTGTCGGGTATATGACTGAGGCCATGCGGACCCAGGGGCACCAGCGGACTAGACAAGGTTCGGGAAAGTGGTTTTATAAGACCTCTAGCGACGGCATCGTCCACCTGTTCGGTTGGTGGTAAACCAAAGCACAAACGAACATGTTCGTTAGCATTAGTTTCAGTTCAGCCAAAAAATCGGCGGAGACTTACATGCAGCGACTGCAGATATAACAGTTCTCTTTGTTGTTGCAAATATTCCTGATCACTCAGTTTAGACTGACCACCACCACGATCGCTCAGCCGACTTATCTTATCACCCGGCGATAATAGTCTTGAGGAAGCAGCACTGTCTGGTAAGCTTTGGGAAATGCTTGTTGTTGTTGTTGGCACGGTGCTGGTGAGCACGGTTTTCGGCGGCTTCTTCTTATCGGTTAGGTCTATGACCTCCGCCGAGTCATCATTTTCTTTTTTGAAGTGCAACTCGCGGCCGACGCCACTGCGCGTCAGAACCGTTTGCCGGATCCTTTGAGTGAGCAACAAATGTTGCTGCTGTTGTTCGTAAGCTTGTCGCTCAGCCTAAAATTATACGATTACAAAGTACAGACAGACATTTCAGTGATAAACATAAACATGATGGTTTACCTCGCAATTCTCATAATGGATTTGCCCGATGTTCAGTTGACTGCTGCCCGTCAGCATCGGATGGCCCAGTGGCAGCGGCGCTGATTGTGTGCGTCCCAAAGGCCGATGGCCCTGCTTGTTGAGATGAGCGTGCGCTACCTGGGTGTCGGTTATGGGTTGACCGTACATCGTTGGTTGTTTGACCGCCGCAGCACCAGCTGCATGCAGATTAATGGGACATGTGTTGTTCGACGATGTATGCGCCATAGGCGGACTGGGTTGTGGTGGCGGCGGCGGAGCGATGTCGCCGCCGCTAATAAGTGAGGCTTGTGACGAAGAGGTGGTAGATGTCGCCGAAGAAGAACGAACTACACGCGGCGGTGCTGCTGCTGCTGCTGCTGCTGGCGCTGCAGGTTGGGGCGGTACAGCATTCGGTCCATTAGGAATAAAACTCGTTTGTTGATGAACGCCAAATGGATGTGAGGAGACTGCACCACCACCACCATAATAAGAAGAGGGCGGCATGCCGCCAACGGTAACAAAATTTGCTGTTTGAGATGGTGGCTGCTGATGTTGCTGCTGCAGCAGCAGTTGTTGTTGATGATGGTGTTGTTGTTGTTGCTGTTGAAGATGCTGCTGCTGTTGATGCTGCTGCTGTTGAACCGTGACGTGGTGCCGTAATGCGGCCAGCATAGAGAAATTTGTATTTGCATTTGCCAAATGAGGCCTACCGAGCGATATATTCGGCATCGAGGGCGAACTGAACAGCGACAAGTCGGTAATGCTGCTCCGCTGTCCCGACTGATACACGCACGAGCCCACATCCTCATTTTCCTCTTGAATCGGGGCACTGGTGGGCGAGCCGCGGCTGCTTAGGGCGGTCGATGTTGAGAGGGCTGATGAGGGCGGTGAGTTCGGGCCGGAATCCGGGGTAGTGCTGCTGCAATCTAGAGAAAAAAGCATTGCAGATCGGAGAAGTTTTAAACTGGTTTCATTTAAATGATAAACTGTTCGTTCGTTCAGTCTTTTTTGTATGAAGCAGCGGTGTTTTTTTAGTGTGTTAATAGAAATCTCATTAACAAAAACAATAATAAAACAATAAAAACAGTTGAAGACAGAGTCAGTCAGATCGATTTTGGCAATGGCAATATTTAAATAAGTTAAAAGAGTTAAATAAGTTATACGTAGACAAACAGCGCTCCAAACAGTCACAAAAACTGAAAACAATTCAAACATTCAAAGCAAACGAAGTGAAGTGCGCCATCATTAAATTAAACCTTTCTTAAGCTTACAATATTACGTACATATTTTACGAAGTCTTCGTAGAATTAATGAGAAATTACTATCAGAGTCTGCTGCTATAAATGTTTAAAATACATTTTTGGCTAATAACCAATTTCCAAAACCGAAATAGTAATAAAGAAATAACTACAAACTAGTGGTCTCGATCTCATGGGCTTGATCTCATGATCGCAGAAAGATAAGAGTACAAATAGTCTTCTACGGTAATGTTCCTTCATACATACTTGCAAGCGTTGAGTTTTGCTTTTGCTGTTGTCTCCTTTGGGCCGCTTGGAGGATGCGCTCTTGCCTCCGTGCGCCGGCTGGACCACTGATGATGCGCGCCTTCCGTTCGATCACGCTTTGCTTTAAGCGTATCTTCAGCAAATTAGGTTCGGAAGCTATATTTGAATTGATGCCAATGGTTAGAGCTAGTACAACATAATTATTGGTATCTAGTAATTTACGAAAATTATGCTATAGTAAGAATCTTAACGACGAGATCGATCACGTTAAGAAGATCCTACAAAAAATCATTTTACAATCGTATACGAAATACGATATTTGTATAAGGTTAAGGCTACAAATCGCTTTAAATCACTGAAAATAAGGATCAGCGATAATATTTGGATGCAATATTCATAATTTATTTGTTGAAAATAATATTGAAACTAAAGACAAAAGCTGTAAAGAATCCTGCTGATCTTATAATAAGGTATTGCTGAGAAATTGACTGCCACAATAAAACAATTAATCTATTCATTAGCTACTACAAAAAGTCATGGTAATCCATTAAAAAATTGTAAGGACTCTTTTGCAAAAGCATTCCAGTATCCATAAGGATTCTTCAAGTCGCTCGCTTTTAGTTAGAATTTAGACAAAAGTAAGATTCGTTCCAGTAAGAAGCGTTTTATAGGCATTTCTTTCAATGCATCTTGCATTTTTTTAAGCTTTCATCCATTGCTCTAACATAGTCGCTAAGTCTGTGGTCTGTTTTTAAACTTTGTTTAATTATTAGTACACGGAACGAAAATTTGCCCAACTCAACTCAACTCAACTCAACAAATAATGGATTAGTATTTCGAGCAACATTTTTCTTTCGTTGGTGGTAAAGAATTTCATGCGAAATACTTAACAAACTACTGCGGCGAAAACATTTTGAAAAGAAATATGAGAAGCTTACCTGTTTTTCTCAGCGGAAAATCGGATTCATATTTGATTAGAGAAGACGGTGGCGGTGGTATTTTATATGGATGTGAACTGGGCACGGCGGCACCCACGGGCAACGATTCGCCCGAAGAACTTTTTACTACGCCTCTGCAAATGAAACGATAACAAGCTGAAATTAACCTGGACCGCTTTGTCTGAACTCACACATGTTTTGTATGTACCTGTTTCTGTAGGGCGAAGTGAGGGCCATTCCATTGGACGACGATGCCGCCTGCTTGCGATTCATAATGAAGCACTAAACGAAAGCAAACAATTTGAATACTTTTACAGATCTCCAAAACTATGACAGACAGTAGACGGACTTACGTTAAGTATTTGTTTTACTTCGGGGCTGGCGTTTGCGCTGCAATTTTCCTTACGCTTCATCACTTCTCTGTCTCTGCGCTCGCGCTGCTGCTGCTGCTCTTCCACTGCTGCCGCCGCAGCAGCAGCAGTTAGTTTGTGTTCACGCAGCTCCTGGAAAGCGCCATGTGAGTGGACCGCATACTAAAGCAATAATGATAGATTCGTAATTGTTGTGTTTTGAGAAGAGCTCACCGAAATGCATAATGTGTACTCTAATAATCAAGCCCTTTGGATTGGGTTTGGGTTCGGGTCGGGACACGTTGGGACATGGTTAAAAAATGTACACACCTGATATTTGTGCTCCAGCTGCATTTTGTGTTGTAGCTCCAGTTGCTTGGTCTGCTCTTGGAAGGTGTGCAGCAGCATTTGCTTCTGTAGTTCTTGCTTCTTTTTCAACTATGACAAATGTTAGGAAAGAGGAAAAGAGAAGAGTAGAGAAGAGAAGAGAAATGCGCCAATTCGTTAAAAAGTCGGTGTTGGTAATGCATTGCAATAACATTAACACTTCATTCGAAATTCGAAAAATAACCAATAATAGCAATATGACTTCGGTCACTTTGCATGAAGTTTTTAAAGGTCTCTAAAAGAATGAGCTCTCGCTCAATCACATGAAATTTACGTATTTTGTATTACTCTATCAGCGATCAGCGCTCATAGCTTTTTCTTCTTCAAAACTGAATTTTATTATTTAATTTATTATTTTTTTTTCAATATCTAATCTCTTTTAAATAAAGTAAAGCGTTTGGAGAAGTTTTTAACTAAAAAAAAAAATTTTAATTAAAAATAAATATAAATTTAAAAAAATTTAAAAACATTTAAATAAAACAAATATAAAAAAAGATAAATATACCTAAATATCTAAAATTTAAAAAAAAAAAATAAAAAATAATTTTTTTTTTTAAATTAAGAAAAAATACAAATATTTTACCACTTTTGATGAAATAAACGGAAAATTTACCATTGCTTACTATCTTTTAAACAAAATCGGTAAAACCGCAATATGTGCGGAGTGCGCCATCTTTTATGTCGGTATGTAAATATTGAATAACATTAAAAACAAAACAACCAATTTCCATATACGAGGTCTGTTCAAAAAGTATCGCGAATTTTGAATTCCCGCGGGGCCGCATTTTTATTTAATTTGGTTCACAATTTGCAATTTATTTGGACTAGTTTTTTTAATAACTAGTAATAATAATCTCATTCAGTGTTTACATACCGACATAAAAGATGGCGCACCCGTTATACGTATATGTATTGATACGTACATACATATTGATGTACATATGTGTTGATGTATATATTGATGTAAATACATACGTATTATTGCAATTAAGTATCAGTGTGTAATTATTGAAATTAATGGAGGAAAAGTACGAAAAAATAAAAAAATACAAAAGTAAAGCGAAGCGAAGGAATAAAGAATGTTAGGTTTTTGATTTGTAGTACATATGTACATACATACATATATCCTTATTTTCATGGTTTTTTTTATTTTACTTATTTTGACAATAGTTACCACCACTGACCAGCTACCAAATTCTTCTACATTTATTTAGTCTCATTCTTTCATTTCTCAAAAAAAAAAAAACTTATCAAAATTGTTATGTTTATTTAGCCAGACGACTTGAAGAAAAATAACATATGTAGACTAAATACAAGCTATCAACCAAAACTTTTATCTTAAATAATTTTTATTGTCACCAAAAGTTGATCTGGTCTATGCGCGAAACTCAAAAGTTCTAATAAAAGTGAGCTCAACTAAATTGAATTTTGTTTATAAGGTTTTAATTATCATAGGAGAAGCATTTTTGTAAAAAACAACTTTTTGTTAAAACGCTGCTTTTTTCGTATTTTTTTTATACAATATATTGAATGATCTAAATTCTAAATGAAAGAAGATACGTGAAGTTTTTCTGCCTAAGTCCCAGAACTTTTAAATAGATACACGTAGGTACATAAGTGAAAGGAATTTTTACACAAAACGGAATCACAGTATACGATACATATATAATCTTATAATCTCGTTAAGATAAACGAAAAGATCTGTTGAGAGATGAATTGAATCTTGTTTGTCCCTCCAGAAAGAAAACGGGACACATAATTAAACCTTGTTTTAAAAATTTGGTTTTTTTTTTGTTAAAATAGTATGTATTCAAAGCGTTTAGCAAAATCACACTATGCATGTTCGTATGTACAATATTTGAAGCGAAAAAAATTAATTTACCATCATAACGAATTTTGTTTCTAGTTTAGACTTTAAAGTTATCAACTTTTTTTCGATTATCGTTATAAAATATTGTTATTGTTATTGTTATTGTTATTGACACGACGACGACAATCGATCTAAACGCTCTCGATAATTCGCTTCAATTATACATTAAGTTCCTTTTTGTGACGCGCACGCATTTGTTTTGTCACTTTGAACTTTTCGATTATTAATTACTTGACTTTACAAAATTTATTAATTATACAAAAAGTAATATATTTGTACAAATGTATGTATGCACTCGTATATTCGAGTTCGACACTGTTGGCGACAATATTCTGACGATATTTACATTTCGAAAGAGCAAAACTATTGAATTCGAAATTGCACCCAACACAGTTTGCTTAAAGAGTACAAAAGACACTAAAAGAAATTCTCCAAAGCTTTGTATTAAATAAATAAACAATTTGTACATACAGCGCTAAGCGCTAAGCTCTATGCACATATGTTATAAATTTATTTATATTCGTTTAAGTTTATACATATATATGTGCATACATACATGTATATATGTATTTGTATCGTATATATTATATTTTCTTTGAATTAATTTTGATTGCATATAGCAAAATCATCAGATAAGCTAGACATGTAGACCCTTCTTCTCTACTCTACTGCATGAATGTATGTTTGTATTTTATTTAGAAGTGCGCAAATTATATTTTAGTTCATATAAACATTAAGTTGAGCTGAGCGCGTTTATTTATAGATTTTGGCGGACTACGGAGAACAAACGATGATGATTAAAAATAACGTACTATACACATACGCCGTTAAAAATAAAATTCAATCTAAAAACAGACTCTCAGAACGGATGTCCACAATAAGCTGAACTAAGCACTCTCCTCCATGCTGCACGCTTGCCCAGCCGCCAGCCAGCATTGTGATAGATACGGCGTCACGGCGGCACTATTGGGAAGTATTGGGCAAACAGCAGCTACTTCTCAAAAAGCAAAAAAAAAACCACAATACGGCAACCCAAAAGCAAAGTCTATGGTGTATGGTGTATGGTAAAGTATGTACCTCCAGTATTTGCTGATTTATATCGCTTGTTGTGGCGACGGACTGATTTGGCGGTAGCGCAGCTCGCTCGAAATTCAGCGCAAAGGATCCGGCAGCAATGTGTAGCCTCTCATCTGAAATGAACGCGGAATCCTGTGAAATATCTGGAGAGAAATGCTCAATTAATAGCATTCAAATAATTCGTCGTATTGTTCATATAAATAAATAAATATTTGAAGCAAATAAGATTCTACAAAAAGTGCCTAAGCATTTTTCTGACAGATTTACCTACATCCATACATACAGACGTTCTTACACTAGCTGTGGTGCGCTTATTTGCGTTTGTAACAAAACATTTTTTTTCTATGTGTATTTGAGTGAATTTATTAATAGTTATTCTTTATTTGTTCTCAATGACGAATACATAAACATTGTAATTGTTGTTTTATAAAAATAGATTTTTATTTCCTCCCACATTTACACTGTGAAGAAATAAATCGTGCTCGTGGGGATCAAAAACCGTTTTATACCGTTTCATTCTAGCTAACGGAAAAGGGGCGAGTATGTGTGTATGAGTGAGTAAAGGGTAAAGGTAAAGGTTTTGAAGGTTTATCATTCTTTGAACATATTCTCGAAATTGGAACATAATTGAACATACGCTTCAGAGAGACGCCCGCACTGCATAGTTATTAACAGCACAATCTCTGTTATGTTAAACCAGTTGCTGTTATGTTAAACCACCTACTGTTATGCTAAACCAACTACTGTTCTGTTAAACGAATTACTGTTATGTTAGACTAATTGCTGTTATGTTAAACCACTCGCTGCTATGTTAAACCAATTACTGTTATGTTAAACCACCTACTGCTATGTTAAACTAATTACAATTATGTTAAAGCAATTACTGTTATGTTAAACCAATTACTGTTATGTTAAACCAATTACTGTTATGTTAAACCACCTACTGTTATGTTAAACCAATTACTGTTATGTTAAACCGATCTTCTGTGCATAGAAAACACTGACCCAGACCACCGCGTTCATGTTATATAACATTACATTATCTTAACATAATAAACATAAGTACTCGTATTTTTTCTATATACGCGGTAATCAAATTCCGCATGATTTCCGTTTAGACTACAGTTAAACTCATGGCCATAAGTATTTTCCTATAAACGTAAGCGTCATTTGAAACTGTAAACTCCAATTGTACGATTTTCGAAAAATCCAAAGAACCTACCGTTTAAATGAAAGGTTAGGTTAGGTGCATACGATACGATACATGTTAATATACGATATCGCATGATGTGCTGCTGATCGATGATGTGCTAGCGCTATTCCGCTATTAAGCTGCGTGGTTCTCGTCGTCGTAGGGCACAAGCAGCAAATGTTACGTTTGCGCTACTATAGGCCATGAACTGCATGCAGTTCTATTCTTAGCCATGTTTACAAATCGTGCATGGCTATCGATTAAATTTAGTAGCAGCAGAAAGTATATTTAGTTAAAAGAGAATTTCAATTTTCTTCAGCAACGATAATGATACTCTTACTGACTGACTGATAAATGTATAGATAGGAAGGAAGGAAGGCTTCTCTGAGACTCAACTATAGACAGAATTACTTTCTACTTTTCTTCCTTGCTTCCTTCCTTTGTTTTCTCATTTTAACCTTTACAAAGAGATCTTTAACCTAGCTACATTACACTCTTTGGTAATTGAAATTGTTAGACAGATTTAAAATTATTTACACGATAGATCGATCTTGTGTCTATGTCTATCCATTGGACTCACTGACCCATCCATCCATCCATTGCGGTAGCCAGATTTAACCACCTGTCTCGAAAGATACTTGGCGCCCAAACATTAATTCTGTTCTTTTCTTCTCACCGCCCTCTAGAGGTGTACCTGCCGATACGCCTGCTCGCATATAAATTCATACTTATGTACATATGTATGTACTCGTATGTACAAGAAGAAATAAATAACACAAAATTTTATTTGAAAATCGTTGAGGACGAAGTTAATACTAAAAATAGCCCAAAATCAATAAACGACTGTTCTTTTTCATCGCATTCCTTCGTCGCACCCTTCTCTTCAGTTCTCTTCTTTAGAGACGCGAATTATTAAGTGTAAGTGTGTATGAAAAGTATGTACATATGTATTGTGTACGAGTATAATAAAAATTTAAATTCAAACCTTTGGAGAATAGAATAGGAGAAAAAAAAACACTGAGTACAAAGTTTTTAACTATAGTTATTTATTTACTTGTTTATTTATGCTCTTGCAAATATGTATATTTACATACATACATATATAGAATATGCAATCGATATGACCTACCAATTCAACATATACTAAAGTAAACAAACACACATACTTAAGTACAACTTCGTTTTTAACGGTTCTTCTAACGCTTCTTCGCCTTAAGGAGAGAGAGAGAGAGAGCGTTGTAAATGTGTACAAGAAGTTACTAACAAGATAAATCTAAGAAAATTTATTTCTCTCTGGGTGACTGTTTTTCACCCTCTCAAACCTTACGAGTGGAAACCTTCTCGAAAGACCTTGAAACTATCACGAACGATAAGGTTAAAATTCATGTCTTTTGTTGAGAAGGGTATATGTACTAGTAATTTTAGTGCAAGGGTACATGTACTCGGATGCATACACACACACACACACACACATGCATGCATGCATATATACATATATATAAAAAAAAAATATATATATATATATAATGAACCTTGGAAGTTAGTTAGAAATAGTTTATGTTGATTAGACCAATGTTAACTAGGATTTTCCCGGGGAAGAAGAGAAAAATGTGTACTCATGACTACTTCCGGTCGAATTTATTAAAGGCTTAAAATAGTGTACAGCCAGAAGAAAAATTAAGGATACTACCGCCTGAATTAATTTTTCACTAGAATAACCGATATTCTGTGAAATTTTTCTAATTTAATTTTCTTTTTTTTAACGTATTTAAAATCATCCTGATCTCTGGAGATATTATTTTTCCAGTAATTTACTACTTAGCCCAAAAAAGGTCGGTTTTTATTATAAAACCTTATACTCGTATAACTAATAATAATAAAGAGAGGAGAAGAAAGAGAAGAGTTGCCTTTAATAATCATATCACAAATGTTGAGATAAATCTTCCTAGACTTCTTTTAACTTTCTTCTTCTTCATTTCGCATTCTATTCCCACTAGAGCACTTAAGAAAGCACATTTTTTGGAATAAGAAATTAAGAATCAGTCTGCGAGAAAATTATTTGTATGTTTTTGTGCTTTATTTTTATCGTTTTTAGCTTTGTGCGCGTACTTTTGGCAACTGAATTTCATCCAAGCAAATATGTTTTCTAATTAAGGCGCTAGAACAACCTAAGCCTAAATTTTTTAAACAGAGTTAATTATATTTTTGAAAAAAACAGAAAATTTAAAAATGATTTTTTTATTTAAATGCCACAAGCAAAATTTTTAATTTTAGTTTATACTGATTTAAAGTAAATTTTTTCGATACTAAATAAATGAAGAGGGATAAAAAAAGTTGTGGATCGTTTTTTTTTTTTTGAAAAAAGGTTAAAGATATGGATCTGGATGGTATGTAGTTCCAGCAGGATGGCGCCACAAGCCGCACAAAACGGCAGATTTTGGCTTTACTGCGGGAGAAATTTCCAGGACGCGTTATTTCCGGATTTGGCGATGTTAATTGGCCAACGAGATCGTGAGATCGGACGGCTTTGGATTTCTTCTTGTGGGGCTACCCGAAAGACCGTATTTATGTGAACAATCCCTCAACTTTGGAGCATTTAAACAATGACATACGTCAAGTTATGGCCGAATTATTGCCCAACTTGTGTCAAAAAGTCATCAAAAACTATCTCAAAAGAATTAAGGCCTGCAAAAGGTTCCGTAGGGGACATTTGAACGATATTGTTTTTCACACATAATGGCAATGTCCAAGCATCTATTGAAATAAAAATTCAATCGATATCTGAATATTTAGTGTGCTTTTTTTTACTTCACTTTTCGAAAGAGAAAATGGATAACCCTGTATTTCTAAATAGTTTCCTAAATTATTCAAAATGAATTCATAAAGCTATTATTTTTTAAGAAAAAAACAGAAAATGTAGCAAAAGCTGCTCGGATGGTGGGTGACATGACATGTACCTGATTTTAGGTTCTAAATGGTGAAATATTATCCTCTTGAAAAACATATTTATCTTAAAACGTGTCTCCTTGATAAGAAAAGAGGTCGTGACTCTCTCTCAATAACTTAACGCTCTTCTAATACGTATCCCGACATGGGTTTATCCAACAAAAGAGACAGAAGACTATCTATATGTATGTACGAGTATGCCTGTATACATATTTCTTGAGCTATCAGATCTCCAGTAGTAAACTTTATGGCGCTCACAAAATTAAAAAGAAAACAACCAAATACACATAGAGAAACAAACTATTAGCAACAAGAATTTTACGAGTATAAGCCGTCGTAGTAACTCTGCTGCGCTATCATCATAAACTTAATAATTTTTCTCTTTTGGCTTTTTTTTTCGAAATATTAGTTTCTTTTTTCAGCTATATTTTCTGCTGTAGTTTCTTCTAACTATAGTTTGAGGCTTGACAATTATGTTGTTTTCGTGTACAACAAAACAATATACGATATAATGATTAAAATTGCTCCCAAATATGAAATTACGAGTACTTACCGATTGGTGATATTACTTTTTTCGGACTAGTCATTTTTATATAATTCCTGCAAAGAAAAATATGAAAAAAATTTATACTTATCGAATTTTTCTCCGAACAGAATTGTAATTATATATCGTAGAAAAATCTTGCATTGTTAATAGATTTAGAAATACGAGTAGCTTTCTATAAATTCTATTACTGCTTTAACCCTATAATTTTTATACTACGATATTAATAAATACTATTTATTAAATAAATCCTATCCTAATCCTAATCTTGTATTTATTAAATAAATAAGATTTTTTAATAATTTAATAAAAGAAAGAAGTACATAATAGGATTTACATATGGAGAAAGGATTTAATATATTTCTTTTAATCTTAAAGGCTATTTGTTCTTGTTTTCTTTTTATATTTGGCCTTTGCACAGAATGTATAGTGCTATTACAATGTTTTTACTATGAAAATATGAAAGAATATATATATATATTTGTAGGTTTTTTGCCGAAAATTAAATACGTTTTTTATTTAATAGTAGTATTTTATTTTTGTAACATTATTTCACAAAAAACCATTCAAACGATTTAAAAACTAAGGGCCGACTTTATTCAAAGCGCGACTTTTTAAGAAATAAATAAAAAAATGATTTGAAAAACTATTAACAAAAAGGCTTTCAGATTAAGCTTCCCCCCGACTTCATAAAATAGTTTCTTTATTTAAAACGAGGGTGGGCAATTTTCATTAACGTTTAATAATCCATCAATTTCATATTCATTGTGTATTGCTTGAGAATTAATTTAGTTCTGAAAAATGCATACATATTTCGATCGATATTGCATATTCTTTTCTTTTTTATTATCAAAGTAAATTTTCAAAAAGTATATTAGTAAAATATACATGTAGTATATATTATTTTCATAAATTGATACAAATTAATTTTATTTGAATATTTAAGTGATTTATTTATAGATTAATTATTGAATTCTGAATACTAAACTAAACTCTAAACTACTAACTTTATTCAAATTTTATAAATTTTTAAAAATGGGAGTTAAAAAATGCAATCCTTTTATAGGGGCATCAACACCGTGCTAGAGTGAACTGCGCGGGTTGAATGAGGGTTCACAAACGTTGTTGTTCTAGGAGTATGCTGATATGCGAGAGTACTACCCGCATATAATTGTATTCTATTTCAGTCAGTTGAATATTTGTTGAAAATCTGATGAGGATTTCATCAACAGTAACTGAAAAACATGTACGATTCATAAAAGTGTTTAAATCAATGTAAAAAAGGGACTCGAGTTTTGTAAAATAAACCGGAATTGATGGCATATTTTATTAAGTTTATACTTTCGCTAATGCATTGCAAATATATATACATACATATGTATGTATATTGTATATACATATAAAGTAAGTAACAGAATAATGTTATTCGTCAAGTAATCTGTAATCGCTTGGGTTTTCACGGTCAATATTTACGATTTAAACTCGATAGTGGTATGCATTGGCCATTTCTATTTTTAGACTAAGGTCACCGAGGCCGCAAACAGGCCAATTGATGAAAAACTGAAACAATTTAATACGAGTATCATAGATATCGTAGTAATTTGTCGGTGAGTTATCGATTATAAATTGTTCGAAAAGTCACGAATTCAAACAGAATACATCTGTTTTCTGTTTTTTAATAAAATTCAAACAAATAGCTCACACTTGATGGAATACAATTGATTAAACTTTTTGACCCGCTAACGATGCGTCATCATGTTTCTGGCGTATCTATCTCAGCAGCTTCTTTGCTGGACTCCGTAAAATCTTTTGAATCTTTTTCGAAGGATAATTACTGGATAATTACTGGATAAAATATTTATAGCATTTATTTATTCCCTCACAAATGTTTACCTTATTTTTTCTATCATTTACTACGAAGTATGAAATTCGTAACACAGGAAAGAATTGAATAATGTTATTTATTAGTTCATGATGGTTGTAGCACAAATTATATCACCCCGAAGAAAGTGTCTTCTCCTAAGCGCGAATTTAAAAAAAAAATGTATAAAATTTAACTCAATTCTCTGTTATGTCTTTTCGGTTTTACACTCGTAATCAAGTAATAATCCATTATTTTTATCACAATTGCTGTCACTGCTTATATACATACATGCATATTTACATGCATACTCATTTATGTGAGTTCGTTATACACACTTGTTACATAAATAACCATGAGTAGGGCACTTTTGTATTCTCTATCGCGCTCTATTGCTATTGCTATTTGGCAAAAACAAAACGACAACCGCCGCGTAAAGTTGATCCTGGACCAGGGCGGAGTAGCCAATTCAAGATGTGCCACGTTGAATCACCACACTCCTCGCTCACTTTAACTACTACAGGGATGGATATGCCCATCCGGAATTGTTTTTCACTTCTCTATTATATTGCTTCATATCAAACTTGGTTGGGTCAGATATTTTTTTATGACTGATGATGTTAAATGACGGGAATGGGAGGGAGTAAACTGATTTTAAGTTAAATAGCTTTCGTAGGCGATCGATCCTGTGGATCAATTCTCCTGGTTCACCATTTTTTTCGATGTCTTATGAACCATTTAAAATTCAGTTCTTACATGACAGCTAGTGTGACAGGATCGAATTTCCAATTAGATATTTTTTGCGTCAATGCGATTACTTTTTTGATAATTTCAAAGATTTTTACTGTCGATTTACTTTCACACGTCCGAGAACTACGATTTCCAACGAGCAGATACGAGCGAATGAGGTAGAACAAATAAAATTTGATATATAAGGAAGAAGAACAAAACAATATGTCAGATATCTCATCTGTGATACCACCTATTCGACATTTATAGATGTGTCAAATATTTATCGGCCTTATTCCGTAAGAGTCACGTGACGAGATTCTTGTTTGTTATTCTGTTTTTTTCCAAAATTTCTAAATTTGTTGTTGTATACCAGGAAAAATCCGAAAATTAACAAAGCCGTTTTAGCGCGAACCATGTCGCGAGAGTATAGGTAATAAAGCCGTACATATAAACAACCTTATTATTTTCAAACACTCAATGCAAGGAAATTATTGGTCATTCTAAGGGGCAGATTTTTGATCAATAACCGATTCGTTTACCGCTCGTTCAGCTTTGTTCATTTTTTGGTTTTTGCTGGTGTACAATAAAAAATTTGGAAAGTAACAAAGCAGAACGTAAACCTGGCATTCACCTTTTGGATCTTCGCGACTATAAAGGCCAATTTCACAATGCCCGGTTAAGTGCTAATCGGGACTTTCAAACGTCAATTTGTAATAGATTTTTACGGTGTCTCCACGACACCGGACCTCTACGACAATGACATTAATTTTTTTAATGTTTCATGTCCTTCCAAAGTTATTTGGTCAAGCAATGTCATAGCATTTCCCATGCCTTTCAAAAATTAATTCTAAATGAATTTTAATACCATAAATATTATTTCCTTAGACGTTTTTAAATGGTTTATTCCAATTGATGTTATTTGAAGTAAAAATATTCACTTTTTACATTGATGCTCAATAACTTCGATTTTTAAACTATTTCTTTACGGAAACTTTAAACTATTTCTTTATGTGTTTAAACCTTAATGTATTTTGCCAGCCCTACTTTTTATGCTTCTAGTTTGCATTTTGGACCTTCCTGAATATTAAATTTCATATAAAAGTGTGGCAACTCCCGCCTATTCTGCTGTGTTGTGTTTTCTATTGACTCTGATAAAAGTTATATTTCTTTTGTTAAACTCAGCTGCTATAATATTGGAATTAACTAGTTCGCAAAGTCATCACAATATTCTTCTCCATAATTCCAGTAAAACACAGTTTTGTAAATAATTTCACATCTTAGACGGTTTAGAAACGACTTATTTCGTATTAATTCATCCGCAAAGGATTGGCAAGCATCACTTTGAAAAAAGGCAAAATATATAATGATAGTAGCCTAGCATTGGCTCTAATAGAACCTTTTATTCTTATTTTATATAGTAGAGATGGACATTGAGAGCGAGAGCTCCGAACCACAACAATCTGAAGTGCGGCATCAATTACATTGCGACCATGCCATGATGTTCCAACAAACTCAAATGGAAACGAATCCTGCGAGTGGAATTCATGAGTCAAACCGCGCACTAGGTATACATATGCCAATGGAATTGCCAGTACAGACGGCTATTCCGTTACCTGCACCTCCTTCGCTGACATCCACAGTACCATCCACTGCACCGCAACAGTCTGCTTCGACAGAGATCGACATAGACTCCGCTTTATTGCAACAGTTTAGTTGTTTGGGCACTACCGATCACGATGACTTAATAACCCAGTTTCAAAGTTTAATGAACTTGAAAGAAATGAATAAGGACTCTGCTATATTTTTCCTGGAAATGAGCAACTGGTAAGTTCGAATTTGAAGGAGTTGACGACATTAAAAAGTTCTTTTGAATTGAAATGCACTTTTTTTCCTCTGCAGGAACCTTCAAACTGCTGTGGGTTGCTATTTGGATATCTGTAACTTCCAAACTTTGCCCTCTATGAAAATAGTGGAAAAAACAAACCCAAACGAACATACACAGTGTTGGCGGCTACTAAACGATGGAACTGAGGACTGGCCCAGTGGTTGCTACCTTATGTCGCCAAATCAGGTTGAGCGAGTTCAAATGCCAGTCATTAGAACTGGCAATACTTGTGATATTACCGTTAATATATTGCCAAATCAGCCGGCGATTATGTGGAGATTGTGTACTCCAAACGGTTCGTTCTTTGGAGGTAAGTTGAAATGTATTGCAAGCAACTGAGCAAATCAATCGCCCTTCAGCACCACCACATGTGACGAAGATAAGAAATTATTACAAAACAGAATTAGTGTACTAAGAACTTTCTAATCTTCTAAACATGGTTTAATTTCACTTATAGATACTATATGGATGATCCCACCCGGCTCATGTGATACTGCACCAGATTTGGCTGAACAAATGTCACAGTTAAGAACTCCATCAAATATGCTCAGCCCGGAAAGCTTTCCGCAACTAAATGTTGTAATAACAGTCAATATGGAATGAGCAAATTGAGTTTAAAAATATTTTTGCCTTGAAGCTTTTGTTTGGACGATGTGTATGAATGAACACGGACATAATTTTTAATTATCGGAATGCAAATGAAACAATTATTTGGAAGTTAAAAGAATAAAGACATAGACCTCTTTATTTTGTCAAATAAGCGTTAAAATAGAAAGAATGTTAAGGCCCTACCACTTTCTATAATTATTTGGACATTTTTTATATTTCAAATGTCATTATTATTATATAAATAAAAAATAGAACAAAATCAGGTTGTCTACTTGACAGTAATGAGCGACGAGTCTCTAATTATTATTGAAAATATAAACAACGGGTATTGTCTGTCCATAGTTCCCATACATTCGTTGCTGGCAACAGTTGCACTGCGGTTTACTACGGTTGTGCTCTTCTAATACATGCCCAGGCATGTATTTATCTTGTTGATAGATATTGTATCTCAACTATTCGAAATATGTCATTCAGGCAGCTATGTAGATAAAAAATGGAAACGACTTCGAAAAACTGACAAGTGCAAAGGTGTTTGTTCACAGACTTTTTATTGCTAAAAATAAAAATTTTATTTTGCATTATTTAAAGTAAGTTCCCAAGTACATATTTGCGCTATTAAAAGTGGATAAAATCTGGAAGTTAAGCCATCTAAAGAGTGACTCAAAACGGTTGGAATTAAATTAATATCTGTTAAATAGTGAAAGCGATTTTCTATAATTTTCCATTTTTGGTTGGCTGCTTTGCGTAATTTTTATTTCTGCTAAATAGAGATCGTCGTGTTTTATATAAATAGAATTCATTAATTTGTATCCACATTTTTATGATAGTGAAATGTGCCATGCCATTGCCTCAATGAAATCATTGAGATTTTTGCAGTGACATTGTGAAAATACGATCTCAGTGCTAATTGCAAAATAAATATGTTTGATCGATCGATTTGTGGTGTTAACGCTTTATAACCTGCAGGCAAAACGGTCACAAGTCAGCAATAATAACTCTTTCCTGGAAGAGATGTACACATCTACGAAAATTGAATTAGTTTTTTGAAAAATACCATTAGATATCCCTTGAAAATTCATACATATTTATATATCGCAGGAATTAGGTAATTTTTATGGTATCTTGTAGGTCGGTGTCAATATCCCAACGTATCAAGGTAAAACGAACATAGAAATCAGTCTAGGTTATATTTCCTTTTTAGCTTATTATAGTTATAAATCGATTGATTCCATTGCTATTTTTATGAATATGTATTTATGCAGAAAAAAAAATTGGATAATAATCCAATTTTCAGCAAAAATGTGACAGCCACAATAACCATCTTTATCTGATTCCATTCCTCCTTTCGTATTCTTATTAGGAGCTTTTATTTTGAATTTTTCTTGACCTTAAACTTTTTCATTTTTCAATAGTGGCTGTCATTCGGGCATCGATTAGAGCAGGGATTCCCTAAGAGCTAGTTGTTGACCGACCCCCGGGCGGTGTATGAAATATTCTATTCACCCCAATCTTTACTGGCGTAAATTGAGCACAGCACAAACTCTAAAATTTTTTTGTAGTTTTCGTTGTTGGTGTTTTGGTGCTGATCTCAACAATAATAAAAGATTTTGGCTATATCTCGTTAACTATAGAAAATATGCGTATAATATGGATACCGTTGTAGAGGTATTAAAAAAATATCTTTAATTTATGAAACAACGTTTTATAGAAAATCGTGTGCTTTTAAAGAAAACTTCAATTTAAAATTTTTAGTACTATTTTTTTCCATTTATTAATTTTTTTCTGTGTAAAATGTATAATTAACCCTTATAATTAGTTCAATATTTTAATATAAATTCAAGATATTTTTAATACCTTTACAACGATATCTATGTCATCCCCATATATTTTATAGTTTAGACGGGAAAATTCCCAAAAATTGTTGGGAATTAGCGCCCAAAACAACAACAAAATTGGAGAGTTTGTGCAACGGTAAATCTGTTTCAAAACTTTTAGTCGACTTAGGGCCGTTTTCTCAATGCCCGGTTAAGTGTTAACCGAAACAAAACGGGACTTACAAACGTCAATTTGTAAAACATTTCTAACAAATTGACGTTTGAAAGAAATTGAAATTGAGAAAACGGCCCTTAATAACCTTGACATTGAGAACGCTTTTTACGATGTATTAATACCTATATATAACGACTATTAATTGTTTAACACTATAACGAATAATCTAATTTCCGAAGCCGTTACGTTATATTGGACTTTTTTTTAAACTATTTAAAACTATTTTAAACTATTAAAATGATAACTTCACATTAGAAAAAGAACTGCATCTAGATGTTCTGAATTTTAAAAATGAAAATAATAGTTTGGGAATCCCTGGTTTATAGAAATAAAAATAAGACGAAGAGAGAGAGAGAGAAAGAGAACTAACAACCACTTAGTTTTTTATTCAAGAAAAGTTCAGGAGTTTCATTTCCGTCCGGTAAAAGTTAAAATTTAAATTGATAAATCAATAATCAAATGCTTTCTCATTCAGAAAAAACAACAACAACCACATCATTTCACCAGAGTACAATTTATTTTTGCTTCATTATTAAAATTTTATTAAAATACAATTGTTTATTAATTTCAATTAAAAAAATTTTTTTATTTTGTTAACACTTTTGCAGTCTCAAGATGTAAATGAATGTGTCTCGGAAATTCGGATCAATACACAAAAATATCATTACCAACATCATCTCTTCTAGTCAGCGCATTACTATAGTAATGCTTTTTTGTATTGCTTCAAGTAAAAGAATTATTAAAAATTATTCACAATTTCAAGCAAAGCCAGTGAGTGAGAACGCGATTATAACGTAATTATTAATTACAATTACAATTGTAATAATATGCCTGTGATTTCGCCTCGACGGTCGTCTCTAACAAGTGGTAGCAGCCTTTATGTAACGCCAACAAAACCAACATCGTCGTCAGCAACAGCATCGTCTGGCTTGAATGCTAACAGCTCTTTTCTGGAACGTAGCCATAGTCTCACCTCGAGAGCGTTGTCATCGTCGTCGTCTAGCGCGTTGTATAATTCGAATTACGGACTCCTAAGTTCATACACACCACGTACCACCTACACATATCGTTCGTCCGGTATTCCACCAGCAGCACCATCAACATCAACTTACTCGTCCGGAGGACTTTCGAAATACTCCGATTACCGCAGTCCCTCGACATATTTAAATAGATCATCCAATGATACCAGCTTTTCCAGTAGATATGGAGTAAGTTGAGACTTTTAACATTTTTATTATTTTTAATTCAACGTTCATGATCAATTTGAGCAGATAATTGCTCAAGAAATACGTACATACTCGTATATATACACAGTCAGTCAATCAGACAGTTTTCGGTAAACTAAGGCAGTTCAATTAACCTCTATAGACATTAAAAGCAAGATAGAGCATTGCGGAATGGTCCTTTCAGCACTGTCAACATATACAGGGTGGGCCATCTTTTATGTCGGTATGTGACTGTTTGGCCCTATTCAAAGCGATGTGGACCGTCTGTTGGCAATATTTTTTCAGTCAAACGACGAATAGTGTTTCAAAAGACCCTGGATCGATACCGACATAAAAGATGGCGCTACACCTATACATTTCCTTCTTTCCTTCCTTCCTTCCTTCCTTCCTTCCTTTCTTCCGTCCTGCCTTCTAATCGTTGAATGGCTTACTTTTAGAGCTTGTTTTAACTATAATAGGTATATATCCTCGATAGAGCTACAAGATAGTAAAAATATGAATTTGCGCAAGTTAATCAATGTAAATAAACATACTTAAAGATGATATCGCTACGCCGAAAATAAAGCAGCCTTAAAAGAAGAATATTTGTGAAGCGAATTTTGGAGAAGAAACATCACGATTGAGTACTAAAAAATGTACTACAGCATATACATATAGTACGATATATACATAGAGTGAGATGAGATCTGTGTGTGTGGTTATTACAGTATTTGTCATAGTCCAGTAATTGTCTTCTTCTACCCTTTATTCATTTCTTAATCAGTTTTATTAACTTACGAAACTTTCTTTTCATCAATACTCAAAACTGTTATCACCGAAATTGATCATTTCTCGACACACGGATAAAATGTAAATAAATGCTCCTCCTCGCTCTCTCATCTCATTAAAACAACTACAACAACAACCATCTACTACTACTACCACCACCAAACAACTTCAACATCTACCAAAAAAAAAAAAAACAACTAGAAGACCAAATCGAATACATCAAAAGATCCGTTGTTAAGCAACCACGACCATGGCAACCATGAAACCAATAAAGCATCGTCATCATCATTATCCAACTCAGTCGTAGACACTACTCGTAGCAAAAACAATAGCCGTTTGTCAAGCTCATATTCATCGCTGTCATCATCAACCCCATCATCATTAGCACGTTTAGTAGCGACATCCGGTTTGGACCTTTACGAAAAGTATAGTCCCGCTCATTATATACCGAGGCATGAAAGCACACGCTCCGCTCGAGCCTCGTTATCTGAAACAACAGCAACAACAATAACAACAACACCATCGTCGTCGTCGTTAGTTGCGAACCAAAAAGCTGCCGCAGATGTTTCGAAAGATGCTGCAGCGAAAAGTCGCTCCTACAGTCGTTCTTACAATCACAATTACAGTAATAGTAACAATAACAACAACGATGATGTGCTCGTTGCTGCTCGCAGCAGAAGACCTTCAAAAGATCTTCTATTATATACTAATAAAACACTGACATCTTCTTCTTCTTCTTCTCCTTCGAGTAGTTTGAAATGCTCGCTTAATAACACCAACACCGTCAATATTAACAGCAACAGCAACAGCAACAACAACAATAGCAACAATAATAACAATACGTTACATCAAAACTGCGGTGACGCTGATGATGATGCTACTATACCCACGTATACCGTATACGGTAGTCACCGACTGCGTTTAGCCGCCGCCACAGCAGCAGCCGTCGTTCCAATAAACAACGCACATGATAATGATGATGATGGTGATGAAAATGCCTTGACAAATGGTTCCACTTTGGAAAGTAGTCGTTACCGCAACAGCATTGATCGCATAGCGACCACACGAAATCATTTAAAAGACTTGAACCTCTCATCCTCATCCTTTGCGGACTCAGCCGCCGATTGCCGAGAAACCATCCATATACCGACTGCAAAGGCTTCGGCAACAATCAACATCACAAATTGTAGCAATGGCAATGGCAACGGGTTCATTGCTAGTGATGATGCATTGAGCCTGGCGTCCGCCGCCCCGAAGGTGGACGACGGCGGCCTATCGGTGGCTAACCATCATAGTAAGGTAATGCTGGAGTAAAAATGGAGTAGGTAGAAAATGTGTACCTGCAATGGATGTTGTTACTAACGGAAACATAAAAATGTTTTGTCATTTGTAATTTTGGGATGTTGCTTTATTAACAAAGATTAACAATACTCACTATGAGCTCAGAGAAACCGCCGCGCTATCATTACTTTTAGTATTAGTACGAGTACACTCGAGAGTGGTCGGCGGCGTAGGTGCTTTCAGGCGGCAGTAGATGTGGTATAGAGTGCTGTAGGTGGTTTCCGTAGGGCTTCTTCTCTTCGTCTGTCCTCAATTAGATAGATATTTGTGAGCACCCCGAAGGCGATAATGGTTAAACATAAGGAGGAAGGCTTATAACAATCTTTTCGTCCCTGAATAAAATAAAATTCTATTAATTATTCTTGTTTATTCATTATCTTATTGTATCTATCTCACACAGATCCTTTCACACAGTTCCGTCAGTGGCACTGATTATTGCTAACTAGATAAGAAACTGTCTCATAACTCCTCAACTATCTAATTAACCTTAATTAATGTTAGCCAAATATTAACGCATAGAAAGAAATTTATGTAAATAATGATAGATAATTACATCAAAGCGAAAAACTTTGAACAACTTCCATCGGTTAAGCAAAAATGTGACGTAGGCGTCACAACAAAACCCAAAAGCAAGCCTCATTCAATTAAAGCCAACACCCCGGAGCGTTGTATAGGAGTCTCCGCTCTCGATCCGCTGCGAAAAAATCAAGTAACACTCAACGCTCAAGTGACCACTGTGAAGAAGCTCCTCCGGAATCCTGCTGTTGGTTCAACATCGTCGCCGTCACCACCGTCGTCGTCGTCGTACAAGGATCAGGACTTTCTAAAAACCGAATACGAATTGGCCCGTTCTCAAGTCGTTGCTGAGCTGAAAAAGAGTCGAAAGGAGGGAGGTGGTGGTACAGCTGCTGCTGCACGTTACAATGACGATCGGAACAACAACAACAACAACAACAACACCCACATTTACAGTCGTCACAACCAGTTTACAAATTCTGCGTCTAAACTGGCAGCGAAGCCACCACCATCAACGCAAGCAGCTTCCACTTGCACGCCAGGGCGACGTTTCCGATTCGGCGCTGTGGCATCCTTCGTGCCCTCGACTACGAGTGTGCCACTAGTTAATGCCAATGGCATTCAAGAGAATAAGAGAATAACTGCAAACAACTGCGCTCCCTTATTGCCCAAATTAACGACGAAAGTCTTCGCATACAATGCCGCCTCCGTGACGCCCGTAGCGCAGCAACCTTGTGACAAAACACGCGACTCTCTACGGCCAATCTGCGGCACAGATACAACAACTACAGCGAAAACGGCAGCTGCTACTTCCGTGACGTCACCAAAACTGACAACTGACGCGTTTGCTTGCACCAAAGTAAATCTTAATAACAATATGCAACACCAACAGCCGCAGCAGCAGCAACAGCAACACCAACAACAGCCGCAGCAACAGCTGCATAAGCATCAATGCTCACATCTGCCAGACGATGATATTAAATACATTGACAGTGACGAATTAGTGACCACATTCGAGATCAGAATGAATTGCCAGCAGCGCTGCTGCCACCAGCAACAGCTGCCAGCGACAACGCGTGCGAAAACACGTCCAAAATCCACTATTATTTGCTCGACATCCCAACATAATCATCCTGTCTTTTCGAAGGTCAACAAATACACATCGTCGACTGCTACATCGTTGTCCGAACTAAGCGGCGTCGTCAGTGGCACAGAGCGCCGACGTGAAGCGACGAGCAGCGGCGGCAGTGGAGGCGGTGGCGGCAGCGCCAGCGGCATTGACTCGAACAGTATCAAAGCCTCAATTGAGAAGTTCAATAATCTGAGCAAACAGATACGCATTCCTCTGCCATTCAATACCACCACTAACCACCAGCGTCCACTAGGCAGAGGCTCCGGCGGTAGTTCCGGTAGTACTGGCAGTGGCGGTGGCAGCACCAGCAACCTGCAACACAATCGTTACAGCAATGACTTCAGTGACCTCAGCCATAATACTAGACTGCAGAATGCTCTGGTAAGTGGCGGCAGCTTAACGCGCGCCACCACCACGCGCAATTATGCCGGCACATCCGGAGCGGCCAGTAAGGTGGTCACCAATATCTACTCGGCGACCAGTGCATCCTCTACGACCACCTCTCCGGTGGCGGTTAAAACAAAAGTTCACTACGGATCGAATCAGAGCCACAGCGCTAACGCTACCGTTGCTGTTGCGGCTACTGGAAATGCAGAATCATCGCCAATTCGCGCGAGTACAACAGCGACAGCTTCATCGATGGTAAAACCCAGAACTTTGCTACGCTCCACAGAGCCTGGCAAGGTCGTCAATGGAAACAACATTGCAAATAATGTTGCTGCAGTCGCTAGTACCGCAATACCAATGTCACTGGCCACCTCAAATGTCACCACCAACAATGCCGAATGCAGCGAACATAAATTGTTGAATATAGAGAATTTGGGCGATTCTGATACTGACGATAGTGTAAGTTTGGTTCCACTGCAGTAGATAGTATCCAAGCCTACACCTTTTCTATCGTATATAGTAGATAATTTCCGATAGATTCAGGCGTATGTTATATTATTTGAATTAAGTCAGATAAATCAATATCATTATATATGTATGTACTATATGCTTGTGTTTTTTGGATTAGGTTTAAACATACATATACGGTTTAGTTTATGTTTATTATATTGTACTATATAAAAAATACTTTTTAGATCAGCTCTTCGGTTTATTCTTTGGTTACTAGACCGGATCAAGTCAAGTTTTTTCAATTTTTTTTTACAAAAAGAGAGTACTAAAAGGGATATTAGAAGGTACAGAGCACTGATTGGTTTTATCCTAAATCTGCATGACAAACACGCTAACTTTCGGTTTGTTTTTGTTAAAAGCTTGAGCAACATTAATTACAAGATTTTGACTAAACGAACGAAGTGATTATTATAACTTTTGTTTTGTTATTTTCGGTTTTGGTATTTTCAATGAACTTCGTTCGTTCGTTCGTTCAAATAATTTAACAACAACAATTCCAAAGCTTTTGATCGTTACTGAACGATAGCTCTATAGCTGTCGAATATAATCACTTTTTTCGATCGCTTTTAATCACTTCGTTTATTGAAAATCTCACAATAAATCCCAGAAAAAATACATTCGTTTCCATTCTTGTTTGCATGCGATATTTTACGGAATCTTGAGGTTGTCTATTTTGGTTCACAGCGATTGATTGTTAGCTGGTGGTAACTGCAAAATGTGTACAACCGTTGGCAACACCAACAGCAACAAGTTATACTCTTAACTAGAAAAATCAGACAACAACTCTGCAACTTTAGCCATCTTGAAGACTGAATTAGTTTCGTTGTGAACCATAAAAAGCCAATTTAAGCCGCCAGCTCTAGTAACTCGCTATTTCTACTAAAACACATTTACTAAATTACATATATGTGCATACATACATATACATACATACATAGCTCAAACACAAAACAACACAATCTTACAAAATTTGGAGAATTCTCGTATTGTTGTAAGATTGTGCTGTTTTGTGTTTGCCGAATAAGCAAATACGTAAATTATAAACGGCTTTTTGATACTTAAGCTTTTGATACATAAGCTTTCCTTTTCATCTATTTATATTCATATAAAACCATAAACCATAAACTAAGGGCCCTATTATGATCCTAAAGGGCAGAAGTATATGAAATTGTACATGTGTTGTGAACTGACTTGAGCTCTGTTATCATAATCAAAATACAAACTTGTAAATTACAATCCAGCTTTTTTAACCACGATCTTTTGTATACCATAATAGTGCCCGACTATATCGTTTTTACTGTGGCACATTATCTACGTTTATTGTACTGAATATTTGTTATATTTTAGATATACTCGTACATATTTTAGTTTAATTAATTACTTTGTATGTCTTTTGTGTCATATTATTTTCAAAAAAAAAAAACAAGGTTCGAAGCTCTTCCGCATTAAGAAATGCGCTTCCGCCGCCATCGCCCACGCCATTACGTTACGGATACCGGGAACTCAGTAGGCCCACGGCAGCATCAACATCTTATAACGATTCAACCCAAAATGATGCAAATTATTCGGCAAATGAAAAATCCGAAGGTAACACGAGTTCTTAATCATTATAAATTACTTGCTCTAAACTAAACCTATTTATAAATTACTTGCACTATACTAACTAAACCCATGATAAAAAGTTGTAAATAAATGAAGGCTGAAAGAATGTTATGGTGTTTGAATATTTGTAATATTAAATATTCATTCATTACGATTCATTTTAGGAAATGGAATTCATGCTCGAGTTGAAGAAAAGCTTTTATGTATATAAATGCATGGGTTGCATTTCAAACAAACCGCTTAGTCTCGACTGTTAAGTATTTAGTACCTGGAATGCTTTGCTTTCTCAACATGCTCCGGTAGCGCACGATTTTTTTTTTGCGGAAAAATGCAATAGTACTTCAGCTCAACAAGAAGAAAAAAGCTGTCAAAAAATCACGTAGAGCTCAGTCGAGACTGTGCGTCGGTGTGCCTGAAATGCGTCCATTCCTGCAAAATAAATTTAATTGAATTGAGATCGAAATTATTTTTTTTTTTAAATGCCAAAAATCCCTCCCACTCTGGTCGATTTTTCGGTCCCTTCACGTTTCAAACGTAACATACAAAAAGGACAGTATACTTTTCGTATTATTATTATTTGCTGTTTTTGTTGTTTGTTTCTCGTTTCTTAAAAGTTCGAATTTTTTGTCAAAATATGAGTTGTTTAAGTTTACAATAGTCAAATTTTGGTTTCACTTTGAATGCTGTTTAGAGCCGAAGCGGGTGTGTTATTTTTGCCTTCGTAGTAGTATAAGTTAATAGCTTGGTTGATTGATCGACTGGTTGCTAATTAGTTGGTGCTCCCTTTTTGCTCCAGGTCTATGTGGACTGAGAAATATTGGAAACACATGTTTCATGAATTCCGTCATACAATGCCTGAGCCACACAACTGAATTGACGAAATTTCTGAGAACCTTAAACGGTGTCAAAGCGGGAACGTCCAAGGATCAGCAGATTTTATACGGTTATTATGGAAATATATAGTTTGAACAATAGAGAGCAAGATTGTATGTCATATATCATCAATATATGTTTGATTTTTTTTTTAAATTTCTGCAGAGTTTGCTAAATTAATTCGCGAAATGTGGACGGCGAGTGTGTACAGTGTGACGCCGCTAGACCTGAAGCGTGCATTCTCCACGAAACACCGCATGTTCAGTGACTACAATCAACAGGATGCGCAAGAGTTCTTGCGCTTCTTTCTGGACTCGCTGCACAGTGCGCTCAACTCGGGCGTTAAAGGCGGCGACCATTTGAAAATAGACGAGAATTTAAGGTATATACAGTGGTTTGCGTTTGTTATTAACGAATCGTGTCAGTAGTGATAATCATCATCATCATCATCGATCATAATCGTTGTAGCGACAATAAAAAAGCTGACCTGACGTGGGAGTGGTACACGCGGCATGAGAACTCCTTGATACGCGATCTTTTTGTGGGACAATTGAAAAGTACCCTGAAATGCACCGCCTGTGGCAATACAAGCGTCACCTTCGATCCGTTTTGGGATCTCAGTGTCTCACTACCGTCATCATCACGTTGCAAATTAGATGCATGCCTGGATTTATTTATACGTGAGGAGATATTGGATGGTGATGAAATGCCGACGTGCTCTAAATGTCGCATCAGAAGAAAATGTACCAAAAGCTTTTCCATACAGAGATTTCCGAAATATTTGGTTATACGTGAGTTCCATCAATTTAATTAATAATTAAAAGCAACACTACTCAATGGGTTTATGCTTTGTTGTCGCTCGCAGACTTGAAGCGCTTCTCGGAAACACGTTGGAGCAAACTTTCAAACATTGTGGAATTTCCTACCGGCGAAAGAGAGCTTAATATGGGCCCCTATGGCTCCAATCATAATTCAAACGCCTACTATTCATTGTATGGAATATCAAATCATATGGGTGAGCTCGTAAAATGCGTGCCCCAATTAATTGAATTAAATAATTAATAATAATTATAGGCTCCACGGCCGGAGGACACTATGTCGCTTTGTGTAAACATCCTGTCGCAAAAAAGTGGCATGAATTCAATGATAATATGTAAGGTCTTCTTGTCTCATTATTCATTGCTGAATGGAAAACTGAAAGTCTAATTATTATTATTTTCTTTATAGCGTCAGTGATGAGTTATCCGAGAATCATTTAGTTTCGTCTAGTGCCTATATTTTATTTTATGAACGAGCCTGAAAACTTCCTATTTTAAAATATTTAGATATTATTAATAATGCCAATACAAGAGCTACTAATAGAACATTAATAGAACGCCTTGAATTTTTCTTTATTTTTAGGAACAGTTTTGCGGAGAATTTGAGAACAAGAAATCTCTGCATACACATACATACATACATACTAATCTTAATTGTACTCGTACTACCGCAAGAGGCAACAAATATGTTGCGGTTTTTATTATTTAAAACATCCTTAAACTAAACTAATTTAACTTGATCTATTATCGGAGCTACCTACATATTTATACTATATACTCTTTGCAGAGTAACAAGAATAACAACAAATAATTCAGTGCGTTATTTTTTAAGTTTAAATTCAAATAAGGATGATTGTATTAAAAATTAAAAAACTGTCCCCAGAAAAAGTTGTAAAAACTGTAAGGAATATTTCTGTAAAAATATATATGTAGCTAGAGCTTTATATATATACATATAATTCAAATTAACTCATTGATGTAAGAAAAAAGCAAGGAAAACAAATACAATAATTCTAAGCCTTTTGAAACTAAGTTGAACGATTGAGTTGAAAAAAAGAGATGCATTAAAATTTTAAAATTACGATAGAATTTTTTTTCTCTGCCAAAATGGCAGAATCTCTATGTTTTCTCTAACACTCACTCACTCATTCGTTCAGTACTTATTGACTCACTCTCACAAAAATATTAACAAAAAGTATTTGTTTAATGCCGCGATTACACTCACACACACATACACACACTATGTAATTATTTATTTTCTGTACACAGTCTTTTGTATTTTACATAAATTTCTAATTTTGATATTGTTGTTAATTGAGTTAGACAAGTAAAAAGCAAGAGAACTTTATTCTAGTATTGTTATCATCATTGTTAAACATTTCTTTAGCTAATCTCTAAATAGTAGTGTAATTTATTAATGGTTGCTTATTAATTTTGTACTTATGTACGTACACTTTCAACAACAGATCCAAAGAACGAACCATCACAATAAACTACTTAATTTTGCCATAAAATGTTACCAAGTGCCCAAAAACACAGTTTTTATTTTCAAATATCGTATATATAACGCTAAGTGTTATTATTATATTCGAAATTTAAAACATTATATCCATCCCTCCTTTTATTATTTTATATTAAAATAATTCAGCAGAATATTTAATTTGAAAACTATCCATTGAAAACTCTACGTCTTTAATTCTATTACTGTTCGTGTAGAGCGTGCGTGCCAAATGCACGCGTTTTCCACAGAATTAAAGTAAGTTAAGCCAGAATGGAGTCCACAAAAGACAACGAAAGCACTGCAAGCATAGCCAAGCGAGCCAATGTACAACATGAGAACGTTGACCGTGAAGTCGCCTAAACTATTGCCTGATTAGCACATGCTGCGAGGCGTTGCCACTTTGAATCAAGGTAACTATTGGGTAAATAATTGGTTAACAATTAGTTAATAATGATTATGTAAAAATTGTGTGCAATCAATATGAAGAAGACCTGAAAATATTCTTAAAAGAGAAATGACTTTTATATTATAGGTAGTGAAGGCTTTTAAAATAAAATTCAGATTAAGAACTGAAACCAACAAGTCTGCCAAAGGGTCAGTATAATCTCGAGAAATTCGAAATTTCATCATTCGCCTTTCATGATTATTTAAATGATTAATAATGGGCTGTAATAATAATTTCTTTTTCAAAAGATTTTGACAAGGTTAATCTTATAGGAAAAATAGTCTGATTGCTCGTTTAATATGTTTCCGACCTGTGTGTAATCTCTGGAGGTTGTAATTTGGGTACTTTTTATATTACACAAGATCAGCAGAACTTCCGAGTTTACAGAACCACAAAAAACTTATTTAATTTAATATACTCGTACTTGTACGAGATAAAAGAACACGTTCCCATTAGTAAAAAAATTCACAGTTAATATTAAATATGTACATGGAATCTATGAAAACTTTTATTCATACGATTTTGTGTTTGCTTACTTTTAAACCTATACATAAAATGTCATTTGTCACATGAAAAATTCTTAAATATACATACATATCGATAGATAGATAGATAATTTATCTGCAAATGCGGAATTATATTGTTTCCAAAATGCGGCTGCAATACGTATCCTGTATCATCTGTGATAGTTTTTGAGAAAATGTTGGAATGTCCTGGAGAATGGAGATCAGGCGAAAAAATTGAAAAAATGTAATGGTGTAATGAAGTAATAACCTACAGTTGATAAACATAATTCTTCGGTATTCAGAGTAGCAGGAAAAACCACCGAGGAAAACACATCACAGAGTTTAGACGTATCGACCTGACCCATCGAAAAAAGCGTGGAGACCAGCAGTTCATAGTTTAAAGTTGCGCCGCCGGACAGTACGATTTTCAGAAGGGCCTCCAGGAATGATCTTAGCAAGTTTTCCTTGAACAGCTGTCGATTGTACAGGCTCCATTTCTCATTTACTTTTTGTAATGACTCCAGCACAATTCGCACCAAATTCGGGTCGTGTCCGGTGACGAGAACCTCACCGTAAGCGGTTAATATTGCCATAAATTGCTCGGGATGCATATTTTCACCATTAATAGCATGCGACGACGAGGCTGTTGTTGTGTGCTGAATTAGTGACTTATAAAAATATTGCCATTTACAATTGAGGACACTGCCAGAAAGAAAATGGACGAATGAAGAGGCGAAATGAAGCATTGAAGGGCATTGAAAATGGGTAGTTATCATCCGTCTTAATTACCTATCGAACAGGGCATATATCACGTAGGTTATATCCGATTTGCTGGAGACATGATTATGGCGAGCAATTGGAAGAACTTGACCTAAGGTGAAATCCAGAATGGAAGGAAGCATGGACAAAGAAGAGTTTCCGGGTTGTTCAATAACTAACTGGAACATCTGCAGTACTTTCTCAATCGTAATGAGACCGCAGTCTGTTAAATGTTCTCTGTAAAATTTAATTTAAAAGATTTTTTCACAAAAAATTATTTTGCTAGAGATAATTTTTTCCAAAATGTTAAACATTTGCCAATGATTACAGGATGCGGTTAAACATTAGACCCAACACTTACAAATTATCAGGGCAATCCTGAGGAGACATTTGAAGAAAAGCATTAATATAAATGCAAGAAATATTCCATTTAAGAACACTATTTATTGTTTAATTTATTTGAAATTTAACAAACAGAAGACGGATCATTTCTGCGGGAATTCAGAATATTTTGTTACTGAAAGAACTTAATAAATAGAAAATAACAAAACAGTTACTCTATTAAATAAAGGACAGTCGTTAACGAACAACGATACAAACATATTTACAGAACTATTCGAGCTTTGGCAATAAATAAGTATTGTAGTACAAACCCTTCTTTAACGGCCTGTGGAGGCAATTCCTTGCAAATTAACCCACAAGCAAAACGGCTTCGCCAGTTCCTCAACTTCGACATTTTTCTCCAGTCATTGCCATCAAGAAGCGCTGAACTTTAATATTCTTTTCTTCTCATGAATATCGAAGAAGTTCTATTCTTCCTAAATTCTCAACGCAGAGTCTCTTAACAGAAAACAATCATGTATTATCAGTCGTTATTTAGCCGCGCCCTGTGTATTCACCACCACAACTACCACCTGTACCAATTTGTCTATATCACTGCTTGCGCTTACCTACTACTCACGGTTATGAACAGTGTAATCACGTCCTTTACGAACATCTGGCCTAATTGATTTTGAAGCGTGCGTAAAATCCCAAGACAGAATTCAGAAACACTTACTGATATCTCGATGTTCGCAAGACCGAAAGAGTCGTACAGTATAAGCGATTTCATTATGATGGGCTATAGTTACGAGCAGAATTATATATTCCATAGTATACTTAATACCATAAACTACTATAGACTTACCTTGACGGTGGTTGTGAGCATTTCCTTAGACATATTGTTGCTGTCTTTGAAGAATTCAATTACTGTTTTTAATGTCGACAGAAAATCCACTGCAACCGCGCAGACTTTCGACTCCTGTAAACCACCCAAGCCGCCCGCATTCGCCTCGAGTTCAAGAAACTCGCGACCAACCGATTCCAAATACTCTCGCAGTATGTCACAACGCCGATGGAAGTCCTGCTGGTGTTCATCAACATTGCGCCACGGCAGAATCAAATAACTAATCAAACTGGTGTAGATGTTCGGGTGGACTGCTTTGGGCAAATGGGACAGCCGTGGACCGCATTGCAACAGGCTGAGAATCGCTTGAATATCGAACACAAACCTGGGCCTTACCACAGACGTTACACACAGCAGCAATTCACCTGTAAACAATATATATTCTCTTAATAACGCGAGACGGCATTTCGTGGCATTCTAATGTGGTCTCTACTTACTTGCTGCCGCATACACTAAGGAGGAATATATGCACGGATATTGCAGGAAGATAGTGCCCACCAGCTCAGTCAAATGCTTCAGCTTTTGTTCACCTTTTAAATTGCCAGATATGGGCAGGAGACTTCGCAGCGCCATCAGCACCTGCGCAAAACTAATTTTAAAGTTTGTATTCAGTTGGGTTCGTAGACATATATCGCAGTTAAAGTAATAATACTGACAGCTCTTGTAAATCAGCTTTTAGCTCGCTTTTTTCATTGCACAAATCGGTTAGTTTTTTGCTGTTAAAAAAGTTAAGCAGTGCCAGCAGATTGTCAGTCAGAAGCGTCATATGGCAGCTTACTTCAGATGCTTGATCCGTACTATCATGGTCTGCAAGAAGCGGTGCAATGCGCACCAAAACCTGGCACACTGAGGACAAATCGCGCACTTGTTCACCAAAGTTGTGACATTTTACTTTCTCGTTGCCATCAATCAAGTTCTCAAGGGTCATGAAAAACATATACGGTCGCGTCCAATGGCTGTAGACCTGCTCGAATACCGGTTTCGGCTTCGACTCTGCAACCAGAGCAACGCATTCGAAGCACATCGACAGATATTGTTGCCATTCCGTTTGCATCTGAAATGTTATGTAAACGACATAATGAAAAGAGATGAAGAGATTTGCGATTGTTATTATTGAGGCACCAACATTCTCATCGAAGCATTCGTTATCCAGAATCTCCAGCTCGATTTTGTTCGTTTCAAATCGACTTCGTCGCATAATTTCGGCCACCAGTTGATGAACAAGATCAAAGAAACGATCCAACTTCGATGTTAATATCAGGCCTTTGATGATGGGAGTCCAGGCCTCCAGTTTCTCGGCGAAATCGAGCGCTCCATTTTCTGCAAAATTGTACGAATTACTTTACGCTGACAGAAGTGAAGTAAAGGAACAGGTCTTTATACTCGTTATGGTGAAGCAATAGAGCAATTTAAGAAAGTTCTCGAAAGCTTCATTTTGATGTATTAATTTTGTCCAATATTTCGTTGTGTAGAGTCTTAATAACTCTCGGAATTTGTCATCGTACATTTCACTTTGACACTTGACGGAGTTGTGTTGACTCAATAACCCGTTGACGCCATTCATCAGGGTCATCACAAAAAGGAGAGTCTTTTGCAAATACAAGAGTTCGTTTAGTACATGCAGTGCAGCCAAGGAGACCTCACTGTGCTCATTTCTCCATTGACACAAGTCTAGAATACTTAACAGAAAATACTCGGAGATCAGATCGATTGGTGCCCACGAGACAAGATGTTGTGCGCACTTCAGAATCTCCACCAGGCATAAACTAAGAAAAATTCGTGTGTATTATTACGTATGGAATGAGTTTACATACATATGTCTATAGAAGAATCTTACTCTAAATTATTATCGTTTGGTAAGGAAGGAAGCAAAGTATAGTCTATGAGGCAGTTTTCAATGGTACTAACGTCCTTGCCATTCAGATGACAAACGCCTATTAATAAGTATTTTGTGACCAGGTCCATTACGTTTGGCATAACCATGGATATACTTGAAACAAAAAGATACCACCATAATTAATCTTAAAAAAAAGGGAAAATATACATAAATCTAATACTTCCATAATGTAAATACCTGCTAAGAAAGACTTTCCTCCTGTCCGTGGTGACGCCATCTCGATTATTAACTACCTCTTCCGAAATTATTCGCAGCAGGGGAATGCCCAGCTGCAGATTGGACTTCGCCAATTGCAGACAATCGTGCATGTAGCTGGGATTCTGGTCGGCGAATTCGCGTTTACCCATTATGGCTATTAACTGAGCCAGCGTCTCCTTTTGACGTCGTGGCACATTCGCTGTCGATATGTTTGCGTAGGTGGTCCACAGAGATTGCCTCATTGCCGACCGGTCACTTGATGTCATCTGAGGCCAGCGTCGTGTGATGGCATGCTCCACCGTGGACGTGCAGAAGAACCAGAGAAATTGGTTGGCCTCAAAACTGGTGGCTACTGCCAGACATATTTGCCAAGAGTGAGGTAAGTTTTTGAACGACATAAGCTCGACTTCTATCTCGCGCTTTCGTGCATTCGAAGTTGCCGGCTGGTAAAACTCATTCAGAAGACTCTCCACTACCGTTAGCGACGACTGCAAATAATAATGTGTGACTATTAGAAAACTTATCACTTAACTATCTTAAACTTAAAGAGATTTCACTACACATTCAGAGTATCAGAAGAATTTGAATGGATTTGAGCTGTATTCTGGGCCACGCCCTATTAAAAGAACGATTTATGTATATACCGAGAAGGGTAATGCCACTAAGCATACTCGAAAAATTCAATCTTTGCCATATCTATATTTCCTAAACTTATGTTTCATTGGATACATAGATATGTACATATTTAAAACGATGGAAATTGCTAAAAAACTTACCATCTTGAGGAAGATAAAAGACTAAAAAGGAACACACAAATTTATGACTAAAATGGCTTCTTTACATTCGTTTTTGCTATTTCTTTAGCAAACAATTTTTCTGAAAAACATTCTAAAGAAGTTTAATCCTCAAACAAATGTTTTTTGCAGCCGACGGACGACGTTTAATCGCATCTGTGAAATACAGTAAAGGACTTATTAACAGAGTTGCACTGGCGACGGAAAAGAAAAATAGTAGGTATCAGCAATATCAGTTTTTTACACAGCGAGTACTTTTTGCCCTTTTAGTAAATTTTTGCTGATAGAAAAAGAAGCAACGGATTCATTCATACATGAAAATGTAAAGCACATAATGTTTATAACTTCAGCAAGACAAAGAAAATCGCATTGACTCATTTAAAGCGAGCATTTTTTTGCAACAATGTATTCTCTTTTCAGGAGAAATACAAACACAAATACTGACGTGACGTGAGAGAGCACTGCTGCCGGCTGTCGCTGTTAGGTTCTGTTTTTACTGTTAATCGCTTTACAATTTAGTAAAGCTCCACACAAAGTGTAACGAAAATCGAGTTTTGTCTGAAATCAGCTTTAACAAAAATTTCGTATACATTATTGTGAATACAATTATACGTTAGTATAACAGTTACAACATATGCTAACCCTATCTTAAAATTTATATATGTATCAATATTTAGGAATTATTTTTTTATTTGATTCATTTGTTTTTTAACAGCATTTTTTTAAATTGTAAAACCATTTGTTAATTGTGAAAGAAATGATAAGAAAATTTTCAAATAATATATCTATGTTCCGTGTAATTAGAATAGTAATTAATTGCTAAGAGATTCTCTCTGATTAAAAACTCATTCCAATTAATAACGAAAGAATGAGCGGCACGAGGAAGGTAACAAATTTCTACTTTTTTAATTCCTTTCTTTTAATTGGTTTAAAAACATCTAAGAATTCGTGGGTGAAACCTGCCTTTCATGCAATTGAAAGCCAAGAACTTCATATGTCCTTACCTGCTAAGAAGTCACGAACTGATACACATTTAGACCACAACCAGGAGAACAGACCCTCCTCCTCCTCCTCCTTCTCTTTTGCAGTGGCGAACAAAGCCACTGACGTGTTATCTGGCGCTAACACGTCAAAAATGAGCTCATTGCTCACAGCTAACTGGATGGATATATTTACTCCGAGAAATACAACTGAGCTGGCTGTACATGCAAAAAAAGTAGAGGAGGTACAAGAATGGTTGAGACAGTGCGATGTTCTTCGCAGAAAACATCCAGCTCATATTTGTATCCTCACGGGCCCGACTGGCTCGGGTAAGACAGCCACCATTAGATCGGTAGCAGAGGCCAATAACTACGACATACAGGAGTGGGTTAACCCCATAGACATGGAGACTGTGGGCAGTCGTGACGGTGGAAAAGAGGTATTCACTTCTCGAGTGGATATTTTTCGAAGTTTCCTCTTTCGCGCATCGCGTTATAAGTCTGTGCTTAGTAATTGTGAAAAGCGTTTGCTGCTTGTGGAGGATTTTCCCAATGTTTTCATAAATGACCCCAGCGCACTTATGCCAATTTTAGAGTGAGGAAACTACAAAAAAACAGTGCAGTAACCACCCAAGGAGGAATCCTTATTTCCTATATCTTTATCTCTCTCTCTCTCTCTCTCTCTCTCTGTTTAGGGATTTTATGTCCTATGGAAAATCACCGTTAGTATTTGTTATAGCAGACTGTAAGAGTAAACAATTAAATATTAGCTACAATTTATTTCCGGATGACGTCAAAGCCAAACTCAACATAAAACATATTACTTTCAATGCAATTGCGCCCACGATCATGGTGAAGGCTATGAAAAGATTTTGCTCTATTATCAGTCAACAGCAACAACGTTGTGATGACATTTACACAGTGCCATCGCCCGCCATCGTTAACTCTATTGCAGTCTGCGCACAAGGAGATATTCGAAATGCTCTGACCAATCTGCATTTTCTATCATTGAAAGGTAGGTTCGGTTAGGTGGAAATAATGGCAACGACATTCATAAATTTTGTTCGTTCCTTAAAAGGAACTGGAACAGGCATGGTGTTAAATGAATTGAAAGCAGCAGCGACTAAAGGATCCAAACAGAAAAAGCAGCAGCAGCAATATACTCTAAAATCGATTGGTCGGGACGAGTCTACATCAATGCTTCACAATCTTGGGCGAATATTGAATCCAAAATGTACATATTCACACATCTCGTGTACATCGATAATCGTGCTTGTTGCTAACCGAGTCACTTTAATCTCATTAATTTCAGACGATGAAGACAGAAAGCTCATGTACAGCCCTGAATCTTTAGTCGATCAGTTGTCAACTGAACCCAAGAAAATGGTTAATTTCATTCATGCTAATTATTGTATGCATTTCTCTAGCATCGAGGACGTAGCCGAAGCCGCCGATGGCTTAAGCAGAGCGGAAGTTCTATTGAATGATTACCGCGACGACTCACTTGCGATTTTAGCTCTGCATGCTGCGATTCGCAGCGTGATGATGGCAAACTCAAAACCAACTTCTGGTTGGAAGCCCGTAAAAGGGCCGCGACGACTTGTTGTGTAAGTTTGCGGTCTTCTCTCTTACCAGGCTGCCGAGTGCCGTTCCCACTAATAATAAATAATTTTTTTAGGTTTATTAATTTTGGCTGTTTTTGTTTTGGTTGGGGTAGCTTTTTTTACGTTATTGGAGCAAAAAAAACATGTTTTATTGGTATTTTACGTTTTAGTGATGCAATTAAGTAATTTACAAAGGCACAAACTTTGGTATATTTCTCCAATTTTTTCTTTATTTGTTCAAATGTGTCACTTGGCAGCCCTTTCTTTCCGCTTTTCCCATTTTATATTTTTGTAAACTGCTTGTATTTTCATTTAGAAAACCCATACGGGAGCAATTGGAACGCTGTGGCCTACCCCCGAATATGTCTGCTAATTTATATGCTTCTGAATTTCGAACGTACATTCAGTGCATTAAGAAATCTCCTCCAAATGCGTAATCTTAAGAGAGCTCAATATTTATTTTTCACATTTAGGTTTAATAAATACAATAGATTTGAGTGTTGAGTCGAATATATGTATTTTATAAATAGTATGTTTTTATATGTAATGATGCTGACTTAATCCTATTAAATGCTTACAGAGACAATGACTGCAATAAGAGCTAAGCGCGTTTAATTTATACTCGTAATAAAGGTGTTAAAGGTAAGTCAAACTTTCATAAAGATAATCTATAGATTAATTTTACATAAACTAAGGCCGTATAATCAGTCCTGCGGACTGCATATGACCAACACTAAACGCCACAAATACATCTCTTGAGTTATATCCAGAAACTGTTGCGGTTTTGCGTCGATTAACGCTGTATTTGTTTTTGTGGACCTCTATCGTAGAACAACAAGTAGGCGGGTACACTGAGAACTTCCTCAATGGAAACCTCCCTGACCACTGTGTCTGAAGTGTAAAACCATCTGGGAAATGAAAATGTATATTACAATCTTTACACTGATTGTTGTGACCGAAGCAAGTCCTACCTGTGAGCATTTCTCAAAGCGCCACGACGATAAGTTACAAAATGACCACTGTTTGCCTCTCCCGAGTGTACGACCACAGCCAGAAGCCGGTACAGATTCCTGGGAAACATTGCACTGAAACTGTGGAAGCCATATGCACTTCCGCTGTTCATAGGCAAGCTGGAAGAGACTAACGACATGGTAGAGCCCCACGGAGTGCCGGCCTAATTCAATGGTAAATTAATAAACGATAGGAATAGTTCGCGGAAAGGCAGCATCTACCTGACTATTCAAATGCGGCTGCACAAAACTATATGGAGCCATTGACAAACTTTCTGGAAAGTGCACAAAATCTTGCCGTTTACATATCTGCCCCGTTGCGTGCCAAACGGTTCGTGAAATATGGATGCAAAGACAAGCCGGCAGCTTGGCGAATGTCAAAGATTTTGTATGGTTTGTAGTTTCATTGCAGGAATCACACTTGACGTCGTTGATGTCTTCCGATGTAATGTATTCACTAAGTAATTGGCCAAGGCTGAGACCGGGGTGTTGTATTGCCGGCAAGTTTAAGGTAACGCTGTCGAATTTGTCGTATCGTACTGTAGACTAATAACGAATTTAAAGAAAATATATTTCCAATATGCATTGTAACGAGAAAGAATTCACCTTGAATCCGCATCCGTTACATATAATTTGACTTCCCATTGCACCTTTGAAGGGATGAGGTACTTGTGTGGGAAGCTGATCCGACCAAATCTAACACAAAAAATAGATTATGCTGTTATTATTTAAATACTCGAATCATTACCGAAACTCTGCCCGGTCCTCGACTTAATCTCTCCAAGGAACGACACGAACTGGAAACACGTTTATGAAAAGCGGCTTCCATATATTGCGGCTGAATATTTCGTGGACGACTTTGCCTTGGAGAAGTCATTTGCATTGGAGTTGACATGCCTTTAGTGTATATTTCGGGTGGTGATGAACCAAGTATTTCACTCTGACTGTCCAGTTCACAAGCGGAGGCTGGCGAATCAGGTGTATGTGCCTCAGAACGTACTTGACGTGTTAAGCTGGTTGATTCGTCGTACTCGGAATTTAAGAAATCCGAGAGCATGGCACTTGAGGGCCGGTTTGTCTGTTGCTCTGAACCAAACTTCTTCGGCTCTGGCAGTGCATCCGAAAGACACCCTATTTGCTTCGGGTGCAGAGCCTCCTCTTCAAGTGACGCCATAAGCACATGAAACAACTCATGCGCATCATGTTCTTCCTGCGGTATGACCCAACCAAGCGATGTGAGTGCGCGAATTATCGCACCCGGAGAATAGGGGTCGCCTCGAAGACTTGAATGTGTGCCATTCACCACTTCCAATGTGTGTAAGAGAGATGTTATTAAACTCTTTCTGTCCGGGCTAGCACCATTATATAATTGCAGCCAAGCAATAAATTGTGGACAAGCAGCAAGCGCTTGAAGTAGGGTATTAAGAAAGCAAGTCCGGCCAAAATTATGTAGTCCAGCAATTTGGCCGCGCCTCTGACGCAGTCGGGAAGAACCTTCAGTATATTAAAATTTGTATAAACATCGAGAGAAGTGAATGTTTCGAACTCACCGGAGGGTCCCCAAAACACAAACGCGCCTACCACGGCGGCCACTGTAACACCTGCAGCCATTAAAATTTTATCACTTTCCATAATATTTAATCCATAAAATAGGTTTTCAACATTGCAAGTTAGTAGGCTTTTCTTTGAAAACCCAAGAAGAACCTTCGAATGGAAGTGTTGCGAAGTGCGTTCGCCAACAGTGTAACGTACAGGGTGTAACAAACTATATTTTTAAAAGTAAGGGGAAATTTGGCTAATAAGCAAAATAAGATGAAGCCTATTTTGATAACATTATTGAGAAAAAAAAATTGGCCGATGGGAAGTTTACTTTAAGGGAAAAGTTAATGGATTTGCTTATATTGATTTCAATTAGGTATAGTAAAGCCATATTATGGCGAATGCCCGTTGATTGTTGAGATTTATGGTTTATGGGACAGCTATGCAAAAATCACAGTTTGACCGAAAATAAACAGCTTAATATTGAGCTCTGTTAGTTTCCTGTCTAAAAGCAAATACATATGTATATCATATTTATGTTTAGATTGCATTCTTTAATTTAATCCCTAATATTTATGAATGTAATGTATGCAATTTCTGAATCCACTTTATAGCTTTCTGGTCTAACAGGTTTAAAATATTGACGTCCTTATTAGAATAGAAAAATTGTTCTCACATGAAATGTAATAGAATTTTAATGTATTCTAGGGTTGAACAAAAGAATTTTACTGGGATCAGACTCTTCTCGTTAATATAATAAACTAACGAATTGTGTTCTACAATCATCTCTATTTAAAACGACAAGTTTAGAGTGGTGCGCAAGAAGCCAACTCGCGGAAAGTGCGTTAAATTCTCTTTGGAATTAAACAATTTATTTGCAAAAATAGTGTGAACTTTTATGTTAACGCCATATACTTCTGAGATGGTGTAAATATTACCTGAAGGATCTACATAAATTGTAATGAACTTGCAAACAAAATTTTGCATTTTACGATATGATGGAAAAATTTCAATCCTTGTTATTAATATTCGCTCGCTATTCAGGATCGTTATAGTTTTGTCTCGTTCTTACGTGTGTTTTAGAAGTGCATGAAAAAGAGTGTGTTGTAACGAAAAGTTATTAAAAATACACACAAACGACGATATAGTATATGTATAGGGAAAATAGATGAAAAATTGCATTATTTTTTCACTTTCCATCTATTTCTTCTTTCATTGCTCCCTTTATAATTCGTATTTTTCCAATAAGTTTCTAAAGGTTTTAATTTTCTTAAAAACTTTTGAAATATGTACAATAAGAAATATGTAGCGAAAAATATGAATATTATGATAAACATGGACATGTTTCATGGGTGTTAATTAGGGCCATAATTAGGGCCAGTGTTCATAATTCGACTTCTCCAATCCAAATGTGTAGATTGTTTTTTGGAAGTTATTTAGATTTTGTTCTTGCTCTTGCAATGGTAATCTCAAGGAATATGAACTATGACAAGTGAGCATCCAGCTCTGGGTTATAAAGGAGTACTGCATTTGCTCAATTCATCACACGGTTTGTTATGTACATTATAAAACTTTGCCTTTTGTAGTATTTGGTTCTTTTGCCTCACACCGGTTTCATTGTTTTTCTGTTAATTCTCTTCTAGTTATTAATCAGTCCCTTTTTATCTGGTAAATTTTTATTTTTTGTTAAAATTAAAGAATATATATTAATACGCGAGAAAGAGACAACTACTTTGTGATACGTTACCAAGAGGAAGAGGAATATATATCGAAAAAAATAGAATTGTATAAACCAAAAATAATAAAATTTGCCTCTGAAATAAGATTACCTGCTAATTCATTTTCAGTATTATATTAAAGGTAAAGGATCCGTTTGTTGGCTTGATTGGAACGAAGATGGAGATGTTGAAGGAATAGAGTTTTGAAAGAATTGTGTTCAGAAAATCTGAAGTTGTAAAGCACAAAGTTCCGTGATTAAAATGCACCACGCACGCTCAAATAGCGACCATTGCTGGACTTTTCGTCTTATGTGGTAAGAGAAATAAGGAGAGGAGGGATAATTAGTAAAATCCCTTCATCAAAGGGATCGCTTGCTCGCACCACGTCGGGAAACAATTTTTACCCACACTGCACTCGCAATATGCGATCCTTGTTAATACCTTCTCTGACACAAGTTAAATATTTGAAGCAATGGAAAGAAAAGATATAAAACCTACCGCCACAGTGCATCCTACTTTCTTCTCTACCGACCATCAGGAGAAGTTGGCACAAGCGCACAATTCGCAGTCAATGCAGCACCAGCAACAGCAGCAGGCTTGTAACGATCAACTGAATTTGCCGCCTCCTCCACCTCATCAACAGACCCACGGAAACCAAGGTTTATCCGGAACTGCAGGCAATGTGGTCGTCACTTCCGGCAACCAAACAGCCGTCAGTTCATCGCATGGCGTATACTGTGGCAGTGTGAGTGCGGCTTGCAACTCTATGACTTTAGTAGGCGCTTCGGCCAGAAGCATTAACACCAACTGCTTTCCTTACAAATCAACGCAACAACAGCTGCCGCCACCGCCCAGTGATTTTGATTCTGATACAGATTTAGCTTCCGTTGGGCAAAACCCAGGCTTAGGCTCTGGTGTCGGTGGTGATAAGATAGGCTCAAATGGTTTCGGCTTAAATTCGAAGCAACAACGCCAGCAAAAGCGACGTCGGGAACGGGCACAACGAATGCAGGCCGAGCGCGATGTGCGCAACAGTTCAAGTGGTGTCTTTGGCGGCGGCGGTGGCTTAATTTATACAGCGGGAGGTGCAGGGAGTGTAGGAGAGGATAGTAACAACTCCAATGGCAACTTCACAAGCACCACCTCGAGTAGCAACAGTAGCAATGTTTTGCCACAGCAACCTGACAGCATTGCGTCTCTTTTGTTGAATCCACCGCATTCTCCAGAATGTAATACTGGCTTAATGGCCACTCCAAGTGACTCTGAGGGCGAATCGTTGGACGAGGATCTGCTATCGACGTCTTCATCGTCCACTCTACTATTGCCACTGGATAAGCCGCCGCCACGACCGCCTCCTGTTATACGCAGAAAACTACCACGATCGCCTGTGCTGGAAGAGGAGATAATTGATGGGTTTGCAATACTTGAGTTCAAGAGTTACGAAGATTTGGAGGTTAGTATAATAGTTCAGTAAAATATTTCGTATTTCGTTCGTACTAATTAATGCCTCAGACTTGCACTATGCTAATTGAGTTGAGTTAATTATTGCAAAAGATATTTAAAAAACTGCTGAGTGTACTTTATGTATTTGATAGTTTGCGATAAAACTGGGACAGAAGCGTAAAGAGAAACGTTTATCAGCGCTAGATGAACTCACAAGCACGTACTGTATTGAAGAGACCAAAATGCCAAAAATCATCGACACAGGACAACCGCATGCGATACGTGATCTCGGTGCAACGTTTGCGGAGAGCAGTGAAAAAGATGGTCGCATCACCAGGAACATCAGTAATAACAATAACACCACTAACAGTAATAGTGCTAATAGCAATACAAGCGACATTTCGGCGGCACCTTGGAAAACTAGCAGCTATCAAAACATTAATAGTTCTTCAAATATAAATCAAAATAGTAACTTAAGCAAAGCGAGTGCAACAATAACCAATCACAACGGAAGCGCCATTTCTGACACTAAAGTGAAGAGTGCAGACAGTGGCAATAATCCGACGGAGCGCAATGTAAATTTGACGAGCCTGAACCTGAATGTGAATCTGAATCCTAGTTCTAGAATACACGTCTCCGTAAATCCAACACTGTCACAAACAGTCACAAATAGCCGAGAAATGTTTGCCGCCATTGGCAAGAATACGCTCATAAACAAAGATGTTTCTCTTTCCCATAATGCTGCGGCATGTGGTGGTGGTAGTGGTGGTACATCTACAATGGAAACAAAGCCTTCGGCAATTGTAAATGTTGAAAAGCCGAATACAAATTCCAAAGCAAGTGGCGAATTTTTGGCAGCAACACCGGCATCACCAAAACGTTTTGCAACAAGCAGCTTGTCGGACAATTCTTTCACAAGCTCACTTAAGGTACACTAACTTTTAATCATGGACTTCACTTCATATAAACGCCTCTTCTAATTCATCCCAACTACCCACAGAAACCACATTCACAAGATGTTAAAATCGAGGCCAACGAAAAATCTTCAGATTATCGAAGGCATGGACTCACACAAGGAGCTCTTAGAGATGGTGACTTGAGAGATAGGTTTAGTGATGTAAGTAAAATTATTAAGTTTATGTTAAAAACTTTTTAACTACAGTCTTTTTTTTATTTCCGTTATAGGCAAGCAGTAGATGTAGTTCAGGAAAAGGATATATCGTAAGTTTCTCTTAAACTTCAAAAGAAGAATTCGCAATCTTAACTTTTGTTTTTTCCTTCCTTCTTATTTTTAGTGTGATAGTGAAGGCGATGAAGATAAGGTAAGACAAATACACAAATATATTTATTACAAAAGAAAAGCGTGCATTAAAAAGTACGTAAGGCACAAGCTTTTATTTGCAAGCCAGTTTTGTTAATACTTTCGTTTGAAAATGTACTCAGAAAAAATACTCAGTAGTTTAAAAAATCGACGGGCACACTAAGAAATAGAAAAAATAAATCTGTCTTGAACTTGGAACTCTGCATGCACAGAGTTAGCATAAGAAAAAGGAAAACCACAACAAATTCGTTCTTATGAGGCAATGCGTTGGTGTTGTTGCAATTCTCCGCTTCTAAAGCTAGAACTGTGTATAATAAGCGTAACCTATTAAGAGAAATGAACGAGCTTCATGTTGAATGCAGAAGGCTGGCTATAATATACTTATGTGAACTACAATAAGTAAACATGGGAGCAGCTGTTTCCGTACGAAAAGTGCGATTGGTTGTGCTCCTTGCTAAAGCAAGAAAAAGAGAAAAACTGAACGAAACTCGGTTAAAGCCTGTACGATACCTATTTTCCGTATTGCTTTTCTTTCGTCAAGTTGCTCAAGCTGGTATGACACTTCATTTTCTCTGGATTGTTTTCCTTTCGTCAAGCTGAAGATATCGCTGCCAATGGAAGTAGGCATGAGTGCGAAGTATGCGCTATAGTTTACAGTCGATATAAAAATTCAAGAAAAATTGGATTTTTCAGATATTGTTTTTTAACGTTTCTTTTGATCTAAATTCTAAACAATTTTGACAACGACCATTTACAAGCATAGATTTGTATAAAATGTTTCAGCGATTTCTATTAATCCATTTCCTTCGAAAGAGGGATTTTCCTTAGCTGTCTAGCTTACACGTCACTTGAAAAACATTACAGAAGAAATTAGATATTATATTATATGGCTTTAAGCAAGAAAAAGAAAAAAATTAAATGAAAATTGATAAAACACGGTTAAGGCTGAACTATAATATGCTGCGGCTGGTATAAGTTACTGTCGGAATTCATCGAACTTCATGTCAAATGCAGAAGGCTGGCTATAATGTACTGATGTGAGCTACAATGTGTAAACAGCTGTTTCCGTACGGAAAGTGCGATTGGATTACGCTCCTTGCGTAAGGAAGGAAAATTTAACGAAATTTGAACGAAACTTGCTTCTGCACAATATGCTTGCGACATACGATTTCTGTCGCTCGCTGGCTGAAGTTGGCAGCATCCTCAATATTCACATTATAGTTCAGGCTTAAGACTTCGATTGTGAAGAAGTCAGTTGTGATGGTTGCTAAAGTTTATACGACTATAAAGCTTGCTTAGGCTTATATGGTGGAAGTTGGAAATATGAAAGCACCGATCTGCCAAAATTCTTTTCTATAGATGATTAGTTGGTGCTTGGATTACGTTGAGAAAGTATGGTTGATTGCAGTTAATCATAGTTATTCATATGTTTATAATATGAATATATATGCGTGTGAACAGATACACATATACAGGGTGTTCTGCATAACATGCGACAAAAGCTCAGGATGAATAGATTGGGTCGAGACAAGAAACAAGTCGTTTGGCGGGGTTTGGGGCTTTGGACTTTGGGTTTTGTCAAAGGTTTTGGCTTTAAAAAAGGCAGAATCTCAGTGCTTCATATGCTTTTTAAATCTAGTCAATTGGTCAAATAGTTATTGAGAAATTGAATGCTAAAGTTGGAAGTTAAAAAAAAAAAGTTTAAGCGAATCTTTTTCAAAAATCCACGTCAATAAGTAAAATTTTTGTAATTTTACCTAATTTTTGTAATTTTTTAAAGGAATTTTTTTATTCTCATGAATTCTCGATAAAACGCTTAAAACCGTAAGTTTCTATCTCCTAAGGTTTTGCAAAAAAGTGCAAATAACAAGCATACAGTTTATCTCAACTAATTTTTTTCATTTTTATTGCGGCCTGTTAACTCCAAGCCAATCTGGGTTCTCACGTCGAATACTTTGTCGAGTTTTCGACACTTTCGACTTGTCGAATACCTACGGTATACGACTACCAAACCAAATTGGAGTAGATTACACAAAATTGTCTAAAATTCTGGAAAATTTACCTTCATCAATTACAATAAGAACAAACGAACGTAATTGAATTATAAACATTTTTCGATAAAAAATACATAAATTTCAATTTTATTTTTTAGTCCAGTCATTTCTTTGCGAACAAATGGAACATTAATAGGATGACAATGAATTTTATTCATTCAAAGTGCTGAGTGTTGATCGTCACTTATTTCGACGTCATCAGACTCTTCCTCTATTATTCTTTTATTATTATATTTCTACTTGAGCTCTCGCTCTCGCATACATTCTTAAGGCACGAGTAAAAATGTATTAGAAGGAACAAGAGAAAGAAAGGAGATGTATATATTCGTGCATGTTATCGCTTTCTTTTATTTCTTTTATTATTTATAAAAGTTTGTTTATAGCTTATATAAACAAGCTGGAGAACGTGCATGTCGATAGATTCTATACTTCACGCGAGTAAAAAAATTATATTTGAATGAGTCATTCTTTAAGTTCTTGAATGTTTTAGGCCCAGTTTCACTGTACGCAATTAAGTTTAGAGCGCCCCTAAAAGTATTTCATAGTTCTCCCACACTCACAGTACTCTTAAGTGCACGAGTTTGAGCACTTAAATTTTCCTTAAAATTCAAAAAATTTCTTTGACGTTACTTTTTTTGAAAAATTTTTATAGAATAAACTGACAGAAAAACGTTTTTGTTTTGGCTTTTTGACAAAAACAGTCAGAGAGCTTTTTTGTTTTTTCAACATGTTGAGGAAAATTTAAGGGTGCACTGTGAAACAGAGAAAAGCTTTAGGGTGGAGGAAATGCTCACATTTCACTTAGCTAAGTTTTTTCAAAGTCTGCACTTAGTTTGCGCTTAAGTCGTACTGTGAAACTGGCCCTAAGAGTTTTCGACAAGGTTGAGGTTTTCGACTTGCAGAAAAGTACTCTACAGTTTTCGACGTAGACTACATACAAGGTCCAAAAATTCCTGTTGAATGCCAACCCTGACTCCAAGCCAATCCTATTTATAATATCTTAAAAAATATTACAAAAAAAAAAATAAAAAAAAATTATCATTGCAATAAAAAATTTTGGTTCATTGGCATAAAAATTAGTTGCCAGGCAAAAAGTGTGCTTCGTAATTTGCACTTTTCTGCAAAACCTAAGGATTTTTATTGTATCGTATGTACTCATTAAATGATGAGATTTATATAAAATATGTTGTTAAGTTATTAATAAAAATAATATAAAATGAGACAAAAAACTAAGTCGAGGTGAGAAAACAATATTAAGGCACAAGTGGAAGGTCCTTTGTTTATGAGGTAGGTTTTCGTGGGAAAAATGACTCCAAATTGGTTATTGACATGTTTAATTGTTAACGAGGACGTTACGTAACTTTAAATTTTCTCGAAAAAACATTAGAAAATTTTAGAAGTTTTTAGCTACGAGTATACAAAATCCTAGCAACCTGAAATTTCAATCTCAATCAATATACAGGGAAGAGATTGATTGAGCCCATGTCCATTTCTTGAGTATACAAGTTATTGTCTACTGTTGTCGATTCCTTAGGGAATGCGCTCCAGCAATAGTGTTGTAATACTTTTTAAAATAAGCAAAGCTTACGAAAAGCATTGTATGTAAAATGTATTTACCATATGGTTCGTACTGCTTTACTTTGCATTGCATGGAAAAATAGTCCAACTTCAAAGTAGCATAGAATGCATTTTGTATTAAACTGAAAATTCAACAAAGCCACCCTTAAACCATAACGAGAATTTTCGTTAGGTGTTTACTTGCGGTAATGCCTTCGAAGAGAATGAGAGAGAGAGAGAGAGCAAGAGAATGACGGACAAATGTGTAAATTCAACAATTTGTGCAATAATTTTTGGTGTAGGCATGTGTATGTGTTTTTGTAGTAGAGCGTATTTTTAAACCTGTCTCGTCTCATGGTAGAAATTTTTGAATATGTTTGTATGGATGTATGTATGGACTCGTAGGTACATACATATAATCTAGTGCAAAAAAAGAATGAAAGGTAAACGAACTGAGGAAAGAAAAAAAAAGGAAAAATAAAAGGCCAATCCATTTTTTTTTGGTAGAACAAAGAGAGACGAAGCGGAATGTGTACAAAGCAGAGAACAACATGGAAAATCTCATAATTCATACATGGCCTATTTTTTTTTTTAAATCAAAATTGCACCACCTTATTTTTTTTAGTCTGATGAAGAAATCTATTATCTGTAAAATTTGTATAATCTCGAAGAGATACAATATATTGTCTCTTTATAAAAAATGTCTGTATTATTTAATTGCTAAAAAAGTGTTGTTGTCCGCCTCTGGAATGCATAAGAAGAGAATTTCCTTAATACTTGTATCGTCTATGGTGGCTGGCTCTAGATCGCCGCAGAGATTTCATTCCGGTTCCACTTCACATGCGCTAATAGTGCATACATTTCTACGGTGGTGTTAAACAGTTTGTAAAGAGGCTTTTGCTTATTTCAGCTATTTTTTTTAATTTTGCATGTTTTTTAGGCGATGAAAAGCCACTTTGTATGTACTCTGTTGTGTGCATGCAAATTTCTAACATGAATGAAGTGAGTTAGGCCAAAGCGGCTAAGTCCAAACAACAAAAAATGGACAGAAATGAGCTCTAATAATTTTCTGCACAACTTCTGTTGTGGTTTGCTTTCACTAACCATCATAGATGTCTTTGAGCTTCATATACTCGTACATCTCTCATTGTGTTTAATGTCTTTAATCTAACGTGTTTATTTTATATTTTTTTTTATTACATATATCGTATCGATTATGTATAGAGAGAGGTATCCACATAATCCAAACCACATTTTTTCATATCTAAAAAATTCCTTAACTTTTGGAAAATGAATACGTAAAATGTCTTTATTGACTTCATCATTGCTGCACTGATTGCTAAAAATTTTTTACGTCGTTTCCAATAGTTCATTTATCAAAACATTTCGTATCGTATGGTTTTTGTGTAGGTACATAGACATAGAGCACATCTGGCTCTCTCTCCAAAAGTTCAGTTGCTTTTGTCTCTTGATTTTCGTTGCCGCTCTTTGAATCTTGGCGCTGCTGAGAGCTGATTAAATGGAGCGGAGCAACAGCAGTCAGTCGAAGTCGCTCAGAAAGTAATGCAGGTCGGGCGGCAGTTGTGTTGTGCACTCGACATCGCTATTCTTTACCTTTGTACAACGTACTCGCTTCGTATACAATCTAATTGAAATAATAAGTAAAACCGGGCGATTCGTTTCAAGAATAGAATTTTGCATTTGCGGCGCGGCGTGGCGTGGCGCGTCTCTTTTCGATTTTCTGCTTTGATGCTGCTGGCCAAGAGCCCGAGCTCGAGCCCGTTCCCCCTACTCCGCCACGCAATCGATGATTTCGCTGAAAGACTGACTGAATTTGGTTCGTGGACACCAAGCTGTGTCCACAGTGTCGCTCATTCAGCCTCAAAAAAAAAAACTAAAAATCTGTGATAATGTATTATACGACGTATCGAGGTACCAAACAAGTCGTTAAGTGCTAATTAAAGTGTCTGCACTGCGCTGCGCGGCACTGCTTTCCGCTGAATTACGTTGGCCTGACGTTTTAGCCAATATTGTTTGCACAATTTTTCACTTCATTATACGATTAACCAACCAGAGGCGCTAGGCCGGCCAACACCAAACCATCACCGAGGCCGCACCCAGTCGCGAATTTTTTTTATTTCTGTTCTTTTGCTCCGGCAGTGCTACGCTGTGGCTATAGCTACCGACCGACCGACCGATCGAATGCATTGCCAATATATATACATAGGCACGTTGTAAATGGTCGTGGACCACATACATACTTCTCGACTAGTATCTACATGTGTATGTATGCATGCATGAATAATGAGCGGCTTTGCAATTAATCTGCAAAGTAGTTGCAATGCAGTCAATGGCGGCGGCTTTCACTTTTGCAATAAACAGCTCGTCAGCGGCTGGACATTGTGGACCAATTTGTGCCCAAATCCATTCAGAATTCATATTCAATTAATTTGAAAACGAGTATTAGTGAAATGCAGTGCTTTTGTTGGGAAGAATGCGAAGACGGAGTCAAGCGCTTGCTTCTTTGTTAATGAACAAGCTTTGTATATGTTCGTCGTTCGTTCTACGTATTCATAAAAGTTTACTGAAGGCTTATTGAAGTTTCGCTTGTTTTCGAATAGCTTCGAAGACTGGTGGAGCCTTCAGTTTTAAATAGGCAAAATTGCAATAATTGTACGAGTTGAGTCCACCGGTAGTGAACAGAAAAATGTTGCTACCGTCGGATCGAAGGCGGCTGCTAGTGATGCTACACAGTCGAGCGTTGCAGAGGAGTCGTCATCAAAGGTGAGTGGAGTGGAGATGGCGGAAGTCCAAGGTTTTGAAAATACTAATGCTGATAGTACAAGCTATACCGTGTAAGAATATCTAGCAAGTACCAAAAGTCTCGCATTAGATTAGATTAGAAAATTCTCCGGTTCTCTTTTTACCGGCTACGATTAGATTAAATGTTTCCTGCCTTCCTTTCGTATATTCCTCATGTTCCTTTCTTTTTTAGGGATCTGAAAAGTTGGGTCCGGTAATTTTCCCCTTGACACCTACTCAGCAAGTATGCAACACTACACCGAGTCCGACGACGCCGCGCAAATCATCCGACTACCCTCAGCAGGCCACAGGTTCGAATGCGATTCCCAACAAGGAAGTCTTCTCAGTTCCGCCCGGGCCTCTGCCACTGGCACACAATGAAAATGTTGTTCTGGCCAGCCAGATGGTGGCCTTGGCTGCCGCCGCCGCCGGTGGTCCGACAAATCAGTCAAATGCCACCACCGCCGCGCATGCTGCTGCTGGCTCCTTTGGCGATATTGCAGTGGCGGACAAAGATCTGCAGGCTTCGTCCCTTCAGCCGAGCATGCAGTCGTCAGCGTATCACCCGCAACAGCAGTATGCTGCCAGGGTTAGTTGGTTTACGTTTTGGTTTTTACGCATAAAATCGCCATTCTCTGAAAACGGCCCATTTCTTCCATTTCTATGCGTTTCTAGATATCAGGCGACGATAAGGGCTCCAAGCTCGCATCGTCCCTTCCCAATCCTTCAATGGAAATGCCACCACAGAACGCTAACATTGCAGCAGCAACGAAAGCACCCAGCAGTACATTATCATTATCAGGACTTCCATTATTTGCCGGTGCTAAGAACCTAACGTCTGCATCGAGTACCGCCCAGAAGTCTATTGCGTCTGCTGGGTTGGTGCCGACAAATGCTGTGGTCCCACTGGGGCATAGTGCTAATAGTAATAATAGCGCCAAAGCCGCCAGCACTTCCATTCATCTCCATCCCAGTCCGAAACTGAATGACTCTCCCGCCAGTAATCTGCTGGGCGGTGTTGGGCCTCCCGATGCCGCTACCATCAACGGATTTCTGCCGTCTCTTTCGAGTAGCAGTGAGGGGGCGATGTCACAGCCGCCCAAGAGTGCACAAATATCGCCAGTGCCGCAAGTAGTTTCGGTGTCCGGGACGTCGACAACAACAACAGCAACGTTAGCAGCAGCCGTAGCACGATCGAGTAGTAACAGTAGCGGCAGCGGGTCCGGCTTGAGTTCAGACACCAAGCCAACACTGAATGTCGGCAACCATCTTCAAATGAGCGCGAACAATACACTCCAGAGTGCGCCATTGCAGACGCCTGCCACTGCCTCAGTGGTCTCCACGCTGCCTTCAACGGGACACATGAGTGTTGGAATGCCTCCTCACAACAGTGTGCCACCGCCTATACTAATGCCGTCGGGCGCCTACAGACCGACATATCCGAATCATCCACTCTATGCACCATACAGTAACTTGCAGCACAGTCCGTATCTGCCGCCGCCGGCTCTTCTATCGCCAAATGCGCCCACGACGCGAGCGACTGAAACGCGTCTTCTTAAGGATCTACCAATGGGCGCTACTAGTGTATCGAAGGCCGCCGGCATTCGTCCCCTCACCCCCTTGAATGCGAACAGCAGCACACCGCAGACGGTAACCAATAGCGCAAATTCGCTTGTTACAACGCAACAGTTTTCACACGCCTCCCATCTTCCGCCTCCCCTTCCTGCCACGGCTTCGGCTCCAGCACCCGCCTCGGGCCCCGGTCCTGTTCCGGTCTCGGCTCCAGCCCCAATGCTTGCTCCAGTTCAAGCCGCTGCGGCTGCTGCGGCCGCTGCTACTCCGGCCGGCCACGTTCTTCATGCTATTCATCATTTGCCTTATGCTGGAGGATCCGTGTCCGTGTCGGCGAACCTATTTCCGGGCGCACCAACGAGTAGCTTACCGGCAAGTATAGCGGCCACTTCCGCGACATCTGTGCTCGCACCAATCAGCGGCATAACGGGAAACCTAAACCACCGCGCTGATTCATTAGCGGTGACGTCGCAGAGTGCTCTGTACTCACAAAATGCTCCGCTGCTGTCGCAACCGGCCACCTCTTCCACACAGACTCTTCAGTCGTCACTGCAACAACAACAACAACAACAACAACAACACTCCCATCATCAACAGCAACAACAACAACAACAACAACAACAACAGTCTCTACATTCATCTCATGCAACGTATCCACTGCCGCTACAATACACGCCCTCATCGATGATGAATTCACAAATTATTGTGCGCGTCAGCTCGCCCAGTACCAGTTGTGCGGTGCCAGCGTCTGTGATGCAAAGAGTCATTTCGCCCAAAGGATGTGAGGGCCTAAGCAAGGATCACTATAGGTAATAAAATCAAGAGCGTTAGTTAGTTTTCACCATAATTATGCCAAAATATGTCCACAGCACTATCGCCGCCAGGTCTTCAACAAATTCGCTCAGTGGTTCGCTTCCAGCGGGCGGGATGGTCACTGCAGGACCAACTCAGATCACCTACAATAGCAATACGACCTTCGTCAACACGCAGCCCGTTGTCGCCGTGCCCACTATACCGTATCCGAAGACCACAATATGGCCCAGGTAAATATCCTCACTATTTCTGCTACGTAGATTCTCGGCTAATCGAATGCTACCGCGCATTGATTTTAGTCCCTCAATGCAAGCTGTGTCATCGGCATCGAACATGGACACAGCACGACCGACTCCTCCGTCACCCTTACAAATCGCCGCCTCTACGGCCAATTCGATCAATTCCTTGTCTCTGCACCATTCATCAAATGCTGCCATAATGTCGTCGCATTCCGCAAACAATTTCCAAGCGCCACTATTCGCAACACCGCTACCGCCACCACCACCACCGCAATCCTCAGCAATAATCACTTCGACAGCATCTTCGCCGATAATGACAACAACGGCTCAAACGGCACAAATAGCTCAAGCAGCCCCATCGACGTCGTCATCGTCATCGTCCGCAAATGTACCGCATCCATTCTCAGCAGAGTCTCTTTTCCAGCCCAGTAAAAGTAAGTAAATCGCCTGCTTTAAGCGGCGTCCTCGCGAAATATTGAATATATTACAAACAACAAAGAATCCAGCAAACATATCTGCATTATTATTAATGTTATTATTAGAGTCTCTTTCCGTTTTGCAACGGTAAAATGTTATTAAAGAGATAAATAAAATCTTTCGCAGATGACCAAGCCGACCTGTTGCGGCGCGAACTGGATAGTCGCTTTCTCGACCGGTCTGGCCTTGCTGTTCCTCCACCACCCACGTATTTCCGCCAAGAACTACACCATCACCAACACCAGCACACGCACTTACATCAGCATCAACAGCTCTTACCTGCCGGTATATCCAGTGCTCTTCCGGGGGCTCCGGCGGGGGCAGCTTCGTCCATGTTTCCACCGCCTGTGTTTAAAGAAATGGCCAAAATAGGATCTGTCGATACTCCGTTCTATCGCGCTGGACTGGGCCTGCCCACTTATCCCGGATACAACCCGGCCGGCTTAATGCACCCCGGCTTGGGGGGACCAACACCCTTCATGCCGCCAAACCATTTAACATCATTTGCCCCAAAGGTGATTCATATTTTTCTAAATTCAATATATCCGGCGAGCATTGTGGTCTCTGAGGAAAGTCCTCTAACATAAGAACCTCACCATATACAAAAACTCATCCGCACCCTAAAGCTCATTTTATTCATTTTCATGTTCCATTCCATCGCTTGTTCCACACACACACAAACTCAAACACTTGTAGCCGCCACCACCAACGTCCTCAAACCCATCATCGAATTTCGAATCCTTTAAATCTACTCAATACACGACGGTATGTTTACACGCAACAGCTCTCACAAGTTTCTAGAAACCATCACCACCGCCGTCCAGCCTTATTTGGCCACTCATTCATGCATGCATTCATTCAATTTGGCACTCTTTAATTCCAGAAAACTGGTCGGTGGAACGCGATGCATGTTCGAATTGCGTGGGAGATTTATTATCACCAAAACAAACAGAACTCGGAGAAACTGGCGTCGACCCCCGGTGGGCCTGGAGTCTTGGCATCACCAGGTTCATCGCCGTCTGTGTCCGGCATAATGGGCCCCGCTCAACCGACCCTCGGCATAAAGTCGTCTCCGGCGCTCTCCATTGCACCGTCACACGTGATGCACAGGGCCAGCGAGTTGCCCCCGGCGGCGGCGGCGGCGGCTTATGCTGCCGGCTTAGCCAACAGATCTCCATACGAAACATCTCCTCTCTCAGCCAGTTTCATTGGGGCTCCCCCTAGTCATATAGGTAGGTCTAGAGCTGCAGTTTCAATGCGTATTTCATTGGACTCTCACACTCTTTCACTCTCCGCTCGTACATTAGGCACATCCGTCTCTCCCTTTGGAAGGTATGTCAGTCCGTTTGGTTTCGCGGGACTTTCACATTTCGGTCGAGATATTCCCATTGCTGGAGCCCTACACGATCCATGGAGAACGTATGTATACTAAATTGGTGTCAAGCAATTTCTATTCTCATTTTGCATTACTCTCAACGTCCATGTGTCCCATAAATTTTAATGCATTCTGATGTTTTAGCCTGCCGCGTGGTGTTCCCTACCACGCTACGCAATCGCAAGCGGCGTGGCCTCTTAAGCCCGACCCCAGCCTGGACACTGCTCGTAGGGAAGCCGAAGAGCGTGAACGCGAGAGGGAAATGCGCGAGCGAGAGCAGCGTGAGCGTGAGAGGCAGCGACGCGAACGTGAGGAACGTGAGCGCAAGGAGAAGGAAGAAAAATTGAAGCGTGAACAACAGGAGCGTGAACAACGAGAACGAGAACGTGAAAGGGAGCGCGAAAGAGAGCGTGAGCGAGAGAGAAAGGAGAGAGAACGCAGAGAATTGGAAAGGCGCGAAATGGAACGAGAGCGCATGCTGCAGCAGCAGCGTCTTAATGAAAGCAACAAACTGGCCCATGCCGCTTCGGTGGCAGCCGCCAATTCGGCCGCCCGCGAGCGTTCTCCGCATAGGCCCGGTTCAGATATATCTGCACCGCCGATATCCGATATTCGAATAAAGGAAGAGCATCCGCGTACAAAAGAAGAACAAGACGCCATGATTATGCGAGCCTCTACCACGGACCCGCGATTCCATCAGTCGATGGCGGCCGCGCAAGCCAGTGCTGCGGTCGCAGCTCATCATTCGTTTATGGCAAGTCGTCATGTAGCGCATGTTCCTCCGCCGCACCTCTCCCGCAGCATGTTGCCGCCAAGTCTAGGCGGGCCTCCTTTGGGCCATTACGGACCGCCGGCACCACCCGGTTGGCCCATGGACCCATACAGAGATCCTTATGCGCCGATGTTGCGCTACAATCCATTGATTGAAGCCGCCTTCCGGCAGGAAGAAGAGCGACACAAAGCTGCCATGAGCATGTTTGCCGTGCAGTCAGCGGCTCATCTGCGAGCTAAGGAGCCGAGCCCCATTCCGCCTCCCTCCGTGGGCAGTCTCCCACATCACCGCATCCAGCAACCCATCGCTGCCCCTCTACCGGGCTCATCGCACAAACCGCCGGTCCTGTCCGCCATACCGCACCCGATTTCAGTGGATTCCATACACACAACAAAAAAGGAAGACTTGTCGGCTGTTCCGTCGGCTCCGCCTTCAGCTCGATGATAAATGTTCTCGCTGGCGAAATTCTAATTTAACGTTTGTAAATGACAAGTTTTTTTCACGAAACAAACAAATGGCTTTTATTGTTTGTAGTTTTATATACAATATGTATCGTGTCGGTCGTGTATATACACTATATACACGAGTATAAATATTAATTTTAAAATAAGCTTGTAAAATTCTCATTTTGTACATTTTAATTTATACATAATTACGACATATGTATATTGAAGACATCATAATTTATTACAGTTAGTGGTATCAACTTACTATTACGTGTGTATATATGTATACGTACATATTCATTTATATGTATATACATACATATATGCAAGGATAAAATTTATTAGAACTTCATATGATACGGATGTACATATATACTCGTATATATTCATCCATACTTAGAGCATTTGTATTATTTGTATAATGATCTTAATAAGTAGTTTATATTATTTATAAATTATTAATAGCGAGTAATGAGAAATTATATCTAAATGCATATATTTGTAATTTTCCAATATAAGGGTTTTATTTATTGATTATCGACCGCTTCTGATAGAATTTAGTAAGAATGTGAAGAGTAGTGCGTACATACTGACTTGTTCTTCAGCTTCGGCTGAAGCGCATTCTTCACACTGTATAAATCATGAACGTAAATAAGTATAAATGAACTATAAAATAAACAAATTATGAAACACTATATCACGTAATTGAATATTATTCCTTATAGTTACTTATAATTTACTAATAATATTTATTGAGTTTGCTAGAATATAGCTACCGCCAAAGGCAAGAGGAAACTCAAGTTAAAATCCAAATCTATCTGAAATTTGGTCAATTCTAAAAGGAAATGCACTCACGACATCATACCGCTTAAGTTCAAAGACTTGCGTAAATAAAGTGTATCGCTGGGTTGGATACACAGGAACACAGGAACAGAGTCGCTGAAACTAGTGTCGTTTGCATCTACTTGACTACATCATCATGGGAGACAACTATCCTTTTTGCACTTACCTACTATCTACTGCCAAACAAAACTGAGAGAATACAAAAGCACCAACTAGCTACTTTTTTTGTAGTCTACTTTTTTTGTAGACTCTCTTGCTTCTACTCATGCTTGCATACTCTCTTGTCTTTACTCATGCTTATCCTCGCTGTTGGTTTGGGTTCCAACGTTGAAAACCCACGAAGAAAATTTGCTTTGTACGAGATGCGTCTTCTGTATATTATTTATGCTGTGGTACGAGTATTACTTAATCGAATAAAAGCTGAGAAGAATTTAAAATTTCGGAAAGATATTGAAAGGTAAGAGACCAGGTTTAGGACAAACTAAGAAGCTCTTGGGGTCTTACATACATACATCTCAAAACGTTTTAAAGAATGTATAGAAGAACTTTTAAGGAATAGATTGAAAACTGTTGGCGGTCTACTTACAGGACACTGCAAATTAGAGAAGTACTTGTGCAACATTAGTATACTCAATGACAATGTACATACAAACGCAGATTCTGCATGGAATATAAGGAAACTGCCGTTCGCATTCTGGGCGCATGTCCAGTGTTGTGGACAGACAACAACGGGAAAGGAAATACTTAGTGCGTTTTAGATATGTAAAAGCCAGCTGCTAAGTTCGTTGGAAATGAGTAGGATTCTTAAATTATTTTCAAGGAAAGGACTTTTTGAGTCCTCAAAGGAGGCACAATATACCAAAGTGGGCACTACAACCTACCCCTGGTGAACATAACACGCTTTCCTACTAAGAAATCGTGTTGACCAACCGGATTAAAATCCCAAAAGAAGAGAAATGAGCAATTTCTTGTTATTCGTCTTATAGACGAATTGGTTATACAATATGGTTTACCATGGTTCTAATTTAAAAAGACGGTCATTTGTAGAAGCAACAGATTCTCTTTTCCTTTTTATCGTTCGCAAAATTTACTGTTCACAAACAACTGGCATCCATTGATGTGCATATATTTAAACTAAGTTGAGAATATAAATGCCCCACGAAAAAAGCACAAACAAGAACAACAAGTGTTACATGCATATCCATCGACGCTGCTTTCGAGTATTCTATACATAGTCCATTATTCAAAGAAACTGCATACTAATTGCAATATTTTCAATACACGAAAGAAGTGATTATTATCACTTTTGCTTTATTTTCGGTTTTGGTATTTTTAATGAACTTCGTTCGTTCGTTCGAATAATTTCACAACAACAATTCAAAAACTTTCGATCGTTACTGAGCGATAGCTCTATATCTGTCGTTTATAGTCACTTTTTTCGATCGCTTTTAATCACTTCGTCTATTGAAAATCTCACAATTACATACTGTAAGCTAGACGAAATTTGCATTTTATTTTATAGGGATTTTGATGTTTTAAAAAATATTAGAGTCAAAGCATTAGTTTACATAAATAAACTTGCCTTTCCTGACAACAGTGACTTACAGAGGTATTCTGAGAGTCACTAACTATTGAAATCGTCTCTATTTGTATTGCAAACAACAACAAAAATCGTCTTTTTGTTTGCGATCTTCGAGACGATTTCAATAGTTAGTGACTCTTAGAATACCTACATATGTTAAAAACTTATTCGACTTCACGCTCTTTCCCTCCTTCCAAAGCATCACATATAATGAATTTTTCCTACTCTTCCCAGAAGAAACGAATTTTCAACATACATATATATATTTAAAATTTTATTCGAATTTAATTACATTGTATTTGTATAACGTTAATATCAGTTCATTTCGTTTGCGTCAATTCATTCTAATATTTCGCACTTCTTCTAGCCAAACTAACATTCTGTAGATAGTTAAAGGGTATATTTTATAATTAATTATGATAATTGTAGTACTTTATTTATGTTCTTTATTTCTATTTCTCTCCAAGTGTCGCCTTTCATCAGTATCATCCCATTAATCAAGTAAAATGAAAAAAAAAATTTTTGAAAAAACGGTATTTTAAATGTCATTTGAAAATACAACAAGCAACTTATTGGTAACTATAATGGACATATGGACATATTAAATACATATTTACAAACTCAAAAACTTTAAAAAGAAGTTCTTCACTTAGGCCTCGCGCAGACAAAAAGCGGAGCTGAGCTAAAATGAGCTAATCAGCGCTGATAAAAACAAACATTCTTTCCCGTCGCCGTCTTCGTCATATGCTTTTACATGATTTACAACTGTTTCTAGTTTTTTTGTCAATAACTTTTGGCAGAGAACCAACAAGAAACAGTTGTAAATCGACGAAGACGACGACAACGGGTGAGAATGGCCTTGTGAATTAGTCTGTTAAGCTGAAGTCAGGAGGACGTAAAAGATCTTTCGAAATAATCGCTTGCTTGCTGTTTGCGGCTTTATCCTAGTTTGGCTTTAATATTAAAAGAGCTCATTTAAATTCGCGAGCTTTTCTTGAATTAATTAAAATATAATAATAAAAAATAGATTGGGATCATATTTATTGTGTGTGTGTGTATATCTTGTGTCTCAGAGACTGGCTTGCGCTGCTCTGCATCTGGAACGGCCTCAGTCGGTTGCTTTCTTGTTTATTGCCGGAGCTATTCTACTGATGCCTGCGGCGCTGCTGATGCTGGTGCTGCTGCTGCTGGGTGTGCTTGCAGGCATCTGCACGTCGTAGCACCTCCGCATAGGATAGATCAAGTTTCTTTAGTTTGTGCAAATCTTGGGAGACCGTGCTCGGACGGTATTCCAGGGTCTCCGACTCGCCGACACTTCTCAGTGTCGTGTTTTGGTGAGACGAATGCGATACGTTCATGTTGCGATTGTATATTACCATCGAGCTGCCGTTCCATTCAAATTTGGCGTTTCGGCGATTCAGTCGAGTTGGCGTCGATTGCGTCTGTTCGTTACTGTTGGAAGCCGTCGGCGACTGAACGAAGGGTCGTAAATCCTTGCGCTTTTTGCCGCTCATAACGAAGAAGCGTGGCGGTGACGGCAGCGCCACCGGTGACTCCGAGCGATCGTTCGCGAAGTTGCGATTCTTTTTGCGGTTCTTCTTCTTAATGCCCACCCCGACAGATAAGTACTCCAACGGCTCACGCTTGAGTGGCGTAAGGACGCGCCCGTTTTCGATAATCGAAGATACACTGGCAGCAGCCGACCCGGTTATAAATGAAGGTTTGTTCTCATTCTTCTTCTCGATTATATGCTTCTTGGCAGTCTTTCGTTCCAGTTTCGTGACACATTCGGACATAGCAAACGACTGTTCCGAAACAGCGGACGAAATAACACTCTGCGTGTCGTCGCCGCCGTAGTCGATCAACTTAGGTGGCTGCTCTTCGTCATTAGCTGGAGTCACGGGCGGCACTTTGGCACCACTAATAGCACCACCACCACCACCACCTAGCACAGCACTCGGATGTGCATCATCGAGCAGCGGCAAGTTATCGCCCTCCTCCTTATTCTCGGCAGCCTTCTTGAGCACAGCAAATATCTCCTTGAACAACTCGCGATATTCGGGACGATTGCGGAAACGGGAGTCGATTGGACTGGCGTCGTCGTAAATGCTAAACTTGCAGTCTTCGCCATCACCAATCGAACACAAAAAGTAACCCGGTCTGTCGTCGGTCTGAGTGCCTTTGTTGCTGGTCTCGTCCGAAAAGCCGGAAGAAGATGTTTCGGCCTCAGAGAATTCAGTGGGCGTGCGGCCGCGATTCTTGTTTTTGTCGCCGCCGGCTTTGAAGTTCGGGTTGTTGTCCTGATCTGTGCTGCCGTTGCAACTGCTGGCCCCGTCGCCGTTGGAGGAAGCATTACAGTTACTACCGGTGGTTGAAACGGCCGCCGCTGCTGCTGTCGCCGCCTCCATCATCAATTTCTGAGTCTCATTGAAGTCTCCATGCAAATTCTCCACCAGCGGCAAGCCATGGCTGCTGCTCTTGCGCACTATAGACGAACGTTGAACCTCCAGCAGAGCCTCGTACTTCTCAACCAAGTCACGGTATGGGTTCGGACTGACGGGCGTATTCAAATCCAAGGAATCCGGAACTCTTGGCGAGACCTGCGAATAGTTTGTACAGTATTTACTTATTTAGCGCAGATGGTTAGAGTACGAATGCGGCGGCCTATCTTGTGTGTGGATAAAGCCAAGAAGTGTGAAAAGGGCGCACGGAGAGAGCGTGAAGTACAATTAAGTAAAATTAAGGATATATACACACGTACGTAAATGAAATTAAAGTTTTCCGAACGAACGAAAAGAGCCATGCAGTAGAACAGAAACAGAAACAACAACAACAATAACAAAACTACGTAGGCACGTCGGCATTCAGTCAAAACAACATAATAATGATCATTATTTATTTGTCTCCAACTTAATTTCTCTATGAACTTAACAATGATCGCGAAGAATAAATACATAATTAAGATTCTTAACAAACAATAAATTAGAAAACTTTTCCCTTTTTCATATTTAAGTATACAAACACAAAATAACATATAATCGTAGTATTAGTAGTAGTAATAGTCATAATAGTAGTTGTACTAGTATTGAAAATTAAATTTAAGCGTGTTGGCACTTGTGATATTTTGCGAAGTGTTAAGGAGGAGGTAGGTCTAAGTTAGGAGAAAGTAAAGGGGTGGAAGATGTTGTGGTCAGGTGGAGGGGGGGGGGGAGGGGGGCAGGGGGAAAGAGTGGCCTTTATATACGATTCAGAGCTATGCTCGTAGATAGAAACATACTGTTAGAAAAATGAGTAAACCTTAAGCTAAATATTACATTTTTATTTACCGGGGAAAATTATCGTAATATGTATAAAAATTTATTTTGTACATTAACAAATTGAAGAAATGAAGAAAACGGCATATAACAAAATATGTATATAATGCTGAGTTTGTGACACGTGTAGAATATTTATCAGATAAATAAGTTCTTACTGAAAGATTATTTTTAAATTTTTTCAAGGTATTCATTACTTGGACCTTTAAGAAAATATTGTTATATTGTTTGCATAAAAATTATTAGAAAAAGTGTGGCGTTATTAAGAGAGTCGCGGCGGCATATATTCAGCTTTTGATTCTGGTGTAAAACTAATTGAAAAATTTCAGCACGTTTGTATAGTACTATATTGAAAAGAAATAAATGTAAAAATGACTTAACATAATGAAAATGTAATTTTTTGAAAAAATTCGAACAAGAAAAACTCTTACAAAGTGCGCTTAGCTGGCTCCTCTCTGAATACACCACTGCTTCGTATCCTTCAAAAATATCACAACAAAATATATTGATCTCTTACTTTTCATACTTATCCTAGAATTGTGCGATTTATTGAGGTTGTATAATTTTTACTTCATATTTTTTTTTTTGGCACTTTTTCGTCATATTTTTTTCGAATTTTAATAATTTTAAGAAGCACAAATCTTAGACATATAGCTTAAATAGTTCATACTGATAGTTGAACTTGAAAAGTTCAAGTTTTGTGATTATTTGTCATCAACTTTGTTGGTGGGTCTGTCACAGACAGACTGTTATTAGAATGGGCACTATATGCATTATTGTAATAACGTCTTTTACTTTGAAAGTTATATAGAAATATGGCATTAAGATAAAAAACACACTATGTGCTGCCGTTGCCACTATTGATCCTGATCCCAATTCACCACGTAATCAATGTTATTAACAAAATGCTTCAGAGAATATACGAATAATGTATTCTAAAATTGGAAATACTACCAGTATACGTACTTTCGGCTCAATAATCCGAATTCAAAATGAATATATCTCTAATTTTTTAGCGACATTTTCTTTGTGAGCGCAGCTACATATATTGGACTTATCGTAAAATTAGTTTGGAACAAAAAAACGTCGTCAGCATTATAAAAATAACTGGGATAATTTTTCATAACTTGCCGCAGTAGATTTTTGTCTTTCTGTTTGTTTGTTTTACTTAAAGTTTAACAAATATTTTTTCTACTACGATATAAATTAATTAATTAGTCTTAAGAGCTTGACATCTTCTGAATGAAGTAAGTTTGAAGTTGAATTGAGTTTAAAAAAAATGTTAAAGTTAAGAAAACAGCTTCTTCAGCTTATTAATGCCAATTATTTTAAAAAAATACTTAAAAGAGCAAAAAAGTTGTAAACTCTTAAAAAACCCTAAATTTTCTCTTTTAAAACAGAAAGTGCAAGAACTACAAAAAAAAAAAAAAAATAAAAATAAATAAATAAACCGAACTAACGAACAAATTAATTAATTCCTCAAAATATTAAAGCGAAATCTTCGTCTTCTGGTATGGAACTAATCATGCGGCATAAAACTAAGGCTGGCCAGTGGAGAACTTTCGCCATCCAGCTCAATATATTCAACTTTCTGATCGCTTTCTGCCAAACTTCCAGCAAGATGATTTCTACTGAATATGGCAAATGATCATGCAGGTACGAGTGCGATTTTGTGGTTGCTTTAGAACAATTTGGACATTTAGTCTCAGTTGTTGACGCAGCCTAATGAATCAAAAGAAAAATAGAAGACAAAACAAAAAGAAAAATAATAGTAGGTACATACCAATCTAGCTATCATACATAAAGAGGAGCAGAGAAAGAGGAAGGGGTCGTATTGGGAAAAAAGTATTAGGAAAGAAAAAGTAATATTAGTTATTAAGGAACACAACAACAATTAAATGAACACAAATTAATTAGACACAAGAAATTAAACACAGACAGTCGATTACAAATGACATCACAGTTATCACAGAAGAATAAGTTTTGTGAAGAAATACGATATAATTTAGGACTAATTAGGTACTAAAGTAAGTCGAAATTAATAAACGCTTGAAGATGGCTGGACTGGACGGCAGGAGACATCAAATCAAGATCACATCTCTAAACTTAGGACTATATCATACATAAAACTGTGGAAAATGTGAATGATGAAAATGTATAATGTATAATGTATAATGTACGAGTGTGTATGCATGAGTGTGTAGTACATATTATTATTAATATTAAAAAATGTATCGTATTACAAAAATGTTGCATACACTATTTTCTAATTAAAATAAAACACATTTACTAAAAAAATTAATAATTAAATAAAGCTAGTCAGTAATGGTAATAATTGTTGGTCACAAAAATAATGCACAGTGTAAATAAAGTTATTCCGTCCGAAATATTGTATTGTATATAAAAGGGTAAAAAATTGCCTTTTTACATTAAAATTCTTAAGAATTAAATAACGAAGTACGAGTATAAGCAAGAAGCGGTGAGCTTAATGATGATACATGGTCACGAGAAATAATTTATATTATTTGATGAAGTTTTAAAAAATAGAAGTAATAAATTAAACTAAATTTTGAAACTCTTAAAACGACATTTAACCATCATCAATAAATGGTTGCCAATTTTCCATTATAAAAAATATCTACGAAACTGAAAGAAAAAGTGTCTGTCGTTTCTCTTCGAGAAGCGAAGTATGTATGTCAAGCGAAAAAGGACATTTCGGATGGCACATCGCCGAAAGCGGCTTGTTTCATTAACCAAAATTGATGCAGCACTAATTTGGACGGCAAAACATCATCTAACCTCATCTAAGGAAGCTCTCAAAGAGTTACAAAGCAAAGCTGAAACTTCTTTATGATCGATTTTAGGGCTTTTCAAAAGAACCCACTTTCCCACAAAAGTTAGTTTAGGTCTGTTATCGTGTAACTAATGTACCTAAATTAATTTATTGTGATCACAATGAGACGATAATGAACGAATTATTTGAATTAATTCTTGCGATCTGAACTGATTGCATTTGGCCGCCGTTTGCGCTGGCCGTTTACGCATAATGTTGACCTTGTTGGCATGGTATTATGTGTACATATATGGAATGTGCATAGGTGCGCATGTAAGATTGTGAGAAGAAGTGGTTGTGGTTAATAAAGTGGATGAAAGCGGGAATCCACAACATCATCTCAATCTCCGAATAGGCCAAGCAACAGCCATTTGATATAGAAACAGTTTCTCACCTTAATGGACATGGGCGCGGCGCCGGTACGGTAGGCGGCTTGTGAAACTTCGCTGCCCGTCTCTCCGTCGCCACCGCCAACAGCAGCCGCGGCAGCAGCAGCGGCGGCAGCATCCAAATCAAGTAAACTGCGCTCTTCGTCCTCCTCCTCCTCCTCGTCGTCGTCGTCGTCCTCTTCGGTCGGGGCGATCGATGAGCGTTCATCGTTTATTGTGTTGCGGTCGTCAACGGCGCGCAAACAGCGGCAGCACATTTGTCCTTGGCTAAAAAAAGACAAAAGAAGTCAAAGTAAATGCACCACGTTTTATAACTCAAGTGGTTGGTGTCCTGCGAAGGACACTCTGCTTACCGCACTTCATCCAATATGGACAGTTCATCGTGTACCGATTTCATTTCTTCATTGGTGCTATTTTGAGCGATGCGACCTTGTAGAGTTTGGTTTTCATGAACTGCAAACAAACGGAAAGCAAGAAGGAGGAATGAAAAAATTTAAACTTGTAAGAATCTGGTCCTTGCACAAGACAAGAACGAAAACTATGTGCTACTTACTTATGGCTACCAACTGCTCCTCCAGCTCTCCGCAGCGTTGTTGCTCTGACATGAAAGCCTTCCGGGTAGTTTCCAAATCGTTCACCAGATTGATGATGTCCTCAGTGTCCTCCCGATTTCCGACAGCACTCAGATTGAACGAGTTCTCCGGACCGTTTTCGCCGGAGCCACTGCTGATGCCCGTCGAGTTGGCCTTGGCCTCGCGTGTGGAGCCGGGCGAGAGGAAGGCAAAGCTACAATTCTCCGGCGCTGTGGTATCGGCATCGTAACCCTATTGCGTGCGTTCGGTGGAAGCGAAAAGTTGTGGTTGGTTAGTAGTAGCGACAAGCTGGACTGGACGCTAGTATAGTAGCGCTGATTGAATTTACGAGTACTTACTTCTGTCTCGCTTGTACCGTTTACTGGATTCGTACTTGTCGTATTTGGATTCGCTTTTTCGACGTGCCGAAGGCGCACTACATTGCCCTCGCGGGCAGCCTGACTCTTCTCCTGCAAAAGACGTTCGTTTTTACGTCGTTCGAGCGTTAGGGCATGACGTGACTCCTCCAACTGTTTGGCCAATTCATCGCAGCGTGCTTCTAGACCTTCAATATTGTGCGTAAGCCTAAACGAATTAAACAAATTCCAGTTATTTTTGAATCTTTTCTTGATTGGCCGCGAAGAAAATGAAGCGAAAAGAAACCCACGTTTTTATATGCTTCTTGTCGCTGGTATTCTCTACCATCAGACGATGGTTCGCTCGCTCCAAATCCTGAATACCAACTTCCAGCTGTTCGTAGACCTTAAGGCGGGAATCATTGACTTCACGCAGAGCAGTTGTATGTTTCTTCAAGTACTAAAAATGGTTATAAATGAAGACAGCAAATTAGTTAGAAGATAAGCAAGAAACTGAGAAGAAGAAGAAGACGAAGAAGACGAAGAAAGGCAGATAAAGATATCCTATATTTAATACCTATTATGTGTACTTATGTATATAACAAATAACATTTCTAAAAATGTCAATCGTCCAAAAGTTCAATTGATTGATGATGGCCAAAAATAGTCGCCTGGCTAACAAACTAAAAGTGACTCAATGAATTAAATAATTAAAAAAAAGACAAAAAAGATATGATATAAAAAAATATATATTTCTTAATATCGTATATGCAAGATCTTAGTTTAAACTAAATAAAATATATGTACGATTTATTAAATTAAATATTAATTATAATTATAAGATATACATAATATTAAATTATTAATAAATTAATAAATAATAGGTTTTTTATTATTAGTTTGTGGAATAAACCGAAAAGTATAAGCACTGTGTGGACCGTCATGTAATTATATACAATAAAAAAAACCTAATTATTATTCAACTGAAAAATTTTGCTTGGTTTTTATACTATTGTTTAACGGGTGCGCCATCTTTTATGTCAGTATATAAACATTGAATAACTTTAACATTTATCAACCTTAATTGACTTGAGTAAACATGTTTTGAAACGTCAATTCATTACAATTTTAACCATGCATCGCATGAAACCGACATAAAAGATGGCGCATCCTTTATTTAAATGTGTAGATATTACGAGTAATACATTCTTTCGAGGAATGGACTTCGTAACGTGTTCAGTAACTCATTCATTGCTGACTTTGAACTATCGCCTATTAAATATTGAACAAATCCAGTATCATTTTGTTATCAAGTTTTATTACAAAGCAAAGAAAACTGGGCAAGAGAAACGGGCACCTCTGTATGTCTGCCAGGACTGTTTTCCAACATACTGGAATTCAGTTGGAATTTAATTCGTCAGCTCTACTATATACGATACCTTTATTAATTTACTAATAAAGGCAGCACAGAAAAAACAATGTTCATGACTTGCATTCTGTTCATGAATGAATTCTCCCGAAATAGAAATAATTTATCTTTAAGTTTTCTATGAATTTACTCGTATCTCTCTTTCTCTCTCTCTCTCTCTCTCTCTATACGTTGTTTTAAAATTTAAAATATTTAGTTCAAAAGTTACACATGATTAATTTTAACGTTCGAGTTAAAGTGTCTCGCCGAAGATATTAAAGACTTTATCTTGTTGTAAAATTGGGTGACTTGGCCAGATGGGACTGGATTGCCAGATTGTCGGCGCTGGTTGGCAATGAAGCGTGTCTGCTATGTGCTAAAGCCGGCACAGTTCAGTTAGTTGCTTTTACAGCTCAAGCAAAAATTAAAAACGCCAGAGCAACAAGAAAAAAAATTAAAGAATGAACCAAAAAATAAATGGACTTTGACGTGTCGGTGAAGATACTTGTAGCTTTGTATAGCTACACACGACTACACGAAACACAATGTTACAGGATGTAAAAACGTATTTTGGAATGGAAAACAGATACAAAATATTTACTATTATTAAGTAGATTATTTAGTTTAGTTAGAAGAATATCTAATTCAATACGAGAAGAGAGAAGAAAATACTTCAAATATAAAAGATCTATTTATCAAATTTCTATTCCATTTAATTTTTATAAAAAAAATATATTGTTAATGTATCTATAAAAATAATAAAAGGATAGTTAGTGAATAATTTATAAAAATTTTTGAATTTATCTATTCACAAAATTTTAAAAATGCCCTTTTTTATGCTTAAGAAAAAAAAAAAAAGAAGTGAGAACTTATTTAGAAAAAATACTCGTAATTGAAAAATATTGCGAATAACCGACTTTAAATTGAAATAACAAAATACATGACTGGAATTTAGAATCAAATTAGAAAATTGCTGGAAATATTTTCAAAAAAAAATTTTTGGAAAATCCGTGTAAAATTGAAATCGCCGATACAGTTTATCCGTCGAATGATTGATAACTTAATAACCGTCGTTATCGTCCGGCCGTAGATGCTCTAATTATTTTAAAAAGGAAATCCTCACAATCCATTTTATGATAATAATGCAACAACTCCATTTGAAGCCAATTTATAAAAAGACTCTTAAAAGCTACACTTTTTATTGAACTTATTGTAAATCATTTTAGTCCCTAAAAAAATCAAACAACCCCTGAAATATTCTACGTGACTACGCCAATGTTGTTCAATGTTCTTTGAGAACAGAGGAATGCGGTTGGTTAAGTTATAAATGATTGCTTTAGGCGCAACAAACAAACAAACAGGTCAAAACCCGTTCCTACCACACGATTATGATTTAGCCAGAGTATTCTCGTAATATCTGTTTTGATGGTTGGATAGATGATGCTGGGCGATGAGGCGAAGCACAGAACCAACACCGCACACACACACACCAGCCACAGCCAACAATCAAGGTTGGTTGGTTGGTTGGTTGCTTGATCTCTAAGTGTCACCATTCAGCGGGCTTTCTAACATTATGTTTATACTCGTACATTATTTTTATTATGGTTTTTCTTTTTTCGTTTTCTACACCAATAAAAGCTTACCACAATTTCTTGTTCTTGCTCTTCAATGGTACTCTTGTGGTCCTTTAGTAAAATTTCCAATTCTTTGTTGCGCTCTAAGAGCGTCTTGCCAAGTTCGGCGGCCAATTGAAGATCTGCAAGAATAGAGAATATTTTATAAATAATTTAAATTAAAGAAATTTCTTAAAAAAAAGCAGTAATAACAAAATTTCGCAAACAATATTCTTACAGTAAGCCACAAATTGTTGACAATTTTTCAATTTTAACCTAATTTTATGTTGGTTATTTCGAAGTTTTATAAAGTTTTTAAAAACATACAGACTGATAAGGAATTTATAATTCAAGAAATTCAAAAGTTCATTTCTACCTTAAACCATCTTGTTAATAATTTTGAAACGAAAAGTTGACTTTATCACAAATTAATTTTTGCATTGTATTATACAATACAACTTTCACATAAAATAATTTATGGCAATATTTGTTTTTTTCAAGTCGGTATAATATAATTCATTCCAATAAATCGATTCAAAAAAAAAAAAAATTAAAACAGTAACAACGTTATAATTAACAACTGGTTATAGTTATTAACTCGCAATGATATTCATGCAATAAAGTTAATCAATAGCGTTTATTAAAACGAATTCAACTAAATTTATCGCGTGTGCTCAGTGCTCATGCCGTGCTCATGAGAAATATGAGAAGTACAATGAAGGTACATCTACTGGAAAAGTGTCTATAACGATGATGGCTAGCGATCGTTTTTCACTCCGTATCATGTCATAAAACTTAATACATAAAACTTAATTAAGCAGCAAAAAGCATAAAATAATAACTGTGATATTTTAATGATTTTCCAAAAACTGCATTCATTGTAACTGTAACTGAAGAGATCGTAGTTTTTTTTTTTTTTAGCGTTGCCTCTTCGTCTGTCTAACTAACACTGCCTGACCGACCGCTTGACCAAAAGTATCAATCATGGACATTATTGAAATTTAATGCTTTATGAATTTATTGAAAAACTATTTTAACATTATTGAAATATAGTCGTACATCTTAGTGCAAAGTATCATTGTCAATTTTTGATTGACCAACCTGTCAAATTATTTTGGTTTTTATGAAAAAATTTAACCAAATTCTGCGAGAATGAGAGAGAGAGAAGTTGACAAAAAATAAAAAATAAAAACAATTTGACAAATTGGTCATTTAAAAATTGACAATGTAACTTCGCCCTTAGAAGAAAGATCGAGACCTTCGAGAAATGTCACATTTCGCGCGCGTTTATTTTTGTATATTTTTTTAGGCTTAACTCAGTTTTACTTACGCTCATCAATTGTCGTAAACTGTTCAATTTCTTCATCTAGATTTTCAAAGCTCATAATCGACATTTTTTAATTAAATTATTTGATAAATAATTTTTAATAAATATGCTTAGTTATACACAAAAACTTATTTCTAATATTATTTTTTTTAATTATACGAATATTAAATTTTCGCACTCATTGAACGTTAAGTTAATGCCACGATAACTCGAAGAAAACTGTTTGTGAAGTCAGCACAAGGCTATAAAAGACCTGCACAAGATCCTCTCATTTTAAGTACGAGAGTATTTACAAGTAAAGATCCTTGTAAGAAGATTTTAGTATACCTGACAGGATCTACTACCAACCAACCCTCTTATACCCTCCCTCGGCTACCTGATATTTTTCCTAAACCAAAACCTTCATATAATACGTATTATTATTTGTTTTGATTTGGTGTTAAATATACAAATGCATAGGTACATATGACTGTTGAAAGAAGAATCCACCACGAATTGAGAGACTTATTGAGGGTGAACGTCTGTATGTATGTATGTCGATTGTCACAGCTATTTTATTTTCATCTTTCTGAGAATAAATATTGTATATTCAAATTTTTCAGGTGTCAATTCTTTGAAATTTTTATCAAATTATGGGGAAATTTTACTTTTAATGCACAAAAATAATGGAAAGATCTTGTTTGGAAAATGCTTCCATTGCTTTCAAATGAAGCGGTGACTTTTGGAAGAGCTGCTGAAAACATTGCCACATATGCTTCCGATAGTCACAGCTTGATTCGAACTCAAATGGAAGCACTGCATCAACGCAAAAATGTTGCTATGTTAGTTTCAAATCATTCAAAACGTCTTATGTAACCCTCTAGTGTGAATTTCAAACTTTAATTCCACGTTATTCCATCAACCAGGCTAGGAGGCAGCAAACAATTTATGATGCGATATATAATAATTTTAGAAAATGGTTGAACTCGATCATTCGAGCCAAACTCTCCTATGTCTTTCTGTTATTATAGAAACGCCTTTTATAAACATGTTTTATTGGTATATAAACGTATATGTATATATCGACATAGTATTATATACACAAAATTCGCATAATCCGCGTAAATCACTTTAGATTTATTTATTACTATTGTATGGGTATTATAGATTTATTTATTTCTGTTTTATTGAAATGATTTGAATGAATTTGAATAGAAATTAAATTTAAAATTCTCTTGCTTCAAAAGCATTAACGGAACGGTGATGATCATGAAAAAGAAAGACAATTTCCTATACACTTTCCTTGTGTAATGTCAAACTAGATATATATAATATCAATGATATACTACGATCTCCAAAAAATTATTGGCCAAAATTTGTGTATAAAAGCTAGTTGTGAAAACGCTAAAATGTTAGTTTGATTTCTCTTTAGTTGCCATCGAGATCGATATGAAAATAAATCATTGGCGCTTTCCAGTCGCTATCACAGTACTTTTAACGATGACGAGTGTTGTGATCACTAAGAGTGTTTTAGCTTATCCTTCAGCAAACTATCCCTTTGCCATCATGACTGGAAGCGAAGCTATTCCGCTGGATGACGCTGGTGAAGCTACCGCTAATGGTCCGATCAACGATCAACGTATTGTCTATGAATCTGGATCCTCGCACCAAGAGCGCCGCCGTATGCCACGCTTATATGAACAGAAGCTAGCTCTTAGACGTGCGTCCGAATCTCTTAGCGACGATGAAATCAACGAAATAATTAAAATGATCTCACAGCCAGGAGGAGAAGGCGAAAATATCACTGAAGATGAGGAAAACTTTCGTAGAGCGATATCAAGAGAGGCACGTAGTAGTTGCGTTGGAAGGCAGTCAATAGATTGCAGAACTCCACACTGCCACATGCCAACTACGACTTCGATATTTTACCTTTGGTGCCATTCGGCGGGAACGCTTTACAACATGCCGCATCCAGCAGCAGCAATGTGGAAAACATTTTTCCAGTTAAAGAACGTACAACGCACACGTTGAGAGCGACAACTAACTAACTAACGACGACGACGACGACGACACGTACCCATTACGTTTGTTGGGGAAGGATAAATTCAGCAAATGCGCCTACGCCAGATACGCAAAGGCACGCGAAAATTTAAAAATAAAAAGCGAACTTCTATTGAAATAAGTTCTAAAAACTCTTATTCAGATCCATTGTGCACAATCCAAGTGATGATATGACGTTAAGACGCTAAAATCAAATTAAATTATGTACATATAAAGCTAAATATGTATTAAAAACTTTTATTTCTACTATTAAATGTGGCCGTGTGTACCTTCTATAACCTTCTATATCATATTTAAGTAGCCTAATGATTACCGTTACTAATTCTGTGCCGAATCTGTTCATAATCTGTATGTATATATGTACTTTTATTTTCTTTAGTTAACTAAAAAGGAAAAACAAATACACCAACATGTCTCTCGGTGTGAATGCGACTGACTCTTAGCTCTATAAAGAAGGCCTGCCTACACACTCTCGAGATGCCCGCGCCAACATGAACCTGTTGCGTCTTATGGTCTAACTCTAACTCCATTAAAGTTAGAAGAATGAGGAATTTGCTGGCGATCAGAAATGTTTTCTTGTTGTTGTTGTTGTTGTGGTTGTTTTGGTGGCTTTTGTCTTTCTACGAGTTGTGCAATTCTACCACTATGGGACACTCGGTGTAGCAGTCAGTGTCCGCAGAAAGCGCAGTTAAGCAAAAACTTGGATGATGCAGTGCAAGTGGTCGTTTGCAAGTGGCTCCAAATGAGGAGGCGCTGAAGTGGACCTGTTCTGTTATTCTCAGGTGCGCGCACCTTTTGAGAAAATGAAAAAGAAAATAAGCACAAAAAAGAAGAAAGGCATTTTTTAATGCAACTTGCCAAAGAGGATAGGACGCCTTGCGACGACGATACGATGGGTCCAACCGTCAGCCGTGGAAGCTGGCGGAAGAACAAGTTTCATCGTTGGTCGTGCTCGTGGTTGTTGGAGTTGTGGCTGTGGCTGTGGCTGTGGCTGTGGCTGTGGCTAGTAGTACTCCACTCCACCTGCTGTGAAATACTTTTTTCCTTTTGGTGAAAATTTTACAATACTTTTTTAGTGGATGGAAAAAACGTTTTTTGTTTTGATTTTAGATATTTTTTAAGGAATGGTTACGATGAAAGTATGTCCAGCCAGCATCAGCATTTTTGACAGGCGTCGGACAGTCGGTCTCAGCCGGTCGGTACTCTCCAGCATAGAGCACAGTTATAAATTATTTTGTTTTTGTCGTTGGTTGTTGGTTGTGGCGGCTTTCGTTGTTTTTTTTTTTTTTTGGAAAAGCCACAAAGAATTTAGGAGTGGAGGAGATTAATTGAAAAAATAACCCAAAACCTAAGTCTTTGAGTTTATCTGGAAAGCGTAATGAATTTCAATTTGGCGTGTCTATTAAATTGCCGCTACGTGCTTCAAGCGACCCGAGAAGTACGTGTAAAAGTGGCCCGAGATCCGTTATGAGTTAAATTGGTTAAATGTGGAAGGAGTGGCGCGGTGCGGTGCGCCCAAGATGTGTCCATGCTGATGTCCATGCCCTCACACTCAGCTACAGCAGTACATACACGTACATACATACATTTGGAATGCAAAACTTTTTAATTCTTTCTCTTCATTTCACTCCGTTTCGATTATATGCAGAGTCAGTAGATTTTGTAGGTCATTCTTACTTAAAAATATTTAAAACCTCAACTGAATACAAATGATATCTTCCTTCCATAGTTTTAAAAATAGTATGATTTTTAATGATTTTTAATGATTTTAAATAGTATGATTTTTAACATTAGAAAGACACATTTTCTTCTAAAATCCTGCACCGATACTGGTAAAAAAAATATGTCTGAAAAGCTAAGAACCTCGGCTTTCTTAATACTGATATAATTATATTGCTTAATTATAAATTTTACAACAAAAAAAATTAATTAATGAAAAAAGTTGTATTAAAAATTTTTAATTGAAGTTTTCTTCAGAAGTACACGATTTTCTATAAAATGTTATTTTACATAAATTAATGACATTTTCATTAGCTTTGTAACGGTACTAATACGGTACTAATATCATTCGAGTTTCTGTTATAGTTAGGAGATATAGGCGAAAAAATTTTAATCTTTGAAGGGCTATAATTTCTAAAGCATAAGAGAGCGACAAAAAAATTTTGTTTTTGTTGGGATTAGCGCAAAAAAAAACAGTAACAACAAAAAATACAAAAAAAATTGCAGCTAGTTTCAAACGGTAAATCTGTTACAAAATTTTTATGAAGCTCAGCTGTTCAAAAGCCAGGCCACGGTTGTAAAAATTGTCGTTTCCTTTGGCTGTTACAACGTTTCAATCATTTTTCTCTGAGAGCGAAAAAACGGAGAACAAACAAGCACATTTGATTGGCAGTCCTTTGACCGTCGCGAGGTGAGGTTCACCCTTATTTTAAACAACTTTGATAAGCAACTTTATTAAACGAAAGCCAGTCATATTATCAATTCATGAGCTTAATTTGCCGATAAAATTACATAATTACGACTCTAGTATTTCTAGATAGTACTAGTATTAATTTTACAGATGTTATTTAAACAAAATAAAAATTTTGAAATTTGCAAACAATGAAAACTGTCTTAAATTAAGGACTAAGATTAACATGAAGTGGTCTTAACTAATAATATTAGTAACTATAGTTACAATTCTTTTGTGCTGTATTAATTTTTTTAATAAAGAAAAAAAATATACATACACACATACATATAATTAAATCATTGAATCTGTGCAATAAATTACAAAACTTAAAAGAAGGCAGCAATATCTGCCATCATCATCATTTATCATGAAACAACAACAATTTCGTAGCGTCATGTTTGTTTTTACACTCGTTCCATCCTATACAAATAACATCTCATAAAACAAATAACGATTTATTTATACTGATCTAAATCTTTCTGCACAAATAGAGAAGACCTTGAGAAGACCACTATGTAAAGAGAGAAAGGAAATATTTAGCAAAGCAGCATCATAAATATTTTATGATGCTTTTTTGAAGATGCGTTGAAAAACCTGAACAACTTTTCACTTTTATTCGTGATATAAATACTGCGATAGATACGCGCAGGCAAAATGTAACCGAGGTATGGGCTGAGAAATGGACTCGACTCGACTCTCGAGACTGAGCAAAAACCGCCTACAAATTTAAGTACTTTGACTTGTTTGTTTGTTTGTGTGTCGCTATTAGTTAGTAGCTATTTTTCTGGGAAAAATGAAAATGAAAAGACAAGCAGATTTAGAGCTGGAATTTTTTGCTGCTCTTCTTTTTCTTGTTCCTCTTCTTACTTGTTACTTGTTACTGTTGCTGCTGCTGCTGCTGCTGCTGGTGGTGGTGGTGCTGCTGCTGCTGCACACGCGTGAGACGCAGAAAATTTTAATTAGTAAAAAAACTAGCATCCAGTTAACATTTACTATATTAACACTACACGCTATTTTGGTAGGATCGCGTCAGAGTGAACACATAGTATACATATGTATGTACACACATATATGTTATACATATACGCGGACGTAAAATAATAGTAGTTAGTACACATACCTACTTATTATCGTATACGTATAAATGGATATGGTTATTTTAAGTAAAAACCGGATAAAAACTAGCTACATATTTTTTTATACAATTGCGTAAAGTTTGTATATATTTAATACGTGTATGCACGCGTATTGATTTATACAAGTATTGTATATTAATTATTATTATTATTATTTAAATTTGACTCTTATTATCACATATGAGTCAAATTTTACTCTTATTATCACATGTGAGTTGTATGTACTGTATTAAAAGCTATAACCTTAAAGTCATAAAAATCTTTTTGCAATTTTTTTTTAAGAAAGTTTCTTACTAAAAAACAAAATTAAGTTGATCCACCCACAATAAAACACAGAGGAATAATGAATACGAAGCTCATCTTGGCCTAAGTGGTCATGTATGGCATACTCGTAGCTACCGTAGCTACGTATCTTTGGTTAGTTGTTGTCCTCTCAGATCTTCATTAGTGTAATTTACAATTAATGGAAAAATGTGAAAGCATTCATTTGTCTGCGAATACATAAAATTGTATACCACTAATTATTTTACTTACAATAATACGATATAAAAATATAACGACTTGGGCTTAATTTTGGATAAAAGAAATTTTTAATAATAAAATAAGATCGTCAAAAATTTTTGTTGTTAGTGCAGATTAATAAAAATAAAAATAAACAAACAGATAAAACAGATATAAAACAATAAGAATTAAAAATATAAACAAATAAAATAAATAAGAAAGCAGTAAATAAAAAAGAAGAAAGCAAATAATTTTAATTTTATTTTATTTCATTTTATTTTTTTTTATTTTAAATATTTAATTTTTTTTCTTCTTTTATTTTAAAAATTTAATTTAATTTTATTTTTCTTTTCTTTTTATTTGATTTAATTTTTATTTTAAATATGTACTTAATTTTTCGTTTTATTTTATTTTTCTTCTATTTTCTATTTTATAAATTACACTAAAATACAATAAAATCAGCGAAAATAAAATAAATTACATATTTTAAAATAAAAATTAACTAAAAGATAAAATTTAAATAAAATAAACAAAAAATTATAGTAATATAATAAGAAAACAAATAAAAATGTAACCTTTTTCAACAACTTTTTTATAATATTTTATTTCATTATTAACCGCTGATACCGAGATATGCTGAAATAAAAGTTTCATAATTTATCAAAAATATCCTTTTATTATTATTCTTATTATCTACATAATTGTTGTTATGTAGACCTAATTATATAGTCCAAATAGGCTGAATAATGCGAAAGGATTGAAATAACCAGCATGAGGAAACCTTTCGTGATGATAATGATCCCAGCGCCTAATTAAGTTTGGAGATTAACCTTGTCTGTATAATCGCAAAAAAAGTCTGATCATAAGCAAAAATATACGAGTATGTAGATAGATAGTTTTAAGTTTTCACCTTTGAACGCAATTACCTTGGTGGCGGCAAAAAGTAGAGACCAGTTTTGTTATAACACCAATTTAAATTGCTTGTAGAGAAAAATTAATAACATTTAATTTTCCTCTTTATTAAGATTCTGTTTATACTTTGCACGCGAATATTGAGTACAACGAAAGAATATGCAATGTATTGTATACTCGTATACGAGTATGTACAGGGTGCGCCATCTTTTATGTCGGTAAAAAAATTCGACGCCAAACGACAAATAGTGTTGTCAGAGACGGTGCTTCTTGGCTACGATATTTTCGACGATATGTACGACTATTTTCAATAAACAGCGGCACTATTTCGGCTTGTTGTGCACACCTGTCGATGTCATAGTTATTGTACTGAATTAAATTGTACTGAATTGACGTTTTAAAAAAATGTTTTTTTAAGTTAATCAGTTCCATAAATGTTAAAGCTATTCAATGTTTACATACCGACCTGGAAGATGGCGCAACCGTTATATACTCGTATGTGTATTGTATATTTTTTGGTATAACCTTTGTGCCTAACGCAAATGCAGGATGTACTATAATGCACAAAAAGGCAGGAGAAGGTACGAGTACACATATGGAAATGGCAATTATATTCGGATAAGTCAGTGTTTGTAAATCTATAGTGTTTTAATAATGATAGCGAAGTATCATAAATTTCTCTTTTTGGTGCAGTTTTTGTTAGAATGCAAGAAAGAGTTTGAGGCAAAAAATGTTTATGTTGGAAAAACCTTGTGCTTGGCACAAGGCACAAATTATGTACCCCAACATCATGAGGCATGAGCCAAATGATATGCAAATATCATCACTAAACTCCAACTCGCTTTGCCTTTAATTCCATGATTCACCAATTATTCGTAATAATTATTAATTTTTTCCCCATAATCGTATTTAATAATTATTCATTGTTGAGTTTTTGATGTTGTCATCGGTTGTTGATGTTGTTTTTGATGTTGTCGTTGTTGTTGCTACTAAACCTAAGCGTCGCGTTCAAAAGCGACTCAGCGAAATTCATATTCGTACATATTACAAGTCATTAATGTGGCTAACGCAAAGTCAAGCAGGATAGGGCAGGAACAAATATTTCTAACCATAAAAATAGCTGTAATTAGTATAATGCACCACCTATGGCTTTTCTTTGTTCAGTTTTCTGGATGGTACGTTGTACGTACAGGTACATATATACGTAGAAAAAACATTGAATGGAAATAATTCATTCATTCATTCATTCATTCATTTTTTTATGCAAAAGAGTAACTTTCATTTGTTTGAAAATTAAAAGAAAAAAAAATTATTGAATACCTTTAAAGAGTTATATTTTTCTTAACAAGTTTTGTGGTCGCTTTGGATTGATTCCAAAGCCATCTACGATACAAATCACATACAAATATGCGATGCTGTACAAATAAGGCGATAAAATGCTATGAGGGCCCTAGTCCCAGTTTCAGGCCAGTCTCGATGGCGAGAGAGTTGTTTGCATGCGTTGTCGATTGAATAGTTAGTTCAACCGTAGTTGGTCGCTGCATGCAAAGCTCTTGTTTTGTCTTCATTAATGAATTATTAATGGGGAACAGCTTGAACAGTTTGGAGGTATAGGAGGTAGGAGGTGTCGCTCTTTAGTTTTAACAATACGTACATATATACTTATGTATACTGCATAAGACTATCATAAAAATTTGGATTGCTCCCAAAGAGCTTCTGGAATGTCATCGAATTTGTGAAATGAACATTTTCATTTGAGAAAGCTTTACAAGAAATTCTTCTCAAACATAGAAATTTAGTATGATGGAAAACAAATAAATTCACCTTTAGAAAGAGAATTTATGAATTCACCTTTAAAAAGAGAATTTCTGAATTTTAATATTAGTTAAAATTTTAATAAGTTTAATATTTGCAAAAATAGCACAAATAATTCTACTGTGAGCCTTTATGCCTTTTCAACTTTTTATGGACTTTTTTATAGAATTTTAGCAGTCCAAATTCTATTCTGAGTCCAGAAGATCATAAAATGTTCCCTAAATTCCAAACAAACAAGTATTTTATCTTGCAAGTTTATACGTATGTACTATGTAGATACAATTCATATTTTGCAATCAAAATCAGCTCAATTGTAAGGACAGCTCAACATGTCAGACCTCAAGGCAACTACTGTCTCAGTATCATTATTGTTGGTCATGATCATGAGTTAAAATTAGTCGGGGCAGCTCGTATGGAAACCGCATATTATTTCTGATCTCGTATATAAACGTTAAATGTGTTATGACCGCAATGAATTTTTAGTTTTGTGGTAATTTCGGTGAGAGCTGTTCTATGATATCTACTAGAGCTATTTATTCACAGCTTTGACGTCACATTTTTAATACTGACCAGATAATTTGTTCTTCAAAGATAATAATATTTTTTGATTACTCATAACAAATCTATCTTTAATATCTATACTTATACTTTTATACATTTTCAATATAAAAATATACATATATATATTTATTATACACAAACACACAAAAGTAATTTTTTTGTCTTTATATAATACAAAGATGTAGGTGCAAACGCTTGTATATAAATGCACCAAAAATATACGCCTTCTCAATTCTACAATACATTTAATCACAATTATAAATACATAAATACATTTTTCTAATCTGTTTAAAGAGTTTCAAAACTAAATATATTTAGTTAGCTCGATTACAAAACAACCTGTCATCGACTTATAAGTCAATAAATGGCTTTAAATTAAATCAATTAAAAACAATTTTAAATATCAGAACCTACATATGAACGTACATATATTTATATTTGATGATACGGTTAATAAATTTATTTTAAATAAAATAGTATCATGGATGTTTTCACTGCTTTCTTCGTATCCGGTAGCTTATAAGTACACATTTTGTGGAACATTTTAAGACGTATAAGTATGGATACAACTTAAAGTATATCGATACAAACTTGAAATGTATATTAAAAAGGGTTAATTATATCGTTATCGTTATATCGTAAATTATTTCGTTATAGGTTAACCTCGAATATATATTTTAGAGATTTTTTCCGAATATTTCTAGTATCTAAAAATATGCAGGCATTTTAAGTCTATGTATATCTTAAAGTCTATTGTAAAATAAATCCATAAAGTGAGTGATTAACAGCCGTTTTGGCTGATTAACTGGTGAGCTTAGTTAAGAACAAGCTATCATTAACAAGCAAATAGTTAAGAATTAATTCGCACGTTAAGATTTTGTATTCTGGCAAAAAATTGAGAGCTGATTTTTAACTATTTTGTTAATCAACGATTTAATCAAAATGGCGAGAAATGTCATTTAGATTTTTCACCATTGGATTTTTCACCAATTTATACTCGTTGTTAGTTCTAAATGTATTGTATTTTGAGAATACCAAAATTAACTAAACTTAACAACGTCATTAACAAGAACTCCTTAACAAATCGTTGTTAAGTTCACAACCAGAATAGGGCCGTAAGTCTTAGTCAATAATAACTTAATATTTATTGTTTGATCAAAATTTGAAATATCATAAATAATCCGTCGTAGTAAAATGAATAAATTTCATAAATCCTTCATGCAATATCATCATCATTAAATAGTGCTTCAACACTTTCGAGACAATGAAACAATAAAATTATTCAATTCGCACGTAGAATGATTTCATAAATATTAAGTATGCGGTACTAAATATTGTATAATTTTTGTCGACTGCAGCAGGCAGCACTGCTTGGGAAAACTTGAGCGTGAGATTATTTCTCAAGATTTAGACAAATCTTGAAATCTTGAGACGGTAAAAACATTGATTTTTCAATTGATAGCGAAGTTGGCTGAAGGCTGGTGGGAAGATGTGGCGACAGGAAGTGGAGCTGGTCAACGACCAGACAACATGTGCTGCCGCCACCAAATGGCGGAAAGAGTGGCGGCAAGAGAAAGGATGAATTCCAATTAATCATACAAGTATCTTATTAAATAATGGGCACTTAGTGTGTGTGTTTGTGTGGTCTTGTTTTCAATCGAAGCAAATTTTTATTTATAGTTTAAAAACGTCACCATAGTTATGAGAACGAACGTATTCAAATCAGTCTTCTTGGCTTCAGAAAATAGTTAACTTCAACAAACCTTGAGGCCCCTGCAGGCATTCCAACTCAATGGTATAGTCCCAATTGTCCAAACTGTTGAAAGCGGATAAAGAAGATAGTCCGCCCGCGTGATTGTCAACTAGTACTTCATGGTTTCCTGCTGCCACAATTACTGAAGAAGATGATGCAGCACCGTTGCCAATTCGCCAAGGACAGTTGCGTGCGGCGCTGTCCACGGCGTCACACTGCCGGCTACTGCAACGGCTGAAGCTGCTGTTGCTGTTTGTAAGCAGTTCTTCGGTCAGCCGCTGAGCAGGTGTCTGCGGCACTGACGTTCTACAATTGCTGCTGCTGCTGTTATCCAAACTATTTCGTGGCAAAATATGACCATTCGTATTCATTGGTGTTGCCGTCGCAACACGCGTACCGTGCGTCCCATCTACTAAACTGCCGTTGACAGCTATAGAGCTCTTGGCCAAATACGCAAGCGAACTGAACGGTTTGCTCGGCTTTGTGCACTTCGACTTTAAATCTGTCATATTGTTACAGAAACCGGCGGCCGCGAACAAACACCGAATCAGCGTACAGAATTCGCACTAACTCTAAGAACTGTTTAACCTTTTATTGTTTTTTTCACTGCTACTGGTTTTTTAGTGAGTTTCTTTGTTTTATTTTTCTTATTCCGTTAGCGCGACCAACTTCGTGCGCACTAACATTCACTGGCGATTACTGTGCGTTGTAGCTCACAACTCGTTTAGCTCACAATTCTGACGCGTTCATCTAGTGGCGGGCTATCGATTCGCGCACCGGGCAGCCGAGTGGTTGCGCCTGCATCGGGCAGAGCAATGAATGTAAGTTGTTGATTAAACATAACCTGCACTTCCGCAGCTATGCTGCCGCAAAAAGAAATGGCGCCTTTTCATTTGCCAAGAATTTATTAATGTCAATGCACCACTCACTGGCTTTGCCTTGAAGGAAAACCTGCAGAGGCACGGCTGAGGCAAAACCTGGATTGAAGGTGAACGACGGCAACACAGGAACGTTTTAAATTTTAAATTCTTAGGCGACTCAGCTTTGCCAATCCCTTCAATGCTAACCTACGTCAACAGCAAGATAGCCAGCCGTCAAGAATATCCGTCGGCACACGTGCAAAGTCGTTGGGAAAGTGCTAGCCGTTGTTGCAGTTAAATTCAAAAGTGTGGGCCAGTTCGCCGTTCTTTTGCGTAAGCCAAATACGTAAACTTGTTTCACTTAAAGTTGGTTAAAACTGGTTAAAACAGAATAGAAAATTGGAAAACAATAACACAATCCCGAAAGAAGTGACGCGTATAAGTCTTAGCCACAAGTGCCAGCCAACAGCGACGCCGACGACGACAACGACAACGACGACGACGTAGTCACGAGCACGTTCAAACATCGACTGGCGTCTAGAGCTTGGTGTGCTCTCGATGAGACCCCACAAAACCGCAAACCTGACTTGTCTGGCGGGAGTGAATCGGCTGCCACGTTCATCGATTGACGACGGACGGCGGACGACTCGCTTGGAATGTGGTCATGGAAATACATACTTTCGTATAAGACAAGTGAATAATTTAGGTTAAGATCGAAAGAGTTGAGGTTGGAGTGAGAGCAAAGTTCTGCAGAACTACATGGATAAGGTTCAACGAAGAAATCAAATAAATTATATCCTGTGGTGCCACCGGTTCACCACTGCCTCCGCCACCATCACCGTCACCACCACCACGTCTCGTATTTTTATCTCATTCTTTATTTTTCGCTCTGCTGGAATAAAAAAGGCATAATTGGAAGTAGCGAAATGCAAACGTTAACGTGTTTCCAGAAATACTACAAGTATTATGTTCATTTTTGAGCAAACATTGATGTTAATAAATGTTAATCATTGATGGTACGTATGTATGTACATCTTTCAAGCAAACTGTAATTAAATCCAGAATCTATGGAGGAAGATATCCACATTCGTAAATTTTAAAAGCTCAAGAATAGCCTGAACAATAGCTTTTATCCAAACGGTAAGGAATAATTGAATTTCTCTTCTAAACCTAATAGAATACGAGAATACGAAATTCAATAAAATCTCCTGGCAGTTTTTTCTATTGCTTCTTGAATCCATGCAAAACTTTTCATTCAAAATTTCTACTTTTACGTAAATTATTTTTTTAAAAATTTGTTTACGTAAATAAACATAATTCAATCACTTTATGACCATTATCTTGACCTTTTCATCGAGCAAAGCAAATTTTAGCTCAGGGCCATGGAATTTGATATTTTCAAAGAGATTTAATTTTTTTTAACTTCATTTTGAGGCATAGAAATACAAATAATCGTCGCCTAAACAAAAATATTAAAATCATTAAACTACATACTAGCTATCAAAAATAACTCTACTCTGATTATCTGATAGACATATGTACATATGTACATGATTACATACATATATAAATATCTATACAATAAAATAACATATGTATATGTATTAGTTTATTCGTTTGGTTTTTTGTTTGTTTAAATTCGCCGATCTTAAGAAGCCAGCCATGAACCGTTTTGAATGCCGTTTTCGGCATTAACTGATTGAGATTTTTACTCAAAAGTCAGTTTTAATCATTTCAAATCGTTAATAATTTACGAATATAATTTTTTAGACATAAATATTATTTATTTGCTGATGCAGATATCGAAGGCCGCCCGTCCTGTCCTTCTAGTACGTATCAAATAAACGCAAAAACAAGAATCATAAAATGCAAAATCGTTATTCGAGATTTTTTTTTTAAAACATGTTGAACATAATTTTATTTCTAAAACTCATAAATCAGGTTGATTAAAACCATTACTAAAGAGTTTTTTTCTATTTTACTCTTAATTCTAAAGCAATTTTATGATCGTATAAAAAAATCGAACTCTACATAGTAATAAAAAAGATTCCGTACAAATGCATGGAGTGAACACAAATAAACCAAGAGATTGTACTTAAATACTAAAATGTAATACTTGTCAAGTGTAAAGAAAATAAGAAAAATCAAGGTACAAGGCAACCAAGGTAGGCTTTAATGCTTTAATGATTTGCATTATTACTTACGTACATATATTGTATGTACATCGCACATCGCGTTATAACGGTATTATAGTTTCACATTTCATGTTAATGCTGCTACACTTATTACAGTAAAATCATTTCTCTATTTTAATATGTATGTATGTATGTGATAAATGGATCTCTGGACATTGGTTACCTATTCCACCTACGATCCTTTATATGTACATATATTACATACTTTAATATGTTTTAGAGTATTGTATCCAGTTTGGAGTTAAAGAGCGGCGGTTCTTACTCTCAGGCCAATCAATCTCACTGTCCAAAGTTACATTGCAATATATCGTATATTGCAATAATAAACGTACAAACATCTGTATGTATGTCTCTTTCTTTCTGTAATCATTCATTCCACCTGAGGAATGTGTGTATAAGTATGTGTAAATATTTGTCTGCTTACCGGATATTAGAAGCAAATTTGATTTTTTTATCATTTGTTGTTTTATGCTTTGTTGTTTTATGCTTTCTTGATACAATACGAAATAAAAGTTGTATTACATAAGTACGAGTATATTAACTGCGAGGTTGATTTTCTCCAATATTGACATCAATCGCTGTCCACAGAAATGTAAAAATTTATGTACGACCAAAACATTTTTGGACTGTCTGCTAGCAGAGACAACCTCTGCTGCTAGTTGCTTCTTCTCAGCGAGTTAATGAGCATAATGTTTGTTATTGTTTTTCACAAAGCCACTGAGAAGACGTTCATATTTAATAAATCTTTTATTCTTAATTAAGTTTTCCTTCAACTAGTACACACAGAAAAATATATACATACGTTCATATACATATAGTTCAGGAAGAGTATAAGAAAATTGAAGCGTAAATTTTTGCAGAATTTTTTTTCAATTATCATTAATTCTAAATAATTCTACCAAATTTTTACCCAACAAAATTTCAAAGTTTGAGAATTTTCAATTTCCTTATAATCATAATAATCATCATCACCGTCGTCATCACATTGTATATGTACGTAAGTGCAAAAAAATAATTATAATAAAATGAAGTGTTATTGAGCTATAGCTCGGGTCGAGTGTATTAATACGCTTATTCACAAGCTCACCGAGTCACGCGTCGTCATCGTTGTCTCTGAAAAGTCACTTTTTGGCAGAATTCGTATTCACAAACTCACTTTTTCTAAAAGTGACATGTGTTATTTTACGCTTACTTCAGTTGCAATATGCCAAAGAGGTTTGTGTACTACATAAAATTTTCAGTGCTAGTAGTACGTACTCGTAAATTGCAGTGGCATTCACAAGTATGACAGTAGACGTCCGTTTTAACGTCCATTTTAAGACGACGTCCATTTCAACGTCCTGTCAACGTCCATTTTAAGACGACAGCAATTTAGGTGTCGTCTCGTGCTAAAAAGACGGCGTAGCAAAAGACGACAAACGGAGTCAGGTGAGCTAGTGAATCGGGGCCTAAGTGAATTTGATTAGTACAACCAAACCAGCTTCAATACTCACCATCTAACATATATTTAGAAAGATCTTCGTCACCTTTATGGGCTTCTTCGCTGAACACTTCCATCTTGATAAAGAAAAGGATAACTGGACTAACAAACACTCAGAACTTTTTATTCACTTTAATGTATGTTTTTATGCATACAAATATATTTGTATATTTATTTAAATAATTCGTTTAAAATATGCACATATTGCGTGAGTGTGTGCGTGCAGACTGTGTTTTTCTCAAACTATGTCAAAACTTCAGTGCAAATGATACGTAATTAGTTAGTGCCGGCGCCTCGTCAATCACAACTTTACACTTTAATCTGCGAATTTAGTTTGAATAAATTTAAAATTTCAGCTGTATTGCAGAAAGTACTCATGCGAGTACTATTGTGCGTCTTTTTAATACAACTTGGATAATAATTTGCTACAAGAGAGTGTATTCCTTTAAATATGATTTATTTATTATTTCTTTATTTAGTGTCAAAACCATTAACAAACATTTAACTCATATTTCTCATTACGTTTCTTTGACACTTGTTATCGATACTGAAGTCGTCATACTTTTAAAATAATACGATATTAGTAGCGACTAACAGTTTTTGATACGAGTACGTCATTCAATCAATTTAATGGTAAAACAAATATTGTATGTATGTATGGTAATACGAGTAAGTATGTATGCTTGTGCTTTTATATGTATGCATGTATTCATTCGTATGTACGATTCACAATTAGGTACGTAAGTAACTGTTTAATGCCGGCTGTAGAAGAGTTTAAAGGTTGACCTCATCGAATATAGCTCTAGCAGCTACAGCAAATTTTTAAAACTTGTAAGTACGTACATATGTATATACAAAAAATAAAAAAATACAAAATAAAAATAAAATAAATAAAAATTAAAAATACTGTCACAAGTAGCAAAAATCATCAAAAGGTAGTATGTACAATGAAATTGAATTGTGACAAAACTACTAAGTATAAACTGAAAATAAAAAAAAAAAAACTTACTCGTGCGTATTCTTATGAGTCAAATTTATTCGATAAATACATAATTCTGTGGTCACAAGCAATAATCGCCTAAGTCTAACTTTGCTATTTGGAGAAAATAAGCTTTTACAGTGTCTTAAACGTGATTTCTGAAATAAAAGCGAAAATGTTTTTTTTAAAATAACTTTTGTTTTAAAAACAGTATAAACGTTTAGGTTTTACCTAAAGGTGAAGTGCAAAAGGAGAAAGGTAGCATAACTTAATTCTATCTTGAGTCGAGTTGTGCGATTATTGTTTGTGACCACAGAATTATATGTATGTATGTATGTTCTATGGTCTTATTGCCTGCCAACAGTTTTTTGTTTTGATAATTTCTTTTTACACTTCTTTTTCTTGAGATAATTTTCACTTTGTTCTTTTTAGTTGTTTTATTCAATGTTAATTATCAGGAATAGATAATGAAATCTATTGCGATAGAAAAGCAAAGGCATTTCTCCCGGCAATGAAATTGTTTGTTGGTTTGTTTGCTTATTCTTCACCATTATCGACCACATGACTCGCATATTCTCGTCTACATACGAGTATATATAACTTCATGATCAAAGGTATTGGCGTATAAAAAAACATTCAGTAACTAATTTAAAACGAATGGGTACCAAAAGAACTCGAAAATCTCTTATTAATTTAGATTCAGTTTCTTAGAGATCCAGGTTGTGTGTTTATCAGACGCCGCCGTCTACTACGATCATTACTTATCTCACAACTGCTAAATATCGTCCTTATACGATAACCTCAAACACAGAAATCACATTCCACAATAACCGATATAGTGCGTTCTCTCGATTTATTAACCGAATTCGAATTGATGCCGTCATGTTAGTGCAATTTTCACCCGCTTATTGCTCTGTTTTCGAATGAAAAAAAATTTCAGGTGCTTTCCGTAGTCTGTTTACCGTACTTTAGTATGGAACGAAGTAATCGCGAAACTGACAGCAACCATTAAAGATATGAACTTCGAACACCGACGCGTCGTCGCATCGGTCAGCAAATTATCGTTAAACGTTAACATTTGTAGCGTCTTACGTCTCGCGTCTCACGTCTCACGTCTCACGTCACGCGTCTTCGTCTCATATTTATCGAATACTGATGCAGGCGTTGGTCGTTCGTTTAACTTCGTGCTAGCGTCATGGTAAAGACGCATTCATTCAAATCGTCTCGCATATTGAATAACTTGGCCACGCTAAAATGCTGAAATCGGATAACTTGAACAAAGCTAAGAAGTAGGTACTCGTAGATGTTTTGTTAGACCGGATTTATTGCGACGTTTTTAACTGTATTACTGTCAGCCAATCTGCCACTTTCTTGCCGCTCATCAACAACACAAACAACACTACAGTTACGTAGACCGAAGGGAAAACGTGACAACTGATAACGTAGCAAAAAAAAAATAGAAAATCAACAAAACCATCGAATGGATTCTTCCACATAAAGCTTCTTGTTTCAGTTACAGCAGGGCGTCATCCGGATGACAAGCTAGCGACAGAGGTCGACCTACCGACCGACAGACGGACAGACGGACAAACAAGCCAAACGTGTTAATTTATGGTATCTCACATTTGGCTTCCTGTAAAGCTGTCATGCGTTTTAACTGCATTCGATTACATTGTTATGAAAAGGGCTTACAACAGAAATTAGTAGATATCGTTTCAGAAAGAAGACAAACGGTAGAAGATACGGTAGAATATATGTACATACATACATACGAGTATGTACATAATTACACTTTCCTACTTTCTCCCATCGCTTCTCCATTCGCTATTTTTGGACTTATTGATTATACTCAAATGAAGTTAATTTTTCGAAAGTTATGCTATTTAATCTAACGGATAGTGCACCCTTATGTTGCAGTATTACGTACATACATACATACATACGTTTAGGTAATATGGTATTACGAGGTATACGTAAGTGTTCACCTTACGAAAAAAACTGCCAATATAAAAAGATTAATAAGTAATGGATGCGCAGTCAAAATGAAGTTGGCTTTTATTTGTTTTTTTTTTTTGCAAACTTGCTGTGCCAAATGGCGTGGTTATACACCCACGTATGTTTGTATATATACACACATACATATATGCATATATATAATGAAAATATATCGATTTACATACATTAAATTAATCTGACAAATACACGAGAGTTTGATAAATTAAAAAACAAAATCCGAGTGCTTTCAAATTCATGACACGAAGGGGAAAATTTGAACAATGCGTCAGGAGCGTTTCTTTCTTTCTCTTGTTCTTTTTTATTATCAATCAAGCATAATATTGTATTAACACAACCGCATACGCAAAGAACAAACACACACACACAGAAATCCTGGCGAGTGTGAAATTGTTTGATGAATTTTTTTGTTCTTTAACTTTAAAGAAAATCGGCATTTCCGATGGCGTTTCTGGCTTCATCAACGGCCTTGATTTTATTGATTTCGACGAGAGGTTGCTGCAACGAGGATGCTGCTGACGTTATTACGAGTATATTTTATATACTATGTATACTGTTTCATTCTGAAGGCCTAAATATTGTACTTAAATAGATTTTTTTTCAGAAGGAGTAAATTATTTTCCAACCGATTTGCACTTTATAGCGTTGTATATCGTACTTTTAAAATGTTTTTTGCTTTTTATGAAGAATGTTTATAATTTTATATGATTGCAAACTAAATATTGCAAAAAAAAATTGACACTTCACCGGGACTGGCAAGAGTTGCACTCACTGTAAAGCTGTAAACGTTGCAAGACATCGATTCGATTCGAGTTACTTTGTTCGGCGATGAACTTAAAGGGATGTTACGAAATAAAACAACCCTTAAAAAGGGAGGGTTGTACATATAGTGTATCACCGGCGCATGCCCAAAGAGAGGCACGCTTAAAGCGAAATATTGCTTTAAGTTATGTATTATTGCAGGTTGTCAGGAAAAGAAGAAATGGTATATGTGCGTGCGTGTGTGTGTGTGTGTGTTCTTATCCATCCAAGAGCTAAAAACTCATTTATTGACTGCGTCCACCTCACCGCCGTCCACTGCTTATTTATATGCAATTTTTATATATTCTGAAGAATTTATTATACTGAAGAAAAAAAAATGCAGCCTTCAAGTCATATTATTGTATATAAATTTTAAAGTCTATAATACAATAAAACTATGCAACAACAAAAAACTAGCTACAACAAAGGCTGTTTTACGCCGGTGAAATGCATTCGTTATTCTTCTTAACCTCACTAATTATACTGTTCATTACCGGTGGATAATCAAGAAAGAAATAAAGTTACGTTATGTGCTTCATGTACAAACATTACACATTATACGTACATACATACATGTGTATGTATGTACATACACCAGAACACTGGTGTACACTGGTGTTCACTGTACATACACATGTATGTATGTACTCGTATATTAGAAAAATTCATTCGATCAATTCAAAGGATTTCATTTAATCTTTGTATTACGAGTATTTATTCCCAGTAATTTTTGTGCCATTTTTTAACCTACAAATTCATCATTCTATCATTTTGGATGACTACAAAATTCTAAAATTAAACTTTTTTATTAACTTTAACACTACGTATGTACATATGTACATATATACACGGTGCGTAAGGTTTGTACATATATTCCACATAACTTTGTGCACACATTTTGTTAAACAAGCATTAATTTTTTGTCAGGATTGTGTGTTTGAATGTGTGTATGTGCAGTCGCAAACACCTTTTGCGACATCAGACAACAAACAAACACCGGTTCACTGCACTTTTTGCAGCCATCGGTGAAAGGAACGCAGCGCCGCATTTGGTGGCAACGTTTAGGAGCATTAAAAAGCATCTTTTCCACAACCGAAAACTTGTGCGGGACGCGGCGATACTCTCGATACCCACAGCAGACCAAACCGATAGCGATATGCGAGGGTACAAAGCGGGAATGAGAACTAGTTTCGGAAGCTCTTCCAAACAAAACAAAAGAAACTTTAACAAATCCATGAATGGATGGGATGAATGAATGAATTAATGAGAGTGCTCGTTCGTCCAATCAAGATGAATAGCAAAATAAATTCGATTCGATTTCGCATGTCTGGGCATGATTTTTATTGAGATGGCCGGTGGCGATCTGTCGCAATCAGTTATAAATAAAATAAATAACGATTGTCTTCTTTGTTTGCTTGTATATTATTTCGAGTCCTTCTGCGTCGTCGCATACATGCATAACCTTATGAATATCTTTACCATTTGTGCAATACTAAAAAATTGGGTTCACTTGCTGCAGAGCTGCTAGCGGCAATCAATGTATGCACTTATGTACATACATATGTACATACATCCACACATAAATCTGATGGACGAAAGTGATAGCAGCCAGCCGCTGCTGTACTTTCAACACTTTCAACCAAATCGTCGGCGTGGTAATTCGTAAAAGCGAATGTCAAGTGAAAATCCAAACAAGAAGATTCCCATTCACCACCAAAGCACAGAAAACCACACAGAAAATAGCAACAACAACAACAGCTCCGTTTATACACTTAACGAGCACCGTTCCTCATGCTTCCATCTTCTTTAGTTTAAACCATTATTGCCGATTTCTGTGGTCTGGTCTGTTGATTCACGGTGCTCGGCCATAAATTGTTGTTGGTAACACAAATAAGAAAAGCGTTAATACGTCATTCCGCGCAAAGTTGGAAAGAATTATTTCTAAAACATCGTCATCTTCCTTCCTTCCTTCCTTCCTTCCTTCCTTCCTTCCTTCCTTCCTTCTTTCTGCTCCACCCTGCTTATCGCTTACGGCTTCATCTTCGTTAATTTGGCAGAGAAGGCAACAACAGTTTAACATTTAAATAAGATTAAAAAGTGATGTAGCCATAAAACAAAATGTGGTGGGTGGGTATTTTGTGAACTCGGTAAATCGCGGCGCCAGACGCCAACGACAATCGCTTTATCAATAAATAAAAAAATTTTCCAATCGTCCCGCCGGCCGGCTTTTCCAAATGGTCAGCAATACTCGTAACTAAAATCCTGATTGTTCGGAAGTTTGATTGAATTATAAATTCAAATTATAAAAACAAGAATACATAATGCCGAAATCAAAGGCAGAAATATTGAAAAAGTATTCCCACGGATGGTTTGGCCCATGAGACATGACTTCGAGCTTGAGGATTCATTATAATTATCAAATATACATACGTACATATGTAAATACCACATCGAATATATTCGTATGTAAACGAATACAAGCAGCTTATTTATACGATTTATTCAAATAAGCATATTTTTTTTAAAATTTGTAAACAATTTGTAAAAATTTAAAACTGCCGAAAGGCAAGCTTTTTACATTTAAATCAAGAAGCGTCGAAAAAAATTCAAACTTAATATCAAGTAATAGTACCTACGTACATACATACATATGTATGTATATTACGTATATCACGAAGTCATTATGTTTGAAATGTTTTAACGAGATTCGAAAAATACAATCTACGAGTATAGTAAATTATAGTAAAGCCTTAGGTAATAACTAAAATGGATGTTGGATAGCACAGTTTGGATTGGATAATTGAGGCTTAGCAGTCTTTCTGAATTAATTGATTTATTCGAAATCAATTAACGCTGCCGTTGTTATGAGATGAACTTTTTGTTTATTTAATTATAAACAAAATTTCATTTATAAAACAAAGGAAGAAGTTTCATAATATGTACTAAAATAGGTAATTTGTCTACATGTACAATATAACTTCGAAAAGGTAGTTAGTATAAATATTGATTAAGTAATAATTTATGCATTTAACCTTAAATAATTATATGTTAATAATTTTTGGTATTTATTTTCTCATTTCTATTTAGCAAGTTTTAGTAAAATATAACTTTAGTGAGTCGCCTGAAAATCGACTAAATAATTTATGGTCAACTTTAATTGTTAACGAGATATATGATAATGACTTGGACTTGGACTATTTGGACAATCGCCTGCTCAAAAGCCGTTTTAAAACGATATAATATAATTATAAGTTACAAGATAATTTTCAGCATTCAGCACGAAACTTGAATTCTGTTTTTCCACACTTTTCAGACCAAAGAAGATTGAAATCAAACCTCTTTACCATTTCTATTTCCAAATGATAAATAATTTGATCTTTCATACTTTCCCCAGCAGCTTTCTTTAACCGCCGAAATCTTCTGAGACTGTTTGCTATTGCCACTTTTACTTTCATGATCACACTTCATGGCTCACTTCCATAACTTATCTACGATGCGAATATTTGTACTTGAAGGAGAGCAGCAAAATGTTTCAAAAACGGCCGCACGGTTTCTTGCTATTTGTTTTGGACTTTATCGTCTTGACCAACCAACAACAGGTGGCTCTGATTGCAATACTCAAACAAATTCGAGTGTTGTCAACCAAGTGAGTGGACAACAGTGAAATGGATTAGATTGAAAGACCGTGATGCGGCCGGCCAAGGTATTGGACTCCTCTGGTCTGACACGAAATAGTTCAAAAGGCGTTGGACTTTCATCTTGATCTGTTCGGTTACTTTCTCCTCAATTAACAAACTATGGCGAACTATGGGCAAAGGTAAGAAAATTCGGATGATTTGATTGCTTTCAAGTTTCCACGAAACTCCCTTACTCTCTCTCTCTCTCTCTCTCTCTCTCTCTCTCTGTCTCGCTCTCCCCCTCCCTCCCTCCGTCTCTCTTTATTTCCCAAAACGCTGATGAAATTAATTTTGATTGAAATTTGCTTTATTCATTCGAAGACGTTGTAGTTTTGAAGACAGTTTTTCAAGGAGAATTAATTTTTGGAATCAACAATAAAAAGTTTAATTTTCACGATCACGTAAGCAGAATTTCATAGCAGGATAAAAGATTTACCAGTATAGAACTGATTGCGATTTTTTTACAGGTTGTATAAAGAAGAGAAAATAATAGAATTACAAAAGAGCAAGTATGAAATAAAAAAGACTTTGTGGAAAACTGCAGATTTTTCCTTTTGATTTCCTTCCATTTAGGGTCGTTCAGGCTCTAAAAAGGAACACTTCGAGGAACACTAGTGGCATAACAATTGTGTTAATGATAAAAACAAAGAATAATCATAAATTAAAGCAATTCTAACCTGATTTTGTCCATTCATTTTCATTCTTGTTTTGAAGTAATATATTCCAGTCAAATGATAATTCATTGTGCGATGACATAATATAAAAGAGGCTCCGTTTTAAAAACAATGTGGATCCTTGTCAGGTATACTTTATTAAAGTCAAAAACACCATTGATGAAGAACGCCGCCTTTTTATAAATTTATTAATTTATTAATCGTATTTTACATTGTAGAGATTTGAGTTTACATTCATACATATATGTACATATACGAGTAGAAATAAGTACGCGTTAAATTAACTTCCAAAGAAAACTTAGTTATCTGAAGTTTAAGAATAGCTCCTTAAGATTTAACTTCCAAACAAAGTGAATTAACTCCCAAAAGAAATTAAATAATCCCCAATGAATTAACTTCTAAGAAAAATGAAATAAAACCCAACGGCGTTTTTTCTACTGACCCCCGTATTCCAAGATTTGTTGTTGTCACAACAAAAAGACTATTTTTGTTTTGGTTTTGCATATAAAAAGACGATTTTTGGAACGATATCGTCTCTTGGAATACGGGGGTGAGGTTTTTCTCCTGTCGCCGCAGCGACAGGCCATCATGCTCGAAAACACAGGAACAATTCAAACACAGGAACTCAGCAGGCTGAACGCCGCTTCGAATTGACTCAGAAACAAACGTTAAATAACTTCCAACGAAAACTCAAAAGCATTTGGATCTAAATTCTTATACATAACTCCCAAGGTTGTATGGAAAAAAGTTTAGGACTTATTTCATTTTGTACGAGTATGTTAGGAGTTAATTCATAGCGCCAGGAATGAGAGGTTTATTTTTAATAAGCTTAATTGTCATTAAATTGACAGTGATAATGAGATTAATTATCATTAAATTTTTGGTGATAGTATTGGTTGTAGCTGGTAGCTGCTATTTGGCAGTTGGTAGTTGTATGTTGTTGTAGTGAGGAACAGCTATGGCAATGAAAATAGTAATGACAGTGATAGCACTGGTGCTAGTAATAATAATAAGCCAGAATATGGTTATTGTTGTTGTATATCAATGTATATGTAGATAGTTGCAGAGGCAAACTTCTTCTATCACAATTCATATAGTAAACACAATCCACATTTTTGCCATATATCTGTCTATCAACATTATACGAGTATTTAATTATGTGCATTTTTATGCATATGAACATATGCATATACATATTTATACATAAATATACATTAATTTTGTGTACTATATATTTATTATGCCACTATATGCACATATGTATGTATACCACCATTGACACTAAACCGTTGCATTATTTTAAATCAAAAACAAACAAACAACCGAACCGCATTGTTTTTTTACTGCACTAAGGTACACAATTCTAAATAACGGCACTGATTGACTTAAAATCAGGAATTGAATTATTTTTTTTAAATAGCCACTTATTTCATATTAAGATAAGATTTATTGTTTTGATTATATCAAGTTAACAATGTAAGAATTTTTAATTAACTCATCATGTAAAAATAATTCACTTTTATGCATAGTTTTTTTTTTAACTCTAACCTAATAAAACCAATACGAAAGGACACAAAACCAAAACTGAGTCATTATCATATGTTTCATTCCCTTTATGTTCCTTTACAGTATTTATACCAATTTTCAATAAAAAATTCGCCATAATAAATAAGGTCGTTCGAACTTAACTCTTTCGGTCCTCAGAATTTTAGTCAGCCTTAATGTAAAATTTGCTTACAACTAACGATAGAAAACTGAAATTATTATATTTTTACGGTATTTGTCGATTTTTATGTTCAGTTAAAATAAATGCCCACTTCAATGCATTATATTATATTTTTAATACATTTTATTAAATGAATACAATATATTCGCTATGTAGAAATTAATTTTTATATGTTTCTTGATATTCGTTAAGTTTTCCGACAGGGTTTAATTACGCTGAGTTTTAACACGAATTCTATTACTTTTTTCGCACTACGCCTTCGTCGATACCGGCATAAGTTATAAACACATAAAAAATTTTGTCGACGATTTTGGTCGGTGTGAATTGTCAAAAATCTGCTGTCGATGAAGCGCTGGCAGAGAGTTTGAGCTTTCGTTGTATTTGTATTGCCTTACTTTTCCAATAAGTCTCACCTCAATAACTATCCCAAAAATCTTTAGTAAATTAACATCAATATGATTAAATTTAAAAAATATTCACACAAGAAACTTTAATTCCAATTTTATAATTCAAATAAATTAATTCAAATGTCAAATCGAATGTAAACAAACAAAATTTACAACAAAAGCAACTATAACAACAAAAAAGAGAATATTTTTCATTTTTGTAGCACGCGTACGCGCTGCCAGCACAGATATTTTATTTTTTCTTATTTTGACAAATCGCACCAAGCAAAGTCATCGACGACTTTCTATTAGCTTATACCAATTTTTCAGTGCCTTTTTTTGCAGAACGAAATCAGCACATCGCCAAAACCGGTTTGTCTCCAAATTAACCTTGACAAAAGATGATTTATATCTTCATTGTAAAAGTAATTTCTACTTTAATCGCAATATTCTGAGTTATTTTCTATGAGACTTCTTTATGCGGGCCCCTATTTCAGGATAATTGTTATATATATGATTTTATGCGGTCTCAGTTAACGGCACAAAAACAGATTTCAGTGTATTTTAAAGAATCTTTTGCTATATACATATATAAAGATCCACTTACAAATTTGTACTGCTTTGACCGACACTAATTAGAGTTAAAATTAGTATGTTTTAGTTCAGTTCATTCATGCATGCGTAACGCCTGTTTTAGGTTTTAAATCACATATTTAAATTCTTTGTTACTCCATACATACATATACCACTTTCCGAAATGAAGTTCGAGAGTACCGCTTTTCTGTCAAATCATCGGCACTCCACGGTTGTAAATTTGTGGTAAATAAAAAACAGAGGTATTCTGAGAGTCACTAACTATCACAATCGTCTCGAAAATCATCTTTTTGTATTGCAAACAACAACAAAGAGACGATTTTTGTTGTTGTTTGCAATACAAATAGATACGATGTCAATAGTTAGTGACTCTCAGAATACTTTGTAAAGTGACAACAAATTCAAGTTGTGCCAATGGTGAATTTGGTGAGATTTCATGACATTTTCTTAACGCGAAAGGAGTTTACTTTTGTGCCATAGATAAATGAAAGTTCTTTAAAGGAGGTGCGGAGCAACGAATATTTTGTGACGAATGACGGGATCTTACAGTGCTTTAATTTAATCTGGAATACATTGAAAATTATTTCGTTCAGGTTATCGTATCTTTAGTTCTGTCATTTTCTTGTCTCTGTGAAGAAATATATTTTCATAAAGCAACGTAGGAAAAGTTCAAAGTGCAGAATTGTTAATGGTGTCGGTGGATTGTCATAACCGGAATTTGCTCCTTGAATAGTTCAGTGTGTCTGGAAGATGTATTTTGCAATGTCGGAGGAACAACAACAAAAAGAAATTCCTCCTCCTACTGGCGTAGAGGAGGGCTCCTCCTCCTTATTGATGTATATTCTTAATGAGATCATTTACAGTCCCATGAATTTGGGACTTGTTCTGATTATTGGATTTCTCGTGTATAAAATAATTCGCGATCGCTTCGATGGGCCCAGTATAGGTTCACAAAAACCGGAGGAGCCACCACTTCCAAAGTTACGACGTGATTTTACAGTTAAAGAGCTGCGGGAGTTCGACGGTACTCAACCAGATGGAAGAATCTTAATGGCCGTTAATGGGACGGTATATGATGTTACAAAAGGAAAACGATTTTATGGTCCAGGTCGGTAGAGATCGAGTGATGTTTGTTGAGAAGTCTTCTTTTTTCTAATTTAACCTACAAACACCATTAAAAGCGCTATTCAAGCAATGTTTTTATATACTTGTAGTATGGTAGTATGAATATTAGGACATATTTTGTATATATATATTATACATATATTTATACATAAGTCTATTTTAAGTGACGAAGTTAAGCTTAAAATATATATAGTATGAATCGGAGGAATATATTTACGTACGTGGTACATACTATGTATCGTACATCGGCATATATACATATGTACGACCAGCTGACTAGTTTCCAGGCGTTTGACGTTTTTGCTTTTATTAATATAGATTTATTATAAATTTTCTATAGAATATGTATTACGTACTTCAAATTTAAAATTCAAATTAATTTCAGCAACATCTTTGTGATATTCCTGTGAATATGGTGTCATCATATTCAACACATGCTGACACGATTAGATGTTTTCGTGAACAGTTTATTTATATTTAAGACTTTATTTACGGCCACCTTGAAAAATGTAAAATATATTTTCTCTTTTATACTTTTATAACTAAAGGTGGGCCTTATGCTTCTTTTGCCGGGCGCGATGCGTCCAGAAACTTAGCAACTTTTAGTGTGGTTGCTAACGACAAAGATGAATATGACGACCTGAGCGATTTGAGTGCCATGGAAATGGACTCTGTTCGCGAATGGGAACTGCAAGTTAAAGGTAAAATTGTATAGCTTTAATAGAAAAATGTTCATATAAAACTTGATAATAATATTGTACCTCTTTTTCCCACTACCACAACACTAACTATCACAAACACAAACACTTTTTTCTGTCTAAAGAAAAATATGAACTTGTTGGCAAACTACTCCGTAAGGGCGAACAACCAACAAATTACGAGGATGAAGAGGAAGACCTCATAACTGATATTAAGCCCAGTGACATTCAAGAGGTAGACAAAGCAGATTCCGCCTATACTGAAGGCGTAAGAAAGCGTGCGCCTACACCCACCAATGAAAATGAAATCAAATAATCGTAAAGATTAGGAAAACTGGGGCAATTTATATTAATAGGAGGTACCTTTTACTACAGCGAAATATTGCTTTTCTGGTATACCTACATATAGATTTTATATTGCCACGTATCCTTAGTTATAATGGTATCAAATTATATTCAAGGTATAATTTTTATTGTAAATCATCTCAAATGTGTGTATTTAAAAGCTCTGCGGTTTCAAAATTGTATGGGTTAAATGTGTGTGCAGTTGTAAACAGTAACAGGATATATATATGTGTTATTTAATAGATGCTAGATGCAAAAATATATCTCTTAATGTACATGTTTGTGAGAGCATGGATATTGATACTTAAATATACATACTTTATACAACATAAACAAATGATAATACTAGCCTTTTCTTTACCACTTATACACAAATATAAAAATTAATATTCCCAACCAAAAAAAGTAGAATTTTTCAGTGGATTTTAAACACCGAAACGAATGTATGTACATATGTCAGTCTCTCTCTCAAACTTTCAGCATTTGAAACCAAATTTTCAAACATAATTCTCATCGTTCCGCCCTGAAAACAAAAAATTATTTTAAGTATTTTGAGACGTTATTGAAATTTAGCTGCTAATATTACTCTTTTTTAAAAATTTTATCGGAATTGGTGAGTGGTTCTACGAGTAATGCCTGCTTTTAATTTCTTCAATTTTTTTGCCTAATAATAAAAGTAAGAGGATTTTTATTTGGCTTTTTTATAGCACTAAGTAATTAATATTTCATGATAGTTTATATTTAATGGTTGCATTCAGAACGGCCAAACCGTGTTGGCTTTTTGTTGGATTTTTGTCTGAGGGGGTAGAAAGGTCAGAAGAGCTGACAAAGCAGTCGCCATTTTTTCTAGCCAAAAATTTGTATGCTGGATCTGCTCAGAACTTTCTTCTCTGTCACTCATTTTCAGTGTTTTGTTTACTTCTCGTGTGGCGGCAACGTGGAATTTGGCAATGAAGTGTTGTTGTTGTTTAAATGTTGTTGTTTATCAGCAAAGACTCAGCAAACGCATTCAGAGCACATGATTTACGCTGACAAGAACCAGCCAACACAGCTTGACCGTTCTGAATGCAACCAATATTTTAATTTGTCATTCGTCTCACGGAATTTATTTCTTAGAAACAACTCTCTCCCTCTCTCTCTTTTTCTCTGCGCATCCTTTTAATAATAATTCGATTTTTTATATTATTTCCTTATTTCTTTTAAATATTTTCGTGACCTTATCTTCCCAGTGGTAAAAATGGTCATGATATCATCGATAATATCCTCATGATTTCGTGTGCCGTATCGACTCGATTTGGCATCCATTTTTCGCATTACATTTACACATAGAGTGCCTAGGGACCCGGAGTACTTCGGGTCAGAGATAACCAAATAGGTTATAATTAAGAAATAAACTATTAAAAACTAAAATGGATATTAAATAGACTAAATATTGGCATAAATAAATAATTACAAATTGATGTCTTCGAATTCATTACTTATATGAAAAATTAACTAAGTTGTTATCTCAATACAAACGATTTGACTTAAAAATCTGAATTGTCATTGGGGTCTCAAAGCAGAACCCTCTCCGTCCCGATCACTCTTCATCAGGGTCTGATGTTACCCCTCTCAATCCCGAACACACTTCATCAGGGGTCTGATGTTAACCCCTCTCCCGTGAACGTGCCATCGACAACAGGGGTGGTGACTATGATTTTCCTATACGAAAAACCTCGTTCCCTTTCCTTGACACTCTTCATAAGGGGTCTGATGTTTGATTTTCTAAGAAGCATTTTTAGGTTTTTCACAAACACTACTTTATGCCAGAGTTGCATTTCTTAGCATTTTTCAGCAGTTTCCTATCTCGTTATCTCTGCTTCGGGTTCTTGCTTACGGTGTAAGCGAGTAACGAATGAGGCCTATACGCAATCATTTCGCTACCTGCCTACAAAATCTACACCATTGCTTCGATTTCACCTTACGCCGTAAGGGAGGTCCGTAAGTAGTAGTTATTTTTCTCGCTTACAACTACCTTCGTTGCGAAGTACTTTGAAGTTCATCAACAAAATCAGTACGCAATCATCAACGATTTTCAAAGGCCTTCGCTACATTTACCACTGGGTTATTATTATCGCGGCCTCTAGGGGGAGCGCCCCAGAGGTTGAGTAACGCTGATATATATTTTTCTAAAATTCAAATATTGATACTGTTTTCTATTATCAAAAATATATATTTGCCTGTCATTCGTTTTTTTTAAAAGACTACTTCTGTTTCATTATACTGATATATATGTATATATAGATAAAGATAAATAGAATAACGTCACTGGTACATGTACGTGCGTTAGATCCATGGCTAGCTCAAAATACATATTTCAGAGATAATGAGAGGCGACACTCTTTGAACCAGCTGATAAAAACGGATTTGACGCCAATTTTTTATGTTCTGTAAACTCACGTACACAATACCTGAAATTTTTCCACATTGTGGTTTTTGTAATGTCAATTTTCTTTGCCAGGAGATAGTAGTGGGTTAAAAGAGGAAGAATTCCCCCCATGATGATGTAGCCAATAGATACAGATGACACCAGTTTCAAGGTAATGTTTTTCTAAATTACTTCTTAGTGGTTAAAAAATAGGAAATGTTTTTAAAAAGTCTATAATCGGAGATAAGTTAGAAAATACCAAACAAGTTTTATGACATTTTTAATATAGGTCCCTCTAAGAGCAATTACTCCGTGTGTCCATACGTAAAAACACCACCAAATTCTGACCGTCAACTAATATGGGCTGTCAATTTTGACATCGGGTTAAAAGCTTTGTGTAAATCGACGAATTATATAAACAGTTTTAGGTTTTCGATTAATTTATAAATTGCGACTACTCCGTCAAAACAAAAGATACAGTTTTATCAACTAATTTAGGCTTTGCGCAACCTTCTAAGTTTGAGAGGAAAAATGTTGCGTTCTATCACAACTCTTGCCAACAGGTCACCCTCACTGGTTGGCCAATTGGGTAAGAGTGTATTATGTATGGACGGTTCTTTTGGAGCAGCTGTAAACAACTACATTAGTCGCCAGCAACAAACTCTACAAGAAGTAGACTCGAACAAAACAGTTGCCAAAAAGGGCTACAGCCCCTTCGGAACAAAACAGCCCAACCTGGTGGAATGGACGGTAGCGCGTCTTGATGATTTGTTGAACTGGGGTCGTAAGGGCTCCATTTGGCCGCTTACTTTTGGATTAGCTTGCTGTGCCGTCGAAATGATGCACATCGCCGCACCAAGATATGATATGGATCGGTTTGGTGTTGTCTTCCGAGCGTCGCCTCGACAAGCAGATTGCATCATTGTGGCCGGAACACTCACCAATAAAATGGCCCCTGCTCTACGCAAGGTTTACGATCAAATGCCTGAGCCACGTTGGGTTATATCAATGGGTAGTTGTGCTAATGGAGGTGGATACTACCATTACTCGTACTCGGTGGTACGCGGTTGCGACCGTATTATACCTGTCGATATCTACGTGCCGGGCTGTCCACCTACAGCGGAAGCATTACTCTATGGAGTTCTACAGCTGCAGAAAAAGGTCAAACGCATGAATACCTTGCAAATGTGGTATAGAAAGTAGATGGTAGATGGTACTATATCAAGTCATTAAAGTGATGTAATTAGATATAAATATCGAAAGACGACTAAGAATGAAGTATACAGTAACTAAGCGCTAACTAAATAAAATAATTGAAACGATACGTTGTAGATTAATTTCAGAATCAGCTTAATTTATTTAAATCTCAGATCAGCTACGATTGCCAAATGATCCGAAGGGAACACTACCGAGGGAATCGCTGTATGAACTTTAAGCTCCCCTTCCAATGGTAAAGGTATTACCTATAAAAAATTGTATAATATTATGGACTTGATAGAATAATTCCATTCAATTTACCTGCTGCACTTCGAGGTTGTCGGAATCATAGAATATATAGTCCAAGCAAGCAGCAAAAGCTTGCGTATAATTGGTAAACGGCGGAGTCCCACAAGCCGATTTCATATTAAATGGTTGGGTAAGAGAAACGTCTTTTACAGCTTCTTCCTCTTCTGAAATTCAGAAAATTAATGTATAAAATTGATGATACTCGTATTATCGAATACAATTAATTAAGTTTACTGAAATTAAGTAAGTTCATTCTTTTTTTCCCACTTACTGCTGTGCCAGTCGACGAAATCAATCCCCACAAACTTCTCTGTCATTAGCTTATAGATGCCACATTCGGGAACGCTGTTGAAATCACCGCAGAAGACTAATGCAATCTCCTCTTCCGGCAGCATCTGAAATTCATTCTTCACACTACGCATAAAGTGTTCAACATAGCTCATAGCAAAACCAATCTGTAGGAGGCGTATGTGGTCCGCATCTGGGTGAAAATACAAATGTGTATTAACCACCATCACATAACGCTCATGTTCTGTGCACTTCAAGAGGCTTAACTTATAAAATTTAGAAATTGAAATTTCAACAGTTTTTGAGCAGCAAAGAAATCAAAAAAAATATACCTGCAAAGTAGTTCCACGCTCTCCAACACGTTCTGCTAACTTTCCATTAGCACAAACCTTCTGCCAGACATTTGCGAATTCGGGCAGATTTCGTATTTGCTCGCCTATGTTGACACCACAAGTTTTGATTAGGCTGAATCGATTGCTCCGATAGAAGGTGGCTATTCCTTCGCCACTGCTTCCTTTCTGTTCAATTAAACCCGAGTAATTTAGTTCTGTTGCACTTCCGAGCACTGTTATCAAATCGCTTTCGAATATTTTCATATCCACTTCTTGTAGGCAGATTACATCCGCGTTGTAGCCTTCTAGTTCTTTCAGAAAGAGTTGCTTACGATAATCTATTGTCAAAGCGTAGGGCGGACAATAGGGAAAGAGTTCGGTGCGCGAATAATCGCTGTCCGCATACAAATCGGCCAGCAGGTTATAGGACACCACGCGAAATGAATTGCCATTCAAACGTTCACGTGTGAAGTTGTGACGTACCTCGAAAGGACAAAGGCCGGGGCCAGCTTGTATCTCATTTTTAGCAATGGTTTCTACCGCAGGACCGGTATCTCCAGATGAATTGCCAGGAATCAGAACTAACTTTAAATGGAATCCAACATCTTCATTTCGCGTGCTGTAGAAAAACCCATCACCGCATTTTGTCCAGGTGGCCCCTCTTTCCCAATCACCGGATTTGGGCTGAAATATATGCATAACAATGTATTAAAACAAGTCGTCATAAGTAAATCCTTACTTTTACTGAAATATTTTACCCTTTTGGCTCGGTACCACTGCGCTTTGCTAAACGCGCGTTCTCCGAACTGCATTTCGAGTTTCTTAGGATACACTTTAAAGCCAGACAAAATAGTGGACGGTAACACCAGGTGCGTCACCCATGGCTTATTGAGCGCAATTTCAAAAGTACGATCAAGAATTTTAAGTTGTAAATTTTGCAAATGATTGTTGTCAGACAACAATTCAGAGAAGGTGATACCTGTAATGACTTCATCGCTGCCTTCACGTACAATCTGAACACTTATCTGAGGGTAAAAAAGAGGAAATAATAACAACCGCGATTCATTACAACAATGAGATTACCTCTTCGTCTCGCACTGTGTCAGTCTGGGAGACTGAAATAGGCTTTCCTTTTAGTTTATTCTTTTTCAATTTTTTATTACACTCCTTCTCAATATTATTTCGTATCCTAGTCAAAGCTTCGCTGACCTTTTCATTCATTCTGCGACAGAAGTTGAAATCGCGGTCCAGATTTAAAGTGGAATTTGTATATCGGAAACTTATATGTAGCTCTTGACTTTTGGCGGCATTTCTAAAATATACCTTTTCCATCTCGTACTTGGTTCGATAAGTACGTGCCAAATTACGTCGAATAGTTCTCTCCACAATCGTAGTGGATTTAGTTGCTCTAATTAGTAGCTTAACCAACTGGCCTTGCAAAAACATAACATCTACCTAACTATAACTGACCGATCAGCTGGCAGCATGAAAAAATGTTGCCTTTTTTCAAATCTAATGCAGGCATACACACATGCATAAATACTTGCCAAGATACAACTTGTATTTGCTGTCAGATCGAGCCGGTTCACCCGAGGGCATAAAGGTGTATATTCACTTTGTTGTTCCGTTTGTAACGCATTAAATATGAGGTGGGGGTAGGTATAGAAACCTGATCCGCATTACCTTCTGAGTCGATTCAGCCAGGCAGGAGCATCAAGGAGCCAGATACAAATTTAAAAATTTTCTGGGACCCGCATGTAAGAAACTTATGATTTTACAAACAATTAAAGATGAACTCAAACTATCTCCTTTATTTTTCACAAAAAATTAAAATATTAAACAATTAAAGGTATAAAACACCCATTAATAGAAATACACCTAGTTCTGTTGTTACGCGAACTTTTTTGACGCGAATTTGATTTAACGCGATATTTTTAAAAAATTTCATTCCTATTTACACGATTGAATTTGATTTAACGCGGTCTAAGAAATTTCAATTTAAAAAATTTTTACTGAGAAAAACACATTTTTTTAGCATACATATGTATGTAGTTCAAAAAGTCAAATGCATGATGCTACAGAACAATAGAGATAAAAGATTTCAGTAGAAATGTCGAACCGATCCCCTACTTTTGTGTGGGTAACGTTTCTTTCTCACGTGAATTTGTTGGGACCGTATCTATCGCGTAAAAACAGAATTGGGTGTACTATAAAAAAAAGCCTCACAAAATATCTGGAATACGGTTATTTAATAAAACAACGCAGTAATTTGGGTATCATGGTAAGTTAACACGCCAGGTGTATTCGTACAATAAAACTGCGGGACACTGTAAAAATGTTTAAACTCAAAATGTAAAAACTATGTAGTACCACAGGTTGATGTTTGGAGGGGGTGAAGGTGGAAGGAGGAAGTGTGACCCGAGCCGCGTGTTGCTCATGCCTGATTTAGCCCTATCCGTCTGTCTGTCTGCTACGAAAATCACGATGTCAATGGAACGAATAGCGATATTCTCATAAAATACGGGCGTGAATATTCTTTCTCATCATAGACGGTTTTAGCTTGAAAATGGGAAAATCTGTTTTTAGGATTCGATTCGACAACTACGGGTTAAGGGTATGTAAGCTACCAGGTCATGGCAAGCCAAAGTCAACGCTCCTTATTGTTTTAATTCCTTTTTGTAACTGATTATATGTACATATATATTATATGTATCGTATATTACGGTTCCTTTTTATACCCTACACCCGAAGGGTTAAGGGTATATTCACTTTGTTCTTCCGTTTGTAACGCATTAAAGGAGGCGTGGCAGGTATAGAAAAGTATATATATTCTGGCTCAGAATCACCTCCTGATTCGATTTAGCCATGTCCGTCCGTCTGTCTGTCTGTCTGTCTGTCTGTCTGTCTGTCCGTCCGTCTGTGGAAATCACGATTACAGGAGAACGAATAGAGGTATCGTCATGAAATTTGGCACGAATATTCTTTGTTATCCTACGCTGTTTGGTATTGAAAATGGGGAAAATCGGACCAGAGCCACGCCTACTTTTTATAGAAAATATGCACTCATCCATGCTTTTAGTTCAAATTCTTGGCTTGTAGACCAAATTTTCAGCTAAAATTTTATTTCCGAGTCCACCACCTTAGACTAAAATATATTCTAAAAAATGGGCGTGACACGCCCACCTATATACTATACCATATAATGAGGTGTTTGGTAGGAAAAGCGGGGTTGTAGATGAGTTAATAGATCATAGATAGATTGCTCCCTATAAATTAAAGTGTCACCCGCCCACTTTTTATCACTTCGACAGATGCGGGTGTAGGGTATATGAGCTTCGGCCAGGCCGAAGATAACGCTCTTACTTGTTTTTACTATTTTATGCCCCGGACATTCGGTTTACCTGATACTATATATTCGAAAATTAAGGGGGTTATTCCTGAACGCCCGGGCCTTTAACTCCCATGAATTCTTCTCGATTTTGCTTTGTTATTTTCGATTGTTGTTGTTGTTTACCAGCAAACACCAGCAAAATGGACAAAGCATAATTGAGAAGAATTCATGGGAGTTAAAGGCCCGGGCGTTCAGGAATAACCCCCTAAGAATTTGTTCAAATTCCTTTGATATATATGTACATACATATGTACATATACGAGTACATCTAGTATAATATCATCTTTCCGATATTCCGAACATAAAAAATCGATATTGTAATTAATTAATTTGGTTAAATAGTTCACAACTTTGTATTATATAAATACAATAAATATAATAACTGAAATAATTGTTAAATTCAATTTGATATCAGCAAGTAGAGAAAATAGCGATAATTATGGTGGAACATGTCTTCATGGAGAAAAATGTTTTCGCGGATGGTTGGTCTTAATACATAAAGACGCACAAAAATCCATTATAAAAACACGAAAATAGGAAAAGCGTGATAGAGTACCATTTTCCACAGTGAATACTGTTAAATATGTATACCAAAAGGAATGAAAAATGTATGTAAGCAGAGGATGGTTTTGCTATTTTAAACAAATAAATTTCTAACTTATTCCTATAATAAAAGTATGTACACTTTATTTTAGATTTTCCGTTTTATTGTTGTACAACATCCTTTTCAACTTTTTAAAACACACCAGGTTTTTTACAATTCATGGAAACATTCTTCAAAAACACAAGTCATAATCTGAATTCTAATCCGTCTGATAGTTAACAATTTCATAACTCTTGTACTACACACTATTCTTACGCGTACGCTCTCGTATTCGTGATTTTATTTAGCTTACAATACAATACTCGGAGCCCAAAAGTATCGTAGTTAAAGTTACAAAAAGGTGTGTTTCGAGTAGGACTATTGTTGTTAAGCGATTATTAATAGTAGTATAATTGTAAAAAAAGAAAGTCCAAAATAACCTTGTTCAGGACTTTTCACATGGACAAGCCTTTCCTTTCCACTGACTGAGAGAGTCATTTCAGTATGTCATCTCACTATTAAGATTGTTTAGTTTTTCTATTTTTTAATGAGAGATGCTTAAAATTTAACATGTCAATTAAAACAGTTTAGAATGAGTTTAGCTTTGAGTCGTAAATATGTGCACATCAATGAAAAGTTGCATTAGATACATAATTATGGCTTCATCCATCGATCCATGCACGTTTCTTGTCGCCTTAAAGGAACGCATATTACAAAATTTAAAACTACTTTTAGTCGTTGGCATTGTGTCTGATGAGAGTGAGTAAGAGCGAGCGCAATTGTTGTTATGTGCGATCTTACGATATCATAATGCTCACGCTCATGTGCGCCTGGTAAGCTTGGTTTCTACGTTTTTACTATACACAGTTGGCCGTAAAGAAAAAAATTCAAAACTCAAAACGGGCGTGAAGAAAACACATATGAAACCACCGATTTTGTATCACGTCGTATTATAACCCATATCTTTCCTCACTGATAATTTGATCTGATTATTTTGCGGTCGGGTCAGAGGATAAACAATATACGATATAATTGAATTGAAAACTTCTACGGTGATGTAAAGTCGCTCATACACGACACAGATGTCGGTACTGATCGGCCTGTGCAGACATCTGTGACGTGTAGGGTAGTGTTTGCGCAGATGTCGAAGCAAATATCAAAATTAATTTCATAGTTTGCAGTCTGTGTAGACCGATCTCTGCGTGTAGGGCTATGTTAAGTTAAAAGAGGTAACCTAATAGAGTAAATTAACAGAGGGATTACGGCATTTTAGTGGTAAAATTAAAAGAAGTATTTTCGGATACCAATCGAGGAACCGAGGTGTACTCATCGCCGGTACTCAGGTGTACTCACTCAACCGACTGAAATTATTTTTGTGTCTGTGCAGATGTCTGCGCGTCTGTGGTCGTCGGGCGGACAGCCGGTCTGCACAGACATCTGTGCCGCGTATTGGCTGCTTAAGTTTATTCGGGTGAGTGATATTCATAAATGTGTGGTGGATGTGTGGTCCATATACGTACAAATATGTATGTTTAGATTTTTTGTTTTGTTTTGCATATACGCAAGTGTTTATTATACATACTGTCAAGTGTAGAGCGAGAGAGAGAAAGAGAGATAGAGAGAGTATTGCCCTCGGTTACAATATTTATTACGATATTAACAAAAATAAAGCCTAAAGTAAAACAACACCAAATACTCATAAATACATAATTATATGGCGTATTGTACAATGAACAACCTAATTGTGAAAAGTAAAAAAAAAAATTTTAAACAAAAAATTTACAATACAGTCAATATCGTCAACCAAAGTACACGCGCGTGGCACGGCATCTATTTCAACAAGCAGCACCGATTGAGAATAGCTAATAACAATATCTTATCTGTACGTTTTAGACGAAAAGCAAGGAGAAATTTAAGAAAAGGATGATGGTGTTCACGCTATCTAAGCAAATATTGCTGTTTTTTTATTAAGTTCGTAACTTTTATAAATACAGATTTATGTAAATATATGAGCTGAAATGGTTTAATAGTTTCATAGATTGATTCACTATTTATGTTAATGCATATTCTTTGTTGCGTTCGAATTCGAATTTATATATGTATGTTTGTATGTACGTACGAAAATTTGTGAGTCAAGAATTTCTGTATTTGTGTTTATTTCGCTAAGAATTATTAATACGTATCATTATCATCGTTCGTTTGTCCCATACTTCTCAGGATACAATATTAAATGCAAATAAAAAATGTTCATTTTTGGAAATGTCAATTATACTTAAAGAAAAGAAAAAATGATTCTTTAAAGCTGAAGGCCTTAATAATAATAATTAATACACAATAATAAAAATAATAGCAATAATGTTGCGAGAACAATAATCAGCAAAATTATGTTACTTTAAAGTTACTGGAGATTACTTTTTGCTTTCTGCGAAGTTCTGACATCTCGATTTCTAACTCAAGGAAGCGATCGTTCGTGCGTATAAATCGAAAGAACTTTTGATAGTTTCACAAACTGATGGAAATAACAGATTTTTAGACAATGTTCAAAGTTTGTTTCTATTTGGTATTTATGTTGTTCTTATACTTTTACCTTATCATTTACTATAAATTACTTTTAGATAAAGTTTTATGCATAGTTTATATGGCCATATAAAATTTCTCATTTTTTGTTATAAATTAAAGACTTAAATATAATAAGAAAAAAAATTTATAAAGTGGTATTATTTATTTTCATTTAGTTCTCTTCTGTTTTTGTTCTCTGTTTTTCTTTCTGTTTGTAAATGCTTTCATTTGTTATAAAGATATATTGTATGTATTTTTAAATTTTGAAAGTTTGTTTTGCAGTTTGTTCTTGCACTTGCTTTAAACTTTACTTTTAAATATAAATAATTATTTAATTTAATGTATATAAATGGTATTTGTTTTGTGTGTAAGTGTGTGTGCGTAGGCGTATGTTTTTTGTGTGGTTTTTTTTGCTTCGATTCGCCTCGCGGCATCCCCCTTCGCCGATCCTCCGATCTCGCAGCTAGCTTAGTTCCACACGCGCAAGAACGAGTCCCACGAGCCGGTGGCAACAGCCATTCCATTCTCGGTTACTCCCAGACAGGACACGCGGTTATCGTGTCCAGCCAGAATACCTGAACGCTCCGCCTTCATCGTATCCCAAACGTTGCAGTTGAAGTCATCATAGCCGGCCAAGAGCAGTCTACCGCTCTTCGAGAACGCCACTGACGTAATGCCGCAAATAATGTTATCATGCGAGTACATGGCCAGTTCCTGGTCGGCGCGTATATCGAAGAGGCGACAGGTGGCGTCATCGGAGCCGGTGGCAAAGGCCTGGCCATTGGGAAAGAATGTTACCGCATTAATATCCGATTCGTGTCCGGGGAATGTCTGTTTGCAGACACCTTCACGTATGTCCCAGAGTTTCGCAGAGGCGTCGCACGCTCCCGACACGAAGGTCTTGCACTGCGGAGCCAATGAGAGCGCCATAACATCGCCGGTATGACCTAAAAAGGAGGTCACCTGCTGACCGGTCTCGATATCCCACAAGCCACACGTCATATCACCGGAACTGGTAACAATTTGGTTATCGTCTAGAAAGCGACAACACGACAAGTAACCACCGTGACCCGGAAGCTCGCGCGAAACGCGTACGTTGCCTTCGCGTGTCTTCAAATTGTAGATTGAACACATATTATCAAGGCCGCCGCAGGCGACATAACTGCCCGATGGCGCATACGCACAGGTCATCACCCAGGAAGAACGAAGCGGTATGGCGTGCACTTTGTTTGTGGTGTGCGAATCCCATACGATTAGCTTGCCATCCTGGGAAGCTGAAACCAGATTCCTCGAATCGTTGCCCCAGTGCATGGCATAGATTTTTGCCAAATGGCCGCGCAATGTCCGGCGAGTGCGCATTTGTATGCGGCCAATCGGCTCCAGAGAAGCTGCGGCCTGCACGAGGCTGGTATCGCATGCGGCTTTGCGGGCATCGCGAATGGCGTTCTTCAGAGACTCAGCCTCCTGCCTCAGGCTGTCCAACTCATTCATGATTAGATTATCTTTTCTCGACGATATCGGTAGGTCGGTCTATTAACTAGTTGCAAGCACCGCAGATGCAAGACTATTTATCTTTTACTCCGGTCCTGCTGCAATACAATTCGACTGGTTTAATGTTGTGCGATTCACTTCACTTGTGCGTACAATTAAAATTTGCTATTTTTTTGTGCTTTGCGACTACTGTCCTATATCGCTGAATTGTCTGCGTTCTGTGTGTGTGTATAGTAATTAGATTGATGGGAATAAAATGGATATTTCCCACTCAGTTAAACATCTGTAGTAACCTCTGCCTGTTTTATAATTCGTCCAGATTAGATTAGGTCTCGGAATAACAAAGAAGTGATAATTTTTTAAAGGATTTTCCACAAGCAAATGGCTTTTCCTTTCTGCTTTTCCACTTTTCTTTTTAGTACACCAAAAATTTTAATTCGCACCACCACCACCAATGAAAACTATTTGCAATACAAGCATCAGAACATATATTATGTATAGCCATCGCGGTCGTTGAACAATGCGAAGCATCAAATGCATGAGGGCGAAAGAGAGGGAAAGAGAAAAATCAATTTTATAAATTATTTTTTCAGTTTTAGGTTTTATCAAGAGGATGTTAGGGAAATTTTATATTCTTCTTACACTATCCTTTTTTCACACCTCTGAGCTTACGATTATACTTTACACACAATAAACGAGTCTTTTTGAATGATTCGCTAAATCATCACTGCATTAAATTTTTTGTCCAGAGAAATTCATTTAGATTTTTGTGGAAATGACACTCGTCAAAAGGGGTGCAAATCACAAAACCGATTAATGAGAGACTTGATGAAAAAATCTCGTACTGTAGAGAATCGTTGGTTGACAGATCGGCCAACACCTATTATCAAGGAATAGACATTTTTTTTACGATATTTAGGTAAAGTTTACCGAAGGATGTTGCCATATTCGAGAAAATATAGCTGTCAGAAAAAAATAATTTCAAATACGAACTTTGAAAATAAAACATTCAATAATCACAAACTTATTCTGTATGTCATATTCTTATGCTACAATCGTACTTTTTTAGGTAGTAATACGTTTTGTAATCCGTTTTTAGGTTCCATGTTTCAATATCAAAATAAGTATTCTCAACATAATAGTCAGTAATACAATGATTGACTTAAAATCGTGCCATCGCACTTTTATAACATTACATATATATAATTAAAAAAATCTATGAAAATAATGACGACAGTTTTTACTCAAAATAACAAGAAAAAAGTCTCATGCACAGACATATTTCTATATGAAAATATAAACCTAGATTTTAGATTGAGTTTTAATCAGTTTAAGTTTGCTACATGGTGCACTGTTGCACAACCAAAATGTAACAATATTATTGCATAAAAATAAAAAAAAATTAATTTTCTTGATAAACAACTATCAAAAGCCGCTGTTTAACGGTTCCTGTTATTGATTCTTACTTGATATTGATACTGATATTAGTTTGCACTGTAATCAGTGGAATTTCACATCTACATAATTTGAATGTTAAATGTTTCATGTTTATATATAAATATTTTATTTTTTAAGTATACTCTCCTATATGGGTACATAAGAAAATATAAAGTTCTTAAAAAATGGTAAAGTTGTATAGAGTATGGTCAACATAATATGCCCCGTTTATTTTGTGGTTTTGTCTCTTGTGCAAAGTGATTAATAAGAAAACTCACACGGTCTGCAAATTGACAATTTGCAAAAGATTTCTGATCAATAAATCAGAAATGCTTTATTACACGTATTTATTCGACAGAATCGTAAAGTCGCCTTTGTTGGAATAGAAATTATAGATCTATTTAATAAATTACAAAACGATTCTAATTTTGTTAGTTTAGTATAAATTGCCACAACTCACATTTAGAGGCTTCACTGTTTTAGAAGTACAGGAGGTACAGGTAAACGCCGTAAAACACACAAGTACGTTTAAAAACTAGAGGACTGCATGAGACGTCTTGAAGACTTGTTTAAGACGTCTTGAAAGTTTTTGTGGTTGTCTAAAATGCTTTTATTGCTTTCAAATAAACCGGTGACTTTTGGAAGCGCTGCCGAAAACTTTGCCACATATGCTTCCAATAGTCACGGCTTGATTTGTAATCAAATGGAAGCACTGCATCAACGCAAAAATGTTGCGCTGTCAGTTTCGAATCATTGGAGACGTCTCATGGAACCCTCTATTAAAACACAAACGAAACCGCCAAATACTCACCATTTTGTAAGTGTTTACCTTAATTCACCCTATTCATGTTACAATACAATTTTTGTTGTTTTCTATTGATATTTGAAATAAAGTAAAATCTACTTCAAATTGTATTAATTAATATTAAAAGTAATTTTTTTTATTACAACCTGTATACGTTATAACTGGGACTGACATTACGGTAGTAGTACTCGCTTCCACACAACAAAACCTATGTTAAAATTAAGTGTTTAAAAGAAGAAAACACTAAACTGTTTCAAAGAATCAACCAACACATTATTCATTTACTTTTCATCAGCCCAAACCATGGATATGGGAAAAATGTTTCACTTCTGAAATTATTCATTAGACATCGTTAATTTCATTCGCGCAACATAAAGAATCTCCCCGCAATATTCTTAGTTAAAAATATATTCTATGGTTTTTATTCCACATATTTACATCGATTAATCTTACTTTATTAACGTACAAAATATTTTACTTCGCATAACAGTTTATAGAATATTTTCTTGCAACTTTCAGAGTTTTCCGTCATACATAAACTGATAGGTTTTTAATTATTCGTCTTCTGATGGGATTCAATTTTAAACCGAAACAGAATAGTTGGTTTCCGAATATACCTGGTAAGAATTATCTGAAAGGAGGGATAGGGTAATATTAATAATAATAGGTTAAAACCCGAATATTTGTTGTTTTTGCAATAACAGACCAGTATTGTAGCTCGATGATTTTGGTGAATTTACGACATCTTTCCGAAAAGTTGACAGATTCTGACTAAATCTACGAGAAAATAAGATTTGTGACAATTGAGAAATGTTATAAAATTTTAAACATAAGGTCTATTTTTTTAAGAATTTGACAATAGTAAAATAGAAATAGATGCTATCTTCAAACTTAACTTATTTTACTTAAGAATTATGCTTAGAAACTAATAATTAGAATTATACGTAGAAATATTAAATTTTACTCAAAAAAAATATCAAAAACAAGTATGCATTTTCAGACTATTTTCACTCTGACTGAAAACTCCACACGGCATGTACTCACTTATCTTTATTTTTACTTGCAACATTACGCTCAATTCCATGCATTAAGTCCTCAAACCATTGAGCCATGGTCTGTTGTTTATCAATTGGTTGAGCACGAATTATGTTTTCCTTTATTGATCTAAAGGAAACATAATTTTAAAATGATCGAAATAAGTGTTTTTTTAACTTCACCTAAAGTAATCCTCATATAAAAGTATTAGCACTAGTAGCGGTCTTGACATTGACCACTGATTTCGACAGTCTTCAGCCATGACATTGTTCAACAGCGTTGACATCATGTTTTGGAGCACTTCAGAATTCATTTCGACAATCTAACAATAATATAACAAAAAACAAAACTTTAAAATAACTCATAAATGCAGAGCAAGAGCAACAAAATCTACCTTAAGAAATTGAACATTTTCGGGTGTTATGTTGCGTAGCTTTTTGTTCGGGAATGTGGTAACTGGGAGAAAATACTTGTATTAATATTACCATTGTATGTATGTAATTACCTTTTAGGCGCAACTGTTTGAAAATGTAGGAAACAATACTTTCCAAAATGGAGCAGCAACTGATATAAATGTTGGAGTCTGTAAATTAATATTCAAAAAAATATATTAATATTCGCATTTTCCACTTAATTAACTATACAAGTCTCATACGCACCTAACGCCGACAAACCCTTCGAGAGGCTTTCCAAAATATATACAAATGCACGCGGCTCCAAAGACGCCAGAAATGTTATGTGTTCCTGAGAGAGACAGTTCAGCAGGCCATAATACGCAGAGGCTAACTTAGGATATTCCTGAGAATTCACAAAAATATTTCAGTAACGAAATTAGCCAACTTATTATCAGAGTAATCTATATGCTCGCACCAATAAATCGTTCTGCTGCACTGACATAATCAGCTTCGCGGTAATGTTCAAAACGTTGTCCAACGTATCGTCACCGTATAATTTAAAGACACCGAAATTAACGTAGTTACCGCCCAAAGCATTTTTCAGTATTATAAAACAAATGGAGATTCCCTTTAGCCGCATTGGATACTGTTGATCGCGCGGAACGTCCAAGTGCAGTATGCGGTTGCCATAAATACATATAAGCTTCGAAGCTTCGCGGAATAAGAGTATACCGATCGGACTCGACACGTTTCCCTGCAAGCGTTGGGTGCGACAATTCACCAATTCGGCGAATAGCTTTAAAACGGGCGTTGTGACGGCAGGATCGTGCGCCCACAGTTCAACGGCTCGTATAAGAATGGGCAGGTAATCGGCATAATAACTGCGTTAAATATGGTTATGCAAATTATTGGAAATAATTGGAAGGAAGAAAACTTACAGCCACTCGAACAACATTGTGTATGGAATGCGAGCATTCAGCGGCTGTGCAAGTCCACGTAAATCGCGAGCCAAACCAATTATGGCTTTTTTCACTTCGTCGTTAGGAAAATTACCGGCATCCATGAGCACAGTACCCAGTGACTCAAACTGATCTATTGAATTGCAATTTATTGATTTATGAAATAAATAACACCGTCGGTTGAGGGAGGATAAAGTACATACTTGTTAGTGGTGTCAAGAAATTATAAAATCTTTCTTCATCTTCGCCCAAATCGAACATCAACAAGCGACCCAAAGCAGTATAAAACATTGTACGACAACGCATTTCAGTTAATGAAGAATTCGGCCCCAAAAAGGGAAAATGTTCGCTCTGTAGAAAAGGAAAATATGAATTTAAACAGACAAGTTTTTCCCGGAAGAAAAATTAAAACCTCGAGTCTTTTGCAAAAGAGAGGAGGAAACTTTTTCACGCTTTTTATAATTTAATGTTGTTTTTTAACATTTTGCTTCAATTTGAGATTTGGAAGTATGGAGTCATTGTACCCATAATAAAAGTTCTTAATATAATTAAAAGTTATAAATTATGTTTTTCTTTAATTTTAAGTTTAAATCGACAGATCGATTTGCAATCTCTCAATCTCGCTAATATGTGAATATCAAAGAAATCCTTAGAGCCGTTTTCGACCTCAAAAAAGCTACAAATATATGTACAATTTTATCTCGTTTAATAAGATTAGATAGATAGATAGATAGATAGATATTTGTAAGTTATTTAAAATCTAAGGTTTTTATTAATTTTATCTAGTTTAATATGGTGTTTCCATAAAGCGCAAAACTGGTTTTCGCAGCGAAACCCAATAAAACTCCATTCAAATTGTTTTTGTAAGTTAAGCGTAAAATGAAAACGATTTCTGGTTTGGCAGTTTTCAACACTGTTTTGAAGTTCAAAATACTAGACGCCATAGCCTTTAAAGGCCATAGCATTTTTTTTCTTTTTATAGTTAATATGGTAGAACGAGATAAATATTATACACAGAAATATTCTATCAAAATAAACAAACAAAACATTGGTTTTGCGTACAACAACAACAGCAGGGGGCGAAACCCCGTAAACCCAAAAATAAAAGTACTTTTGTATGTAAACAGTTGATCGATATTCGAAAGCCTAAACCAAAACTAAAACCATTTTATGGAAACACCATATAAGAATAATTTAACTCTCTACAGGACCCTCAATACTTACCTTCAGATATAATTTTTTCCCAATATCATCAACACTCAAGCTGTTTAAAACTGTTTTTAATTTAAGTTACTTACCGTATGATGAGTCAACATAAATTGAACTTCCTCCAGCTTCGCCAATTTACGCACAGAGTTGAAATGTCCCGAAAGATCCGAGAGCAACATTAATGTTTTCGTTATGATTTGTTCAGAATGTCCCCAGAATTTTAGGTTTGTTATTCTTTAAAAAGGCATAGTATATATTATCGTACAATGAATCTATGCATAATCTCTCTGACGTTGAGGTCAGAGCCCAGTCAACTTTAGTAGAAGATGCCCCGGCCCCACTTACATTTTTCTATTGATGAAACTTAAAAGCATCTGTTCGTCGTTCAGTCCAAAGACTTCACTAAGTCTCTTGTAGACATTTGCCTTTTGGGTTTGTTCACTTATATGCATTTTACGAACTTGCTCCAGAAAACTTAAAACTGCCAATTCCAACTTTTCACAGCCGGCCTGAGGCAGTCTCGCATCCGTCAAGGTCATCAATTGCAAAACCTTTACAAATTTAGAACACCATCCATCGATCACCATTAAAAAAGCATTGCACATAAGAAACGCATTGAGCCACACACGCACACACACTTACTCTAATTACTAGCTCTGCATCCATGGTGTCATGTTCATCATTTGGGTTTACAGTTAAGCGACCCACTATAGCGGACCCAATAATATAAACTAACCATGTCAACTGCAGTTCATGTATAGTGACGTCCATTTGATTGGCATTTGGTGTTTGCAATAGCTCCTCGTACTCACGCGCCTTTTGATCGAAATGTTGTACCAACAAAGCGCAAGTCTTATCATATTCGCAACGCTCGATCACACTTAATTGCTCCAGCTGCTGCTGCACCATACACAAATCATCTAAAGGATCTTCTAAATTATCACGGACAATAACAGAGACGGCTTCAAGACGAGATTCGATGTAAGCTTTGGTAACTTCCGGTGTGTATGTACCAAGTAAGTGCGGCTCTGGCGACTTAACATACGGCAGAGAAGCTACCATACGCTGCCACAGTGTCAGCAAATAATGGACACTATTGGGAGCAAACTGCCACATCTAGTTAGAAGAGAATTGGCGACGATTAACGTTTTAAAGCATTTAACCAGTTGGAGGTTAATTCAAACAGTACCTGAAGAGATTGTACAGTAAATTTAGCGATTAGTTGAATCGCTTCTGGATAACAAGGTACGGCTATCAATTCTCCCAGCTGGTAATTACACTTGAGTCTAGCCAATAGGCGACAAAATTCATGATAGTTGTCAGGATCGCTAAGCCCCTAAATAATAATTAAAGTGTCATTTAGTAACCATGAATGATTTAGTGACAATATTACAATGCCAACGAATAATCTTATTAAGTGTAATCCCTAACTTACGTGCAAATTTACAAGAATATTCTTAACACCTTCAACGAGGTGCGTTAAAAATTTCGTTCGCTCAGAATTACTAAAGAGTGATCGTCGTACGGAGGTCATCTACAATTTTAAGAAAAACCTAGTAGAAGCTTCATCGTTAACAACGTACACCGACCGCATGTGCTCACCTGGACTAAGCATGACAAAGAATAGCTTGCTAGACCGTTCGGTAGCAGCAGATACAGATCGAAAAAGAGCTTTAACGTGTTCGAGTCCAGGAATGCAGGGCGCCAGGATGTAGGTATCTGCCAGATATTAGAGCCATTAAATTAGGAAAATATAAAATCAATAATACGTAGAACATGCTGACTAACTTGTACACTATTCATATCGTCGGATGATTCATCCGTAGAACTGCCAATAAAATCGAAACTCAGACAGTTTTTAGTCAAGCGCAGGACGTGTGAAATCAACCTGAAATGTTCAGCAACGTGGGCAAATGTAATCTCATCTCAACACAATCAGAAAAACACTATTTACGTCACGTACGCCTGCTGCGATTCATCCATGAAATTCAAATTCTTGCTGTTATCACGCGCCGTAACCAAAAGCGAGCATGACAGCAGAAATATATCGTATAGTTGTTGATCACGGAAGCAGGTCGCTATTTTTCGATTTTTGGAAAAGGATAAATTCGCATCAACCTCAACAATGGAGTTCATTTCCAGGACCAGTTGAGATAAAATCTGCACTCCGATGGTGCAGTGTTCTGCAGAGCCCTTTAAATAATATACATACGTAAAATTCAATTGATTACCCGCAAAATGTTTACTATTGCAATAATTCACTTGTAAGAACTTCTTAACGTCCTCCAAAAGATTCTGGAAAACATGCTCGCTTTTATATATATCAAACCATCCGTATTTCGTGATCTTGGCCAGTAGAGCAACGAGAGCCTGGATCACAAAATGCTGCAAATTTGGCCGCGTGGCCAAGTAGGTAAGAACATAGCTCCTGCAAATAACAACAAATAACAATGAACTGCAATCGGAAGATGACCCAGACATTTTGACCCTTACCTAATGTCAATGCGCTGCTCTAAATTCAGTCCTTGTATTAGTTTTGTCAGAGTTGTGGCCGCCAGTAACTGAGCGTAACTCGAATTAGCGCGTTCCAACAGCATTTGACATTTCGGCAGCGCATCCTGACTACTAACAAAAGCTACCAATGCTTTCTCGGCATCAGACCGGATTACAGAGTCAGTGGCTTCATATAATTGTTTGCAAAGTATTTCAAGTTGCTGGATTTCCTTAAGAATGAAAAACCATTATAGAGTTTGAATAACGACTAAAGTAAGCTCAAAGCTTATAAATAACTAACCTAACCTAAAATTTTAACTACATATTTAAGAAAAAACCTGCAAGGATATGTCCTGGATATGCAGATACGGAGAAATTCTTGGCGAGTGTATTTTTTATTTTGAGACAATGGCAAGCGAATATTTGTTGTACTACACATATTGTTCTCAATAGTCATTGAAGAATTTCCATCATTTTCATCGAGAGTAAATTGTCTTACCAAAGGTTGCTACCAGTAAACAAACTTACCATTGTCGCTAATTGTTAAAATCTTTTTTGTATATTTTGTAGGATGGCTTGCGATTGAACAGGGTCCCTCTTCTTGGAAGTCGCTCAATCAACAATATAATTTGCTGCAATAATATTAAACTTTTTCTTTTCAGAAACTTTTATGTTATATTATTCATTAAAAATTATAGTAGTAACGACGAAACCTTTGAATTGTTTACATTTAACTAGAATTGGCAATCGACATAGAAATTTTATTATTCAAGTCTTTTCAACACAAACATTGAAAACTACATGGTTGCCAAGAACCTTCACACAACATTTGCCAAACATTTTAAAGTGTTACCACACAGGAATAACATTATTATTTATTTATTCCTTTAACTTTAAATTAACTAATAAAGTCCACACAAATTACTAAAGCTCAATCAAAATAGGCGTGACAAGACGAAAATAGTATTATATTTATGGTCCATTCACATATATACTACTCCTTAAAAGTGGTTTACAGACCGAATGAAGATTAAGGCATGTCATTAGTAAGTTACCGAACTTACCATCTTATAATTCTAGCTTAGAAAGATCAAAGATTTGCTTCTTTCTAAACGAAACAATTACTTGTTCATGAATAAATGCTCCACACGTAGGGCAGGCATACGTACACATTTTTTTGTCTAACAGAATTCGTTTTCTAGAGTCTTGTTTGGTGAAATTTTTGCTATTTTTAATTTATGCTCATAACACATAATTAAGGACACAATTTCTTCACATATGCATAATTAAAAATATATATTTAGAAATAAACTTATCAACAATTAGGGCCCTCCTTATTTAGAAAGATGAAAAGATAAAATCCTTGTTACGATAGTTATCGTGTGGGCAACTAGCTATATACAATAACCGGCCAAGCGATTGGTTTTAAAGTTCCGCACAAATAAATGCTGACTCCAATTTAAGTTTCGGTTTTAAATTCGCCGCGTGTGGCAACACTATCTCTTTTGTTTACTGATTATCTAAAATTATCTATGTTCAGTGGCAGAATTACCGAACATTTGTATTACTCTGTTATAATGTTCTTTGTATAAACAACGATCTTTATAAAAGGAATTCGGTTCAATGGATTACTATTATGACTACGACGAAGAGGAAGTATTGAACTATGAATACAGTAAGCACGCAGACAATTTTGTGTCAAGCTCTTGGAAGGATGTTCTGCCATGCATACAACCATCTTTGGAGCAGACAATCAACTACATCGCAATTTTACTAGTCGGTAACATAATTTGCCGCGTTCTATGGTATATCGTGAGAATAATGCACTTTGGGTTTTGGCTTAATCATGTCTGTTCAGTGACATGTGGATTAAGCGTACTTTATTTCGCCACAGGTCATGACTTCCTTATCGTATTGTTCCTATGCCTTATGGCCTATGTTCTTTTGCTGATCCTTGATTATGGAAATTACAAAAACTTTGGGCTAATTGTAGCAGTTGTAACTATTAGTACTCTACTCACATATGAAGCTCTGTGGAATCGACCAGAGGCTTGGCAGCGCATACGTGGTATACAAATGGTAGCCATTATGAAAGTGATATCACTGGCCTTTGACTTGGGGGATAGCAGCAACAGTGAGGATTCAACGAAAAGTAGATGCACTACTATAAAATCACTTCCGGGCCTAATCCCATATCTGGGGTATATATTTTTCCCAGCTACGTGTGTGATGGGCCCTTGGATACCCTACAGCTACTATGTGAAAAGTTTGCAAAAACCTCGTCCCGGATATCAGTGGATTTTTTGGATCTTCTCAAATAGTCTCTTCGCTGTGCTCTTCTTGAGTATGTCAAATTGCATAGTTCCTTTGCTATGTCAGGAAAATCAGTGGAAGTGGCTGGTTGCCTTAAGAGATGCTTTATCGGTACGATGCAGCCATTACTTTGTATCCTTTGTTTCCCAGGCCATGGTGGCTGCTTCCGGTATAACCTCGCATATAACGGATGAAAATAAGTTTTTTGGCAGTATGGTTACAAAGCCTTGGAATATTGAATTTCCACGCTCACTGTCTTCCTTAGTGCGCTTTTGGAATATTCCTATGCATGATTGGTTAAAGAATTATGTGTTTCGTGTCCTTTGCGAGAGATATAGAAGCTATCCTTTGGCGCTGATTAGTACATATATCGTCTCATCACTTCTTCATGGGCTACATCTTAAAATTTACTTAGTATTATTATCTCTGAGTGTATGTGCGTATGCAGAGTTTGTTTTGCGTCATAAATTAGCTAATATATTCTGCTCGTGTATATCGGCTAATTCATGCAAGAGCCGTCCTTGTAAATACAGTCATTGCCCTAGTAACAAACCTCGCCATTGGAAAGATTGTATTATAATATGGACTACCAATATGTTATTCACTTTGATGACAATGTTAAATCTGGCTTATTTCGGAATAATTCTAAATAACTCTGAAGATAACAGTAGCAGATTTGATGTTAAAAAAGAACTTTATAAATGGGCCGAATTGAACTATATGAGCCATTGGCTAGCTGTGGCAACATATTTATTTTATTATATAATTTAAATTTTATTTTCAGAATTTAATAATTTATAGATATGTGTATAGTAATAACAGTGTATAATAATAATATAGGAGTATTATTTTTATATTATATATAGAGGAAGTTGTGTATTTCTGCGTTCAGTTGAAAGTACTCATGAATTTATCAGTTATTTAATAATAAGAATATAGACGTAAAACGACCGCAGCACCTATATTATAATTTTTGCTCGTGAATTGTAGTAGTTGAAGAACTTATTAGGACTAATTAATAATTAGGAAAATTATTGCTATATAATAAAATTAACTTGAAAAAATGTTTGTATTTCCTTTATGGTGTTTTCAATTTCTGGTCTGGTTAAGTCTGCTGGTCTTTGTAATGATCCTGGAACAAATTTCCTGCTTCTAATTGTATTCTATGAATTTACCTACGGTTTTTTTGCATCGAAACACTCCCTGTCGACACGCTAACATATCCCCGGTAATTTCACGGAACCATTCGGTTAGCGTTATTATTATCGGGCGTAAACTCTGAAAAATATGTATTTGGGAAGATCCCAGCTTACACGAAAGTGCTTGTATGTAAGTTTTTTGTAAGCTTTCCAGTTTTCTTAAATATAAAATTCTTGTAATTACGGTTTTTGGCATCCTGTGGATTTTGGAATTGTAACAAAAAAGTGAAATGAATTGAAAAATTTACCTTTAGACTGTAGAGTTCATCATCGATAAGTTCTTCGTGTTCATCGTCGTGTAAACCCTCTCAAAAGACAAGAACTTGTGTTAATTTGAAGCTTATGTTTATTGAGGGCTCCGGAGTAACAGCTGTTTTTATTAATCTCCAATAACCAGAGATAATTATCTATAACATTATCTTCGGTACGAAATGGTTGCGCTCAGATATTTTTGTATTTATATTATTATTGTTGTAGTCAATTCCAAATCGAACGCTATCCAGGCGCGAAATGACAAGGATTTGCAGCAAAGTTTGGCTTCTGGAACAGCAGTGCAATCTGTGGTGCCTGTTGCTCCTCTCCTGTCTGCGGCGACAACAGATTTTAATCCGCTTAGTCCGAAGGTAATGTGCTCCTTCCTACCTCTCGATTTCTTAGATTGCAAGGATCCAATCGATCATCATAACAACGAGACTGCAAAAGCCGAGAAGGGATACGGTTGCTTAAAATTTGGTGGATCCAATTACGAGGATGTCGAGCACACGAAGATACAATGCACTGTGTTTGCCGACATAGACTGTTACGGACCTCGCACTTTCCTTCGCGACGGTCATCCTTGCGTGCGCTATACTGATCATTACTTTGTTACCACTCTAATCTATAGTATTTTGCTGGGATTTCTGGGCATGGATCGATTTTGTTTGGGGCAGACAGGAACTGCTGTGGGAAAGCTTCTTACCGTAGGGGGCGTTGGTGTGTGGTGGATTATTGATGTAGTTCTGTTGATTACAAACAATTTACTACCCGAAGACGGCAGCAATTGGAATCCATATGTGTGAGTTAGACACGCCCAAAATTAAAAAAAAAATTTTAATTGTACAAATGCAAAAAATAAAAATTGAAACTAGTATTTATTTGCAAATTTCTTGAATAGACACTTTATATGAAAAGCAATACATAATTTAATCGAGCTTGGGTAAACCAGCTGATATTGAAGACTCAATACCGCAGTGGTCCTCACCCCGCAACATTTTAAAGAAGCCATTATCCCCCCAGTCGCTGTTCCAAGAGTTTGCAATTAGCCAATACGGAGTGCCGTTCTCTACACCCCAGCCAAGAATTCGGATTGCATGGCCGCCCAAAACCTTGCCATGGACATGTTGGTACACTCCGGATTTGTAAAGGAGCAAATCCTCGTACACGGTAAAGGCGCCTTCAACCGGTCCATTTGTTTGAATTTCTTTCTGAATATTTATCACACTGCGTCCAACCGAATAAGATTTCAATCCGTAATGTTTGTCCTTACTGTATTCTGTTTTGTAGCTGGATTGGCAAACGTGCTGACAGCGTGGTGTTCTTCCGGAATCTTTATCGCAAGAGGGACGAGTACCATTTACGTGGTGCTCACAAGGTTCAAACTCATATGGTCGACAACCCTTTATGGGAAAATATTAAAAATTTTTGAATTACTAATTACCCTACCATCATTACCAAAAAGAAGCCTAGAAATTATAACTTACTAATAAATCTATTAAATGAATTTCATAAAAATATTTTAAACTTTTTTAAAACCTGTTTAGATCCGTACGGACCACCGCTGACTATGCCTTTTCGTGTCCAGTAACTCCAAGCAGCGCCCGGAAAGCCACCATTGCAGCCAAATCCACAAGTATGGCAGCATGAAACTAAATCGTCCGCTGAAAAGCGAAAATTTACCTTTGCCTTCGAATGAATGCAAACCTGTCAAAAACATTTTAGTCAGAATTTTCCAAGCTCTTAAACTTGTATAAGTTCGCCCAACACTGATAAGAAAGCTTATATATTACAGAATTTGCAATTATTGCGTATCGTAAAAATATCCAAACTCTGTGTGCGACTTACACGATCCGACATAGCTTCAACAGCGCCAAATGCCCAGCATGAGCCACAAGATCCTTGGTCGCGTATTTCAGTTATGGTGGGGCATTGAGGCCACTGTTTTCGAGCATCGAATTCTTCTGGCACATCGCTGTCATGAACATCTGTGAACGTATCTCCCATAACAATTCGTTTATCAGGAAGAGCAAACTTTTTAGCGTCTGGGTGGACACCCATCAAACGACGTATGTGTGATTCCGGGACAGATTCAGGAAAATTTCGTCCAGCCTGCATCGGAGACAATTAACGAAAATCTCAGATTGAATGAAGAGACAACACCACTTACAGTCCATGTTTTGGCTTTCCTCTGTACAATTCTTAGAAATTCATCAGAAAACAATGATGATTCTTCGATAGCATTAATTCCTTGACAAAGGATTAGAAAAGCGTATATAATTTCAAAAATAATCATTATCTAAAAAATATCGCAAAACTTGAACCCGCGCTTATTCAATGATTCAACAAAATAACTCGTCAAAGGTCGCCCTAGAAGTGTAATCTTTCATGGAAAATTTTCAGATTGTTTTGAAGTATCCTATATTTTGTCGCATCGTCAGGGTTCTTGCGTTTGCTACTTTAGTGCAGCCGCAGAGAAAATAAAGTAGTATTGGTGTGTTGCATTACTTGCACTGAGAAAAATTAAGTGGAAATTTATTTTAACTTAAACAAAATTAAATCAATAAGTACACACTACTTAACTATTTTCTATACTACTTAATTAAGAATTACGAATCTGACGCTACTACGGTTCATTCGCTAAGCAAATGGCAGGTATTGTCGTTGAGAGCTTTGAGTCGCGGGGCTGGTGATTTTCATGTTTCTAAGCTATTATAAACTAAATAAGGTATGACGAAACCGCGGACTGTCCCGCCGCCACCTTTCTTGTGCAACCATTTAAAGATTTTACATTTTGACTATTTAAAATTCTTACAGTGTCCCATAGCCTCATTGTAAATTAGGCGTGGGAAATTACTGTGGTGCCTAAATTAGTTCGTTGTGCTCAATACTCATTTAATAATCCTTTCCACATAAATCTTTCACTATTTAATAACTGTAATTTTTCATACCACAAAATAAACCTATGTAACAGCCAAAACACATTGCGGCAGCAACAGCAACTCTCTCTCGCTGCTCAGCAAAGTACATTAGAGCAGCGACAGCAAGTCGGCTATTTGTTTTTGTATTCTGTATCCCATTCTCTCGTCTTGAAAGAGAGCTTACTCTTCGTATATTTTTTAATACAATTTGTCGGATTTTCAGTGAAAATTGGCAACACGGAGTCAAAAAGAAAGTGGAAAAAAGAGAGTTTTGCTTGCTGCCGTAATAGAATCTATTTTTCAGGGCAGCGGCAGCACCCATAAGCCTCTATATAATTTCTGTTTGCTGTTGCTGCCGCTGCCGCAATGTGTTTTGGCTGTTAAGATACAATTTGCTGGCCCGTTGTGAAAAAAGATTGCAGACGGCTTTGCTAAATAGTGTTAACGCCTTTACTTTTGTTCTACAAGGTTGGTGAAATTATTATACGTACTTGGTTTTTAATATTTCCTGCCTACAATTTTAGTGAACATTTGTTTATTAAGAATTAAAGATTTAAGCTCTTCAGAAATAATAAATGTGAAATATGACTTCAAGAAATTTAACAGAAGTTTTTATAATAATGCGCAACAATGCATACAAAAATCGTAATTTGTATAGAGACGAAAGGGTAATCCAATATGAATGTAAATGATTTTATATAATAAACGATAAAGTGTTTTTCCAAAGCGTGGAAGCGATGCCGAGAAGCTTCTGAAACACACAGTTCACGAAGCGGAGGAGGGTCTTGAGTTGCGAGATGATTTCGGCTCGCCACCAATTTGGATCGATAAATTGGAAGAGGCACAATACACTATGTCAAAGTATGTTAAAGTTAGGTCCATATTAAAAAAAATCGATGTTAATACAACAATTTTTTAATTAGGATCAAGCCAAAACTAGATGAGTTGGGTTCATTACATGCACGCCACCTATTGCGACCAGCATTTGATGAGAATTGTGAGGAGGAGAATCAAATTGACAAATTGGGACAGGACATATCGAAATTAATCACTTCAACACATCGGCACATACAATGTATACGCTCCAGTCTTGGCATGGGTAACAAAAAAGAACAACAACTCACTAAGAATGTGGTTACTTGTCTATTGCTGGCATTGCAAGATTTAACCATTAAGTTCCGCAATAGTCAGAATTCATACATTCGGCAAATTGACTCTCGTGAGGAACGTTCTCAAAAATACTTTGAGCCTTCAGATTTTACGACTATTGATCTAGATGGCAAAAACACTGAAAACTTTGTAGACAGTTTTGATAACTTTTTAAAGCCGAACTCTGTGAGCACAGGTTTGATAAGTAACTTGAACAACGACTCGGAAAATCAAATAGATGAGGATTTTCAACGACCGGTTGCGAACCGAATGACTCAACAACAATTACTCTTATTTGAAGAAGAAAGTACCCGCATTGCACAATCTCGTGAGGAAGAAGTAACCCGAATCGCTAAATCTATATATGATCTTAATGATATTTTCAAAGACCTTAGTCAGATGGTCCAAGAGCAAGGTACAGTCCTTGATCGCATTGATTTTAATGTTGAGCAAACACAGACTCGCGTATCGGAAGGCTTGCGGCAGCTACAACGGGCCGAGACTTATAAACAGAAAAACCGAAAAATATGCGCTATTATGATGTTAACAGGATTAACAGTTATGTTCTTGATTCTTCTTATTTTGTTTAAAACTTAGGCGAATTGTTTTTATTTTAAAAAGTACTTAAATTGTAAGAAAAAATAAATTTATTATATATATAAGCATTTGAAATTATAAAAAACATTCCAATTTCTTTGAAATGTCGACATAAGAATGGTCTTATTAAATAATGTACGTACTTTTTAGGCAGAAATATATGTGTATTAAGGATGTATAAAACAAGAACAAAAATATATAATTTATTGTTAAATAAATTAAGTGTAATTCAACAATTTGTACGCTTGAATGGTTTTATATTTTTGCAAAATTGTTAGTTTATAAAGGCAATTTTATGTTAATCCGCTAAGAATTCTATTCTTATATCGATCACATCCTCTCCGAAATGCGACTCGCCACCGAGCGCAAATTACCATAAACTTTGTTTGGTGGAGATCCTAAAATAAGACTGCAAATTGCTCTTCGGGCCAATTGAATGTTCTGATAACTTCCCAAAATATGAATTTTGCTATCTGCTAGGACAATCCGAGTTTTCGTCACATTTTCTATAGTAAATTTGGTGCGGCCTCCTTTTCCAGCTAAGCGCCCAATAGCTCGACTCAAGTGATCACCTCGCAATGTTTTCACGTCTTTCACTTCGAAGCTTTCCACAAACAGGTCCTCTAATCGAAGCAATGCCAGTGCATCATCAACTTCAAATCCACACAAGAAAGCCTTAACGAAATCCGCCCCTTTTTGTAGGTTTGATATGTCTGGTGTTTCAGGACTGATACGTATCTCAACCTTTGGATAAGTTTCATTAGAAAGAAATTAAAATTGAACGGATTGCGAGGATTATTCTAAAAGAAGTACCTGTTTCGCTTTCATGTTAAATCGGATTTGTAATTTCATATTCTCAACTACTGGAGTAAAAATTTTCATCCAATGTTCCTTCAGTGATGAATACCTTTGCAAGTTTGGGTTAATACATGCACGGCAGAGTTGATATACTATTTTTTACAAACCTGTGCGGAGGAACTGATATTTTTCGGATATCACTTTTGCTTCGCTTTGCCTTGGGTGCGTGTGTTTTTTGAGGTATTCCTTCGACTCCGGAAGCTTCGTCCACTTGCATTTTAGTGGATTCATCTGCTGCCGATCGCTTTTTAGCTGTTTTTGGAGCAATATAATTTTCAACAACAATATTTTCAGATTCCATTGAGAAAGATACTAATTTACAGCCAATAAAACAAAAAAAACATGTGCCTGAAAGTCGAAATTATGGCCAATTGCAGTTGTTTTTATAGCGGAGAAAATGAGATCTGTTGTATAGTAAGATGTCATGTAGGTATTTACACGGTTACCCTTTAAGCTGCATTCAGACAGAAAGCGTTTTGCGGTCGTTTTTCGCGTCGATTTACGCGTCGCGGAAAATTTACAAAATGTCCTACTGGTGTTCGTGTTGGGTGACCAGTATTTTGTTGCTGCCTGAGAGAATCAGTGAGAACTTCGCCTGATTTAGCCGGCAGGCACTGGGGTAATTTTTTACCAAAGAACTTGAAATGGGTGACAAGGGTCAAACAGTGTTTTAAAGGTAAAAACTCTGTACCAAGAGTTATTGAGTAATCAGAAGAAAGAAGAAAATAATTCGAGTCACCCATGGGGTTACCGTGTAAGTTCTCTCTGATTCTGAGCCATATTACACGAAGATTGATTATTGATGAAAACTTTCGCCTTATTTTACGCTCTTATCTCTTAAACTCTCTCACGAATATGCATCAGTCAGGAAATTGATAATTTCATACCAACAAAATAATGTTCGAGGTGAATTGAACCTGAATTGAACGTGAATTGAATACTAAGGTAAACGATTTCGATTCACTTCGAATTTTACAGCGACACATCCAGGATGGTATGTTTATTTATTTTCCCAATTTATTATTCCAAAGATAATACATTTTTCACTAGTTATTGCTCGTCAATTTATTCTCTAATATTGCATATTATTAAAATTATAAAATTCTATTGTGTAAGGCATAGTTTTTGTAAATAAAGAAAGAATGCAAATTTCTTTGAAGTCAATTAGTAATAAGTGAAAGTGTAATTGTGGAATTTTTCTGAATGAGAATGAAATGTGATGTTGACAACCCTATATCAAAAGTAAGTTATGGTCGAAATCACATGTACTAGTTAATAAGCGAATGTATCCTAAAATGTATTTATCGATTTCCAAATTACAAACTCTTTTTTTATTGTTAGAATTCTCGTAAAGTAATTAAACGTTTTGTGGGCATAAAAGTCTGTTGTACAATAAGCATCATGGAGGACGATCAAATATCGACTCTGACGAGCAAGAATCCCCAGAAAATTAGATCCGTTTTAAAGAAGTTTAATGAAAATGTATGGCGATTTTTCGAAAGAATTCTCACCAAATCTACCAATTGAATATGTCTAATTTTTTCTGGCTTAACCAGATCCGACCAAATATAAATAAATTTGTTATAAATATATTATACTGTAAATGCTCAGATAATATTTTGTATTCAAAATTATTACAGAACGCTGCTTTATTTGATTTCTCGACCTTCAACACCAGTGATCAATGGATTGTAATTTGGAAAACGATATTCACGCACTTGAGAGATCCAGAGCTGGTAACTATTTACCCTCTCTGCCTAAACACGGTCCGAATCCTAACCCGTGATGACTGCAGTATTCAAAGTCACGACATAGTAGAGGATTTCAACCATCTTCTAAAACTGGCAGACCTGGGAACAGAAGATACTACAACGGATTCAAATGTTCCTAACTGGATAGAGACAATAATTGAGGCGCTGAAATGTCTCTGCAATATAGTTTTTCAGAGTGGTACTTGCCGTCAGTTGTGCATTAAAAACACATGCTGCGATAAGATTTTAAGACGCGTAGATACCACAACCTTAATGAGCTATGAAATCGGCTTATATGACTTGAAACTTCTATTCCTAATCACAGCACTGGAGCCGGATGCACGCAACAAAGTTCAAATTGATATAAACGGACAAGTATACCTCATTCATTTATTGGATCAAAACCTGCAGGAAGAATGTTGCACTGACTGTCAAATGGATTTGATATGTGAAGATTTAAAGATACTATTCAATCTTACTTCGGATGATTCCTATACGGAAAGCGAAATTGAGCAACGTCATTTAACCTCCATAATTCGCAAGTTATTTCTTAGATTTGGCGGCATGATTAACGAGAAGGAGCACAACGCTGTAACACACGCCATAAACTTATTAACTAATATCTGTAGCGCTTACCTTTCGGAACTAATAGTAAAATGTGAACCCAATGCCAAAGAAAATTTGCATGCGCTCGAATTTGAAGGGTGGAATGTACAGGTTTTAAAAATTTTGCTCCGGTACACAAATGGGATTTTGAAGCAAAGTATTGATGATAAGGCCCAATCATCGAGTGCATCGAGTGGAGAAAAACTTTCTCCTGTACTGACTGTGCTTGTGAAATGCGTTAAATGTAACTCTGTTATGCGTCACTATATACGTAACGAAATTCTTCCACCTCTGAAGGATGTTTCATTACCACCCGAGCAAGGCAGTGAATTACGGAATTACCTTTGCCGATTTTTGACTCTGCCTGATATTATTTTACGCGATTTGGCCGCTGAGCTGTTGTTCGTTTGCTGCAAGGAAAATATTGGGCGTATGATCAAGTATACTGGCTATGGCAACGCAGCTGGCCTATTTGCTACTCGCGGCTTGTTGGACTGCAGAAATGTGGAGAACTCAAATTACTCTTCTGACAGTGAAGACAGTGATACAGAGGAGTACAAACGTGTTCACGAGAATATTAACCCGGTGACAGGTTGTTATGAGGCGCCCCGACCAGATCCGTTTGCCGGAATGTCCGAAGAGCAGAAGGAATATGAGGTTATGCAACTAGTAGGCTTAATGGATAAATTACATCGCAGTCGTATCGTGCAACCATGTCGTATCGGCGAGGATGGGAAGCCCCAGCCGGTTGAACATATTCTTGAACTGCAAGAAGAATTACCGCAGCAACAATTAGAGCAAAGGCCAAAATGTTAACTGCTTTCGCAGCGTTTAGTGTTTAGGAGTGTTTTTTTAAGGTACTTTTGTAATCCGGGGATAAATTCTAATTAATAATAATAATAAGTATTAAATAGTGGTACAACAGGAGCTAGCAGGATAAAATGTTATAGTGCATGTATTAAAAAATAAATTCCATTTAGCGAATATATAAAGGACAAATAGATAAAAGAAATTCTTTGAAAACATTTTTTTATGATTCAAAGAGCATTTTTGTAAAGTAATTTTTTCTGACGGAAACAAATTTTTTACGAGAAGTTGCAAAAAAATCATTAAAATCTATAATGTTTAGCTTTGCCGGTAGTTTTGAAAATTGTTGGCTTTTATATAGCGACGAAAGGGGTTAATAATATGCTTAAGAATCTGATCTACTCCATATAAAATTAAATTTATACGAGTATATAACACAATATATTGGAGTGAACACTTGTTTAGCACATAATGTAAAAGTATTGAGCTGTTGAATTCAGTCATCGTAAATGGAAATAAATGTTATTGATCTATCTTGCTTTAGTAATAATAGATCTGAATAATTGAAAATCGCTAATTGCAAAACTCCAACTAAACGTATTACTTAACAATTGACTGCTGTATGCTTAAATGTTTTCTTTGTAATATACACAAAAATATATTTATCAATATATACATTAGAAGTCGTTTTCGTGGAATATATGTACATATGTAGTATATCGTATACAAAATCTACATACATGTATTATTTTCAACCTCAACTTAAACATACATAAACTATATAAATTTCGACAAAGGTCTAATTCGATGATTGCTATCGTACTTAATACGTTGATCATTAGTGCTATTGAACTTCTCCCCCAACGTAGGTCCGATATGGTCGCCGCTACCGCCGGTCCTGTACGAGGAGAGGTCATGATCATGCTTTCCGAATTCTCTACTACCTTTCACAAGGAAATCATAAAAGGAATTTTTTGGTGTATCCGGCGGCAGAATGTGTCGTGACATTACGGTAGATATGCCGACATTATGCTGAACACCATTTTGTCGCATCCTCGCATGCGACTGAGATGAACGGTTGGGCGGTGGTTGTGGTGGTGTTGCTTTAAATCCATCGGGATGATTCGCATATTTGAAAGACTCTTTGCAGAAGGACTTCACTTCCTGCTTATATTTTTCAATCTCCTCCTCTAATTTTTTCAAACGTTTCTCGTAGCAGATGCGCTCCTGGTTCTTGTGTGGCGTGGTGATGACATCCGATTTGGTGTTGCGCACATAGGAGGAGCCTTTGTAATCAGTGCTAACAGAAGCGGATTCATTTTTGTGGCGGTCGTTGTGGGTCTGACTCGAAATTTCCTTAACAATTCCATGATAATTCGATATATCTTCGGATTTATGCATCAAGGATAAACTCTTATGCAGTCGGTTAGAGCTACCGACTTTTCTTAAATATGTTGAGGAATTGCTATTGGCAATGACCGTTGGTGCGGGCTTAATCGCTGGTGATGGGTCGACTGTCGGCAAGACATTTACGTATCCGCAGTCGACGGAGTGACGTTTTTCCAGTGAATATAATTTTGATTTGTCCTCATGCGGTTGGTCGGTACTTTTATGGCGCACTTTACCTTTATTGGTTTGGATGCCGTTTAATTTAGCATCCGCCGCAAGCACCGTCTCCTTAGTTTCAGATTGTGATGGGTGTATCCTGGTGTTTTTTTGTGGCTTACGTGTCGGTATGGGCGACTGTGGTATAGACTTCTTAAGCAACTTGCCACCACCACCGTTGCTATACAGTTGTGCATCTTTTTCAATTTTTTCGGTTTTAATTAAATATTGCTCTCTACGTATGAGTTTGTCGATACCGTTTTCCACACCGTGCCGAAGTTTTGACGATTTCTTCACTAGATCAGGATGTTCACATTGGAGTGGCTCCTTTTTAGGATCTCTGCGGAAGATTTTGAAGTTTTTTATTTACAAATACTTTTTCATACGGTTGGGCTTTCATTAAATAGTTCATTAAATACATAGTTTAAATGCAACATTTAGATTTAATTGACCTTTGTTTGCTGATGATTAAATTCTTTCCAGAGGCTGCGTTACGAGCAATAGTGTGCTTCTCTCCCGGTATTTGTACTATTTCATAGAGCTTTGATCTATACTCTGGCACGGTTAAACGAACATCGTCTCGAAAGGGTGGTAATATGTCCATATTCAGTTCTATTTCTTGTATAGAGTTTCGAAATCTGAAACATAAGCGCTGTGCCAATAAGCAGAATCAGTTTTTTATCAATATGGTCTTACTTCTCCACATAAGGATGGCACAAGGCTTGTTTGGCAGTTAGACGAGCCAATGGGTCCAAAACTAGCAGGCAATTGACTAACGCTTTAGCATCTGAAGGGGCATCAACGAGTAGATCGTCCAGACTGGTTTTTCTTGATACAGAGTTAAAGTGTATACAGAACATAATTGTAATAACTTTCAAAAAATCAAAACTATTAGTTTACCTTTCTGTTGAAATTTGTTTGCTTAATAGTACTGAACCGAATCCGGCACCAACAGCTTTAATATCATGATCGGTTATGTCCGGCAAGGCTGTCACAATTTTTTCAATCTCAATAATAAATAACAATAATATAGTCAAAGAAGGTACACAAGAGTTATGTATATGTACATATATGCATTTAGTGGTACCTGATTAATGGTGCTACTACCTTGGAACAAAGGCTTGCCTCGAATCATTTCACCTAATATGCAACCCAGGCTCCACATATCAATGCCTTTGGTGTATCTGTAATTAAATTGTTTGTATAACATAACTCGCAAGTCTCATAATGTATATAAATGTAATGTAAAACGGAATACCACCTTTTGCTAGCTACCAATATCTCTGGTGCTCTGTACCATCTGGTAGCAACGTAATCGGTCAGTAAAGGTTCCACAACTGGATCATTTCTTAAGTCGTTTCCATCACGTATGGGGCGGTTGGATACAGAGCGCGCCAATCCGAAATCCGCCAGCTTGCATCTAGTTTTATACGAGTTGGTTTAAAAAGGTGCCGAAAGTAGTCTTCCTGATAGCCACCCAATTACTTACCTGCATTTGCTATCTATGAGCACATTACTAGGCTTTAAATCTCTGTGTATGACATTGCCCGAGTGGATATATCTAATTGCATTTATCAGTTGATACATAACGTAGCGTTTGTGTATGTCCTTAAGGATGGTGCCTTTCTTGATAATATTATGCAGATCACTCTCCATATACTCAAAAATCAAATATATATCCAGATTATTAACTGCTCTGTATGGAAAAGAATAGTCAGTACTTCTAATTCAAAGTATTCAACATTATTTTTCTAGGAAGGTATTTTACTTGTAGACATTCTGTAGTTTTATGATGTTCGGATGACTTCGAAAAGCTTTTAAAAATATAATTTCTCTAAACGTTCGCTGAGCATCAGTTTCATCACGAAAGGCATCGAAGATTTTTTTCACTGCTAAAGTTTCATTTGTTCTCTTGTCCAAAGCCTTCCAAACAATTCCATAAGCACCTTTGCCAAGACGCTGTATTAAAGAAAAGACATATTGGACATACAATCTGCGGTAGTAAACTTTACTTAACTCTAAATAACGCAATAGCTCATAAACTGAATAAATAGCTCATAGTCGTAACTCTAAATACTACATAAATAGCTCAGATAATAATGTTTGTTTTAAACTTTACGCTATTCCTTATAAATCACGGATTTATAATTAATTTTGTGATTAATAATTTTAAAACAGAATAGAAATTTACCTTCTTGATATCAAACAATTTTGAAATATTTTCATCTATTTCATTATGTTTGTTCTTGTCTGTTTTATTTGATTTGGTCGTCATGGCGGGGGCGTTTCTGGCGATGTGTTGTATTTGTATTCGAATAAATTTCAAATTTACGTTCTTGCTAAAGATTGGAAAAATAAATTTAAATACATTATAAATACTACGAGTTGGTAGAGTGAAGCCATAGTATAGCATTTTTACCAAAATATATGCATAACTACTCAGTGTATCTTATCAATGTATATATTAATCTCTGCTTAAGAGTCAGATTGAAATTTAAGAACTATTGTTAGATCGATGATAAATGCTATAATGATGATGATAATGATATTCGTTGGAAAACATCAATGAACTGCAGGATGTACATACATATTTATGTATATATAATAAAATACAATTTAAATCCAGCCATAGATATGTACATGCATAAACAAATAAAGAAGCATGCATCATGACATGTATGACATACTGCAAATTAGTAAAGAAACGTTGTCTAAATTTTTGGATTTCAGATTTATAAATTACCTTAAAACATTGAAAGGAGTAAATGGATAATAGTGTTGTTGATCGGGTAGTCTTTGAACGGATGGATGAATGGATGGATGGATGGATAGAGAGAGACAGATTGATGAATGGATTCAGTCAGTGCCTTTAGTTTTCGGTGCTTGATGTTGCCGACATTAGTTGAACGTGTTGCAAATTTACACATTCATTCAATGTTAAAGAAAGCAGCAAATAATTTCAACAGCTTATCTGGTGGATAGTTTCATTGGTTTTCGAGAGTTTTTATTCATTTATTTGTTATTGTGTTGTTTTCGATTTTTTTTATTGGACTTTTTCCCGATTTTAGGCGGCAGTAATATAAACAAGAAATAAGACTAGATATTTCTTTAGATAGACGAGGAAAGAGCCCTCTGCTTTCAATGAAAGTTAAATGAAATTTTGTTTTTTCAAAAATTGTAGGATTTTTCTATATTTTTGTTATTTATGTATATTAAATCCAAAAATATTTCAAATATATTTGTGAGGTAGATGATATTTATAGCAAAGTCACTTTGTTCCTGCAGGAAACCAAACCCGAACTAAACTTATTTCGAAAAAGCAACTTATCGGAGGAAATTCTGAAGACTAGTTTCAAAATAAAAAATAGCTAGCTAGCTTTCTTTGTTTGTAAAAACATATTTGTATCAGTTGACTTAGCAACAGGACGACGACTGTTAGTTTTTGAGTTGTGTTGTATGTATTTTGTTTGTGTTGATTGGTTGGTAGGTTTTCAGCAAAGAAATGTTCGCCTGTTAGCCCTTTAGACGGCATTTTTGGTTTGGTAGTGTATCAGTGGCGTTGCTTGGGGTATGAGGAGGGGAAGGTACGCTCCGGGCGGTACAATTCCAGGGGCAGAAATTTTGCAATCAAGTGAATCTTTAAGAACATTTTTTATTATGACATATTGAATTCTTAAGAAGACCTTATCAAGAATATTACTTACTATTCATTTATTATTGTATTAATTTCGTATTATAAGTACATATTGATTCAAATCTAATCTACTTTAGGACGCCACATTTTTGAGGGCGGAAGTTTAAATGCCGATATAGTTTACGAGTATATTTACGCTGTACACTGCGAGAAGCGGCATATTCGATTTCCACAGCAACTTACTTTTAAGGGCGGCGTTTTTTACGCAACCTCAGATTTGTTGCACATTTTCTTAATTGGAAAAGCGCCTTTTGAGTGCACTATATCGCATTGATTTATAATTGCACCCAATTTGCCAGAAAGCAACCAACCCACAATCAGGAAAAATCTGCGATAATGTCATTTTTGTATTGCTTTTGCTCGACCAGCCTATGGTCGGTGGAAATATTTACTTTACAATGACGAATTTTTCAATTCATAATAAATAGAAAAGAAATAGAAGAAAAAAAAACAAGTGATTTCTCGTATTTGACTAAAAATGTTAAGAAGTAAATTTTAATAACCTCAATAACCCTCAAAAAATTAATATGAAATGAAAAAAAATCTAATTTTTGAAATACATACATATATGTTTCTTTAAGCCTATTTCAAAACAATTTATTTATTTTACAAAAAAATACTATTTTTCAACATTTTAGAGAATATTGCTGTAGGTTGGTACTAGAGGGCTGCACGAAACGTCTCGAAAGAGTGGAAACTAACATAGCAACATTTTTGCGTTGATGCAGTATGTACTTCCATTTGATTTCAAATCAAGCCGTAACTGTCGGAAGCATATGTGGTAATGTTTTCAGCAGCGCTTCCGACAGTTACCGCTTAAAAGCATTAGAAACATTTCAGACAAGCCCTGAAACTTTTAAGACGTCTTGGACAAGCCTTCCAAGCTTCTTATTCAGCCGTCTAGTTGGTACAACGCACTTGTTGTAGGTTGGTTGCCTTCTGCAAAACTAGGTCCAATTGCATAGAAAAACTTCACGATCTCTTAGAGTACCGCTAAATTATTGATTATTACCACTAAAATATTGATTATATACGAAAATTAAATCAATAATATAAAGTTTAAAAAACCTTTCTGTTGCTAAAAATTTACTGTATTGTACTTTATTCAGTTTATTTACTAATCGCATAAACAAAATGTGTGTGCATATACATAGATTGGATAAAAAAAAATTATATATTAATTGTTTAAAGGGTTCCTAAAATTGTAAAAAAAGATCCATATACAAAAAATCGTGTCAATAAATTTAACGTATAATCAGAAGATAGGTGTTTTTCGTGCACACAAATCCACTCAAGAGGTATTTGCTTTTGTTGTTACAAAAGATCAAAAGATTCCTATCAAATTCCTATGGCAATTAAAAAAGTACCAGTTTTGAGTTAGAGCAACAACAATAAAAGTCTGGTGTAATATTTCCCGTAATCATATGAAGTGCAATCGATAAATTTTGTTTGAAAATAATCGGAAATGCCAGCTCGGTGTATTTCATAACCACGATCATAATCATAATTAAGGTTTTCATATTTTTACATCTATAATGTAGATTTAAATTTTCTTTGCATAACGTTTTTTTCTATTTAATTTAAATTTAGAGAATTTCTGTATTATTCTCCAAACTTTTATTACTCCACCAAGCGAATGCTATCAAAATTAAAAAATTGGCAACTCCTGCAATAATAGCACACACTCGCATACCAATACCGCGATTAGTGTTATTTCATCTCGGGAATCGTGCGTCGGCTGTCTGGTAGACGAATAAAAGAGAATATTTTTACATACACAGTTTATCAAATGAAGTAAAGTTTATTTCTAGTATAGTCTTCATGAGACTATAATATGTATATTAAATAACCTAATAAAGGAAATTCTGCGATTGGCAATGAATGGCCGCTGTTAATGTGACCACTCACCGAAATTGTTTTAAATATAAATAGGCCAAAAATATCTATACTGGCCCGTGTAAAAGTATTGAATAGAGTGTTGTTTATTGGACAAGAAAATATAAAGAAAATAAAAAATATAAAAAAAAAGAAATAACTCCAGGCAGGCGCAAGCAGCAGGCGTCCATAGGGCTATCCGTACAACACACAAACACACGCGACACCAAATGCCTGCAAATGCAGTACAATAAATTAATTACCCTCCTACGAACACACAACAATGCTGAAAAATCGAATTAGGTAATTTCGGCAACAAAAATCGAATATCAAATAAAGTGATAAGTGGTGAATAACTAGAAATCTGCGAAAGTCGCTTCGCTTGGTTTAAAAAAAGTAGTGAGGCGAATAAAACTAATATGTGTTACAACCAAATAATGACCGACCATGAGTCATGATTAACCATGAACGAGAGCACGCATTTTATATTTACAAGAATATTTGTTGTTGTGGCATGGAGGCTCTTACTGAAACTGTTTTTTAATAGTAATTTTTGTAAGTCGCTTATTTTTTAAGTTTCAAAGTTCTGATTTGGTTTTATTTAAATTGTATCTGAGTTAACATCTAATATTAGTGGAGCACGGGCTTATTATTTACCTCGCCAAATGGCCAATAGAAATTTCATCATTTTGTGGGGTTAATCGATTTGGCAAGTGAAACCATATAAATATAATAAAAATACGTATAAGATTTGCTTTATGATTTCTGATAGAAACTGTTAAGGCCCACGCTGCGATAAATAAGAATTTTGCCTGTTTTTATATATTATTTAAAGTTACTCGCACATACAGTTATAAAAACTAAAGGCCGCTTAGTTTGGGAGCTAATTTTTTGAAATGGAAACATTAAAAATTTTAGAAGTACATATGTGAAGCCTTCTAAACTTATAAAGTTATACTAGTTTAAAAATTTTTTACAGTCTTATCTCCCAACAATAGTTTTATCAAAGAAGATACAATATCCCATACAAATTTTCAACTTGTAACTTTTTGTTCCTTGGGTCGTTGTAGCAACATTACGTTGTAGCAACACTTGTAAACTTTTTGTTCCGTGGGTCGTTGTAGCAACATTAGCAACATTGATTCTTTAGTCATTGTTTCTACACATTCTCTCATTCCTTTCATTTTACCAGCGAGAAGAAGTCTTCTTGCGATTTATAGAAGACTTTTCAGAGAAATTTTTAGAGCCACTTTTGTAATTTGGAAAACAATTCATGATCTCTCTCAAATCTTCTTTGTCCTCTACCTTCCGTGATTATTATTAATTTCTAATCCAACATTTCTTTTTTTTCAGCCCACTAAAAGCGAGTCAATATTAAGATTTGAATAATGCTCTCAGTAAAAACACGCAGATTGACAGCTAGAATTTGGAAAAACTATTACCAGATTTAAACTCTCAGTACGAACCTGCAAATCAGCGCTTTAATAATATACGCTATTCGTCCAGAATGCTTCTGATAAGTGCCCTTGCTTTAGGTCTAGTAGAAACGACTAAATATAATGTGGCCAGTCATCACCTCGCCTCTCCAGACTTCAGTGTAAGTGACAGTGAGATTGTTGCACCTGGCGGTAGTGTTGAACTTGGCAGTGAGGCTGTGATAAATACCCATCTGAATAGTGTCAGCGGAATTGGAGGCAGCAGCAGCAGTGGTACATCCATAGTCCACACAACTCATACGGATGGTGGTACTTCGAGTTCGAGTGGCACAATAGCTTGGGACAATAACGGCACTTTGCGATCCCTAAATCCCGGCGACTGGTCACTCGAACAATGTATGATCTGGCAACGTCCGCATCATCTGTACTTTCAGCTGGGAAATGCATTCTTCCTGATAGCATTTCTGGCACCGCACGGTCCTTTCGGAATGCTATGGTTGCGTGCACTAATGATTATTGGTTGCATTCTGATGGGAATGTACGGATATCTGATAGAATGTACACCGGATGTAGTGCTTTGGTCTGGCCTATTTTTGGGCGTTAATTTCATCTATTTGATTATTGTTCTCTGCCGATTACGTCCAGTACGATTTGATAAGGAAATAGAAGCGGTGAGCCAGTGATACATACTATATACATATGTATTTATATTGTATATTTATCTATCTATCTATGTACTCGTATATATAAACCAGGGCATTGAAATATATGGATAATTTTTTTTAATTACAGAAAAGATTTGTCGCCTTTTTGTTGACCATTTTTTTCTTACGACTCCAAAAATGTCGCATTAAACGAGAATTATCATAGAAAAAATATGTTCTAATAACTTAAATATGTACTGATTTCCATAACTTTTATTTTGCTAAATATTTTGTAGCGTATGTATTTATATTTTAGTCGGCTTTCAAAAAATTTAAAAACAATTTTTTGTTAGTTTTTTTGGTCTTTTTCAAAAAATAATAAACACTTTCCGCTTTTTTCTATACGATACTACTGTAAAAAGTATTTAAATACATATATTTGTGTGGTACATTGATCTTTAGGCACTTTTTTTACCGTTTACAGTTTTATATTTTCATTTAGAAATTAAATACTTATGATAGATCAGCTGTGGTACATGAATCCTTTATGAATAATAAAAATTTATTATATCACAGTTTCTAAAGTATGTACTACAATAGTTATATTTTATAATGAATCGGTTTAAAAGTTATCCTAATGATTTGCCGTCAACATCATCATACAAAATCATTATCATATCAAAGTCATACTATCGTGTGAAAGATAAATTTCAATATATACGAGTATATACGTAAATATAAAGTGCTCTGTAAAAATTTTCAAGCAAACGATAGAATGATTGATGATGAAAATGACAATAGAAAAAAATCTGGCATCGAATTTTTATACAACCTATTTGTGAGACAACAGAAAAGTTTCTTTATTTATAATTTGCTTTATAAGTTATTGGAAACTTCTTTTTTTTTGTTGTCTGCTTTTTTATGTTCTCTAATTGTTTTACTAATTGCACTTATGTAGTCTTATTCTAAAAACTAGTAAAAGTTGCCTTTATCAGACAGTTTTTATGTACTAAGCTAATTTATATAAATATAATTCGATATCAGATTCCTCGCCGAAACAAAAAATCTCTTAGTAATCATTGTTGTTCTTTAGACATAAAGATAATTACGATAGAAAAATGAAACAATTAAAATTAAGCGTTAGGAATTTCATCAAGATTATGTTTTAATTATTCTTATAATAGAAATAGTTTGTGAATTTGGATTATACTATCTATCCTACAGCTAAAAATGCGTTATTTTGGTATCTGGATGCGCATGCATTGCAATAGTGACACATTGTTAAAATGTGTTTAATTATATACTAGAGGGCTGCACGAGGCGTCTCGAAAGATTCGAAACCGCCATAGCAACATTTTTGGGTTGATGCAGTGCTTCCATTTGATTTTAAATCAAGCCGTAACTGTCGGAAGCATATGCGGTAATGTTTTCCGTAGTGCTTCCAAAAGTCACCGCTTGATTTAAATGCAATGGAAACATTTCCGGCAACTGCTGAAACTTTTAAGACGCCTTTAACAAGCCTTCGTCACGTCTGATGCAGCCCTCTATTACAGACATGTGTACATTACTAGTTCTACTACAATTTCTAATACACCACTATTGGCTTTGTATTATCTTTGAATAATGATACAATAACAAAGATGAGCTTAGGTGAAACTTAGTTTGGAGGCCAAATAATGCAAATGTAAGCATGTACACAACAATGTCATAATGTTTCCGATTGCCACTGTCATGTGAATACGTCGAAACATCCTGTGAATGCGTTGGTAATGCGGGCATTTTACTAAATCACCCTGCATCACTCCGCCCACTTCTTGACCGCTGCCGACAGCTTCCTCGATCTTATATTTTTCGCGCATCAAGAGTAACATGGGCGGGGCTAGGTAAAGACGTACTGTCACATCTATTATGGCCATCAGGGCGAGTCCACCGAGCTGTACACAATCGCAAAAGGTCCAGTTGATGAGGAAGAACTTTATAAAGAGTATAAGCATTGATATGCTTAATACTGAGTTGAGTGCAAAATATTTCGGAAAAAGAATCTGTTGGCACTGTCCAAAAGTATGGCGTGGTAATGCAAAATAGAGCGAGAGACCTGTAAGAGTTAAATGAATTAAAACTAAGCCTACGAAATCACCACTAATAAATATTATGAATTATGAATATGTATAAATATTAATATAATATTTAATATAGTATTTAATAATAATATATAATATAAATGTCTTCCTCTAAGTCAGGCTTATCAAACACGCGACCGCCGACATCTGTGTTGCGGCCCGCCAAGTTTGATAATACCAATACGTTTATTTCTTTATGAAATGTCGGTTAATTTCATTAAAAAGTAACATTTTTATATATACCAAGGCTCGTATTAATATTTGGACACTAGAGTGTGCCATGCCATTCAGTATCAATTCTAAATTAAGTTAACATTGTGCTGAACAGAATAGATGTCAATAATAAATGAATTTATATCATGGTAAGACACAAACAAGCAAGAAGTATCTCTGGGACCCTCGAGTTATCAAGGAAACCCTATAACGGGCCCCTCTTATCCAAATAAAAAAGTGTCGTGTATATCATATGTACGAGTATGTACATATACATACTGCAAGTAAACGACTGTGATGTGTACATATGTACATACATATATCATTCAATCAAACTAAGTTAGAGCGAGCACTATTCCACGCGAACGAAGTTGCCGGCAACAGCTAGGATGTTTATATTTTGTACCCATTAATTTGTTTATAATGAAAGCTATGTTTCATCTTTATTTCCATTCCTTTTTTATTGTTTTGCGGCCCACCATTTAACACTTACACTTTATGCGGCCCGCAATTTAATGTAATACTTAATGTGGCCCTCGGTGGCTACCAAATTTGACATGTCTGCTCTAGGTTGAACAATTGATTGGTTGAGAAATTTGCTAAACGCTTAACACTTCAGCATAAAGCATGAATCCCTTCATGCAACGACATTCTTCTTACTTATCTTACTTTTAGTCAAGTGACACACGCCATGATCTTTGTATTTTCATTCAATTTAGAAAACAATCTTTTCAAAATCTATACAATTTTCACAAAACAAAATATAAGAATTGCATCGCATTCAAAATGCAAATCTGTAAATATCTCGAAATTTAAAAAAAAATGGACTTATATAAAAAATAGATTTTTATTACCCCTGTGGGTACCACACCCAGTGTGTACCAGAGTGGTACGAAGAAATAAGGCCTGAAATTGGTTGAAGATTGGCACCGAATCAATTTGAACCATTTAAGCTCATAAAACCCATCACCGGGGGATACGATTACGAAGGTTTAATACGAAAAGTACGTAGGATCAAATAACTAAAAAAGGAACTCTTTGTACTTATGTATATACCTGATACGAAGGTCATCCAGATTTGCGCACCGAAATGTGTGGCAAATGCTCCCAAATAAGCAATTACCGCTAAGTGACGAGTTCCACTTATCTCAGTCGTTGACGTCTGCTGCGCGACGGAAGTGCTTTCGATGATTTCGGGCCAAACTGTCAGCAAAATGAATGATAAAATACAAATTGCAATGACATGAGCGGGTTGTGTGGTTTTCGTTAGCAGACTGCAAAGACAAAGAATAAAAAAAATTATATACATACTCGTATCTAGCCGCCAAAATGCAATATATAAACTATCAGCTGATTTGGGTGACTTTTATGCAAACATTGCACTCGTATCGTATACTTATTTGCATGCTAGATACGAGTGCAATATAATTTTTACGATATTTACGTATGTATGTATGTATGTACCAACTACTGACAGTGTGCAATGCACCACATGGAGACATGTGGCAAAATCTGTAGCGGTAGGTGTGTTTTTACAAAGTACGAGTATTGCTGTCTCTACTACAGTTCTATGAGCGTAGTGTGCGCTGTGAAATTACTTTTGCCCTGGCCGGCCGACCAGCTGTCTGGCAGTCCGTCCGTCCGTCTGTCTGTCTACGTGTGTTGCTGGCTAGCTGGCCGAGTGGCGTACGTGCGAAAACGCATGCACTTTTCTGCATTTCAACTTCATTCAGCTCATGTACATATATAAGTATATATTCAACTCAAATTGATGAAATTCAGCCAATGCATGGGTTGAGAATTCGCTGAACTAACTTTAATTCTAGAGCTGTGTAAGAATACGCACGTACACTCGGTTCATTATCTTAATATTGTTCTTTTGCTTTTTTTTGAAGATAACTGCAATATTAATTATTTAAGGATAGAAGGAATAAAGTTAAATGTATGTATGTACATTAGTTCTGGAGATTACTCATTGCTTTCCCGCCACATTTTACAAGTATTCTCTTTCTACATATTAATTCTAAATTACAGAGTAAATATGTAGCAAAAATCAGATCTATAAGTTTTATTGACATATGTATAAGTTACATAAACAAAGGAAGGCATGTTATGTTTATAGAAGTTGTTGCTGTCTATTTCTTCTGTAAAAATACATTTACTGTATTTGAACATTTTTTCACCGCCTAACTAACGCCGATAATCGATGTATTAACCAAAAAACACTGACCTTTGATAAAATCCTTTGATAAAAAATAAATGAAATTCATTGTTCTTATTTGTGCCTGAAAAATTCTTGAGAATATTGTTATCCTTTATAATAAAATAGCAGTGATCAGTAGCATTTCAGGAATTTTTCAATTATCGCTCAAATCTTTTTTACGAACAATTTTCTAATTTTTTAAATTATTTTTAGAGTTATGCAAATTGAGTACACTGCTTCCGGCAAGTTCCTAAAATCAGTTATTGGTAAACCTTGTTGCACACAACTGAGGCAAAAATGTTATATTCAGCTCTCACTGAAGTATTATATTTGGGTCATGCTAAATAATAGAAATCCCGACAATAACCAGCGACTTGGAGATGATCTATTATTTATATCTATGAGTATTCCACAAAATTTTAAATGTGATCGACTTAATTTGAGTTTAATCGGTATTCATATTGTCGTGTTTTCATAGGCTTGAGATCACGCTTTTATCCCTTTTAGCATTTCTAAAGTTGCTGTAGGTCACCTTGTGCGCACACCTTGTACATACATACACACGCTAGTATATTTTATAAAACGTTTATCGTCTAGTAACGATGAAGTACATAAACGAACGAAGTATCGTATGTTAGTGGCTTCGTGGTATTTGTTAAGTTCTCTCCGACAGGGCTGGATGCTGATGAATTTAGGAATGAATTTTCGTGTCATTCCTTTTCGAGGAGGAGGACAAGCCGGTTTTGTCCATGCGCCATCCATCTTTAGGGTCGTTTTTTGTTCTCTCACGAAACCTCACATAATCGCTATCCAGTTTCTAATTGCCTTTTGAGCTGACGTTTATAGACAGACAACTAATACTCACATGTAAATTCTGCTGTTCTGCACATCGCCCATTGCATTATTCACACGTTCAATTGTTCGTCTTGTCCACTGTGTGAGTGTTGCGAGGATATCGGTGTAGATCTCGTGGTCAGCAGGCGCGAGCCATTCTTTTTGTTCTTGAGCGCCATGGACATCTGTTACAGTATCCGGAATATTTTCTTTCTGTAGTCCCAGGCTTCTACCGAATGGACAGGTCAATTGCGGTTCGTCATGTGAGACATCGGATTGTTGACCGGACAAGTTCATCCTTAATTTGTTTACTGCTCCTCTTGGTGTTGTACTCGATGCTAGTGTTGCGGTCATTATCCTTGATGTACTTGCAAAATTACCCACCTCTTCGGTAGTTTTTAGGTTTGGATCTTTTTTATGCTGTTCAGAACGTTTCCTGATGGTATACTGCACGGATTTAATGATTTTATGTGGCATTCCATGTTCGACGAATCTGTCGATCTGCGCATTCTGAACGGCGGAATTGTGACACATTTTGGAAAATTTTAATTTTTGTACTTTCTTTTGGGTTTTACTTCTTGTGTCAATAGAAAATCGTCGTCGTCGTCGCACAGATGCCGGAACAAAAACTTTACCTGCTAAACAATTTCCACACCGCAAACTCTAGATGCAGCTACCGCCGCGCCGCCAAATCGACGAAATATTGAATGATATGCTTGCACCATCACCGTCAGGTTTTATATTGGCCTTATCGGTGCTGAATAATCAAACAATTCGAGAGAATTCTCGCGCTTGCATCTCTTTCCAATCAATTGCAAGTCAAAATGCAAGAGCGCGTCGTCAAAACAAAGAGCTTACAGTTTAGTGTGGAGATTCAGCACGGAGAGAAAAAAATGCCCAATAGATGTTACATAAATAATTATAATTATTTCTTTAAATCTTTGTATTCAAATTAATTTAAATAATTTTAAAATGTTTTATGCGGAAATTTTAACTGTTAAAAAAATTATTTAAATTTTTTATTACTACGTGAAAGAAAGTGGAAATATTTCTAAGTTCGTATGCATTATTTAAAAATTTAATTGTCTTTTACGAAATTATAAGATTACATTCTACAAAGAATGAATTAAAATTTTAATGTTTGACATACATATGTATGTGGAATATATATACATACTAATTGTAATAAACTTAATTTAAATGCAATAATTTAAATATTTCGCTATAATATTTAAGAAAAAATCAATTTGGCCGTTTTCTCGTATAAGAGAAAAAAAAGATTAATTTAATGAATTCAAGGTATTTAATGCATGTTTGAAATTTTAATGGAGAAAAACATTAAATCTCTAAGAAATCTAAAAATTTCCCTTAGAAAACTTGGAAAACTTCTAGATTTTGGAATTTTTCTGTTTAGAAAAATAAGTCATTGTTATAGTTGCATATTAATTTTTGTTTGGTTTTTACGACGAAGCAATTTTATTATAGTGTAGAAACAACTCTGTTTCTCTTTTTATAACTGAGAAGACTGTGGTTTTTTGGCTTTGGGAAAGCGAATAACTCTCAGAAAAGAAAGAAAGATCTGAGAGAAGAGCAGCTAAGTAAGGCACTTCTGCATTACAGTATTACATTCAGGCTTTTTGTAATTTGAGCCTAAATAGTTAATACAGCGTTAATGTAATGTGGAAGACACAGTCGAGAAGACGACCATCATGAACAGTGAGAAATGATGAAGATCATCAGCTGGTATATGTATATGACAATTTGGAAATTATTTAAGTCTGTAGCTGAATTTCAACGCACGCAATCCTCTCTAAAAAGAGAAAATTCAGCACCTAAACTTGTGTTGGTTGTTTGGTCGCCGGGGAGGGGAAGGCGTGATGGTGTAGCGATGGTCAGTTCAAATTCATTGGATTAAATTGCAAATTGTGAATACGAATCACTGCAGTTCTTTCTCAGGCTTACATTGGTTTGGCGTGGTGATGGCGTACGTGACTGCAGCTTGCTGTGTGATGTCTGTTTGTTGCTAGCTGTTGTCCGTAAAAATCGCCGGGAAGCAAGTTTTCGTTCAATACTTTGTGGGTTATGTGTCATAAAATATAGTCTTTTTCGTCACCAATCGCAATTTTATGGTGTACTGTTTTTTTCCTCATTAATTTTTCATTGCATGGTCTATTTTTTTTTTTTTTTAATTTATTTTCCAGAGAGTTTCTTACGTTCTAAAGATATGTTGGGCGGAGTGATAACGTCGGCGTCTGATGGACTTTGAAATTTTCAGAAGTTTTGCAGAAAATTTAATTGAAATACGTACGGTATATCTTACCGCAATTACAGACAAATTAAATCCAACAAGGTGAATTGTTGGTGAGCAATTACGTCAAAGATCTTACGTAAACAGATTTAAAGAAGTTATATATGTACGAAATATGTATGACTTTTTTATCGTCTAGACATAGCTATCACTAAACATATATCCAAGCTATATCCAATTTCAACCCTTACCGCACAGAATCCAATAATACGCCTTTATTTTGAAGCCTAGTTTAATTCCCAAGAATTTACAGATAGAATTTTAATACAAAACATGTTTTTCATATAAATAAGAATCGCTTTAATTATACATATATAAAATATATAAAAAATATTTAAAGTTTTAAATATTGTTTATAATTTATTTTATAGGTGTATGACTCTTTGTTCAAACCTCTTCGTGTTTCCCGTCATCAATTTAAAAAGATTTTAAATTGCATGAAAGTGATAAGATCACTCAAATATCAGGAAGTGTACGCCCAGGAGAAACTTACCAAAGTCGATAGTTTATCTCTGGTACTGTCTGGAAAGTAAGATCATTTTCGTATTTACATTATATTCCAAATACTTCTTTAAATGAAACTCAATTTTTCATATAATAAATATGAACTTACATATGTATGTATATATGTATATACTTTAATTTGTAGGTTGGTTGTCTCACAAAATCAGCGCGCCTTACACATTGTGTTTCCTCACCAGTTCCTAGACTCACCAGAATGGTTTGGAGTGTCTACGGACGATTTCTTTCAGGTAATTTCCATATTTCCCATTGATTTGATTCTAGGACATCTATGTACATTTGTATACCACACTTTTTATAGGTTTCCATAATGGCCATGGAAGAGTCGCGTGTATTAATTTGGCATCGAGATAAATTAAAATTATCCATAATTTCAGAGCCATTTTTACAATCAGTATTCGATCATATACTGGGCAGAGATGTGGTGAAAAAACTAATGCAAGTCACTCAGGTGAGTTGGTGGGCACGTCAGTTACAAGCGCTTAAGAGACAGACTAGACCATCATCATGGGTCGCATTCGATTAAATATTTTCATCATTTCAGGTTAGCGAATCGATAGCCAGCAACGGATTTTTACCAGTTGGTGGTTATGACGATGGCGAAGATAAGCCCATGTTAATAATGAAGAAAAGCGCCGAGGGCCACGGACTGACAGCTTTAATAAATAGACAATTGCAAGGTGAGTTTGACGACGGCGATCGTGATGCGTTAAGAGAACGAAGGCGTGCGTGGATTTTGTCACAAATTTACATTAACTGTTAAATTCCTGGTCTTGTGTTTGCTTCTTATGCAGCATTGATTTTCGTTTCGATTGCACAATTTATGCAAAAGTACTCGTAATAAAGATTTGTCATTGATTGTACTAATTTTTGTCTTGCATTTTTAAAGTTTAATTTTGAAAAGACTTGAAAGAGTGCTGAGTAGCTGAGTTTAAGCTACAGCGTCCGTATTTCTAAAAATAATCAATCGACTTTATATTGTTTGTATTTTTTGAGACTTCATTTTTATACTTTTTTAGTTTTAGTCAAATATTGTTACAGAAATAATATCACAGCTTTAATGAGTTAAAATATATTAACTAATTTTAAAAGTATTTAAAAATTAATTTAATTCAAGTACAAATTTTTTGAGATATGTTAAAAAACAAACTTCAGAGCCCCTAAATTAGACTGAATATATTGTACAAGATACAATGAAGACACAAGAAGTGTTGTCTTTATTTCATTGTCATCAATTGAATTAATGTCTATCGATCGATCTCTATGAAAAAAGCATGCCTTCTGTACAAATTTGAAGCATACAAAACACAAATTTTAAGAAATTATTTAATTTACTTTTTTTCTATCTGTTCACAGTATTCTATTCTAATTTATTTTTTATTTGCATTATTCTTTTAGAAGAGCATGTTTCATTGCTTGGCCGTGCATATCCAAAACCAGTACGATTGGTTACGCCTACTCTAAAGTGTTCGCCAGCTTCTTCTAGCAAAAAAAAATGCAATATTCTGTACGAAGAAATAACATCTCCTTGCTGATGATGTCTGTTATCATATTTACATATATTACATACGTATAATTTTCTATACAATCGTTACGTGAGTGTTGATGAAAGATTTAAGTATTAATGTTTTATTTGATTTTTTATGTTTATTATATCAAGCGGTAATATAAAAAAGGATCTGTGAATCTTTAAGGCTCTAAAATCAATCCATCAATTAGTAATAAGACAATTAACGCAATATCGTAAAAGTGTAAATATGCTAAAAGTACATTTAATGACACATACGTAGTGATATTTTTTTTAATTCGTTTTAGTTTAGTTTGGTCTGTGTATGATTTATTAATGTGATGATTTCATTAATATATCAATTTAATATGTACGAGTATTTATTATTTTACACCATACACACTTTACTGTGGATTATATGTACGCGCAATTATCGTATTACTGCAAGTAGAAAGAAGCACAAGTGGTGCTATATGATTTGTAGTCGTCCATTTATACTAACGCCTTTACATGTCGATTTATGTGTTAATTCTAAATAATGTTCTTTCCCTCAGTTTCAAATCATGTACATTATATACAACAACGATTCGTAATGGAAAGAAAGAAGAATTGATAACCTCGTAGATGGCATTTTTATAGCATTGAGTGTAATTTACTAATCATTTCGTAATTAAAACATTCACAATTCATATAACTAACTGTCGTATAATGTAAATAAATTATATATTTTCTAAAGTTTAGATAATGTATTCTTTATACTCATAAAAATCACCGTTCAAAACTTTTGAGAGGCAAGCTTTACGCGAGGGCCACAAAACTAATAGCAAACTCGCCCTGTGCTGCAAGACTCAGTGGTCGAGCGACTGAAACGAATGTATGTGCTGTACCTTTCACGCTTATAAAAAACGCTGGTAGCGGCTAAGCGCTTCAAGCGGGGCGATTTTTTCGTGGCCCTGGCATTAGATAAACAGGCAGAGAGCAATTAAATTTTACAATTTGTTGTCTAAAAAACCATGCCTCAAAAAGTAGAAACACACCGGAATCCATTTGCAAAAAGAGTTTAGACCAGAAGAAGTAGACTTCCATTTTAAACTGCCTGAACGAGCAGTTATTTGTGAGGAAAAATTACAAGATAAACAATATAAAATTTAATTTGATTATTTCGTTTCGAATTTTTTAAGATCATTTTTAAAATTTTTCAAAGATCATCATTGAAGTAAACCCACCAAATAATATTAATATTGTATGTGCATTTGACGCTGTTTACATGTGCGACGGATAGCACTTCTATTTGATAGAAAAAGTTAAATATTTCAAAAGTTAAATGTTCATAGTAGTACAAAAGATATGGGTAAGAGTTGCAAAATCTTAATTGCAAATACAATGTAATAAGATTTTGCGTCGAGTTTCACATATCAGATGCTTCAAAATGGCCAACTGGACAAAATCGCAACAAAAACGCAGGCATCATTGCGATCCGTCGCCACAACTTGAACATGAAGGGCATGCAATCCGTCGCACGTGTAAACAATATCTTATAGTCTGACTTTTTGCAATAAAATAAAGCTATTAAAAGACATATTAAGATTGTAGGAATTGTGCTCTTAATTCAACCAAGCATTGCCCCGACAACTCAAAAAAACATTTACTCCCAATTATACTTTTTTTCTCCGGAATCTTATTTTAAATATGTAGATTTAATTTTCAAACCTGTCCACAAAATATACATATATTCCGACGACGACAATTAGAGAGAATTCAAAAGATATAATAAAATTTCAAGAGATATAATATTTACCCCAGTTTTATTGCGTTTCCTTGTTTTTTCCTTTTTGATGATTTGTCCGTAACAAATAAACAATCAGCCTTTCCCAGGATTTCAAAGTATTATTGCGGTAAGTGAAACGATTTTAAATGACTTCTGAAATGAGTATATAGTATTGAAATAAATAATTTGGCTTAATCTGTTCTTAATTTATGCTGTTAATATTTTTCATAAGGCACAAGAACCCTCATTGTGAAATTAACTGTAGATAAAGCGGTGAATTATTTTACAAAAAGTTGTTTAAATTTACTGCATGCTAGAAACATTTTACTAGATAGGTATTGTACATACATACATACATATATGCGATATCATGTTGTTATATATTTATGCCAACATATTATTGCTATATAAAAACACCGAATTTTGTTCTAAAAAGTATTTTGAACATTCCAGCCGGTGATCCGAACTCATGGCGACTGGGAAGAATAGACGAGACTGATCACGAAACCGCGGTTTGAATTAACCAAACGGCTATATTATTAGTTCTTTAGGTAAAAGAAAATTCCATAAGTGCATCATTGCTTGCGATTTAAAACTTTGCAACTTAAATACTGTACATATTTTATATTTGTAATGAATAAAGGTCCCTTTATTTCATTCCATTCCCAGAAACCTTTGTAATTATATCGGATATGTACGAGTATGTGTCTGATATTGTGTTTGCATAACATGCGTTAATTTAAATCCGAGCGAAATGTTGGATTTATCTAAATCCGTGTTATGTAAACACAATATGAAAGAAGGAATACATTCTCCGATATAAGTTGCTGTTTCCATAGATGTATAAAGCATGTGTCGTTTGCTTTTGCACACAGCTTCGATTCTTTTTCATATTGTTTAGTGGTATAGCATCTAGAAAAACCTTTAATGGTTTTTTAAAAATGTATCATATGTACCTAAAATAAAATCGAGTTATTCCAAAAATTTATTTGAAATAATGCGAGTATAATTTATTTTCACATGGTTTTCTAAAGTTTTTTACACTAGTAAAATAAGTCGCAACTAAGCTGATTTAATATCGCTTTAAACGAATGTGAAATGTTTAAATTACGGTTTTCATATTTTTATATATACTATAAGTAAGTTTAATGTTGGCGAATTAGGCGACACATAAGTGAAAAGGAGACCTATTTACTTAAGATGTACATATATACATACTTTATAATCTAAAACAATTCATTGTTAGTGTATAGTTATCGATTTAAGGATGATTTTAAAAAATAAACGATGGGTTATTTGTTGGAAAATGAAGTTGTTTTAAGCTCTTCAACACTTGTATACTGGATTCTTAAAAATTAAGCATTCATTCAAACTTTTCAAGGTGAATAATTTTTTCTTATTGGGCAAACTTACGTACCTAAGTACAGCAAAGATCTTCAATATTACTTCAGTTTTTCGCCCAAAGTTACAGTCTTATAAATTGGCTATTCACTGAATTCTTGAGTTGTGCAATTTAAACGAACTAGTTTTGGCTTAATTATAAAACTGAAAATAAGAAACTTAGACCTAAATAATCTCTTAGTTTTTGGGGTCATGTTAATATCTTCATTTTCTTCGTATTGCAAATGCTGAAGTCTTCCGGTTGGCGTTTCGTAAAATTTATATTTTCATCGTCGTTGAGTTTATTTCTTTTGGCCATGCCATCTTCGAGGAGATTTAGATGCGACAAATTTATATCTAACTCGAACTGTCGTTTTAGGCCACGTGAGGAGCCATCTTTTTCTCGAAATCCTGAATATATGGAATTAGTGCATGAATTCTTTGTTTTCTCCCTTTTATCCAGAGGCACCGCGAAAGTTGTATATATTCTTTTTAATTCTTCATCAGAGAGGTGGTCAATATTTGGTATTTTCAGTTGTCGCTAGAAATATAAAGAGCGATCATGTTAAACAGATTGCGTGGAAATATGAATTTTTACTTCTTTCAATATTCGTAGAAAGTCTCCTCGCGTTAAAAGTTCAGTGAAATAGCACTCCATCGCAGGGATTTGTTTTACAATCAATTTATAAACAGAACTCCGACATACTTATATTCACCAGTAGCTTTCAAACTAAAGAGCAAGTATGTCAAACGTTCTTAAAAGTTTTAAGGGCACCCTAGACGACACAAAATTTTGCGCAAAACAAATCTGTGAAGACTTTTGTGGCGTGTAGGTTTGTGTTTGCGTGTTTCCACAACGGTTGTGCAAATATCAAAATCAAACTGATATTTTTCGTTTGGCGCAAACATTCTGTGTCGTCTAGGGCATTGTTTCTCAACCGCCGGTCCGCAACTCTAATCTGAACGGTCCGCGAAAACTATAAAAATATATATTTAATTTGTTAGCAAGTCGACTTTTTTGGAAATGTTTTATTTATTGTATTATGACTATTTAAAAATAATTTCAAAATTAATATGCAGATTGTACAAAAATAAAAGCAGCGATTACATTGATTTGTATACTTATGCACTGGTAAATAAATAAGGAATATTCAATTATTAATGTAGTTTGCAGTTTTTTTGCGAAAAAAGCAGATATTTTTCGGTCCGCGATGAGTTTTGAGTTGAAAAACACTGGTCTAGGGCGAATTTGGCAAAGATTTGTAAAATTTTTAATCGGTGCGAACGTGCTACGAAAGAAACGTAAGGTTTAGTAAATGCTTATTTATTTCTTAAATTATAAATAAATATTTTCTTTTTAGAGTAGCCTTACACTAGTAGCCAGTAAACCAGTAGAACTTTGGGTGCATAGGAGCAGATATAATTGATTTTTATCTTGGGTCCTATAATAATTCCTATGTAATTTGTATCTTAGTGAATTTATTGTGTTTAAGTTCCTCTAATATTGCAGCGAAATTTTAGTTTAAGCATTGCCAGTTTGAAAGCATATTTTCATTGTTGACAGAAAGATCTATAGTTGACAGTCTTAATAACACAAGTTTTGCTTTGTGGCCTGGAATTATTTATCAGGATTAAATACGTACTATATTAAGAGAAAACAGAGTCGCCAGTTTTTGTAATCTATAGATTAATTATTTTATCTAGTTAAAGTATTATTACAATAATTGCACAAAACCAGTCGTTGGCTAAACTTTCAGCACAAACACTAAATTTCTGTACATTATGTTTAAAAAGTAAGGTTATGCAGCGGCTTAAACTAAACTTTTTATATTTAATCATTTATTTACCCAGATTTGATGAAAAGGAAAACGTATCATCAGTGCAACAATTAAAATCCTCCGTTCAGAAGGGTATAAGAGCAAAACTTCTGGAAACATATCCACTCTTAGAAACTCATTTGGAACCGATTTTGCCCAAAAAGGATTCGTACCGTATTGCAAAATGGTTTTGATTAACTCCAATACATGAATTTGTGTCATCCCATCCATTGTGATTTCTTTTTAGTCACGACCACATTGAATTGCTACTTAATGGTTCCGGCGAACAAGTGTTCTTTCGGCACCGGGAAGGTCAATGGATGCCTACACTTAGGTTGCTGCACAAGTACCCATTTTTTGTGACTATGCAACAGGTCGACAAGGGTGCAATTCGCTTTGTTCTAAGTGGTGCGAACGTTATGTGTCCGGGATTAACGTCTCCAGGTGCATGCATGACGCCTGCAGAAAAAGGTGCAGTGGTTGCTATTATGGCGGAGGGCAAGGAACACGCACTAGCCATTGGAGTGACGACTTTGTCTACAGAGGAAATGTAAGAATCTTAAAATCATTCATCTCGCGAGAAAATGGCCAAAGTTGTTTCATTTATGAGCGTTATTTTTATTTCAGATCAAAAGTTAACAAAGGCGTCGGTGTAGAAAATTGTCATTATTTAAACGATGGTCTCTGGAAAATGAAATGCATTAAGTAGAATAATACTTCAAATGCATTGTAACGAATTTTATGAAGAGTTGTATTTTAGGACGTTATTTATACGAAAGATTAAAATACTTGAAGACATACGCCTAACATTCGTAATTGGCTTTTCTTGTTCCTTATTTATATAAAATGTTTGCAACCATGCTCAATATTTTTTTTGAAAATAGCATAACCATATCTAAAAATTAGAAAAGCTTCATATAAATGTAACAAATAAACGCTCCAATAATAGACAAAAGTGGAAGTGTCACCAATTCAATTGAATGTGCATACAATATAAGAGTAAATGAAGTGTTGGATGAAGAATTTGTTGTGTGTTGCGTTGAAGAATAAATTGTGCGAATCAAATAAGACGTAATCTCTGATTTGGCTTTCTTTTTGTTTTATTAATATTTTTCGCAGCTGGTTCTTTGCACTAGCTTCATTTACATAGCGCAAAATCCAACATACCGTACCGACCACCTGTGGCAATGATAAAACTGTAGGGATAATACACCATTTGAGGTGTTTTATATACCGTATCGGTAAAATTATATTAAGATGTTACAACAGTATATATATAAAAATCTCGAACTATGGAATAAAAGGTGCTCTATAGTCTTAAATTACCAGAAGGAAGGTATTACCAGATTTTCCCAATATTGATTTTTTAATCAGAATGCATAAGAAATCTGTTTTTGGCGCATGCGCGTGTAAATGTTTCTCATTCTAGTCTGGGATAAAAAAGCATTCCTTGTTCCTTGTCAGTCGTCTAGTGTCGTTCAATCAGCATAAAGAGTGCATTAAAATCGGCACGAGAAATATAATAGTCTACTTGTGTAGCAAGCGCTAGAATACATATATTGAAAGTTTTCTTAAATTACCTGTAGAAATGTTCTCCAGTCGCCGAAGGACGATTTCTTCAGCGTTATAAAATATTCGACGCTAAAATATAATAAATAATTCTTGCGGTAAGTTTCACAAATACGATTGAGCTCAAATTCCAGATACATACAAACAGCAGGAAGGAAGTCATTAGAAAATTGTGTGGAAGAAAATGACTTTGTCCAAATAAATGGATATTTTGTGTAGAGTAGATAAAAAGAAAATTAAGGCATTAATTAGCGTTATCTTTGCTGTAGTTGAAAGCTAAAAGGACACCACAACCATTTTCTATATTTATTTTAGTTGGACTATCTATCAATACCCTTTAATTATTTAAAACATGCAGAATTAAAATATTGGATCTTAAGATGGAGGATTTGTTTTTGTTAATAATAAAGGAGGCCAATGGCACCAAAAGCAACGCATTAAGGCAGACGGCACAAATCGCCTACGGTGAGTTTCAACAATCGGTCTTTAGTATACGAGAGTCTTATTGAGATAGAAATTCTTCTGCATTACTTAAGCGCAGACAAGTTGTACAGACAGCATGGCATTCATAGAGATCCATCGCATGAGTTGCGCTCCGTTTGCTTCACAGCTCTTCAGATGGCCTTGGATACCAGAAGACCCAAATTAATAACCATGGGGTTAAATGGATTGCATGTAAGCATTACAATTTGCATTTTATAAAAAAGTTGTTTTCATAATTTCAATAATTTCTATCTACGTAATTATTATATGCGTAATGATTGCATATATCGCATTTTATAACATTTTATGTTTTACATGAAAATTTTTTAAGTACTTTAAAGAAGACTTTGCAAAATGACGTCACTCTTTTATGCGTCAAAATAATTTAAAAAAGGTTTAAAACGTTAAAACTTTGACCTGAACAGCACTATGTAATTATCGCCGTAATTAATACGCATTTATTATTGCTGGTTGCCAAAATGTTTGTCCTTTTCGCCACTGACCCTGCTTCTTATGAATTCTCTATTCAATTCTCATTTTAGAGAATAATTAAAGATGAACGTTTCTACATCGGTTTGGAACCTGAAGACGATTCAGTCTGGTTACCTTCACAATTGCTGCGTGCAACTTCTGGTATCGTACCCACGACTAGCAGCGAAGACACAGTCGTTAATACGCTGCGCCTGTTTTTGGCCATGGCTTGTTCACCGTCCTGCACCCTCAACGGACGTCTCTTAATCGAAATACTTTCACGTTGCGGTGACTGTTGGGAGCTGGGTTCACGCGCCATAAAAGCTGCATCCTTGGCGGCTGCTTCGCAATGCCTGAGGACATTTTGTTCTTTTCTGATCGATGAGGCGGAGGAAGTGAAGAAAACTGCCCCCGCAGGCCTGATGACACAAACGCAGGCATCCGCGGTTTACAATGAAGTGATTCCGGTTATGCAGTGGCTCAGTAGCCATTTGATTGAGCCGCACAGCACGAATGGTTCTCCCAATAAGAAGTCGGAGAACAATGGATCCTTGTATCTGACCGAGTGCATTCTCACGCTGACCTCGGCTCTGCCCAGAAACGTGCAGGCAAATCCTCATTTTACTTCGTTTTTGTGGCAAAAGTTTTGTCCTACTTTAGCGGCCGCCCTTGGTTCGCCCGGCAGAATAAATCTGGACAAGAAATTCACCTACAAGTAAAATCAGAAATATGTAAATTCTCGTATGTATCCATTTACTAATTTGTACGATACATTTAGAGATGCTCTCAACATGATTGAGAACGAGACTAGAGGCTTCTTCACGGGCCCCGGTCTGGATGGGCCACAATCGCGTTGTGTGTATCTCACGGCCAATCAGTTGCTACGCATAGCAGGAGCGCATGGTTCGCTGCGACCCATGTTGGAGGCACTGTTTCACCGAATGCTGCTGCTGCCAACGCCACAGAATCGCACCGAGCCCTTGAAGTGCGTGCGCGAGATATTCAGAAGTCCGGAGCGCCTAATAGATGTCGCTGTTATTCTGTTCCTCGACAAGAGCACCGGGCAAGGCGGCTGCAGTGATGAGATGGCGTTATTTCGATTGTAAGTTGTTGTTGTTGTTGCTGCTAACCTGACAAAAAGGCGATAGGTTTTTGAGCAAAAACTACTTTAGAATTATAGATGCCATGGAGGAATGCGCTTATGGCGCCAGTTTGAGTAAAGCAACCGAAACTAGCCTACAGGCCAGTGTCGAATGTATGGTAGCGCTGCTGGACAGCCTCCAAGTTCTCTGTTCGGGAGAAATTAACGAGACAATGTTGAGTGATCAGGTAGAAATATTGTACATACATACATCTAAATTGTCTGGACACCTAAATTTGAATATTCATGTGTACATTTTTATCTATTTTAAATAAATTTTAGATAGTTGATGTTGTGAACAGCCGCTATGAGAAACTAAAAGACGCTGATTATTCCGGTCCTTTGACCTATCAGTCCATAGCACGGCTACCGGCTCCATATCGGGATGCGGTTGTTGAGTTTCGTCAAACTGCTTGCGAGACCTCATCGGGATCAGACAGTGATGAGCTGCATAACGTTGAAAATGATATCGCTTCGAATGGATCCGGAGACACCGAAGGCCCCGAAGACGACGACCCGTCGACGGCCAGCGATGAAACATCGAAAGTCGACAACCGTTGGCCGTATTCTCATTTGGAAGCTCCGGTTATGCCAACACGTGCCGACACCGACAATGATCGTCAACATGCACGCGACTTTGCACGCGCTCTTCGCAAGGATTTGGTGCCGAAGCTGTTGGGACTGCGCTCCTGCATTGAGGTCGACGAAGCCATGCAAGAGTTTGCGTCCGCTGTGTGCCAGGAGAACAGCATGAATTTCTCAGACTTCGATTACAACCTAACCGTCATCAACGCAGATGGCATTTACTTGGCCATTTATTCGGCCCTGCTGCTAAGTCTGCAATTGACTAGGGCTGGCTACTACGATGATTTGAACGAGAAAGAGGTCCTCGTTCCAATGTCCGAACAGCAATTCGTGTCGTCCGTGCAGAATACTGGCGTGTTGGTGTATCTGTCGTCGCCGTGGCTGTGTGAACTCTATCAAACGGTGATCGTCTCAAATGCGCTGGAGTCGATGGGAAGGGAAGAGCTGGAAAACACTGCGACCAGATGTGCCCTGGTGGATATGCTGTCCGATGCTGGTGGCTTGGGTGCCACGCAGATGCTGTCCGAGTGGCAGAGATTGCAGACCGCTACCGTCAAATACAATAACGAGATCAACGATAAACGTCGGGAGGCGGCAAAGAAGCTGTGTAGACGCTTGCTAACATGTTGTTGGGACTCCATGGTAATCGTGCTTAGCTCCGGATTGGGTGACATGGCAGTATCGAATAATTCCAGCAAATTAATGGCTCTTTCGAAGCGGACTCTGCGGGTAAAGGGCAAGGCCAACAAGGCCAATGGAGAAGCTTTGTATGCCATGTGTCTGGACGGTCTACACTCGGTAAAGTGATCTGACTGGGAAAACGAACTTGAGCTTTCAGTTAACTGATCGCGTTTTTCTTTCAGGCTGCTACTTTAAGCAATTCTTTGAATTTGCAACATTTGGCGGGAAAAATTCTAAACTTACTCGCTTCGAATGTTTGCCGCAGTTCGGGGCCACGTCTTTCCGCCAGCCAGGCTATGTCCATGGATGTGGTCTTGTCGGGCGGTCTGAATTTGGGCTCATACAGTCCGGATTGTTGGCAGTCCATATTCGCAGTTTGCCGTCACGTTAGTCATTTGGAGCACAGCATTTTTAGTTTGCAAAACTCGACCATCTCCTCTTCGTCGCCGGCCAGCAGTAGACGAGATCTGGAAACGGGCGAGAAGTTGAGCAGCTCCGTTCAAAACGACAAGTTCAACTTGTCCTCCATACCCATTGATGACGACGAAACTTGGTAAAATATGCGTGCATACATTATACTCGTATATGATACAATATAGGAGTATAATATAATATTTAATACATGTTTCTATGTACATTTTTGTCTTTTTGTGCGGGTCGGTCACCAACAACAGCATTGACGTCTACAGCTTCCTTCAAGCGCCTCTGCAGAGTCCAAATACCAATATATCATCTATATTGAAAGTCTATTCGGGCACAAATGAAACGGTTTTGTTGAGTCAAAGTGATACTTCCAAAGTTCTGTGTGCTTTGTCTCATCAGGCGGAGAACTTATTTTCCGAAGCTGCGGAGAGATTGAGTCTACCTTCGCTTTGTCAGTTCTTGAAAAACCTATGCCGAGCCTCGCGCGAACAGCTCTACAAAAGTACGGTTGCACGCAAAGGAAACCGCAACTGGTGGTCCAGCAAGGGCTGGAAGAAAGTCGATAGCTACCCGATGTCATTGCTGCTGCATCGCATTGGAGACGTTACACTAAAGGTATTCCGCAGCTCAAGGCCGCTGCTGCATGTGCTCAAAGTGTGGGCCATAACTGGGCCGCATTTCATGGACGTGAGTAGCTTAACAAACAGCTTGATTTACTCTAATATACTCGCATGTATTTAACGAACTTACAGGCTGCCTGTCACCGAGATCGGATTATTTCTAAGCGTTCCATCGAATATATTCACGACATCATTACCGCGCTCCTAGTCGAGCAGTCCGAGCTACCGCATTTTCATTTCAATGAAGCTTTGCTAAAGCCCTTTGAGAACTTACTGAGTATGGACACGTGCGATGTTGATGTCCAGGTCGGTACAATTCATCACTGATATGGCACATAAAAAAGGGGGTGAAGTTGTCTTATGTGAATTTAATTCATTTCAGGACCAAATTGTTGCATGTCTCTATGAGATTGTTGAGGCTCATCGGAGTGAAATACGTTCCGGCTGGCGGCCACTCTTCGGGACTCTACGTAATGCGCGCAGCAGAATGCTTAACATGAGTAACATCATTGATATTTTCAGAGTCTTCTTAGACTCAGATAATACGCTCGTGTTCGCCAATGCCGGGCTCGATTGTATTTTATGTCTGCTGTCTTACCTTGAGATATCCGGAGGCGGCACCGGCACCGGCAACGGCATAGGAACCAGTAACAACAATTCATGTAGCGAGGAAGACTCTAACTTTAGACCCACTGAATTTTTACATGAGACCTTGCAGTTCTTGGACCGCTGCTCGTCCATTCTGGGTTTCATGTACAACATGCCCAAGTGTCCCAATTTCCATTCCACCTACAAAATAAAAGGCATTTCCTATACGCACATAATCGACGCCAACATTCCCAATTCCATGGAGAACTTCACCTACTTCGGCAATGACTATCTGCAGAATAAGAACGAGCAACATATGATCTCGTACCGGTCACTTCATATCGACAAGGACGCCATTGTGAAAATTGACGAAATGGATAAGCCGTCCGGAGTGTTGAAAGTCTGGTTCCTTCTGCTGGACGGTCTGACCAACTCGTTGATCGTTTGTCCGTACTCGCACCAGGCGCCCATTCTGCAGGCCATTTTCAAGCTGTTCAGAAATCTAATCACCTGCCCAGGTATTGATTTCGGCTTTTACTGCACTAATCATCTCCTCATACCGATGATCCAGGACTGGTTGCGCTACGTCAACAAGACTGGACTGGTCTGGCAGTTGATCGAGAAGAACTTCAAGCACTGTTGCTGCATGACAACCGACCTGGTTGTGGAGTTCATTGGTAAATCGGTGCCCGAAGCCAAACGGCAGGCGATGGCGACCTCTGTAAAGGCGAGAGTCACACAAATAGTGCATCCCAGCGATAACATCTTCTACTCGCAGCTGAAATTCGTGGCGGAGCATGTTGAAGGGAAGACAAGTCAATGTACTCGTAATATCGATGGCTCCTCCTCATCAAGCGAGGAAAGTGCCACCACCATTAACGGCATAGAGTCTCCTACTAATCTGTCCAGCTCAGCCACTTTAGCGCTCAAACAGTTGCTGCTGGTTCTCATCGAGTGCGCTGCCCAGGCCCAAGAAACCATTGCGCGCGTTGGGGTGTCGTGCTTGAAGCACGTCATTCTGTCCACCGGCAACCTGTTCAATGAATCGCAGTGGATGATCGCCTGCTCTGCCATACACAGAGCTTGTACAGTAACTATCGCTCCGTTGCGGCAGCTTTCGTTCGCCTTCCACGAAAAGTCCAACAGTTTCTACGGCGACTGTGCTAACGTCAAAGTGGCTGCTCGTCGCGACAGCTCGCTCGATGAGCTGGGCCGCATTTATTCGCTGGCCCAACAGGTTTTCCTATCCGACAATCAACGCCCGGAGCCCGGCAACAAGTCGAGCAACACCAACACTATCGAGAAGCATATCACCGACGATCGCAGCTACTCCTTTCTGTTGTATCCGCTGAATAACGGCTTCAATTCGAATCTGGACAACTTTGTGATCCGCATACCGTTCAAGAATTTAGTTGTCGGTCTGCTGGCCAATCAAATGCTGCTGCAACTGGTCGCTAAACTGCTGCTGTCGCGCTTGAAGTGCGTGCCGCAAGCGGTGTCGACGTGCATCTTCGACAACTACTCCACCACGGCCACCAGCTACGACTACGACTTGGACTTTCGTTCCAAGGAGATTCTGTTGCGCTGCGTTAAGCAATATCTAACCAGTTCCTTGGAGTTTGACATGCGACCGGGACTGAAGTTCCTCATGCAAAAGGTGTCCAACATTGAGTTTGCAGCCAATCTCTACAAGCAAATGACCTCATCATGGATGATTTATTACATTGCTCTGGTGGATTCGTACCTCAGCGACATAGTCGTGTACAATTTGGGCGTGGAGGACTTGAAGTTTATTTTAGAATCCTGTTCGCGTCTCAACACGACCACGGTGAAGAAGAAGGAGAATTTCGTGCGTTATCTCTTCTGTCTGCAGGACGCTTGGAATCTTGTTTGCGAGCTCTATTTGAACAATTCCAGTCTGCACGAATTCGAGAATGGCCGAGTTAAGGCGGCTGCTGATGGTATTGTTAAACGGACAGCTCAGTCCAGACTGGTTACGACGGCAAAGTCGACGACGTCCGCGTGCATAAGTCCCACCGCCGGTAACGATACTGCACTTGCGGTACCCAACTTTTCAGAGGTAATTGAAGCAACTCCCACCACGAGTGTTGACAGAACGCTGGAAAACGTTCTGGAGAACGTTACTATGACAACATTAATTAGCGAATTCCAGCCGAAGTGTCGCAGCAATCCGTTCGATACGAATAGACCACAGAAGTCCGAGGCCGAGTCGGTCTCGCCAGAGATAGAACAACAACGGGCATCGAGTATTCTTAAGGACTGCAACTACAAGCGTGCTGCACTCGCTCAACTCGTAGTAGCCTCAATGGAGTTACTGCGCTCTCTTCTGCCAGAGGCTGAGGACAACCTGAAGCTGTTGATGACACCAACAATACGTGAAGCTTTCCGTTTGGTGCAGATGCAGGGTAATGAGCTGAAAATGAATCAGTTTTAGGCTTGGCTTGTTGAGTTTTATTTTGATTTGTAAAATTTGGCGAGACGAATATTTTATTATTATTTCGGTATTATGGCCCTAAAGGGTTGCTTCTTTGTAAGTGCTAAGCGAAATTATTGCTGCTGCTGCTGCTGCTACCACTGTTGCTTACTAGAACTACAGAAGCTATTACTTGAGCCCAGTTTCGTCCTGAACCCTTCCTATTCAGTCTAATCCATTTGGATCCAATAATATGAGAGAGCCTGTCCAAAGTGCGCACAGAAACCGACACCCACACACAGCATAAAAAATATCGTATATATGTAAATATGTATGTACTCGTAAGTATGTAAGAAAATAATGAAGTATGCTAAGATTAGAAAGAAAACAGAAGACAGGAAACAAAAGTCCCTCCAGCCCTTGTAGTATATTTTTGGCCTGAGTCTTATGCGCTACAGACGATATTAATTGTGTCAATCCTTTGGTTAATTTCGGCTAACCCTATTAATAACTACCACCTATTTTTTAAGCGATCTCATTATGAATTTCCCCAAAAGAGAAAATAATTTATGTATGAAAGAAATATGCAATATACACACATGCATATACATAGTATAAATGTATACAAGAGTACAACAGAGAGAACACACATACATATATCCTTCCTTCCATTTGAGCAGAGTTTACGCGGCTAAAGGCCATGAGAACTGAAGTTTTATCTATCTGCGACACTAAAAGACACTAAAATACGAATGATTTTTAAGATTATTAAATGTCATAACTATTAAAAATCTTAATAGAATAGTTGCTCTCATGCAAACAATGCGCGTTAGTGACTTAATGAATGGATGGATGGATGGATGGGTATATGGTGACTGTTATAAAAGGATATAAACACCAGAGATTGCATTTGCATGAAAAATGAGATTTTGGGCCCGAAATTTAATTACAACATTAAAAAACCTATTCAACAATTTCAAAGTAAAAACTCAACAAGTAACAATCTCTGATCGATCATTGATGGAACAATGAATTTATCAATGTATTATTGGATGCAGGATTTCGAAAAATTTGAATGGATGGTGGTGCCATTTTTTGGGGCGAACATTGCTTGCACGCTTTAAACTACCATATAAAAGTGTATAGAGTTTATTTATAAATATTAGAATATGTACTTTCGTATTTATATTAAAATATTTTTGATGAAATGTACCGTTTAAAACTCACATCAATGCTAAACATTTGACTATTTAATAAAAATAAAAATGCAATTGCAATTCTTCCTGGCATTTCAGGCACTATTTATTAATACTCGTAAATAAAATTGAAAAAGAAACTTTACGAATAAAAAAGAACTCATTTTTCGGCGGTTTGTGGTGGTAGTTTATTTCAAATTTTTTGGCCATAAAATTTCTTAGACGCTTTTGGTGATCTTTTAAATTATTTTTGAGTTAACTATACTTCTTTACTTTAAAATTAAAATAAAGAATTTAATTACTTCTTTAAAATAATACATTTTTATTTGTTTTAGGAAAATTTCTGGCACTCAATGCAAGAACATTTAACTTTTTCCACAATAATTTTCTCCTTCCTTAAAACGTTACGATAATATTCTTTGTGAAATCGAATTATTTTTTTCCCTGGAGGAAAAATATTTCATAAAAAATTGATATTATTAAAGGGAAGTCATTGATTCATTCTTATATGAGTGTACTTATCTGTGTATTCATAAAAGCGCAGGTGAGTTCTCAAACAAGAAAGCTTTCTTATCGTTAAAGCCAGCGAAAGTTAATTCAGGTCACTTTTTGGAAGTAATGAGAAAAATTTGTTTGAAATAGACATTTTTACTTCGCCAACGTAAAAGTCATGGTTTTACATTTTGCCATTAATGCCAGTGTGTGACGATAAAAGGTGGTTGCCGCAGAGGTACAGTATGTTTGGAATTTAAACAGAGACCAAGTACTAATGGAGCGAGCTTTCATCGTGAACTTACAGAGAGCTTAAGAGAAATAAAAGAACAATAACGTACAGCTATATCAAAGAAGAACAACGATGAAAATAGACAGACATGCGAAAAGATATCGAAAATTTAAAAAAAAAAAATAGAAGGTTACAAAATCTTCAATGAATGCATTTTTGTTTATTGTCGGTGGTGGCGCTGGTGGTAGGTTAGAAGAAGATTTGGGTAAATTGCGCTCTTCGTGCCAAACGCTCGCTCAGTTCCATGGAGAGCTTCGTACGCTTTGGTTGTCGCATAAGAGCGGAAGCGGTCCGGTCACCTTTAGAGATTTTATATACCAACGTGCAGTCCAGTAAATACTCCGCATCTGTGTATAGAGATACACACCGTGAAAATTGTTTTCATTCTCTATCGTCGTGCACACTCACTGCTGCTGCTGCTGCCTGCTGCTGAAAACACTTTTCAGTCAGACCAGCATTTACTGCATATCGTAATTCGACAAATGGATTAATTTAAAAGAATACACATATTTAATTAAATAAGATTTGCAAAAAACTGTGTCATCGGTGGACACGGTACGCACCGTGGCTAATTTTTTTCGCTTTGGAATCGATTGGTTGTGGATTTTATTGCCATCCGCCTTTACCCGTTCGCTGGTCGCGGTGATGTAATGCACGTCAAACGGATTCGGCAACTCGATGATTGCAAGTAATTAAGTACATTAGCATCCAACGTAAATGAAGAAAAATTAGCATTCTCGGGACCGGCACCATCAAATATACGCGGATACATCAATATACTTGTAGCAAGAAGAACAAGAGCCAACCATAGCGTTTTGAAAGCGGTAATTGACTATGTTTTTAGTTTTTGGGCCTTTTCAGCATCTTCGCCGATTTAGTAGACAGAAATTTATCAGGATATGCGTTTGGATCTTCTGTACCTCACGCTAACTCTGTTTGTTCGGTTCTCTTCTGTGCGAAGGAACGAGAAAATTCTTCTCGACCAACATTAGTGTTTTCATGTGTGTGTGTAAAGTCCTTGCCTGAAATTGCTCTTGAGCATACGGATATACGAAAAAAAGTTAAACAACAAAACTTTACACAGTATTACCTTGACAGCAATCCCTTCGTCCTTCAGGCATATATGAAAATATTAAAAAAAAATAGAAGTGTTTTCTTATTGGTAGAATGTACAGTGCACCGGCATCTGCTGCTTGCTTAAGCGGCTGTTCCTCCACAGTACTTTCACTACAACAAAAGCATCCTATCCTACAACATTGTCATTCCTCTTCCTTCTTTAGACTCGCTGTGGTTGCACAGCCTCTGTGTGTGCTCTGTTTGTGTTCACTCTTCACGCCACTTAAGTAGCTCTTCAGAGAGTTATATACAAAACAAGTCTTCATTCTTCTCTATTTTTAGCAGAGCAGTGCAAGAGAGAAGTGTAAAAAAGTCCAATAATAAAACAGAAAGATTTTATCCGGTTAATGCATTTGATTTGCAACGATTTAGTCCAACCATCATGAATTATCCATCGACCGTAACGTAACAGAAATTTGACCAACTTAAATAAAATCTCGCCATATTTACATAAGTTGTGCGAAAGGTTGGAAAGGTGGTTACAAAAAAAAAGACACCACCAATTTTTTTATATTTTTTTGTGGTGGCTAAGAATTTCAACAAAGTGATTAAAACAAGTGCAGTTCAAAGGAATTCAGAAAAATACGTCATAAAAAAATAATTCGTAATTTGACCATCATAAATTTGATTTTTTTATAAATTATAAATTTGACCATCATATCTTTGACATAGATAAAGCTTATTTTAATAGAAGTAATAATTTAATTATTATCCAATAGTACTTTATCTGATTTCGTCTGCGATGTATTACGATTATATATAAAACTTTCTTTCCTCATTTTTAATGAAAAAAACCTTGATATAATTGCATAAGAAAAAAAGAATTTGGAAATAAATATAAGAGTTTAAGAAAACAACGAACGCTTCAATGAAATTTTACACAAAAGAGAATCAACAAATTGCAGAATAGAATGATCAAAATTATATTGAAAATTTATTCAAGAGTTTTTTATGCTTTTCTCTGCTTCTCTGTTAAATTTCCAAAGCTTCCTTACAAGCGAAGGCTTCACATTGAGATGATCTCAATTGGCTGACGGTTTTAAAGCTTTAAAGTAACCTCTAAGTTTAGTACAGTAAACAGTGAGAAGTCACGTCAGTTTAATGTAAGATTGTTGCAACACTTGAAATAACGTTAAATACAGCAAAATTAGCATAAAAATGTAACAATAATGGCTCTCCACACATGTTCTCTATAGATGATCTGGGGCCCTTTATTGTTAGGGATGTTCTCGCCGATTACTTTTATAGCGAGATCGATTAATATACTCGTAATTAAATGGCGCAATGGTAATCACGGTCGCTGCCCTTTCCGAATAGAAAATTTGTGTATTTGCCGTTATTTTTTACAATTTAGTTAAAGTAAAAATGTAATTAATAATTTGTGAAAAAATTTGCAAAAAATCGACATTCTTTATCTATAATTAGATCCACTTCTACAGAAAGCTGCTTTTAGCCTATGCTTAACTTTTAACAGCTATCTGCTTTGGCTATGTAAATGCATGCAAAGATCAATTGGTCTGGGCAAAATGAAGCATAGAATAAAAGCAGACGAAAAAATGACGTTAGCTTAGTTTTTATTACAATGTGGATTGGTCGCTTACTGCAGAATTGGGCGTAATTATCCATCATAATTATTGAATATTTATTTTTTTACTAAACTTAAGAGTCATTAGTACATGCAGAGCAGATAAAGAAAACTTACATTTATCGAGGTTTGCAATTTTAAACCATTTTTAGAGGTTAATGCACGGCAGTCTCACACTGAGCTAATACTCGTACTAAAAAGGTCTAATGAATCGTTATATTTAATGAATTATTGTATTTGGTGTTATAGAAAAGACGATTTTAATTGTATTTACGATACTACATTTACTTTTAGATGCCTGGACTTGTTGTTTTTAGACGACGCTGGTCGGTTGGATCCGATGATTTAGTTGTACCAGGAGCCTTTCTCTTAGCCACTCATATCATTTGGTATAATGCCGACAAGTAATTTAATATCTATAAAGTGGTATTAAACAAAGTACGTTTTCTTCCATACAGTGTTGTTATAGTGCTCGTGGTGTTGCTGCTTTTCCACTATGATGCCACAGTCTTAAGTACAAGCTTATTGTGGTATCATCAAATTGGATATTTTGTCATTTTGCTTCGTAAGTATTTTGAAGCAATAATTTCCACAAACATATTTTTAAAATATGTATAACTCTTCTTTTCGTTTTTCAGTGTCGATATGTGCTGAAGCAGGCATTTGTGTTATTTCCATGAGAGGCAGTATTTTAGATGCAGAAGTTAGAACAACGATAAATTTGTGGATTTATTTAAAAAGCCGTAAGTTTATGGAAATACCACTAAATCGTAATTTGCGCTCTCATCAAATAATTTGTTTATTGCAGTGATTATGCTACTAGATATTACATGGTTAATTTTAGGAACCGTATGGTTAGCGAATTATTATATAGAATCTTCTGCTAACGAAGGCAAAAGGATATTTTTAGGTAATCACTACAAGTAGTGTGTGTGTGTTTTGTGATTTAGGAAATGTTTTAATTTTTAGCCATAATCATTTGCAATTGGGCGCTATCGTTTATTACGGTGATAACGATATGGTGTACCTTCGATGCAGCCGGCCGGTCGTGGGTCAAAATGAAGAAGTATCAACGATCGATGAGAGCGACGGAATCTCGATTTAATTACAAGCGCAGCAATAGCACGAATCGCAACTGGCGACAGCGGTCAGTAGATTTGAGCCCTTCTGGTGGAAAACCTACGGAGACGCCTTTTATATATACACATACATATACGCCTTTTGTGGATGAGCATTATATTTTGTCCTATTTCAGAAAAGTTATACGTGCTTATCAGGACAGCTGGGATCATAGGTGTCGTCTATTGTTCTGCTGCATGGGTTCTTCGGAACGTAACAGAAATTCCTTTACAGACATTGCGCGTTTGCTGAGCGACTTTTTCCGTGAACTGGATGTGGTGCCGTCCGATGTCATTGCCGGCCTGGTGCTGTTGAGAAAGTTTCAGAAAGTCGAGAGAGAAGCTGTAGTAAGACAGGTGTTCTGTTGCTTTAATGCTCAGTCATTTAGTAGCCTATAACTTTCCTCTTTTTATTTTATTATATTTATTTTAGAAAAAAAACGGAACTTACGAGTTTTTAAGTGGAGTTCCTATCACTGAACGTACACAGTTCCTAGCGTTAAACGATGCCAAGAACTACGAGTTCTTTCAGAAAGTCATACACTTTATGTATTTCGCTCAGGGAGCATACGGCTGGCCGATGTACTTAATGATGAACCGCTCCAGAGTGTGGAATTTGGTGCCCGAAATGAAGTATGAATCACTAATCTGTATCTTTTTACGTTTAATTTTTACTTTAACCTGTGACTTCTAGCTGTTTGGGTTGTTGCTGTGCTCACGGCCTCGATGCTGAGGTCATACAGGATAACTGCTGTTACTGCAATTACGCAGCTCTCAAGAAAACTCTGCAAGTTGGCGATACCGAAATAATTTATGTTACATATCACGTTGATGTCGGCGAGACACCGTTCTTCGTTGCAATAGACTATTCCCAAAAGAAGATCGTAGTGAGTATAAGAGGTACGCTCAGCATGAAAGACATCCTCACCGACTTGAATGCCGAGGGTGATGTGCTGCCGCTCGACCCGCCGCGCGACGATTGGCTCGGCCACAAGGGTATGGTGCAGGCGGCCATCTACATTAAGAACAAATTGCAGGAGGAGAATTTAATTGAGAAGGCACTTCAACGAAACCCGAGCAGAAACACGCAAAATTTCGGACTGGTGCTGGTGGGCCATTCCTTGGGAGCCGGCACGGCGGCAATTCTAGCACTATTAATGAAACCAGATTATCCGTCCTTGCAGTGTTATAGTTATTCACCGCCCGGTGGACTGCTGAGGTAAACTATTATACATATATCGTATATACATAGTCGAAGACATGATGAAGAAAACGTTTACAATGCATTAACTGTTCATCTTTGTTGGCTATGCGCGTTGTTTCGTCTTTAAAGTATGCCTGCTGTGGAATATTCCAAGTCCTTCATAACCTCAGTGGTGCTGGGAAAGGATGTTGTGCCGCGCATAGGCCTTTATCAGATGGAAGCTTTGCGTGCAGACTTAATTAACGCTATACAGAGAAGTGTTGATCCCAAGGTAAGCGTTGCGGTCGCCTCCTAATGCTCATACCTAAAATCTAATGCTGGATTTAACTTTTCAGTGGAAGACAATATCTTGCTCTGTTATTTGTTGCGGTTGTGGTCCGGAGCCGACGTCCGTGGTTGAAATGTCCGGGAAGGATGTACACATCGATGAATATCAAGAGGTTTGATTGAACTCTTCTATAATATAGTTGAAATTTATGCGGTGTAAAGAATTGTGTATAACTGCTAAAAAACACTTCTTCTTTCTCGCTTTGCAGCAACGTGGTTCTGCTCGCTCCAATAGCGCGCATCCTATAGACAGTTCCATAGCTTTAACACTACATCAACCTCTATTCCCTCCAGGACGAATCATACATATTGTTAGACACCATCCCAAACCGGATGAGTAAGTGATCTATTACAGAGCTTATTTATTCTATATTATTCAATTGGAAGAAGTACATGCAAAATATGTTATGAAATGACAACTTAACATGTTACGCGGTATTCGTAGTATGTACTATACTTCGATCCACATTCAATACAGTCTCTCATACTATATTCGTATTGCCATAAAATGAAATCGAATCGACCCTTGATTCGTTAAAGTTACTAAAGATATTTAAGCCCAACAAAACATTGATAATTTATAGAATATAAGGCAGAAGGAATAATGGCTTTCTTTTGTGCAACTTTAATATATCAATATGCATTTTATTAGCAGTAAATATTAATCGCAATACTACGAATAGATAAACATGTCTATTCGTATTTAAGATACTCGTACATAAATACTCTACATAATCCAATTTTCGTTTTTAATTTTACATTTTCAGACAAAAGTACGACAGTGGTTGGAGGTACTATATACTACATATTTTTTAAGATTTCTGTAAATCAATCTGTGTAATGTTTTTGTACCGTTCTCTCCTGTGACTATATAGAAATGAAAAGTTAACTTTTTATTACGTATTATTGGAATTTTTACAAAGTTCTACCAAGGTTATGGTTATGGAATGATTATGTTCGTTCGATGTTCGGTGTTTAATGTTTTCTTTCTCTTTGTGTTTGTTTATTATCTTTTTTTCTTAGTTGTATTAGGAAGACCAGAAAAATTTACCACTATTTTAGTTTCTGGACACAGAATTTCATAGAGAATAAGAAGTTGTTGTGCACAATCCTTAAATGCATGACGGTACAGAGATATACTCGTATATTCTGGGTTCGGAAAGAGGAATACAATACAAACTTCTTTAGCAAATAACAAATTAAAAGAATTCGGGCTACTCTTATGTATGTTTGCATGGATAACAACAAATTACAGACTTGAATGTCATCTGTCTGTTTTTCTGAATGCGGCATAGAAAGAAAAGTGTAAGATCTGCATGATACTCGTAGTATGGTGGTAGTTATTACTATTAGAACAATTATTTTAGGATATATGTATGGCGATTGTCTGATTAACTCACGGCGCCACTGAGCCATTAAATTTGTACATCAACTTTTATTTTAATTGATTTTTAATGGATTTCCAGCGAAATCCATTGCATATGTTATTTCGTACAGAATCTAATCCCGGTTATTTATCATATAACCCTCGTATTTATTAATTTTACTCACCAGGACACAAGGTAGTGGGGTCTATTTTTTTATAAGTAGCCTAATTAAAATATTTTTCAACAATGTTTTCATATAATTTTTATAAATATGAAATGCGTTTTTAGTCTCTGCATTAGTTGTTTAAATTATAATGTAATAATTTCTTTTAATAATGATCCTAATGATTATAATGTTGATCATTTTAAAACTGATGAACTCATATTTACGCATGACTATGAGTAAAAATATTCAATGTGAAAATATATGTATGTACTCCTAATTTGAAAATGTCCGTAACTATTGTAGATAACAGCCTAATTTACAAGCTCATTCACTCAACCGACGTCGGCGCCGTCGCCAAATGCAATAGATTTTAAACTGTTTCTCGTTGCTTCTCTGGCAAAAGGTAGTGACGAAACACCAACAAACAGTTGTAAAGCTATTGGATTTGGCGACGATGACGACGGTTGAGAGAGAGAGAGAGAGAGAGTTTGTTAATTAGACTGTAAGTTGTTGCTACACTTTATTTGTATGAACTGATTAAAACATTCATTTATTTTAGACAAGTTTTGAAAAGTCGCGAACCTGTGTACCAAGCAATTTGGGCTGAGACGACCGACTTCGATGAGGTTCTCATCTCACCGGTAATGCTGCAGGACCACATGCCCGATAAGGTTCTCGCTGCACTAAAGAAGGTAATTACCGATATTGATGAAGAGCGCTCCTCCATTAATTAAAACGCCAACTAAACTTAATAAATTATTTTGTAAATATGCGTTGTTGAACTATTTGTTTTGTTTTGTTATTCTGATCATGATTGTTCAAATTTTCATTTAAGTATAGTTTCATTTTTATACACAAACATTCTTTTACACAATTGAAAAGAATTTAGTTAAAATATTTAGATTTATGATTCTATTTATATTTAAAGAAATGCATAAACACTTTCGTCAATATTAATAAAGTCTGACAATAAATACACATTTTTCCATAAACTTTAAAACTTATTAGTTTCATTTACTTTTATTTGGTGGTTATTGATTTTAGCATTTATGATACAATTTGAAAATTATGACATGACATGACTGCGGACGCAATTTATTAGACATTACAGTACAATATATTGAATTCTTCCATGGCTTTTAAGCGATCCTTACAAATAGAGTTAGTTACAGAAATTGTTCTGAGCATTTCCACTTTCTGTGTATCGGATGAAAGAACTTTAACCAAAGATTATCCCATTTATCATCATCATTATTAATCATGAGTGTGACATGTTGCTATGTATAGTAGTTTTTGCGTTAAATAATATCTCATTTCATCGTCTTTGCTTTTGGTTGGTATCTCTTTTATTTTATGAGGTAAAAAAAAACTGTTTGAAAACTCTCTAAAAATTTATAGGATTATTATTATTAAATGGTTTTATAATTTCTAAATTTTATTTTTTATTTCATTATGATGAAAATTCTCTAAATCACTTGGTAGCGGTGAGAAAGTGCCTCAAAATTTACATTTCAGGTTGTAGCAACAAGCGGTCCCAGAAAGCCTCAACGACAAAGTTCAAATGCTTTCTCAACTACATCGAACGACCTCAATCCGATGTATGATGATGGTGGCCCCGTATCACTTATTCCGGCCAGATCACATTCCAACTTGAGCCATTCGATCGCTCTAAGTCCAATATTTCAAAACAAAGTGTACCTAGAAACTTCCTTCACCAATCTGCAAAGCCCGAACAAATTACATTCGGACGAGAATTCTAAAAGAGCGTCGCCAATTGTCAGTGCCGGTTATATGGGTTCGGTGCAGTCGAGTGCGATCGACGACAGCATTACGTCGGTTATAAGGAGATCACCGTCGTCGGTATGCAGTGATGCCGCGACGATAGTAGTTAACGGCGCCGCGTCAGAGATGGTACTGAAACACAAAGTTGATGTGTTTCATCATCGGCCGAAGGCGGTTGCATTTGATATGAGCCCTAGTGGTGGTTGTGGTGGTGGAGCAGCCTCAAGAACTCCTACGCCAAAAAAAGCTGCAGCATCAGGCAGCATTCTGCAACGGCAGTCGTCAACTCGTCAAGTTCGCGAAAAACCGAACACACTACAATTTCCGCCATTACGCCGGGCCTCTCTTGCCGACAATGAGCGTTGTCGTGTTGATCTTTTGCATGATGACTGGTTTGGCTTAGCTCCGTTGGCAAGTCCCGAAACACTTTCAGAAATATCCAGCATCTCGTCACGGACACCAAGTGCCTCAATCAGCTTAGCCAATAGTATTGAGCGTTATTTTCAGAGCTCAATGGTAATGAAAGACAACAACAGCGAGCAGAAACCGATATTGGACGACATATACGAATCTCAGTTGATCACGCCGAAGGTAATGAGACGAGCGCCGAAATTCAGAGAAAACCTATCCACTTGTGCGGAGAACAGCAAGAATGTTGATCAATACAAACGCCTGGGACGAGTTTTTATTACCTGTCCACAGCTCCTTCCCGACCCGGAGAGTAACGTAGATTCTAGTGATGACAGTTTCAAGTCAGCGCAAAGTATATCTAATACCTTGCAAAGGAACGAAAATGTACTCAGCAAGGAGGATGGTCGTCATTATAATTTGCAGAGAACACAGTGCGATCAAGGAAAGTTGCCCATCAAAGAAGGACTAGACAGAGATAGCGGAAGCCCTCCTGGTCCTATGGTAGACAGTAACTTGATATTCGGGGACAAACCATGCTCAGAACTACTCGTTAAAATTTGTGGCACTGAAATACTTTGCCCTGCGCCACATGACTCCAGTGCCAATTTGTCCCTAGAGCAATGCTCTACGGTAACTGTAACATCTTCAGAATATAAATCAGCCTTTCTCTGGAATACCAGTAGAGAAGTTTCCCATAATCCCGGCCCGCAATCCAGCATTTTGGAATCTCATTTTCCAGTGACTGGTAGGGTACAAAATACCGAGTGCCAGGTAAAGGAAGAGCCAAAGGTTACGAATGACAGACGTTGGCAAAAACGACTCTCTTCGGAGGAGGTAATTTTGTCATGCAACCACGACGACGATGCTTCAATAGTACAAATTTTGGACAACTACATGGGACCATCCTCCTTCCCCGCCTGTTCCTCTCATGGCCGAAAACGCAAAGGCTGTGTATATCCCGTGCATAACAGTAATGTGAAGATAGTCACGCAGGCAACAAAACTCCGTAGCGACTCTCCGACTCTTAGTAGACCAAATTGTAGTCATATGCGCAGTAGAAGTCACGAAAGTAGTGTTTAACTGTAGTACCTTAATATAAATTTAGCGAATTTTTAACTACATAAGTAATATAATCTGGGTAAAACTGTATGGTTTTCTGAAGTAAACAGCGAAGATTACAATTTGTTCCTCCAAATGTTACCAATTTACAGATTTTGGCTTTAATGGCTTAATTGTTTCTTATTTACATATTTTTTTATGAATAAAAATATTTTTAGAGGACACAAACATTGTGGTTTGTCAGAAACAAAATACATGTTATACGGCGTTATCTTGAGTGTTTTTAGAAAATAGTAAGTATATGGCTTTAAATATGATTCCGGCCAACAAAGGGTCTAGAAACTTATAGATCTATCAAAAGTTTGCAGGTTTTTTTGAAGAATGCTTTGAGTAAATTTAAAGCTAGAACCTTCTTGGGAGCTCCCAAGAAAAATTATTAACTGAATAAAATAAATAAATAACTGAACAAAAACTTCTCCCAGTAGTTTTTTACTTTTCAAAGCTGGCAACAAGCTCGAACTGAGTGGGCTTGAATTTTTCTTCGTCTAAAACTCGGATAAACAAAGTCAATTCAAAATACGATTTATTATAATTCAGATGGCAAACATGAAATAAATAATGTTTATTTTTATAAACGATCAATTAGTTTTTATTCGCTTCTAAAAAGACAAAAACAAACATTGCGAGTTGATTTGCAACAGCGTTGAACGATTAACAGCGACCAACTTTTAAATAATATTGAATTAAGGCTCCGTATTTCCTACTGGGATAGCAGAAGGAAAACATTTGATGAAAAATCAGCTGTTTAGTCTTACGCTGAAACCAGTGGCGTATATAGCTTTCACTTTTAGAGGTTCTACATTTCTTTCAGGGTCCAGTCATTTCAATTCCGAAAATTTTCGATGTTTGTATAATTAAAAGAAATAAATGGAAAAATAAATGAATAATTAATGGAGTGACAAATTTTTTAGAAAATCCTCAATTTTTCCTTTCCATTTCTTCTAGCAGGGGTGGATCCGGACCCGTGTACCTTGCCCTAAATACGCCACGACCATCAGCCCAATGAAGATTTTCGTTATAGACGACTTGATTTCCTTTTTATTAGGAACACTATATTTTTATTTATGTGCTTAATAATATTTAAGAAAATACTATAAACAATGTTGAGGCAGCAAATAACACAGTGTGTTCGAGGTGATGCTATTCCGTCTAGAAAAATGGAAGGTCATCTTTTAACTCTAATACCACACAAGGGTCAAAGTGCAACCAAAGGCTTTTCGAAAAGTACAACAAGTTCCTTGTTGTCTAAAGAAAACTGCAGAAGATGCGTTAAGTGTATGCAAGAGACGCCAAATATTGGCCTCAAAATGAGAAGGAATCAGTCAGAAAAACATTTCGCCGCCGTTCTAATAGCCCTTTGCGTTAATCCAAAGAGTGAGGAAGTTTCACTCCTTTACACGAAGCGTTCCGGGAAATTGAGCCGTCACATGTGGCAAATATCGTTTCCAGGTAGGTAGGCTGAACGCTTATGCAAATGATACTACTCGTAACGTACCGTTTCCTTAACGAACTTAAATTTTACAAGGCGGAATAAAGGATCCCACAGATGCTGACTTCGTTGACTGTGCTCTGCGTGAAACCGAAGAGGAAATCGGATTATCACGATCTCGTATAGAAATCTGGGGAACTGGTAGTATGATAACCCCGCCCAATACCTCTGCTATAACACCTGTGTTAGGCACAATCCACAATTTCGATCTAAACGAATTAAAACTGAATGCTGCCGAAGTTGAAGAGGCTTTTACTTTGCCAATATTAAAGTTGGCCGCACCGCAATCGATGCACTATACACAATTTAAAAGTGGTTATAGCGCTCCCGTGTTCCTAATTGGACGGTATAAAATATGGGGAATAACAGCATTCTTGACAAAGAATTTTTTAAATTGTTTTTTGCCTAATTCAATAAGAAATAATGTAAAATATATAAAACCTTTTAGGAACATATAATTATTACGAGCAGTTAAAAGAAATATGCTATTCATGCAGATGCTATAGATAGCATCTCTTTTTCACAATCTCTGGACACATAATTTCATATTTGAGAAAATTTTTTTGCTTTATTTAGCATGCCAGATATATAAGAAGAACTTTCTTTTGAAGGTTGAGCTTTTTTATATGTGCTCTCGGGGTTTGTTTTCCTTTGAATAATAAACTAAAACTATTTGGTACTATTTGATACTACTTCCACTAGTAGTATCATTTACGAAATCTATGAAGATTTTATGAAACCTGGACGTAAAATTGGCAACCTTTCTACCCGATTCCTTTTATCAAATAAAATTACATTAATCGATCATTCCTTGTATCAAATATAGGCGTTATTTATTAAATATAAACTTTTGTAAAAACTGTATTTACAAAACGATCATTTTCTCAGTAAATCAAACAAAAACATGTTAGTACAGTGAGTAGTAAGTAGTAAATAATTAACTTGTTGCTTTAAATGGTTGCAAATAAAATTCCTATAAATATAGATGTCTGGCTTCTGAACAAAAGGAGCATAAATACGTTGCAATTTGAATGAAGGCTGGGTAAAAACAAAAACTAATTTAAATTACCTAAATTGTTCTTCTTGAGCGCCTAGACTCAAACAGTGTATTTATATATATGTATATATATAACATATGTATATAGTATTGTATAAAACCTCCGATAAATGTTTCCTTTTTTTAATGCCTTAACTTCTTTTTACTCTGAAATATCAATTGGAATGGACGTTGTGAAAGTCGGTGTCTCAAGTTCCTCATGCTTTTTCATTTTTAGCATCTGAAATTAGAAATGAATTTCTGGGTTAATTGAATACATAATCATCAAAACGATGTGATTTTATCAAAATTCACTTGACGCATCGTGACCTAAAGTCATTGTAAACTTTGTAGCATGCGCCACTCGCTGTGATTTTAAAATTTTCTATATTTTTCTATATATGATATTATCCTATTTATTACCTGTTGCAGCTTGTAGTGATTTATAATATCCTGATCAGCTGGACAGGATTGCGTGAAAGCATCCAATTGATACATGTGATACATATAGCGCCACAGACCGGTCAAATGTGTCTAAATCATTTTGGGACAAATTAGCAAATTAGCATTGGTTAATTGCTTTAACAAGTAAAATGTATAGGAGAGGCCAAAGAAATACTACAAACCGGGATTTCAAAGTCGACGAAATATTTGCCCGCAACTCGAATGTGCTGAAGACGTGGCATAAGTTCGCAATCGAAGCAGCACATGGTATCGCCGGTCAAGAACCTAGTATTACGATGTGTCAAATGATCATTTATCTTCTTCAAATGTGTCAACAGTGAATTATTTTTGGACTCGTCCTTTTTAACCAGCATCAGCTTTAACTTAGAATATAAGTTTTCAATAAGCGTAGCCACTTCTTTGTCCTGTAACACCAAATATAGTTTGAGTAATAAAGGTTACAGATTATATTCCGTAATAATACACCTGTGGTTACAAGCAATAATCGCCTAAATCTAAATTTGCTATTTCGAGAAAAAAAGCTTTTAAAGTGTCTTAAACGTGAAAACTGGAATAAAAGCGAATGTTTTTTTAAATACTCGTAACTTTTGTTTTAAAAACAGAACAAACGTTTCGGTTTTACCTAAAGGTGTAGTTCAATGTAAGGTAGCATATATACCCCAATTCTTTCGTAAGTCGATTTAGGTGATTATTGCTTGCGACCACAGACATATTGTGGAAGAATGATACGAAGATATGTGTACCTGCACAAAGAGATTATATCCGCCAGGGATATTTTTCATTATATGCCGTTCAATTTTATCATTCTCCAAAATGGCTAGACCGTTATCGATGAGAATCGGTGGATGAGTTGCTTCAAAATTAGTGCGAAAATCGGGAGGCGGCTTCTGCATATCCACAGTGGTAACCTGCAGATGATAATTAATCAAATCAAATGAAATTTCCAAGATTTACAACACACACACCTTTAGGCTGATGGTCTTCAGTTCGGCTAAAAGGTACAGGTCCATGAAGTATTCCTGGCAGAATAGACAGGCTCCCTTGCGGCGGCCATCGATGGTTGAAGCCTACAATTCAATAGAGCAATTGGTTTTAGATTTAAATTAGGTCATTATTTACTCTGAAGAGTTACAAAACTTCATCACTGTGACTAAAGCGGAAATATGATTGACAATGCAAAGTACTCGTATGTGAAACATAACATGGTATATATAGAAATATATATATGTATATTATTTTATTTACATTTATTTATTTACATTTGTTAGTGTAATCTAAAATCTTATTCTTTTAGTTAAATTAAATTGACTTTTATTTAAGAATAAAAAGACATAACAAATATTGCGCTGTACTCAATCAAAGAGATGTTTCAAATATGTATCCTCAAAGAGCTGATGATGTTGAGGATCAATTTCGGTTTTTACACAATCTGTTGTCACTATGAACTCCTCTTCAGGAGCGGCGACGGCGGCGGCGGTGGGCATTTCGTCGAAATCAACAACTTTTTCGTGGGTAGTTGTAGGGTCTTTTTTTATTAACGTATTTTTCGGTGCAGACTGTCTTCGTTTAATAAACCGCCACAATGTGGTAATAGGAACCGAATAAAACTCAGCTGCAAATCGAACTGACATTCCATTAACGCGACAGCCACGATGGGCCTGCATTAGGCGATCCTTTATGTCGGCACTGGAGCCACCTTCTCGGTCTTTTTTCAAAAGCAGCACCGGTGGCAGTTTGCCGAACTTCGTTAAGCGCATCTTGTGTTGATGCACCGTGGACTTGGCTATATTAAGCGATCGTGAGATCTCTGAAATTGATTCGCCGGCCGAGAGTTTGCTGTATATAATTTCGGCCAATTCGTTATTGATTTTCCTGCGGCGATGTTTAGGATGCTTAGATACTCTTGACCAAATAGTCGATTTGACGACATTATATTTCTTTGCCGCTTGACCAAGACTCATGCCGTCATTCAGAACGGCCGAAACTGCCATCTGCAGCGCTTCCGAATCGCGTTTGATTTTAGCGCCAACGCTGCAGTCGCAGAAATGTGTAGCTTGCAGAGGGCTGGCTTCTACTTTTAAATTCAAATCCAAATTGTTTTCTATATCGTCAAACAGGCCATCCTCCTCACATTCTTCAACCGATTTCATACTTTCGAGATTAGCATAATTGTCACCATAAATCATTGATTGTCCTGCAGAAGCTATTTGAGCAAATTGCGAGGATTCTTTCATCTCTTCTTTCATTTCGAATTCATCGTCGTTTGGTCTCAAATTTTCATTATTGTCATTAATGCCGACAACACTAATGTCATTATAGTTGAGTTGCTTAACTACAATGTTTTGCGGCGTGGTTTCAATTGTATAAGTTATATAAATGTTTTTTAATTCATTCCCGTTTTCTAGCTTATGCGTATTTTGTACTTCTTGAGGGTGTGCCTGCGTCTCTTGTTCGCCGTTATAGGATTGATTTGTAAAAATAATTTCGTCCTGAAACGGTTTAGAGGATAATAATGGATACAATTAGGGGGACTTTTATCGGCTGTGGAGACGTTCGTTTAAAAAATACAACACAACATATTTTACAATTTAAAAATTGAGAATTCATAATGCACACTCTAGATATTTCATAATTAAGTATTCTTTACAAAGCAAATATAACACTGAATACATTGAATTGGAAACGTACTGGATTAAACACAAAGAAAATAAATAGTCACGTCATTTAGACTTTAAATTTAAAGTTATATTATCTTTTGTTTATCATTTAAAACTTGAACATTTAATAGTTGTACTTATAGTAATATTTTTTATATAATAAGATAATGCTTTTATATAGGCTAAGACATTCGCAACAAAAAATATTTAGGTATAACCGACGATGTGTCTATTCAAAAAAATTTCGAATTCCTAATTTTTACATTTTCCTAAACCCAAAAATATTTTGTTTTTTCTAAAGGAAGATCTAAAGGAAGAAATGTGAATATGTGTTAAGTATCATAAATATAAAATATGTATATATGTATGTACATACATATTTTCTCCTTTTAAACTCTAAAGCAGCTGTGGATGATTAACATTCATTGATGATGTCATACACAAATAAATATGTTGATATAATAGCATAACCGCAAAAAAGACCAAAATATCATTTAGCCGTCTATTATCACAAGATATTTTTCATAACCTTTTGTTAGTGTTCAGAGGAAAAATTCTTGTCAACTGCACGAATTCGTCATTATTTGTTTAAGAATTGTCTTTCTAAATATTTGGCTAATAAATGGCACCACGCCTTTTTTGAGTAGTAGCCTTTTTGATGGCATTAGCCATCATTATATGGATAAAAAAAACATTTTAGAAATTTTATAAAAAAATTCTCCGAATCCACTTTGCGTACTATTGATACTGTTAAATAAATTACCGTCTTTTTCAGAAGGTCTTCAGAAGAAAGCCTTGACCATACAAAAATAAAAAAATATTCTATTAAAATTTATAAAATTTTCTACTTCTCAAATATTCAGTCTTACAATAAAACTACAAGAATAAAGAAAATAAAAAGTCTGTTTTTCTATATAAGTTTAACATGATGATAATAATCCTCCAAAATTAAACGTTTCAATTTAAAACGATAAAATACATAATTCATCTCAAATTTTATACAACAAAATTTACAATATACATTTTTTATCCTTTGCCATTTTGAGTACTACCATAGTTTTGAATACGATAATTATTTGTCATTGACGTATGCAGTGGCCTCAGAAGCAGTATATGTGTATATTGTAATCGCAGTCAGTACTGAGTTCGAAGAGAAACAGGCGGAACCGACACAGGTAAATAGTTTTCCTTGAGTTTGACTGCACAAGCAACGAAGTAAAAACATATTGCAGCTCAAACAGACTAGAACCAGTTTTCGATACTGGAGTCGTCTCAATCATATTGCAGAGAATGCAACAAACATCATCTTCTTTTGCCAACCAAATATTAACAATTTAAACACAAGAAATTACTCATAAATTTGGAAAATTAATTCCTCCGCAATCACTGCTGATTCACCCCCCTGGAACCCTAGCACTTCCATATGTGTATATATATTGACGTTAGTTTCGATTACTTATGTATTATGCTTTCCCTACTTTCTCTCTATACATACGAATTGAATATTCAATTGGTAGCCTTCCCCAGAGTGATCTCGGCAGCGCCACAGATCCATCAGCCATTCAATACGGTCTGAGTAATGCGGACATTTTGATTTTTTTCGTTTTTTAATTTCTTTTTATGCATTACCTTAATTATAAGCTCGATTTCGGGAACATCAGCGCCGTTAGCGGCTCCATTTTCCTGATTCTCATCCATGGTCACGTGTCTTATTTGATTTGTTTTCTATACAGCAATAAATACCACTCGAATCGATTTGAAATTAATTTTCCAACTTCTTTGCCTTCTCTTTTTTTCGCTTGAACGATGCAAATTCCGGATTAACAGCACGTCGTCACAAAAACTTTTGGTAGATTCATAATTTTAACAGGGTTGATTTTGAACCTAAAGTGAAAAAGTAGTTTATCTGAAATGGCATTAAATAGTATGGTCTATTGTATTGTTTTCACAATCGTTTCTGTACAGAGAAATTCTTATAAATTTTGATTTATCATGTTGTAGTTAAATTCAAATTGTATTTAATAATGTTACTGGAAGCAGCCGGATTTATATTTGAATTAAAAAGATTCTAATTCCAACACTAATGTTTCTATTTGAATTTTTTAAAAATACTCCATTGCCATTATCCACCGTTGAGGTGAGTAAGAAAAATAAGATCTTGCAACCATGGGCAACTGAGTTATAGAAAATTTAAAACACTGAACATACCTTATTAACATTGTAAAGAAAACTACATATATACAGTATAAAAGTATGAAACGTTTCAATAAAAAAATTGATGCATTGACAAAATTTAGCATAGACTTAAGCCAGATATGACTATGAAATTTATGACAATATACTAATTTTAATATTTAGATATTAATTTTTTAAAGTAATCTAACACCTATATTTATTATTGTTAAACTAATAATTATTTTTTATAATTTGAATTTTTTAAATATAATTCACCATTGAATGTATTGGTTGGTCATTTGTCTACTGCAAGGGAAGCAAGCGGAAATATTACTAAAATAGCGAAAGGAAGAGACATTGAACCTCAGCAGTATGGACTTGATGTAGCACTTTACCGACTTTTTGTTGTGTTGTGGTCCCTACGTCACGTTACTTGGGTAACCATTACTCTAAATGTCTAAATTTTGAAGGGAAATAAGCAGAGTTCTTTGAAATGTTGTATTTTAATTAGAAATAGAGAGCCGCGCGGAGAGCATCACAATCAATTTTTTTGTTAGTAACAATCCCGAAGATGGATTTATCAGATGTTGTATCCGTTAAGAGATTCCTTGAATTCACTGCCGAACAGAAGGAAGAATTATACGAAACGTTATTGGACTTAGCGCAAGCTATTGACGAGATACCAAAAAAATCGTTACGCAAAACTTTGGACATAACTTTGGCTGTACTTCAATACAAAGGAGAAAAAGTAAACTAGCGTTAGGGAAATGATATAGGATTTATTTAAATAAATTAAGGTTAATCCTTTTATCTATAGGTACAGCTGTTACAGGATCAAGTAGGAAATTTGGGTATGAAATTAAAGTTTAAATACAAAATTCTTATATGTACTATAGTCATTAAAATTATTTAACTCAGAAATGTTTTTAGATAATTCCAAAGAAAGCCGTCTCGTAGACGAGAATACCAAATTGAAAAGTATGCTGGAGAGCTCAGAAAAAGACAACCGCAGTTGTGTGAATAAAGTTAAATCGGTACCCTTGAAAATTATTAGCTTTATTACCCTTGAATAATTATTAAAAAATTATAATTTTTTATATCCTTAAAAATAATTTCAATTTACTACAAAATTGTTTATACAATTTTTTTAGTTAACCAATGAAGTATTTGCTCTTCAGAAACGTTTAGAGGAGGTTTCTAAAACCGGCGAAATCAGTGACCGAGATTCGTCTGACCCACTATCAGAGTTGGATAAACAGGAAGAGCTTCTAAAAAACATTAATGTTAAGAACAAGCATATCAAAAGATTACTGCGAGAAATTGAAGTAATGAGAAATTTTAAGCATTCGCTTTAACCTACATAACCACCTTCTTGATTATACAAATCATCAAATTATACAAATTTAAATGATTAAACAAATAAATCCATATCAATCTTCTTTTTTCAACAGTCTCTGCAAACTCAGAACATTGAACAATCCAAGTTGATTATAGACTTAGAGGCACAAATACAGCAAGCTAAAGACAAGGTCCTCCAACTGAGCGCCGATATAACTGTAGTGGATAATGAACGAAAAGCTTTAAAACAGACAGTAAATGAGCTGAAAGTAGAAATTTCGAGACTGGAAGAGAATGTGACTTACCTGGAGGAGGATCGTGAACGAAGTGAACAAGAATTGAAGGCAATCATTAAGAAGCTGGACGCAAAATCACAGTCGCATAAGAAATTATTGCATGAAAAGGATCAGCAGCTGAAGAAGCTGGGCGGCGCAAGAGTGAATACAATCGTAAGAAATCCGTTGACCGCAAGTAGCACCAACGAAGTCAACACAGACGATGAAATTACAACAGAAGGAGATCGGCAGAAAGCAGAAACTGAAGGCGACACCACGAAGCTGCACCATGTAATTTAAAAAACAAAGAATTTCGTTGTGCTTATTTTAGTTCTTTTTTTCCATCACAGATCATAGAATGTCGTGATAAACTAATAGAGCAGTTGGAATTTAAAATCAAGGTAATGGCTGAAGAGATGCTCTCGTCCACCGTGTTGATGGACAAAATCTCCGCGGAAAGATTGGAACAGCAGCAGACTGGTCACAAGCCACGTGCTTGCTGCAAGGTCATTGAGGAATCATTGCGAGCGGCAAATGCGCGTTGTCGAGAACTCTCAGGTTTATTAGAGCGTTCCGAAGACGATAATCTTCTCAAGTCGAAGCAGGCGCTGCAGGCCACAACGGCCCTTGATGCCTATCAGCGAGGAGAAGATGGTTTGATTAAAGCCCTGAAAAAGTGCGCTTCATTGGAGCACAAAATACTCTCTCGCGATAAGCAAATTCAAACGTTAGTCATGGAGCTGAACACGTTGCATCAAGTGGCGCAAGAAAACATATTGCTTAGAAAACGACTAAAAATTCCAGACGATGAGGTTATAGTCACAAAGAGCATAGTAGCCAAGGAGCGAAGCAAAGATAAAATCATAGAGCGTTTGAAACTGAAGCTGCGTGCATCGGAAGAAATGCGTTTGCAACTCAAGATGCAAAAGGCCGATCTAAGGTAACTTTTCATGTCGCCAGACAAGATTAATTAATTATGTATGTATGTATTTGTTAATTACAATAATTGTCGGCTGCATCTTCAAATAATAGAACTGAATTAATCGCATTGGAAAAGAAACATTCGCATCAGAATGTAGACAAAAGCGAAGACAAAAGCGGATTTCCAAGTGAAGTGGGAGAAGTTGTTGAAGAGGAGAGCAAGCAGGAATGTTGTGGTCAACTAAAGGAAGATACAACAACTGTTCCTTATCAGTGTAAAGAGTTTGCGGTAAGTCTAAAATGATGTTTCTTGCAAAAAAAAAGAGATCAATGATGGCAAGTATCGTATTTTGACCATTTTTTAGTCGACTCCCACAATGGGAGGAAATCCTACTGTCCCAACAGATGTGGACTACCTGAAGTTAGAGGAAGTTCTAACAGAGAATGATTCACTTCGGCAGGGTATGCTGGAAATTTTAGAGAAATTAAGAGAATATGATGGTAACTAAATTTGATTCCTCAATTTGCCTTTAATGAAAATCGCTTTCGATTAAAGCTTCTTCGGAACATGTCACCATTGATGCTGATATACTCTTGCGACTGCTGCAGGTGCTACGAAAATCCAATGAAAGGCCTCCGCCTGTTGCAACCGCACCACAAATGGAGCATGAGTTACAAAGCTTAAAACTGCGTGAAAGAGCTTTGCAAGAAATGCGGCAGCAACATCAGACGGCCGCAGTTGGATCAACCTTAGAAACAAGCGATGATTTTTCTTCGGTAGAAAGTGTCCGCGAAGACGGTGAAGTACGCCTGAACCATACAGATCTTCCCCTGGAGGTGCCGGAAGTAATTAATTGCTCCACCAGGCCGACAACACCCAACAGAGCTCTTTTAGATCAATCTTTATTCCCCATGATTTCTGCGGAGGAGTCCTATTTGCCCATAAAACGCATTGACTCAGATCAAATTCGGGCGCTGCATCTGCAAATTATTGAGCTGCAAGTCTACCGACAGAGATATGACGAATTGAAGCAAATGCTAGACGATAAGGCAGCCGGCGTGTTATGGGATGGAATGGGAAAGGCATCAGTGGAATGCATTACAAAACTTCAACTTGACTTGAGCAAAAAATGCAAATGCTACGAGTATTTGCGCGAAGATTTTGATCTGGCTCTGAGCGGAACGAAGCAAAATGAAATGAAACACGCAACGGAAGTCGCCAAATTGAGAAGTAGAATTAATGAACTCTTGGTAAGAATGTCCGAATTGGAGGAGCTCTGCTCGGAGCAGAGAGCAAATATGCCATATTCAACGGATGAGTATCTCGCTTTGCAGCGAGCAAACACTGAGTTGCAAGCGCAAGTGGCTTACATTGTTCAACACATATTGAATGGAAAGCTGGCACCGGAATTGGCCATAAACGATATATGCACGGAATACGGAATTATTAAAGAGAATCTTCAACTTGATTACTTAACATCGGAAGAATACGAACAATTACAAAACAATGTCAAAGATTTATTGGAAGAGAAGACGAAACTCGTACGGAAATGTAATCAGTTGGAGGGTCTATTAGAAGTAGCCCAGGAACAGGTACGCTACCGTTGGATAGAAACTTCTTGAATTTTTCATTAGGATCAGAAGCACACTAATGTGTTTTTAAATTATAATAACACTTTTCAAGTAAGATCTCTGAAATAATTTTTGTATCTTTCTTATTTGTGTCTTAAATTAAATTACAATTAAAGTTATATTTTCCTACTTTTAATGGCTGTAAATCCAGTGGAAATCACTGTGCCGAAATCAACACTTTCTACCACAAATATTGTAATATTTTTTGTTTTATTCTCTTTTAGATTCGATCTCAGCAAAAGCTGCTAAACGATCTTACAGATAATCATATTAATCTGCGACATCTTGTGGCCGATCTTCAGAGCGATTCAGAAGATAAACTAATACTAGCTAAACTTCAACGGGACCTGAATGCTGGTAAGATTTGTCCTAATAGCTTATCTCATGTACCTATAACCAACGTTTCCAAAAGCTACGTCCGAGACAGATAACTTGAAACTAGAACGTGAACAGTTGAAGGAAAGATGCCTAAGTTTGGAACGCAAAATCGACTTGAAAGAGCAACAAACTGCTCAACTAAAGGAACGCTTCCAAGTAGACCAGAGACTAAAAGACACCAAGCTGAAGTATGTATATAAATACAATATATACGAGTACCAACCACCATATGAATGAAATAGGATAAATTTTAATGCTAGCATTTTTCTATAGATTCGTTACAAAATCTCTCTTCGCATTGAAGGAGAAATATGCCAAATTTACTCCATTAATCTTCCTTACAAACTTCGTATTTGCCTATACGAGATTTACTAAACGCATGATCGAAACGGAAACGAAAAGGGAGCTTAAATTAACTGCGAAAATAAAAGAAATTTTGGAGGGATTGGTGGTGACTTCTCAAGTGGCAAAGTTCAGCGAACAGCGAGATGAATCTCAAAATCTTGTGAAGGTAGTAAAAAACAGTGTATCCCTTTTGTGTATAATAATAACGTTATGCCATTTCTAAAAATAATGGGACTATTCCAGCTGGTTAAGGCAGAAACGCAAAATAGACTGCTCGAAGAGCAATTGATCAGTCTTAAGCGAGCATATCAGGATCTCCAACAAGAGATGACCCAACAATGCATAAGAAATGCGAGCAACGATGTGCACTGGAAAACAGTTCAGCTTCTATATGAACTAAATGAGAATGAGAGCAGGAGGCTCGAAAATAAAGATCAGGGCTCGCAGACTCGAAGAGAAGATTTCGAAATTAATTGTTTGATGGAAAATAAAGCTACCAATACTGATGTACCGCTACCAGTTGAACGAAAATTGTCCGTTAATGGTGGTCCAAATAAGCAACCGAAAGAGATTATGGTAAATAAGAGCTTGTCACCAATCGGTTCTCCAATAAGACAAGCACACGAGATCGTTATTATGGAGCATAAGGGCACGCTTACGGAAGGTGAAATGGAACAAAGAAACATTGTGGCATTTATGACAGTAAAAGAACCTTGTAGCCATACTGAAGATAAAGAAGAAGTTTATGTAGAAGATGAAGAGCAAGGAGACAAAAATATGGGCAGAGAAGGCAAATCTGGATTAGAAAGCAATAACGATAGAGGAAAGAAAGAGGACTTGGAGGCTGAAATCGAAAAGGAGCAAAATGAAGCAATAAAAGTTATTGGCAACGAACAGAAAGACCAAGAAACAAAGACTAGAAATAACGGAGGCGATCAAGAGCATAAAAATGAAACGCCACAAAAAATGGATGCAATACTGCAAACATCTCCAGAGATTTGTGTTAAAAGTCTGGGCACACAAACGGCAATAACGGAAAATAAGGAAGATAACCTCCAGGAAATGCAGCAAAAACTTTGCGAAGCGCAAAGTCTAGCTGAAGAACGATGTACCAGATTACAGGAAACACAGGCAAAGTGAGTTTAAATTCCTTCCTTCTAAAGTCTCGCTTAAAATATGAAACTTTAATACAAATTTCAGGCTCTCAAGTGCTAAATTAGAGATAGAAAAATTGAGAAATCAATTAGGTAAAGCGCAAAATAAAAATGAGGAATCCACTCCTAAGCCCTCGTCGTCTACCGAACCGCATATATTGCAAACACAGTCTGATATTATTGAGGTAAGTTTAAATGGTGGTTGATGGTTGGTAACGTCTGATTCTTGTGACTAAGCCGTTTCTCCACACACAGAAAACAATACTCTCCTTCCATACACTGCTCAGCGAAAAGGATAAAGCAGTGAGCAAATACCAAGATTTGCTACTGGCGGAGCGTGAGCAAACACAAAAGTCAACTTCCAAATGTAATCAAGATATTGAAGCACTCAAGACCACTTTACAGCATCTCTCTAGCAATATGGAAATTAAGGATATTGAAATTCTGGAGTTAAAAAAAAGACTGCAAACTCTTAATCAATTTTCACAGGAAGAGCAAAATTTGCAGGGAACAAAATCCAAAGGAGAGGATAGTGGTGATAACAGCCTCAATGAGATTTCAGATGAGAAAATTGAGGAGATGTTTGAACAAGACGCCGATTCTGCAACAGGCATACAAGAACCTGCGGTCGACGAAGTGCTCGGTAATGTGGAGGAAAAGCAAGATACAGAGATTCTAAATGAAAAAGTCGCTATGTCGGAGCGGATAAAAGAGTTGAGCGCGAAAGTATCTTTTGTGGAAAATATCTTGAAAACAAAGGATGCACAGATCTTTATGCTGAAGGAAAAGTAAGTAGAGAACAACTTAGATCATGCATTTATAGAGTCTATTCTGATTTTTCTGCTGTAGAATAAGAGATTTTCAAACTCAAAGTGAAAATAGAGCGATGGAAAGAAACGAAAATCCGGATGTGGAGCATTTAAAGCTTTTATTAGAGGAAAAAAGTAGACAGATAAACGACTTACTTGCCACATTAAATAATTTCCATGTATGCCGAAAAGGATCTTTCTTATAATTATTATTATTATTTGATTGCTATGAATTTTTTCGCAGGACGATCAGGAGCGTTATATTAACGAGTCTACAAATTCAACGGCCGATCAGATCTCCAAACTAGCCGCCGAACTCACTCGTACTGAAGCGACAAATAAAATCTATCGCACGCAGGTCGACGCTTTGCGACGCCAACTCTCCAATCTTAATCAGCGTGAAAAACAAGCTCGAGAGCTTAACCAGTCGCTGCGGAATGAGTTGATCAAGCGCCCAGTGGTGTCGATCAAATCGGAACTGAATGCACGCGTTAAGAACGAGAACCTGAATAAGCGCATACAGCAATTGGAGCTCGATTTGGAGGACGCCCGAGTACAAATACAAAGGCAAACTGCTTTGATAGAGTCCAGAAAAGTAAAGAGTAGTTCGGAGGTAAGTTTATGGGAAAAACAGAAGCGCTGGCAGCAAACTGCCGAGAAATATAAGGCGAAATTGGACGAAACAGAATGTACATTGGAGAAGACAAAATCGCTGCTGAATACCGCTAGGAATACCATAAGGCGCCTAGAAAAGGAGAAGCATATATCGGAAGCGAGGTTGTTGAGTCGCGGTGAGTAAAGCAATTATAAAAATATGATATCAAAAATACAATCATCGTTTATATACTCGTACAATACAGAACCTCCAAGCTCTGCCTCATCCAATATTAGGTGTTGCAACACAACATCTTGTGCCAGTCGGCAGCCATCAGAAAGTCCTGGCACATGTACAGGCGGCAGCAGCGAGAGCAGTAGTCCTGCGCACTGCGCCAACCATTTAAAATCAATCCTTCCTTCAACACATCACTGCTGCGTTGGCGCCAGTAGTCAGGGCGAAATAATTGAAGCTCTTAAGGCACGCAATGAACTGCAGCAGCGTAAAATAGCCACCATGGAACTTGAGAGTAAGGGCAGCAATGTGCTGACCACCGAATTGGAGAAACTTCAGGAGAAATTGTCAGCTTGTGAAGCTCAAAATATACGCTTAGAGGCCCGAAATCTTCAGCTGCAATTGGACAACGATATGCTTAAACAATGCGATGCTTCAGATCGGCTGCATAAACAAATAAAACATTTGGAAGAGTCAGTAACAAAACGAGTATATATATATTTGTCTTCGTCTTTAAACTAACAATCATTTTTCATCATTTAGCTATATCATTGCTTTGAAAGAAGAAATTGCACAGTCCGAGGCGCGGCGAGATCTCTGCAATTGTTCTGGCATTAAATTAAATATACATGGTGGTCAATCCGCAGAACAAACAATACTCTCTCTAAAAAACCTTGTGGAAAAATTGCGTGCTGAAAACAAATACCTAAAGGATGGTCGACGCTCATCGGAGAATAGGGTCAGTTGATTTCGATACTAAACTAGTTTTGGCAAGTACTAATTTTTTGTTTTTTTGTTCCAATAGAGTGCAATAGATTTGACAAGAGGACCCAAAGGAGAGTCGAGTGTAAAGGTACAATGTACATTCCGTGACAATTCGGGCAATTGTTTTTGTATTAAACTGTTGAATACTTTTAGCAAAGCATCAAATACAACAATGCTGAGTTAGAGTTCATTAGAGAACAGCTTATTAAGAAAACGAAATTGTTGCAAAAGGCCAAGATATTATTGACACGCGCTGCAGCTAAGGAAAAGGTATTGAAAGAACAGCTTGCATTATGGAAGCGCAAATGTTCTGAATTGCAAAATGTGCCTGTAATTGATGAGATTAGTGAATAAGCCTTTATATTGTTTCATTGTTTTTCTAGTTACATAATTTTGTTGAACAATCCATGTTTGATTTCTATGTTTAATATGCAAAAGAAATTTAAAATTCAAAGAGTTCTATTGGTAACTTAATTTGGCAGTTTGTTTGCTGTTAGTTCATTTCCACTTCGTTAGCACTATACTTCAATTCTACAGTTATGGTAGTAGGTGTTGTTTGATCCGAGACGAACAACTTGTGACCGTCCTGCAAGCCCAGCTCACCCATAGAGAGAGTTAAATTCGAACGCGTCTGTTCCTCTATGCTCTTCACGTTCGACATGTAGAGAGTCTTTTTTTTGCCCTCAATAAACGCTGTTAAGCCTAATATTATCAAGGTAATGTATCGTATGTATTTTGCTGAGGTAATGAAGACAGTTTGCTTACGAATACCTGGATTCTTCATTTGAAAACGAGGATTCTCGCAAAGTATTTTTATGAGATCCTCTAAGGTAGTTGTATTGGGATCTTCGATGGCGACAGTTTGTGGCACATTGCTACAACCTAAACAACCTTCTGTTCTCTCCGCCTGATACGTATACGTGTAGATGCCTTCGATATCATTGAAGTTCATATAATTCGATAAACTATCGTAGCAGTTGGTCGCCAATTTAAAAACCTACTAAAAGAAGCTTCTGAAAAGACGAATGCTTATTTAAATATTGCTCCCACCTCAGTGGTGCAAGCAGCAGCGATAACCGCATTCGTACTGGCTACTGCTGGTATAATCCGTTTAATAACGCCCTGCACGAGCCTAAAGGAACATGAAAAACTTAAAGGAGTTCTCAAAATCTACCCATATTCTTCTTGCCGATATGTTACGCCAGCAATGTTGAACTGATTTGCTCTCTCCTGGGCTCGTTCGTACACCCATGCCAAATGTTGAGGATCATCTCCGTCCAATGGCGTATTAAACGGATTTTCCTTGTCCCATTGTATAATCTTTACGTACTCTATGCAGTGCTCCGGCAGACGTGGAGTATTCGCAATGGTGCATAACGGATAGTTCACTTGCGGCGGATACAGATCTAAAGTGCACTCAATGCATGCCGTATAGCCGGGTAATATGACACGCGCATTGCCTTTGAAACCCTCAGTGCCACCGTCCACCATAGGCACAATCGTTGAAGGGTCTACGCTACCATCTCCATCATAGCTCAGCATCGATAGCAACATACCGTTGATCCATCGTCTTGCCACTATCGAATCTAAGCCGCAAACTATAATGTGGAACTGTTGATAGAACGTTTCGTCGTAGTCTTGAATTTTGGCGAAGTGTGGAGTAACGTGGCAAGTCGGTATACGTTTGTTAATGAAGTTTGCTGCGCACTCTGCTTTCGATGAGCCGATATCCTTTCGTCGAAAGAGAAACTGACGATTTAAATTCGAGAGCTCAATAATATCCATATCAATGACGTGTATATTTCCAAAACCCATCAACGCGAGATCCTTAAGTAATTCACAACCAAGACCTCCCGCACCTTAACCACAAGAAAAACAATTTACCCACAATATTTAACGATAATTGGCCAGTTCCAAGTGGGTTACCTATTACGAGTATTTTACATGCTGTTTGAAGAAATTCTAAATTTTCTGGTGAAGGCGTAAAGTCCGATTTGCAAAATGGTCCAGGCCGTTCTAGCAAATGTCGTAGACTATTCCAGCGTTTGCTGGTCAGTGTGGCATTTGGAGAGGCTATTGGCGCATCAATCGACATTTAATGGTAAATTTAAAGAAAATAGCTCGCAAAAACTAATTAATAATTGAGCTCAATAAGTACGCGAATATGAAGTCGGTTGTCAAAATCACAGATAAAGAAATAGGACACTCTTTGAACCAGCTGATAAAAATCGGTTTGGCGCTTCATCATACTACGTGAGAGCCATCCAAATTGTTGTTTTTGTTTGCTGTCAATTTTGTTGGACAGTAGATATTAGGGTGCAAATGAGTTACAAGAACCGCATGTTGATGTAGCCAAGTAGATACAAGTTACTTTTAATGTGTTTCAAATTACTTTTTAGTAGTGTATATCTAATAGTTAAATATCTTCTATCCATAGTTTATTATCTAATTAGTTAAATATCTTCTATATCTTCTATCTATAGTTTATTATCTAAGTGTTTAAATATCTTTATTCGCGTATTATTATTTTAAAAAGAATGTTTGCTTTCCTCTATTTGAGAATTCACATTTGGCAATTATGTACCTCCTAAGATTTATTCCGCCTATAAAATTACAATTCCAAAATAAAGAATTATATATTAGAAAAATTAATGTTATTAAATTTGTTGAGAAATGTCTGCTATACTTTGCGTAACTTGAGATTAGCTATGTTCGTTCCTATCCAAACTAATCGCAAACTTATCATTCAGTTAATAATTCCTTTTATTGCAAATCTATTTCAAAAGACGTCGACGACGGGTGAAAGTGTGCTTGTGCATTATGGTGAAATTAATGCCCCTTCAGGGGTATTCTGAGAGTCACTAACTATTGAATCGTCTCGAAACTGCATTGCAAGCAACAACAAAAATCGTCTCTTTGTTGTTGTTTGCAACAGCAAGTTAGTGACTCTCAGAATACCCCTGTTAATGTTAGTATCATAATTTTACATGACCAGAAGAGTAGGAAACTCAATTTTAAATATTTTAGTACTTTCTCTCACAGAACACACACTTTGGACTCCGACTTTTTGGTGTTTGTTTATCATACTGGAAGCTTGTGAATATATATGGAATATGTCGATATTTCCTGCATACTCTTTAAATCCTCAGGAATCTGACCAGGAGCAATCTGTGCCAGATATTCAACCGTCTTCAACGAAATGGTTGGAAAACGCAAGTTTCTCATTACCGGAACATCAAATCAGAGAAGTGCAAACTCAAAAACTTTCCTCCATTGACGTCGAATCTGATGATTCCGATGATTCGGAAAGTTCAGGCCTCAAGGAAAAGAGGGCTTCAGACGAAGATCAGGTAACCAATCGGAGTGAAAAATTCCATCAGAAAAGAAAACTTGATAAGGAAGTCAGGGTGAAACATTTAGAATTTCAAGGAGACGAAGATTTTTACGTTGACAAACAGCCTTGTAAGCATTATAAAACAATTCAGCAGCTGCATAAACCAGCGTGTCCTCGATATCGGAAATCTATAGTACGAGCAGTCGGCAATAATTGGCTAGTAAGGAAGAAATTAAAACAACTAAGCAAACGCTATTACCGCATTAAATCGGAAAGTGTAGCCTCTGCTTCGAACGCGGACTTTAGCGAAAATGAATTCACGGAGGAAGTGAGAAAATTGAATCGTAAAACTATGGAATCTCCTAAGGAGTTGGAGCCATGGCTCGAGTTAATTGACCTACAGAACAAAAACCCCTACAAGTTGTCAAAATTGATGTTGGCTGAACGTAAAATTGACATCATACACAAGGCTTTGAACTCCAATCCCAAAAACGATGAGCTCTACCATCGCTATATCGATATTATTAACTCCACATATCCGTCCTTCGAAGTAAACAAATTGCTGGACCGCCTGCTCACCAAGGACCCCTACAGCTACACCGTATGGACTGCGCAAATACTGGCTACTCAGTGTTCGATGGCGAGGTGTGTCGTTCCGGATGTGTTGAAAATTTATGAGCGGTGCATGCAGAAAATGCACTATGCGGCTGAATACGGAAAGTGTGGTGGTGGCGAGGACGATGTCATGCTGAAGCTGTTCAACAACTGCGCTCTGTTCTTGCGACAAGCTGGACTCTACGAACAATTTTTTGCTCTGATTAAGTTAGCGCTAGAACTAAATATTTCAACGGACAAAATAGAGCCGTTGCGGACGTTGGATTCTGATCAATCTACATTAATCGAGTACGAAGAGCTGATATTGCAATCTGGTTTGCCAATGAACGAGATCTGGTTGCGCATTGAGAAGCTGCGGCAAGCATTCAACTTCCTGCCAATCTCATTGAACACCCAATGCAGTGATCCACAACGCATCGTCTTCAATGAGGATGTATGTCACTACATATATCCACTGAAGTCACGTGACAATTCCTTTTATATGGTTCTTTTAGTGCTGCGACTGTTGAAGTTTCCTTTTGTCCAGTGCGATAGACTGGCAGAGAAGTTTTGTGCTCGCGTCGAAGATATTAGCGATTCAGATTCTGTAGAGGATACACTATCCACTTGTCTCCGTGGTACTTTTTCGAGGGGAATGGAGCAGGAATCCTTTTTTGCCACCTTGTATGAGCTGGCGAAAGAAATGGCCATCAGCCCGACATTCATAAGTAGCAGCATTGGACACGAAATTTACATCAGATGCATTATACAGATTTTGCTCAATTGTGCCAATGCATACAGTGGCATCGATGAACGCAAACGTATCGCCCTGTTACTACTGTGGTGCCGTTTTGAAAGGCTGCTGTTAATGCTGCAGAAGTGCGCGAAAAAACTTACCGCTGACTACGTGCGGGCAGGTCGCAGTCGATTTAAAGCGCTGCTCAAGCAGCAAAACAACATTAATGTCATCCATTTGTACACAGAGTTCGCGATGTACGAATATGAAGCATTGGAAGTGGAAACTGGGGCAGACAGTATGCAAGCGGTGCGCAACATTTTCGAGAACATAATCGCACAAGCGCACAGCGCTGGCAATGAGGCCTTTTCTTCCGACGTGTGCTTCGCCTGTGTAACGTACGCTCAAATGTTGCTGGCCAAGGGACAACGTGAGGATGCATTGCGGGTATTGTGCAATTATATTATGGAGGTTGAGGTAAAACAGAAGCCGGGACACGTTATCAGCAATCCCAAGAAACTAACAGCGCTGCAAACAATATCAAAGAAGCTGGATGATGTTTTTGCCAGCGAGCGCAATGCCGATGTCATGATGCTGGAGCAATACCTTTCACCGGACAGCACCGTTTCGCTTTTGAAGATGCGCGTGTTACTTCAGTATCTAATGGGCCAAAAACTGAATGCGATGTCATATCTAAATAAACTTCTTAGCACGTTTAAGAAAACATCTGAAAGAAGTTCCTTTCTTCGAGAGCAAATCTACGAATTATATCTAGCACTGGCGAGACAAAGGAGCGAGGATTGCAGCTTCTCGAATTCACTTATATGCGCAAAGGTGCTGGAAGCATTGAATGAATTTCCCCGGAATTTATTCTTTATGCAAAGTTGCGGCACGCTCAGCTCTCTACCTTGGTATAAGGTACGAGCCGCCTTATTAGGCAGAAGTATCTCGGCAAGGTCTCTGGTTTTCTTGATAGCTACCGCTCGCTATAGGTTTATGGACCGCCTGGGCACAGAAGCCGCAGACGGAGCCACTGTACAGGTATGCGATTGGGATGTGAGACACAATGAGTCGACTGTACGGAATCGCTTGTTAAGCATTTTTAGGTCTCTAACCATGGCTGATAATAGCGACATTCAAATGTACAACAAGTGCATTGCTCTGCGTCGCAATTCTCTCTTTTGGCGTCTGTATTTACGTTGTTTATCGGATCAGAGCATACCGTTTGAAACGAGCAAGAGGTGCTTGCTGCAGGCCTTGGACGAGTGTCCCTGGAGTAAGGCTTTGTATATGGATGGAGCGAAATATGTGCCGCAAGAGTTGTCGCATTTGCAGGACTTACTAATTGAAAAACAAATGCGGATCTACGCATTGCCGGATGAATTGGAAATATTAAGAGAAAAGTAGAAAGTGTGATGAGAGATTGATAGTTTGTTGTTGATAAAAGCTGCGATGAAAATATAAAATGTTTAAACAAAAAAATATACCCTTTTTATAAAATCAATACAATAATACAATAATAAAATGGATTAACTAAGTTTTAAGGAAGAGAAAAAAGTGTGATCCAAAGTGTAAGTAACTTTTTTGTGTTTATAAGTAATTTTTTAAAATATATAATTAGAATTTAGTATTGTAATTTACAGTTTTATACATACATATGCAGACATTTATAAGCTTCAAGTACGATACATTTAATGAAATAAATTCAATTTGTGTAATACATTACAAAGTATGTAATTTACATACTAGTACATTTTTAGTATGTAAATACAGTATTGTTATGCCTTATATGCATATATATGTATATCCGTAAATATATAAGACCATAATAAGAGCTTTCTATATAGAAAAAACGTATCTCAAATTTTATTTCAACAAAACTTTTCTGATAAAGTGGGCAGATCAGCTGTTCGGGGTGGTATTATTTTGGGCAAAAAGGCTGGACAACCTACAACTTTCTCTTCGGCAAGCTTGACATCTGAAAAAAACAGACGTCTTAATAGTCGGGAAGTTTGCGTAGTTTATTATGTACGTACATATTTATGTATATCTATGTATTTTGTTAGAATTCGATTTTATATCTATTATTTTTGGTTATAAAATTAAAAAAGTTAAAAATGCTCTAAAATTTTTAATGGAGTTGAAATTGCAAACAATAGAAATCACTTAAATACGCAAATGAGTTGGTAGCATAGATATATGAGACATCACTATAGTGTAGAGCAGCGTTAGGTAGGCCGCCCTGTCCGGAGCTTTTCCCCCCGAAAGTAAAGCTTTGGGTTCACTCTTTGTTAGCTTTTGCAGTTCTATCGCAGAGAATGTATCAGTGTCGATGAGTTGCTTTTGGCGAACGGACTTTTTTTCAAATAGCTGGGACTCATTTCAGTGGAGACCGGTTATTAAATTAAAAGTGCAGAGAGCACTCGGCGAATGTTTTTTCATACATGTGAAAAATCGTTGTGCGTTATTACTTAAAAGCGCTTGCGTTTGCGTTTATCCTTATGGCTTTTGTGGAATTTTCAAAAACAAATTCGTGCTCATAAAAGCAAGCACATACCAAGTGCTGTGTGTGTGTGTTGTGTGGCTGCCGCTGTTGCGAATTAACCGCATATCTATTATTTCAATTTTTTTTTTTTCTAAATTTTTTACATTCGCCACAGCGACGTCGTCGCCAACGTCATCCCATAAGTATTTACTTGCGACAGTGTAGACAGACGTCTCGTAGATTGGTTGACTTTTCGCCGCTGTTGTTATTTATTCGCGCTCGAAGTAATATTTGCAGAATTTTTGTTTGAGTTTTCGCGTGCTCGGTACTCGGAGGCCGATGCCCATCGCAGTGCTTGTTGTTTTGTTGTACGCCCTGAGAGAGAATTTAAATTTAAATTTAAACATCGCAAACATGGTAACTAGATTTTTGGTAATCAAAGCGTGTTAAAATACTTTGAGCGAATGTGCCGATTGCAAGGAAGTGCGAGTAGCTGTGTACATAATCTGCTTGAAGAAGTTCTTTTCTTTTGTGTTGCTTGGTAATTAAACTGTAAAAGTACGATAAAATATCTATATACGAGTATGATAAACATGCACAGTTCATTGCAAATACGTGCATACATATATAACGTATACCTATCCGGAATTATTTATGTGCAGATACATTTTTTTAGAGTGTGTCGACAAAAATTACTATAAAAGAGAGTAAAAACATAAAATTTATAATGTTATAAAAAGCTCAAAAAAGTTGCCTCAACTGAGTACACACACACACTCGAGTCTACAAGAAAGAATAAAAAACTTATATTCTACAATATATAAGCTAAATATATTTGCGTGTGTGTATGTATATATACTAAATGACAAAGTTTACTTTTGATACTGTTGTATTTTATTAAAATAAAATACTCTTATTCATGAAAAGATTCGTATGCCTGCCACTATTTTATATAAATTGTTTATGAAATTTTATTTGAAATATTTCTGTATTTTAGTATTAATTGCGTCTACATTTAATGAATGTATGTATTTAATCAGAGCTATATTGTTGTTATTCAGACTACATTTATTTATAAATCTTCTAAATAATCGCTTACCAAATTTTTCTTGTTGGGAAACCGCGATTCGGAAAACGACCGACCGAAATTTAAGGCCTAAATTTTCTATAGCTAGTATCACATCAGAGATATTCTAATTTGATTATCTTCTATACTGTTTCGCTATATTGCCACCTCATTAACTAATTACAGCCGGTAAAACGGTCTGTTTCTTTTTTTAAAATTTTAATAAAGTATGTTTAGTGAATACTGCAGAAAAATGTTCTTTTCTATAAATGTGCAAGACCATTTATTAAAATAACCAGCGATATATTTTTACCAATATTTGAGCCGTTTTCATTAAAAGTGTCGTAAGTCCATTCTTTTTCATTTCGAGAGATTTACAAGGTTTGCATTTTGAATGCAATGCCAAGAATAATAATGTTTTGTTTTATGAATATTGTAAAGTTTTTGAAAATATTGTTCTTTAAATTTAATGGAAATATGTATAAATATAAAAGTGTTCGTATCATTAACTCTATTTTTTCATGAAATGGACTTACACCGCTTTCAAAAAATAAGCAACGACTCATTTATTGCTGCTATAACGTAGTGCCTAAGAGATTATTTTGGGCAAGAAATGTAGGCCCAAAAACGACGTAAAATGCTTTTGGTTGTGCTGGAGTCAGCAAATATGTTGTTCTAAGAGACGCCCCCCCCCAACCTACGTTGCAGAGCCCCTGCTCTAACCTACTGCTGTTCAAACAAAAAAGCTTCTTAGACAAATGAATTTGTTGTATTGGTTTTTGTATTGGCCTAAGTATCATTAATCAAAAGCATAATCGAAAATATATCAAAAATATGTGTATGTAGAGTAGAATGTTTTGTACGTAGGTAATTATATAATGTGACTAAATACATACATACTTTTCCAGAAGGCCTTTCATATCTTTTTAATCTTTTCTAAAATTGCGCAAGACCTTGAAGCAAAGCACTATAAAAAAAAAACAGACAAATTTTTTCTGTTAACTTTTTCTATTGAAGTCACTCACGAAGTTGTTGTGATACGTCTTCGTCGTCGTCGACGACACATCATCATCGTCTCTAAACAGGTTGTTATGACATTTTAACGTAAAAAACGGACTCTAATTGCAAAAAACGTTCTGATTGGACAAAGTGAAATATACGTATCAATATCTATACGTTTTATTATATACACACATGTATGCATTGCTTTTTTTGTTATAGAACGCACTGGAACGGCGTTTCCCCACCTTTTTTCCAAAGATTTAAAGTTTTAAAAATTTTTAAAAAAATTTGATGTTTAGTTCACGTTGAACCGAGACAAAATTTAGCAACTATACTATGAACTTTTGTTTTAAACATACATAATTAATAAAAGTAATGTTTATAACATATACATATATAGACCACCACCGTTCTATCACCTTTATTTTTACAAAAAAAAAAGCACTGCATGTACATATGTATGTACTCGAATATTACGGTACACATTTCGAGTATATCTCAAAATATAGTAGAGCTTTTTTGCAGCCAGAAAATGCTATAGGTCTTATTTTCGGCGAAGTGTAAATACGTCGTTTTTGTTATATTTGCAAATTGTAACCAGAATCCAATAACGATGCGGTTGTTAAAACATTTCAACGCATCTTAGGATGCGCTACTAAAGGACTTTTTTTTTACTAAAGCAGTTTTTTTACCTCATAAATGAGAGCTCCTATAAATACTGGCAGCGATAAGATCAATAATAACATTGCAATATAAGGCAGCATACATACCCCAATTCTTTCTTAAGTCGACTTAGGCGATTATTGCTTGTGACCACAGATTTGGTAATATGCAGGTTCGTTTGTGTACTTGTGAAACTTATAAAATTTATTGTGTCCAGAAAAAGCGAGGAAAGCCAGATTTCAAAAGAAATATATGCCTTATGGTACCGCATAAAAAATTTAAAAGAAATATGACTTTAACATTATAACGTATAACTTTAGTAGCGCATAAAAAAAAATCACATAAAAAAGAATTGCGTTTATGTATTGTAATATATTGGAAAAGTACAGTATAGTAGAAAGTTCTACTGGAGAATTATAGAATACATACTCGTATATAAAAAAAAATTGTATTGTTTTAAATTTAAAAGATAAAGAAATAATAGTGCATATACATAAATGGCTATCGTATTTATTGCTTAGCAAATTTGCAATTAATTTATTTTTAAATTTATTGATTAATTATTTTCAGTATTATACAGTGCGATATTTTATTTCGTATTTTGTGAAGAAACAAAAAGATTAGTCTAAAATTAGCTTTAAAATTCAATCTTTTGAATTTGTTTTTATTTTTTTTTACAGCTATAAAGTAAATGTAATTAACTGGAGCCTTATAACAATAGCCCGATATCAATATAGTGATCAAATTCATTGCCTTCAATTCTTCTATTCTATTCGAAAATTCTTTGGAGTGTTTCTGAGGAGATGTAAGGAATCCAGAACAGTTTTGGATGCAAAATAATTCTTTACTAATGGATGATATGGTGGAAAAGAATTCCGAACGCAAAGCGGCTGCAATGAACAGTTTAGAGGTACATAGTAACGGTGGTGGTGGTGGTGGTGGTGGTGGTGGTGGTGGTGATGCTAATGATGATGATGGTGATCTCAAGACTGGCCTGAATTTAGTACAACGCAATAGTTTTGACCACAGTTACGAGTACTTCACCGATCCCTCACATGACAGCCCTCCAGACACGAAAATACCAAATCAGCCCGACGATGCGGTCTTTCTTCCACCGTTATCTTCAGCATTACAGTACAATTACAATTTTTCTCATCGTTCGAAACTGACCACCACCACCAGCATCACCACCACCTCCAGCGGCATTTCAACTCGGGCTCCCGACAAATGTGACCCGCACGCACAAGTCAGGAATCAAAGTTCTCATTATCCGAACATGTGGTACCCAAATACACCGTATAACGGTGGCAGTGGCTTGTTTGCATCATGCGGAACAAATAGTTATCCACCGTATGGATCAGCAGGAGCCTGCCAGAGCAATCCTATGACGGATGTCCATCACTTGTCGAATAGGTAATGTCAACTTCTTGTGTTCTGTTCTGTCCGAGATTAATACTAGAAATGTAGAATATGATGTGTTTTAAAATTGTTTGGAAAGTTGATTGTAATGTTGTTTATGTAAAAATTAAAATTCTTTATGGTTAAGAAGGCATTTCCTATCACATTTACGAGGATCGCCCTCGAGTCGGGACTTTTTTCTCCTTCTTCTTGTACGAAAAATATGAAGAAACAGCTATTTTACGGAACAGTATTTTCCAAAGATTTCATATGAAAAAACTATGACACGTCAAAGACTCTGTGTCAAAAATGTAATGAATTTTTTGGGACAATTGTGTGATGATAAAATTAAACTTAATCAGTAATTTGGGCGCGACCAAAATTGAAGGCAACAGTTACTATTGGTCCAACGGCTATCGAATGATATCGGTGGTGGGAGCTCTTGTATATTTTCATGTAACTGAAAATTACAACAAAACCAAAAGCTAAATAATCCACTGTACATACATATGTATTATATATACATACATACATACATACATACATATAGTACATACTATATCTTTTTGTTTGATGATAAAGCAGTTGTATGGTATTTATTTGGTACATACTAAATTCGTAATTCAATATTCGACTGAAAGGATGGCGCAGAAAAAAAAGCAAATAAATAATTCAGGTATATTTGATTTCTCTGCCTGGCATTGGCGGAAACAGACAGACGGACAGGCAGACATTAAATTCATATTCAGACATTAAATTAGAAATTCTTTTGGAATATTATGCTTATGTACATATCTGTCTTGTACTCGTACTTGTTGTTTATATAGAATTAGATAAATAGTAATATATATATATTTATCAATTACAGCGTTATAATTTATTTTAATTAATTCATAGCGACTTTGAGAACTAATTAATAAATACATATACAAGTATGTTTGACGGTTACGGTATATAGGTACAATATAATCTCCGAAAGCCGCCGGACAAAAGAAAAAACGGCTCATGTTCATCTCTTCGAAATGATTATTTTTTTGATTAGTGAAATTTGCGTTAATTTGGTTTGTTTTTGGTTTTGCTTTGTTTAAAAAAAGTTAACAGAAGAAAAGAAAGAGTTTTTTCTTAAAGAATATTTCATATTTTCATCATGAATAATCATCATTTAGTGGAAAAGTAACGCATTATAGCAGTCCAAATTCCATTTAATTGGTGTTGCCAACTCTCGGAATAACTCTAAAAATAAAATATTGCATTATTTGGCCCTACCTTTTCCTCTGGTCCCAATGCCGGTCTGTGACTATCTTCACATTTTATAGCAGTTTACATTTACATTTAAATCCTTTTAACTAATTTTTTAAACTTTTCTTCCTTTAAGAAGAAATTTAACAGTTGGCCAACGGAAGGCACTGTGAAAATGTCCCTTCACAGCCACTACGTCACAGCTGAGAAAATGAGAAAAATTTATTTTATGTAAATTTTTTGTATATGAGCTGTTCCTAACATCATATTTGTACATATGTGCATACATATGTAAATGCTTATGATTATTTTATATTCTACTTCTATGGCAACGGCAGCCTGTCTTTCTCCTTCCCTCAGCCTTCCTGCCTTCCTTCCTTCCTTCCCTACTTCTTTATTATTAAATCATATTTTATATCTTGTACCTTGTATCTTATCATATCTTACCATAGTACATCTTTCTGTTCATTTCATATTCATTATTTCTCTGATGAGTGTTTACGTATACCTTCTGACGTCATTATTACCCTGATATTCCAACAATGATTTACACTAATTTTATTGCATGTACATAAACATAGCTACATATTATTAAAAAAAAGATAGAGTACTCAATTCAACTGCACTACATCAAAGGTACTCCACTCGTAGCATTGTTTTATTTTGTAAAAATGTATATACTGTTGTACATACATATATATGTACGTATGTGATATTTGCAGACAACTTGCTGTGATAATATAGATAGCTCGTGTAGACGTAACCTTTGTTGCCAGGATTAAATTGAATAAACTTTTCAGCATGAGGTGTCCTTGTACAGTAAATAATTAGGATAATCTTACACGATTGACGGCTATCCATCAAATCTCAATCTCGTTGATATACAATAATTCAATTAGATACATATTTCGTTGTTAGTTTGTGTACACCTACATACGAATATGTATGTATGTATGTATGTATCTGGAGATTTTTGCTGCCCCATCGTGAAGAAATTATTCTGATTTGTAAATTAGTTACCATTGAGTATATCCAATCAGTATATTTTGGCTTTCCAATCGAAATACGAGTAGATTCATTTTCGTACGTCTTGCATATTATCTTGCAGAAAATATTCAAAATACGATATTATCAAATGCAAGTTAAATTAAATTGTTATATATGTAGGTATGTAGGTACATTTGTACATACGAGTAAATTTAATTAAATTTAGTATCTATTTAGAGTAAATTTACTTTCTTTTAGCTTGAAATACTCGTACTATATCTACATTTGCACTTGCCAAAAAAACCAACCCTACGGATGCAAATTTGCTAAAGAACGAATTTTATTTTGTGATTTATTTTGGAAAGAATAAAAAACAATAATAATAATTAGAATGAGATTTTCGTAGCCTCATCACATCAGTCAAACTCTTTCTCAAGAAGTTTACTTAAACCGCAAAAAAAATAAACAATCCAGGCTCAACTTAATGTCCCTTCAAGGGTTGAAGGAAAGAAAAGGAATGGAATGGACAGTTGTTGTGTAGTGAAGATCTTGCCCATGAATTTACATACATATATATATAGTAGAGACATTTATTAACTTGCCAGTTTCTTCTTCTGGTTGCTACAAACATGATTAGTTTACGGTAACGAAGAAGAAGAACTCAAGAAATTTATTGAACTCTGTTTTGCAAAAAACATTTGCCTACGCCAAATTGTTAAAGCTTCCAATAATATGAGCACAAAATCATACAAATGTCTTGTATATGTATGTATGGACACATGTATTAATATATACCTAAAGAAAATATTGTATTGTATAATAAAGAAAGCAGAATGAAGGCGGAAGGAATGACGTTTGGAACTAGTTTTATACTCGTATTAATTCAAATTATAATCATTTGCAAATTTTTTTGGCAAAAGTATGCGTGGCGGCACAGACACGGACAGCACTTGTGTGTATGCACATACATATTTACATATACTTATGCATATATTCAAATCACAAATGAGTTCTTTCAAACTGAATATTATAAATATACGCTAGAAGGCATATATATGTATGTATGTAGTATACACCTATGACAATATGTACATATATGTATATACGAGTACTATACGGCATACGTATACTATGTATACTATGTTGTTGTTGTAGGAGTATCAACCGGCAGAAGAAGTTCTCTGATTAGTGATTATCGCGTCTACATTTATTTTAAGCGATAGCAATGCAACAACTAACAGTCAATCGCAGTCGTATTCGCGGCGTACTGCTTGCTTGCATTTGTTTCGTGCTAAACAACGCAACAACAACAGCAACAACAACAATAACAACACGTATGAACGTTTTAGGTACATCCATACATACATATCGTATATGTATGAGCGTTTTTGTTTTTTTTTCTCATCGGCGCATTTTATTAATTTTTTTTTTTTTAAATTGGTGCAATTTGTGGAAATTGTTGAGTCTGGTTTTTTTTAACTACGTTACGTAGTATATAACATACGTACGTCCATCTTCCTTTTGCTTCTCCGAAGAAATTCCTTTCCAGACGAAAACTAAAATTGCATTATTTTTATTCTATATTTTTCTTAACAACTTTCATATTGAATAGTGGCCGTGAAGCACGAAATAGAGCGGAAAAAAATCGTCGCGATAAATTGAATGGTTCCATACAGGAGTTGTCGACCATGGTGCCACATGTGGCCGAATCTCCGCGCAGAGTGGACAAGACAGCAGTTTTACGATTCGCCGCTCATGGATTACGTTTGCAATATTGTAAGTGATGTTACATATATCATCGTTGAAGAAGATAATTATAGATGTAATATTGTATGTGTATTTTCAGCGTTCAGAGATACATTGCACCTGAGCAAGCCACAGCTAACGGATGCTCTAATGAAACTAATGGATAGCTTCTTTATAACTCTAACATGCCACGGACAGATTATATTGATCTCCTCGAGTATAGAACAACATTTGGGACATTGTCAAGTAAGGCTTATTAATTGGTAGAAATAATAATAGAACAAAATTATCGAAAACTATCGAATTAACAAAATTATCAAAATGAAAATGACTTTTATTAGGTTTTTCTTTGAGGCAACGTTGATGTATGCATCTTTGAAAGGCGTTACAAAAGCTATTTAAACAGTTGTTAATCTTGTTAATTCGGTTTTATTTCATACTTTGAAATGCCATCCATCCATCCATGCCTTATGGAAATGTCTGTGACAGTTATTGTTGTTTTTCCCCCCCTTTCGATTATTTAACCTCAATTTCTTGGCATTGCCCTCAATAAGTGTGCCGTGCTGCGGTAATACGGCGGACGTGTCATTTGTGCCTTATTGTCGGTTTGATATCATTCTTGGTTTTGTAATCTTATTATTATTTATATTAGTATTATTGGAAATTAGTGAAATTCGTGATTTCGTGTCTTTTCAACCACGCGAAAACAGATCATTCCACCTTTATACCAAAGGCTTTTCATTATAAAAATACTTGCATTCTTGTGATATCTTTATTGAAATGAATTATCATATGACGACGATATTCATAAATAAGATACATAATTTATCTACCTTTCAGATAGATTTATACGGTCAAAATATTTTGTATATAACTCATCCTGAAGATCATGATCTAATGAGACATCAACTTATTCCATCTGATCTGGAGAATCTCTTCGATATCCAAACCGACGGCGGGTCATGTGAACCACGCCGCCAAAGGACACAAATCGAGGAAGACTATATTGATCAGAAATTGCGCGAGGACAGACGGAGCTTTACCGTTAGGTCAGTGGCAGCGCCTAAGTACTCTCAGACAATGTTGGTGCTATTAATCATTATTATTATTATCTACAAATGTTATCAGATTAGCACGTGCCGGCCCACGTTCCGAACCTACTTCATATGAATTAGTTAAATTAGACGGTTGCTTTAGACGTAGTGATGCTGCTCCGCGTGGCGTCAATGCTGGCTACTCCACTCCAGGACTTCATTTGATAAGAAGAACTCAAAGGCGAGACGAAACTCTTCCGCTGCATACAATTAGTGGAAACGATATTGTAAAGCTCTAAAAAGCACCAAACGCCATTTAAAATTTGGGTAATTTAAATAAACTACTTTTTAATCGACAGGTTTTAGTCGCCATTGCACGCGTCATACGCCCTCCTAATGTTATTAAAAAAATCATCGAAGCGAATAGCTTGGAGTACAAAACGCGCCATCTGATTGATGGCCGCATTATCGACTGTGATCAACGGATTGGAGTTGTCGCCGGTTACATGACCGAAGAAGTGAAAAATCTTAGTCCGTTCACGTTCATGCATCAGGACGACGTCCGATGGGTGATTGTGGCGCTCAGACAGAGTGTGTATTCAGATCCCAAACCATCTGTACCAAATCCATTATTATATCGTATTGTCTATCGTTCTTCTTCTTGCTAGTGTACGACTGCAACAGCAGCTACGGCGAATCCACCTACCGCCTGCTCACTCGGAACGGCTATTTTATTTACTTGCAATCGAAAGGATATTTGGAGATCGACAAGCAAACGAACACTGTTCATTCGTTTGTGTGCGTGAACACATTGCTGGAAGAGGAAGAAGGAAAGCGCCGCGTGGACGAAATGAAGAAAAAGTTCTCCGTCATAATCGACAAGCAGATCCCGTCATCTTCAGTGGATGTCCCGGCATCGGAGAATCCTCAACAATTAGTCAAAGCGGTGCTGTGTTTGATACAAAACCTACAGAAAACCTCTTCGGATGACCAGAAATTGACTTCGTCCGTATCGTCCGGAGGTGTCAACTCGACAGCAGCTGTGCTCGATTATCCACCGATAGCAAGAGCCGGTTCAACACATCCGAGTCGGTTGGCGAAGACTCCACCTTTGGCCCTAGTCCCACCGGAGCCAGCATCGGTAAAGACGTCCATTACGAAAAGTATCAGTGTTGTGAATGTCACGGCGGCGAAACACTTGCATGGAAAGAATTTACAGCAAACTTCAGGCAATCTGCAGGAGTGGCCTTCTTCACCCGCAACGCCCCTCCCGCATGAGACTGACTCTTTCAGCGAGGAAGATGGTGATTCATCGAGTGCTTGCAGAAGTAGTTGTGGTGAATATCAGAACGAAGGCATGAAATGCTATAATTGTGAACGTAAATCTAATGAGAGAATATCGTCACTGAAGCGCCGTTTAGATGGTCCTCCAGCTGCTGAAGGAAATGAAGACTTCAAAATCATAAAGCGACACTTTGGAAATAACGGTAAGAGTCAGATTGCGTTAATCAAAATCGTGTAAATCAAATACAACGTAAATCGAGAGTTATCTGCATTTCTTTCGTTTATTTATGATTACTTAGTAATTTTATGCATATATCCTTGCATAATAAAGTACATATTTAATTATAAACATTTTAATTATTCGCTCTTCAGAAATTCAGCATGTAATATTCAGCTCCTTGGATCAGCTGGGACGCTCGCTGCAAGAACAGCAAAACGCAGCCATTGAATTGCAAGATCAAAGTGACAAATATGAAGTTCCGAATGCGAAAAAGCGGATTAAAGCAATTATCGTGAGCTCTTTATAAAGTCTTGAATGGAAGTAAGAAAAATCACAATTCATAATGACGATTCGTTTCAGGAAGAGTGTCAGAAACAAAACGAAATGTACGTCAATCTCACCAGTGAAATACAAAATCAAGGAAATATCGAAGCCAATCCTACGGAAGACGTCGATCCACAACGAGCCGTCGATTTAATACCCTGATAAAGTATTTGTGAAACTGCTTCGTACGCTTATTTGTCCATTGTTTGACATGGGCGGCTACCAATCTGGAAGAGTTTGACAGGTTAAGAGAAGCGGCCTGGTAGAGCCACCTAAGAGTAGGTACTTTACTATCTGTTCCATAGTAATGCATACATTAAAAACCTACTAAAATGTTGAAAAATAATTACTCATAATGAATTTGGGAACAGATTGTCCAACATCCCTTGTCAAGTTTGTTCTGGAGACAACCCAACCCGGTTTCTTCGATGTGCCATCTGCAATGTCTTTTTTCGAGACAAGGGATGACGGAAATTCGTTCTAAAAATCTAAACCTGTCGGAAAACTCTACGAATATCAAGAAACATATTAACTGATGTTCTCTTTTTTGGCTTTATAACTGTTTACCTTAATGCTGAATTCTTTAACTTATATGCGAAACTCAAAATGTATATAGTACCTACATATGTATATAGAACAATTACAAACAGAATTAGATAGATATCTTTATTATATGTAGTACTTTAAAGCGGAATTGTGTAAAGGTTAAAGTATCATAGATAGTCAAATGACTAAAAAAAGGTTTCTTATGTCAATTGTACAAAATGCATGATGGGTTTGTGAAGGTGGACACAATCCCAACCGTTGTTACTTCAAAATTTTAAATTTTTGTTAAGATAAATTATTGAAATACATATTAATACGTTTCGTACATAATATGAAAGCTGTGCGATTAATGAACATTTACAAAGTGCTTTGAAATTGTGTAAATTATAATGAAAATAATATATTTCATTTATGCGGCAAATTTCTGATTGATGCGGCAAACTCTTGCGCCACTCTTGCGACGTTAGACTAAAAAGCAACGCAAGTAAAGGCTTCTTGCTGTTTTTCTAAGATACATATTCCATAGCCGAGATCTTTTGAAATATGGTTATAGATACTTCATACCTCATGGAAGAGAGTTTCCGACGTAAAAATGTATACATTTCTATTTAATATTGTTAAAATTATAACTGAAATTTACAATTTTAATCCATTTTGGTACATATAGTTACTAAATGTATAGATAGATAAATATTAATAAAACCTGATGAAAGACTGTTCAAAATAATTTTAATTAGACTTAAAGTAGTATAATGTGAATATTTTATCTTTAAACAAAGGAAAATTAATATACTGAATATTTAAATGTTAAGTGTTAAGCATTTGTTTTTCGTTATATCGTATATTTCTTTACTTATAAGTAAAAATATAGAAAACTTTCTTTGGATGCTGTAAATTAGAAATATGTACTGTTAATTTTTGTGTATGCACATACATATTCTTTAATTTTATGGAAATTCCCTTGTAAGTTTCAAAAATTTATGTTTCAATAAAAAATTTCCATCATTAAATTTGACATGAGAATGCATTCATAATACCGAAAGTTTTATATCTCTAAATAGTTTTGACCTAATGAATGTTCAATTTTGGCTGGAGGCCAGTTATTCAATGAAACAATAAGTTTAGCTTCTACATAACATACTCTGTTAAAGAGCGTTTAAATCAAGCGAAAATAAAAATTTAATGCATTGATTTGTATAGACCACTTAGCTTTAAATTTCGTAGTTCCAAGAATTAATTACAAGCAAATTTTCAGCACGTTTAGCTATTCCAGCCATTGTTAAACTGTTTTTCTAGTCTTTTCTACTAATCTTTTTAAAAGACCAATCTCCACATCGACCCGTCGCTCTTGGAAAACCCTTTAGCTTATAACACGACAAAAGTCCAACGTGTGTAAACCAAACCAATAAAAACAAGTCTGTCCAGGTATGTTAAAACTACGATCAGCTGATCGGGGGATGTTTGATATCTCGTTTTATCGGTTTGGTTTGATTCGCGGAGATTTTTCCTTTCGTTCTATCTCTGCAATTCCTGTATATTTGGTTAATATCAAACAACAAATCTACCTTGATTATTCTACTATTTCGAGCACTCTTACCTGATGGACGAGGACGTGCCAATCTGTCGGGTGTGCCTCCAGACGTCCTTGGATTATGTAGATTTGGAAACTCCTTTTGACATTGAACGGGATGAATTGATTTCCTGTACCGATTCCGTTGCGGATCCTAAGCACGGCAACAAATTTACCTATTTGGATTGTTTTAAAGAATGCACGGGCCTGGAAGTGGCCGTTGGGGAAAATCAACCAGATCGTTTGTGTGGGGCTTGTGCACTCGAATTAAGGATAGCATATGAATTTATAAGGAAAGCTGAAAGGGCCGAGAGAATTTTAAAGGAGTCAGTACAAGAAGAAAAAGAGTTTGGAGTATTGCCAGAAACCAGCGAACATCAAGTATTTCTAGAGGAAACAGAATTCATAAAACTCTGTGAATATGAGGTATTTTAGTGTATATATGTTAGAACAAAATTGCGGGTAATCCGAGGGAACCCAAACAATTGAATTGCAGGAAAACCTGGAAGAGGAAGGGACCGAAACTATAAACTGTGATGATGCGACGACCACTTGCTCGAGTATTAAGGATAAAGGTTTACATAAAAAAGGGAGACAATTTGTCAAAGCTATAACGAAGTTTTTGCTTTAGATTCAGAAAACTACAGAGGGATTAACGGTCATAAATACAATGATATGGATTGCACAACAGATCAATTGGAAGAGAATTGTGGTTTCGAAGCCGAGATGAAGAGCGAGAATGCCTCGGATATAGAAGATACAGAGCAGACAAATGAATCCGATTTGAGGTCTGACAAATCAAAATGTTCGATTAAAGAACGTTTCGAAGATTCATCAGGAAATGATAATGGTTTGTAGGAAGGATTAATGTGTATATACGTATATGCGTACGTATATTTAGTTAATGGTATCCATATTCCTAAAATGTTATTTTTTCTGTTAAGAATATTTTCAACGCAATAACTGTGATAAACGCTTCAATAACAAGTATTCCCTACACATTCGTCATCGTACAAATAATTATAATAATACTAAAAGTCAAGGCCTAAAGAATTCTTTGCAAAACAGGAAATGGCAAGCGAACGAGTGTCGGGAAGAGAAGTGCAATTTTCCATGCAATGTCTGCTGTAAGTTGACACCCGAATATATAAATTTAATGAATTCTTACTACGTCCTTAAAAAGCTCCTCCTTTTTTCCTTCTCAGCTAAAACTTTTGCGACTCTCAGCATCCTTAATGCACACTTAAAGTATCACCAACGCAAGCAAAGCAATACTAAATCCGATGCTTGCAGTATATGCGGCAAGCAATTCTCCACGAATCATTATTTGGCCAGACACATGGAAGTGCATAAGAACAACCGAAAGTTGTACGAGTGCACCCAATGTGACAAGTTGTACCTGACAAACACTGCTCTTAAGAACCACAGGAAGCTGCATATGGGCGAGACGATTAAGTGCGTTTCTTGCAATAAGGAATTCTCACGCCAATATGAGCTTAACGTTCATATGCGCTTCCATACACGAGACTTTCCCTTCGAGTGTGAAATCTGTGGCAAGAAATTCGCAATTAAGGGGCATTTGCGAACGCACATGTGGCGCCATCAGGGATTAAAACTTCAGTGTGAGGATTGCGGCAAGCTATTCGTCTCATCGAAAGCATTAAACGAGCATTCGTTTATCCATTCGGAAATGCCTTTTCCATGCAGTCACTGTTCGAAATCGTACCCATCGAAGCAGAAGTAAGTTCATAACCATCCATATTGAGATAAATAGTCATGGACGAGAGTGCTTTTAAAATAAAACAAATTTCCTCTCAGGTTTAAAGTGCACTTAAAAACTGCTCATGCAATAGAACTAAACAAAGATGAATTAATGAAGATTACAAGAAGCGGCCCGCGGAGGCCAATACGGAGAAAAAAGTTAACTTTGGTACAGGCCGACAGTGTTATGAAGGAGGTAGAGGTGAAAACGAAAAATGAAGAAACAGATGAAGTACAAGAGGTTTACATCGAATTATTTTAGTTCGAAAATTTCTGTGTGACTTACGCACAACAAAAGTAAAACTCTGAGTTTTTGTTTCAATTTTTTTAAAGAAAGAAGCACTTACAGATCCACTAAAATTTAACAAGGAGAGAATGCGACGAGGGCCGAAGATAAAGGTTAGTTTAGAACTGTAGAATTTTAAGCAAAAATTGCTACTATTTAAGCGAAATTTTATTGTATCCATTTAACTTAATAAAATACACTTTTTATTTATTTTACCAATTTTACCAAGAACTCTAAAACTTCTGGACCCTAAAATGAATCAAAAAAATGCGAAAAACGGTAAAGAAAATCAACTTCGAACTACCGCCGCAATCTCCTTTGAGTGATAAACATTTTAGCTTGCTTCTAAAACCCTTCCGCGATATTCTCGATTCGTTTTCACATGCACTATGAGCTTATCCATTGCTTCTATCTCTTTGATCTTGTGCACCGCACCAATATGCCGTCGAATCCTACGAAAAACACCGATAAGATTAAGTACTACTTTAGTACTACCTCAAATACATACTTTGATTTTTTAACAAATCCTTTCCCGCATACAGAACACTTCAGCGGTAAGCCAGTGTGCTCCTTGCGATGTGTTATCAATGTCGACTGATGCAAGTATTCCTTTGGGCAAAGGTTGCATTTGTAGCGAAATCCCTCGTGATGCCTCTCGTGCTTATTCAAAATTCCCATCTGCGTAAATGATTTCTCGCAATACTGACATTTGAACGGAGTGTCCCCAGAATGGCTGCGTAAGTGAATTTCCAAATCGATTGGACGTACATATTTCTTGGAGCAGATCTTGCAGTCTACAGTCTCGCCGATGTGATGTTGCATATGCACCTTTAGGCTGCCCTTATGGAAAAACGACTTATCGCATTGCTCGCATTGGTAAACTGGTTCGCGATTGGTATCATGAATCTTGGCGTGATTCTGGAAGGTAGCTTTGGTGAAAAATTTTCGACCACAGGCTTCGCAAATGTAGTCTCGCGAGCGGTTGTTCTTGTGCGTTTCAGTATGTTGCTTTAGAGTTCTGGCGTCCTTAAAAGTGCTTGCTTAAAATCAAACCATTAAAGAACAAGTTAGTAGTATTTCCATGCTACATATATACTATTGGTGCTACGTGCTTACGACAAGAATGACAAAGAAACATTTGAAACTTATGATTGCGGGCAATATGCTTCTTCAGCTTTTCGGGCGTAATGGCTTCACTGCAAAATTCACAGGTGGTCTGGTTTCCTGGTTTGCAGCTTTGCTTCTCCTCCGGAGGTGTTGCATCTGCCTTCGGTCGGCCACGTTTTCTTTTAATAATAGGTTCAATGATGGGAGAATTGGGACAACTATTAGAAGCAGAATCGTCTTCAGAGAAAGAATCATTATCAGAGCACACACGTAGCTCATAGACTCCTTTCTTTGGCGTAGGCGGGCTCTTTAAACAAGTATGATGTGGTTCAGCAGCTCCTTATGTTTAACATATTTTCAATTACTCACTTTGGCGGGTGGAATAGTGACTGTATCCTTCTGAACTGCGACCCATTCGAAATTCAATTTGGGCAAGCTTTGATTATCGCTGAGAAGGCCGGGATTCTGCTTAATTAGCAATGTCTGATATGATTCTTTAGCACGTTTTATAAACAAATATGCATCCTTTAGTTGTTCAGCACACTTGCAGCAAATCGTCTGCGGTAGGTGGTCGTCGGTGCTGGCTTCTAAATGAGTACAGGCACGAAAACACTCCAAGTAGGTGATGGTACCTTCAGTTTCTAGCAACGAACTCAGATTTATCCATTGTGGAATATTTTCGGACAAACAAGCCCGACATGTATATTCAGTCGTACGCATGATATATAATAATATATATTTTCTTATGTTTTAACTACACTTTAACACAGATTTAGCAAGTCGCCCCGACATTGTTTATTTTAACTGCATCAAACAGTTGACAACTCAGTATATTTTCCGATTGGCCTTCATTGTCAGGGAATAGATGGAAGTGAAACAACTAGAATAAATATAAGGTACTCCAAAGATAATATATTTTGGTTTAAAACGAAATGTTTTACCATCAACAGGGGCCCGATTACAAAAAATAATGGGCCAATTACAAAAAAATTCAAATTATTATTATATGTGTTCGTATTATTGTACATATTATAATATATAGTACACATAATGAGATGGGACACTATCTCCTCTACATGTGCATTTTCTTGATACAATCGCAAAATTGTCAAAAATTAGTAGGAATTTGTTACATTCCTTTAGGAAAACTGTAACAGCTTCTTTGCATGGACAAACTGATTATTTATTCTTAGAGGGTGTTTTATTAAAAAATGTCCATGACAAATGGCAACTACTATCTACTGCCAAAACATTTTCTCCTAAAATCCTGCACTGATATGGTGAAAAAAATATGTCTGGAAAGCTAAGAACTTGGGCTTTCTCAATATTTACATAATTATGTAGGTTAATTATACATTTTACAGAGAAAAAAATTAATGAATAGAAAAAAATTATAATAAAAATTAAAATTTTAAATGTTCTCTGAAAGTACACGATTTTGGATAAAATATTATTTAACATAAATGAAAGATATTTTTAATACCTTCCCAAAGGTACATATATCATCCAGATATCTTTTGCAGTTTAGGAGATATAGACGTTAAATTTTCAAACTTTAAACGGCTATAACTCCTAAACCATACGAATACGACAAAAAATGTTGTTGTTGATAGAATCGGCGCAAAAAACAAAAACAACAACAACATTGGAGAGTTTGTGCTGTGCTCAATTTAAGCCGAAAAGCCATCGAGTGTCCCAACTTAAAGTCTCTGTTCTATAGTCTTCAATACCATGTATTGAATGTAATAATAACCCAGCAGTTTTTTTCAATCTCTAAATAAACATTAAACACATCTCGCTAAATTCACGTGAAACTGTTCCGCGAGTCTCGATTAAATGACAACAAAAATCGATAACGCGTTGGTCGAATATTGTTGTGTTGTCCAGTTAAAAAATTTTTCTTTGTCTTATCATAATTTTTGAAAAGTATCCTTTAAAGTTCTTAAATTTGAAGTTAACTGATTTACGATTTTCCACACAATTCAATTTTAATATATTATCTTAATAACAGCTTAAATTCATAAACAACAAAAATAAAAAATAAGGCGGAAGTCATTCGTCGTATCTAATTGAATTGAGAAGAATTGCTGAATTTGCTGAGAGCGTCGTCAACATGAATTCTGTAAGTGGTTTCGTACGATTTTCGAAATGAGAATGTATGTTTTTCGTCCTGTGCGCAGATATCAAATGTTGAGAATTTGTCGCCACAAATAATTCGCCAAGTGATGAAGGAGATGCAGCAAATGAGTGAAAATTCGCTCGAAGGAATCAAGATTCAAATAAACGACGCCGATGTGACTGACATTCAAGCCTTAATTGATGGCCCCGGTAAGTAACGTACTGAACAATTGGAAGCGCAATTCGAATCAAAAACTTTAAAAATTTAAGCTGGAACTCCGTACTCTGGTGGAGTTTTTCGTGTTAAATTGACACTCGGAAAAGATTTTCCGCAAACTCCGCCAAAAGCCTTCTTTCTTACAAAAATTTTCCATCCCAACGTTGCTGCAAATGGAGAGATTTGTGTGAACACTCTCAAAAAGGACTGGAAGCCTGATCTGGGAATAAAGCACATACTGTTGACCATCAAATGCCTTCTTATAGTACCAAATGCAGAATCTGCACTCAACGAAGAAGCCGGAAAGATGCTGCTAGAACGTTACGACGACTACTCCCAACGCGCCAAAATGATGACTGAAATCCATGCACAAGTAGGCTGCCTGATTCTTTGATATGCTCTTTTAAGCAAAAATTATCAAAAAAACCATTTTGACCTTTCAGTCTGCAAAAGGTGTTGACAGTAAGGATGATGATGGGCCATTGTCGAAAAAGCATGCCGTAGACAAGAAGATTCAAGACAAGAAAAAGGAGAAACTTATAAAAGAGAAAAAACGAATTCTCAAACGATTATGAGGTGCGCAGACACTGAACAAAGAATACAAGTTGACCTTTTGTTTTCATGTTGATTGAACATTTTACTGGCAGTCTTTAATATATTCTTTTGTACTCTACAATTTAAGCGTTCCTAATGGCGAACTTATGCATTCAAACCCACTCTTATTTGTACTGAATCTGAATGGCACAGAAATTTATAAAACTCTAGAATTATCATATTTATACATCCGTTGATCAAATGGTTTGTTGGTTTAACGGGGAGGGGGTTGCGTTTTAATTGATTAGAAAGAGGTATAAATACGTTAATTGGAATCTGGCTATTCTCCAAATCTGTGAAGTTTATTTTATTCTTGGATCTTGTGGAATTAGTTTTTTCAACATTTCAACCATAGTATTTACAATTATATAAAATTAAGTTGTAAGTTTTATAATTATTTTAACTAATTATAATTAAATGTTTTGCGCAGTTACAAATGGGTAAAAATTGCAATAAATCTTAATTTATGAAATCATGAATTCAAGTAATGTTTTAAACGATTTTCTAATTGGACCGAAAACTAACTGAAGAGATTATTCGTGCCAGCAGTGGTGTTGGCGCTACGGAATGGAAGAGAGCCTTGAGCGAGCCACAATTGTTTGGGCAATTGTCGATATTCGAACCCAGATTAGTTTGCAAGTGTAATAAATTCGAAAAGCGAGTGAGGGAAGGCCAACAGTCTTATTAAAATTGGGTTAATAAGATTCCTTCATTAAATACTCTTTGATTGGTGACAAATATGTATGTAGTTATTTTCAAAGTGAATTTCGTGATTTAATAGAATCCAGATTAAGTTAGAATTTTAATGATGTTGCAGAATTTTACACTGACTGCAATCTTTTTATTTTATACTGTGTCAATTATATTTGTGGGCTGCACAAGAAAGAAAAGTGCTGCAGCAAATGAAAACTTCCTAAAAGTAAACTGAGGAATAGTCCGGAAAAATGGTCTTATTCTCGTTTTTCGAATTATGTAAAATAATAGACTGCTTCTTTTACCTTCTCCAGTAATCATCCCACAAGTATCATGATTATTGATGTCATGTATTGATATTAATACATTGTTAAATATACATACTTTAGTTTCTATTTTAATTTTTATACCAACAAGTATTTATTATTTCTTCTTTGCATACAATAGTAAAATTTATAATGGATATTTTGTCGATTTAAGCGAATAGGTCTGGATTCCATTGCACCATTGCTTTTATTTGTACAATCTTGCAAACTTAGCAAGATTATTACGATATTAGCAATAATAATTTTCTATTTGCACAAAGTTTTCTATTGTCTGTTGATGTTCTGTGTATTGCTCCGCACATCGAGCACGTTGGCGGGCCCAGTTTCGAGCGCAAACTAACAGCCTTAAATCACAAGATGGAGCGGAGCGCCTCGGCTCTGACGTCGCCTGACGACGGCGATTGAGTAGACGAGGGCGGGATGGACCCAAAACACTATTTAGTGTGAGCAGGTAGATTAGTTTTGTTGCGACATTTGCACGATCTAGACTCTTCACGTACGTTTCGTTCGAACTATCGCTCTTAGTTTATACTTTCATCATGGCTAGCTAATAAGTCTGCTAGCTCATTTTAAGAAAATTTTAATATTAGCTTAGCAGCCGTATTTACAAAGTCTTACGTTATTTGAAATTGTTGTGAATTTACTTTCAAGGAATGTGTGGTATATAGGTGTGGTATATACGTATAATGAAAGATAAACAGCGCTTCTTTGGCCATATTTAGAGGCTTGCAGTCCTCAAATTTACCATTTTACAACCATCTGTTTGTCATCAATCGAATGCTATCTGCTCAATCATTCGTATCAAGTGCAGAAGCTGTCGTTAACCATCATCAAAACAAACTCGGAGACAAGTTTTCTCGCTCGACTGTTCGTGCGGCCCGTTAAACGGTTGGCTGATCGCGCTCCATCGATTCAGTCTAAGCGCGGCTATTTCAGTGGATCGATCTCAATCTGGAACTCGTTAACTCAATTTTTAGCATTCGAAATAAATAAAGCACAAAACCAAAACAACGCAACAACAACAACGTTTAACTGCGCAACGCAAGTTTCAACCTACAAAGTTTTGTTGCTCACCTTTTTTCGCCAATCTTGGAAGCAGGTTGCGTCGGCGCTTCATTGAACAATCATTACAAGTTAATACACAGAGAAAATCGTTATTAATCGAGAAGGATCGGAGAGAAAAAGAGAGAGAGAGAGAGAGATGATAATGAAAATTTGATCTATCGCGGTGGTAAATAAATAAAGCATATTTCAAATTCTTCAAGTTCTGTCCTCCAGTTGTTGGTGTGGACGTACGACCATACGACTAGGTAGGTTGAGTTGTTTGCGCATAATGTAACACATTTCATTAAGTTTAGTTGAATGAAAATAACTCGTTGTTGGGTGCAACGGCTGGCTCTCGCTGTCTGTCAGTTGGCCAATGACATAGTTGCGGTAACAATAAACAAAATGTGAAAATTACAATAATGTTCATTACATCAAATCAAAATCTTAACTGCTTCAATCTTAACCTCGTTATAAATAAGCACTAATAACCAGTGATACCAGTAATGCGTTAGCAGTGACGCGATTTGAATTAAGGCAATTCCAAAGTGCAGATGAACAGATTTACGTCATCTAATTAGAGCGGCGCTGTAACAAACAGTGCGAATGTTCGTTGTGTATGCGCGTGGCAAACACACCATGGCAACGAAAGTTATTGTAGCTAAATGCTTTCTCGTTTTATTGTTAGTTTTCTTCATTTTCATTCATCTGAACGATGCGGCGTGCGGAATCAAGCCACTTGCGGCCCGAACGAATGCACATGCATGCCTACATGCTGATACACTCGCACATTAATTCATGTACGCGTATGTTAGTATGTACTCGTGCATCTACATGCTGTATACTTGAAATGAATACTAAACAATCGCCGTCATTTGTCGTACAACGACGACGCCGACCTTGAAACTAAAGCTTCACGTTTTCAAGGAAATCCCACGTTTCTATACCACGGATTCTGATAACTACCGATCAACAAAAAAAAGTTCAAGATGGATGGATACGTGGATATGGTTCCAAAGCATTTCATATTTAACTTGACCAAGTTTGGTAAATAATAACAACAAATTTTGTTTTAAAAGCTTGTGATGTGGGCAGAAAAAACACTGCCGACACTGAGAAAAAATCCAACTCACTTAAAGTTAAAACATACACATTACATACATATATTGACCATTTTGTTTATGCTTTCGAATTGCAAATTTTAACGGAAATATAGTATATTGTGACCATCCCTGAATCCATTTTGACTAGTTTCGTCGTGACGTTTGTACGTATCTTTCGCTTAACGTAAAAAGGGCTAGCTGTAGAAAGTTAAAATTATTCGTATTTAGGATTGCGCTAACATCTAGTTGTTCACCTCCCTTTTTGGTTACAATCGGTTGTGCCGAAGGAGCACTTTTCTTGTAGGGTTTTGTAGAATTTTGTATATACATAACTAAAAAACGGCTAGCCGTGGAAAGCTGTTGATATTTTGTGTTATAGACTGTTATAACGTCTAAGTGTTTACCTCCGATTTTGATTATAATCGGTTGTGGCGAAGGGGCAAAATTTTACATATTTTTCTCAATTAATAGTCGCACAAGGAAGTCACGCATTAAATTTTTTAAGGTGTTTTAAAAGTTGTTCAGTTCTCAGTTTTTTTTCAGCTCAGTTTTCAGCATTTTTTCTTGTAAGGTTTTCGAAGAAACTGTGTAGAAATTGCGAGTTGTGTAATTCAAATTCATTTTCATGTGGGGCTGCACAAGACAGCAGCACCACATTTTTGCGTCAAATTTTTGCAATTTTGTTTGTCCGTTTTTTGTCCGAATTGTTCGATTCTGCGCATCCTAGAAGTATGTAAATTTACGTTAATCGCGTTGCAAACAAAGCATTACTTCTTCTTTCATTCTTCTTCTTTCTCACTAATTCTCTCTCATTACGCATACTTTTTTTAAGCCCATAAGTATGCTATAAAAATTTTCCCAAACTTGATCGACAACGCATTACTTCTTTCATTACTCTTTGTTACAGACAGATCGCAGCAATATTGTATCAAAAACTGTAAGGGCGGCTACCACAGCTTGTGACTATTTCATCCTTCTGCTGCTGCGATGGATGTAAGTGACAAAGGAGCAGAGAATGTCGTCGGCAAGCCGCTCGCGGCCATAAACAAACCGCAAAACGACGAACTAGTAAGTTCTCTTAGCAAAATTAGAAATTTTACTAACAATAAACTTAGAACGCATTCGTATATACTCGTACTATATTGAAGGCAATTATAAAAAATTGCGAGAAGCAGCAGAAAGAGCATAAGATGTTGCGCATCAACATTTTCAGACCTTTTGATAGTGGTAGTGGTGGTGGTGGTGCTGGTTGGTGGTGATGATGGTGGTGCTGGTGTGGTGTTGGAGTTAAAGCTTGCGCTTGTTTTAATGTTAAGCTGTTGCGCCCGCTACGAAGTACACAGACGCTCTTTGAGCCCATCGTCAAAAGCTCAACGAATAAATGTCAAAGAGGTGTACTCACTGCTCGGCATGATCAAATTTAATAAAAACAACTAAAACTTTAACGTGGAAAATCATTCGCATTAAAACTTCCGATACCGGCTGAGCGCGATTCGAGTGCTTTGCCAGCGATTACAACAACGACAAACAATTTAGCCAGAGGGTGGGTGGCAGGCGTAGGGTGTTCGCAGGGGGATGTCTATCTGTCTGTCTGTCTGATGGCAGTACGTGAACAATGGCAGCAATAAAAGCAACATAGTGTCTCAATGTAAACAAGGCAGTGAGTGCAGTGCGCGGTTCGGCTCTACAGTGGGCTTTATTTAGCCTCCATAAACAAAAACAAGAAAATAAGAACAGCAAAGACACCAACGAAACATCGAAACAGAAGCAACAAAGTGTTACGATGCACGGATGAATGATTGGTTGCTGAGTCGGTTGAGTGTTCGGTTGGTCGGTTGGTTGGTTGGTTGGTTGGTTGGTTGGTTGGTTGGTTGGTCGGTCGGTCGGCTAGTTAGCTTATCGCCGATTGAGCGGCTGCTAGTTGTTGTATCTAGCCGGGCTGTGTTGCTTTGCGACGAGAACGAACGAGCGGCGGTCGAAAGTCTTAACGTTAGTTCAGGTGTAACAGCGCCACTGAGCAAACGTACCGCGCAGTTGGGTTGCCGCGCAGTCGAAAGGGAGCATTCGTGAGTGAGCTCATTATAGTTAGCGCTATAATCGCCGACAGCGCAAGCATGTGACCAAAATTGGACTGAATATTTAAAAAAAAAACAGAAATATCTCTTATTAAACACATCGCTGTGGACGACAACCTCCAACGCTCGCTCGCTTGGTCGTTACCATCAGTCAGTTACTTAATCCTGCTAAATTAATTGTAGTGCATTATCTAAAATGAATCACGGCTACGCGTTAAAAGTTACTAGCGCTAAAAAAAATCAAACGGCAACAAAGAATGCCAATAAGTAATAATAACGCCCTACGTTGTTGTTGTTTTTGTTGTTGTTGTTGTTACGTAAACTAAGCGGCGGGCGGATGGTAGGAGTTGGAGGGCGCAGAGCGCACCAAATGGAGTTGGAGCAACTTTACAACGCCTCAGCCTTTCCCACCAAATATTCCCAGCCTCACGAAGGCTTCCCAACACCCAGCGGGCGTGAATGTCGCTACGAGTGCGAGTGTATGTGTTTACACACAGCGCGTTTGCTTGTTTATGCGCGAATGTTGACACAGCGCCGTCTCACTTTCTTTTGTGTTTCAAGCTTTGGAATTGCATACACACACACACACACACACACACACTATCTATACATGCCGGTGTTTGTGTGCTTGCAACTATCGTGATTTAATACCGCACGAAAAACTGAACGAACTTAATGCGCTGCTAAACCTTTACAATTTCTTAAAAGTTGAAATAGTTTTTGTTTGCTGTTATTTCGCCGACGTTGTTGTTGTTGTTGCGATTAGTATGCTGCATACGAGTACTCATGAATGTCGGCTGCTGCAGCGACTTGCATTCGCGAATTTTCATACTTACAATTAATATATGTAACATATATGTATATACGATATTAATAAATTTTGAAATATTTGTTCGTGACCGAAAAATCGGTTCTAGGTAAATGGTTAATTTAACCGGTCGGTCACACTGAAATCAAACGCATTCGTGCTGATCAGGGTGATCGGAGTATCAGTGTGTGCGTGTAAATATATATGGAAGGAAAACATATAGCGTCTAACCATATTCAAAACAGTCGTAAATTGTTTTTTTTTTTATTTCGTATTTTCGAAGTTCGACTTCGAAACTTGCATCTCATCTGTCACGTTCGTCAAATATCGTGAGATCTGGGTCAACCTGCAGCCATCGCGTCTTTTTATGTATTTGCTGCTAAAGTAATCAAAAATCTTGACTTGTGTGAGATTTGACTGGTCTGGCCTGGTCTGCTCTTATACGAACTTAATAGATTAGTGAAATTTTGCGCTTCAAAAAAAAGGTAGCTATAAAACTTAACCACAAGTTTTTAATGATAACAGTTTTTTAAGAAAAAGGTCAACAGGTAAACGACTAATAAAAGTGCACATTTTTGCATATAGAAAAAATTCTACGGCGACTAATGCATCTCCAGAAATTAAGAAAATTAAAAAAATACTAGTATGATGATCTTTAAAAAAATTAAAAATTTTTATAAAAATAGTGGGAGAACATTTTGAAAATAAAAATAAAATAAAATAAAAAATAAATAAATATACTAAATATTAAACTATCAAATAAAAAAAAATAAATAAAATAAACAATATTCAAGCACTAAATATTTTTAAAAATAAAAACAGAAATATGCATACATATAGAGAATATAGTACAGTTAAAGGCTTCTTTAAAAATTTACTAATTTATTTATCAGACTAATTCTTATACAATATATTGTAAATAGAATTTAAAAAATTCTGTATTCTATAACAATTCCTGGTTTTTACTGTTAACAAAATTATTGTATGAATGAAACAAAATGGTAGTATTTTAATTTACTATAAAGCAAAAGCCGGACCTTAAAAATTGTAAGCCACTCAAGGCCAATTTGTGCGCTGATTTAATATGTGTGCACTTTCTGTCCATCCTAAAGCGTATAAATTGGTGTCTAATGTAAATAAAACGAATAAATATAATAAATTTTGGGAAAAAGTATGCATTCTCAGACGCGAATGACTTTATAAAGCTCGCCTCAGTTCAGTCATGTTCTTATTCTGCCTTAAGATACGACTTTTAAAAAGTGTTTAAATATGATTCCGACGCATAAAAAGTGTTTTTAAACGTATCTTCACGAAATTTCAGAATACATATTTTATTTTATTTGTGCATATTCTTCTCCAATTCCTTGCAAACGAAACATTTCCTTAAAGATATTCAAGCATATTCCTGTTGAATTGAGCCTTTAATTCAACAGCTCTATTATTGTCCTTAAGAACTTACGATATTAGCAAAACCACGAATTACATCAAAAGCTGAATATAGCGCTTTTTTTGTATGAATTATTTTTTGTATGAATAAATATGTATGTAATCTTTCATTAAGTAATATAAAAGATTTAAGAGTAATAATTGCGGGAATGAATTTGCTGTGTTTGTTAACTTTTTAATTTCTGGTAGACAAAACCAACTAAATGGAAGAAGAAAAGAAGAAAAAGTGAGAAGTGAAAAAGTTATTAGAATTTCAGATTAAGTAAAATAATAAAATTATTTTTATATTACGTACGATAATATTTCGCAGTTTACACCACAAAGGAAAATTAATGCATAAATAAGCATGCAGTGTGCTTTTATTTTCTTTAACTGTATAACTGCAACACTTACTAGCATCCGTGTGAACGTGGCGGCTGCATGCATGCCACAGCCACGGACGAGTCGCGGACGAGCTGCCAACAGCAATGTGTTCATAGTTTCTGTGCTTGCAGCAACGATAAATATGTACCACGCTGCAACGAATCGAGTGCAGCTTATACTGGATACTAGAGTCAGTAGCAATATCCGCTACGAATAGTACTATGTATGTACATTATGCCATTTAGCAACAGCAACAGTAACAGCAACAGCAACAACAACAACAACAGCAACAAACATTTTTTCAGCGTAAATTCAAAAAATTCAGTTTTTATTTGAATCTGAATTTTGAATATTTTCATGCTCGTTAGTTTCTCGTGCTCGGCAAAATGTGTTTCTTAAACGAGAGTAGTTTTTGCATTTTTGTTGTTGTTTTAAAACATTAAAAGAGTGATATGTTTTCCCAAAAAGAGTCAGGTCCACGAATTGTATCAGGGCGATTTTATCCGAAGATGACAAACCTTGCCTAAATAGAGTTTAGTAACCGGATTTAGCTAAAATAATTATAAAATAAAATAAAACAAAATAAAATAAAGAAATATTAAAATAAAAGAAAATAAACTCAAATAAATTTACAGCCAGTAATTGTTAACCATCAAGTTTTATGTCGTGTGATAATCAAAGCATCACAATAGAAAATAATATTATTGGCCAGCACCATGAAGGCCGACGCGACGCGTACAAGCCTTGTAATAACTGAAGAAAAGAGTAAAAAAGTCTCCATGAGATATAACCATGCCATGGCTTCCATTGAAAGCAACAACGTTACAGACGATGTGTGTGTGTGTGCAATTGTGTTAAAATAATGGAAATTACGCAAATGCAACGCGAAAGGAAGCCTCTCCACTCACTCAGCGGTCGCCGCTAAGTCGCCGTAGGGTACTCGTCTGTAATCAGATAGTGTTTATTTGAATGCGTTTGCATGAGGTGGTAATGAGGTGCTGCTGGCCATATATGTATGTACATAGTGAGCACCTACAGTCAAGTGGGTTTGTCGTCAAGTCCACCGCAATTTCTTTGTGCATTTCCCTAAAAATAAGTTTTGTGAACGCAAACCGCAACGCACGCGTACCATCTTAGAAGCTCCAGCAAACTGATTGATGCTTATCGAGTTTATGAGTTATGGAAAAGTATATAAACAAAATTTCACCAGCAAAATTATTGTTAATTGTGACTGTTCTTTCGTGATACGTGATAACGTGACAAAAACGAAGAACTCTTATTTTCAAATGATCGAATGGTGGTGATTCTATTACTGACTCCATACACTGCAAACGGCTGTGATGGAGGTTCGGAAGAGAGCAGCAGCCCTTTGTCGACCACTTCGACGGCCGCGACTGCGATACCCAGTGCAGCATATAGAACGTGTCCCAGAGGAGCACACATCCATCAGCATGCTACTGATGAGGCAGCAACAGCATCATCTGTGCCGCCACTACCAGACATGCCCGCACAACAAGTCACGCCTCATCATCATCATCATCATCATCAGCGCAGCCACGTCCAACAACCGCAGCGATCTATCGATACTAGTCAGCGTTATGTCGTCTCTCAATTACCCGCACAACAGCGCAATCATGATCAACACCATCGCCCTCTTCAACCTGAAACTCAAAAGTGTCAAAAGACCACTGACCAGAAGAGTAGTAGGCCTAATAAGTGCCCTGCCGCACGCAATAGATCGCCGCGTCGGCAAAATTCAAGCCAAAACCTGCCGTCAATCATCTCCGCCACCAGTCCATTTCGGCAGCTGTGTCAAAAGAAGTCATCGTTTCAGCCCCCGGCTCTGGCCCGATCAACACCACCAGCATCGCTGCCAAGAACTAAACCGCCGCCGCCGCCGCCGCTTGAATTTACGCACGCCGGCCAACGCAGCGAACCACTTTATCGCTTCAATGCCATTCCAAAGCCACCACGTGGTGGAAAACAGAAACCCAAAGACCAAAGAACTAGAATACCACAGAATGGTCACTATATGGCCGCGGCTGTTCCGCATGTTGCGTTACGCAAAGGAGCACCTCCACCACCGACTGCTGCACCACCCAGCAGCAGCAGTAGCAGCAGACACCGCAAAGGCGAGAACAAAGAGAATGTTTTCGAACGCCTCCTCGACGGCAGCCGGCAGCACCAAACGCCGCCCACTTATGCTCCTTCTCCTCCCAAGATTACTAACATCTCAGATATCGTGCGTCACGTGACACGTGTTAATTTTTATGATATTGATACCTTGCAGATTGAATTTGAATCCAAAGATGAAGATGGCGGCAGTGCAAGCGAAACGGAAGCCATTACCAAAGAAGGTGAGTAGTTGTTGTTTTGCTTTACCATTTGACACTTATAAAATATAAGTTATCGGTTAATATTATATAACAAGTAATATTGTATAATGTATCGATTAAATATAATTAATCATATTTTTAAAATCATAATTAATCGATCAGGATACAATGTTAATAGTTATATAATTAAAACCGATTAATAATTATTAAATATCAATGTCAAAAGAAATTCTTTTCTGAAACTATTGTTCGTCTTTTTTTGAGCAAATTTGTAGGTTTAAAAAATATATGTGTGTGTTTGTGTGTGTGTGAGTGTGTACTCGCAAGCGAAATTATTATTGAAAATTTCAAAATCCGCGCATGTTCGTTAAATCATCCTTTTGTATTTATGGAATACGCACGCACGTATTTACGTGCTTAAAGACGTACACACATAACTCCTAATAAAGCCAAACGATTGCCAATAAATTAAATAAACCAAACCCAAACGAGATATTCGTACATTCTTTTACAAATCAGAACCCAAAGCGAAAGGAAATCCGCATTTCATATTTATTCGTTTTCGTCATCTTCTTTCGTTGTTGGCAACAATCGTACGGTGCCAACAATCCAACCGAGGCTACCGCTATTTCGAACCATACTGAGTTGTTAATTACTTTTGTTGAATAATTGAAAAAATTAAACGAACAGAGAGATTCAAAATATGTGCATATATACATACATACATACATACATAAATCGTGCAATAATATTCATACTCCCACAAAACTTATTTCGAGCAGAATAAAACTCGTCTTCAAACGAACGTTCGTTAATGTCGTGTGAATAGATACCGATAAGAAACAGCAACAAAACAAAAATAAAGCAACAAAAATCTAAACACAAATTTACCTATTGTTGATGACCTTAAGTGCTCCAACTGCTCCATTGAATCGCTCTGAAAGAAAAATTAAATTGCTATTGAATTGCTTCTTTGTCACAACCCTGAAGGCGCCCTTCCCTACCCGTTGTCCGCCCTATACGATCCGCCAACTTCCACCACCCACATGGAAGCACGAATTAGAATCTATCGCTACGAGCGACAAAAACGATTACTGCTCGCTCGCTCGCTCTTTTATCGGCATATCAGGCAACCATATTTACCCTAAGAGTAGGTACATATATTAAATAGAAGAACCATTTTAAAAGATGTGAGTTAGTTAGGTAAGGCTATAAATTATTTATTTATTTATCAATGAAGTATATTTTTAATAATTTATAAAATAAACTTAAATATAGGCACTAAAAACTAAAGGTCTTTGGCCTATAGATATAAATTAATAAATGTATATACCATATTTTTATTTTATTTATTGTATGTATTATCAAAAAATATTGAGAAAATATAACATCCTTTAGTTGGTTCGTTGCAATCGTTGAGCAAAGCTCGGAAAAATTAGATGGTTCACAATTATTTTATTACTTTTCTAAAACTTGATCGTATGGGAACGAGGACGGGGATGTGCTGGCAGTAGCGTAACTGAATAATTGTAGTTATTATGCATGAGAGGCCTGCACGAGACGTCTCGAAGGCTTGTTCAAGACATCTTGGAAGTTGTCAGGGGTTGTCTATTTGCTTTCAAATTCGCATCTTTCGGGACGTCTCATGAAGCCCTCGATTATGCACTCAGTTATAACTCCATACGTAAGAGAACGAAACATAGTTTTTTACAACGCAGAAAATAATGTACATATTTATTTAATTATCTATCATACATCCTTATTTGGCAGACTTATCTCAGGAGTTATATGAAAATCTATTATCTACTTTTAGTTGTCGTGTAATATATGTACGTGTAAAGCCCTTTATAATCGCATTGGAGCGATTATTTTTACTTGTTTTTTTAATCTCTCTTATTCTGGTGGACCGCCGCCGCCAGAGTGCAGTCAGAGAAAAAGAAAAGCGTTGTACGTACCCACACTCACGCGCAACTGCAAAAGTGGCATGTTAGAGACATTTGAGTAATACTTGGCGGTACGAGTACCTATGCAAAAAAGTGCAGGTTGTGTGCAGAGCCAGCCAGCTAGCTAACTTCTCAACGTATTGTACTTGGGCCAAGAGTTTCGTAACAATAAGCGCGAATCGCTCATGCAGAGCTCTTTGTGCCTGCAACAACATCGCCGCTGTTGCTGTTGCTTGCTTGTTTGAGTAACGCAACCACAAGTTGCACCCACAAAGAATATGTAACTATCAAGTCAGCTGGTTGGCTACAAGCTCCAATAGCAGCTAGCGGTAAAGCGTGTGAAAAATTTCAGCAAGATAATAATTTCTACAGTTTGTTTTTTTTTTCAATTCAGTGCGCAACATATTTTGTTAATGTTTTTGGAAATTCGGGGATGCTGAATTTGGCCTTATCATTCATTCATTCATTCATTTACACTTTACACTTAGAAAAATGCAAATACGAGTATGTATGTACGTACAAAAGACAATTGAAAATTTGTTGAGCGCAAATTTATTACAAATTTTCAATCTTTAACAACTTTATAGTGTTCGAGTTATTGTATAGTATTTAGTACGTTTTTTTTTTTTTTGCTTAAATTAAACTATTAAAGCTAAAAAGTAATAAAAGAAGACGTCGACGAATCAATATAATTGCTTTTTTTCATACCATATTTTATGCTCGATTTTAATGGTCCCTTAAAAATGAATTTATCGTGTGTACATATTTATATTTGAAATCCAAATTTTAATTGAAATTTTTTCATTATAATAATAATGCCAATAACAAAACGACTCTTGAACGTGTTTTGTTTGATTTTAATTTCTCTACTTTTTGAGGGGTTATTTTTATATTTTTTCCTAATCGTTATTTTGTGGTTGCTATGATTTAAATATAATATATGTATATTGTTATGTACGAGTATTTTATGTTTAATATATGTATACCCATAATAACTTTGTTAATTCTCAAATTTGTTTAAAATATACATGAATAGTTGGAATATTTTAGAGTGCTTTGTTTACTAATATGTATTTAAAAAACTCCAAAAAGTTAAACGATTAAGCTAATGTACGTAATAAAAATTAAACAAACATGACTACGTCTACGCCTTTAACATTAATTTATCTAGCTCTGATTTAAGAAGTATTTTTCTTTGAATTAAAAACAGCTGCTTGTGAATTTGATTTTAGGCTGATTCATCGCCAGCAATTCACCGCGAACAATTTATCGCAAGCAATTCATCGCTAGACAAATTTATCGAACAGCAATTCATCGCACAAAAATTTATCGCGCGCCGAAGCAGAAAGATGTATTTTTAAAAATCGCGCAATTTTGGCGAAGTCTTCCAACACGTAATGGCGCGATTTTCAAAATAAATTTTTCTGCTTCGGCTCGCGATAAATTTTTTTTGCAATGAATTGCTCTTTCGATAAATATTTTAACTTGATAATTTTATAATTTTCGGTGGTGAATTATCAAACAATTTTCAAAATTTTCTTGCAATTACATAGTTGCTGATACGATGAATTGCTATTGCAATGAATTGCTTGCGATGAATCAGCCGGGTACCGTTGAATTTATAGAGGTTTTAAATGAATAATAGTTTTTGAAAAACTCTGTTCTACTTTCTATAATATGCACTATACTCTATTATTATTGTATATTGTTAATTTTTCTTACTTAACGAATATTTCGGTAAGCTTTCTTTGAAATTTCGGGAATCAGGTTTTTAGATCGATTAATTTGCATTCGTTTTGCGAATTTCGATGCTACGGTATTTCACGTTAATGACATTAACTAAAATTAGATATATGTACGTATGGATGTATGTACATATGAGTATAGTCGAAAAACTTTGACATTTTAAAATGATCTTTCTTTTCATTTACTCAACAGAATACTCAACAGATAATGAAATTACAGAGAGTTGATTAAATTGATTTCAAGTTTTAAAAATTATTCCATTCAAAATATTCAAAATATAAATATTACTTTTAAAGAGAGTAAATCTGGATTAAAAATTGTTGGAAGATTTTTTAAGACCTTTCATGAAAAATTACTCGTAGTAGATCTATTGTATACACTTGTATGATTTGATGTACGCGCGTGCGCATACGAGCAGGCGCCAATTCGTAACGTAACTTATTGGAAAACTTTAAAACATTTTTCACTTTATTCCAGAGGAATGGATCACCAAGAAAAAAACCGAGCTCACAACAACGCGTCAAATTGAGACCAGAGTCAAGCGTCAAGTGGTGCTGGCCGATGGCAAAGTGGTGGAAGATTCGGGGCCAATAGTTTCCACCAACACCACGGAAGACACCGACAAACAGGAAACGGAAACTACAGAGGTGTGTATGATTTGATGATTTGATATACCTACGAGTATGTATATTTTGCATGCTCGAAATTTAGCGATTATTAATGGAGAAATTTTTGTATAAACGTAGAAACGTGATAATCAACCGGATGTGTTGCCGGTGCGTCATCAAGGTACCATTGAAGCAGCGAGTGGATCACCGGCCAGACAAATTTTGCTGGACTCTAAAGTAGTGGTGGCTAAACTCCTGCCACGCCCGGCACACGGTTTGGTGCGTGAGACAAACGAACAGCGTGTTATAACGCATGAAGAAGTAAAAGATTATCGAGAAACTGAAGATGTCCAGCATTTGGGTGATTTTTCGGATGAGGTAAAAGCGCTTACACTATACCGCACTAAGCTAAAAAGCGCACTCAAAGCGTTTACACTATTTTCGTGCTTTTTTCCACTACGGATACACTATTTTTTAACAATATTCAAAATTAATACTAATTTACACTTTGAAAATAGGCATAAATAGAATAAAAAGGCAAGCGCGTATTTCTTCCACCGAAATAAGAATTGACCATAGATTCACAAATATCTTCTTCACTTTATCTTCTTCAAATCTTCAGGCTTTATCTTCAAAATCTTTTCAGCTGAGACATGCTATTTTTCATACCTTCAAATCACCTTTCTACACGTTCATGTATTTTTATTATAACTGTAATAAGACTACAATACAACTGCATCATATTCTCTAGTTATCTCATTTATTGACCAATATACTCTGGTACATAAGCGGTACCAGAGCCTGAGTTTCGAAAGATAGACTGACTGACTATATTCTCCGGCAACTTGAGTGGAAAGCGAGCAGTAGCAACGCTTACAAACAACTCGAAAGTGCGAAAGAGTCTGCAAAGCGTAACGAGTAAAAAACTTACCTGCCAGAGGTAACCGCTTCAATTGAGTCAAATGCGAGAGAGAGAGTGGCCTGAAAGCCACCGCAAGCGAGCCTCTTCTCGTTGGGCTTCTTGCAGCCAGATGTTAGTCTTACTGGCTTACCAAACTAATTGGTAAGATAATAAGAAGTTTGCGCGGTTTCATAAAGCCCACTTCGTGAAGAAGAAGAAGAAGAAGGAGAAGAAGAAATGGAAAAAAGAAGAAAAACAGGAAAAATAATTGAAGTTATAAGTAGAGAAAAGATTATGAAAAGGTTATGAATAAAATGTGTTTGTAGTGTAAAGGGTTTGTTTTTTTAAATACTGAAAATCAAAGTGTTAACAAATTTTCGGTAAAAACTAAAAGAAAGTGTATAAGCTGCAAAAAAGTTGTAGATTGTTACTTTTTCGCAGCCGTATCGGAGCTTAAGACAACAATAATTAGACTTATATGTACTGAAAAAAACCGGTACGTGTAAAGCCTTTAATTTATACCAAGTAATATCAAGTATACGGCTACAAAGTGTGTAAAACAACAATTACCATACAAAGCATAACTTCATACGTACGCGCTCTAAGTACGCCGAGACTCATACATATTGGCGCATATCAACACCTTAAGACAAATGCTATGTATTCGTATTAAGTGCAGGCGAAAACCTAAAACAAATCCCAAGGCAAACAAGTCTTGGGAAAATAAGAAGGCGATCATTGCCCCTTGAGTGCCACCGCAGCGCAGCGGCTGTGTTGTCGATGAAAGAAAGCGAGTTTATCGTCGTCGTCGTCGTCGTCGTCGTCGTCGTCATCGTCGTTGATGTTGACGTCGCCTTTTAGTTCTGTGCGATTTAATGGCAACTACGGTGATTTTGTTTAATTCGGTGCATGCGATTCAGGCTCGAAATCCTAGACGGTTTTGTGTGCAACCGGCCTGCCTCTCTTGGTCCGGTTTGAATACTTTCGCTGAGGCTATTCGACTATTCGACTTCAGTTTCGTACGCCGGAGAACAACTTGCATCTCACTCAGGTGAATCTCTCATGGCAAGCACCAGTACCCAACGCTCAGTGCTCAATTTAGCGCCTATTATGTGCAGTCCGACCATTTAACTGTTACACACAAAACATAATTATGCAAATAGCTTTTGTCTCCACTATCCGTTTATTTAATGGGCAAAGGAAATTGTAGGCTATAATGCTTGAGTATACAGAATACGTAATAATTGAAGCCTAATTTAATAAACAAAACATATTCAGTTTCGATTGATGTTGGATTTTTGTGAAGAATCTCTTGTTTGTCCATATATATCTATACGTATTCGCTTTTATATCAGTTGTGATCGGTTGCCCCCCCCCCTTTTTTCACCCCTTTTCTGTTCCTCAACAATCTCGTTGGTTGGTACGAGACCCACTAAATATCAATTCTCTTTTAGACCTATATAGACGCTGTTAACAGCAACACCGACAATCTAACGCAAGCCTTACTGTCCGCTGCCAATCAAGACAGTTTTGTAGCTTCCAGTCCTACGAAGGTTATCGCCACTGCCAATAAATCCTTTAAAACTATTGATACCGAGGACACATTGAAGAGATGCTTTGCTCAGCCTGACGGTACCCTCATAACGGAGAAGGAAAACACCACAAAACACGAAGTCATCGTAGACAAAGACCTGCCTAAAAACTTTCAACCCTCCCAAGATTCGGCCCATGAGAAACTGAAAACAGTGGTAAGTACCTAACTGTATATTTCTTTGGCAAAATCCAGTTTTTTTTCAATGTTAAATTTAAAATCATTTTCGATTTTGAATCTCACAGGAAGCGCGCCAACACTTTTTCAAACAAAGGGACGAGCAAAACATCGATTTGTTAGCTAATGGCAAAGTTGTCGATACTGAGATGAGATACATTGCCGAGACTATGCAATTGGAAAAGGACGGTTCGCTGGAGCGTCCCGGTGACTGGGATAGCTTGTCAGATCGCCTGCGCAAATTGCGCAGACCACAGAAGAGTTTATTGCAGCAACAAAAAGGTATTCTCTGGCATTTCAGAAAATACATGTACGAGTATGCATTTTTCTGAATACATTTTTTTTGCCTTCTACCAAAGAAGCTGCACTCATACTGGACCGCAAAGATGCGCTTACAAAACGTCCGTTGGATTTCGATCGCGAAGAGGAGACGCGCAAGGGCGAAACAATGAAGTGGCTGGAGTCGCATTTCGGCAGCGAATCCACTGCATCCAACGACTCGCGCGACGACATCGAAATAGAACCGACGAGGAGAACCTTTTTCAATGTAACCATAAAATCCAATCAGGGGCACAATGAAGCCGCTCCGTCCGCTGGTCAGAGATTACTTGCACAAACTAGCACCGAGAATGACTATCTGGAAAGAGGTGAAATGCTTACCGCTGGTGGTGCAAAGACAAGATTTCATCCGGTAGGGCCAGAACGCAAAAACCTGACCACTCATTTTGCCACCAAAGCTTTTCAAGACGATCTGCGAGAAACAGTGGAGCGAAATCGGCTGAGGAAAGGGCCCTCCTTGAACAGTTCTGCTGGGGAGAAACTGTACAACGGCATTCAAACTGTGACAGACTCGCAGGATCCCTACGTCAGCCGCGAAGATATTTTACAGCAGAAACGCCAGAGTTTGTCGTCTCAGTTTCTCGCCCGAACGAAACGAGGCTCTGTCGATATCGGCGGCGGACCCAAAAACGCTGCCGATTATACCACCTGCTCTCGCTCTCACGCCGATATTAGAATTGGTTTAAGTGAGGATGATGAGAAACGGCTTCAAGGTCAAGACATACACGTGAAGAAAAATGCCGATTTTACAGATTTCACAGAGAAAAACGATTACAATTTTCACAGAGGATATAAGACAGAGTTTGAACTCGGCAGACCACAAAAAAAGACGGCGAGGGAAAGCGAGGTCTTCGAAAGCTTGGCACCACCACCGCCACGGGACCCTTATGATACTCCCCAGCAGAGCTGGAAGGATAACAAAATATCCACCATTAATCATCCTACACACACTCAGAGTATGGAGCGTCCCACTGTGCCAGCTCGAAAGCGTGTCGTCGAGAAAAGATTGCGTCAACTGGTACGAGCCCCTTCGGCGGAGTCGGCGGTAGCTTTCGAACACGTAGAACGGGCAGAACCACCGCCCGACTATTCGCCACCGCCTCGCAGCCGTTCCGCCTCTCCTCAAATAGACTACATCCTCTCTTCCAAGGAGACACGTGCCAGTGCAATTGACCCGTCAAATTTTCCCAGAAGCGCTGTGTCTGCACGCAAGCTCAACCAGCGTACACGCTTTGCGCCTTTCTCTCTGCCGCAACATTCCCCCACTCAAGGGCAATCCGGCATACGGCCCAAAATGTCCACACAGACCACCCAGACCACACCGTCCACGATATCCTCCTCTACCGCGGCATCGCACAAGTCGAATAAAGTGGGCCAAGTGATTGGAAATTCCATACGCAAGCTGGTCAGCAAAATACGATCAGCCAGTGCTGAGCGGAAGTTCCGCATGAAATCGAAGAGCAAATCTCGCGAGCATTCACCAACCACCCAAGGCCTTGACAAAGCGGAGAACACCTCCCACTCCGCCACTTATCAGCAGTACAACCTTATAGACAGCCATATTCGCGGACAATCGAACGACTTCGACTCCGAGCAAGATTACGCGAAACAACGACAAGTATTTATCAGCAATCAAGCACCGATTCACATACCGACTAATAGTCAGCCGCACAACAACCATGACCCCTCCTTTAGTCACTCGAATAGAATTGAAGCGAGCAGTTCGGTGCATGGTGAAAAGGTAAAGACCCTTCGACGAAAGGGGTCGACCATCGATCTGTATGCCAATCAACGTGATCTTGATGGCATTGGCGTTGGCGTTGCCATTGTGAACCCTACCCGGCAACGGTATTACTTAGGCGAAGACCCATATTCAAGCACACTTTATGGGAAAGAGAATATGTACGATTCGGGTCCTGGCGGAAGGCAGAACCGGGAAATTCACATCGATTACTCGCACCGAAACAACAGAGCCAACGAGGCGAGGAAAGATGAGGAAAGATCGAAAGAACTCGAAAGGTTTGAAAGAAAATCCTAAAATTTCATCACAAAAATAATACTTCTACTCTCTTTTATCCCTATAGACTTTCGTCCTCAAACACTTTGGGTCGTTATCAGAAGAGTAGCCGCCAGCGTCTGGTCGGATCCACTCCAAACCTTACGCAGAATCATCGCACGGCAAAAACATTGCCTCGCAAACTTCACGACCATCCCGAATGTGCTCCGGTATATGATTATGGCTCAGAAATTGAAGGTTGGGCAAAGGACAAGACGCCTACCATCAGCGCTGGACCTGTTAAACCGGCTCGAGCCTTTTCCAAGTCATTGAATCGCAGCAAAAGCTTCAATCTTCATGGGCTGAACGGAAGTGCGGAAAACCATGCAGTGTACGCAACAAAACAACGAAACTACCCAAACTTGCATCTGAATGTTGGGCAAAAGATAAATCCATATACCGTAGAGAGCTCACATCTCCAAAGTGGTTTGAAGAGTCCGTCGATTGTAAATCTCATCAGTCGAAGTCAAAAAGATTTAACACAAATTGGTTTGGTGGAAGACGAACGTGATTTCGCCAAGTATCCCGGGGGAGGTGGTGGTGGTGGTGGTAGTGGTGTAGTGCGCTTTCCGCATAACGAAACGAACGAAAAGAAAATAATATTCCTTAAAACTACGCATCAACCGGCTCCAGATCTGCATAGAACACTTCATGCAGATGAAGACTTTAAGCAAAAAGATGTGCGCAAATATCCACTAAAAGTCACGCACGCGCTGGATTCCAAATCGGCGATACAAATTAACAAGGACACCGCGAGCATCATTCGTGGAGACGCGTACGCCGCTGAATATAAACAACTGGGTGGGATGGGTGGCAAGGAGCGGATACAGCAATACCACATGGACGCAAACCAACGAAGGGGCTCCGGCTCCACAATTATCGCAATAAATCGCAAATAGTTCTGAAAAGGACCTTAACTTAGGAATTAAGAAAGGCTTTGATTTCATTTGACTTGGGTGCAAATAAATATTCAAAGTCATGCACCGTCCTGTCCTCTCTGTTCGCGCTCTGGAAATCTCTAAAAAGTATACCACATATGAAAAATTCACATATACATATATCAATATTCCATCAATATTCCGCTTAGCACAGTTTCACAGTCTCGTATGGGTATACTTGTTTATGAGAATTTATGGTATAATTCTCCTAAAGCAGACGTCAGACAAAGTGCGATTTTTTTGCGCTGCGAATTGGTGTTTAAATAGAGCGCGAATCGCTACTAAGGTCAACAAATCAACTTCGTGTTTACATAAACACAAGTAGGACATTTTGTAAATTTTCACAACGCACCGCGATGCGAAAATCTATACGCTGCGAAAGTAAACAACGTTTTTTCTCTGTCTGACGTGCTTATGGGATTTCTGTGTAATACAACCAGACGAAAAGTTCGACCCGCAGCGCGAAGCGAAAATCGCGTTTTGCCTGACGTCCGCTTAAGAAACTTAAAATTATTTTGCTAATAGTTCACTTGTTAATAGAAAACACTATATCTATTTGTTGGGATAATGAGTAGGGGGAGGGAGTGTAGCTCCCACGTCAAATACTAACATGAATTAATTTACATTTACCAAACAACACTATTCTATAAAAATTAGCAAATACATAATTATAATTAAGCGAAAACTAGTTTGCTTTCTTGCAAAAATTTCTGTAGTACTTACTACCCTGTAAATATTGTGGTTAAAATATGATTAACATTAAAATAAAGTTACTAATTTTAAACTAATAAAATCAAAATAAAGTGCCAAAAATTAATGAGTTTCGTTTTATTATCCTAACAAACAAAAAATCGGACTCATACATACTGAAAACTTGAACAAGTTTATGTTTTCATTGAAAATATGAAAACATAAAGAATTTCTTTCCTTATTTCTTAAAAATGAAATGAGCCTTTCTCTAAATAACAAATTGTACTGAAAAATTCTTATTACATGTTGATGGCGATGTTAGAAAATATCAGCAAAAAGGTAAATATTTGTGGAAGAGAACTTTTTATAAAACTCTTCTTCTGCATATCCTATTTATTTATTAGAGGGCGGCACAAAATATGGGGAAAGGCTTCAAACTGACATAACAACATTTTTGCGTTGATGCAGTGCTTCCATTTAATTTTGAATCGAGCCGTAACTGTCGGAATTAGGAATTTTTAAAAGTGAAATTTAACAGCTAACTTTTTTTTTTAAATGTTAAAAGTTAACTTTTATTTTAAAAATTTTTTGAATATAAGTTATTTTAAGTTAGCAGGCTCTGCTACTAACAAAAGACTTATTAGTTAGGTTATGTTTTTAAATCGATTAATTTTTCTTCCTAAAGATCTACCTTAAGAATATTTTCTAATTATTATTAAGATTGAATACTTATTAATAAAAAAACAACTTATACGCAAATAATTATTTTCTACTTGACGTTTCGTTTCAAAGGAATTTCGAAAGTGGCGTGAGTTCAACAAAATTATCGTAAAATAAGAAAACTGATTTTGTAAGAAATCGACATCAAACAAAGCTAGCTGATACTACTTTCGTAGTATAATCCCAAATATTAAACCCTAACATTTTCCCTGGTTTAGCACATTTCGTTCTCGTATAACCCCAGAAAAATTACCACAATGTTTTAATGTAGTACTAAATCTTTTAATTACGCACTTCAGCGAACATTAATCGAATTTGGTACTAACTCGCTGAATTATTTTGGTTTTGGTAGAACGGCGAGGTTTTTGTTTTTTATATGTCTGAAGCCCAACCTAAAGTATCTCGAATTTCTTTGCTAAAATGACTGCCATCGAAAATGCAGCGAAGGATCAAGAGGCGAAAAAATCTCCCAGTTGTCAATCAGAGCATGGCGCAGACTTGGCTCCGAATGTAAATGTCGAAAGGAGTACTTCTTCGCCAGGTGTGCTTGCCAACGGTACCGGCTCCAACAGAGATATTAAAATTGGGGATGTTTATATGATTCGCCGGGCAGATGGAAACATATACGCTGCCCAGATTATACAAGTCAGGCAAGGTGACCTCTCCAGTGCAAACGAATTTTACGTTCACTACGTTGGATTGAACCGGCGTCTAGATGAATGGGTGTCACGTGATCGCCTATTGACTGAAACAACTGACGAAAATGATGCACCTAAAATGGGGGACAAGGAGAGGCGCAATAGTGCCAAAACCTTAAAACAGCTGAGTAAGGAACAAATAGCTTCCTTGGAGAATCCGTCTCCGATTGAAAATAGTGATCGGAAACTGACTCGAAATCAGAAGAGGCGGCACGATGAAATCAACCACGTCCAGAAAACATACGCCGAGATGGATCCAACTACAGCTGCGCTCGAAAAGGAGCACGAAGCCATCACCAAAGTTAAATATATTGACAAATTGAGAATAGGAAAGTTTGAAATCGATACCTGGTACTTTAGTCCATACCCAGACGAATATGGGAAAGTGGGCACTCTCTACGTTTGCGAATATTGTCTAAAATACATGAAGTTCCAGAAGACGTATCGATACCACGCCACAGAGTGCACGCAGCGACAACCACCCGGCAACGAAATCTACAGAAAAGGCACTTTGTCAATATTTGAAATAGACGGAAAGGAATACAAACTCTATTGCCAAATGTTGTGTCTTATGGCGAAACTTTTTCTCGACCACAAGACCCTCTTTTACGATGTGGAGCCCTTTTACTTTTACATACTTTGTGAAATTGACAAAAAGGGGGCCCACATTGTTGGATACTTCTCCAAAGAGAAGGAATCGCCTGAAAATAATAACGTGGCTTGTATTCTAATTCTTCCTCCTTACCAACGCAAAGGCTACGGTAAGCTTTTAATTGCGTTCAGCTACGAGTTGTCGCGCCGAGAGGGAGTCATCGGCAGTCCAGAGAAGCCGCTCTCAGATTTGGGCCGTCTGAGTTACCGCAGTTACTGGGCTTACACATTACTGGAAATAATGAAGGAATGTCGAACAACAACACAGAGCATTAAAGAGTTAAGTGAACTGAGTGGTATTACGCAAGACGACATCTACGACACGCTGCAATCGATGAAAATGGTCAAGTATTGGAAGGGACAACAAGTCGTCTGTGTGACAACTAAAATTGTCAATGAACACCTGCAGTTGCCGCAATTCAAAAAACCCAAGCTGACGGTCGATGCGGCATACCTTCGCTGGGTGCCGCCGAAGCGAAGTGCACCGGGAGGAGCAAAGTTTAAGAAAACTATTTAAGTTAATTCAATACAATTACATAATTATAGTAACTATTTTAAAAGTACATATTTATTCGCACACTTCACTGGATAATGCCTCTCACTCACTCACTCACTGAATTACATACTTCAAATAGATGGATGCAGTCAGTCTATATCGCGTAATACTAATAAGTTACATACTTAGCATAAACATATACAAAACGTTTGTGAAGTGAATAAAACCGGTAGTGTTTACAGAATTACCTTAATTATGCTTAAAGTTAAAGATATTTCAATTGCGTTTTTTGGGATCTAGGGGCCGGTGATTACTCCGCAGAGACAAGCTTAATGTCCAAAAGAGAATCCACTGCGGAAAAAGCAGCACAGTCGTGAAGGTGTACAGCCAATTTGTATAAATCTGCAAATAATATTTCAATTCGTATGCTTAAGAATCGAAAGTTTAAATGGTAAATCGCCATCGCCATACCAAAGAATCCATTAGGTTGAAGACGAAAGCTTCCATTGCAACAGTTACAGCCTTCATCAGGGCCTCAGCCACGGTTAATTCCGGAAACTGAAGCAGAGTTAATATGGCCACGATTATGTAAATAACTACCAATGGATTTAATAGCAAAGTATACAGAATTAAGCCAACCCTCTTCACGCCCTTAGTCCTGGCGGTATTTATGAAAACTGCCAGGGGAACACTAATGATTGCCAACAGAAAACCCAAAGCGAAATTTAGCAATCCCAAAACGGTCAATGTTGTGCCAAAAGTCACTAAAGAACCGACATGTAGCAGCACCAAGTCATCACAGGAAAATGTAACCATTAGAGGTAACGCGACACCAACAAGCCCACAACACAGTAAAATTATGCTAACCCTTGTTGCTGTATTTATTCCTAGTGCCTTCAAGTGATCACTCATTACCTCATTCATGGGCATAAAATGGCACACTGCACCGACGACAGCACACAACCCGAAATAGAAAATAACTGTCTGGTAAGGCTGCCACTGTTTTTGATGTGCCTCTGAGGTGTCGGCCTCTTCCTCTAGCTCAAGAGTATTGTCGCCACCTTTTCTCTCGGCCAAGAGAAGAAAGGCTTTTACGAATAAAGCACTGGTCATTAGTATAAGGCAAGGCATAAAGTCACCAATAGAAACGAACCGGTCGTTTTCCACTAGGATATAAAAGAAGTAACTCTGGTGAAAACGCTCTAGAAGATTATTCAGACTTCGTGAAATTCCTTCCAATATTTTTAGGAGCGCCAGGCGATTGCTGCTGTAAATATTAGCATTATCTTTCTTTACCGCTTCGAGGGTCACCGACTCAATGCGGTACTTATGAAAGAGACCATGGTTACCACTAGGTACTCCTGAGGCTTGGCTAATGATCATTTCAAACATGTTTGCTAGGTTCTCTTTTAGGGTGTTGTGCAAAGATCGACGCCTTCTACGTGGCTTCTGTTTGTACCCAGACGATATACCTTCCCTGGCAGTTATGCGTTGCACCAAGTTAAACATATCCAGATTAGGCAGTTGGCCATTAAGGCCTTCAAGCTTTACATCGATATAATCTGAAATTCACTGCCTTAAAACGAATCCAATGCAAGCAGATATTTTTTATTTTATTTACCAACATCTAGGCCTTGTATTTCCAAATTTATAGCTGCTTGCAACGCTCCAGCACGAGAGGGCAAGTCACCGCTATCTAAAAATGAGGCGGCATCCCCATTCATTCTTCCGTTATGATAAGCCTCTAGCCATGCCTGCATACCCAACTGTTCCTGCTCGGTCACCAAAAATATAAGATCCTTGGCCCAATAGTTCTGCTCTATCACACACCAAAAACAATATATTCCAAATTAGAGTAGAAGCATTATCCCACCCTCGCCCTCCCTTTTTTCAACTTACTACGAGCGAAATCGGCAAACGCCAACAGCAAAGGAATACCTGCACTTATTGCGACGTGCACTGAGGTAGGAGGTCGATATGGTGTGGAGAAGACAATTCCCTCAGTAGAACCGATGCGCGGTGCCCTCACAATGCCATAAATATTCCTACCATGAAAAACTTTGCCACCTCCGAAGGGATAGTGAAGCGTGAAATTGTGTTCATGCGTTTCTAGTCGTATTTGTTTCATTTTGGCCAATATCCATGCGTGTGGTGTTAATGATTTATACTTTTCGCGTTCGCGCTGAAAGTCTTCCAACAAGCTGTTTGCTAAACGAACCGAGTCTTGCTTCACTTCAGGAATTACCAATCCTAATTAAATGATAGTAATTTTAACAAAAAATTCAAAATCTTTTTGGGAATTTCGTCACAAACCTGGCGATAGGGCGTTCTCCGACAAGTACGTAGCGTGATTTAGGTCCGAATGAGCTAAGCATAAGAACCATGCTATTCCGGCCACGTAAAATGAAATACTTATCCAACGCATAAACTTGGCGACGTTCCGGCCAAATTTGTTGCGCTGATTTATGGAAGGATTTGATAGTATTCCCATTTTTTTTTAATTAACTCTGAGATTTCAATAATGTAGCTTAGCTGTTTCTTATATTGGGTAGTTTTTCATTAACCGGAAAATGCAAGAAATATTAATAGATTTTCGATTTATATGGAAAATAATAATCCGAATCGTTGTCTATGAAGGATAAATGACCAAATCGAGGGTTTCCATTGAATAAATAACACTAGCGACAAGCTAGAATACACCCAAGAAATTCTACACTGCTTAGTTTTAGTACCATTGGATTTTCAGACAATAATTTTACATTTCTATTCAAACAAGGTGCATACGAATATGGAACACCTTATAAAGTTGAGTTCATTGAAAGACAGCTTAAACGCATCCTGGCGATTGAAATAAATGGTGAACCATAGTGAAGGAGCAAAGGTTTTTATAAGGTCTGAAAAATTCCAAACCAATAGAAATGGAAGAAATATATAATAGAAATAGGTCTATGTCGTCGCTAAGCAAATATGTATTTTTTCGTTTCTAATATGATAATAATAATAGAGAATTTTATTTTAAAATGTGAAAGCAAAGGCAATTGTGAAAAATGGTCAAATGTCCGGATAACAAATTTCGCACGAATGTATACACATACATTTTTTTATTTATTATATTAGTTAAAAATATTTATACATACTTCACTATAAAATTCATTTTATAGCATCTTATTTTGGCACTACGTCAAACCTCACAGCGATTACCGAAGATAATGATGTGCGACACGACATATCTACCGTTCGTTCGGGAATAATGCTGGTAAAACAATCTCTATAGTGTACGTGAGATCACAGAGTATAAAAACCGGCGTCAAATTGATTTTTATCAGCTGGTGCAAAGAGTGTCGCATCTTATTATCTCTGGCGAATACAATGTACAACAAATTTGCAAGTCAAGTTTATTTGGACGGACCTTAAGCTGATTGCATTACACCATTGGCCAAGTGTTTTTCAGAGGATCTTTCATTATTTATTTTTATATCTTGAATAGAAGTTTTTGAAAATGCTGGGACTACCAATGAAGGAAGTTCAACAAATAATACACGACATAAAGCTGGGGTACGTTTATCAATTAAAATCAACGATTTCCGAAACAACTAACATCCGAGTCTCACCATCAGCAACGTGACCGGTTCCTACAATATTACTCTCAAGACGCTGGCGCTATTCAAAAACATAATTAGTGGTCCTGATTGGAAACATGCTGAGTGAGAGCTGAATGAGAAGAAAATCGTCTCGACAACTAATATCTTTTAACCTCTAATTTACTTCCAGAGAGCTGATGAAAGTCATACGGACACAAGGTCAGATAATTAAGGCTGCATTGCCGCAGGAGTCGGTAATGGCTAATATAGCCCGAAGGATGTTAAAGATAATAAGAGAGGAATTTGATGTGCTTGACGCGAAGGTATAAATATACGAGTATAATGAAAAGTAAGGCACGGAGAGTGACGTTGAAACATTTATAATTTTTAGGGCCGACAAATAGTGGACGATTCTCAAGCAACACTCTCATTGCACAAACTGGTAACGCAAACAAGTGAATGTGACGTAAGTGTCGACTACAGCAAACTGCAAGTGGGACTGCGCGAGGCGCTAATCGATCATTTACAAGAAATTGGAACGGAGTTAGAGACTAGTATGGATAATATGTGCGCACAAGCCGAGGAGCACATACATTCGTCGGAAGTAATTCTGACTCTGGGTCATTCAAGCAGTGTAGAGCATTTTTTGAGAAGAGCGGCCAAAAAGCGGCAACTTCTGACCATCATCATCGCTGAATGTGCACCGGCATGCAAGGTACTCGTATTAATGCAGGGGGTCCTATTGAAGGATTTCTTGTACTTTCTCAGAAACTGTACGAAATCATAATTAACAGGGTCATAACCTGGCATCCAATCTGGCCACTGGAAATGTGGAAATCATTGTTATTCCCGATTCGGCAGTCTTCGCGATGATGTCACGCGTCAACAAAGTAATTATTGGTACTCACAGCGTACTGGCAAATGGTGGTCTGCGGGCAGATTGTGGAGCTAATATCGTGGCATTGGCGGCTAAGCACTACTCAGTGCCGGTGATTGTGTTGGCGCCGATGTACAAGTTATCGCCGGTACATCTGTGCTCGTACGAACAAGATGCCTTTAATTTAGTTGGATGTGCTGAAAGTGTTATTCCGTATGATTCGTTGGCATCTCAAAGTGCCAAAGTGTACAATCCAATCTTTGATTATGTACCACCCGAATTAGTAACATTATTCATATCAAATTTGTAAGTACATACATACATACATATGTATATAACAATACAATAATTATGGATGCGCTTAAATGGTTTTCATTTTCCGCAAAGTGCATAATTTTGGAAATCATGGAATCATATTTGTTAAGCAATACTTTTTTTATTTTTTAGAGGAGGTCATGCGCCATCGTATGTGTATCGCTTGTTGACTGAGTTGTACCACCCGGAGGACTACGAACTTTAAAAAGAATGTGGTTTTGATAAAAAATCCACTCAGCAAAAGAATTAAAAATAAAAGAACATCGCTGTTTGTGTAAAAAAATACTATAAACTAGTCCGTTAGCATTACTTTCCATGAAGGTCATCATGTTTTGTGTGGTACGTTATTTTAATCCAATTAGAAGTTACAAATCAATGTTCACTTTTGCTTGCGGAAATGTCGTTTGGTTTTTTCAGGCAAAGAATAGTCGATTGATTTTGCCAACGAATGTTGTTAGTTTTGTACAAATTCATGACATTGGAATCGTAAGTGGGCCTTGTTTTTAACGTTTTTAGGCAACGAAAATCTGAAAAATCAATTTTAAAGCAAAATAAAAAAATTTTTGGAAATCCGTTTCAACTAAAATTGCAACAAAATTTAATTTGTGAATTAATTCCAGCTTAATCATACGTAAGTGTGTTGATAAGTATAAATGAAATTGAATATAATAAAATTCGCGTAAAATTACTCCGCCGTTAACTGCTTTCAAAATGATTTCAATTCAAATAGTTGTCATCAGAGGAATAAAAAATGCTCAAAATTTAGATTTAACCCAAATAATTTGCTCTTTATTTAATCCAAGAAAATTTTGTATTTATTCAATCGATGGTTGAGAATTTAGATTTGCAAAGAAAGCTCTAAAATCTGCCAAACTATCGGCGCAATAATCCGGAATAGAATTGCCTTCGGCTTGCAACATTTGGTCCTTTCTGCCTACGCCAGTCAGGACGTAGAGCGTCTGGAAGCCGCACGTTTTAGCAAATAATATATCGTTTCTCAGGGAGTCACCAATGAATAAACAACGTTGTGGCTGCTCTATATTAAACGCTTCTATCAGTATATCGCCCAGTACGCTCGAGGGCTTGCTTGCAATAATGGGATCCTTCTGGCTATTCTGGCTTAAATGATCTATAAAATCGCTGAAGCCTGTTAAAAAAGAGAAACTTTTAAATTCTAATAAAGTATGTATACTAAAGGAAAAGCCCAATGTGAACTCTCCCTCTCTCTCTCTCTTACTGTATAATTTTCTTTAAATTGAATAATTCAGCATAACCCAGTGGTAAAAATGGTCATGACAACTTCGATGACGTCTTCTTGCGGTCTGTACACATCGCGTGCGGTCTGTATACTACCTTTCGATATTTGAAAACAAAAATTCACTATAGCGAATGAGTCTATTAACCTTACGCTGGAAGAAAGTTCTGCAAGTAGTAAGTAGATATTTTTTTTCGCTACAGCTTACAGCTGCTTTCGTGCCGAAGTAGTTTAAAATCCTTAGGAAAAGTAAGTAAGTGATCGTCGATGATTTTCAAAGGCCTTCGCAATATTTACCACTGGGTATTTTATGATTTTTTATCAATTTCTTTCAAGAATTCCGTGTATATAAGTAGAATATGAAAGCTATTAAAAAACAAATTACACCCCCCTCCCCCCCCCAAAAAAAAAACAATTTAAAAAGCGATCACATGATACCTGTTGTTTGGAAGTTTCTCGTCACCGCTACTACAGCATCAGTACCGCCGCATATCAACAAACAGTTGGGGTCTTTTAGATACTGGTTTGCTTTGGCCAGACCCATAAATGTAAGATCCAAATTTATGTCGAACAAAACTGCACCGACTTTATCGTTCGTATCGACCTCAGTTATAAAGTCCTTAGGTACCCAATGGGACCGAACAGCCTTATGAAAGTCAAGTAAACGGAACGGAACGGAACCAAGAGTATATAATGTATTCCAACTGGAGTGAAGTTGTATGAGGTCTAATTACCTACCGGTGTACTGAAATCAATATCATTCGCCCTCAGCGATTCGTTCGCTTCCTTGCTACAGAGTGAAAAGACCTTTTCGCCGGGTTTTTGCTTTTTCAATATTTTTATCATGACCTTCACGGTATGCATCACATCATCCTATAAGTTTTTTAACCAAATTATTATCCTTCTATTGTACATTTTGATATATCAAGTCTGCTACTAACTGTGTGGACATCTGGCACTCCGAGCTCTTCGAGTTTCTTCTGATATTCCTTATCAGTTCGCAAACTGTTGTTGGTTACAAATTTGCACTGTTTACCGGCGGCCTTCAGCAGTTTTATAGCAGGCCCTGTATCAGGTATGACGTCAGCGATGAGCCAGATTACTCCTGTATTAAAAGTAATGACGTCTTAGTAAGCTATACGACACTCTGATACTCTATTGGGTATCTACCCACCATCGCAGTCGAATAAAACTGTATCGAACGAGTCGATGAACTCCCTTTTCTCCGTGACACTTAAATCGCGTATATGTTGCGTTGTCTTTCGCGACATTTTAAAAACTGCTGCAGACTGAACTTGATCCAATTTTATATAGCATTTCATATTCTGTTTGAGTTGCATAAGATCGCTATTATCGCATTTAGGTTTTTCCTTTTTTAAGGGGGGCAGTTCACTCCACTTTTTCTGAACCACTAGATTTTTTGAACTTTAAAAAGTACTACCATAAAAGTTCATATAAATCTAAATCCTTAAATCTGCAAGTCCAAACGCGATAATTACACACTTTTGGTCATCTATGTCCATATCTGGTTTTTAAGCATCTAATCTTTGGGGCTTTAATTCATCACTCTTTGGCATTTTAACTGTCTTAAAATAAAGTTTATTAGTTTAACCTTCGTTAAAAGAAAAAATTTTAACTGATAAAAATATACATATGTACTCGTATATACACAGAACGAAAAAATTCAATGGGGGAGGGGTGCACATATATTTCCCCTCAAATCAAGGCAGTGCTCTTCCCTAAAATATCACTCTTACGATCCTATACGTAAGAGTCTCATATTACGTAAGAGTTCAGTTACATTAGCTATGTAATCCGTTCGTTTATAGAACGTTCGTTTTCTACTCGTATTATTGTTTAAATAATGTTTCAATCATATAGTATCAGGACTAAGACCACATTATTTCCACAAGAACCTTGCCTTTTGTTAGTTACACTGTCACAAGGTCAACAATTTCATAACTATAGCGCCACTATTGTTTTGGCAATGAACATTTGCATAAAATACTTTCAAGCGGTCATGTTTAATGTCTAATACTTCCGTTTTGTCTGCTCAATTGTTGTTGTTGTTGTTGTTGGTTCGAAGGCTTTTTCAACTTTACAGTTGAGGAAAAATTAGAAGGAGAAAATTTCTTGGCGTTTAATGAAAGTAGCTACACACATCCATATGTATGTACATACGTATGTACATGTGCACGTGGCTATATGATGGCAGCAGCTTTTTCAGTTGGTGCCGCAAATTCAACGTGTCAGCATTGGTTTTATAGTTTTAGTTGTTAATTGCAAGAGTTTCAATACAAGAACGAAGTGATTCTTGTCGATTCTACTTTGTAATTTTCGTTAGATCAAATTTTTTGCATTTTAAGTAAACTAACGAAGTGATCGAATGAGAGAGATGAGAGCGATTTTGAAGCATTTTTTCTTCGATGAATAAGCGATATCGTTCGCTACTCGTTCGTTATCGTTCGATGACAGGGTCGAAGCCATCCTTTCTAATCACACTTTAATCGCTTTTAATCACTTCGTCTATTGAAAATCTCACAATAAGAAATGTGTGCTATTAGTTACGGTTTTGAAAATAATCGACTTTGAATCTCGAAAGGAAACTCGGTCTTAAGAAAGAGTTATAGTATTTGCTAATTATAATCTTTGGTTGATTGCTGGAAAGCTTTGAAACTTATAGCGATTTTCATATAAAATTTCAAATTCTTCCATAAAAAATCCACTGTGCTCTTAAGTAGATTGTGTAGTAGACATTATTACACAAACAAAAACAATTATGATGGTATAAAGGAATTTAGTATTTTTGTATTTAGTTTTTCGAATTTATGGCTAATTGGATTTTGCAACTTTAGTGCTCGATTTTCAAACTGTTAGTGGTTACTTTGGGCTAAGTGTTTTCCAACCTATGAGCCGGTGAGCAGTGGTGTTTCGTATCCACCCACCACCACTTGAAAATTATTTCACAATAATACTCCTTTGTCGTTTATATCGATAGCGCACGCCATACGAACAACATGAAAAAGTCACAAACCTTTCAAGAAGTCTCTGCTGGTATACATATATTTCATCCTCTAATAACCTCAATAAATGTAGATGGTTAAATGGTCGTAAATCGTGGTAAAGGCATTGTGCGATTGTTTTACTAAAAGAATTGTTAATAGCAGAAATGAAATTTGCTAATTTTTAATTTACGTTACCCTTTCTCTGTTGGTCCGTTGTTGATGTTTGGTACATTATTGGCAAATAGTAATTAACACAAACCTAAAAGAGAACAATTATTAACCAATAATGTAACCAATAAATTTATTAACCAATTTCCGTTTAACGGACGTGCTGTAATTTCTCCAGTCCTTACGGCCTTATGGTGGCTACTAGACGATTTGTTGTTGGAAATGTTCATTTTTTTCTCTTTTCAAAGCTTATAGTTGTAATTATTTCTCCTTTTTTGATAATTCTTTTGGAATGCACATATACATATGCCGAGTGTAGTAGTTTTTATAGAGGTTGTTACCAACAAGAGACACTCTCTCGATTATCTTTATTTGTCGAAGTATTCTCTGGTTCTCTTAAAAGGTAATACACGTATGCGATCCCTTAACGCGCCGCACAGCACCGCCCTTCGCCAAATCCACAACCCAGCAGAAGCTTTCAGTTTTTTAACGCTACCGCCTGAATAACATAGTTCACGTTAAACTTGATTACAACAACAACAACAAGTGTTAGTGGTTGGAATACTGTTAGTGGTTGCCAATGCTGCAAGACCCTCCGGCCGCTACGCCGTCCCGCCCGTCTATCGATTCGATGGGACTTCACTTTTTCACGATTAGATAAAAAACTTAAAAAGAACCTCAGCAACAACAACAACAACAAGGACAGGAACAACAAATACTTTCTCACTTATTAACTATTAACAATTTGTACAGAACCTTTTTCAACTGAAAGTTATTCCGAAAATTTCTTTCCTACAGTAACGCACGCCAGCAAAACAGCGCTCATCTGAACCGCTCACCGAAAGCAACTTTAGTCGTGAGTGTAAATAATTCCCGGTTTTTCCTGTCTGTCGCTCGGTCGCTCGGTCGCTCTTTCGTTCGGTCGGTTAGTGGAAAACGTTACGAAATGAATACCATGTATGTAAACACGAATGGCAAAATCGAACATCAGATCGTCGGTAAAAGCAACGCAACCAAAGGGCCTGATCCGTCGCTCACGTTGGATAATGCAGTAAATGGCTGCGACAAAGTCTCAAAAACGCAGCGCATTAGCTCCATCTACTCCGCGGGCGCAAAAGGCACCAATAGTTCCACTTACGCCTCCGCTGGGGACGCTTCAGGCGTTGAGCTCAAGATTATCGGTCATCTCAGAAGCATTGAGAGAATCAGCGAGAAGTCGCGCCCTATTCTCAACGACCAGCCGAGCAGTGGCGTCTCTCGGATGCGACACGAGTGGGGTGACGCAGCTAAGAGCAACAATAACAACAACAACAACAATAGCAATATTGAGAGCTTTAATGCAATTAATGGAGCAGCAGCAGCAGCAGCAGCAGCAGCAGCAGCAGATCAAGATAGAGATGCCGTAACTGGCCCAAGTACAGCGGCTCTTCAAAATTGCAAGGAAAGAGTAAGTCTACAGCTGCGCTCAGCAGAACAGTTACTCGACAGCAGCACCACAGATTTGGATAAGACTTCTCCATCCACAAATTGCAACTCATCGCTCAGCTCACCGCCACCCAAGCCACCCATGTTGGGACGACATCGCAGCATTGGCAGCGGCAAGGAACGCACTGGCGCGGCGCATCAAGATTCGTGTGTGAAAGAAACCGAATTACGTTCGACATCGCCAATAAAAGGAAGCTGTTCTGTGGCAGGCAATACAACTGCCCTGGTTACCGCGGCAACCATAGCTGTGCCCGCAGAGGCCGACACCATCCATGTGGCCGAAACTCCGGTATTACGGCGCGTGGAACGTCCAAAGTCACTGGCGCCGACGGACACGGTTGCCACCGCCAAACAGATATCCATCAATCATTATGAGCGCCTCATCGAGGAGCTGAAATGTCCGGGTTGTGCATTTCCGATGAAGGGACAGGTGCTGCTCTGCAAGACCGGGCACAGTATTTGTGCACAATGCACACGCGTCCTCATGTTGTGTCCACTATGCAAGGTAAGGACGGAGTTTATATGACAGACAGGCTTAGCAACGATGTGTTATATTCATTGAATAATCCATTGATATAACAATTGATAGGTTTTATAACAACAACAGTTGCGTTTCATGGTATCGATGATATAAAAAACATAATATCGAGTGCGCCATCTCTTATGTCGGCATGTGACTGTTTGGTCGTTTGGCCAAGCGACATGGACGGTCTGTCGTCCATATACTTTCAGTATTCAGTATAGATTTGAGTCAATTGCACTTTATGCGGAAACAAATGCAAATCATTCTGATAAATGTTGAAGTTAATCAATTGCTTACATACCGACATAAAAAATGGCGCACCCGTTACAAACATTGATATCAGTTTACATGTAATTATAGAACTAATCCACCGTGCAAATTGAGCATTAACATAATTTTGTATGAAATTAAGAACGCCTTTAACTTGTTCAAAGGCACCTTTGAAGACCTTATAATGTACTTATTAAGAAACAAGTAAAAAGGCATAAAATGACAATCGTCAAAGGAAGCAACAGGTTAATAGATTTGGAATAGCAAGCTTTCGATTAAAAACGAAGGTGGCACTCGTATTTGAATTCAATTTGAAATTATTTCATTTCAACATTGCCAAATTCTTATCATTGCGAAATTTGAACATTTAGCATTTTGGAGTTGATATTATTTTATACATTTGTGAAACCTAATTTTCTGTTATCACTTTATCTTTTCAAAGTGAATGATAACGAGGCAATGATAACGTTATAATGATAGTGTTGGTGTTGGTTTTGGTGTTAGTCAATTAACGTTTGTACGAGTAATTGCTTTGGTACAGTAAACGTGATACTAAAAGGTTAGATCACTAAGTTCGCGGAGAGTTATTTCCTTCAGAAGTTTAAGATGCAAGCAAAAACAGGTCAATATATGCAAAAGAGCAAAAGGCAAAACTCTTCTTTATTTTCAAAAAGGAGGACCCCTTTATAGTATTTATAAATTAATACTGCTATCCTTTTTACTCTCTGCAGTTAAATAAATTTAACTTCAACTTTTAACTTTTTAATTTTAAATTTTTACTTTAACTTTAACTTTTAACTTTTTAACTTAAGATGCTTTGATTTATCGTACTTAGGAACCTTTCACCAATATACGTTCACTAACTGTGGAAGCGCTTTGCTCCAAAGCTCATTTTCGTTGTGCGAATGCTTCTGGCGGCTGTACCGTCCGTCTGCAAATCGATTTGCTCAACTGGCACGAGAAGCAGTGCATTTATAAGCCAATGAAGTGCTTCATGGGCCGAGTTTATGGAGATTGCAGCTGGTCGGGACGTGAGGCCAACTGGAAGGAGCACTTGGAAACGAATCACGCTGACAAGGTCTTTACCGAGCCCACAGCAGATCTTGTTTGGGATATGAGCATAAAACAGAAGCCACTCACCGGTTATTACGTCTTCCAAGTCTATGATGAAATGTTCAATTTTTACGAGGTGTACGACAAGGAACGGGTGCTCTTTACCATGAGTTGTACGTCCACCTTGCGTGAGCGGAAATTGAATTTCGCCTTCGAAGTAACCGCCATACACACGGAGAATGAAGCATTGGCCATTACGCAGAAGTTCCCGGTGCACAGTGAGTACGACAAGGACATATTGATGGATGGCACCTGTGTCAGCATATCCTTGGCTGACTTGGCCAAGTTTATAGATTCTAATAGGGTGAGTCGATGGAGAGCATTGACGAAGTGCGTCATCGGTCTTTAATTTTTGTTGGTTCTCTTTTTCGCCAGCTCCTACATTATCGTGTTCGGGTGCTCGAAGTGAAATCGCCACGAAAGACTAAAGCGTCCGGAAATCCTAGCCCCAACCCAAGCCCGCATCCGTTGGACTTTCAGAACACTAAAATTGAGGGTGTCAATTTGAAGCACGTTCCGGCGGACGTGATCGTCACCCGTAAAGTATCAACGCCATATCTCGACAACGCGCAGAATCCTTGTGCTACCGAACCCACGGCTACGACGTCTTCCGACGAAGACTTCGATATTCGACGACAGTACCGGAAGTCCAAACTTGGCCAGTCTTGCAAGGACGGTTGCTGCAATTCGGACAGTGATCCCGAATTCGAGGCATTCGTCGCCAAGAAATGGGGCACTCCGCAAATGCATTTCAATCGCAAATACCTGAACAATCCTTCCAGCGAAAGCTCTTCTGCAGAGGATTCCTCCAACCAGTCAAGAAATCGAGATGTCCCAAAGAAATTTGAAAAGCGTTTTCACAACGATGTTGACAAAGTTTCTTTATGTAGCACGAATACCAGTTACAAAAAGAAGGTGACGAACTCCTTACGGAAATCCTTTCGTAGTCTGAAGACGGATATTATCGATCTGAAGCCCTTCGGCAAGAAGTCATCGCCGCGGAGGAATGCTGCTAAATTTAATGCATAAAATTCAATGTATATGTTGTATATATACCCAGATAATTAAATATTTCAACATTGTAAAATATTTCGATGTGTGTGTGCATAACTATTTTTTAATTAGAAAATGGCAGATAGAATTTTAATATTTAATAATTAACAAAGAATAAATAATAAACATTAAGCAAATTCATTGTTTTCCTTTATTTTTCTTTTTCTTCAAAAATTTTTAAAAAGAAGCGTTCATTTATTGCATCATAAAGTAAAAAATAGAATACTCTTCTATTTCTATAAATAAGAATACTTCATTCTTCGTATTTTTCAACAAATATGAATTTATAAAATAAGAATGAAGATTTCGTAGACGTGAAGACAGAGTAGAAGAAGCCTCTATTGCTCAACAGATGGCGCTGGGCATACACAAACAGCTGATTTGTCCGGCTCCGAATTCGCCGCAACAAAAATCGATTTGACGTCTATTTTTTTCTGGCAGCGTATCTAAACTTTTTTATTTACGATTATTCGATAAACTTGTAAAGTTAGAATAAATAAAATAAAGTTAGTTAAAAACCAAGTTTAAATATTGCAATATTCCTGTGACGTCGCGTTATGGGTGTCACTGTACTTTATCCATATCACATACCGGAAGGCAAGACCGGCGCCCAGGCCATCGATCACCTCAGTAAACGCCTTCTCGCTTTGGGCGCTTTGCACAGCGGCCAATTTTTGGTCGACTGTGAAACCTACATCTCAGCACTGCCGCATGGCCCCTCGAAAGCAGTGCATGTGCTGCACAATTCCGAGTATCCCGCTTCGACATTCTCGATTCTGGATACTGGAAGCAAGCAGATTCCACTGGTTGCAGACAATCTTTTCGACCTATTAATGCTTAAGATGACTTCGGTCTATACATCAAAAAAACAAACCAAAATCGAATCGAAAGGGGCTCGTTTCGAATTCGGTGATTTTCTCATCAAACTCGGCTCTGTCACCATGATGGAGAACTTCAAGGGCATCTTAATCGAGATAGAGTACCGGCCGTGTGTAGTGATGGCCTTTTGCTGGGAAATGATACGTGAAATGCTGCAGGGCTTTTTGGGCACATCTGTCGCCAAGGAGTTTCCGCCTTATTTTACACTACCCGCCGCCGTCGTCAACGCAATGGGCCAACAGCAACATCACGCCAAACAGAACGATGTATATGAGCCGATCGATACGATAAACCAGTACCTGGAGCACTTTACAAACTATCGGAAGCAGAATGTGATGGGTGCAGGCGTGATGCAGATGGGCGGCATGAGGGCATGAGAGCAATTAGTAACGTAATTAAAATTTTAAATCTAAATAAAAATACTATTATTATTTCTAAGCAATTTTTAATTTTTGTATACGACTTTTGTCTTCAATGAAGTTGATCGAAATTTTTGGAGAGACTCATTGAATTCGTTACCAATTCAAACCAAATGAGGCTTTAAAAATGTTAAGGCACCATTAGCGTTTTACGTTGGTATACAAAAAGCCTGACAATTTTTTCCTCACCAAATCTATTTTGCAAGATTATAAGCTGAGAAAACAACTTCATCAGAAAATTAAAATTCAAAAGGATATTACAAAATCGATGAATAAATAAATGCGATCAGCCTTAAATGATTAACAGCTTAGTATGGATATGGAGACTTAATTAAAAAATATTTCACAATTTATGGCTCTAAAGTGCTTGGTCTTCTGTAATTTTATTGAAAAAAGTCCCATTAATTTTTGTCATTTCTTTATTCGTATAATTTTATAATTAAGTTTAAATCTAGTACAATATTACTATATCTTTTAATAGTGAGAAAAATTTTGTTGTCCGGCTTTTCTGCATCCTCCTGGATCAGTGCTTAGATATAAATACATACAGAAAGATTAGGGCAAGATTGAAATGGGTGGCGTCCCAGCACACCGCCGCCCTTCAATCTACTTTAGAGCTTTGCCCCCGTATTCCAAGAGACGATATCGTTCCGAAAATCGTCTTTTTATATGCAAAACAAAAACAAAAATCGTGTTTTTGTTGTTGTTTTGCATATAAAGACAATTTTCAGAACGATATCGTTTCTTGGAATACGGGGGTTAGTATGCTTCTTCATCGTACATAATTGTAACAAATACTTGCGTAGCATGGAAAATATTCAATTTATACTTATTTCATGGTTTAGAGTATACTCCGTAAATGCGTATAGTGGTATATATTTTTATGGGTAAGAAATTATTTGTTTTTAGCAGGAAATATCTACCAATCTACCATACATAGTGAAGGTTAACTGAAGAAACCGAAAAAGCTGCCTTAAACCGAAACCGAAAAAAATAAAATACATTAAAAGATTAACTTCTTAAGAGTCAACTAAATATCTTTTGAACGTTAAATAAGTTTTATTTGAAATTCAATTTTTACATACATAAATTCTCAAATCGGTAAAGTAAAATATTGGATTTCTATGGTAAAAATTTAGCACTTAGTACTGTTCTAGGTTCATTGAGGATTTCAATACATTTTTTTTATGTTTTTTATTGACTTAAAAAAGAACTTTTTATCCACTGCTGAATTTAGGAGTATATACTCGTACAAATACTTGCCGATTTTACTGAAAACAGAATATTTCGCTTGTAGTAAATGATTTATAATAATTATCTGAAATCCAAGAGTACTCAAATTGTGTATATTATGTTATCAAAATGAAGTAAAAGATCAACATCAGCTTGGCTTAATACACATAAAGGGAGATAGAACATATTGTACTCAAAATATAAATAATTATAAAAAATATTATAATCCGATGAAAGCATAAAATCAATCAAGCATAGAATCAATCAAAAGAAATTTAACTTCTTGAATAAAGTTCAAAAAATATTATTTCAATTAATCGTTTCTTATTAGAACAAAACAGAAAAAAAACGTTTTAAATGCGGTTTCAATATCAAAAGCTTTCATTCATTCTCTTTAGAAAAGTATAAAAACAGAATTTTTCTTCTAAGAAATTGCTTTTTCCTCTTCATTTGCTTAACATCGCGTATCCTTTTATGATGGCGGAGGGGGGAGAGTAGTTATCAAGAGTTTATGTAGTTTATAGTATCATCGCTTTTTATTTGAATTTTCAAGTTAAAATTTTCTTAATTTTTCCGCTTTTTTTTACATACAATGTTTAAATATGTTGTTGTTTTTGCTTCAGATCATACGTATTCATGTATATATAAATTCATTTTCACTCTCATTATCAACAATTTCACTGACATACATTTACAAAATTGGCGAAATTCAAAAAACATCATTATGCCAGATATACTCGGTACATAGTTTTTTTAAAAAAGTGATAGTTATTAAAAATTATTATCATATGAAAAAATGCGTATATAATAGTATGTAGTTCTTTGCGTTCTTCCTTTATAAAGTTCAGTTTCATTACCAAACGTATTTGTTGGGAAATTCAGATGCAGATTCAGGTTTGTTTTTGCTATTGTAGTCGGTCGTATTGGATTGATTGGTTGTTCGTTTGTTTGTTTGTTTTTGTGTCTATAAAAGACCAGATGGCTTTTATTCTGTTTTCTCTTTTTTTTTTACGTTGTTGGTCATGTTTCTTCTCTTCTGAATTCTTAATTTTAATGCATTTATCAAATGTTATCAAATCATTCCATTATTTTCGTTATTGAAAATTCCCTGTTTCTTTCACACACCCAAAACGAACTAAATTGGAAAGAGTGAGAGTAAGAGAGAGATCATTTGCTGCCGTGCAATCCGCCATTTCAATTTCACAGTTGTATCAATATCCATAAAAAATTTTATCGCCGACGATCATTTTTCCTTTTTTCAGTAATTCTTTTGTTTTAAGATTTAGTTTATTTTTCGAAATTGTTTCTGCAAAGCAAAGTCCAAAACTGCTTTAGTCACGTAAGGGAATAGATGGTGGCTTAATGTGTCCACCGTCCCCTTCGGAGACGAAGCGCTTTCGTCCGCTGAAAGATAAAAGAGACATTATCAGTATAACCGCAGAGTATAGTGTTTAATATTAATAAGATTATAATAATTATGTCTTATTAAACTACTTTTAATTTTCATTATGAATCGTAATATTAGCTGGAACAGGTTTGTAGCCAATGCAAAAAAATTAATATCGAAGAAATAAAATCGAAAATGTTTAAGCTAAAGCCAAACCAACAATGAGTTATTTTGGACAAGAACCAACAAAAAACCAACCCAAAATTCGCAGCTCTCATAAAAACGGGTGGGAGAATCAGAGAGAAAGAGAGCATGCCCATGCACACAGTTGGTCTGGAATTGCAATGCATACACACATATGCGAGTAGCAACATCTGATCCCGCGCACTGGACTGGGTCGCTCGCTGTTTTTTTGCGATCGTTCGCACCGCACCGACCGGTCTAAAATTAGGTTTCATGTTCGATGTTTTTTTTCAAATTGTTCGTTTTATGGAAATCGAGTTCTCCACTGCGTGTAGAAGTAACAAAGCAGCGTTTCCAATTGAACGAATGTCGGACGACAACCAGACCAGACTGCTTCGAAAATATGAACTTTTCAAGAGTATAAAGCACCAGAACAACAACAAAAGCTTGGTTACATTATAAAAATCGCTGTCGACTAACAAAACTATTGTTGTTGTTGTTGTTGTTTTTGTTGCTGTTGCTAGTGCTGATGTTGTTGCAACACACGCTGCTAAGCGGTGGGCAATGCAAAAAAAGGTCAGTGGGTGAATGAACTCTCATCATCATCATCATCATCATTCAACGTTGACGTCGTTGTTGTTGTTGTGTAGTTGGCGGCGCTGGTGGTGCCAAGAGAAGGCAAGATAAACACACATTCATGCGTTTGAGATTAGCGGCGGCGAATAAACATATTGTACATATTTATTTTAAAATGCCGCAACAAAAACAACAACGCTTTCGAAGATAACATGACAAGGAGGAGAAGACGGAGAATGAGGCATGGCCAACCAACGCGTATTTTTATGAAATGCAGAATTCTTTTAAATACACAAAAATTGTTATTATTATTACGATTATTACCCTGCAGTTTAAGAAAAAACACATAAGCTTTTTGCTTTAATGATTTAAATTTTTTCCTTTCTTTAAATTTTTATAAAATTGTGGCTTAAAATTGAATGCACGCACAATTTTTCTTTAAGAAAAAGTTCAGACGCCAAAATAATTTAAAATATTTTTGTACTTGTTATAATATTTGCGATTGTCCTGAAACTTGCGCTTTTCAGCGACATATTCTGTTAGGGCCGAATTCACAATGGCCGGTTAAGTGCTAATCGGGACTTTCAAACGTCAAACGCTGAGAAGCGCAAGTTTCCTTACGTCAATTTGCAAGAGATTTTGTCGTTTAAAAGTGCCGATTAGTGACACTTATGGCTTGGGCCTATAAAGTCCGTCAGACTTCGACTTCAACGTGAACGTATTGCTATGGCCCAATTAAAAATTTTACTTCATTCAATTTACTGTACTAAAATTAAAACAAACTGCTGTCAAATGGGCTGCAGTGCTGTTATGAAGAAACAAATTCGCAGTCGAAAAGTTAAAAGTTCAGCAACATTCGACTTCGGCAGATGCTTTGCTTATGGGCCGATGCTCGTAAGAAAGCACACTTTGAACCCGATTGGAAAGTTCAAAACTTCACAGTCATAGTCTGACGGACTTTATGGGACGAAGCCATTAAACGGACTTTGTGAAATTGGCCCTTAATGTGCAAAATTATCTATAAGATGTTGTTAAATAATATAACGATATGCAGGGGCGTAGAAATCTATCGTGCAGACAACGTTCACCTCAAGTAGCGAAAATCTTCGAAAGTATTCGACAGCTGTTATTTTAATTTTTCGCATAAAAAATGCGTCTTATCATTTTCGAAATTAGTGCCTTTAATATATCTTATATGGATGGACAACTATTATTAATAAATTGGCGATTTTTATTAATGTCCGCAAGTTGTTTTTCAAATTTTTTAATTACTAAATTGCTGCGCCACCGCCATTGATTTCTAAATGAATGCTTCTGGACGAAATTTTGTATTTTGTAGCAGTGCACAAATCGAATGCACCGTACTAGACCCGGAGCGCCAAAGTGCAATATCCAGTCTCAAGGAGAGGCAGAGCACAGCAAAGCCGTAGGTAGCAACCAACATGAACAACCAGTAGCAGAAAAACAAAACAAAAATGAAACCAAAAACTCGCAAAACTATTTATGCAATGTTGAAAAGCTGCATACATACGATACTATATAAAAAGCTTTGATTGCACAAAAAGGGGACTGTTGCTGTTGCTTCGATGCATTGAAGCTCTTGCAGCATACTAGCAAACAATACAGCCGTCTAGTTAACACCACCGACAATGAACAACTGCAGGCACATCATGCCACACCACTACCCCTACAACCACTCCCCAGCCCCCGGCGTTGGTTGTTAATACCTACACAGCACTACCATTCGCTCAGTAGATAGATAGATTCTGTTGCAGCAACGATCTTGAACCACATGCAGGTTGTTGCTCTTAGAAGCAATGTAGCAAAAGCAGCAACAAAGTGGAAAAGTCGCTTGAGGAGGGCGAGAGAGAGAGAAAGAGATAGAGAGGAGGGATGGTGGTCTAACAAACAGTCCCGAGCTGAGCTGAACTGAGTTGAGTTGAGTTCAGCCGAACAGAAGCAGAGATAAATATGTGTGTTCATTGTGCAAGCAAATGCTGAACGCGTTAGAAGGTTCTATAGCTTCTCGCATAGAAAGCAAACGCTGCCAAGTCAATAAAAACCAAACCAGAAACAACTCGACCAACAAAACTACCACACGCCTGGCGCATCGCATCGTAGTGAGCTGGTGGTGCAGTTCCTTTAGCGGCTGTCGAGTTTTTGTGTAGGAAGGAGGTGAGAGGTGGTGGGGAAGATTCTAGCCAAAGTGGCGACGAGTCAGCCGGTCAGCAGCAGCAGCAGTAGCTGTTTTTCTTTGCTTGACAAAAACAATTTTATGAGCGTGTTAAAACATGAGAAAACAATAAAACGCAACGCTCACACGCAGTCGCTGCTGCTGCTGCTTTATACTCTGGTATAAAAACCATAAGATATCGTATAAAACAAATATATACTCGGGGCGGGCCGCGCGAGTTTAACATATATGATGATTATTTGCTTGTATATGACAATATATCTAAATTTATATCGATTAATGTTAAGTAAATCTGTTTTAATTGAATGGAATATGAAGAAAAGCTTAGAAAACTTAAATTCATTAAGTTAAAACCTGAGAAACTCATTTCGAAAAATTATAAAAATTGCCGTATGTATTTTTAGGCGTTGCGGTCTTTTGCACAATCAACTGATACAATCTTTTTTTATTATACATAACTCAACTTGTTTTTCAAAATAACAAGTTACAAAAAATGTTAATATGTATGTTGAATAAGTTTTATATATGTTTCATATATATACGAAGCAGACACGACAATACATGCCTCTGTATGCCGCTTTTATAAACCGACCAATTTAAGCCAATTACTTAAGAGTAACAAATGCCAACAGAATGGACTACTAATTGGTTGTAGGCAACACAAAACAGAAAATTTCGCTATATCTGGGTCCATTAGAGTAAAATCGAGAGGAAAATCTTTCCATTTTTATCTGAATAATTAGTGGTCAAATGTTTTAAGGGAGATTCATCCTTTTTTCCTTTTCATAGGAGTAATTTTACTGCAGTAAAGCATTTGCTAGACGTCCAGCTTACAAGTTTCAACCAAATGTATATAGCAGTGATGGCGAACCTTTCTTCCGTGTGTATCAATATTAAAAAATTTCAATTTTAAATTTTACAGCGTGGGTCAAAATTATACTAATTTTATATTTAAATTTGACAGTAGGTCAATTGGTATTGGTTTTTAAATTATATAACTTTGAATTAAATATTTTTCACTATGATTTTGAAGTAAAAGCGAAAATATTAAAAATAAACACGAAACAACCTAAAATATAAAACCAGCAAACGAATGAAAATTAAATAATTTGTCCTTAAAATGAATTGGGTAAGTTTTTGGTTTTCATATAATAAATACATATTTGAATTGAATATAGAATAATTTGTTCTTAATCGATATAGTATTTAAAGCAATCAACACGCTGTTTGTTTTAAATATTTGCCACAAATAAAAATGTTTCTATTTAAAACAAATGTGCAATGATTTAAAATAAAACTTTTTGGCTTTCTATTATTTCTTGGCTTTCTAAATATTTCTAGTCAGTTTCTGAAACTAATATTTTTGCGTTTCAAATGAATGTGTTTTATCTTAGATTTAAATATGTACTTTTGAATGTTGAAATTGATTAAATTTTTTTGGGAAATGCTTAAAATACAGTATGGGGCATATGAAAATGTGGCGTATGACCTGTGGTCAGTCTGTAACCCGCAAATCAGAGGTTCGCCATCACTGATGTATAGATGCGAAATATTATTCACATGTTAAAATGTAACAAAATCAAATTTCAGCGAAAATATGCGAATTGAATTTAGCAAAAAAATAATTACTATAAAAAAATACGCCGCTTATGGACAATATTATATAGCATTAATATAGTTCGAAAATATAGCAAATATTAATTTAGGTCAAGTATCGAAACAAGTGAACACATACACACAAACTAATTTCTAATTTTAAACCAACAAGAATTGTATCAACAGAAGCTTTCGCTATCAACTATGAAAAACAGAACAAAACAAAAACAACTGAGAGCTAGCTGTACTATTGATTGGACAACAATAGCGCAGCTTGTCTTTAGTCCCTGCCACTCTATACATACATACATACACACGTACATATATCTACAATTTAATCAAACTGCGCAACGACAGAGGCCATCTCACATTTTGCTTGGGTTTTACTCACCGCGAGGGCATGTTAGTAATAATTCTATCTGTTATAAAGCCATATCGATTGCATCTCTCGACGAAGCGATCCAATATAATGTAAGCTAATGGCACATCCAGAACAATATCGGCCATATCATCGAAAACACGCAAAAATCCCTTTGAAAGAGAGAATAAAGCGCTCAGAATTATTTTCATTTTCATAAGATGGTGATGGTTGATGAATAAATATAATGATTAAAAGTTCGCTGGTTGCTGTTGTTGTTGTTACCTGCTCCATCCCTGCCGGAAGCACCAAACAAGCCTTATCCAATGAATGCAATAATTCACACATGGCTTCTTCAGTCGTCTGACTTAGTGACTCGAGCGTCATTACAATCGCCTACAAAGAAACAGTAAACACAAACAGTAATTAGTTACAAAACACGCCACACCCACTTTATACTGATAACGCCGTTTAGTTGCATTTAATTAATATGCACTTACGTATGTATATGCAAAGTTTATATGCTTATAAACTCATCTCAACTTACCTCGTACACAAGTTCATGATGGAAATGCGGCACTTCAAGCGCTCGCAAGCAACGATGTGCCTCTTGTATATCACGTGATGACAGATATTCCTTGAGCAGCAAAGTCATCTGCTTGGTAATCGTCTTTACTGGTCGCAGTGGTCCGCCCATGCCCCAGACGTTGTCCAAGTGTGCCCAGCCCTGCTTCATATGCAACAAGGTGTCGGCGCGTCGTAGGGCGGCGGCCGCATGCTCATTGAGCTCATCGATATTCGAGGGTTTGGTCACAAACTTCGGCGGAAGACAATCATCGGCCACGGCTCGTGCCAAGAAATTGCCTGAAAAAAGTAGCGTTTTCACATCAGACTCGAGCGATCTTTGCAGAGCAGAGTGAAAGAAAGGTAAGGCGGGGAGGAGAATTTCACACTTACCCAGAATGGTAGGAGCTTCCGGTGTGTCCAGCGTTAAGTCGGGCAGATTTTCGAGTAGAATCTTGAAACCCTTTTCAATGTCCTTTGCCGTAATGACACGTCCATATAGATCGGATACCAAAACCGAAGTCATTTCTCTCTGAGAGTCTTTGTGATCCATGGAAATCTCGATCACCACACTGGTCACGTAAGGCCTAAGAGGGCCCGTCAATATCTCATCCAAACTTACAGCTACCTCGTGCGGATCGCCATGTTCGTAATATTCTAGTACAAAAGGTTCGGCTAATTTGAAGAACTCCTCAGGCGTTATCTCCGGTATGACCTCTCGCAATTCGATATTTTTTTCGTTGCTCTCACTGTCATAGTTAGGATCGTTCTCGTCCTCGTAGACCTCCTCTTCCAGCACTTCAGAGCCGGGTAGACCCCAAACGCCTTTACCGCCAGCACCGCCTTTCTTGGGCAGGCCGCGGCCATGCCCGTTGCGCGGACGGCGACTATTCTTCCAACGACGGTGTGGCACAATGTAACTGACGCTAGTCATAGACGCTGGCACCGTATGGCCAGCAGTGCCATTCGTCTCGCCCCGGCTACTTTGTCGGTGGATAAGGCGCTTGGCCTTCCTCTTGAGGCGTTCGTGAGCATCACCGACAGGTAACGGCTTCTTGATATGACCATTTAGAAGCCTCAAAGAACCTGGACTTAATCCATTCTGCTCTGCAGCATCCACCTCACCGTTTAACTCACGCTCCACGGAACTATCACGCGAGTCAACGAAACCATTCTGGTGAGCGGTTTCCACCTCCATTTCGTATCCACAGGACGTTGCGAGAGATTGCAGAAAAGCTCAAGTTTTTCACTTAAATATTCAGGAAGATGTGCGCGTACCAATTTCGTATTTAAGTCAGATAAAATGCAAAATTCTGCTTTTTGTATAGTTTCGGTGTAAGTGCTTTAAGAATCCGGTCTAGGAGGTAGAAATAAAGTATTTTACGTTAATTGAATTAAACTTTATTAAAGCTTTATTAATACTGTATTGTATGTATTAATTTTGTACCGACTGTAAGAAAGTCGAGTGTACAGAATATGGTTACTACGAAAATTAAAACCTTTCTATGACCAACCGTTCCTGATACGTCTTTTTGTCTTCTTCTCTCTAGTTAAGCACATACATAGTGGTTATATGATGCCAGTAATAGTATTACAGTGCTAGCCTCAAGCCTCAACTTCGACAATGAGACAACAGAATACACCAAGTGAAGGTCCATGTTTTTCAGGTTTGATTTTTGAGTTTAAGGCTGTTGATTGTCCGTCAAAAGGCCGACTCGACTGACTATCAATTACTTGCAGGGGACAATCCGACCACTTCGTAGTTAGTATTCATGCTGTTGCTCGTTCGTACAATAACATGCATTATAGTACAATAATGATATTGTAAGTTCTAAGCACTGAAGTAGAAAATGCATAGACGAGAGAAAGAGGAGACAAGAAAATGCAATACTTTGCCAAATATATATTATATATACTCGTACAATGGCTTTTGTTGTGACAACGCTTGAAATGCAGCGAGAGGCGACGACGAGTATCGATCAAAAGTTTGAAACGATAGAAGAGTGCGAAAGAGCTAAGCTAAGATTACAAAACTATATAGAAAAATCATTGTTCATTCTCTAACTCCTTAACCACTTAAAAAATATATTTTCTTTCTAAATAAAGAGAATTTTTAGTGGACAACTAAAATTATAAAATTTCGAGCTTTAGAAAAAATGAAAAAAAAACAAATTGCACCAAGTCACGTAAAAGTTTCCACAAAGGCACATAATATTTTAAACACTGTCACTTTTTTGATGTCACTGAACTTAATTATTGCAAAATTAAAATTAAAATTTGCCAGGATTTCAAAGTTAGTATAAAAACGCATTTGAAATGAATGCAAAATCTAGAAAGAGTAGACAATTATGTAAGAGCAAGATGAAATTAAAGTAAATACATACACACATGCTTACATTTTATATGAAAGCAAGTGCGAATATACATATACATGTGTGAATCTCTGTCAGATCATTGCCACACCTTCTTATACCGAATGGCGGGTTATGAGATGGAGCCGAAAAATAAGGAATAACGAAAATTTGTGTATGGAGACAAAGCAGGCAAACATAAATATATTTCAAGGTTAAATCGGGCAAAACAAACATAAACCGGTTACATCGATCTAATGTTTTATATACTCAAGTATATATATATATATATATATGGAATGAGCACATCCAAAAACAAAAACATACATAAGAAAAAAAGCATTACTTTTTTATACAGAAAGAATGGGGCTTCTGAGAGTTACACACAGGCACACACACACATGCTTGTAGCGCATAAATAAAAACAAAAAAACAGCAAGCGAAAGAAAGAAGCAAAACACTGGTAACCACCAGTCCTATATATCCTCTGCCGGAAGGGGGTAAATATATTTTTAAAAATTTTCGGTTAGTGTTAATGCTTCCAGGACACTCACTTCTCCTTTTAAGTGAGTTATCAAATTTCTTTAAATTAATTTTTTTTTATTTAAATTCCTTTAATTATATTTCTTTATCTCAAAATTCTTTAACGAGTTTTGAAGACTGAAGAAGTTAAATGAAATGAAATGGCATAAATACAATTAGTGAAAAGAATGAATGAAAAATTATTCCGAAAATAACCACTTCTTCAAAGCCTATGTACAGGAGTCACCGCCGAATGTGAACCGGCTCCAACTTAAGCATATGTTGCATATGTACATTGCGAAAATAGGCATAACCAAAAAAATAAGCAAACGCAATTGTGCCTTACCGCCGAGTAGTTGGAGCTGCTGTTGAAAGTCTAAAAACGCTGACGTCTTCACATTTGCAGCTCTCAAAAGCGTTACCACATTACAAACACGAATAAACAGCATGAGAAATGACCAAAAAATTATTGGTTATAAAATTGTATGGCAAAATCAAAGCTGAAAACCGAGCTCACTATGTAGATGCAGTTTAAAAAGTTTCTCCTTCGTCAGTTAAGAACAACTCCCTTTGTGAGCTTATGTTGTGACGGGCCCTTAAGCCGGTGGGTACGTTTTGCAGTTTCGGTCTGACGAACATTACCACTAATTTTCCCCCTCCAAGTCTATCATGGTATAAATAAACAATCACATAAAAAAGAGTGAGCGAAAAACTACGATACAAAATGAATGTTCTCGTATATCTCAGCTGCATATAATAAATGCAAATATACGGCCTTATTCCAAAAGTCACGCTACAAGATAATCGTCGATTCTCTCTATTTTCTAAATTTGCTCTCCTGTAGGCCGATATTGCATTGCAATTGTTTGATTGGCCAAACTGTTTTTGTTTTTCTGTAGAAATCTATCCAGAGTCTGAGCGAATGAGAAAAAGAAGTTGACAGCTTTGACAATTTGCCAGTTAACGTGCTAATTTTTGATCTAAAAACGATTCGTTTATCGCTCGTTCTGCTTTATTTTCCAATTTTGTTGTTTGGAGACTTTTACCAGCAAAAACAAGAGAATGCACAAAGCAGAACGAATGATAAACGAATCGTTTTTAGATCTTAAACCTACCCCTAAAAATTGAAATATATGTATGGTCGATACCAGCAAGAACTCGAAAATGCACAAAACAGAATCGCGTCGAGTATATAAAATACGACCAATAACCAGAACTTACCTTTTCCCGCACGTACACCAAAATTATAAACGTCGATAAATTCACAAAAACCAGAGCGTAAACCTCTCTCCTGGCGAAGAGCAAGTTCGGCCCGACCGATACAAATCCAATTCAACACCTTCCCCTTTTTCAACGACTCTTTCAAAAATGTTTGCGTTTTTTGTTTCTCTGAATACGCGAGATCTTCACAAACACTGCAAATTGCGTTCTAATTTTTTTGAGATGCTTGGAATTGATTTTTACGCTTTGTTCCGGTTTTTAATTTTTGTTTTCAGAATGTTTGAAATTTAAACATGAGAAAAAGATTTTGCAAAACTTTTCCTGCTGCTGATTTCTGAAATTCCAATTTATATTGGAAAAAATTTAAACACTGTATTGTTTTTCCAGTATCATTCGTCACATCAAATTTTTTTGAAAAATATTGCTTTTTTTGCGATTACACTGTGATGAAGTTTTATAAAACCCTTTTTAACTTTTAGAGCAGAGGGATAGGGATAGTCAATAAGAATTTCACTATCACGGATTCACGGCACCTATAATAAACCTTTCAGCTTGGAGAGAAAAATGCTTCTGTTGATTGCCGTTCGCCTGCAGTGCCTCGCAAACGCTCTTTCTTCTCTGTATTTTGTTTTCAGTACTTCACCGGCAGTTCCACAACTTCCGAAGCAAAAGAAGATTGAGCTGTCAACTTGACAATAATTTAGCTAGGAAGAAATTAAAATGGTTAGTTTATAAAAAAGCGCTTTAGATTTGGGTAGCAATAAAATGTATACCGATTGGAAACCTAGCCACGTTACGATTTGAGTAATCGTTTACAGTAGCCGCCGCAAGATAGCTCTCCGTCACGTCCCGTAACGTTACGATTTGACTACTTCCAGCTTTAATTTTTTAAATAAAAGGAAAATAATTGCGGGCCAAAAATGTAATTAATAAAGCATGATTATTACACATTTTGGAGAGCTAATAGAGCTAAAATATACTTGCATAAAAATAATTCTTCACATAAAATTCATTATTCATATAATTTAACATAATGAAGATTTCCTCTTCATTTAGCACTACAAGGAAAAAAGTAAACTAACTGTAAATTGTCAACTTATATCAATCAGAAAGTTTTTTAATTTGTTAGAAAATGTAAGCATTATTGATGTGTAATCAGCAATCTAATTAAATTATGCCGATTTTCCATATATTGGCACCAATAGTAACATTTATATTAAAATGTAAATTATATTATTATTCCATTTTTCTCAAATTTTACTCTTTTCATTTAATTAAAGTAATCAAGCAGAGCTAGTAGTGTTTATTTTTATGTTAGAAAATGTAAGCATTATTGATGTGTAATTAGCAATCTGATTAAATTATGCCGATTTTCCATATATTGGCACCAATAGTAACATTTATATTAAAATGTAAATTATATTATTATTCCATTTTTCTCAAATTTTACTCTTTTCATTTAATTAAAGTAATCGATCAGAGCTAGTAGTGTTTATTTTTTAATGATTTCTATTTTTCTAGGTTGACATCCCTTGCATTGTGTTACACTTTACCTCTTTTATTATTCTTTCCTTTCTTGATTCATAATAAATTGGTTTGTTCTCCTTCAAAGCTGTTATCGTTGTTTTTGAATTTACTTTATGTGTATATACGAAAAGCGAAGCAAAGAATGCCGGCAATAAGAAAATATAGCAGGGGCTCTATTATAGTTGGGTTCAAAGAGGGTGTGATGACGGACTATTCGTTATTCGACTGGTGTTATAATCCCAGTAATTGGCCTTATCTGTCCTGATATTTTAGGGAGGACAGAACAAACAACTAAAAAAAAAAGAAACAAACGGCACCATAACCAAAACTATTTACACCGATGATAAGTGTTAAAGCACCTCAGAAATTACGACGACGGTGTATTCAATTCAAAACGAAAACAGTTGACAGGGCAGGCCCAGGGTTGATATTTACACCACAAAATCGAGATGTATATAGACAATAGTTTTTCATACAAAAATTAATACGAGGTTATGCCGAAGTAAATTTTCGTGATTACATCATTTACTGCCGATATACGCCATTTTTCGAATATGCTTAATGGCAATCTATATTACTCGTAAATAGTATGCTTTCACCCTTAAGACTTTTTAACTAAGGTACGTCACTGTGTTAATTTGATCAAGTGATAATACATATATACATTTGTATGCGCATTTATACACTTCTGCAATCTATCTGTATATGCGAAAGTGTGAATTCCATTGTTATTTATAAACCTGTATTTCAACTTCCATATGCTCATTTTAATGACTATTTATATCACACATGCGTAAAAAATAGTTAATATATAAATGTATACTCTTATTATATATTACAAGTTAGAAGCCTAATTAAATTTTTGAGCTTTGGTCGTTTTTCCATATATGTATGCATTATGTATGTATGTATGTATGCACATGCATATATATTATGTACTTTACTATAATTTTAGGGACTATACTTCTTTATCATCTTTATCTACGTATTTATGTCATCAGAGAAGTTTCAAGAGAAGTTTTTTGGACGAAAAACGAAACAAAAACGAAATGAAAAAATGCATTTGAAAAGAAACCAGAAACTCTTAGAAAAGAACTGCGTAGTAAACACTTTGCTAAAACGCGTGTTTCACTATCTTGACTTTTAAAAAAATAAAATCGAACTGTGACTTAAAAGATGTATTTATACGTATAAGTGTGTGCACATACATTCGTCTGGTAAACATTTTGCTTGTTACCACCACAATATAAACTCAACAAAAATATGACCCACCGTTTCTAGAAGATTTCATTACGTAAAACAGAATTACTCTAGTAACCGAAACGAAATAATAAACAAGAGCAATAAACAATGCAACAAGTTCCTACCCTTCTCCTTCCACCTTTCTTTATCAAACATTCCTGCTCCTTCCCTTCTCCCTTCCTTATAACTTAAATAAACCAGCGATATTCTACAGAAAATGCAAACCATTTAATGGCAGATATGATCTCTGGTATAACATTGAAATCTCTGGTCGGTCGAGTGTTTTTTCTTCACACAAAAGTTCTAAATTCCGGGGTTTATGGGACTAAAATCAGGAAAAAACTTATAAATAGTTATGTTTTTTAGAAAATTGTAAAATTTTTTAGAAAATAATTCACGTCTTTTTATCCTTAGAGTTGAGATCTCACATTACACTATGGTAGAATATGGTATACTATAGTAGAATATGTACATCTATTATACGCTAATGCAGCAATCATTATACCCAAGGAGTTTGCTTGGCAGTGTTGAGGTAGGTTCGAAAATAGATTCACTTTTTTTGAACTTGCCGTACAATGACAGACTATTTAGTTACTATCTATTAATAAGCCATAGTATGTACTTATAAATATATGCCTGCGTGTACTTTGTGTTTTCAATTAAATGCGCAATTAAAAATATAAATCCACACATACAAATGTATATATGTATGTATATAAACAACCGGTATTTTAAAAAATTAAAAAATCTGTGAGCAAAGTATGTAGAGATATGTACATATATGTACATATGTGCCTGCTATCGAAAAGTGTGCAGCACAATGTACATGTTTTTTATATCACCTGCTAGTGACCTTTTCTTACTTCGCTGTTTCATATTTATATTTGAATTTTTATATATATGTATGTATATATATGTACGTATAAATACAATTTATAAATATAATCTTTCGAGTGACATAAAAGCGAAAAAACGAAAAAAACAAAAATAATCAATTTATAGAAAAACAGAAATGAAAGAATTTGAGTAACAGATAAGAAACCGGTAATTCCGTGCTCTTCGCTCTTCAACGAAACTTCGATATTAATAATCAGTCGGCCACATACGAGTAGTAGGATCCCCAAAATTGCAGACGCTGCTGTAAACGTGTTCAGCGCCATATTTTTCTCTCTATTTCACACTCATGCAAAACACACAGTTTATTTACATATTTCAGCTCTCTTCAGATTTTACTCTTGACTTTTTTTTACTCTGGGCTACGTGACTACGAACAGCTAGCGCTATCAGAGACATGTTGTCCAGATGGCAGTATTCAATAAATTTCACGGTAATGCATTACGTCCAAAGGTAGTAGTACTTATAAGGGTTACCAATACTCACAAATAAAGTTACGAATCGCTTTGTACCCTTTTTAGAAACTGAGAAAATCATTGAACATTGCATTAAAATAATTAAAAACTTTAAAGGGCATCATTAAAAAATATAACTATTTTAATAATTTGTAGTACTTTTTTTGGACTTTTCATTAGGAAAACACTAACTAAAAAAAATAAGATTTTACGTTACAAAAATTTAAGTTGCAAATCAGCGTGTGGGTGGTAACTCTTTTTCCGTTGTTTGTTACGGAAAGTGCGATCCAGATCACACATTTTTATGCATGGAAAGAGAGTACGAACTTCACGAACCCATGCATGTGCACTGTATGGGCGTAAATTGAAACCTGTGTATTCGTAGTTTGGCTCTTCACCACTTTTCTATTCCTATGCATTGCCTGGTTGAGCCTTTAGTGTTCTGCCTGTGCCGGTAGGGCATAATTTTTCCACCACTCGCAGTTCCTAAAAGTTACTGCTACTAACACCACCCTTCTGAGGTTCTTGTCTAGACTTGCTTAAATCTTTTTCAGCAACCTTTGAGGAAATTGTCGGTGTGTATTTCCGATATTTTGTACCTAATTTCAAAAGTACCACAGAGAGCGAAGAGTGTAAAACTTACACTGAAAAGCAACAACAGTTCTTATTTGGCAACGAGTTTCTTCTCTTCGAAAGTTAATGGATGGTATATAGCCGGCCACAAACATTGCAATTTTTCGTACAACTTAAATGATTCACCCGTGAAATTGTTGTTGTCACTGAGAATGTAGTGATAAGTTGAACCAACAATCGCCACCAACAAGTTCAAAATGTCTTAATCTTTTGGTCGCACAAGAAAAACGTTAATGACCTACATAACAATTGACAATAAATTTGCACAATTCGCACACGGAAGCAACTTAATAATTTGCCTGCCTTCTATCAGTCTATCTGGTCTTAAAGTTAACAACAAAAACATTTAAAAGAGAATTAATCGTTGCAGTGGCGTATGTAACTTTTGCTTTAAGTGGCGGTCTAAATCCTTTTGGGGCCCCAATATGATTTCAATGTACAACATTTCCGATGTTTGTAAAATTATAAGAAATAAATCCAAAAATTAATGGCAGTCCAAATCCTTTTATATATTGAAATGATATATTCCATTAATATATTATATTAGTTTTATATAATAGATTATATATTAGTTTTATTAGAAAATATTAGTTCTATATTATATATTAGTTTCAATGTAGAACATTTCCGATATTTGTAATTATAATATAAGAAAAATTATAAGAAAATTATAATTATAAGAAAAAAAATCTAAAAATTAATGAATATGTAAAAAAAATATTGTAAAATAGCAAAAGAGAGTGACAAATTTTTGAGGAACCTTGATATTTTCTTTCCAGTTCTTCTTGCAGGGTTAGAGGTCTCTCTAAATGCTCCACTGAATCGTTGCGTTTTTATTTTTAAGGAAGAAAAATCGCGTTACGGGATGACAACTTTTGTTGATTTCATGTTAACAGTCTAGTGCTAAGGAGCAGCGAAAGCTATTTTTTATTTAACTGTTATGTTTTTATTTATAAATATCTATTGTATTCTGTTTCAGAAGTTTTATAAACATTTATCAATTCTGAGTAGCTTTGAATATGCGTTAAATTAATACGTGTATATTGAACATATCTCAAAATTAATATTATTTGTACATGACACCTAAGCAGAATTTCTGCCTACTGAACACATCTGCCGCACGATTGACAACAAATTTTTGTTTGTAACGCACGAATGATTCAAATTACAAAACGAGAAAAAGCGTGGAAATAGTGGTTGATCCTTTTCCTTTACGTGTAGTACGAGCGAGTCCTGCTTCGACCATTTCACAAGATTCAGATGTTCGGGGCTTTAATATTTCTCAAAACACGAAAATTTTGTAATAGTAATAAATCAAAAGTGAAAATTGTTTTTGGAAAAATTTAAATTTAGTAATTATAAAGAATATAGTGAGATGGAGACGGAAATAAAGAAAAAATTAAGTGATCTTAGTAAAATACCGCAAAAGGAATTCGAGAAGCAGTTCAATGATTGGATGGCTCGGGATGAGGTGGCACGCTCGCTGCAGGCGAAACTGCGGATGGATTTGATAAAGAACTTCAATCAAACCCATTTGGGTGAGGAATGGAAAGGGCTGCAAGGTTTCGAATAGTATTGTAGTTTGTAAATGTTGATAAAAGGGAACAACCCTTAAAAAAACGGTTGGGGTAGTTTTTATTAACGAGAGAGGTAACAACATAAGATTCGAAGTTCGCTCAAGCATTAAAATTTGTTGTTGTACAGAAAATTTTGCTGTGGAACATTTGAAAGTTTTTCGAAGTTAATGTCAAAATTCGGTATGTGTGTGTGTTTTAATTTTGTCAGTTGTCCTGACAACCAACCACAACAAAATGTAAATGATGATTAAAGGAGATAAAACATCGCAGGAATAATTGATTGATTGATTTATTAGACAGACAGACACAGACATAGACACAGACAAGGCCACAGACAATCCGACTGATCTGACTCTGCCGATTAAACAGCTCTAATCCTCTCTCTCTCTCTCTAATCCTCTCAATTTTTGTTTTACTTTCTTTATCGCTGCGATCTCTCTCTTTCTCTATTTTGTCAGGTAAACAAATCCTTTCGCAGACCACCACAACCAGATCTGCTTACGGTGCTCCCACACAACGCCTCACACTGTCGCCGCTCGTTCTCGCTTTGAACACACTTGTTGCCGAGTTTCTCTACGCGCAGAACTGTCACTTCTCGCTCTCCGTGTTCTGTACCGAGATTCCCTTCCGCAACACTTTGCCGGACTTTGAGAGCGCGCGCTTTTTTCGTTTCACCGAAAGCGAAGTGTTAGAAATTCTTGAGGCTACTTCCTCCTGCGGTGCCAAATTTGAGAAGGAATTTATAAATGCCATCTGTAGAGACTACACAGCTAACCCAACCGCTTCGCTGCTCTTGCTTTTACTCAAAAGCTTGCTGCTGGTGGCGGCGCAACAAGTATCCTCGGACACTGCGAGGAAAAAAACGGACTCTCAATCAGAACCGCCTGAACCTTCAAAGGCGTCCAGTGAAAGCCACACAGCCACGCTTCAGCATGATGTCAAAGTTCAGACTAACGACAGACACTTTCGTCATCTCAATAAGTATCTCATCAGTTTGTCGAAGAAGGTGCAGGAAATGGCTCACCAGTTTGAAAAATTGCAGCATCGCAACCAACCAGAAGCAGCATCGCCATCGTCATCACCACGACCATCACAACAACGACAAGCAGAAACACTGCCACGGCAACGAATTATGAAATACTTGGGTCGGCGTACATTTGGCAAAAATCTCAATCGAAGTCTGGAGCGAATCACGGCTGATCTGAAGCAGCTGACTAAGAACAAGAAGCGAAAACGAAAAAGTAACCGCATCATTCCCATTGTCAAAGCCGTCGATGCGATGTCAAGCCAGTTCGAAAAATGCGCCTTCAGATTCGAGCAAGTTTCCAACGATTTAATGAATTGGGAGGCGCGGCGGAAGGACGCGACAAGCCAGGCGCAGCCGATGGCAACGCAAACAGCCGAGAAGAGCTACACTGATTGGATTCACGAAATGCGTACCACAAGTAACGGAGAGCGTTTTCTCAATAAGGTTTTTTAACTATTTATGGGCACTTTGGAGGGCGACTCTCATCGTGCATTCTCTTCCTTTTCTTTCCTTTCCTTTCCTGTCCTTCCACATGCCAGATAGAAGCTTCCTTGAGCAAAGCTTTGAAGAAGCAGAAGCAGCAGCTGCTGCGCGAGGCGGAACTGAAACTGCGCCATCAGAAGGAGCTACTTAATGTAAGATATAAACAGAAGCTGTTGGAGGTAAGTGCCTGCGGGGTACCTGGTTTGGGGGAAAAACCGAAAACGAAATTGAATCAATCTTTTCTCTTGATTTTGCAGAAGTGGACAAAATTAAGTGCTCGCGAAACGTTCGGGTCACGCAACGAGGATTACTATAAAGGTGTGGAAAAGAAGTTACAAGAATTTGAAAGCAGACACTACGAGCTGCTCGGTAAAATCGAGCAAGCGCAGCAAGATGTACAGACAAAAAATGAATTAAGGAATGAAGAGGGACCAACGCAAGCGCTGGCGAAAGTCAGACAACTAAAGGTGATCGCTCAATTGATGATCTTGTGGTTAATTTGCTTAATATTGCTTAATTTAGGACAATAATGTGCAAGCTTTCAGAACAGAAGCGCAAAATAGAGGTGCCCAATCGTCAGAAAATCCGCGTAGGTTAAAGAGTAATCATATGCAAGAGGCTCACCCGCAGCAGCAGCAGCAGCCAGTACTAGAAAATCCCAATTCCATTCAGCAAACGAAGACGACGCCTGCAGTGAATTTGGGCGTAGAGCAAAAGGAGCCGGATCATAAGGTGGATCATATTATCTGTGAAGCCAAGTAGGTCCACTCAAGTTGTGTGAGAATAAAATGCTAACCCTATTTAAACTGGCCCTACAGAATGCGCATTCGTGAGCTGGAGTGTGAGAGTAATCAGTTGGAGCAAAGCTTTCGCAATTATCTGGAGAGACAACGATTGCAAAAGGAAGCCACCAAGAGAGCCGCTGAAGCCATATGGAATAATTATTCCCTGGAAAAATGCAAAATTGAAAACCAATTTCAAGTGGTCAAACAGTGCATGAAGCGCTATGTCAGAGAAAGGACACGCCGAAGAAGCCTGGAGAGCTCGCGAGATAACAGTGAAGAATCTGATGGGAAGTGCGAGAGAAGGCTAATAGGTCTGAATGTGGACCATTCCACGCCGACGACTAATAGAAAAGCTAACGCCGCTGCCTCAGCCCTCGGTCTGCGGCAACGGAAGGAGGAAGGTAACGGAAACGGAAACAGAAGAAGAAGACGAAGCAGCAGTGGCAGCTGTGGCGGTAGCGGTAGCGGCAACAGTTCACGGGTCTTCACGAATGCCATACACGAAGCGGAATCGAAACTTTTTGATAATCACTCAAAGTTAAGAATCTTAGAAGCCGTTCAAGCTCCTTCGGGGCCCCAGCGCTGGCCAGACATGGATGTGAATTTCATTAGTTGCAGCAACACTAGCATAACGAAGACAGTGGACAGAAGGATTGAGGGCTGTCTACCACTCAGCCTGGTCGATATTTATCCCAAAGCAGATCTACTGAAAGTTCTTAGCGAGCTGCAAACGCATCAGTATACGCCATTGCCGGGCGATGTTGTGGAAAGCTCGGTTTCGACGAGCACCAATTCAATGGATTCGCTCGCGTCGGTGACGCCTAAAAAACCTGCTGAACTGATGGAACTGACAGAACAGCAAAAGTCAAAGGAAGAAGCCGCTTCAACTTCAGAAAGATTAGCAAAAACTGCAGCCGCTTACGATCATAAAGCAAAGAGAGCACTTAATTTTGTTGATATTGAGGTGAAGAGTGTAAATCAGTCCAAAGATAATGAACGGCAAGAGCAACAGCATCAGTTGGAGCCGAGGCCCACAAATCTACCGACAGCCACAGCTCCTTTTGAGCTCCAAAAGGACGAAGCAGAAACGAACGAAAGGAACTTGAAATTGTTGCCAACTTCGTTGGTGCTGCAACAATCGATGGCAAAAATGAATAAACTTTTTGGTGAAGCAGGAGAAGGAGAAGAAGAAGAGGAGCAAATACCCGAGAGAGTAACTGCCATGGCCGCGGCAGTGCCGGAAGCAACAAAAGAGAGAAATGGAAATAAAAATAAAAGTACTTTAACAACAACAACTAAAACTATTTGGACGGCTAGTAGCAGTAGGAGCAGAATGCGGCACGCAAGTAACGATGTGTTCGTTGTCGATTCGGTTGCTGCCGCTGCTGCTGCCTCGTCTGTGACGGCGGCGGGTGCGCTAGGAGAAGAGGAGCCGTTAAAAGTGGGTTGTGGTAGCGGCGACGGTGGTGCTGGCGGTGATAATGCCAAATTGGAAAAGAACAGCTTGAAAGCTATTGAGAAGAACAATTCAGCAACAAAGACAGTAATTAAAGCTATAGAAACATATAACCAGAACGACACAATGGCGTCAGGAGGGGCAGCGGGTGTAGGGCCGCCGACAAGAGGCTTAGAGTCAACTGCAACAGCCGTCATGTTGGCGAAAGGAAGAATTCGAGAAAAGCAATTGCTTCCGGTCACAAAAAAATCCAAAGAAATTTTCAGCAACAAGAACAACAATGTTGGCTCTCCGGCGTCGTCGCCGCAAGTATTTAATTATGATATTGAAGGAAAGGGGGACTGTGGGAGGGAAGAAAAACAAGAACAACAACAACAACAACAACAACAACGGCAACATCTAGAATTTGGTGAAATAATCGATGATGTAAATGTTGATGTTGCTGTTGCTGTTGCTGATGCTGATGCAGCAGCATGTGCGGACAATATTGTTGCCATACTGAGTGAACGTAACGACAGTACGACGACGACGACTTCCATTGAATTGGAGCAAAAAGAAACAAATCACAGCAGCAGCGATTTTTGGGAGTAATGTGTTGTTTACAGAGACAGACAATAATTGAAAAATATTGTATCAACGCCAAAAGTGTTTCTTTGATTCAATAGAAAATATAAAAGATGGAAAAACTTATTATTTTTTTTATTCTAGAAATATGATAATACATAAATCGCAACAAAGGAAATGAGAGCATTTAAAAGCGTGAGTGGTCCTTCTATCGTGATTATAATAATGTCTTCTTTTATTGGAAATGTAATAACATAACAAAATGGTGTAACTCCAGAAGCAAAAAATGATACATACTAACGGGTGCGCCATATTTTATGTCGGTATGTAAACACTGAATAACTTTAACCGGTTTGTCAACCGATTGACTTGAGGAAACATAATTTTGTGTCGTCAATTCAGTATAATTTAAACACTAATCGCTTCACACCCAAACAATGCGCCGAAATAGTTGTGACAACACTTTTCATCTTTCACTTCACTTCACTTCACTTTCACTTTTCAACATCGTCTGACAACACTATTCATTGTTTGGTGTCGAATTTTGTGTTGAGCACGGGACAGTGGGAAATGCCGTCGACATGTCGCTTATCAACGCGCCCCAGACGTGCCCAATGAACTGGCTGAAGAGACACTCTCTTTTACAGTGTTGCCGAAAACCTACATGTGTCACATATCGTCAACGCTTTCAGCATTTTGGCGTCAGTGGCGGCTCTTTTTGAAGGATGATTTGCATTTGTTTTCGTTTGAAGTGCAATTGACTCGAAGAATATTGCCGATGGACCACCGTCCGCGTCGCTTGGAATACGGCCAAACAGTAACATACCGACATAAAAGATGGCGCACCCTGTATAAAATCAATTAATTATAAATTAATAGACACAATTCTTAGACCATAAAAAAATGTCATCGCTCATGGAATTGAAACTGTCAAAGAGACTTTATACAATAAAACGCTAAACGTATTTTATGTATTGCAACGATATTTTTGTTTTCTTTCTTTCTTTCCATTTAAATACAGACTATTTAATATATTTTTGGTTTTGGCAGTGTCGTTCGTATGTACGAGTATATGCATGCTCGTTCGTTTAATGTAGAAACGAACGTTTTGTCTCGTCTCGTACGTACATACGTAGAGAACGTAACGAACAGCGTACACATCTACGTAAAGAACTCCTTACGACGCGTATTGCGAGAAACGTAAGCAAACGATATGCAGCGCGTTGCTAATAAATTGCACTCCTTGGAGTCGATTGGATTGATGGAGTCGATCGCATCCATCAATTTATTGATTGAAATAACTCAAAATGCGCTACTCTTGAGCTGCAATGCAAGATTTATACTATCTATATAACAAACAGTCTGAGTATTACAAGAAGATTTTTACTTCTGCGAGTACATATTTTCATTCCTTTCTGTACCGCCATCCACGCTTCCATGCTCGTCTTCTGTTTCTCGTCTCGTCTTATATTGAGATTCGTGAACCTTGTGGCACGCGCGCGCCACTAAACCGCAGTACCATTAATCATGTCGTAGTGCTGCTCCGAATGCATGTTGCGACCTCCTGCGAGACCCGCTTCGAACAGCGACGCATGCGAACGTCTGCGTTCACGCTCGATTTCGTCCAAATCGAAGGCCGCCGCCGTTTCGTCCAGCGCAGCGCTCGCTCGACGCTGTTCATCGAACACATAACCGTGTTGGAGCTTGTGAGGTACACCATCGCTATTGGCACGGGCAACAAGCGCATGCTGCTGCTGCAGATGATTGATACGCGCTTGCTGCAATGCAGCGGCAGCATGGTCCGCGTACACGTAGGACTGGGCGTTAAAGTTAGACGGCGAGCTGGCTATCGCGGCTGGCCACTGAATGGCGACTGGCCGCTGTTGGCGGCTGGCGGCACTGCTGCTGCCATCTGGTGCTGGCACATGGGTTGGACGCTTGAGATAGCCGTCAAAGGAAGGTTGATGATGGCCGTTGACCAGGTCATCGCACGATTTGTGCAGTGTCGGCCAATCAGAGTGAAAAACAGCTGCATTGGCATTGCGTGAGTGTGAGAAATAACGTTGTTGCTGCTGTTTCTGCTGCTGCTGCTGCTGCAGTTGCAGTTGCAGTTGCTGTTGCTGTTGCAATATGTATGCGGCTAGCAGTTGGTTTGATCCTTGATTGAGACTGTCCTGCGAATCGCCAGCACGTTTTAGAAAACTACGCGGCAGCGTGCGACTTTGTTGCAGTTGATTGCAGTAGTCGAGGTGCTGCATGCGGCGGTTCTGGCTGCCCCCACACGACGCTCCGGCATCGTGATGCCACTCCGGCTGGTACATTTCGGCGCTGGAGTCACAGCGATCCAGATTGTAGAGGCTTTTCTGGTAGTTCTTCTCGGTTAGCGCGTAAAGTGAGTGCAGCGAAAGATTTGAGTTCAGTTTACGCAGAGTTGCCGCCGCCTCGACGTCGTGCATGGAGCGACGTCTCTGATGCGACAACGCCATTTGGGCATAATGCTTTGGTCGCTGCTGGCAAGTGTCTGTAAGTGAGAGAGGATTTTCTTTGTGAGAGAAAATCAAAAAGAGCTCTCTATAAAAAAACATACCGCCCATAACAAAGAGATGTCCTCTGCCGTCGTCCTCGGCAGTGCCGTCGATATACGCTGCCTGATCATTATCAGCGAAAGCGGCCCGATTTCGGTTACTATAATTGTCGACGGCGTCGACCTCATTTCGACCCAGACGCCTTTCGGATCTTTCCCTTTCGTCCGCCTCTGCGTCAATTTCGCCGTCGCCGTCGGCATCAATGTAGTAAATATTCTTCGGTCTTGGACGCATGCCAGCACGTCGGCAGAACTCACCGAAAAACTCGTCTCTGGACCTACGACCACGTGCGCCGCGTCGGAGACCACACAAGCGTTGCTGAGTCTCGTCGTCGTCGTAAGTGTCTGCGCTGGCGTCGTTGTGGCCGTTGTCGCTGTGGTTGTCGTCGTCATCATCGTCCGCCTGCCTGACCCCATTCGGTGGCTTCTCCTTGGCCATAACCACTTCGCCGGCTTCCTTACCGCTAGATCGCAGCGTGTTCGTGGCTTGATTGCGGCGATTCTTCTGCTCGAAGGACAATGTTGCGGCGGCTGCAACCTTGTGGTTGCCGGCATTACGACAGCCATTGCCAATAGTGGCATTTCCGTAGCCGCAGCTGCCGTTCGAAGCGCCGTTTGAGCAGAGCTCGGTGGTTGTTGAGACGCTGCGTGTCAGCGGAAACTCGGGGGGCAAGTCGGCAAACTGCGTCGCGGGGAGCGGCAATGTTTGCGAGCCTTGTGGTGTCGCAGCAGGGCCATTGCGAAGGCGCGCAGCGCAAATGGTTGTTGTGGAGGGCGGTGGTGGCGGCGCTAGAGGTGGAGCTGGCTCTGTGTAGAGCTCGTTGAGACTTTTCGTCAGATTTTTCGGGTGTAAATTGCATTTTGGCAGCTTTTCGAAGAAGTAGCTATAGAGAGTGAAAACATTTTGTTATCTAACAGGAAGACGATATTAATGAAGGGGGCGGGGGGCGGTGTAAGGGAAGAAAAGAGCACTCTAATTTATCTCATTTCCTCACTTTCGCTTTGGGTTCTTACCGATGCTCTAGTTCATCGCTCAGCAAAGCGTTCGAGCGCGGATGTTTCTTACAAGCGAAAGCGGGCAGTTGCGTCTGGCCGATGGCCTGATGGTGCACCTGGTGTTGACCTGAGCGAGTAGACCGAATGGAGGATAAGCCAGGCGTGGTCGGTAGCTGGTACTTTTTGTGAGTTTGCGAGCGTGGGTTCTCACCTTCCTTGATCTTTTGCTGTATATTCGTAATGGTGAAGCACGGCAAGCGCTGCAAGAACAGGCGTGATGGCGAAGGGGGGCGGGGCAGTGTATAAAAATGGAAAATTCGAAAATAAGATGTAAGTTGTAAGTTTCTAAATTTTTTATTTGTTGAAACCGATATTAGATAACACGAAGTTTTGTCTAAATTGATATTTTTTATGCTAAAATTTAAATATGTATCTTTATCATAACTAGCGATTTGTTTGAAATCGACTTTGGTGAGTTTATATATTTGTAATTATCAACAGGATTGATTCATGCACGTTGGTGAAATGTCATGCGTGATTCGTTTATGCATTCTCAAAGATATGCCTTTTTCTTTACTCGATTGAGAAGAGAAGAGAAGAGAAGTCAGGCACACTGAGAGGCTGAGAACCTTATCCCTCCCGCCTTTGGAAAACACAAACAACGACTCTTAACGCAAACACACATACACAGTCACTTATTGTATTAGCGAGTGCGACAGAAGCTGAACACATACAACATCCTGCCGTACAACAAAATGTGAGCTCGCTCCGCGTTTGCGAAAAGTTGTTTTCATAAACTTTGAGAATATCAGGAGAGCAGAAGGCACGATTTGTGTGTGCGCTTATGTGTGTGTGCTCATAATTGACTATTATTGCATTACAGTTCGCATTTATTGCTACCGATTCCGACGCTACTGTGAACGACTGCTGCCGCTGCCGCAAGGAGTAATTTTGTCAAAAGAATTTCACAACGGAAATTACTTTCGATGATGAGTTATTTGCAAAAGAAAAACAACAAAAAAAAAGAGAAAATCTTCCGCACTCTTTGTGAATAACGTACACAAAATGTGCAAAACTCTCTCCGTCAACATTCAACCAATCAAAATGTTGGCAACACTGACTGACTCTTTTGAGAAAAGTAATTAAACCAAGAGTTTTCTTTTTGAATTACGGAAATTTAATTTAATTTTGGAAGAGAAAATTCTGTTGCTGGTAATGCATGATTTTTTAAGGTAACTAACTATAATCGTACTTACACTATAGTAGCTCACTTCCTGTAAACTAATGTAGAGAAATATATTCAAGAGTCCGACAACTTCTGTCGAAATGAAACCGAATACGAATAGAAAGAAACTCTGACCGTAGGTGACCTTGAAGAGAGCCGGCTGTAGCGTTGACCTTGGACGTAACTTTGACCCGATTTCCGCCTTTAGTATCGAAATATAAGCAATAAGACCGATTAGCATGAGCAACCCTAAAGAACAAAAAGGAAAAGTTGAAAGATGGTGGAGGGACGAAAAGAGAGTGGAATTAAAACGGAGTCTCATCGAATCTGAGAATACAAAAACCAATACAAATACAAAAACAATAAGAAAGCAAATGCAAGGCGCAAGAAAGTTTTCAAAATTAATTAAGTTAAAAAACATTAAATAAAGTAAAGTTTTACGATATAAAACATTGCTTGCGCGCAAAAAATCTTCATACTTCTCTTTTTTACTGGCGCGCCAATGCTTTGTGCGTCGAAAAACTTTTGGCTTCGGCCAATAAAGTCCGTCAGACTTGGACTTTGAAGTTCTGAACTCGAGTCAAATCGAGTTATTTTCCGTTTTAACTTTCATTTTTCGCTACGTCAGCCTATTTGACAGCAGTCGAAGTCTGACGGACTTTATGGGCCGAAGCCTTTAGAGGCATAATTGAGTAACGCGATGAAAGCCGCTCTTTTCGTCTGATTTCTCTTTTCACGACTCACCTGAAACGATGAACATGATGCCAGCACTAAAGTAATAAAGATTGTTCTGATGCGAACACGTTGGCACCAGAAACACAATGAAGCTGATCAGTAGAAAAATGCCGGCTGCCAAAAAGTATGGACACGATTTGGTTACAGTATCTGCAAAGATACAAAGATGATAAGATGATATAGCAAAGGGTTTATGCCCTCTCTTTTCATTCCTTTTATTGTCTTCTTTATATTCCACTAGAAATAAACTGCCCTAAAACAACAACTTAACAATACAATACAATACACGACCATAAACCCTTTTGTTATCATATAAAGTCCATTACCGGTAATGCGAAAGGTAAACGATTGCCACAAAAATGGCACGCCTATTTTAAAATTGAAATTACACATTATTGCGGTTTTTTATGATTTTCTTGGATCCTTTTCGGATGCGAAAGAAAGACGTTCTCGACGGAACAGAGAATCAAGGTTCTGTTTCGAATTCGAAACGGTTCCGACTCCGTTTTGTGGTTTACTGGGAATATACATATGTATGTATGTGTGTGCGCGGACGGATTTGTGTGTGTGTGTGTGTGTGTGCGAGTAAATAAAATACGAAACTTGTTAATTTATGACAGCTCTCACGAATGGCGGCACTACTGTGCTGTATTTCGTTAGCAAATGAATCGCGCCAAACTGTTTATTTTGGCATTTCTGTTTGTTGATTTTGTGGGTTTGTGTGCATGTGTGTGTGTGTGTGTGTGTGTGTGTGTTAATGCTCTATAAACGGAAATGCCGTTTACATACCGGAAGTACTTTACGACAGTGTAGTTATAAAAATGCTTTAACGTCTGGAATTATGGTCAAATGAAAATTTATTGGTTACATTTCTGTGCGCGCAATTTATGCGGCAATGGAATGCTGTTTTTATACGATGACAAATTATGGTTTTCCTTATTCTTGCTGTTGTTGTTGTTGTTGTTGTTGTTGCTCAAATATTGTGCTACCATCATTCAATAAACTTTTGCAATAAAGTGAGAGAAAAACAGGTCGTAGAGTAGAAGTTATGTACGAAGCTGATTCAAAAGTGATCCGAGAGAGAGAGAGAGAGAGAGTTGGAGAGATCCAGGAAGAGGTCTTCTCTATAGTTTTGAAGATTGCTTTATTATTTGCCGTTTGTTAGTGCAGTTTTAGCTCATTGAGTGTGATTTTTTTTTTTAGTAAAACAAACTTTGCAAAATATTTCCGTAAGAGATATTATCGTACGTTTTAAGAATTTGTCATTTTTGCTTCGGTTTTTTTCGATTTTTTGTTACGCCGTTTTCTTTACTCCGCTTTTTGTGTGCTCCACTGCTTTAATAACGAAATTCCGGCATAGAGAATTTATCGTTTTCGCACCTCAGCGAAGGGTGGCCGGCCGCTGGGTCGCCATTGTCTTTGACATTACGTGGACGTTACGTGCACCAACAAACAGTGTTGCCAAAGTTTGCCAGTTTCGGTACGTTGCCGTGTAGCATCATAGTAGCATCGAGCCGGCCTTTAACAAACTTTCCTTTCAGTTTTTCTTGCTTTTATTTTATTTTTGTTCAGTGACGCGTCGGAATTTCATTAAAAGCCGTTTAAAAAACCAGCGAAAAATGACAAGAAAATCCTTAAGAGAATTGCTGTTAAAAATTTATGCATTTTTAAAAGAACACGTTTTCTTCTAACACTTTCTTTTCATTAACTAAATATTAGGAGGGTCGGTTACACTTGGATTAATTTTCGTTTTGAATATATCATTTAAATCGATATAAAATATTAAAATTATTATTATTATTATTATTATTAGTAAAATAAAAAAATTAAAAACTTAAGAAAAAATTAAAAAGTTTTACTTTTTTTTTTATTTAACAAATTAAAAAGGGTTGAATTTTTGGTTTATTTATGCTAAAAGTCAATTATAAAAGAACTACAAATAGAAATGTTTGTATACTAAAACATTTTGCGAAAAAAGTTTGTAAAGCGATTTATATAATTTATGACACATTCCATAGCCACACACACACAAACACACAAACACACACACCCATAACTCCAAACAACTAAAAGTCATATTAATTAGAAAATTCTAATTAAAACGATTAGTCTACAAATTTAGCAAAAATATTTCAAAAACAATTGAAATCGCATGTTTTGGCTGCTGATTGTGAATGTAGCGTGTGTGTGTGCGTACGCGCGTGTGTGTGTGTGTGCGTGTGCCATAAAATGTATGGCAATTAATTAAAAAAATGTTGAACGTACGAAGGAGTTGGTTAAAAAGAGTTATATATTAAAAATTAGTATAATTAAAAATTCTTCAGAGTCTCGAAAAACATTTTTCAGTTCAGTTTTCGGAACGCGAACGAAATACGAGAATGAAATAGATAGAATAGACTCTTTTGCGGCTGCTATTTTTTATCGTAGTGATATTTTTCGTTAACAACTTCTCAGCGATTCGGTAACTTCATTTATCAGCCATCGATGGCGGTACGACGCCAGTTGCCGTAGATAAATAATTTCCAGCTCTCGAATGGAGCATGGAGAATGCAATTGATTTTCAGTTTCAGAACATGCTTAATTTTACTGCCTGCACTCCGTTGTTGGTTGTTTGTACGTCGTTGTTTCTGTTTCCGGTGACGCTTTCGTATGGCACACACACACGCACTCACACGCCCCGGTGTCGGTAGCAGACGCAGCCCACTGGCAGCAGAAGCAATTAAATTCCAAAGCAACAACAACAACAGCTACTACTCTTGAAAGTGGATTGCAACATTACTATACACACGTATTTTTTTTTTTTGTTAAAGGCTTTATCGTGCCTGGCTGGCTGCCGGATGTCCGGCGCTGTTTCTTTGCCCACAGCCGACAAAATCCTGTTGCGCCTTTAAATAGTGGTTAATATAAACGCTCACTTAATAAATACCTATGTATATACTTCTGGTAGCAAGTACCAAGTAAAACGAAAACAATAACACTAACATTAACACTAACAACCCTGGAACCAGAAAAATATTACTCCTATAATATTTAACAACAAAGAGCGAGAAGAGAGTCATTCGGTGAAAAAGCACAACGTGAGTAAATACTAAAGTTGAAGCAGGAACGAACTGAAGAGGGCCGACGAACAGCCGCTCACGAAACCTTACACTTTGTCACTCACACAAACGAGCGCAGAGGCGCGGGCATTTCGCAACCGTGCTCCGGAAAATCAATTGAACGATTTTTCCCTTCGAACGACTCGTTAATTTGTCTCTTTGGTTGGTTTACTTGATTGACGAGAGAAAGAAGATGGTGAGAGCATTACCACCATCTTTCTTGAACATTCCATTCTCGTTACGCATTCAAGCAACCAACCTTACGTCCCATTTTATAAATAACTCTCCCTTCCTGCCGGCCCTAGTTTACAACATAATCAGATTCTTGTATTGTAGGTGCATATTTCTCACTTTGCAGAATGAGAATTTTATTGCTAAATCAGTGTTTTTGTTGTTGTGGTTTGTGTTGTAATAGGCTTGACGACTTCTTGATTCAAAGTGTTTGGTCAAGCTGTCACAGTGGAGTAAATTACATCGATCAATTTGTAATTGATTGATTTGTATTGATTTGTATTTGATTTTGTAATTTTTTTTTTTTTTGTTGGGAGAATACACTAGATTTGAATAATTCGAATTAAAAAACAAAAACAAAAATAAAATTAAAAATTCTTTTTAATACGAGTACCTATTAATAGAAAAAATAATGCATATGTTAATATATAAAGGCAATAAAAAAATTAAATCTTAAAATTGTAAATTTGAAAATTTACTGAATAAAGGATACATACATAGAATGGTATAATGCTAACGTTTTGGTATATGTTTGGTATAATGCGAAAAAAGCTTTTGAATAAAAGTTTATATCCCATCATAGAAATCATCATAAAAAGTTTGTAAAATGGTGACTTTATTAAAAAGAAAATTTATTTGTACTAAGTTCTTAAATAAGCAATTTTTAAATAAACCATTATAAGTACTATCGAAAGTTATGTACTCATTTTGTGCGCTTCAAGCGACGACACAGATTGAAGATATTATTATTTTATTATTCACAATAATTATTTAGTTTTTTCTTTCAGTTACAACGCATTAAAGGAGCCATGATAGATACAGAAAAATTCATGGAACCTAAAGTTATTCTTTAGTGTCACCTCCTGAGTTGGTTTAATTCTGTCTGGTCTGTCTGTCAACCTCTCTGTTTGTCTCTATGCGTCTCTGCAGTTGACGGACAACAATTACTCTCGGCAATATACACACATCGGCACTTGTATACTACTCGTATGTACAGACATACATATATCATATAATGAGGTTCTTGTTAAGCAAAGAAAAATTTATTATCGAAAAATTAAATTAAATTAATAAGCGTTAGTTATTCAGTAATTTGAGTTAAATCAAAATTTCTGAAATAATCGTTTCAATATTTGTTCCACTGTTTTACAGCAACCATCATTAAGCACACATATATGTACATAAACATCTACATATGTATGTATACTCGTACGCACAAGTACTCGTTGCCTTAATGCTCGTACGATTGAAGCTCGTTATAGCTCGAAAAAGTCAACGTCCGAGTAAATATTTTCGTTTAGCTCATAAATTTTCCACGTTCGTTCGTTTGTTTTTTGTTCCACTGTTTGTTGTTTTTCTTGCTTGCCACGAATAATTGGCGGACAAATTTGACCTGGTTACGAATCAACTGCGACTTTGACATCGCTGCAGACGAAGTCCGCCGTTGACGTTGCGGATGCAATCGAGCGGAAGTCGCTGTTATTATTGCTGCCGCAGCGCTACGCTACGCTGAAATTTACTCGTCTTTAGGAAACTTTGTTTTCCGGAAGTTTCGGACTTGAAGTGGTTTTTCTGCTTCATTGTAGTTCTCGCTAGTTTGCCTTTGGTTGGTGACGGCGGCGTGCGTTTGGGTGAGAATGAAATGGAAAACTTACTTTAAGAATTCATCTAGTTGAGGAACTTCCTTAATAAAAAAATTAAGAAGAAGTGGCGAAGAATTTGTTTCGGTGGCGGTAGCTGTCGTTTGAGTATTCTCTCTACAAACATCAATTTTCAGTAAATTATTTTAGTTAACTGTTGCGTAAAATGTTCGTCAATTTTAAGTAAATAATTACAGATAAAATAAGTCATTTATACTATCAAAATATATATTTTTTTAACATTTCAGTTTTAGTAATTTAATTAAAAATTTTTATTGTTTCTATACAAATTTAATACGAAAATTCAAATTGAAAAAAGAACTTAAAAATTAATTTTCTAATTTTAATTTTTGCCGCATTTTCATTTTGATTTATTGTAAAAATGACTGCAGCATCGAAAGTGCCGCAGTCATAAAATTATGCCAATATTTTAAGTCCACAAAAAAATAGTAAAAGTTACAAATAACTATTAGTAATAATTCAATTTCGACTCGGCAAAAGAGGAAATAGAAAATGGATTTATTCACGCTATTCCAAAAGGCGAAGCAGAGGAAATGAGAAAATGAGTAACTGAAATGCGGCGGTGCTGTTACGGTAAATAGAATAGCTAAAATTATTAACATAATTTTATTGGAATTAATTTTAATTGACATAATTCATAACAAAATTCTTTTAACCACGAGCAGTCTTATTCGCCTTCGAAATTGAGTTTCGAGTATTTGAGTTCATAAAATATCTGCGTATTTTTCTTAGATAATAATTATTTTTTTTTATTCCTTTGTAATTTTTTTCTAAAATTTTTATCAGTTCTTTTGATTTGCGATACCTCAAGGCTTTTATATACTCTCACGACACTTGACACTTGACAGTTGTCATGTTATTTTATTGATTCTGAAAGTAAGCGAATGCTCAAAATAAAATAATTAATTGAAAAATGTATAACTCTTACTACTTTCTGAACCAAAGTTTTGCCCTTACATTTATTTATGATTAAAGACAACTAACATATTGTGTTGGCCATTTTACCACTGGGTCAGTCGAGCCTTATATGGTGTTTCCATAAAATGGTTTTGGTTTTAGTTTAGGCTTTCGAACATCGATCAAGTGTCAAGTGTTTCCATACAAAACTTTTTTTAGTTTTATTTTTGGTTTTGCTGGATTTCGCCTCTTGCTCTTGTTGTTGCATGCAAAACCCACGTTTTTTGTTTTTATTAATTTTGACAAAATTTGTTTGTGTACAATATTTGTCTCTTTCTACCATATAACCTATAGAAATAGAATAAATCTATGGCCTCTAGTATAATTATGTATTTCGAACTTCGAAACAGGGTTGAGGACTGCTAAAAAAGGAATCTTTCTGGCTTTGCGCTAAACTCACAACAACAATTTCAATTGAGATTTTTCTGGTTTTATAATGTTTTTCGCTGTGAAAACAAGTTTTGCGCTAAACCGAAGCAAAACCGCTTTATGGAGACAGTGTATTAGCGACCTAAATTCGAGAAAAAATTTAATCCTGTATGTAGAATAAAATGCTTTATGGTTAGTCACTATACTTTTGTTTTAACGGCTAGAAGTAAAATTCCGGCCGGTGGACAACTTTCTTAAATATTATTGGTCATTGATGGATATTACACATATAGTATCGTATCGTTTATTGGGTATTTTTACCATTGGGTTAGTCTCTCAAATCTACACGCTCCACAAAAGTGTGTTAGTTTGTTAGATTTGTAATCAATTAACTGCACAAATAGAGTCACAAGTAATACGGGCTACTTCTTCTTCTTCTTCCTTCCTCTCTGGCTTACTCTCTCTCTCTCTCTTTGTCTATAACTGACTTTTATTGTACTTGTACTTTTATTTGTGTTAGTCGTTGGTAGTCATTATTATGTTTTTCTCGATGCAGTTATTTTTGTTCTTATCGTGGCTGTGTTCAGTGTGCTCATTGCACTCCATTTTGTTTGACCCTTTACATCATTACGGATCGATATACATACTCAGGGCCGTACCACCGTACCGCCAGGACCGTAAATCCAAATATATTACCTACATTAATTTTTTACTACGAAAATTTGTGTTATTTGATTATAATAAAAAAAAATTGAACAAAATAATAATTTTCGAAAAATCCGGAAAAATAGAAAAATCGAAATCGAATTAGAAGCCGTCACTCTCCGCCCCCACCCCTGGGACGGGACGTCCCTGTGTTAAATTTTTAATTGATAATCGATATATGTTTTTTATTGTGTATTCAATGGAGAATGTTCAATTCGTAGGTTTAACTTGTATGCTGTTGTTTTTGGTTTTGCTTTCATCAAATCCAAGGATTATGCTGTTGACCAGACTATAGGTTAAATTAAAAGGATAAAGTGCAAGAGAGAAAGAGAGAGAGAGAGAGAGAAAGTTGAATGCACTCGGCACAGTGACCTGCTAAGGCGATTATTGAGCGCATCTAATAAACAGCATCTAATAAATTGTTAAAATTATATCGAAAACTCTTAAATACACTGGAAAAATAATCATAGTACATTACATAAATAAATGATTATTAAAGAAATTTAAATATTTATCGGAATATTGTACGGGTTATCCATTTTCTCGTTCGGTAAGTGAAGTAAAAAAAGCACACTAAATATTCAGATAACGTTTGATTTTTTATTTCAATATAATGTTTGGACTTTGCCATTATGCGTGAAAAACAATATGGTTCAAATGTCCTTCACGGAACATTTTGCAGGCCTCAACTCTTTTGAGGTAATTGTCGATGACTTTTTGACACAAGTCGGGCAATAATTCGGTCATAACTTGACGTATGTCATTCTTTAAATGCTCCAAAGTCGGGGGATTGTTCGTAGAAATACGGTATTTCGCGTAGCCCCACAAGGGGAAATCCAAAACCGTCAGATTGCACGATCTTGATGGTCAATTAACATCGCCCAATAGCAAAATAACGTGTCCTGGCATTATTTCTCCCGCAGTAAAGCCAAAGCCGCACCGGCCGTATTGTCGATGGTAAAACATATACATTTTAAAAAATGGCAAATCTTCAACTAAACAAATGCTAGTGCGGATGACACTCACATTTGACAGCTGCCAAACGGCAGGGCTGTACTTTATGTAATTCGAAATGTATAACTACAATATAAAATTTTTTTGAGATTTAACTTTAGTCGATTATAAGGAGTGTTATTTCTTATTATATATGTATGTTTTTATTAAATTTTATATACTTTATACTCTTAGTGTTTTTTACTTTAATTTCTTATTTCTTACACGCTTGTAAGACTCTTTCTCTTCTTTGACTCGTGTATCATCGCTCTACACACTCTCAGAGTTTCCGCTTCAATTGCACGTTATTACATACATACATATGTACATATCTTATACGTATACGGACGGACAGCTTTGTCCTGCTCTAGCATTTTACCACTTCTGGAAGCGTGGCACTTCAGCTTCATGGCGAGCAAATCACTTCTCCGCTTCTTCACTGATGTTCTCCACAAAATTAATCTCTTAAAATCTCTTAACCTCCACCAGGCAGGTTTCTCAAACGAGTATGTTATGTCTATGTGTCGCAGTTCACACCTATTGTTGCAGGGATGCATGATGGTTGCAGGGATGGTGTTGTGTGGTGAGCAGACAAAGTACACTGTCGTTTGAGATCCAGCAGCTCGGTCGGACGACTACTGATGGTCAGTTGTCCATGAGGCGATTTCTCTTTGAAGTGTTATTTTCTGGTGCTTTGTTTTTGATGTCTTCTTTTATTTTTATATCATACTGCCTTCTAAGTACTCGTATTTATTTTTAGACGATATAATTTCGTTTTGTGCTTTCAAAACTTGGGGAAAAAAATGAAATAATCCAAACAAACAAAGAGAACAGAAGAGAAGAGGAAGCTACAGAGAGCGGAAGAAAACTAAAAACAACAACGCCGAGTTAAGCTTTACGAAGTAACTTAACTTTTTTGTGGTAAAGGCTGCCTCAAAGAACAGTTGGTTGGAGTTCATTTCAAAAAGAGAGTTCATTCGCGAAGCATGACGAAGGTGTCGAGGAGAGAGAGCACAAGTTGTAATAAATGGTGCTGGTGGAGAAAGAGCAGGAGAAGGGGCGTTGAGAAGTATAGGTACTTACACGGTATTGCTGGCGTTGAGTCCAGTGGATCCGGTTGGTAACCTTCTTTCGGGAAGTAGTCAATTTTAATGCAATTGTAGGTTTCCACTTCTGTTAAGATTGTTGTTATTGTTTTTGTTGTTGTTGTTGTTGTTGGAGCAGCATTTTTGTAGAACATTTTTATTTCAAAATTTCCATGTTTCATGAGTCGCCGGCCACAAAACACAAAAGTTTTCCAATTTAATTGTGGAGAATTAGAAAGAGATAAAAATAGAAGAGTAGAAGAGTAGATAATCATATAAAGTCACAAGAAAAAGTAGTAAAAATTCTATCTATCTACGATTACATCAAGTAATCTCTACTTAAACTCTAGGAATGTCGTTCGTTCGAGCCAGATTTGCTCAAGTTTCTTAAGAGTTTTTGCTTTCTTTATGTCTTTCTTTCTTTTTTTTCCCCCTTTTTTTTTGTTTGTTTGTTTTCTTGCTTTCTCTTACTTGATTGTTGAATTCTTTTTGTACGAGTACATACTCGTGATAGTGATGTCTTTATCGGATGCGCTAGAAACTATGTCGTCAAAGGTCAACAAATGATAACCAGATTCGAAGAGAGAGATTTCTCTCTTCTAACATGCTGCTTTTCTCTTGTCTGATTATCTTTGTTTTTTCTAGTCTCTTCGATGAAATACTTAAGATGTTTAGAGCAGTCGCTGGCCAGACCTTCGATAGCTCAGTTGGTAGAGCGGTGGACTGTAGGTCGGCTGAAGAGATTTGATTCTTAGAGTATAGAAATCCATAGGTCGCTGGTTCAAATCCGGCTCGAAGGAATTTTTCTTTTTTTTATTATTTGTTGAAAAAGTTGAAGGAGTAAAAGGTACAAAATATATTTATATTTTACGATAAAATACACAGTCATCACTTTCTTAATTCATTCGGTTTCATAAATTAATCGAATTCATTTAACAAAATTTTCTATTTTTAAAATGTACTACACACTCTCAGCCAAATGAGACACAGTCCACATTTGCCACAATTTTATATATATATACATATATCTATCTATAAGTACGAGTATGTTTATATGTATATATATGCGTATATATGTATACGCATTAAGCAAATTATAAGCTTATCATTATCGTGTAGAAAGTTCTCACTAACAGTGTCATAACTTTGCAGTAGTCTGACATCACGTCGTCGCGAGCATGCAGCTTGTGACGACACATGAACGCATGGATGCACCAGACAGAACTACCTACATTCATACGTACGTATGTCACACTCACATGTACTGACATATCATGTCATAAACACACACAAACACACAAACACACAAACACACACACATATAATAGATGATAACATTTTGTAAATTGAATTTTGTGCAACACTTTTGTGTGTTTTTTTTTCTCTCTTCCTTAAAATAGTATTTTTTCTAGAGCGGCGTATACATACATTTGAGTACGAGTATTAGACTCGTGTGTACTCGTATATTTACAAGAGCATTATCTGTTTGTCTACGATAATATAAAATAAGTAGAGCGATTGATAAGTACATATGTATGTATGTATGTACCGGCATTTGGTACATCATTTTCTTTTAACAAAACCGTAGACTTCAGCGAAATCCATTGAGTATCGCTGATGTTACACGAAGATGATGATGATGATGATGAAAATTCCTAAATAATAGATTTTTAGATCAAATACAAATAATTCTATAAGTCGAAAGTTGCTTTAAAATGCATACAAAGATACATACATGTATTATTTATACATATATTTTTCTGTTGTAGTGTGTAAAATTGAACCAAAACATTCTTGAGCAACTCAATCGGAAGGAAGGAAGGAAGGCAGGAAGGAAGGAAGGAAGGAAGGAAGGAAGGAAGGAAGGAAGGTCTTCTTAAACAAGCTCCATTTTGCTAAATTTGATCAAAAAAAGATTAGATATCAAACCATGTAGATATAGAAGCTTTATATGACATACATATAAGAAATTCTGACTCAAATTATGGCACTATGAAGTTTGTGTTATTGGTGTTGTTGTTGTTGTTTTTAGTTTAGTTCAGTTTTCTCTGCGTTACACACAATCTGCATTTTGAATTTATGACAAGCGGAAAAGTAACAACAACAACAACAACAACAACAACAACAACAACAACAACAACAACAACAACAACAACAACAACAACAACAACAACAGCAAAAAGCAACAGGCGCTACCAGTGTTGCCAGATTTGTCAACTCTAACGGCGAGTCATAAACCAGCTGCTTGTCAATGCCTTAGAGATAATCTCCCGGAGAGTCTTAATGGTGGATAATCTGTGTGTGTGTGTGTGTCCCGCTTTATGCATTTTTCTATTTTCTCTCTCTCTCTCTCTCTTTGTCTTTGAGACTCTTTCTTTATCGCACGTTTTCAACTGAGCCAAATCTCCATGAAGCTGTTAGCGCAAATTATTAACTTTAATGCAGCGAGTAGCGGCGCTGTGGCTACGTCTCGTCCTTTTTCACCTTTAGCGCTCATATTGCCAACCCAACAACAACAAGAACTTTCTTGAACGGCAAATCTCTATGGATTGTAGAACACACAGTCTTTCTCAATCTCGCTGCTACTCTCTTCTCTCAGCTCTGCTCTTCTCTTCTCCTTTTTTCCTTTTCCTCTAATACGAATTAAGCTCTATTTATGCATATCCGCTTCCGTTGTACTGTTTCCTGGTGCGCTTGGGTGCAATCATGGCAATCTATGAATTTCCTGGCACAATATTTGTTCTTAATCATTATCATCACCATCACCATCACCAGCATCATCATCATTATCAGCTTTAATTTAATGGCAAGTAAGAATTTTTTGTATTTTCCTGTTTTTTTGTTTATAATTTTTTTCCACGTTTTTTCAACTTTTGGCTTAACTTTAAATAAATATATTTTAAAATATGCACTAATCGGAGCATCGTTCGATGACAGACGACAATAGTTTTTAGATAGTTTTAGATAGTTTTTAGATGCAATAGTTTTTTCTGGAAAGTGCTAAAAGTGCACTTCATGGAAAATAATCCGAAATAATGATGCCAAAGCTTTTCTCCTGTCATGATCTTATTATTTTTATTCAATTTAAACACGTTTTTTTTTTTTTGAGAAAATCCTTAGATATTTACAAAAAAAAATATCCTTATTCACGAGAAATGCATTGCATTCAAAAATGCATTGCAAAACGATAAATATTTGGAAATAAGAAAAAAACTGGACTTATACCACTTTCAAAATAAACGGTCCAGTTGTTGGCCTACTACTAACTACCTTCTTTCATTTCTTACTTCCTGTCTTCCTTCTTTCCTTCCTTCCTTCCTTCCTTCCTTTCTTTCCGTGATTTTATAAGAGAGCTTTTTTGCTCTTGTTAGTTGTTGTTGTAATGTATTCTCTTTGTTTTCAATTTTGCTCTTTTGTAGGCGTTTGCTTTTGTAACATTATTAGTACAAATTTTGTTGTTATTGTTGTTGTTGTTGTTGTTGTTGTTATTTCATGCGTTGTTGTTGTTGCTGTTGCTGCTGTAACTCTAGCTGCTGCGAAAAGCGTACTTTTACAATATTTCAGTAATAATTTATATTACCGGTTATTTATTATAGTTGTTATTGTTTTTGTTGTTGTTGCTGTTGCTGTATTGTTGTCATGATATTTTCTTCACTGAAGTTTGAAAGTCTATACTCTATTTGTTATGATTTTTACACTGTTTATGAATAGTTTTTTCGAAATAAAATCCCTGAAAAATGATACGAATTTTGTTTTTGCTAGACGTCTTATTGCGGCTGCAGTTTAACCAACGTAAAAGGAATTAATAATTTTTTTTTGTGATTAATGGTCGTTTTAGGCATAAATAAAGTATGTATCGAAAAAGCGCCAAGGTAGAAAAAATTAATCTGAATTATAAACGCTAAGCAATTTCGTAGATAAAATGAACAATGTGGAGCGAGACACACAGAGTGACCGAGAGAGAAAGAAAGACGGATAGTGAAAATGTGTGTGCATAAATATTTTATAAAAGTTTCGCTGATTTTAAGTAATTTTCTTTACTCTTCTGAACATTTTATGAAATAAAATGGTTCACGGCTGGTTTTTAATAGCAATCAGTTTTAATGGCATTAGTTTTAATTATTTATAATTTAAAATCAATTATTGCACAATGGAATACATACTTTGTACTCGTATTGGCTAGAATTTAATTTCTGCCAATTTAATTTAATTTAATTTCTTACAATTGCGTTTATGACGTGGCACGTGCACTGCACGTCATCACTTCTGCAGCATGTTGCTACGTCACGCTCATGCGGCAACGTCACAAAATTGAAAATTTCATTTTTCGAAATGAAATTTTTGTAAATTTCAATAAAATCGCGTCGTGAAGTCAGTTGTACTGTGATCATTAATAAAATCGTACAATTTCTAACTGTTTTAAAAAAAAGGAATTCAATTTAAAAATGATTTAATTTTATTAGATTGAAAATTTTCAAATAAAAAACACAAATTTTTATATCACCCGTTTTTTTTTTTAAATGGTATATAATCACTTTTTGTGAAATTGGGCTTAGTTATAAGAAACGTTTTATAGTGGTTCAATCTTTCACGGTTTTTTTTTATCCAACTTTGAGATAAATTTCTTTGAAATTTTTAATATTTTCTTAGAGAAAAATTTGTTTTTCAATTAAATTTTATTGTGGTTTGTTTATTGTTTTAAATACAAACCGAGTAGTGCCTCGAACCAGCAGAAAAAGGGCCTATGATTTTTTTTAATATTAGCCTAATTCTTTTATATATTTAATTTTTTTATTCGGTCATTAATAATCGGACCAAAAAGCATGCCGATGCCGAAGCCGATGCACCAAAAATGCACATGCACACTTCCTTATTCACTAATTCTGTGCCTTGGTTTTTTCGGTACCTTTATGTACGTAGTACAGTACAATTAATTACCTTGCAATGTGGTGCAGAGTATCCACAGACTTGATTTGGTGTATTTGGTGATGAAGGCGCCATCATCCAATTCCTTGAAATTTGCTGTTCCATTAAAGTTGATATTCGGTAATTTTTCTTCGGTGTAGAGCCATTGAGGTCCCGCCAGAGCGGCGATAACGATGGCCACCGATATACTGCAAGAGGTGAGGAAAGCGAAAAGCAAGCTATGAAAACAATATTTATAAAATGTCAAAAGTAAATTTTCTCAAAGATAAATTTTTAATTAAAACTATTACATACATTTTTCTTAAACATTGTCAAGAAGAGTATTCATTCTCATCTTTCTGCATGAGATTTATCTAATACTCAAACCGTGTTAGCCTAAAACCGTTCGTGTAGTATGAGTTCGTCTACGCCAATTGTCGAACCGAACGAGTATTAGAGCGAAACCGTGTTTAAAGAGTACATTATTAAACGAGAGTTATTTGTAAACACGGTATTTTACATAAACATCATGCAAATGTGTGTAAAGATTTTTTGTTTAATTACAATTAGTATTATTTTAATGAAAAAATCGCTCTAAATTTTTGCATTTTTTTTATATTTGTCAGAGCAAAACAGTTGTGTATTAATTATTGTAACACAAATTTTTATATTTGCAAAAAACCATAATACAATTTTTAAAAAAAAAATTTTTTTTTTCATGTTTATGTATGTTTTTTGTTCATAAACATCGTATACACATCATCATCATTTTCAGTGGCATCAAACTTTAATATCATCCGATCATCACAACCATCCAACCAATCCAACCAATCCAACCAATCCAACCATCCAACCATCGAACCAACTTGATCAACCACGTTAGAATGAGAATGCTCGTATGAGTTTTCTCAGTTTATAAATTTTTCTTCGCAACATCACAACAACAACAACCAATGATTATCCTAAAAAGAGTAAATGAAGGCTAATTGCTGAAAAACACAAGCTCTTTGCTTGTAAAATGAAACGGAAAAGAAAGTAATATTTGTAAAACTTTAGCATTTTGTAAAACAACTGCATTTCTGTTGTTTTTTTTTTTGTAATTGTATTTGTATTTGTATTTGTACTTGCTTTTGTTGTCGAGTTAATACGATTTCGCTTGTAACAAAGTTTAAACTCAGTGTGGACTACTCGCTGCGAGTATTATCAAAACGCTGTTGTTGTTGTTGGTGTTGTTGTTGTTGTTGTTGTTGTTGTTGCTGTTGTTGTCGTTGGCGCTGATTCTGCTGTCGTTATTTTAACGTAACGTCAAAAAATAGGATAAAAATCTCAAAAAAAAAAAGAAAAAATTGGCACGTTAAGGATTCAAAAATGATCCCAAATGATTTTAAAAAAAATTTACTGAATTATATTATTTCATTGACATTTTGTTGTTGTTGTTGTTGTTGTTGTTTTATAGTAAAGTAAAGAAAAAATTACATAATAAAATACATTTATAGAAATCGCACAAAACCTGAAAATTATCACAAATAAACGTTAGCCGAATATTAAGAATAAGATTAAGCCATAGAAAGTATAAGAAGATAACTAATAATTAAAAAATTATTAAAATATTAAATTCATTTCGATTTTCAGTTGTCAGTTTTCAACTTTTTTCAGTTATAAAAAAAAAAAATTCAACACGACGATATTATATTATCATCAATAAAAGAAAACTAAATATCATAGAAGTGTTAATTGAAATCATTAAAAAAAAACCCAGTTGGTTTTTCTTTTGATTTTTTTTCTGAGAAAAACCTTAAATTAGATAAAATAATACCAGTACTCTCTCTATATACTGCAGACTGTAGCACAACTGAAGGATTCCATTCAAGGACTGAAAAAAGTCGGTTGCATTTTGTTTTATTGAATTTTATGAAAACCGTACTCTTATGACAAAAGAGCCTTGAATTTGCACTTAACGAAGGAGTAGAAAAGGATGCAGAGGACTGCTTCCACGGAAGTAATAATTAATTGGTGCGCAACATGCATAGCACATGATGCTAATCACTTCAATAGACTTTAACACAGTTCGAAAGTCATAAACTATGAAAACTATGAATATCTTTAGAAATTGCAAAAGAGCATTCATTCATTTCTGCAACAAATCAACACTTGTCTATTGAAAAACGATAAAATGTAAAACGGAATGTTTGCTCTCTGTAACCCTCTTTCTGTGGGCCAGCGCCGTATGGCGTATCATAACTTGTTAGCCTTTGATTTATAGAATTTATGGCCTCACAACAATTTTCTATCGCTTGCAAATTGCTTTTGCACAAGCGTGCGTCAATAAAAAAAAAAAAACAACCGCACAGAAATTTTGCGGGCATCTCTCTGATGAATAACATGTACCACCAGCATCAACCACCAACCAACGATGCAACCCCGCAACCACGCAACCATAGAACCAACCAACCAACCAACCAACGTAAGTCTTCGTAAGAAATCGTATTGTTTAGCAGCAAAATTGCATAACTCGGGAATACGCGTATGTTTCTCAAAATGCTGAATGAATTGAAGCTGGATTTTCTCTTTTGGTACCTTTCGTGCTTTATCTTTACTACATAGTCCTTATTTTACTTTTGGTTGTTGCAAATTATGTGGTCTTGCATAATTCGAAGCTTCTAAAAATCTCCTGCTAACGAATTTTTCATCAAAATTAATACTTATTTTTAAGTGAAATTATTGTAACTACGTTATATAAAAATTGTGTCAGTTATTGTTGAATAATCTGACATGCTCTTTTATTGAGAGACTCCGTTTTTGCTACTTTGCATTTCATCATAGTCGTAATAATTGCAACGAAAGCATCAAAAAAAAAAGTTTGCAAATGTATCGCTACATGCAAACAAACATACATACATACATACATACCTCGCTGCAACAGGTGTCACAATCCACAAGTAACCACCAGCTTCCGGTCGCTCTCTGATGATAGCATGACGCTGCCGCCGTCGCCGCCGCTGCCCCTCTTCGTAACGCTGCACAGACTCTATCGTCGCCGCCTTCTTTCGATCGCTCTGTAAAGCGGCCGCGTGACGCTCCTGACGACTCACACTGCCCCGCATGGGAAAAGCGCTCAGATCGGTGCTAGAATTCAAGCTGAGTGCGCTCACACTGCCACGGCCGCCGTTGCCGCCGTCGATCATGGAGAGTGAACGGTGCTGCTGGGCAATGGGAAGGCCTGTGGCAGGGATACTACCGGAAATGGTATTAATGATGACGCCATTACCACCGATGCGGTTGTGGTCGTGGTTGTGGTTGTGTTGCGGCTGTTGTGAACAACCATTAGCGGAAGTTGTATATGCGCGAGCGGCGGCGGCGGCGGCGGTGTCGAGGTTATTCGGGGCTTTGGTGCTAATGGTGCTACTGCTGCAGCCGGCGGAAGTTTGCTTTATGCCATTGTAGTCGTAATTATGTAATGCTATCGGTTGTTGTTGTGGTTGTTGTTGTTGTTGACCCGTGTCCGCTGTCGTTGTAATGCTGTGTTGACGTTCTAATGGAGGCTGTGCTTGTTGTTCTTCTTCGCCCCGAAGGAGGAGAGCCTCAGCTGCGGCAATATTACTCGATGCACTCGAATTTGTTGCAAGTGTGCCTGCGCTGCTCTTACGCCCTTGTGCGCCCCTGCGTTGAGCTAATGGCTCAACACAATACTCCTGGTTATTAGCACTGTGCGTCGACGTGTGATGTCGCGCGAAAGACATTTGGTGCATGCGTTGAATAAGCGGGCATATCCTTTGATCCTTTAACTGTGTTCACTGAAGCGCTTACCGAACGGAATTAGAAGCCGGCAGGGTTAGAGCTTGATTAAGTGAAGGGTGCTTGAAGGGTGGACAAGACGACCTACCGACCGACCGACCCGCCGACCGACCGACAGATCCATTGACCGTATTCTGCTCGTTGGAATTTTCAGTAAAACAAAGCGTAAAAAGTAGGTTCAAAGAATGCATGCAGATGCAGTTTTTATCGATGCCGATACAACCCGGTGTTTGCAAGTGTGTGTGTGTGTGTGTGTGTGTGCGTAAGTGATTGTATTGATTGTATTGAAGAACGATAGTAAGTAGTCAGTCAGGCTATACTGTCTATAAAATTGTTCCTGCAGGCTTTTTTTCTCAAAACCAAAACACACCCACACTCACACACACACTCACACACACACACACACATTGAGAGAGGCACACTCGTACATACGTTACGTTCTCTAAAAGTCATGGCATTTCTTTTGGCGGCAAAAACGCCATAATTTCGTCACAAAAAGACGCGCCGCGCCGCCGTTCCAACGCTTTGTTGGCAACACTTTAGTTTTTTTTTTTGGTTAAAAAAAACAACAACAATAACGCCAACCACAGCAACGCTATCGTTGTTATAGGTACGTTATTTTTTTTTGGCTCATTAATTTTTATTTTTTGCTAAATGGCTTTTTGGCACTTCTTTGTTTTCACAAATTGTCTTAATGTGTTTCTAATGCTTTTTGGATATAAAAAAATCAAAACAAAAAACAAGAATAGAATTTTCTTATTTTTCAATTTTCTTTGTCCGCCTTTTTAACCGCGTGGTTAAATGTACGACACTAGACTGACAACAGCAAAGAAAGACTCATTCGTGTGCACCGCAGCTTCAAACTACGAACGTTGCTTCGAACTTCGAACGTTGCTTCGAACTTCAAACTCGGCTTGCATGCTGTGCATCGTCCTGAGAGAATGTAACCGACCAAACATTTGAATGATAAACTGCATGTGAGTCGCAAAAAAATCGAACGAAAATGAAACTTGTTGCTGTTTAGTTTCCAGCAACATGAATCTAAACTCTATCGAAACTGAGTCCAGTCGATAGACTCATTATTTATGCGTTCGTTTGAGTTTTAAACATTTCAAATGATAAAAAGAGCGCGGCGGCATTTCCGCCATGATTGCCTGAAATGCAAACAGATGTTTTTGTGGTGTGTGCATGTGTGTGTGTAAGTATGCATTGGCATGAAAATGCACAAAAAACTTTTAAACAGAAAACCATACACAATAAAATGGGCGTAGTAGTAAAATACGCGTAATTAAAAGTATTCGAAGCTGTTAAAATCAACCAAAAGCAACAGTCTTCAGTCTTAAACTGTTCTGCCAACTTGCAGAAATTTGTACAAAAATTGTTTAGTTTAATCTTTTAAATTTTATAGAAGTAATAATCATTCTCATTCTCAGTAAATTCTTGTTCGTACGCAGCAGAGCGAAGAAGGAAGTTAGTTGGCTGCATCTTAACATCTTCGTTTAGCTCTTTTAAACATTTCTTAATGATACTTTTCTTATCTTGTCTTAATATTCTTTCTTTTGATTATTTCCGCCGTACAAATTTTCTCCTTCATGCATGATCATTTACCAAGATTTTCTCTAAACGATTGCAGATTGAGAAGACTGCAGAACAGCAGAAAGTTTACAACAAAAACTATATATATATACATACTATATATACAAAATAATAACCATGAAAATGTCTACATTTTGGTCTTTCGCTTGTAAAAAGTTAGCGTTGTTGTAAACTTAATTTTTTTTTGGTTATTTTCTTTGTTTTTGTCTGTCTATTTTTTGTTTGTTTCCTTCTCCTTTGAATCATGGCACTAAAAAGCGTTTTAAAATAACAACAAACAACAAAAAAAATCTCCAACCTTATGAAGATAAAAATATAAAACGGAGAGGAAAACTAACAAGAAGACCAAGAAAAAGAATGGTTTAAAAAAGAAAAATTTATTAAAATGTTAAATTTAATGAGAATGGCTGAAATAAATGAATGGTAAAAATTTAATAAAAAATTAAAAACCAAACAAAACCGCCAAAAAAAAAAGAACTCTGAAAAATAAAAATATTAAATGAACATCTTCTTCTTCTTCTTCTTCGATCATTCTCATACTATGTACATACATATGTATGTACGTTCTTAATGGTTCGGTGAGTGTTAATTTTCTTATAACGAGTGCGCCATATCTTATGTCGTTATGTAAACATTGAATAACATTTAACATTTATCCACCGATTGACTTGACTTTGACATGTTTTTGAAACATGAATTCAGTACAATTTTAACCATGAATTGCTTCTATCGAAATAACGCGCCAAAATAGTCACGCTGTACATTGAAAATAATCGTGCATATTGTCGAAAATCTTTGGAGTTTCAACATTATCAGAAATGAAATGATCCAAAGAATTCTGGTTTCCCCCGAAAACGAAAAAACTAAATACGCCACTGGATGCACGCACACTTTTACATACATATATATAGTATATATACATATACGAAAGTCTTATGATATACATGATACGTTTTAAAAATTCGTCCACCCTTTGACCCTGTCGTTTGAAGTGTCTTTAGCGCCTTTAAGTGTGTCAGAGCTTAAGTGGAAAAGTCCTTAACGACAATACTTAACCAAAATTGACATTAAACGACATTACCATTAATAAAAATCAATATTTTATAATGATTTATTATTTTACGATCGATAACGTCAAACTCACAATGATTTGTCTCTACTTAAACAATTAAACGATCGATTATCGTATATCGATTGTATCTATCACATCCCAAATGCGAACTTGAAAGAGCTTTGGAAAGCTCTCAGCACATCTTTGCAAGCTCATCAAGGAATGAAGCTCGAATGAAAAGCTTTTTCTATAGAAAGCTTTCTTTATTCTGGAAATTTTTCGTACAGATTGCGCCAGCTCTACGAAAACAGACCGGAAGTACGGCAGTTTCCAGGAGCTTTATTCCATTGAAAAGTTGGAAATAAGCAACAACAATATGTATGTTAAAGGCAAAAAGCAAAGGGAAAAAAATGCTAAAGTGGAGACAAACAACAGCAACAACAACAAGCATAAATACGATACGATATAACAAGAAAAGCTCAACAATTTTCATTCATGGAGGATGCGTTGCGACTGCGGCATAAAAGCACGTCGTGACCATCATAAAGCTTTGACGTGCTTTATTTATAGTAGTTGTTGTTGTTGTTTCTGCTGTTGTTGTTGTTGTTGTTGTTTATTTTACCGTTTATTTTATTGGGCCTAAAAATGTCGTCATTGTTGTCGTTGTCGTTGTTTTGTTTTGTTGTGTTGTTTTTTAGCGGTATTCGTTGTTGTTGTATACGAGTCTGGGTGTTGTTGTTGTTGTTGTTGTTGTTGCTATTAGTGTTGTTGTTATTGTCTAAAAAAAAAAACACAGTCAATGTAACATACGCACATAAACCGCAACATTCCATACAGTAACCATGTCACACGCTGGACAGCTGCTTGATTGCTGTTTGTGTTGTTGTTGTTGTCACTGGTATTAGGAAAAAAAAACTTCTTAAATTTCATCTTCTTCTTTTTCTTCTGACTATTGCTGACATGCTGCAGCAGTTGCTTTAAGTCAGAGCTTAAAATACGACAAAAGAAATGACGCTTGAGAGTCGAAATACTTAAAGCAAACTTTTATTGTGTTTATTGATTGATTGATTGAAAGAGCAGCAACAACGTTGCTCTTTGTTTCAACAATATTGAAATAATTTAGAAAACATACATGAACAGATTCAGAAGGTTGAATACAACATTTTTTTAATGACATTTTTTTTAGAGTATTCGAATCTGTTTTGAGGCTGAATTAACTTCGATTTGACTGTACTTTAGTGGCTGACAAGCCCTTAAAATGCCAGAATTTTCAAACATTTACGTCTAATTTCCGAAACACTATAATTTCAATTCAGATTAAAATATCGTAGAAAAACAACACATTTAGTTTTTTAAATACGTAATACGTAAAAGGTACAAAAAAATTGATTGCAATCACAATTTAGGTAATTTTATTTATTTAATTTAACTTCTTTATTTCGGAGTATTCCGGAAATAATTACACTTCCTTTATTATCCAATATTATTAGACATTTGTACAGTTTTAACAACTTTAGTTAATTGTTCGAATAAACAAAGGCTTTGCGATAATAATCTTAGTTTAAACATAAAATTTTTCGAATTATTAAACTCAAATAATCCCATAAACGTTATACGATATTTACATTATTTCAATATATATACATATATGTATATATATGTACAAGTTTAATTAAAACAATTAAACGTTGCCAGTCAAAACGACAACAAAGATTATATCATTTAATACGAGTACCGCTCCATCACCCGCTTTGTGGATTGTCTCAGATCGGTACGAGTATATAAATCGGCAGGCCGCCTGCTTTCGCCGCGAATTCATCTGGCAACAACATGCAGCAACATTTTCATACAAGCATCCGCATTAGTCTCGCAATCATGGCGTTTTCGATGTGGCTTTTCCCGTTTCCCGGAATCCGGTGCAGAGATTTATATGTCATAAGTGTTGAGACGAAAACGTCAGCCGCAAAATACGTTGTGAGCTGACCACACAATTCATACGCCGCGGCTGTCAAGGAGTTACCGGCTATTTATACGTAAACGAAGCTGCACTCGACGAGAATCTGATTGTGAGTAACGGCGGCTCTGTGTTAGGCATCAATATACATATCGTAGCATCGAGGTAATCATGGTGATATTCTTCTATTCTATGAATTCAGATGGAGGCTCGTGTTGGTTATAATTCGGAACGCAATAGCAATTTCGGTCTTACGCCATTCCATGTCCGGCCACAGAGCGTGCTGGCTTATTTGAACGGCTTCTATCGAGAGTACATGATGCGCTCACTGGCGAATTGTTCGAATGCACTGCAATCGGAGACCGGCTGGCAGGGATTAGAGGGCATAGCCAATAATTACACCTTCGACAAATGTCTGCTCGACATCGCCACCTTTCCCCGCCTAAGATCGGGCTATTATTGTGTGACATCGACTGTTGTCAGAGATGTCCCACCGCTGTTGCGATTGGACACATCGATTGTGGTAAAAATTGAGGAAGGATTTCAGTGACGCGTTTTAAAATCAACCCTTTCCGAGCCGGTGTCCAATATATTGGCCAGAAGCAGTTCCAGATTTGAAGACAATCTAAATTAAGCGACGGCTCGAAAGCTATGACGTACAATAAATTGAGCAAATAAAATGTAAAAGTCCTTGAGATTTTTATTTCAAGGGCCTGATTTAGTTGTCAGAGAGAATTTATAAGTTTCTATTGTTGTTGTTGTTGTATTTAAGTCATAGCCATTTTCCATTAACTGAAAACGGAAACGAAAATTGGCCTCATTTCAGCGCAATTTTTTAACATCGATTAGGCAACGTTCAATAAGCTTCCGCTACACCGAAACTCTTACTTGTTTTTATTTAAAACCATTGGATTCTGGAAGATCCCGCCCGCCATTTGCTCTCGCCATATAATTCCGGATATGTTTATTGAAAATAAGCACCTTAAGAAAGAACTCCTATCGCTTTTTGCCGAGGTTTTAAGCGACTTTCTGCCGCCGGCCATTCTGCCTGTCCGAGTTTAAGCAATAAAGCTATCGCTTTTCCCTCCCAAATTTGTGCGCGACCTTCTGTCGCCAGGCGCTTTGCCTCTCCTATAGATATTTAGGCCACCGTTTCTACCAAAAATTGTAGGCGACCTTCTGTCGCCGGCACTTGTTCTATATAAATTCTATTCAGACTAAGAAAAGAGCATTCACAAAACGTCCCAGCTGAGTAACGGTAGCTCAGTAATTATTTGATTGGCGAAAGTGTGAAACTTTCGCAGCTTTTGGCAGCGGCAGTGAAGTTCAAAAAAACCCAAAGGGCTCCGAGATCCCTCTGAAATGGACGCTGGGTACGCTGAGCTCATTCCAGCTGGAAATAAAAACTCTTTACAAAGCAAACAAACTTACTTTCTTCAAATTCCTCAAAGAAATGAAATAAAACAATAGCATTTTTTGAAAGGAAAATTCATTATTTTTCTTTATTTCTCACTTTTAATTAATTTGTCATCATTAAGAACTATTTTACAGGCTTTTTCGGAGTTATTTACTGATGGATTATTATTGTATTTATCTAATATTAAAATTCATAAAGTCGCTTTTGATTTTGTTTTTTTTTTACTGGAAGTATCCATTTGTCGTCTTGAGTTCTATATAGTATCCGTCGATACGAGTATATAACAATTCTTTGGATTACGAGTATTTTACTCTAAAATTTTAAAACTAAATAAAAAATTATCGGAATCTTTGACGAAAACTGTTTTAAAGCAATAACATTATAAGAAGCACAATATATTTTGAATGTATTTGAATGGTATAAATTGTATATAGTATATTTGAAGCCATCATATCGAATCAATCTTAGCCATAATAGTTTGTGGGCGGTTGAGTGGGGTAACTTTTGGCCCCGCCTGATGACGATGATGAAGACGACGACGACGGCTTCTCACTGAAGAGGCCACCCAAGTTTTTCGAGCTGAAAATCTCGCTCAGGGCACCGCCGCTGCCGCCACCTTGATGGCCTCCAGCACCGCCTGCACCGCTTAAGAGACTGCCTAGGAAATTGCTGGCACTGCTTCCGCCGCCAGAGGCAGCACTACCACCACCACCACCACCGCCACCACCAAGAACACTGCCGAGTAGACCACCGAGTATGTTGCTGCCCGAGCTGCTGCTGCTGCCTGCGGAAGAAGGGTAACCGCCTGAGGGTTGATAAGCTCCCGCAGGAGTACCGGCACCGGCACCGGCACCGCCACCACCTCCGCCACCTTGCAAAGTCTTGGCCAATTGTCCGGCAATAATGCCCGAGACGGCTTGAGTAACTGCTGCATTAGAGAAGAAATTCGAAAAGAAGCCACCTTCCTTTTCCTTAGGCTTCTGTGGGGCACCACCATAGCCTGGGGCAGGTGGTACGTAACCGCCGCCGCCGCCGCCGCCATTGTAACCACCTGGTTGATAACCGCCTCCGGGAGCGGGCTGGTAGCCGCCGGGTTGGGGTTGATAGCCACCGCCATAGCCGCCACCAGAATGAGAGCCGCCACCAGGCTGATAACCGCCACCCGGTTGATAACCGCCCGGCTGATAACCACCAGGCTGATAACCGCCAGCGTAGGGATTGTAGCCACCGCCGCCGCCGCCGCCGCCGTTGGATGCAGGATTGCTGGGAATCGAGGGATATAAACTGTGGCCGCCAGCCGAGAAGCCGCCATATCCACCAGAGTTGCCGCCGCCACTGCCCACCGAGTTGGAGTGCGCGGGTGCCGGGGCGCTGGGGTGCGAGTTGTGCGTGTTGCTGACTGCAGATCAGTGAGAGTTCGTGTTTGCAGCAACGAACAGGGCGAGCAGCCACAGAGCGGCGGATAGTTTGGCGTAATTCACCAACGCGGCGCAGCAAAAGGGAGAGCGCGAGAGCGAGAGCGTTGAAGCCACAAAAAGCAAGCAAATGAAAAGAGTACATTTTAAAAAAAATTTAATTTTAGAAGAAATTAAGACGAAACAAGTTACAAACAAATGTGCCTAAACAAATAATCGTTTATGAGTTATCGTAATTACGTACGATACGAAACACGAACTCGGTGAATGGCAGCTGTCAATGTACTGTCAATTATTTATACAGCAAAGTGTGGTGAGTTTTGTGCGGCCGATTTTTTAACGTAGGTACATACGATATTTACAAAAGAAATGAGAGTTAAGGAAGGCTCTTGAAAGAAAAAAAATAAATAATTTATCGTTTCAATTAACCAAACGGTCATTAAACGGTCATTAAAGGCTTGACATTAAAGTTTAAATGCATTTAAAAGTGATTTTGATTTTGTTAAGCCGCGCAAACCGAGCAAATAAATTGATTTTGAAACCTAAAAAAATCGTTACATGCGAGAACTGAACTGAAAGATGGCAACATAGCATCGATATTCTTATAAATTTTTGATTTGCTTTTCGCAAATTCTCAAGCTACAGAAATTCGAATTTGTACATGAAAGCATTCGTTGTCATTTTAGAAAGCTATAAAAGCTTCAACAATTTACGTAATCTACGTAATCTACGCAATAATGTTTCATTACGTCGAATTTCAATGAGACAGAAATTCACCTCATTCACCTTATTCATCTTCTTCGCCTTAATTGATTGTTAAGTGGCGAATTAAATGCTAACATTTTCAGTTTGATTAAATGCTAAAATGTTTGTTAGTCTTGTTTTCTTTTTTATGGAATAAAAATCGCTTAATTATTTATTTACAATCAGTTTTTTTAATCAACTATTGAACACACTCTTAGTAATTTTGTAGTTAGTTTTTGTGTTTTTACGAGTACTTGTGTTAGTTTTCAAGTCTATAAAAAAATCGTAATTGTGTTTATTGTTGTTTTTGTTGGTTATTTTTCGCATGCTTATAAAAATGGCAAATGAATTAAACGCATTATTATTATGGTATGGATGCAAAAGGCAAAAAGATAGTATTTGCAAAAATCTTGCAAAAATCAAAAGGTAAAATAAAGGCAGGCAGTTAAAAACAAAAAAATTAAAATAAAAAAAAAACCTAAGAATATACAGAGCAAAATAATGAACGAAAAAACGAAAATGCTTAAAGAACGAAAATGCGAAAATGATATTTGATTCGATCAATGCCGACCGACAACAACGGCACTGTGTTAAAAAACAAGAATATGAAAATCTAAGAATAAATAAAACAAAATTTAGGGAAAAATTCATAAAAGTTTTAGGATTTTTATTGCATTAATTAGTATGATAAATAAATTAAATTTGAGAACTTATATAATTTTAAGGGAATATACTAAATATTTTTGATTACGAATTGTCAAAGAAACTAAGTATAGTTTTTTTTTTTAATATGAATTAACGAAAAAAAATATTTTATAATATTTTGGAACAATTGTTATTAATTACCAATTTATTAAAACACAAATGTTTGCTTTTAAAAGAAAATAAATATATACTCAAGCATAAAAAAATATAAAAATTGTAGCACTGGATTAATTGCGAGTAATTTTTTAATGAATTTTATAAATATTTTCGAAAGTGTTAATACTCGTAATATCAAACAATATTAATAATTTTTTTTTTAATTTTTGTCGAATTTTGTTACCAGAATTTTTATTAATTTTTAAGAAAATCGTTATAAACTACGATAAAAAAGAAAAAAACGATTGACTTGAATTTTATATTTATGTTGTGTCATGTTACTTATTTCATACATATTTGAAATATTTTTATTCATAATTTGATTTGTTTTTTTTTGTTTGCAGCATTTTTGATTTGTTTTTGAGTTTTTAAAATTTATTAAATCTCTAGTGCTTGCTTATACAGTGCTTGCTTTTTTGAAAATTATAAAGGAAATACTTTCAGAAAATTTATAATCTTTTATTAGAACAACATTTTGGCATATATTTTTATTTATTTATTATTTATTATATTGTATTAAATAAAAAAAACAATTACACTTGTCATAAAATGGTTAACACTCAGTTTTCTCAATTAGCTTTGTACGAGAATGAAAAAAATAGTATGCTTTTAGGCACTGCTTAATAAAACTTCGTAAAGCATACATAAAAGCTGTCTCATGGTTAATATGAAAAACTTGGAATTTTTTCATTTATTTTTATTTATATTTTTTATATTAAATTTTATATTGAAAAGACTTGAAATTTCTTTGTGATTTGTGGAATTTATCAAATGTCAATGAAAACACGATAATCAAGTGCATTCGCTCACTTAAACCGCAAGCGTGTTTATAGCGAATACTCTCTGCTGAATCAAAAGAGTTGAAAATCAATTTAGCGCAAAGCTGTTGTGGCAGCTGATGGCAGCGGAGCATACTGTTGCCGAGTTCTGTCTTCCAGTGTAGCGTACAAGAGAAGAGAGAGGTATAAAAACGGAGGCAATAGAAATAAAATGAATTTTTTAGCTTCTATGGACCTTGAGGTAAAAATTTTCGTTATAAAAAAAAAAAGGAAAACAAAGAAAATTTCTAACAAAAACCACAATAAAACAAAAATATCGTATATGCTCTCAGGGCCATTCAAAGCGATTTTAATTGCAATTTAACAGAGCCACAAAGCAACCAAAAAGGGGAAGAAGAGGAGAAGAAGAAGCAGCAGTAACAGCAGCCATGGGAAACAGATGAAAAGAATGTATCGTACATAATTGAACTTCAAGCTACTATTAATGAAAGTTGAAAGAGTTGCTGAGAACCAGATCCAGATCCAGATCCAGAACCAGAACTAAAGACAGCACAAAAACCGGAGTTAATCAAAAAAGTTTGAGCTCTGGTCGCATAGAAGCTGACGAAAGAAGATAAAAGGAAATGAATAAAAAAGTGGAAATATTGTTATGAAAAAAACTGCTCTAACGCTGCTGGAAAGTTAAACAATTTGCAAAAAATATGTCGAAGGCAAAAGATTCAATTTGCGAAAAAAGTGATAGAAATTTTGGAATTTTTTTTTAAGTTTTCCGATTTTTCATTTCCATTTTTTAGTTGAAATTTTACGCTTCTTTAGATTATAACTCCTTAACTTGTGTTTTCTGAATAACTTCTCTCTTCTCTTCTCTTCTCGTCGTCCGTCCATAACCTGTAGAGGATGATGAATGTTAAGTGTTAACCATTTTTGTTTTGTTTTTGTTTTTGCTTTATTCACTGAAATGCATTCTAAAGAAATTGCGTTTTTTTCGGAATAGTCACGAACGAAACTCTAGTCGTTAATATAGAAAAAATAGATTCGTTTATTACAATCGAGCTTATGTCAATACATATGTATTAAACCATTATTTAGATGTATGTGTATATAGTATATGCACTCATAATATACACCGATTAAATTAGACGAAGAAAGAAAAAATAACTGATTTAACGAATTTCGAAATACAAACGAATTGAAACTTTTAAATGAAATTCATAGAGCCCTTAAAACTCTGCGTTAAACCTCGCTGTTGCTGCTGCTGTTGTGGTTTTTGTTGTTGTTGTTGTAGTTGTTGTTGTAGTTGTAGTTGTAGCTTTCGCCGAGGTGGTTGGCACGCCGCTCGCTCTGTTGGCACGCACTACGTGCTGCTGGCGCGCTGCTGCTGGCCCCAAGCACGACTTCGCTGCAGCAGCAAGACGCCCAAGGCGCCGGCCAGCGCCGCCCACGCGACACCCGGCCAGTCGCCGGCCCTCCGCGGGCCGCCCGCGCGCACGGACGACGAAGGGTGCGACTGCGTCTGCCGATTGTAAGGGTTGAGATTTTGGTTCTGATACTGTGGCGGCGGCTTGTTGTACATATTCGGATTCTGGTAGCCGCCCAGGACGCCGTAGTTGAGGCCGAGCGAGCCCAGGCCGCCGCCGCCGCTGATGCCGCCACCTGGTGGGCCGCCGGTGCCGCCGGGCGCGTAGAACGGCTGGTTGCCGAATACGAACGACGGATTGAACGGATTCACCGGCTGCAGGCCGCGCGGGTAGCCGGGATTGGCGACGCTACCTGGATGATTGGGTTGAGGAAATTGTTGAAAAGAGGGCGCTTGCGTGGGGGCGTGGAAGGGGAAGATGGGCAGGTTGGGCAGCACGGCGAAGGACTGTGGCGCTCCGAAGACGTAGTGCGGATCGATGGCGGAGGGATTCGGACGACCGCCATTCGACGCGGAGCCACTTCCGGCGCCGCCAATGCCAACGCCCCCGCTGGCGGCATTATGATTGTGCGTGCCGTAAAGAGTGTGACCGACTGCGTTTTGTGAGGAAGCGGATGAAGCGGATGAAGCGGAGCCGACACCTGCGGCTCCATGATTGTATGAATGGGTTGCATTCGATGACGATGGCGGAAAAATGTTGTTTTCGGGACCAGGCTTAAGGCTTGATCCTGGCAAAGCCAAAATGAAGTTGACACAGAGAGGGAGAGAGATGAACAGCAAAGAGTGGGAGACAGAGAAAGAGAAAATTACGATGAGAAACTTGTTAGTAATGAAAATTTGTATGTAGTTAAAATTCTACAAGCAAAAAACAAAAAAAAAAATATAAGAAATATAAGAGCAACAAAGCATGCAGCTACACATTTTATAGAGAAGCCGTGGAAGAAAAGGGAGGGAGGGAGGGAGGGAGAGAGCTCCCCTTAACATTAAAACTACACAGAGCCAAAAGACCACACAAAATAGAAGAAAAACAATCAGTTTTCTCTATGCTTTTCATCGAAGAAGAAAGCTCTATTAAAATTATAGAGAAAATCGGTTAAAATTGAAAAAGACAGTCATATTAAAACAAAAATACAAATACAATAAGAAAATCCTATAGTTTTTCAAAGGGACGATATTATTAAAATACAAAATCAATCAAGAAAATCGTATTATTTTCCATAGTCTTATAAAAATAAATATTAATATTCATGTTTTTTTATTTAATTTTATTCAACCAAGACTTCCAGAATATTAATCATAATATTCACAAAATATCAAGGTTAAAGCCTGAAAAGTAATATGCTATTTTTTGTTATTTGTTAGCAAAGTATATTGTTTATAGAAAAAGATGGAAAATGCTCACAAATGGGAAACAAACATCGTCCATTATAAATAATGTCATTGTCAAAAAAATTAATACGAATTATATGTCTGAAGTAAAGCTGAAAGCAAAAATATTTTGCTATCAAAGTTTCGGCCAGACTGACGATTATTATATATAAGAAGTGTTTCTTTTTAAAAGAGAAAATAAGTAAATAATAAGAATTCTTTATACTTTCGTACAGACTTGTTGATTTCATGAGTTTTAGACGTTCTTGAAGTTTTGAAAAATATCTTTTCAAATTTTTTTTTGATTTTAATTTCTTATTAAAATTACGGCTCTATAAGATTAACTTTTGGTTTCAAGACAATAAGATTTTCTTTACTCAATTAATAAGATTTCTCTATGAAAAAAGCATATTATTTGTATGTTTTAATAAGATTTCATAGTAAAAGAAGCTCAATAAGGAGAACTTATTATTTTAATGTGGTACTATTTTTCTCTGTATATATAGAAAAAATTAAAAACCTTAAAAAAAGGTGCTTTTTCGAAGCAATCTCGGCGAAGCAAACACGGGTGAGCTGCTAAATGTTTGAATGAATGAATGAATAAAGCAACATAAAAGTGGCAAGAAAATACAATTAAAAAGAAAAGAAAAAGAAATTAACCCAATCACTTTTCCAAAAATCATTATAAAAAGAAAAGCAAAGAAAGAACAAAACAATAAAAGGAAAGAAAGAAATCTTCTTCTTCACTGTTAAGAAGAGCTGTTTTTTGCAGTGTATCGTGTTTATTGATGTTGCACGAACTGTTGTATTCTGAAGCGAAAAGCCGGTGATGGTCGACGGTGAAGTGATGTTTGTGACGTATCAAGTTTTAAACCGCAATGATAAAGTGATTGATTGAGTCGAGCTTGAGTTAATTGTAATTTCTGATAAACTATACCTCTGTGTAGGTGTGTAAATGTGTGCAGATGTGTGAGTGAGTGACTGAGTGAGTGTCATTATAAATTAAGAAAATGCTTATTTCAACCGAAACCTATTACTATACTAATATTATACTATTATAATAGCTCAAAATGGAAGTCTGATTCTTGAGCAAAACTTTTACCATCCATTCAAATCGAAAATTAAGTTGATCGTAACGAAATTATAGTTCTGAATATACGATATTATCGAAATGAATTTGTCAAAGAGCGATTTTTATAACTTTATAAAACTTCAACTTCTTTAAGAGTTCTAAATTTGATTTCGCAACGTCTTCACTCAAATATAAATAATATCGTATAAATTAATCGAAATTGTTTCCTCTTTTGATTTTCATAATAATTTTTTTACAATTGAAATTTAGTGCTTCGATAATCTTCTGAAAAAAATAATCGCAAAGAAGCCTCAAGAAACGTTGCAATAATAAACTTTGCAATAATTGCAAACAGTACAGAAAAATGCACTGAACTTTCTTCTAAACTAAAAACCAAAAACCAGAAACAAATACGAAAAAATATGAAACTGAATGCACTTCAAAATTTTGTGCTCACTTCAGAGTTTACGAGATTGCGAAGAGTTTTCCAAAAAACAGACAGAAGTTTTTAAATTGAATAAAAAACAAACAAAAACATCAAAGTTTTCTCATGATTTGCCACGATTTTTACGTCATGAAGTGGATTTAGCACACTTTCAAAATTAAGTGTGTCCATATTTTAAAAATTTCTCGAAAATTTTATAACGTTTCTGGTTTCTGGTTTCTAAAGATTTTATCGGCAACATTTAGAATTAACCGAAAACCACCAAAAAAAACCAAAAAAAAACTAAAGGCATGGCATATTTTGCTCAAGTTTGTTGCTTCTTTCATTTTCATAAATAACATAATCCTTCAGATCGGTCATACTTGATAAACATATTATGTTAATTAAAAAAAAAAAAAAAATAAAACCGCTTAAATTAGATACAAGAAAACCCACCAACAAAAAAAAGAGACCAACTAAGAAATTAAAAAAAAAATATGCTTACAAGAAAAAAAGCAAAAAATAATCACCTGAAGGATTAACAGAAGAGCTGGAGCCGCTGGCGCTCTTCTTGGCGCAAGTCGGGTAAGATCCGCACTCTTTGCCCTCGCGTTGATTGTAGCTGCAGGCGTCGCTGGTCATGACGCATTCCTCGCTGGGCAGACAGCCGATGTCGTGGCAGCCGCGGCCATACTCTGCAGTTCCAGGAGGTTTCATTTCAGAGTCAAGTCAACAGCAACAACAAAAAACCAAAAACAAAACAATACAATAATAAATAAGAAGAGGGCAGAAATCGGGCAAAAATCGGGAAAGGACGAAATCTACTCATTCACGGGGTGTTTAAGGGTGTTGTTGTTGTAACTAGGTGTTTACTGGGTGTTAATTGCGTGTTAAGGTGTGAAATGAAGTGGTCTTAAATGGGTTAAAGTAAGGATTTTTTAAGAAAAATAGAAAACAAATAACTCAAAATGATTCACTCTAAAAGGCTTAACGCTAATGAATTTGATGGCATTTGATGGCATTTGATGTCATTCGATGGCAGGAAGTAAGGAACAGATTTAATAAGTAGAAATTCGTATACAGGGTGCCTAGACGTCATACAAATTTACAATGCCAGAGCAGTTGGCACACCCTGTAAACATCACACACATACAAACAAACGAAAAAAACATTCACAACGAACGAACAAACGTACGAACGAGCGTACGCGTTCGTCCGATACTAGAGACCGATACTAGAGACATATTTGAAGAACACATACGATACAACAAATTTTTATCTCGTTTACGTACAAAAAAAAAAAAATAGTGTAAAAAAAACGCACACCAACAAACGCGCAAACAACTCAAAAACTCTCCAACATACTTGAGTACGAGCTGACGCCAGCGGGGTCGCTCAGCAGCAGCAGCAACGGCAGCAACATGACGCCGGCCGTGTTGCCTACGCCGCCCATTTTCGAAAACATTCCTCCAGTTCACACTGCACGCTATTGTTGTGTTGTAGTGTGGTTGTTGGTGTTGCTTTTGTTGTTGTGGTTGTGGTTTTCGCCGCCCTTTTGGCAAGTATTGACGATGCCCGCTTTTAGCACGATGATGACTGCCGGCTGCCGGCGGATGTAGCTGATGAAAGAGCGAGCACGCCTCTCTCGGCGTGCGGGGGAAGCGTGGGGAAGCGGGAAGAAAGCTGGTAGCTGCTATCTGCAAGGAGTAAAAGAGAAGGAGGGCGTTGCGTATTACTTAATATTCCTATGATTTATTTGGAAAGAATAAGAGCAACGAAACAAAAAAAAAATGATATTGAAAATATTTTATAGGAAATATTGAAAAATTGCATCATAAGATGATAGTGTTGCCAACTATGAACAACAAACGAACGAACGAACGAACGGTATTGCTATTGCGGTATAATTAATTTTTGCAACGAGAAGAGCACGGAAGAGCAGGAAGTACGCCTTCTTCTGGTGACATGTCAGTCGCTCAAACAAAGCCACAAACAAAATTTATCTACTGTCATTTTTCTTAGCTGTCAAGCGATAGTGGCCATAAATTTTCTGACAACCTCAATAAGAAGACAGAGTGTGGGATACTTTTTTTTTTGGTACAAGTATGTTATTGCAAAAAAAAAAAAAGAAAAATAATTAAAAGAAAAAAATGCTGGTAAAGATATTAACTAAAAAAAAAAAAAAAAACAAAAAAAAAATACTAACAAATTTTTGTGAGTTGTAAGATTTTGCAAAAATGCAAATGCAAAATGCAAATGCAAATTTTATATAAAAGGGTGCAAATAAACTTTTATAAGAAGGTGCAAATAATTTTGCAAAAATACAATTGCAAAATGCAAATTCAAATTTTATATAAAGGTGCAAATAAAAATTTGCAAAAATGCAAATGCAAAATGCAAATCCAAATTTTATATAAAAGGGTGCAAATAAAATTTTATAAGAAGGTGCAAATAAAATTTTGCAAAAATGCAAATGCAAAATGCAAATGCAAATTTTATATAAAAGGGTGCAAATAAACTTTTATAAGAAGGTGCAAATAATTTTGCAAAAATACAATTGCAAAATGCAAATTCAAATTTTTTATAAAGGTGCAAATAAAAATGTTCAAAAATGCAAATGCAAATTTTATATAAGGGTGCAAATAAAATTTTGCATTTTCATTTTTGCAAAATTTTATTTATGCATTTTGCATTTTCATTTTTGCAAAATTTTATTTATGCATTTTGCATTTGCATTTTTGCAAAATTTTATTTATGCATTTTGCATTTGCATTTTTGCAAAATTTTATTGGCACCCTTATATTTTGCATTTTGTATTTGCATTTTTGCAAAATCTTATTTGCACCTTCTTTATATTAATATAATCGATCAAAAGCCTGCAGAAAAAGAAGTCGATGAATTAAATTTTCAACAACTGAAATATAAAGAGCTAAATGATGCTTTTTAAATAATTATTCAGCACAAACACAATGACGCTGTTATATGTACGTATTTCTCAACATAAAGAAACAAACAACAACTTTTCATCAAAGATTTGACGATTTCAAACTTTGGTTTTTCTTGGAAGAAATCCCTTTCAGATAGAATATTTCAAATTAGACGCATAAACTATGATTAATAGCCATAATTAAGTTCGCGTCTGGGCCGGGATAATGATTTTGGTAAACAACACTAAAGCAAGCACCAACAAAATGTAACGCACAACAACCAAACGATACGTTCGTTCCAATTCTGTGAATTCTTTACTTGGCGTCGTCTGACTGTTTTAGCTTCCTTATCTCTACTTCTTGCTCATCCTCATCCTCTTTCTCTTTCTTTTTCTCTTTCTTTTTCTATCTCTGCACACACACACAGAAGGCGGTGATGATGATGATGATGATGATGTTGGTACTTGCCGTAATTTATTCCTTCCTGTTGGCAAGACGTACTATTTGTTTAGCATACGTTACGAAAATTCGTAGTAGACAACAACGACATACACCGACATTCACACACACACACACACACACACACGCGCGCCCACCTGCATTCTCGTAAGCACCCTTTGAGTTGAATAAATGGACGAAGAAGCCTTCGTAGGAAGCGTGTCGACAGCTACAGCTTAAGGATTGCAGCGCAGTCGAAGTAGAAGCAGAGACAGTGGCAGCGACAGCGGCAGCGGCAGAAACAGAGCCAGAGGCCAAAATTGCAACAACTTAAACCGATACGACAACCACGACCCAGACACAGCCCAAGACCAAGAGCAAGAGCAAGAGCAAGACCCAGAACCAGAAGCAGAAGCAGACAGTAGCAGTCTTTTACTAAGGCGATGAGTCGTCACATCGACACCGTAAACGGAGCTCATTGCTGCGGTGGAGTTCCAAGCCGTGAAGGAAGGGTGAAGGAAGGCGGCCAACTGAAAACCGAAACGAAGACACCGCCAACGAGATCGAAATCAGTGGAAAAGGATAAAAAGAAATTGTAGCCAAGACCAAGATAATCCCCAGCGTCAGCGTCACTGACACACTGAAACCGAGATTGAGGTGGTGGTGGTGGTGACTGTGTGTGTGAGAAAGAAACAAAGCTACAACAACAACAACGGAAATGGAAATGACATTTACCGGAAGCAAACGAATGAAAGCACAAAACGGTACTCGAAAGAAATCTTGTTAGCGTCTTGAGACTTTTCAGAGCTTCACCATAGGTTTTTCGCTTGTTCGCTCTCTCTCCCCCCTCCCTCTTTCTTTCTCTCTCTTTCTTTCCATCTTCCAAGCATGCATTTAACTTCATTTATGAAGTTAGACACGCTTTACGAAAGGTTTCAAGAGAATTTTTGAACAATATGACAAGAACAGCAAACACAACAAAATGTTGAAAAGGCAACAACAACAACAACAAAAACAACAACAACAACAACACGAACACCATCAGAAAACGAAAGGAATAAGTTTGTCAACAACGCCACAAACCGTGAATGAGAACGCCTTTAAGCCATTAAGTTTTCTAACTTGCAACGTCCTTCAAAAAATCATGCGAAATCGTTATGATTGTGGTTATGGTTACCGTTAAGGTTATACGTTACGTAATAACGATCACTTCGAGGGATGAGCGATGAGACTTAATTGAGAGATTGAAAGACAAACTGAAGGCGTACCAAAGAAAGGTCGGAAGGAAGAAATATGCTTCCTTAATTGTTTACAGGACCAAAAAAAAAAAAAACAAAAAAAGACCATTGAAAGCGAAGAGAGGAGTTTTGAGAGAGACAAACACTCAAGAAATTTGTAATGTGTTGAGAGTCAGAGTCAGTTAACACTATCTCTACCGGACGGTTCCTTAATCACTGAAGAAGTCATTTCTTCATCAAAAGCGAGATTGACCATTATGAAGATATAGCCGCATGCATTTTTCACATTTTCTTGAATAAGCAGGCGACATTTCTGGCTCTGACTCGTTGATTTGAACTTCATGAATTATAAAGGAATATTTAATCGAACTTCTGCTGAAAACTATAGAGTACTTTTCTACATGTCGAAAACCCTTCAACCTTGTCGGAAACTCTTAAGCGTACAAGAACTTAAAGAATGAGTCATTAAATAGCGTTTTTTTACTCGCGTGAAGTATAGAATCTATCGACATACACGTTCTCTAGCTTTTTTATACCCAAAATGCGCGAGCTAAAGTTTAAATAAGAAAAGAAACAAGAGAAAGCGATAAGATGCACAAATAAATACATCTCCTGTCTTTTTTTTGTTTCTTCTTATAAAAGAATAATAGAGGAAGAGTCTAATGACATCGAAATAAGTGCGGATCAAGACTCATCACTTTGAATGAATAAAATTCATTGTCATCCCATAAATGGTGCATTTTTTCACAAAGAAATGACTGGACTCAAAATAAAATTCAAATTCCTGTAGTTGTCATTGAAAAATCTTTGTAGCGTTAGTTTCTTCTTATTGTAATTGATTAAGGTACCTAAATTTTTCAGAGTTTTCGACAATTTTGTGTAATCTACTTCAATTTAGTTTGGTAGTCTACCCTGTAGGTACTCGACATTCGACGAAAATGTCGAAAACTCGACAAAGTATTGGACATTCGACGAAAATGTCGAAAACTCGACAAAGTATTCGACATGACAACCCAGATACTCGTATTCTCAGTTATTGAGATATTGGTATTAATTACGTGGTTGCTAGGTATAGTCTCGTATATATACGAGTACCACGTCGAAAACTATCGATAGTTTTACTTTTATTAATACGATTTATTAAAAAAAAAAATTTAAATCAATGAAACGTTTTAAAATTGTACGAATTGTATTGAAAAATGTAGCGCAACTAACAACAGTTCGAAAGTAGGCTCTAAAGAAGTCTCGTAATGACTTTCTCGGTAGCTGCAGTGTTAAGAAGTGGCCTTAGAAAAAAAAAATTTATATGTATATAAAATCTTCGAAAGAGTTCAAAAATTATCTCGTTGACCTCGTCGGATTCGTGTTCGTGTGAGTCGTGTTTTGTGTATAATTTCAGAGCAGATAAATCTTGATAAGTATCATCAAAAAGTTATTCGAGCAAATTCTTACCATAGTACGAAAAGTTATTCTTCTTGCTCTCTTTCTTTCGCACAGTTTTATGTGCGACGGTATAACAAACTTTAAGAAGAATAGTTAAAGTTTTAATTGATAAAGATTGGTTTAAAATTGCAATTTTGTTGGTGGAAACTCTGGCCAGGACGTAAAGGATTGCACACTTTTGTGTATAATTTGAAATTTTGATTATAATTTGGCGTACTCTCTCCGGCTCTCTCTCTCTGTCTGTCTCTCACTCTTTCTCTCTCGCGTAGTCCTTTGTCTTCTCCTCTCATTCATTTTTTCAAAACATTTTAATCGCCAGCTTAAATTTCGTTTTTTGTTGTCATTGTTGTTGTTGTTGTTGTTGTTGTTTTTACCATTGTTGTTGTTGCTGCTGTTGTTGTTGTTGTTGTTGTTGTTGTTGTTGTTGTTGTTGTTGTCGAGTGGTTACGAGAAGTACACTACGTACACGAATTATTAGCAATACAATAGAGCAATGTAGAGGCCAGAGAGAAATCACCATCATCATCATCATCATCATCATCATCAACAAAAACACTAACAACAAAAATGTACAAGTACAATTAATTTATATGCGCAATTTTGATAATGGACGCCGCGGGACATCATTAAACCTACAAACAAGCACACACTTATTCACAGCTATATATGCATACATGCAGCCAAAACAAACAAATACACACACACATATAGTATTTGTGTATATTTACTCATCAACAAAAAGACCCCGAAGGCGGGGGGGAAGCAACTGCTGAACAGCATTTTGTTGAAAAAATAGTGTCAGTAATAAAAATAATGAACGCTAAAGTAAACAACAGGATATTTTACAGACGATTGTTGTCACTCTCAAGGCCACAAACTAAAGAAACTATATGTAAGCACTAAAAGAGAGAGAGAGACAGAGAGAAGTAAGAAGGAGCAAAATGTCAACTGCTCGCAAACCGACCGGCCCAGTGTCATTGAGTAATGCCTTCGAGTGTGATGATCAATAAAGATTCATTCTGCGCAAAGAAGAACGATTGTATTTGTTCTTTGCTGTTCTTTTGTTGTTCTTCTTCCTGTTGGTGACCATCGGAGAAATAAATACGGTACTTGTATGCATTTGTTTTACGAGAGTTGAACCAAATTTGTGTCAGAGAAACTTAAGTCGAGTGGAATGAAGAGGAAGAGAACAATGTTAATGGGCAGGCAAAATTTTTATACTGTTATTATTGTATATTGTATATCGTACATACATACATATATTGTAACAAGTGCGCCATCTTTTATGTCGGTATGTAAACATTAAATAACTTTAACATTTATCAAACGATTATGACTTGAGTTAACATGTTTTTGAAACGTCAATTCAATGCAATTTTAACCCTAAATCATATTACACCCAAAATAACGCCCCGAAACAGTAAAGCTGTACATTGCAAATAGTCGTGCATATCGTTGAAAATCGTCGCGGATGCTAAGAAGCACCGTCTACTTATTTTCGTGAATTGTTTTTCCTTTTTTAAACTTTTCGAGTGTCAAGATTTAATCATCTTCATCTTCATCTTCATCATCATCATCATCACTATGATATCATCACTACAAACTATTGTGAATTGCGTAATAATTTTGAAATTGCCGAGAAATTCGGTGGGAAAAAAAATTTTCGAAAACAAATGGCAACAAAAGTCTAAAAAATACAAGAGAAAGAACAAAATAAAGCAAAAAAAAAAACTCCCAGCATTTCTTTGAATTGATTCACCACAAAAAAAAAAACTAAAATGTTAGCAGATACAATAATAAACCAAAGTGTTAAATAAAATACAGCAAAAAAAAAAAAAAAAAAAAAACAACTCAATACGAGAGAGAAGAGAAAAAAAAAACACATAAAACAAATAAAGCTACAAAAAAGCTTATGCGCTTCGCCAACCTGCTCGCTCTATTGCGGCAAAGCAGCAATTGGTGCTCCCGCCCTTCTACACTCTCTCGCACTTTCTCCTTCTCTCTCTCTCCTACACCCTCTCTCTCTCTCTCTCTCACTCTCTCTCTCTCACTTCTTCCAACTAAACTACTTTGCGACTTGATGCAGTAAACTTCTGTCGATTGTGGGCAAGAACAAGCACACACAATAATAACAAGTTTTGTAAATAGGATAAAGGAAAAAATTGCAGAAACAACAACAACAAACAACAACAACAACAACAACAACAACAACAACAACAAGCCAGAGAAGCCTGCAAAGTAACTTTGTGTTGTTTTCTACTCGAAGTCTGTCCGCAGCTCCTACGTTATTGTTATTGTTATTGTTGTTTTTTCCTTTATTCTCGTTATAATTGTGGCTACACGTTACTGTAGTTGCTGTTGTTGTTGTTGTGGTTGTTGTATTATTTTCAAGTGCTTGAAGTGGTACTTCCTGTATCCTTTACAACTTCGCACCTGCGTTGCAGCAGCAGCAGCAGTAGCAGTAAAAACAACAACAACAACAACAACAACATCGGCGGTTGCATCGGCGACGCTGTTGATGCTTCAATTTCATTACTTTCATTGTTTTTCTTGCCACCTTAACTTATGTTTTTAAAATTCTTCTGTGTTTCTCTGCTTCTTTTTACTCTTCTTCTTCTTCTTCTTTTCAGTAGTGCAGCTTATGTTTTTTTTTTTTTGTCCTCCAACCAGCGCATAATTTCTTTAGACGTTTCTTACACTTCCATTTTATTTATTTATTTAGAAACAAGCTGATGATTAAAGAGCAAAAAAAAATATTAAAAAAAAAATACTTTGTAACAAAAATGCACCGGAAACGGAAACACGATTTGTTTGTTAGTTAGTAAAACAAAAAAAAAGAATAAAAAAAAATAAGCGAAGTTAGTCAAGTGCAGCAGAGCTCTTAAAAATAACAATAAAAAGTGTTTATTGTTGAAAAAGACCGCTATTGTTTCTCTCTCTCTCTCTCTCTCTATAGCTGCTTGTGTACGAGTAACAGTTGTTGTTGTTGTTGTTGTTGTTGAGGTTTGTTTTGAGCGAATATTTCTATAAACAAAAGACGTTTGAAGGCGTGTCGTGGCGTGGAAAAGCGGTGCCCAAGAAGGCAGCTCAAGCTGAAAAAAACAAGCTCAAGTAGCGATTTTTGGCAGGCTTTTTCTACCCTCCTCTCCGTTCACCGCTGTTTTATTTAATGCTTATTTTTTTCTATTTTTTTTTTAATTTTTCAGCAGCTTTTTTATGTATTTATTATGTACTTACGGTTATGCTTGCTGTGCTTTGCATTTTTATTTCGGCCTTTGTTATTTGCGTTTATTTTTCGTGCTTTAGCGTTTACCATTTACCATTTTTTAAAGTCTTAATTAACGCAAGGATTTCATCGCATTCGATTCGGCTTTTAATTCATTTTTAAACTTGATTTTTGCACTTAATTTTTGCACTTGATTTTTGCACTGGATTCAGTATAAATCACAGCAAGAAAAACCCAAAAGAATGTCGGTATGTCGGCGTGGCTGTACATCATTGTCCTGCAATGTAGTGAAAATATTTGACTGGCAAACAACAACAACAACAACAACAACAACAACAACAACAACAACATTCGTCATTCAGCAAACACAACATGTCTGGTTTCTTTTCTCCATAGAGCTTCACTCTCTCTACGCCACACGCCGCCATAGCTCTCACTGTGTTTGCTTCCTAATTTGAAGCTCATTAAAATGCTAATCAGTGTGACACTGGCGGAGTCATTCACACCACGCCCACTTGCAACACGTTGCTGTAGTAAAGTTCAACAGAGCGGCAGCAATATCACTGACAAAAACAAAAACAGAAAGTCAACAAGCAACAACGCACACACACACACACACACCGGCTGGCTACTGATCGTCTATTTGTCATGCATACACACACATATCATACGTACATACTTGCTTATTTTAATACACTGAACAACAATCGTCCATTTGACGCTCACTTCTACCATGAGAAAAAAATTTATATAATTAAAAAATTGAATTAATTTAAATTTTTATGGAAAATAAAATGGAATGGAAATAAATAAATGGAATTAATTTAAATTTCTATACAACAACAATTCAATTAATTTCTTTTTTTTGGTAAATTTTTTGTTTTGTGTGTCAAGAATTAAATTAATACAACTTTTTAAACCAAAAAAGTTTTATAAATTAAAAAAAAAAAATTGACAAAAAAAAAGGGAAAGAATTTGTATAAAAATTTGAATTAACAGAATTTTTTTTAACCGAAAAAGTTTTATTAATGTCTTTTTCCAGGCCAAATTTTATTCATAATAACGCACGCAAACTAATTTTACAGCCAGAAAATAATATTGTAATATCTTTAAAAAAAAAAAAGCTTCGCTGAATTGTTTAAAAGGTCGGTGGAGGGTTTATGTCATAACAGCTGATTATTTTTGATCCCTTTGACAAAACGAGTAGAAAAGTAAAGGATTCGAAAGTTGCGCGCACATTTTGAGATACTTAAAGAATTTAAATAACAAAAAAAATTAATATTACTATTGCGAAGAGAATGATTTCTTGAAACATTTTCAAAGATTATTAAAAACACTGAAGATGACTTAAATATCGTACAAGTAGAGAAACAGTTCTACGATGTGGTTAATACAATATTTTCAAGTGATTTTCTGACTTCTGACAAACATCAGCGAAGTCAGCTTTAGCGAAAAACCAAGAGAAATTCCATTGGACTAAAATGGCTGAATACGGACGACTACATACAAAAGTCACTTTTTTATGCATTAATACACACACACACACACACACACTCATTCTCTCTTCACACCTCAATTGTCTACGTGTATTCCGTTTCACTTTTTTCATACGAATTCATGCATTTTGCCGCAACATTCCAATGACCTGCCCGAATTGCCGGCATTGTCATTCTGTTAGTGTTGTTGTTATTGTTGGTTGTTGTTGTTGTTATTGTTTGTTGTTGTTGTTGTTGTTATTGTTGTATGATGCACGTTGGTTGCATGATGTACAACACGTTCAGTCTTCGGCACTCAGCACGCGCGGCGAGCCATTTTAGATGGACGTCGATAAGCACGGGCACAGCGGGCCGGCATCAGCGACCGCTTGAAGTGTTTGTTGTATTGATGGTGTTGTGTATTGGTGTTGTGTGACGGATGGTGTTTATAGACGAATGCCCGGACGCTGGCTAGAACTAAAGCATGTCGTGAGCACTAAATAGCAAAAGTGGAGCAAATAGCAAAGAGCATGGACGAGTTTGGTAAAGGATAAAGTCGTCGTTACAATGATGTCTCGTTTCCGGTGAGGCAGGAGGCAGGAGGCAGGAGTCAAAGCAAAAAAGAACGTGGTCGGTGGTCTTTTCGGTGATAGAAAAATTTAAGTGTCAATTTTTTTTCGAAGCGAAAGAATTATTCAAACAAAAAAAGATATTCTCAAAAGATTAATTTTTTCTTTTTTTTCAATTTAAAGTTAGTGAAGATTAAAGAGAAAAGTGTAAGAAGGAAGAATGGTGGCGAAAAGAAAAAGCAAATATTATTAATTATTTCGATGAAAAAATGAATAGTTTTATAATTATGTATTTTTCTATAAACTTAAAAGCGCGCTTTATAAAATCATTAAAAAATTCACTTAAACTTTTCAGAACTTAAAGATAGATTAGATTTCATAAATGAGAGAATAATTGGAGAAAGTATGCAAAACAACAACAACTTTCTACCTTCTTCGAAGTATTTTCAGCACTTTCGAACGCTCTCTTTAAAGCTCAACAAATCATTTTTTTCTCCCTTCAGATTCAAAATGGGTCCAACAGCAGGTTCTTTGGGATGGAAGTCCTACAACAACAAAAACAACAACAACCACAATAACAGTGAAAATTGCAATTTAATAAAGAAACTATTTAAAAAAAAACTACGAAAAAACAAATTTGAAACGTAAAATTATTCCGAAAGATTTGCTACGAAATTGCAAATATTTCGCCTAAATATTGCATAAAATTAAAATGTTCGTTCGGTTGTTTGTTTTATTCAAAATGATGGCCCCCACAAATTTAATTATAGTTTAATAATATTTTAATTTTGAATTCGTTCATTCTTTATTTCTTCATTTCCGGTATTCTTTGATAACAATCCATTCACTTCAAAAATTCAAAAAATGCTACACTTTTGTATGCCCGGAATTTTTAATAAAATTTTAAAAGCCTTTCTGTACGATTACAAAAACAAAAGTGAACCATTACACGCGATGCCAATTAGGCTGCGACCATAAAAAGTTGCCGACGCGCTGGCAAAAACAAAAATTAACCCATTTTTCTTGTAGCCGGGTGCAAATGGGTAGATGTGGTGCATGTGGCACATGTGGCGCGGCGGCTACATTTTTTTGTCAAAAAATAACTATGTGTGGGCCTGATCATTTCATTGTTTTCGTAAAAATTTCATAAAGCCCAATTTTTTCAGGCTCTTTCGTACTAAGAGTTGGTTACGGTTGGTTATGATGCCGATACGATACGCTTCAGCTTTTTATTGTCAGTTTTTGTATTTTAGTTTCTAGCAAAAAATTTATTAATAGAGCAGTTCGAAAGGACGTGCGTGTAGCATGTATTACCAGCCGCTAAAAAAGGATAAAAGGGATAAAGACAGAGGATTAAAAGAAAATAGAAAATGCTACGCCAGGTAGCAGGCACCGATCGAAAACTATGGCTACCAGCGAGAATTATGACCGCTACTAAAGCAACAAAAGCAAATTTTCAATTCTAACCGAACAAAAAGTGCCTAAAGGCAGGCAGCATTTTTTTCTTCATTTCAAGAGAATTTAAGAGATTACTACAGAAATCATAAAGATTTTGGAAATTTTACTAGTATTTTTACTGTATTTTAAATTTAAATTTTCACATAATAAATTTTAATAACTTAAGTTAATAAATTTTAACTATAAGACAAATATAAATATTGTATAAATGAAAAAAAAACTAAAGAAAAGAAATTGGCAATTTATTCAATTTTTTCTAAATGATAATATGTAATGAAAACAACTTTATAAATATTTATAAGTTTTTCTGAAAAAGAAGTGTAATGAAATCAATTGATGGATATTTAAAAATTCTTAATAATAAATATCTATATAATAAAAATGAACATATGTTTCTGCTTTTTATCCACATAAAAATGGATTGATTGGACGATTTAGAATACGACAGAGCTTAGAATAGATTTTACCATCCAGTTTTAAGCATTACACGCTTTAATCATTGACGTTTAAATTACATATTATTTTATCTAAATATAAAGTCTACAGTTTGTAGAAAAAACTGGCAGAGCATGTTTTTTCCACCCTACAGTCAATTCTCTAAGTTTCCATTAAGATTTTCGGAGAAATAGAAATTGCATATGAAAAAAGGATCCAACGATGGCAAATTAAATAAATAAACTAAGAATTTCTTTCCAGCCCTTCCTAAAGTCAATTCTCTAATTTTCCGTTAAGATTTTCGGAAAAATTTCATATGAAATAAGGAGCTAACGGCGGCAATTTAAATAAATGAACTAAGAATTTAAATTTAAATTGTTTTAAAATCCTATACAAATAATAATTGATTTTTTATACGATTTTTAAAATTTTTTTCTTTTCGGTTGTGTCTATTTCAATTAATTGAAAATTAAATGCCACAAATTATGCGGCAATTAAGTGCAGCGAAAAACCACAATCTTTTTTTTTTTGCCTGAATTCGAGTCTCCTTTTTTGGTTATACGAGTACGTACATGTAAAAAATAAACAATTAAACTTGTTTTAATACAATAGCACAAAATTTTAATGAAAATCAAATTGAAATTAATTTATGGAGGTACCATCGACGAGTATCTAGTCGGTTGGCAGTATTAGGAGGAGGACAGGATGTTGTACATATGTATAAGTTATGAACAAAATTTTTTCTCTCGACACAATCCTTGAGCGCTTACTTTAGGTTCTGTATATGCCTCCTAAGCTCAACAAACGTTACTAACGCCAGAAGGCTTTAATTATGCCCAAAATTATGCAATTATAATATTGATTTTGCTATTAACTTTCTGGTCTCTTCGTAAAACAAAAAAAAAATTCTGTCTTCTCTTCTCTTTGCTCTCTTCTGTCTGAGTCATTGTTAAAAATTAGAGGAATGTGATGACTTAACTAAACTTAACTTAACATAACTTCAGTCGAGCCAAAACCTCTTTAAAGGAACCGCAATGCGTAATAATTGGATTATTCAAATGAGGCAATTTTTTGTTTGTTCACACGCCTTAACGTCGACTTCTGGCAAATATTTGCATTTCAAATCAGCCAGATTTAGTCGTCGAATGGTGTCAGCGTCAGCGTCAGCACCACGCCTACGCATAAGTTTGCAGTTTCTGCTTTCACTCAAATTATCTCTTCTTTTTCTCTCACTTTTTCTATTTCTCTTTTAGTTTTTGTGGTTCTACTTTTTTAATATGAGAATGAAAGAGCCTTATTTCTTCTTTGTCGCTGCATTTCGAGAGATGGTTGTTGGTTGGTTGGTAGGTTGGTTGGTTGGTAGGTTGGTTGGTAGACTGGTTGGTAGGTTGGTTGGTAGTTTGGTTGGTGTTGAAAAGTTTTTTCTTTCTTCCATGACTTTCTTTTAAGAAACCACCACAATCAGCCAATTTGTGGCTTCAGGCTTTGTTTAAGTCTTCTGCTTCTACTATTTTTTACTTTTTGTCGTCGGCACCACTTTTTAGCAGGCCTTAAAAAACTAGTTTTTTGAGGAGAAAAAAAGTGATTTTCAGAATTTGGCAGAATAAATTTAACGCGAAATTAATAAGAATTTTGCATAATTTTCCAAGAAGCCAATTGGAAGCGCCTGCTTTCAAGAAATTGCCAAAACATAAAGAAGAAGAAGAAGAAGAAGAAGAAGAAGACAAAATTTTGATGGCTTGTTTCGCATAAATTTTAAGCGAAAAACGGAAAAAAAGATTGCTAACGAATTTCCGAAAACTTCTGAACAAGGAAAAATGTTCAAAGTTTTCTGTTCTTCTAAATTTTTGTACTCCATTTTTACCGAGTGTTGGAAAAGTTATTGCTCGTTAGAACTTGCGGGACGGAGGGGGGGAAGGTGACGATATAGATAGTGCGTTTCTATAATCCATCACCCATACCGCCATAAAAGATGGCGCACCCTGTATGTACAATATGTATACAATATATATATGTATCTTTAATAAATAATAATTGGAAAAAATTGGAAAAATATTTCTTCAATATCTCTAAAGAGAAATATGAAATATATTCAAAGATATATTTAAACACTGCGGCCATACGAAATATCTCTGATGCGGCGGCTCACTCTCTCAACTCATTTGCGGTTACTAAATTGACGCGTTTCACATACGAGAGTTCTCAGAGGTTTTAATACGATATACATATGTACATATACACACACGCGCACACAACCATGTGCATACACCCGTACACACTCGCATCGTTTCCGGTATGTACTCTGTACGCTTGCATAGATGTCACAGAGTGGCCAGATCTGATCATAAAGATATAAAGAGTCAGAAGCGAACAATTTTCAAATTGACCTGTCTGTACAGACACACACACGCAAACACACGGGCACACACACACACGCACGCACGCACGCACGCACGCACGTACGCACGCTACCAGCAAACGATGACATGAAAAGCAAACAATACAAGTATCACACACGATGGTAACATCAACAACAACACCAACAACAACGCAGTTAAAATTACCAATAACAACACGCAGAAGGATATCGAAAGGATCCAATGCCTGCAAGTCAGTCAACCAACCAGCAGAGGACGAGATGAATTCGGTCGAGTCGTTTCGGCCTTTGTTTGCTTCGTTGGTTGGCGGCTCGGTCGGTTGGTTTATTAAGAGCTTGACGGCAGGAACAACGGAAGGCTTTTGACGCTTTTAACGCCTTAACCCTTACAATCCTATGAAACGGCATCGGGCCGTATGAGTGTGCCCGTTTGCTTGTTGGTTGCACGCTGCTGAGCAAGTTGTTGATGAAGCTCATTTGCTTCGTCAGCAAATCATGTGAAATGTCATGTAGTCATGTCACAGAGAGAGAAAGAGGGAGGGAGAGAGAGGGAAGAGAGACAGTATGAGTGCATTTGTGCATTCTGGTATGTGTGGATTTTTGTTACAAACACCGAAAGGGAAATACTTTTTCGTACAGAAGGCTCGGTCGTCACCAACTTCGTTAAGACTTCAAATCAAATAAAAAAATAAAGAAAAATAAAATAAAAAAAAAAAATAAAAAGAAAAAAAAATAAAAAAAATAAAATAAAAAAAAATTAAAATAAAAATATTATTTATATAAAAATCAAAAAAAATAAAATACAAATTGACTTTTTATGCAAAGAAAGTTGAAATTTTAATGCCCTGAGTAGAATTTTTCATCCTTAAAAGTTGGAAAAAGAAGTTTTCAGCTCAGAAATTTAGTCGGAATTAAAAGTATTGACGTATATTAATAGAGAAGGAAAGAATAAATATAATAATAAAAATTTCAACAGTAACTAAAAATAGCAACAACAACAACGAGAAAGAAGGCGCACACTCTGTCCAACATTCAATGACGCAAAGCGAGAGTCATTCTTTTTGATTTCAACCCAAATTGATGCAAGTATCAAAATCCACTTTATTCTTTCTATGCGCTTATTTTACTTTCGAATACTGCGATTCAGCATTTCTTGTATTATTCTTCTTCTTCTTCTTCTAGTTACTTTGTCGTTTCATTTCAAGTTGGCGACTTAAGTACCATTTCGCTGACCATAAAAATCTGAAATTTGTGCTGTTGTTTTATTTTTGCTCCAGTTTGCTTTGCTTAAAATTCTTTTCTTTTGAAGAAGGCTTTTCTTCGGTTTTCTTTTGGGTATTTTTTCTTCTTTTTCCTCCACTCAATCTCTCTCTATGCTGTGTTGTTTTGTTGACATTTGCTTTTAAGCATATTAAATGAGAGAAGAAAAAAAAAACGAGAATATGCCTTCAAAAATTCCACTAAAAGCTCTCAAGCCCAAAAAAAGCCGCAACAGCGAACGACTAACAATGCAGAAAGGCTAAGAGTATTACTATATTGTACGAGTATCATACAATACAAAGTCATGTAATAAAAAGTTATTAAATTTCGTAGCTCGTTGATGGAGTCATAAATATTTATGGCCCGCAATTACAGAAGTTTTTTGGCTCAGACGAAGAATTGTCAAAAATGGAAAGAAGGCCACAACGGAAAACGTATTGAAAAAGGCGCGAAGTTGGCGGGCCGCAAGGGAAGGGTGGAAGGGTGAAAGAAATGATAAGAATAAGTTTGATTATATAAAAAGATTAAGAAAAAAGGAGCTCGGCCTGAAGAAAATAGTAGTGTAAAGCTATCTTTAGATTTAATAGACCTTTTTGAGCGTTTTCAGTTTTTTAGCTATCTATAGTCTCCCTTCGTAGGCAGATTTGAGACACTAAAACGCAGAAAGTAAATACTAGAATGAAAAAAACCTAAAAAAAAAAATATCATTCACTGCATTAAATAGCGTTAGACCAATGCAAAAAACGTAAAAAAAACTTATGGCTAAATTCAAAAGTAGAGAGTTGAGAGCTGTCGAATAACCAAAATTCTCTCTGTTTAGCTTTAAATTAAATTGAAAGAAAGCCATACGTAGTGTAGGCTCATTTCAGTCTTAGAGATGGAGGTAGAGCTAGACAGCTACAGAGCTAGAAAGAGCCACAGACGGCGTCTCAGTTAAAGTTAGTGCTACAGCATTAACAACAAAGCTACAAAAAAACGTCCTTCGCGCCGTAGAAATTTCCATAAATTTCCTAACAAGTACATACATACACACATAATTGCTTTCTTGTCTTATTCTACTTCTACTTTTTCTTCTTTTTCTTGGGCTTCTTGAGCTTCTTGAATAAAGAGAAATATGTATGTATGTATGTAAGAGTACGTCAGGAACACAGCATGGTTTAGCGAGAGGATGAATATGGGCTTAATTACCATAAAACAACAGCAAAAACAAAAAAGTACTACAACGCAGACGGCAATGACAAAACAAAACCAGTAGAGATAATATAAAAACAAACAACAACAACAACGAAACTACGGCGACGGCGATGACAGTGCTTTTTAAAGAAATTATGTAAGCAAACAGGAAGCATCTGCGAGATGTTAAACCATGCTAGACGCGACTAAGAAAGCGGTAATAGAAAGAGAAGTTAACAGCTAAGATGACGAAGAAGAAGAAGAAGAAGAAGAAGAAGAAAAAGAAGAAGCGAGTGAGATAAAAAGTATGCAAATATTGTTTGTCGCGGTTAACAAACAAAAAAAAAAAAAAACAGAAATAAATAAGAACGAAGAAAGTTGGAAAGGAAAGGATTTGAGAGCTTATTCCTGCCACCGATTTGGGAAAATTAATTGCTATATTTATTACCGGCGGCAGGGGGAGGATGGGATGATGGATGTTGTATTTGTTGTGTTGCCAAATAAGTTTGCGAGATTGCAATAAATTTGTATTGCTTTCAAAAAAATAAGAAGAAAAAAATTGACAAAAAAGAAGAGGAAAGAAAGCCATAGTTTGTAAAGCACGGAGAACAGAAAATAACAAAGAGGAAGAGGAAGAGGAAGGAATTTACAGTCTTTATAACAAAAATATATCCTAAATGCAATCGAAATATGGACAGAGAAGAGGACTGCATTTTGCTAACATTCAAATCAAATAAGGACTCAGTGTAAAATTAATATAGTGTAAGGATTTGCTAAAAACATTATATACAGACTTAAGTAAGACTAAATGATGTCTAAATTTCTTTATTTATTTACTAAGACCTCTAAACTAAGCACTTTGCTTTATAGTTTTTCCAAGCGTGACTTAAGCGTTTCACTTAAGCGTGACTAAATGCTAATTATATGTATTGTCTAAATTAATTTTAAATTTTTATAGTTATTTTTTTTTCGATTTAAAATTAACCTAGGTACATATTAAGCGCGAGTTATTATCGTATTGCCAAAATAATTTCCAATTTTTATATCGTAGAAAATTTTTCAAATTAATACAGGCATTAATTAGTCTTAAGCGAGACTAAATATTTTGTATATGAATTTAAAAGCATTACAAAATTTTTTTTTTTTTAATTAATATGAACCTTGCATATACCTAAGAATGTCTAAATATTGTCTAAATTAATTTAAACTTTTTCTATCGTACAAAATTTTTCACAATTAAATACGAACTTTAACAGTCGTCTTAGGCGAGACTAAATAATGTCTATATTAATTTAAAATCGTTTTAAAAAAATTTTTTGATGTAATATGAAAATCTTAAGCGTGACTAAATACTGTCTAAATTAAAATCTGTATAGTAATTAATTTTTTTTCAATTTAAAATAAACGTTGCACAGACTTAAAAATAACTCTAAATATTGTCTAAATTAATTTAAAATTCTTATAGTACATTTTTTTCAAACGAACGTACGATGCGTTTCTTTGTTGAAAGGACAAAAAAAAACCTGAAAAGCTTCAGTAGTTTAATAATTGTATCGTAGAAGGTAAAAACAACAGCAACACGATAGTTTTCAACTCGGTCAGTAAAGTGCGTTTATCATACCGAATGTGCCGATGTGCCAGGTAATGGTGAAGGCGACGATGATGGCGGTGGTGATGGTGGTGGCGTTACTGGTACTGGTACAAATCCATTAAGTTTCAAAAGTCAAGCCATCAACTTAAGAGCATTCTGCAATTGACCTCGTTGAAGGTATATAATTTTTCAGTCAAGCCAGGCCGGATGCAAAGGCGTTGCAAATTCAACAAAGACCTTCAACCATCAGAGGAAGAGGATATAACAAAGTAAGGATATACAAATAGTGACACAAAGAGAAAGAGAAAGAGAGGAAGAAAGAGGAGTGAAGAAGATAAAACTATGTATTACTTCTGCTTTGTGTTTGTTCCATTCTATGGTGGAGGAGACCTGATGCAGCAACTGAGAGAAAGTTTGAAAATTTGTCAAACTTAGTAGAGACGACAATAGCAACAGCAGCAACAACAACAACAACAACAACAGCAATAATAAAACCAGTAACAATGATAGAAAAAATGGCAAAAAGACGACGACCTGCGTCATCTTTCTGTGTCTTCTTCTGCAACTTTTCGGAGTTAAATTGTCCTCTCATGAAAGAAGACACAGACACAGACACAGACACGCTGAAGACGTAGTCTAAATGGATTTTTTATTACTTTAACGACTATCCAGAGTCTATTTCATTATTGTTAGCTTCTTCTTTTTGCAGTCGCAATGATAATATTATTATTGCTATAATAGCTTTTTAATCAATTTAAAAAAAAAACAGGAAATTACGATACAAATAAAATTATTTCCTCCAAAAAAAAAAAATGTTCTTCTTTAATTTGTAAAGTTTTTTAAAGGTTCGCTAAAATTGTTAATTATTTCAGCATAAATAAATAACAATGGACAATAAATTCTTAATTATTTCAGCATTTAAATTTCATCATTAAATTCGTCTTCTTGTGCATTGCTGTGTTCTTTTCCACATTCCTCACACCGTGCCTGATATTAATTTATTAATGATGAAATGGAATAATGAAATTCTTTTCAAGTGTAAAATAAATACGGCCCAATTCTGTGAAACGAATATTCTCGTATTTATTAACGGAAACGAATGAACGGATTTCAATTATTGAAGTATTTTTATGGAAAATACTTTTAATTTTTTATTTTATTTGATTTTTTTTTTTTTATTCAACAATGAACACCATCAACAATTGACTGAATGAACAGCCAACACACACTCGAACAACAGTACAACCTCGATGAGATGAACAAAGAAGAACACAGAAGAAATTTGTAGGATTAAATACATATTTTTTAGATAGAATGAAAATATTTTTATATCAAAGTCTAACAAAAACAACTAACAAAAATAATTTAAATTGAACTGCTCTAAAAGAAAAACGTAGTCAATTTTTTTTTTTTTTAATAGACTACGTTTTTCTTTTAGAGCAGTTCAACTTTTCGGGAGGATACTGTTGAAATTGAAATAAGCAACTGCGTGGGTGTGTGCGCACGTGTGTGCGTGCAAATTATGTCATTAACGTACATAATTTAAATTCTTCTGAACAATTTTGCGCATTCTCACAAAAAAGGATTCATTGGATGCTGTTAATAAAACGACGCGTCGGATGCAAATGAAAATTCAATAAATGAAAATAATTAATGACAAATTGATGTATGTATAATGAAACACTTTACGCAGGTGTGTGTGTGTGTGTGTGTTTTTTTTAGTATAATAAAATGTATATTTTATTTCTTCAGAAACCATGAAAATAACATTTTTTTGCATTCACTCATGCAGTAGTCAGCAACAACAACAACTACATACAATTGAATCTGAGAAAAGCTTGCAAAAACTTCTTGGTGGTCTGCGGATTTTACGAGTACCATCCCCCCTAACACGCCCCCAAATGCATCAACCAACATTCCAAAGCTAAAGATCATGGAAAATCGTTGTCATTCTATTAAAGATATTTCAGAGACATTTTATATGTTCATCATTGGTTTTAAAGCAGTTCTGGAATGAAGAAGTATGAGAAGACATTGTAGGAGGGAAAGGGGAAGGGGAAAAAGGGACGAGCGGAGTTAGACAGAAACATTATGGACCAGGAAACGTATTGTTCTTGAGTGGTTTATCTTCGTACATCATTTGATTTGTCACCAGAGAAGATTTATATTATAAATTCTCTGCAAATTATTTACATACCAAAATCGGTCGGTCGGTCAGGTCAACCAACAAATTTGGTTGGCATTTTTACAGCTTAAATAAAATATTTTCATTTTTCAATTTTTTAAAGATCAAATTAATGTATATTCAGATTCTGCTAAAGAGTATCTTGTGTAAAGTTTGATATTTTGACTTATAAGAGTATCTTAGATATAAAATGAGAGTGTATAAAGTTTAATATTTTTACTTTTAAAATTATCTTAGATATAAAATAAGAGTGTCTAAAGTTTGATATTTTGACTTATAAGAGTATCTTAGATATAAAATAAGAGTGTCTAAAGTTTAATATTTTTACTTTTAAAATTATCTTAGATATAAAATAAGAGTGTCTAAAGTTTGATATTTTGACTTATAAGAGTATCTTAGATATAAAATAAGAGTGTCTAAAGTTTATTATTTTGACTTATTACTTATAAGAGTGTCTAAAGTTTTATATTTTGCCATATAAGATTATCTTAGATATAAAATAAGAGTGTCTAAAATTTGATATTTTGACTTATAAGAGTATCTTAGACATAAAATAAGAGTGTCTAAAGTTTATTATTTTGACTTATGACTTATAAGAGTGTCTCAAGTTTTATATTTTGCCATATAAGATTATCTTAGACATCGAATAATCAAATGTCTAAAGTGTAATATGTTGCCATATAAAAAGCGTCTCTAGTAAGAACTCTATAAAAGTTTCTAAAGTTTTTCTAAAATTATACCATACTCCATAATGTACCATAATATACTCCATATACCATAATTATTTTATTTTGATCGAAAGAACAATCAATCACTTCTTTTGAGAATTTTCACCGATTTAAGAAATTAATGATCATTTAGAGATTAATTTTTTTCAATCATTTCGATTTTACTTATCGTCATTTGAAGCAGATTTCATTTGTCAAGTCGTCATTACTGGCGAAGAAAAGTCGTTTTTGAAAACCGTAAACGATCATAAAAAAATCAGTTATTAATTAAAGCTTTCAAAGTAAAATATCTTCAATAATGTTTGGAGATATAATGTTAAAAGAGAAAAGCTAGGAAAAGGTGTCCTTTTCAAACTTTGAAGAACTTGTGCCATGAGTTTTGCGATTGGAGACCATTTCACAGATTGATTGATTTATTCAGCATTATTCGAGAAAGTTGTCAAGCTGTTTTAAAGGCACTGCAGAAAGATATCACGAAGAAAGAGATCACGATGGTCTAAATTCAAAATTGAAACATTTTAAAAATTGTACAAAGCACTGAAAGAGAGAATAAATATTTATTACGATATCTTAACCTAATTAGCTTTTGTTTTGTCAAGCAATTGGCAAGAGATGTTGGCTAAATTTCTAGTACTAAAAGGTATAAATATTTTTATTTTTACACCAGTTTTAATTGACACAAACTAAAAAGCAACACTTTAGCAGTAAACAATTATCATTATCCACAAAATAACTATAATTCAAAGAGTGCTATTTTTAGAGTTGTTTTTAAACAATTCATTGTCTAATTTAATTAGCCAACATTTTAGCATAATGAAAAATGACCTCCTAAAACTTGACAAAAAGTGTGAGCTATTTCTTTTCACCCTCACTCTTACTCTCCCACCAAACCACACCCACCGCCTTCTGTAAATTGTCATTTTCCTTAGCGTCAATTTTTTTTTTCTTGCTAATCTACGCAATAAATTTAGCCAAGAGGCTCTTATTTTTGCTTTTTTTTTTTTTTGTTTTAAAACTTGCCTTAATTTTCGTATCAAGTGAAACAGACCGGAAGACAATTTGTGATTGTCATAGTGAGCATCAGGATCAGGAGAAGAGGCGAGATAGGGGGGGGAGGGAAGGATAGCGATGACTATCTTGTGACGTTCAATTTGAGGACGCAACCGTGATGATTTCGTTTTCTTTCGCATTGCTCAAACTAATGGTCTAATTAGTTTTAATTGGAGCAGTTGTGTCCGTCCGAAGGTGCTGAGGCGGAAGGGCGCAAAAGGGCGAGATGGAGCGAGGCAGGAAATAGCAACAAAGGAAAGGCAGGATGAAGTTGCCAGCAAAGTTGAGAGCGTGGCGGTAGCTGAAGAAATGAAGCGCACCGAGCGGCACATGAGTCGTGCAATGAACAAGTTTTCCAACGAAAAAGTAGTTTCGGTAGAAAAAGTAGTAGAAGCAGAAGAAAAAGTACAAGAACCAACGAAGGAACGAACAAACCAGCAGTAAAAGGTAACAATTTTTTATTTTCTTGCTTATCTTTCCTCCTTCTTGGCTTCGTTCTCAGGGCGCAAACAAAAGTTATGACAGGCGGCATATTCTCTTTGAACTCTTTGATGTGCTACGTATGTACGGACGAACCTTCACACCTACACCAATGATTTTGTTGTAGGTATGTATGTATGTATGTAGGTTCCTACAGTGGGCCAGAGTCCTTCTTGTAATGTTGCCAACAAAAAATTTGTTTAATTAAATGAAAAAGTTGTGAAAAGGCAAAGGGAAAGAGGAAGAAGGTTACAACTAAACTGAACTGAACAGAACTAAAAACGTGAAGGTTTGAAGTGGTGTGGAGAGGAAAAGGCAGAACAAGGCAGAACTGAAGCGAATTCGTTTATATGTAACGGAAATGATAAAAAGCCAGCAATAAATTTATAGGTGCCAACAACCGGTGTACCCAAAATTATAGTAGTTTTCAATAATGAATTTCCTTCCTTTATTCAAACAATTCAACAATTTGTCTTTTATCGCTAAAAGCTTCAATTGAAATTTCTCTTTTTTCTGCGCAACACCTTTCCCCCCCCTCCCTCCTACTTCCGTGTCGCTCCGTGTCTGACGCCAGCATTCAATTCATTGATGGTGCTCGATTTAATTTCGCTTGAATGCTTTGCTATTGAGTATCCTCCATCCTTCTACGTGTATTCACGTCTCCTTCTCCTTGCGATCATCGAAAAGGCTTGTTCAATATCGTCCGAAATGCAATTTGAATGTTACTGAACGTGAATTTGAATATTTACCAGCGGCATTCAATGTTTAACATGAATGAAAGCATTCATCTGCAATATTTTGATTGCCTCTCTTTTTCTTTGCCCAGCCCCGGGTCTTCTCAGTCACACTGCTAAGCGCCCAGCCAGAGGAGGTCGGCGTCGTTCGGCGTCATTCGGCCACTACTATTTTGGCAATCGTTCAACGTATCGACCGGTGGTCGTCATAAAATCCGTCGCAAAAACAAACAAAAAAAAAAAAACAGTACAGAAATGAGTAAACGAAAGGCCAAACTGTGCCACAGTTTGTCAATACAAAGTGTAGAGTGTGTAGTTGCAAGGGCCACAGCGAGAGAGAGAGAGAGAGAGAGAGAGAGAGCGGGAGAGCTGTTTGCTGGCCTGCGGTTTGATGGTACATAAATGCAATGAATTTACTGTCTGTGGTCACATGATGCTTTCCTGATGAATCATTTTAAGTATGAGCCAGAAGTTTGGAGCAGCTCAACGTGTGGACGTTGAGTGTGTGTGTGTGTGTGTGTGTGTGTGTGTGTGTGTGTGTGTGTATGAAGCTCATATCTACATTTTCATAAATATACATATTCATGTTTAACTGACTCTATCTCAAAAATTGACTGATTCAATTGATCCTCCCGCTGTTTTTTTGGCATTTCTTTGCATTTCGCAAATCATTTCAATAAAACTGAATACTCATCATAATTGTTGATGTTTGTAATTATGTTGCTGCTACTGTTGTTGTTCAGTGTGGTTTAAATTGTTTATTTTTTTTTTTGGTTATGAACATTTGTTTGAACAATATTTTTCACTTGATAAAAAAAAACACAACAACCCGAAAAATATTCAATTTAATTGAATGCTTTGGTTAACCCAGAGGCCGTTGGTCAAGAGCATTGTCGATACCGAATATTTAATTACTCGTAGTACGTTTTTTTTTAGGTTATCCAACAAAAACTGCGATTTGGTATTAAAATTTCTACCAAATTAAGTATATTTTTGGAGGGAAAAACGATGCAAGTTTGATTTGAAAATTTAAATTGAGTTTAATGTCATCAAATTCATAAAATCGTCCTATTTTTTTCAGAATGCTTTGAAATTATATTTTTGAAATATCAATTCTGTTTGATACCATCAAAATGTAGACCGAACAGAACTCTGCTTAAACTTCTTTAATTTTGTAGCAAAATTTTATGGTTTTGCGAGTAACTAAAGAAAATGAAATTGCGCAGTTACTTCTTCAATAACTTCCGAAATTGTATGGCATGAATTTCGTACTCGTAATTTTTATGATTTTCAATAATTTCACTGACACTCTTTTCGTTTATCGAAATGCATCTCAAATAAACCGCAATGAAAATCCACATAATTCTTCGCGACTCTTTTGTAACGTAGAGAAAATTGTTTTTGTAGTTTTCAGTCACTTCGCGCCGAAACTTTATTTGGTTTTATATCGATTTTTATTGCCTGACACACGTTATTACAACGAACGAATGAACGAACGAACGAACGAACGAGCGAACAAAGAGTAAAAGAAAAGAATAAACGAAATAAGAGTAAATAAAATCTTCAAGACGGCTCCACTGGCTTGACCCAATGCATTGCTATAGCTACCGCTACTGCTTGCACGACTTTCCGACTTTCAGCGTTTACCGCTTCAGAGCCGTCATTGATAACAAATGTCTCAAGTTTCGAGTATGTCGGCGTTAGTTTTTTTTTGCGCGTTTCTCTTTGGGAAGCGGCGCTGCTGCTTCTGCTTAAATGCTTTCGACACTTGGTTTTCTGTTTTCATGCGGCAGTTTGGTCGTTATAGTGTCTGGCCGCAGCACCATATGCTAAGCCCTGAAAGAATTATGGCCCTCGCGAACAGGAACTGCAAAGAGTCGAAATGTGCTGGATGTTTCCGGAACGGTATCTACATACCAAAGTGGTTGGGATGAAAATCGATTTTCAACCGCGGCACGTACGGATGGAAGGTAATTAAGGTAATTTAAGCGACGACTCTACCTTCTTCTCAAAGTGTTTGTGAAAAACCTTTTTCTATGATTATAAAATAAAATTCTATGGAATTCATTGTTTTAAGAGAAATACAAAAACGTTTTAAAATTTATTTAATTAAATTAAATAAAATGTTAAATTGTTGTTAAATTGTTTTTAAAGATGGTGAGTATTTGTAGAATATTCAACGTGGCGTATGATTTACTTTTAATTAAAAATTAATAAATTTAAATACGAAAATCTTTGCAGTAACGTTAATTACAATGAAACTTTCTACAGTTAATGCCTTTTAAAAGTATACGTTTTAATGAACTCTGTTGTTAACAGTAGAAAACACTATACAGTGGTCATGATGGCCGAACATTTTTCGACTGTTAAGAAGTGAAGATCTGTTAAAAATCGATACTGTTCGTTTCGTTTCTTCAAATATGTACAAAATATGTTTCTAAATAAAATTAAATTTTATACGGTAGAATAGTTATGTTAAGAGATTTAGAAAAATCAATTTCGATTTTAATTGATTAAACATTTAGCAAATTTCAACAATATTTGCAGAATATTCAACGTGGCGTATGATTTATTTTTAATACAAAATTATTACATAAATAAATTCAAATAAATTTGAAATCTTTCAAGTGTTGTTCATTTCAATGAAACTTTCAAGAGTTGATGATTTTTATGAGAGTAAATTGAATTTTATGAGCCCTTTTTTTTAATTGTAATTTTTAAATACTCTGTTAACAACTCTGTCATTCTCTGTTAAGCATGCTGAAGCAATCACTTCTCGAGACTGTCAGTTTTTATGTGGTAATTTCTTAAAAATCAATAAAAACTTCACTGCAACAATTTTCAGAGTTCACGGAGTTGTTCTTTTTGCCTAAAAGTTTGGTTTGCAGACAAAACCGGTTTCGGCAATGTGCCATTTTTAGTGTCGGTAAAGCTTCCTTCCTCACGAATCATTATCAACAGGTCAGGAAAAAGGTGAATGCAGAAAACGATAAGAAATGAATCAATAAATCAATGAAAGAGCATAATTAATTAGTAATTATTGGACAATAAATATATAGAGCATTAATCACTGAATCAACAGTAATTATTAACATACATTAAAAACACCATCAAACCACTTAACCATTTAACACCACCACGAACAACAACAACAACAATAACAATGACAGCAATAACAACAACCACAACGACAACAGTGTAACGGAAATGGATAAGGACAAAAGTAACTTCCGTCATCCGGAGAAGCGTGCATACACAAAACGACTTGTAGCCACATAAAAACCAGGTAAAGCATGCAAATGCAGACGGAGAAGGAGGATGCTATAGAGTGAGAGAGAGAGAGAGAGAGTAGGGGTGGAGGGGGGAGGGGGAAAGAAAGATAGAAAGTCTTTTGCCTTCATCAATTTACTGTATGTTATAGGACCTTTTTTGAAAAAACTTGCCCTGACGGATGGCCGCAGTATCTACCATTTAAATACCTCTACAGTCAGAGGATCAAAATCGCAGCGAGAGGATTAAAACTAATTTCAGTTGAAGGAATTTTGTTCGAAGCCGGCATTCATTTGAATCCTCCGACAGTTGACGACAAGTTGCTGGCAAGCAAAGGCTTCAATTGAAATTGTTCAATTAGTATAAAATGAATGCTTTCAGACGCCGAGTTCAGTGCGAGAAGAGAGAGAGAGAGAGAGAGAGAGAGAGAGAGAGAGCTTTTTTTGTTCGTTGCACGGAGATAAGTTTTAAATGAAATTGTTAAACTTATTTCATACAATACTTGATGGATTTCATCGTTGCCAACAGCTGGCAATACAAAGAAGCAGTTTGTTTTAATTGATTAAAGAGCAATGTTTTAATGGCTGCATGTTTTAATTACCGCTAATTAAAAGTAAAAGTAACAACCTTTAATCACATTAAAAATTATTCACAGAAAAAAAAGGACACTTAACACGCACTTAAAAAGTTGTATACGAATTATGAAAACTTCTGTGATCAATGTTACGAATTTAACTAAAAATGCCAACGATAAGCAGGAAATTTGGTGGCAAAGGCGTATGCCACTAAGAAGTGCTTGCAAAGGGCGTGGCAGTAGAGGTACATGGAGACCCTTTACTAATTTTGAAAGCAGCAATCAGTAGACGAAAGCTGTTAAATTTGAAAGAAATCAAAAATTAATGAAGTAAAATAAGTTAATGACTGACTATAAGAACTAAAGGAAAGCAAAATAATAACATTAAAGAGAGTTAACGAGAGCGAGAGAAGGGGGACAGAGAGACAGTGCCAGATCTATTAATGTAAAATGATTATAAACTAAAAATAAAAGTATGTGTAACAAAATCTTCATTTAATTTAATTTAATTTAATTTTATTTTATTTTATTAAATTGAAGAATTGAGGGACTTCTTTCTCTCTCTCTCTCTCTCTCTTACTGTCTTTATAAAAACTCCAACACGAAATTAACAAAGAGTAAACAAGCACTAAAAGGAACGAGCGAGTACTCGATGAAGAAAGGAAAGTAGCATTATTCGGCAAAAAAAGAAGAAGAACAAAAAGAAGAAGAAGCAGGAGCAGCAGCAGAAGAGCCAACATAAGGAATCTCATTATTTCTTTGCGAAAAACTTAATAAAATTGATGAAGCGCCATCCCGTATCCCGCATTCTTTATACGTTACGGCGCGTCGTCTGCATCTCGCCGTCTCTGGCTTCGCGGCCGCGCATCATTTGGACGGCATGTTCTCGATGTTCTGGAACTGCGTGAACAATGTGAATAATAACAACCAACAGGAGCAACGAAAAGAAGAAGAAAAAGAAGAAGAAGAAGAAGAAGAAGACGCAAAAGCAGAAGCAGAAGCAGCGCACTAACATTATTCTTTTCTCTTGTAAAATTGTACAAGAAATATTCCCAGAAATTCTTTCACCATCCTTGAATCTCTTCACCCATTATAGAATTTTGCGGCAGCAGCTGCATTTTCGACTCCATCGACACCGTTACCTTCTTTCTTGAGCATTCTCTCTCTCTCTCTCTCTCTCTCTTTCTGGCTTCTTTTCTAGCTGCTCCAGTTTCAGCTAAGTTTCATTCTGTTCGAGACGATGTCACGCTGCTCTGCGTCTTGATGTATTTCGATTAATTTCCATGTCATTGCATCGTGCTCGTTGGCACTGTATAAACACACACACACACACACACACAAACAACCCAGTTACAAATTTTTAGTTAGGCCTGCTCGTCCTGCTTACAGGAAGGTCTGCTTCTGATTGATGACAGGCCTCCTCGAAATTCTATGAAATTAATCTTAGATATCTTCGAAAAAGTTGCGCGCCTTCGCATTCGCAGAAGAATCGAAATTGTTGAGTTTTTCGAAATTATCAAGAAAAATTACACTCAAGATAACATCAATCGCTAAAACGGATTGGCCTCTAAAACGAAATTTGTCATGACAATGACGTAAATACGCTCTTAAACTCATTTTCTTAAACTCATATTATTCATCCCTAACTTAAAACTTAATAAATATTTAGAGAGTGTAGAGTGTAGAGTGTAAAAAAAGTATTCAGAGTAGTTCATCTTAGATCCGTTGAATAAGTTCGTTGCAACGCTTAGTCCGTTAATTGAGAAGCAAATGAATGGGAGTGCATTCGTCGTAGTAATTTTTTTGTTTTAAAGTTCTGTTTATAATTCCGATTAGGTTTTTTCTAACTTAGTGATGTTGCGCAAGAACATTCTCGCTCTTTGCACTTCGATGGCGTTTTCTTTCATCTCAGTAAGTATATTTCTTTAAATACAATAATTACAATTCATTCAAAAGAATATTCAAAAAGAATATTAAAGCGATCATGTTTCTTACTTTTTAAATATAAGACATTATTATCTGCTAGTTTTTGTACTGCCAGAAGTTCTTCCAATACAGAAAAAGCGAACAAATCGGAAGAGCTTTCTTTCTGATGTAACCGGAAGAGTAGAGAAAGGCTTGACAATTTGGTGAATTCTATATTACGAAAGAAAACAATGGAGGAAGTATGAGGAAAAGTGGAAAGGATTCCAAAAAAAGACCTGCTTGAATACGACTTTACTATTACCATTCTGTAATGGTGAGAAACGCATAGAACAAGTTTCTTTTTCAGCCGCGTAGTATAAAGAAATTACAATTTCAATTAATTATAAAATGTCTCTTTCTCTTTTTCCTCCCATCCCCCCCCTTCTCTCGCCCTCCCAACGTTATTAAAATCATTAAAATTAAATCATTTAGCAATTTTTCTTTAAAGAGTAACAAAATTGTGTATAAAATTTCTTGCACGTTTTTATTTATTTTTAAAAATTTATGCTGCCACATTTTTATAAAAGAATTTTTATTAAAAGCATCTCTTTGAAGTAGTAGAAAATTGACTCCTTTTCATTGAAGAATTTCAATTATTTTAATTGAAAATGAAATACGCACTAAAGATGCAGCGTAATCCATCCATGGTGGTCAACAAGAGCGAGCGAACAGCTTCACGCAAATCAGTGTTGTTCACTTAATGAATTTTTGTCCTTACGCCCACTTTTACCTGCGCCTGCGCCGCCCACATACTCTTCCTTTTGCATTTCGTGGTTTATTTAATCTGCAAAAGGCTTTTAGAGAACAAATTCTTTGACGGCTCAGAACAAAATGGACTAAACGTATAAGTGCAGACGAAGGACGAAGGACGCAGGACGAAAGACAGTAGCAGGTAAGTTAATTAGTTTATTTAATGCAAACCGAACCTACATTGTTGGGCGCTGTTTGGCGCTGTTTGGCGCTTTTGCTTTTGTTAAAGTAAATGAAAATTTTTCGGCCTCGTTTTTCGATGATATCATCTTGTTTGTGAGCAGTTTTCTAGTAAACAAATTCTTTTTTACACGCATTTTGAGTGTATGCAATGAAATTAGCCTTCAAAAAATCTGCATCAGTTTAATGTATTTGTAAAAGATTTCTCTTGGTGTAAAGTTTATGGCTAAAATGACAAGAAATGAAAAAAAGCAGCTAAAAAAAACTATCTTCAAAACAAGAAAACAACAACAACAACTTCAACAAAACTTCAACTAGCAAAATGATCATTTAAAGAACTGAACAACTCTTGAAGGATACTTTTATATTCGAAGCACGTGTGCCAATTTCTTTGGCGTTCACTGTACCGTGTTGAAAGTATTTTACGATAATTATTGCACAGCGGCAAAAGAAAACGATGAAGAAGATGAAGCTGAAAACTGAAAAAAACAAAAAAAAAAAACAAAAAAAAAAGACAAATGGAATGGAAGCAAAAGAAGCAGGAGAAGCAAAAGTACGTTAGAGTTTTGAAAATGTGGTACAAGTGATGAGTTTTCCGTTGTTGCTTTTCCGGCTGATGGTGTCTCGAAGGACCATCATCAGGAGTTACGATACTCGTAGAATCTCAAGTAGCAGTAAATCGCACCGGCCGAAATTGCCCGCAGAAGAAGTTTCAGGTCTGCTCGTTGCTGCAGGCGTTCGAGAAAGAGCTGCTCAGAAAGCATTCGAAAACACCACAAAAAAGCGCAGAAGTCTAAGAAAAGTGTCGATTAGTTTTTGCCCATTTTTGCCACTTTCATCATTTACACATTTTGAGCTGGTTTTATTTTTTCCTTGCTGTTGCAATGACAGAAAAAAAAACAACTATAGTATAAATCTTTTGGAAAATCGATTACGATTCTTAAGAAAAATATATTGTTTTATAGTTTTTTTTTGTATCGTAATATAAAAATTTTTATAAAAATAGTAATTAAAAATTAAATAAATTAAATAAAAACTAAAATGAATGAATTTTTATACTCTAAAAAGTATAAATATTTTAGAGTATTTTTATTTAATTGAAAATTGTTTTATTTATACCTTTATACCTTTAAATAATTTAACCTTTATTGAATTTTTTTAATCTACTTTATTTTATTCTCTTTTTGTAATACAAAAATTTTTTATAAAAATATAAATTACACACAAAATAATTTAAATTAAAATTGATATTAATATAAAACGAAATTAAAATTATATATCGTTCAATAGTAGTAATAATAATAGTAGTAATAATAGTAATAATAATAATTACTATTATTATTAATTAATAATTATTATTAATAACTATTAATAATTAGTGCATTATGTTCGTGACAAATCCGTTAAACAGTTTAAATCTTACGGTTTCAATCTTGAACAGTTAAACAGTTTAAATCTTTTTAAAAAATCCTATCGATTTATGCTCTTGATTCGTTAAACCAGACAAATTTTGTACCTGCCCGAAAGCATTTTATTTTCCACATTTTTCTTTTTACTTTCTACGTGTTTTTTTGCTATTTTTTTCTCTTTGTATGCTATTACTTTGTTGTCCTTTAACGGTGCTCGTCGTTCAGGCCAGGCCACATCGTTTTGGTCGAGTTCAGAGCAACAACGTAAGAATACTAAAAGCGTTCGAAATAATATTGGCAGACAACACGTCGCTCTAGTGGTCGAACACGGAAACTAATTTCCAGCTTCGATGCTTCTTCCTTTGTTGTTGAATGTATGTAATCTCATCTTTATCATTATTGTTGCTGCTGTTGTTGTTGTTTTGTTGTGTACTTTTATTGGCCTTTCGAAGTTCTTGTAAGTAATAGAAAATACTCAGAAGAAAGGGCTTAAACTATCGATAAATGATCAACACAAAAGCCGATTTTTTCACCCTTTTTTTGGGTTGAGGTTGATTAATTCATCTGCAGTCTGGTTGGAGAAAATAATTACTTGCAGCGCAATTAATTAAGTAAATCAGGATTAGGAGAGAGAAAAACTGCAGCAAAGACATTTAATGACCGTCGGTCAATTCAATTAAATTCTTTAAAACCATTCACTTAAAATAAAAATAATTTAAAATTTTAAAAAAAATCCGCTGCGATTTAGATACGAGTAATCAAAATAAATTATACGAGTATTAAAAATAATATTACTATTATTAATATTATATATTATAAGTATGCAAATATGCTTATATATTATAAATATTGTAAATATACTTTTAAATTTGATCTCTTATTTTATTTTATAGAAAAAACAAAATGGTTTTCATAATTGAATAAAATTAAAAACTTACAACTCAATTTTTTAAGAATAAAATCTCCTCAAAACGCTTTAGGGATGAAAAAAAAAAAACATTTCTAAAGAATCTAAAGAGAATTCTAAAGGAAATTTTTAGAATCAACCGCCCACCAACAACAACAAAAGCAGTAACAGCAGAGTTTCGGTAAGATCATAAAGAATTTTACATGAATACGAAAAACTCAAACAATTCAAAAAAAGTTTAAATAAAAAATTGTAATGAGTTAAAAAACTACGAAATAATTCGTCTGCTTTGATATGCCTTTCAATTTTGATCATTGCGTAAAAAAAAAATTTATTTATTTGTAATTTTTAAGTGATATTTAAGAGAAAAAGAAAACTCTTACATCAAAGTACTCGTAGCATCAACATTAAATGATCTTTTAAGTCGATGTTGTTTGCTTTGTTTTTAATCTTAAGCTCTTTTGAAGCCCTTTTTCCAAGTAATTTATTCTGGTGTTACTCAATTTAGTTAAGCCTGCTTAATTGTCTAAGGATTACTTTTATTTATCGTACCTCGAGGCTCATTTAAACGTTTAAAGCGTATTAAAACGCTTTTTAACCACAAAGAATTAAAAAACATACAAATAAGACAATGTAGAAAACGCGATGAAATGCCATGACAAGGAAAAAAACCTATACAAACTTAGTTACTTAGGACTGATGGAAACAGACATACACACATGCAAGGCATGCATAATAAATCAAGAAAATCCAAAAAAATGTGTATAAACAACTCTGTAAACAATAACAGCACAATAACAGAGCAGCAAATACGACTAACAGTAACAGTAACAGAACTAATAACAGACCTATAAAGAGAATTAGCAAAGGCTTATTGGTTGAATTTTTTTTTGCGCGCGATTTATTTTAGCACTTTCAATGCAACACTGAATGAGTGTGTTTGTAGTTTGACATTATGTCTATAGATGTGTGAATGACCTCTCTTTTAAATCGCTCTGCAAAAAGTCTTAACAGGGAAAAAAGAACAGTTAAAAGAAGCTTAATTTCGTTTTACCGTAAAATAAAGTACATAATTTTTAAGAGTTTTGTTTACGATTGAAATTGTCTGTCTGGTCTGCCTTCGTTCCTTCCTTCCTTCCTTCCTGCCTTACTTTCTTCCTTCTTCCCTATTTTTCGTTCTAATTGTTTTCGAAAGTACTCATTCCTGAATCATACTCATTCATTGTTTTTTTTTTTTGTTTTTTCGTAAAATAAAGTACATAATTTTTAAGAGTTTTGTTTATGATTGAAACTGTCTGTCTGGTCTGCTTTCGTTCTTTCCTTCCTTCCTTCCTTCCTTATTTTTCGTTCTAATTGTTTTCGAAACTACTTATTCCTGAATCATACTCACTCATTGTTTTTTTGCCACTAAATTCAATCATTTGCCACACAATCTAATCTTCTTAACTTTAATCGCTGAGTTGAAAATATATATTGTACAATAAAACTGAGGACGGAGCAGAGTTTCCTGAAGGAAATTGAAACCTATGGAAGAAGGAGGCTCGACAGGAAGGAGACGACAAACGTCTCTTCCATGGAAGACTTGGTACGTACCGACGCGGCATACGACTACGACGCGATTAGACGTGTTGAACCGCAATGAGCTCAATTTACGAATTATTAGCACCACAAACAGCGATTCTGTGGAGGCAATACAGGGAAAGTAGAAGTACAGCCAGACAGACAGACGGATAGACAGATCGACATAGAGCAAGGATGGAGGTGATGGTAAGAGACAGGAGACAGGCGACAGCTAAGGAAGAATTCGTTGACTAAAGAAAATACAAGTAAATAGTTTGGGTGCGAAAAGGACCAGACGACAGCTAGATCTAACAATAGACAACACAACGCCAGAAAATAGGTAGACTGACAGAAGCGCAGACAGTCGTAGCAGGGTGGCGGTGGTTAATAAAAGATTCTGACAAATCATGAAATAAAGGATTTTGAGGAAACGGATGATGTACGAGTATGTTGTTACAGATTGCTGATGAGATTGAAACATATTTGTAACTGTATACTGGGTGCGCCATCTTTTATGTCGGTGTATGTAAACATTAACATACAGTAACATACCGACATAAAATATGGCGCATCATGAGTTATGAACGATTTTTCATCAACTCAGTTTTTAAAGATTTTCAATTTCCAATTTTTCACGTTGTTACTAAAGTGACGGAACAATATTGCAACAATAAAAATGGAATAATGGTGTATATCCCGCTCGCGCTCTCTCTCTCTCTCTCTGTCTGTCTCTGTCTCTCTTTCTGCAACTCCGGAAGCAACACTAATAAATCAAAATACGATAATAAATCATATTTCAGTAAACTTTCGACCTTCTCGAAACAAGTCTCGAGAGAACAAGTAAAGCTTGCAACACTTGAAAAAGTCGCAAAAGTTTGCAACACAAATGTTTAAAGTGGAAGAAACAAAAGAAGGAGAAGAAGAAGAGCTGTAGCAATAACAACAACAACAACAACAACAACAACAGCGTCTACTGCTTTTTGAAGTGTACCCACGCAACTAAAACTAAAGGGTTGATTAGCGGCGAACCGATTACAAGAAGAGAAAGAGAAATTGTTGTGGAAGGAGGACGGTTGGGCGCGCACACATACAGAAGAAGTGGAATTACGCTACCAAGAGAAGAGACAAAAAGAGTGAGATACACACACACAAAGAGAAAGAGGAAGCGCGAGGGGGTTAAAGTTAAGCGCATACCACGCTGTTGCAAAAAAAAAAAAAAAACCAAACAAAAAACTCTTTGACATAAACACACGCGAGTAAGTTCAAACGCAAACACACACAGACACACACACGCACGCACAAACACACACCTGCATAACGTGCCTCCATGAATACGAGTATGATGACATGATGATATCGGTGAAAATATCAGCCATGAAAGCGGCAAGCAGCATTGCACACACGCAATGAACAAAACCTAGCAATTATCCTTGAACCGTGCAACGAACTTTTCCTCCCTACAACAACAACAACAACAACAACAAACAACAACAACAACAACAACAAACAACAACTACAACAACAACAAACAACAACAACAAACAACAACAACAAACAACAACAACAACAACAACAAACAACAACTACAACAACAACAAACAACAACAACAAACAACAACAACAAACAACAACAACAAACAACAATGGGACTAGCAACAACTACAATGACAAATAATACTAATAATAAAGTCTACAAAAGAGGAGGTGGAAGAAGACGAAGAAGAAGAAGAAGAAGAAGAAGAAGAAGAAGAACAACAACAACAACAACAACAACAACAACAACAACAAGAGAGAGAAAAACGTGTGCAATTTAAGCCTTATTTTAAAAGGTTTATTAAAATTTCATAAAAAAATTTACAAACGTACATACACGCGCGCACAAACACACATACACACACACATACACACACACATACACACACACACACACACGCACACACACACACACACACATACATTTACATGCTATCTTATAGTTTTGCTTAATAGACGAAGTTAAGTTGATTACGTCTTAACCCTTTTCGAGAGCCCTTTTGCTAGATTACAAGAGACTGCAGGGTCAAAGGGCATGTAGTGTGCGTGTGTGCGTCATTGACATATACATATGTATGTGTGCATTTATTTGTTTCTTCATTCGTGTACGAAAGTATTTATATTAAATTCCTCAAATTGAAGGAAGTCAAACCTAGAATGTAAGGAGCGGGGGGGGGCTTGGGAGGGGGTTTTACCCCTACGATAAACTATCGCATTTTACCTTAAACGATAAAAAGTGCAAATTCCAACCAGCTGACTAAATGCGCACCAAATTTTCATCCCCGAAACCAACCCCCAGCCCCCCCCCCCTAAACTGAAAATTAAGGTCTTCAACTGAATTTTGTGTCTTAAACTAAAGTGTACAAGTACAATAAACAATTTTATACCTTCAGAAATATATGACTTGCTGGCTTTTATCAAAACTCGTACTTCATTCAAGCACGGCTACTTTTCAATCGTTCCTCCCATCTGCAACCATGTTATCAAACGGCCGGCTATGCTCTCAGTTCTATGCCTTTTTCTGTTTTTTGCCGTCTGGGCACTTCTGGTTACTTTTCAAAAGCGATTTTCAATGCTACCACCAACAGGCAGCAGGCAGCAGGCAGCAGGCTACTGATCTTCGAATCAATAGAGCGACCAAAAGTTGTGTTAAGCTCTTTTGTTCTGCTTCTTCTTCTTCTTTCTGTTTTATTCCAATTGAACTTTTCGTGATTTTTTATTTTCTATATCGTTTAGCAGCTTATTTTCACAATTTTATCGTCACGAATATGCATCGAACGAATGCAGAAAGTGTTGAGAAAGCAGATTCTTCACCCTCTCGGCCTGTTACACTTGAAGAAGAAGAAGAAGAAGAAGAACACGAACAAGACTATATATATATCCCCGTCGAAACTTTGTGAGATGAAAAGAGAAAGAGTTGATATGAGCTCAGAAGACACTGCATCAATGCATCAGAGTATCGTGTTTACATGAGAGCATTAAGAGGTACGTATGTTTGTGTGTGTGTGTTTTAGTTTGTGTGTGTATGTGTGTATGTGTGTTTGTGTGTTTGTCCTTGTGTGAGGTACTATATTAGTAACAACTTAATCTAATACAAATTTACAATCTACGACATTATCAATATCTATATAAATCTACTGTTAGATATACATACATCCATCCATATGTATATACAAATGTATTCGATACATCTGCATATGTTTACATCTTTGTTTACGTTGATAAGTATCTGCACGGTGTGTGTGTGTGTTTGTGAGGACGAGTTGATACAATATTGATTGATCAAAGTCGCCATGTTTTGTGGCGTAGCTGGTCCCTTAAGCTTTACAAAGTCACAAAGTGACCATGTATTGATACTCAATGCAGCCACCATATACATATGTACATTTACATCATCATCATCAGCATCATCATCATCATCATCATCATCATCTATTATTAATAAACAGGGTAGGTATGAATAGCTCTTGACATAATTTTTTTTTAAATTTCCTTCGAGAGAAGCCAAAAGGGTGAGAAAAAAGACAAAGGAAAAAGGATGTCTTACAAAACATTAACACGATTCGTGAACAGAAGAGTACAGGACTCTTACCGACTGCCGCGCTGACAATTTCAGTCTAAAACGGTTTTAGGATTGGAAAGGAGCTCATATAATATAGAAGGTAGCCGTCTAATATGGTTTGAGTATTAGCTAAATGCCATACAGAATGATAAAAATGAGATCATAATACACTAAACCAAAAATCTTGTACATAATATCAAAGAAGAGCGGACTAAATTGCACTAAATTCATTAATTCAAATATAAAAAATTCTTTGAGTCAAAGAACAATTTCTTTAAAAATTTACAAAAAAGTAGTTTTATTCTATAAACGTATCCTTTGATTCAATGAACTACGTATGTACATTTATGTGATGAACATGTTCTTTCATTTAATGTACGCTACTATGTTTCTTTGGTTTAAAGAATTATTGATACATTATTGAACACGTTCTTTAAAGAATAAATAGAAATACATTGACACAAAGAACGCATAATTTTAACCAATTTTAAAGAAAAATATTGTACATAAAAACAAAGAACTTTTTCTTTGATATTATGTACATTTTTCGTTCAGTGTAGCGTTTAGAAACAAAACAAGGCCAAATACAAAAAGACATATGTAATAGTTATCATAAAACAATCACAAAAAATGTGTTATTTTGTAATTTTTAGAACGTAGTTAAATTTTTTGCACTAATCCTTTACACTAGCTTTCTCCTTTCTTGGATGGAGAGAGAGAGAGAGAGAGAGCGAAAGAGCAGAGCCACGTTTTAAACTCAACTTTTTGTCGAAATTTTTTTATGAGAGTCATTGTATGAGTTTTTCTTTTGCCATCGAAAAAATCTTATGATAAATTTTGCAAAGTAATGGCAAAAAAATGCCTTCGAATTCGTTTACTCGGAATAAAACAAAGAAGAAAACAAAGTTCTCTTCAAAAGCGGTAGAAACATATTAGAGAGAAAGAGACGGTGGAAAGAACTAGCAAGACAGAGAGAGAGAGACAGAGAGAGAGAGAGAGGTAGTAAAGCTCTTGAAATATCAAGAGTTGCGAGTTGTGTTGTCCAACATTGTTTGCTACAATTTGAACAAGTTGAGCAGAAAAAAAAAGAGGTGAAAATAAAAAGAGCTCAATAAAAATAAACAAAAGTTCAACTACGAGCTCCATCAAATGGCAAAGTTTGTGGGATTAAAAAAAGTTTGTTTGGTTGGTAGTTTATTTGCACGAAAGAGAAATTTTGCTATTTGTTGTTGGTTTTTGTATTTGTTTGTCGTTTCTTTTTGTTGCTGACAATGTTACACTTGTTGGTTAAAACAATCCGTTAAAGTATGGCACGAAAAATGTTGCAAATGTTGGGGCAAAAAATGTTGGTGCACATTTTAGGAGCGGAGAGGGGAGAGGAGGGGAGGAGGGAAGGAGGGGCTAAGAAAAAACAAGCGACTTTCTACATCCTTAAGTCTTCGTAGTGAAGTGAAGTGCAATGATTTTTACAAGTATTTAAAGAAGAAAATTAAGGTCTAACAAACGAGAAGAGGAAAATCCTTAATTTTAAAATTATATACAAAAATTAGCAGCTATTATTGGATAACTGGCAGATTGTGGTAAGATAAGACTCAGGCTTGATTACTTTTTTTCGAAAGAGATTTAAAGAGACTCAAAAGTTGTTATGATTGTTTGTTGTCACCTGGTGGTCATTGTTTTATCGTTTCTCCTGCATTCTGTAGATGCCACAGAATGCCACAGAAAAAGAATAAAACAAAGAAGAGAAGAAACAATAAGGACATCCTTATTTGCTGCTTTTGTGTGTAAAGTATTCATCGTCTGCAGGCAGGAAGCATCTGCTCGCATGAACACATACTACAATACATACAAAACTATCAAACACACACCCACACTTACCCACATATACACTTAGCCTTTGTTCTTCATCTTCTTCGCCCTTCAGTTGTTTCAACTCGAGTTAGACAAGCTTTCTCTTGTACTGACTGTACGGTGTACTCTTGTACGGTGTACTCTTGTACGGTCTACTCTCATGCTTATAATTTGCTTTATTGTTCATGACTTTTACGTCTCTCTGTATTCATTCATTTGTCAGAGTCTTTTTGTCTGTCTGTCTAATTGTCCGTCCTTGTGTGTCTGTCTAACATACCTGCCCATTAGTAACCATATGAGATAGAGACAGAAAGGAAAGGATATTGTGTGTTTTGAAAAATCTGTGAAAAATAATTTGAAACAAGTCATGATTAGTTATGATTCCTTTGGCGGTTTAAAGGTTATTATTTCAAGGATTTTCAGCTATCCGTATAATCTCTGTCTGTCTGTGTGTGTTCGCATTCCTAAAAAAGGCCGGGATATATTCAATTTATTGTTCTGTGGTTCCATACGAGTGATGCGAAAAGTCGAAATCATACAGACTTTTTCGTTGAAGGGCAACAAAATAGCCCAAATATTCGCGAAAACCAATATTCCTGCGCATCAAAATTTATGTACAAGTATTTGTATTCGTCTATATGTATGTGTATGTGTATGTGTATGTATGTGTAGAGTGATAATAAGTAGGTTTCTCTTGATGTTAGTGTAAAAAGCCATTGATTTAAACACATCAACTTTTCAGTAAACGAGCATAAACTTGCATAAAGGTGAGTGAGAGAGAGAGAGAGAGAGAGTGTGTGTGTGTGTGTGTGTGTGTGTTCATTCTATCTGGATTTTCGAAAGAATGAATCAATGAATGCAGGAAATTAAAATTGCACAAACCAACATGATTCTATTTGCTAAATTTTCATTTTCAAAAAAGATACGAACGTGTTTTGCAATGTTGGAGCGGTTGTTGTTGTTGTTGTTGTTGCTGTGGTGGTGGTGGTGGGGAAAACAACAAAAGCCACAAGACAAACAACATCATCACTCCTTGCTCTTTGTCACAAAGAAAGAAAGAAAGTTGAATAATTTTTGAAATGCGCTCAAAACAAAACAGACGGACAGATTTTTATAGACAGCCAGACACGTTTGTATGGATGGATGGATGGATGGATGGATGGATGGATGGATGGATGGATGGATGGATGGATGGATGGATGGATGGATGGATGGATGGATGCAAGTGTGTGAGAGCAAATTTTTATTTTATTTTTGAACACTGAATTAATTTGGGCTTTTTTTTGTCGGCTATAAATACATAAACCCATTTGCAATGTTAATTCAAATAATGCTAACGATGGATGAATGGTGATGATGAAGAAATACAAAAGAAAAAACAATTACAAAAAAATTAAAATAAAATAAATTAAATTTTTTATTTATTTTAAATAAATTTTATAATTTATTTTTTATTTAACAAACGATTTTAGATTGTTGATTTGTTTTTTTTTTATCTGAAATTAAAATTTTTTTAAGGCACAATTTTTTGCTGCCCGAAACTCTTGTAAAATTATTCGAACAATCATCAATAAAGTTTTTTTCGGTGGCAATAAAAATATTGAATTAAATATAAGTTCAATAAAAAGTTTATAGAATTTTTTAAAAATATGAAATAATTCAAGTTTTTAAGAATTTGAAGAATTTTCTATACAAAAACGCGTTAATCATACGCCGTGTGGGACAATTTAGCGCAACACAATTTGTTTTGCGCTAACTTTTAACAGAAAATATGTACAATAAAAATAACCGCAAACTTAATAAATCGCAAGCGCTGGGTGCCATTTCGGCAGAATGGTTGGCAGCCACGCCTTCTTTAACTCAATAATTTTCAGAAATATATCGTACGATATCATTCATTATTCAGCAGTTGCAGGAACAGAGCGCCACCAGCCCTGCGCTAAAAGAAAGACATAAAAACGGAAAAGAACGGGTTGATGATGATGACGATGATGGCAATGACGATGATGATGATAACGCTGACGATGATGACAATGATTATTATAGCTTTTGTATGATATTATAGTAGCCTTTACTGATGGTATTGCTTACGTATTTGTTCTTTGAACGATGGCTGGTAAAAAGCTTTGTGCCGCTGGACGCCCCACCCCTCCCCGCCGGCAAGCTGTCCGCTTTCAATTTGAAAAATTAAAAATTTACTGACATTAAGTGGGCGTGGTTCGACTGGAGAAAAGTAAAGGGTGTAGAGAGGCAGCGACGGCGTACTGACGGTTACAAATGGTTGTGTTTTTTGACGGTTTTTTTTTTTTTTTGATGGTGCTCACGATTAATTCGTCAGTTTTTCACAAATTTTTTTCCGTTGCAGCCGTTGCAGGTGCTTAACTTAATCGCATGCGGCAACGGGACAGTCTGCAGACGCAGCAGCCGGCTTTGCCATGATTGATTAAAATATTAAGAGTACCTAGATTGCTTAAAAAAAATAAGGCGAGAAAACTTCATCTAAAATGTCGATTCGATTCTACTAATATTTCTCCTTTTCCAGCTTCTTCACTATCGATCAATCCTTCGGTCTTGTCTCAGTTTTGTCTTGAGAATATTTCTTCTCAAATTTTATTATTACACTTTTTTCCAATTTGCAATTTTTATTAGTACCTATACATATATTTTTCCTTTGCTAACTACAATTTCTACTTTTTTTGAAAGCGAAAATAATGGAAGGAAATGAGAAGAATTTATGCCTTTGTGTGGAAAAACCTTTTTTTTTTCGTTGAAAAATATTTACTGAATGATTTCGAAATGAAAATAATTAAGAAAATTTAATGAAATTGAAAGAAACTCTTTTACAACAAGTGCACTTATCGTAATGTCACGTTCCGCTGCTCGTTGCAGTTAATTAAAAAAAAAATTCTACTGAAGTATGAAAAAAAAACAAAAACAAATTCCATTTCCGTTGCGAAGAGCACCCAGCCAGCCCTTTCTGCGGATTCCTCACGCCCTTTTTAAAGCCTTCATAAAAATGTCATTGTCGAACAGTTTCACTCAAGTTGTTGTTGTTGTTGTTGTTGTTGTTATTGTTAAGACACAGAAAATAACACTGCGGAAGTGTTTCAAGTTTTTGAGTCATTATTAAAGTTGAAGTTGGGAAAGAGACAGAGAAGGCGAAAGAGTGAAGGACAAGGAACAGCTGCAGCAGCAGCAGCAGCAGCACTCCCTTCGGTCATCTCATACCGATTGTCAACAAGTTAGAAGAGACTCCAGAAACCAGAACAAAAACATGAACGTCGACAACGTAAGTAAGTGTTGGTTTATGACAAAAACAATGTCATAATGACTGGATGGGTTTTTTCTTTTATCTTAGTACATATAAAAATTGTATGTATTTTTTTATTCATTTGCTTCGTTCTTTTAAAAGTTTAATATACTAACTCAGGTGAATTTTTTTTGTTTTTTACGACTAGTTTTCATCGAGTTTTAGCATCTGAGAATCTTAACAATTTTTAAAAAAAACAAAAATAAATACATTATATTTTTTTTAATAATTATAAAATTATTATTACTATATTATATTATTATTATAATATTATAATTATAAAATAATAAAATTATAAAGTAAAATAAAAAGAAAATATAATAAAATTATAAATTATAATTATAAAATTTAAAATAATTTATAAAAATAAAGTATTTTATATTTTTATAATTATAAATATTTATAATAACTTTACTTTTTATAATTACTCTTTATTTATAACTACTTGTGGTTTGTTTTATTTTATTTATTTATTTATTTTTATATTTTTATAATAATTATTTAAGAATAAAATTATAAAATTATAATTATAAAATTTAAAATAATTTATACAAATAAAGTATTTTATATTTTTATAAATTATTTCAAATTTTATAATTATAATTTTATAATTTTATTATATTTTATTTTAGAAAAAAATTCATATTATGTTTTTATAAAATTTATTTAAAATTTTTATTGTAAATACTTTTTCTTCTTCTTCCTTCTCCTCTTCTTCTTATTTATTGCTTTCGCCAAGCGAGTAAGACTTCTCTTTTTGCCATGAATTTGATAAAGTTAATTTCATTAAATTACAAGAAATACCATAAAAAGCGAATAATTATGCTGAAAAGAAGAGAAGATGAAGCAACAGGTAGGACGAAGAAGAAGAAGAAGAAGAAGAAGGAGAAAAAGAAGAAGAAGAAGAGGAAGAAGAACAACAGTTTAGTAGGTATGCGCTTGTGGTTGTTCGAGTAAAATCAGTTTATGACTAAAATCGTTATACGATACACCATTATAATTCTTCCACCTTCCCTTTTTTATCCTTATCGCTCTCTCCCTTTTTTTTCTTTAGTTTTTCCCTCTTTTTCTTTTTTTTTTTTCTCTTTAAAGGAAACACAATTTTCACTACATTTTTTCACTAAATTTCTACAAGCTGTTATTTTTTTTGTTGTTCTACCAGCTGCTACAGCTAAAGTTGTTGTTGGTGTTGTTGTTGTTTTTTTAGTATTATTATTATTATTACTATAGTATATGCATATTGTTCTAATAGTCTTTTGTTGTTGTGGGTATTTTTGTATTGGATTCCGGCATTTTTCCCGGTGAATGTGTAAATGTTTGTGTGGGATATATGTGTGTGTGTGCGTGCCGAGAGGTTTTCCTTGTTTTGTGTTTGTGGTCGTTCAAGTGTTTGTTGGTATGTGTGTATTCACATTTTCATTGTTTTGTCAGAAATCTCGAAAACTGGCATTTCTTGCGGTGCTTCACGAACGAGTCGACTTGACTTCATTTGTTTTCGCTCCTTTAACCGCAGTTTGTTGTTCGAGCATTTTTCCTCCTTCTAACATTTCCTGGTTATTTTTATTATTATTAAGATTATTATTTTTTGAGATAAATAAACGGGCATAAACGACGGACGGACGGACGGACGGATGGACGGACGGACGGACGGACGGACGGATGTAAGAACGAACGGAAGGCAGGTGCTCGTCGTCGTTGTGGTCGGAAGATGTTCATGTACCACTACCGGGAAGGATGCCACCTTCAGACCACTTGGACGACTAACAGTCATCACGGTTGAAGTTCATTCGCATTCCAAGTTATTTAAAGAGAGAGTTCGTTTTTTGTGCGAATGCTTGTGCGGAAATGAGCGGCCATTTTGACTACGTCTGCTGCTAATACGAATAATATGAGGGCATATTTTTGTTTGTTTTTGTACGCCTCTGGTGTCCGAAAATTTTAATTCGTTGTAATTTTGTACCCACTAGTAATAGAACAGTCGTTTGGGATTTTGTCTTTCGGGATTTCGTTACCAACCCATTTGTATCCAACCAACCCATTTGTATCCAACCAACCCATTTGTATCCAACCAACCAATTTCAGGATTTCGTATTGACAGAATATAAGCACGATATCTCGAAATTAGCCCCATATTTACTATACTTTTTAAAAAAGTAGAAAGAAAACGATGACTTTTTTAACTAAGAAATGATTTTTTGCATTTAATTTATTTTTTTGAAATTTTCGAAATCGATTGAATTTCAATACTGACAGAATTGAAATGTTGAATAATGACAAAATAATGTAAAATAATATTGCATCGAAACTAGGTAGAGAAAACTAGAATTTTATAAACATTTTAACAGCTTTAAATAATAAAGCTTATCTCATGTCAAAATCAAGCAATTGTTGCTAACTTCATAATATTATTTCTATGAACAAAAGAAACGCATTTTCGAAAATTTTGCCACAACAAAAGTCAAACAATCATTGTTAAAGTGTGCTTCAAGGAATGAGAAGAAGGGTAAAAGGGGACGAGAAATGGAATGTGACAGGAATGTAATCTGCTTTATCAAAGAATGTCCGGCTGCTCGACGAGTGCGCCCAAAGGAATCCGAAAACAATAACAGCCCAAAGAAAGACTAAATTAAAAATTTAATTAGTCTGGCAAAAACCATATGTTGGAAAACTCATAATAGGAGAAAGGAAGAGGGAGAGGGTGGAGGGTGAAGGGTGGTGGAGGAAACAGAGCAAGACAATACAATAACTATGGTTTAAACAGGCCAAGATCCAAAGCGGAAGTTGGTTGGCTTTGTTGATGAATCTACTGCAAGGAGCGGTAGAAAGTAGAAGGGAAAGAGGTAGAGAGGGAGGGGGGGGGGGGGGGGGGGGTTGAGAAACAAAAAAGAGACAAATGAAGGCAGATGCAGATTAAAAGGGATAACGACAATAATGGTGATGATGAATGAGGATAGAGAAGAATAAAAAGGGACTACTAGTAAAACGTAATTTCAAAAAACCGGCAAGAGTTTGGAGACAAATGACGACGACGACGACGACGACGACGACTACGACGACGTTGCTGCAGCTCGGCTTGGACGTCCATGGAGCGAGAGACCCGTCGAGACAGAGACGAAACAATGGCTCAAAGCTGGGAATAATCTGCAACTTTATGGCATGTAAGCAAAGCAATTCTCTCCTTTCAACCGGAATGTCGTCGCAGAGGTTTAGTCAATTTTTTTCCTCCCTGGAATCTATTCGTACCGCCGCTTACTTTATTAAAGCGTAGAGCGGCGCGTCAGTGTGAGGAGGGGGGAGGGAGAATGGGGGGAAACGACAACTCTCACGAGATATTCTACAATGGACCAACGACCTATATTTTACTCCCTCCTCAACACGACCGACCGACCACCCTCCATCGGCGGGCAAGAGGAGGAGGTGGCCACAATCCCCAACTGTGCGTGGAAGGGGCAGGGGGCTGTTGGTATTGGTGTAGGTTGGGGACTGGTGTCCTGAACAATTTATCAGCAAACGAAAAGAACCAACAACGGACGCGCAGTTGAGCCAACCATATACCATTCGAAGCAACTGGAGCGACTGAGAAGAAAATAAAAGACTATTTTTTAGTCAAAAGTCATGTTGGGAAGAAGCAGCATAGAGTCAATTTCATTGGATTGTACTCGTATGTAAGAAGAAGAAACACAAGGTTTCGGGAGCTCGGGAGCTCGGGAGCTGACCGAACCGAGCAGGGAGTGACACAGAGCGAAGGCTCTGTGATTTTATTTCATTTAAGTTGACAGAAAGAAATGGCATAACAGCAGAGCCAAAAAATATGCAGCAAAAACAGAAAAGAAAACAAAAATTAGAGCATAATATTTTTGGTAAATTTTCTTTTGCTTTTTCACCATTCTCTCGGCAGTTCACGCTCGCTCGCGTTCTCTCTCTCTCTCTCTCTCTCCTTCCCATTTTTTGTCATACGCTGAGGTGTCTCTCTGGCTAAGGAAGGAACAATAACAATGAACTAACCTATTCTTATCATCAGCTGTTATTGTGTGGGTGGAGACAGAGAGAGAGAGAGAGAGCGCGACAGCGATGGAGACGGTCAAAAAAGGGTTTCAATCATGGCTAAAAATTATTACAAAATATAAGTCCAAGTCGATGTTTGATATTTAATGTTGATGTTGATGTTGATATTGATGCTGAAGTTGGAAGGAGTTGTTGTAGTTATTGTTGCTGATGGTGGTGTTGTTGTTGTTGTTGTTGTTGTTGTTGGAGGCGGAGGAGTAGGAGTAGGAGAAGGAGAAGGAAGTAAAGTCACGCCACAAACGCTAAACGGAAGAAAAACCAAAGTAACCAACGTGACAGTGGCACTGACAAAGACCAAAAAAACCACATACAGTTAAACTGACAGCAAGCGAATACACACACACACACACACACACACACACACACACACACACACACACACACACAGAGACACGCTCCCACAATCAACTATTTTGACATTTTGACATATCAGGCAGAGGCAAAAAGAATGCTTTTGCGGTAACAAAAGCAAAAAAAAAAGGAACAAGACCTGAGCCACGTCAGCTCTGAAAAAATCATAGCAAAAAGAAAAATGTTTGAAAACGCTGTAAAAAGACAACAACAACAAAACGTCCTTCCTCCTTCTACAAAAAAAACACCCAAAAAAACGACTTTAACTAGAGTAAAGTTTTGCTGTCACGGTGACAGACAGGTCTTTTTTTTCCCCCCCGCCTTACTTCCTACGACTCCTTCCGACTCTTCGGCCTCTTTTTTGGGACTACTGAAGTTCCCAATGGAGTTTGGCCTTGTTTACTAAAAAGAGATGCCGCATTCTTGCTTAGCGTCGTCACGCGGCATCGTTTTTTCAAACAAAACCGTCCTCTCAAAAACTTTACTCAGAAGTTGCGCCAGTTACAAACTTTTACTTAACGAACTGAGGAAAAAGCAAACAATAATTGGATTAAAAATGCAGAGACCTCGCGCACTCACTGAAGGAGTCAGAAGTTGCTCGCATAAATTTCAAAAAAAACAAAAAAAAAAAAAGGCGCAAGTTTTTTAGAACAACAATATTTATTAGAGCAGAAAAAATGTGCCAGAAAAAAAAGAAAAGGCAAGAAGACGGAGACGGAGGCGAACGCAGACCCAATAATGTCAACCTTGTCTAAAGATAAGGTCTAAGCTCTAATTATTTGAGTAACGCTCTAGCAACGCATCGCTAAAAAGCGAGAAAAAATCAAAGAAACAAACACAAAGGAATACGAAATTCCAATTTTTTCTTTTTTAATAAATCTATGAAATCTATCTTAAATATATTAAGCTAGGAAAAAATCGAGCACTGATTCCGGAGTACGCGTAACAATCATTTAGACTCTAAATTTTAGACTCTAAATTTTAGAGAGATCCTCCCAAATAAAATCGCGCACTGAATATTTCCAGAAAATTCTTATTGAAATTAAACCTATTCAATACAAATTTTAAACTAACCTGATTTGCTTTGCAATTAAAAATTCAATCCAAGACGACGATGATGCTGATGACGACTATACTAATTATGATGTATAGATCAAATCTGAAAAGACAAAAAGGAAAGGAAAACCCTTTTAGTATTCTCTATTAAAGCAAAAGCAAAATGTGTACCCGCTAGTGCGAATGCAAGTGTGAAGAGAAAAGGAAAAAGAAGAAGAAGAAGAAGAAGAAGCAGAACAAGAACAAGGAAACAATTTGCATTTTCAACAAAAATTTAATGAATTTGTTGCTGAAAGTTTTAAAAAGGCGATAAAATGAAGAAAAAATGAAGACAAAATCAATATACGACGGCAAAGGAAAGGAAAGGAAAGGAAATGGAAGGGAAGAGAGAGGGGTGGTGGGAAAGGGAAAGAATTATAAAAAACACAATGGAGAAAAAGATGAAGACCGCAAAAGAATAAAGTATTCTGTTAATGAATTTTAAAACAAACAAAAGACAAGAATATTTCAAGAGAAAAGTAATAAAAATACACAAAGAAAGAGAAAGATTGAAGTTTTCCGATAAAGAAAGGAAGTAAGTAAGTAATATCCGTACAGTCGTTGCCGGAGTTTTTTTTTAAAGGCTTAAAAAGGTTGGCTTTCTTTTTCTAGCTTAAAAAAGTCAAAGGCAAAAGCAGTGGAAAAATAACGGGGCATACTTTTAGGATCACTCAAAAAAAGGCTTAAGAAATTCAAATAGAATTAATTACAGAACATTTCGAAGGATATGAAGGAGGGTCTGATTGATAAGTACTCTTGTTAATTGCAAGAGAATTTTAAAAAAAAAATTTTTTTAATATAAAAACGAGAATTTTTTTAAACAAAGTGTGTTTAAGTCTCGGCGATACGAATCTTTTCGTTCTCTTCATTGAATCGTCACAAAAAAGATGATGTACCAATAGATTTAAACATCAGTGACGTCATTTTAGTTACCCAAAGATGAGGTTAATTGTTTTTTTTTTCGATGAAACCAAAACGGCGACAGTAGTTTTGCGACTTGCGAGCTATTAAGAAAGGCTGGCTGAACGACCAAACACGCTGCCAACATTTAATTGCTATTAAAAGTTCTTAATGGTTTAAGTGCACAAAACGCCTTAAAAACCCACTTAAAGACCGAACCAGCCAAGACCAAATTGCCAGGGTACAACCGGTACCAGTACCATCCATTGCTGCCCAGACAAAAGAAAGCCAGACAACAATTTCTGTTTAAGAAAGTGTGAGACAAATGTTCGTCGTAATAAAAACTGTAAATAATTTCAGAAAACTCCAACGCATTCACAACACTTACGAGTATATAACAACACACTCAAACTCACGCACAAACACACTCAAACTCACGCATGCTCGCACACACACACGCGCGCGCTTTTAATCTTGCCAACTCAATGTTGGCCATTAGCAAATATTTACTCAGATAGAAATTTATGGCTTATGACAAACTCATATTTTATGAAAGCAAATAAATGCTGGATGGACTACAAGTAGTTCTTCTACGGCAGTGAGAAGTAGAAGAAGAATGCAGTTAAATGAAATAAAAGACGACAGCGACAATAATGTTAAAATGAGAGAAAGCAAATAAAATTGATTGTTGACAAAAACAACTGATTCCGGAGCACTGATTTTCGTCGTTTAGTTTCGAATTTTGTTGTGTGTGGTCATTGTTTGTGTCATGTGTGGTATCGTTACCGCGTTCAACATTTTGGTGTCAGTAGCGGCCACCTGGCGGCGCCTTCTGGAGAATGATTTGCATTTGTTTCCGTATAAAGTGCAATTGACTCAATGAATATTGCCGACACATTGTCCAGGTCGCTTGGAATACGGCCAAACAGTCACATACCGACATAAAAGATGGCGCAGCCTGTATAATTTAACAAAATCGCAATATAAAATAAAAACCTTGTATAAAATTGTTTATATTCGTATTGCGTGTAAAAAAGCATGAGTTTAAAATTTTCACTTTAAACGGAATATTATTAAAATAAAAGGTTACCAAAACCCATGTTTTTTTTAAGAAACGGAAAAATTCCAACCTTTCTGAAGAATTAGAAACCAAAGAAAAAAACTCACCTCACCCTCAAGCCTTAAACTGAAGCCCCTATGGAACTTTCAGTTTTCAACATGTTTTCATATTTATTATAAAAATTTACCATCATCCCTCTTTTTTAGAATTTTTTGTAACTTTATATATTTTATCTGTCAGTTCTGTTGATTGTTCTGAAATAGCTTTAAATTTTCATTCTCATAAAAATCCGCATAAAAAATCTAATGTTTCTTAATACTCCGCCGGCAAATTCAGAATATTGCAGAAATATCACCTGTAAAAATTTATATACATAACTTGAAAAAAAAAATTATCTGTACCTTTTTTTGCATAAAATAAAAAAGCGATATCGAAAAATACTCAAGAACTGTTAGAAATAATTTTCTTAAAAAAAAAAAATAGTGGCACAAAGTTCTCCAAACTTCAAGAACAAAACTTTTGCATCGTTTTCTGTTAATGTCTGTGAAAGGCAGAATGAGTTAAGCGAATAAAAATAGAAATTGACAAAAAAAATCAATGAATGCTGTCAGCGACCCCAACGACAACAATGACAACGAAAACGATAACCCGGACAAAACTGACTGTGACTACGAAAGCATCGAAAGCTTTGAATATTAATATTTTCAGCAAACAAATCGCACAAATTTCTCGTATCGTTGAATGTTAGAAGTGTAACGAAAGCAGGGTTGGCATTCGGGAGGAATTTTTGGACCTTGTATGTAGTCTATGTCGAAAACTGACTTTTCTACATGTCGAAAACCTCAATCTTGTCGAAAACTCTTAAACATTCAAGAATTTAAAGAATGACATACTTTCAAAGTTTGTCTTTTTTCGGTTCCACTGTAGCTCGATGTCTTCACTAAGAAGAAGCAAAGAAATCGCCACACGCATACGTAAAACGTACGCAAGAATAACTTAACCCCCTCCCCCGCTCCCTTCGCAAAACCACCAGCAGAGTGCTATTGCTGAAACTTTTTCGCCGCGGCATACAAAATGACTTCTTCTGAATGCAAAAACTTGAGAAGAAGAAAATTTAGCAATTTAGAAAGACTTTAAGAGCTTAAAAAAAATTGAAAAAACGAAAAGGAGGCAGGCAGAATAGTCATTACAACAACAACAACAACAAGGGAATTTATGCAACAACAATCTCAATGCGTGCTATACGAAATAGAAGCTACTATACGAAAGAATTCACAGGATAAGCGTTGTTTTTTGGTTGTTTTCGACCAGGCCTTATTTTGCACCAAAGAAAGCAAGAAAGTATGAAAGAAAAAAGGGAAAGGGAAAAGGGAAAAGTAGCGAATGCTCGATGTCAGTGCCGGCGGAAATGGAGTTCAAGAGTTAAATGCGACCCCAAGCGGAAGCTGTTACTCGGAAGCTGCGGATTTGCTTCGAAATTGAACATTGCTTTTGTTACGTGTTGGACGATTTAATCATTAAATTGGCATGCAAATGTTTGCGGGCGTAGGACGACACGACCGTTAGAGGGGGTTGTTAAGAAAGGGCAGAGGTCTTTTTCGGGGCGGAAAAAGGGATTGAAATGGGGGGGGAGGGGGAGAAGTGGTTTCAAAAAGCAAACAAAACGCAGCAAAACTTTATACAAAACTATTTAATATGCGAGTATATCTATCTCTCTCTCTCTCTCTCTCTCTTCTCTCTTTCTGTCTACGCACGTCTGGGTGTGTACCAGAGTGCGCCAGTACCAGTTATTATCCTTTTGTCAGCCACAGAATTGATGGCATGGCATGGTCTGCAGTTGAATGAAAAATATTCACACTCAAGAAGTTTGAAAATTAATAACGTCGTTGATATTGTCATTTTTTAGAATTATAATATTTCTGCTGAAGACCTTTTAATGGCATAGAAATGTTTTTCTGCTGAAACACAAAAATAGAGTTGATAAAAAATTTAAATAATTTTACAAATTTTAAAAAAATCATTCGATGAAGTGAAAACCTACGAACTCAATAAATCCCAAACGTACTTACACATTTCACAGAAGGCAATATTCGCCACTCAAAGGCTGTTCGAGGGCTCTGCGAAGGCATTCGAAATGCTTCGAAACTTAACTTAACTTAAGCTAAGGCTTCCTTTAATAAACCTGTGACCGTTATTCACATTCCATGATGGCAAAAGCCGGGAAGAGCAACAGTAAAATCAGTCTTAACAAAAGATTGCATCCATTCAGTTGGCAATTGAGACGATAGTAGGACTGACGGACTGACAAGTTAGCTGGCAACAATTTTGCATCCTTAAATATGTCGTCCTGTCCTGGTGCAATAAATCGTGAGGCCGATCATTCTGCAACCTTACGATTTCATTCTCTACGAGGCCAACGAAGGCAATCCGATTTGCTCCATTTCGAAATGTAATAAATATCAAGAGGAACACATTGGTCACACACACACACGCATACACACAAACACACTGATGCACATGCACTCTCATCCAGCCATCTCTACATTCACATTGTATGAATATTGACACACATTGACTCACGAATACACTAAAAAAAACGTATACTCGTATAACTTGAAACTTGCTTGGAAATTTTTATGGCTTTCGTTATTAATTCGAAAGAGAAAAAAAAAACTCACTATAACGACAAGATGGAATGAAAGTAAGAAGAAGCACAGCAGAAGCGATGGCAACCATAAGAGGCATCATTTTAATGCCGCTTGGAAGTATTTAATCATTCATCGTTTTACTCATGATCAAATGAACTCTTCACAACGACATCTCGACATCGCACTCATTTTACCTCAAAGAAGGGAGGAAGGAAGGAAGAAAGGAAGGACAGAAGGTTTTTATTAACATTCGGAAGGACCATTCCCCAATTTTAATAAATCCTCCTATCAATAGGTACACTCATGCCGCATTAAGTTTTTACAGTGCATACCAGAAATTTTATGCCTTAAACTAACTTGTAAAAACTGTTAACTTACTACTCGTATTAGTTACAATTTTTGTCTATTCTAAGTTATTGCAAAAGTTAAATTCACCAAGTCAAAATAGTTTCTTAACAATTTTTATAGTTACTTAACAATTTCTATAGTTACTTACTTAACAATTTCTATAGTAACTTAACAATTTTATTAGTTACTTAACAATTTTTATGGTTATTTAACAATCTTAATAGTTTCTGAACAATTTTTATAGTTACTTAAAAATTTCTATAGTTACTTATAGTAACTTAACAAATTTAATAGTTTTTAAAAAAATTTCTGTAGTTACTTAACAATTTCTAGAAGTTACTCACTTAACAATATTCCATAGTAACTTAACTGTTTTAATAGTTACCATTTCACCAATTTTAATTGCTACTTTTTATGGTTACTTTATGGGATATATAATTAGGAGTAGGATATTTTATGGGTTCAAATTTTTACAACCTTAACCCAGGACTTTTATGAAGTTTTATTAGAGGAATTTGATGAGAATAAAGTTTTTCCAAGCATTCTACTTTTCTGCAGACATTCTTTTCTTATTTCGATTTCCTCCTTCCCGCTTCCCCCTCCCCCCTTACCGTGCACATAATTTCTGAATATTTGTAAGAAATCCGCATAATCTCTACTTTTTACCTTGACAATTACAATATTCTACTTCAAACTTTACACAATTTATTCTGTTTTACTCATTTTTTTCTTTCATTCCTTCTTTTTCTTTCTATATTTCTTTCTTTCTTTCGCTCTCTGCAACTCTGCCTTTATTTCTGTCCCACTTATTATGCTTTTCTTTAGCCCACAGAGCTTCTATAGAGTCATTTCCCTTTCATTGCAACCTGAAGCGTTGGTTCCTAGCCAGAGAAATTCTCTAATGGATTACTGTGACTTTTTTTTTGCTCCCCACAAACTCAGTTCACTTCACTTCACTCCACTTCACTTCACTTCACTTCATTGATTGTCGTGGTTCTTTTGTGCCAATTTCAAATTGATATACGAGAAGACTATTTTAATTTTATCGACGTGTTCTTGGGTACAACTCAAGTATTGCGTGCATGCGAGGCTGGGTCGCTTGTCACTTTCACAAACATTTTAACCCGATTATTTGCTACTATTTTTAATACTATTTTTAATACTATCAATACTCCCCCGTACACTACTAAAACTACTTTTATTGCCCGAAATCGTTAAAGGACGACTACTATCGCTACCACTACTATCACTACCGTTATTACTGCTATCACCACCACACTTGCATGCTGAATAACGGAACTATTTATAGCATTTAATTGCATCCGTACATTCGAAGTTGGTCGATAGGTCGTCGTTTGGTCGTCCTTAAGTCGTCGTTAAGTCATTTTATGCTCATCCGGTCGTTCGGTTGTACGGTTGGTCTGGCTTTAAACTTCTCCCAGAAACCTTCTTTGGTGTGCATTATTTTGGTCAATGTTTTTGTGACAGATTGAATTTACATTCTTGAAAATCCACAGCGTATGCCGTTAGCATTTTATGAGGCTGTCTTTGTCATAAAAACTTTTGCAAGGGTTCCTGCTGCGTAAATAAGTATCGTATTTACGAGTCATTCAAATCACAGCAAAATCTATGCTAATAAATCATAGCTTTAAAGAAAAATTTAACTTTAAAGTTTTATGAATTCAACGACAGAAGCACAGAAGAATAATGAATGATGCTACCATAAGAATTTGGAATTCAATTAAATGCAGTAAATGTACATTTTAAATGAATTCTTTTTAAACCATAATAATATATGTACGTAAATCATTGCACTCTACCATGTTTATTGTCATCTTAAATCATTTTAATATTCATAATAATAATACAACTCTTGTGATAATTATGATCATCAATATAATCGTATCAATTATTCATAGTCATCAGCATGATGTATGTATGTAAGTAATCAACAGCACTGAGATATTGTCACACTCTACACCAACATGTATTGTTAACGATCACACACACATGCACATCCCCTACACACACACTTATGTATATCCTTCATTCTCTGCCCAATCCACACACCCACAATTTAATTGTCGCCCAAACAATGCCAATCCGATAAAATTAATTGGAATTACATCCGATGAAGCTTCCGCTGCTAAAACTTAAGGATCAAGAAACTGGACAGGACTGAAGGATATCATTGAATTGGTATCTGCATAGAATAAAACCGAAAGGGAATGGAAGGAAGTTGTGATATCATACAACGTATTTTACTAACAATTGCTTTGAAGATGATGAAAATAGGATTTTTGTAGTGATTATTTGATAATTGGAAAAGTCATGACGTGTTTTTATTTTGCACATTTTTTAATAAGATTATTTATTTCTTCAAATCTTCTATATTACGTTAAAATTTCCAACGAATTTCTGTAGAATTTTGAAAGTTTCAAATTAATTTAACATTACAATTTTATTTTAGATCAACTGTGAAGAGAAAGGACTGATTTTGTACACTGTGCCAAAAGACTTCATTGACAAAAAACTCTCTAATAACTTAGATACTATGCGTACATTTATTTAAATTTAGGTACATCCGTCTCTATTCTCAAGCCGCTTTCACCCAAATTTCATAATAATATCAATAATAGTAATAATAATGAAGCTTGTACGTTGTATGAACAGCACTACGAGTATATTAAATTTATGAATTTAACGAACGAACGAATGAAAAAAATTAAATTGCAAAAAAAAAAAACAAGCAGGTTGAAACGTTCCTAAAAGGAACTGTGTCACACAGAGCGAACCATTTCTAATGGGAACAAAGCGAATGATTTTGAATGAAATGAAAATGTAATAATTCTACATTCACTTTTCGTCGAGATTTCAGAAAAAAACAAAACCGCAAAGCTGGAGAAAAAGTTGGTTGGTAAAAAATCGACGGCTTTTTCTATGTCGCACGCGCGATATTCTGAGCAGGTGCAGTGCGGTGCGGTGCGGTATAGTCCTATAAAACGTTTCTCCTTTTCACCCCGAACATTACGAAATCCCTTACATTTGTACTTTCTTGCTTTCTTTCTTTCTTTCTTTTGGTCTCTGTATGATGTCTCTCTGTCTCGCCTTCTCCTGCGCTGTTTGCGTGTGCAGGACTTTTCGCCATGCCCTCTTGAGTATAATTAACACAAATGCACTTCATTCGAGTGCATGCATGGTATGCGGTAAAAAAGTGTCGAACATTTACAGAAAAAAAGGAGTACAACAACAACAACAACTAGTAGAAGAAGCAATAGCAGTAGTTGCAGTCGGCAACATATGTACATACATACATATGTACGTTTAATATTTACTCTGGCGTAAATTTAGTACAACGTATGAAAATTAAGCAACGTACGACGGACGCACCAACCAACGAGGCCTTAATTCTACTTTTATGCCCTCAAACGCCCATTATCCCGCCCACAACGTTAATATCCAGTCAGCAGTTATTCATATATTCAGTGTGTCATTCATTTCTTCTGTAAGTTTTGTTCAGGTCAGTTCAGTTCGGTTCAGCTCAGTTCGGTTCAGTTCAGTTCTGTTCAGTTCAGTTCAGTTCGGTTCAGCTCAGTTCAGTTCGGTTCAGTTCAATTCGCTTCAGTTCAGTTCGGTTTAGTTCAGTCATTCACTCACTAAGAGTTACTCACTTTTTTCTCTCTGGTTGATGAGTACGAGCGGACCAGCTCATGGCAGAGCCTTTTCAGTCCATTCTGAATAATTCGAAAATCCGCATAAGAATTATAATTTCATAAATACGTTAGTATTTTGGGCCAAGTAAGTAAGTAAGCGACTTATGGTATTCATCATTCTGACGACACACACCTACAGCTGTCACGCTACGCAAGGGCACCACGATACAGATGAAGATGTCATAATGAATATCAGATATTTATTATTATAATGTTTAATACACAGAGAAAAAAAAAATAGTACCACATAAAAATAGTAAGATCTTCTTATTGAGCCATTTTAGTATGAAATCTTATTAAAATATTATTTATTAATTATTTGTAATAATATGCTTTTTTTATATAGATAAATCTTATTAATTATATAAAGAAAATCTTATATTGTCTTGAAAAAAAAAGTTAATTTTTTTTATTAATTTGTGATTTTAATAAGAAAAACATAATTTTTTCCCCAAAAAATCATGAAATCAACAAGTCTGTATAAAAGTATGAAGAATTCTTATTATTTATCGTACTTTTTTTTAAAAGAAAAACTTCTTATGTATATACAATATCGTCAGTCTAACCGTAACTTTGATAGCAATATTTTTGCTTTCAGCTTTACTTTAGATCTATAATTCGTATTAGTTTTTTTTACATTGACATTATTTATAAAGGACGATCTTTGTTTCTCAATTGTAAGTACTTTCCGTCTTTATATATACAATAAATATACTTTGCAAACGAATAACAAATAATAGCATATTACTTTTTAAGCTTTAACCATAAAATATAGTGAGTGCTCATATTGTGATTAATATTTTAGAAATCTTGGTTGAATAAAATGCAATAAAAACCAGAATAATTCTATTTTTTTTTAATAAGACTGAAAAACAATAAGATTTTCTTATTGAATTTGTATTTTAATATGACTGTGCTTTTAAGTTTTAATCAGATTTTCTCTATGGTTTTAATAGAGCTTCCTTCTTGGATGAAAAGTATGAAGAAATCTGATTGTTTTTCTTCTATTTTGTGTGGTCTTTTGGCTCTGTGTATGTATTACTACAAAAACGCCCGCACACGCACACACACACACCCACACAGTCAGAGAGCCACCACCAGCAGTCACAAAAGTCTTCTCTTCTTATATGCACAAATTTCTTCGTTTCGTGTGCACACACACACACACACACACACACACACACACACACACACTCGTAATGTGTGAAAATATTGCTTTGCACAATTTCTGAATGTGATGCTGCCACGATGCTGCTGCTCTGTTCGTGGCCGATATCCTTTTACGTACGTTTGTGAAAGGTATGTACATATATCGGTTCATCTGCAATATATTGGCGGGAAATGAGAGTTAATTGTCTTGATAAATCATTTGTGAACTCTTTTGCGTTCACTGAACGGAAGTGTCCGCAAAAAATACGACCACGACAAAGTGTATAAGATTCATGAAATGATTAGATATATGAGTATTAATTTTGGTACATCGCTCAACATTTTGATGCCTAAGAAATAAAAAAAAAATACTTTCAGCCATCAATTCTTTAGCTTTTTCATTGCTTTCAGAGACTAACAAAGTCTTCACAATTTTTTAGATTCTTTAAACTTTACATATTTATAAAGGTTTCAGTTTTCAATCAATATAAAAGGACTGCATTAAATGTCAACGCAAAAGGCTGCATTAATTGTTATTATAAATAATTTTAATAATTTCTGTCGGCAAAGCCAAATTTACTAATAATTTCTTAATTTTACTAACGTGAAAATAGTCTTTAAAATGCCTACGATTGTACGATAGTAGTAAAGAGTGAAGAAGTAAGGAAGAAAGGAAGGAAGGAAGGAAGGAAGAGAAACGCATTTTCAACGCTTTCAGTTAAATTCGTTTTTTTAATTTTAATCAGTCGATTCTAACTTTTTTTCCAATGTATTCGATATCAAAAATTAAGCGACTGCTATGCTAATCTTTATATCAATTCATGTTTCTATATAATTTTCTTAATAAACTGCTGATTTTTTGAGAATTTTATGCATTAATTTTGGCAACGCGCGTAATTAATTTCGTCATATTTATCAGATGTTTGATACTTATTTGATATGAATTTTGATGCAGTCGAATAGTTTCCGGACAGATTTTACATTTTCAAAGATAATACATAGTGTGGATGTATTTTGCGATGAAGAAGGTGGCTCAAATATTCGTAAGCTGGCAACTCTACACTATACGGAAAATGTTAAAAAATTTATTAACACTGTGGAATTTTAAATTCAGCAAAAGCGAATTTCTTTCTTTTGTTTTTCATACATCTTTAGTTAGCTTTTTTTCTTTTATTATATTATACATAGTTCTTTTTATCGTGCTCTCGTGCTCGAAATTAATGTTTGCTTTGGTGTGAATGCAGAATAAGTAGTTTTGTGTGTGGGTGTGGGTGTGGGTGTGGGTGTGTTTGGCTGTTGGGTGGGTTTGTATGTGGCTATAAAGCTTTTACTTTAAGCGCAAGGCAATTACTGGAATTACATAAAATAATAATGATGATGATGATGATGATGATGATGTTAATGCTATAAGGAACTTACACGCGCGTACGTAACAAAATTGATATTAACTATTTTCAATTTTGATGTTTACCGATTTTTTTGTAGTTAATGAAAATAATAAAAGACTTTCAAAAATTCAATAAATTTCATATTTTGAGGGGCAAACTTTAATTAAAGGAAAAAAATTTTAACAAGGGACAGCTTTTAATTAAAATTTGCACAAAACTTTCGATAACATTTGTCATTATAAATACATACATATTTTGGTCGAATACTTTCCGGACAAATATTTACAATAAATACAGAATTTATTTTATTTAAAAATCTAACTTTTTCCTACCACTTTTTTCTTCTTCTGTGAATGATATTTTTTTTCTTTCTGATTTTTTTTTTCATTATAAATACATACATATTTTGGCCGAATACTTTCCGGACAAATATTTACAATAAATACAGAATTTATTTTATTTAAAAATCTAACTTTTTCCTACCACTTTTTTCTTCTTCTGTAAGTGATATTTTTTTTTTTTCTGAATTTTTTTTTCATTATAAATACATACATATTTTGGCCGAATACTTTTCGGACAAATATTTACAATAAATACAGAATTTATTTTATTTAAAAATCTAACTTTTTCCTACCACTTTTTTCTTCTTCTGTAAGTGATATTTTTTTTCTTTCTGATTTTTTTTTTCATTATAATTACATATGTACATATTTTGGTCGAATAGTTTCCGGACAAATATTTACAATAAATACAGAATTTATTTTATTTAAAAATCTAACTTTTTCCTACCACTTTTTTCTTCTTCTGTGAGTGATATTTTTCTTCTTTCTGATTTTTTTTTTTTCATTATAAATACATACATATTTTGGCCGAATACTTTCCGGACAAATATTTACAATAAATACAGAATTTATTTTATTTAAAAATCTAACTTTTTCCTACCACTTTTTTCTTCTTCTGTAAGTGATATTTTTTTTCTTTCTGATTTTTTTTTTTCATTATAATTACATATGTACATATTTTGGTCGAATAGTTTCCGGACAAATATTTACAATAAATACAGAATTTATTTTATTTAAAAATTTAACTTTTTCCTACCACTTTTTTCTTCTTCTGTAAGTGATATTTTCTGTTTTCTTTTCTGTGCTATGTATTGATATGGTACACTAATGTACCTACTCTTAATTTATGCCGTCACGCCTTCAAGCCAGTTCCGTTTCGTTTTGATTTCGGTTTCGGTTTTCTTCTCTTGGTTTTTAGCTAAATTAGCAGTTTTTAGTTTTGCTGTAAAAAACAACAACATCGGGATTTTACGAGAAAAACGGCACCTTTTTGCTGACACATTGACATTTTAATTTCGAGCTTCCATTCGCTTCTACTCGCTGCTACACCGAACCACCGCAACACCCAAACCGCCAACCCATCACAACCCGCCCACAACGTCACCACTAACCTCAGCCAACAGTAGCTGCTCATGACCGAATCTTCTGCTACCAACCAGAAAGTGTGGCGCGCAGCGAGAAAGTTTTTACACTGCACGCTGGATTAACATATTGTTTTAATTTTTAATTGCAACTCAAGCAAAAATTCCCACAAACTTGAGAGAATTCCACCCTAACCCTCCCTCTCTCTCTCTCTCTCTCCGTCTTAGCCGCACTGCTTGGTTTCTCTTTGTGTCCTCTAATAATAATTTTGAAGAGAGCGAGCGCGAGTAGCGAGTAGCGCTTGAAGCATTTTTGCTCATTTTAATTTTGAATGAAATTAAATGAGTTTAAATGGTCTTTTCTGGGATTTTGGCTGGCAAAGGGTTAGTTGTTTAGGGGCGAAAGGGGGAAGGGGCGTGGTGGTTGGTAGTGAGTGGTGGTCGGTGTGATAGCGGCTGCCGGAGAAAGACAGAAGAAGGCTAAGAAACCGAGCAGAGTAAGATAAGAAAATTAGAAAAAAACTGAAAGAACGTAAAGGGAAAAAGGTGAAGAAGGTGAAGAAGGGTGAAGGGAAGAAGGATGCTGGTACAGTACAGAAAAAGGATAGAGGAAAACTTCGTATTTGAGATCATAAACGTTAAGATAAAAGGAATATCTAACGAATCCTTCTTAATATCCTTCTTAAGATAAAAAGAAAAAAAGAAAGACCACGAAAAACTTGAAGAAAAAACTCGGTGAGCAAAAGAGAGAGAGAGAGAGAGAGAGAGAGAGAGAGAGAGTCAATGAGAGGGTAAAGAAGGGAATGGTCCAGAAATACGAGCAAAAAAAAAAAGAAAACAAAAAAAAAATTTATAAAATAAATTTGAAAAAAAAAATTTTTTTTTAAATTAAAAAATTTTATGTGAAATTAAGGGTATATGTTCAGCGGGGGTAGACCGATGAATTATTCTGTTGTAGAGCGCCGTTAGAATATTGTCGCTTTGGAACAATGGAACAATACAAGTCCATACATACATACATCCATACATCCACACATACATACAGACCAAGGCAGAGTTTGTGTTAATGTTGAAAAATTGTTGAATTGTTGAATGGAAAATCTCTGGCAGTGAAACAAAAGCACTCACGTAAGTTGTTAAATATTTAATAGAATAATAAAAGCATCGAAGCATATAGACCGACCGACTAACAACTCACGGAGTGTACAGAGAGACCACACCGTACGTATAATTAAGCCGAGACGTTTGCCACTCACATGACAGAGTTGCCAACTATGCAGTATATGCAGTAAAACTAATTAAATATTAGACAAATTTTATGCAAATACACACTTACCTACACACAATATAAAGGTACAATATTTAATCGGAAAAGAAATTGTATAGAGGAGTCTTCGCTGTCGTTTGCGCTCCAGTAAATTTTCTAGAAAGATATTTATCTTTAAAGTATAGAGAGAAAAAGTAAAGAAAATTAAAGAAAATAAAACAAAAAGAAAGAAAAACTAAACGAAAGCGAAACTATTATGATTATAAAAAGAAAAACTTTAAATAAAAATCTAAATAAAAGCCTCAAAATAAGATTTCTTTGAAACTAAAGTGACCAAAGTCGAAATTTATAGTCATATTCACACAAGAAAAAAATTTTTTTTTAAATACTTTATAAATTTGCCAAATGTATTTTCGTACTGTCGAATTTACAAAAAAAAAAAAAAAAGTTATACATTTATTTCCTATAAAATTATTATTTCATTTTGCTTTTAAATAAAGCAGTCTATTTCTTACAAAATTTCTTATAAATCAATTTGAAGAAATTGATTGAGCGATGAAAGTTTTTAAAAATGTTTTCAGAGATTTATTATCAATTCTAAGAGAAAATAACATAATTAAATTTAATAAGTTAATAATATTTTAAAGTTATGAGACGTTTATGGACAATGTTTCTAGAATTTTATATTTTAAAGGCTTTAAACTCAGTGACAAATTGTCATGAATTTGACAGTTAATAAATCCGATTTTTCAACGGTCAATGAACTAAAAACGAAATACTTCAAAAAGAGGGGGGGAGGGGGGGGGAAGGGTGTAGAGTGTAGGAAGTTTAGGACTAGGCAAACGGGAAGTCGGCATACTTTATATTTCAACTGAATGTCATGCAAGCGATTCATATTATTTACGGTTGATAGTAATCGCTCCGAATTAACCCCCATAAACACAAGTCCACACACACAAACACACACACACACACACACACACAGGCACACAGCTACACACACACACACACACACGTGGATATTTACATACACTACTGCACCTGCTTTTAACACTTTACCAATTCATAGAGGTCAAAGGAAGAAAACCAAAACTCTTGACTTTAACCCATAGCCCGGGGCAGAATGGGCGCAGGGCGGGCCAACAACCCCCCGCTCGAGCTTTTGAGCTACCACCTGCAAAGTGCTTACCCCGTTTTGGCATTGTGCATAAATTTTATCAACTTTTAACCTCAATCTAACCTCACATTAGCCTCTAGTTGAAAGTTAAAATTACACTACACTGAACCAAAACTCATACATAATATATTGCAATATATTATAATATTATTGTAATAATACGATATCAAGGAGCAGCGTTCATTGGACTAAATTCATGAATTCAAACATAAAAAATTCTTTGATTTACAGAACAATTTCTTTAATAATTTTTTATGAGCTCATTTATTGAAATTTTGACTTAGATTTGAATGCTCAGAAATAGTCGTATCTCGATTCAAAGAACATTTTCATAAGTGTAAGAAAACTCATTCATAAAATAAAGTTAAAAAAAAGAAGATTGTAAATTTTTTTACCAAAAGAACAAACTATAAACTCTGTACTTTTATTCAATGAACGTATTCTTGGATTTAATGAACATGTTTTTTTCATTTAATGTACTTTGTTTCTTTGAATTAAAGAATTATTCGTACACAAATTGAACTATGTACTTTTATTCAATGCATGTATTCTTGGATTTAATGAACTACGTACTTTTATGTAATGAACATGTTTTTTCATTTAATGTACGATACTATGTTTTTTGGGTTTTTAAAATTATTTGTACATTAATGAACACGTTTTGTAAAGTATGAAAAATGATTCAATGATTCAATTAAATTTTTAATGAAAAATCCATGGAGACAAAGAACATTTTTCTTTGATATTATGTACGTTTTTCGTTCAGTGCTTAGCGCCGCCCAGTGTTGCTCTCTCTGGCTGCTCATGAAGCGAAAGCAGCCAGATAGACCTTCCACCAACACCAACACCATGAAACACTGAACGCTGAAACAAACAACAAAAAATTAAATATTTCCAATAAACCTTTTGGCGTATTTTAAGCACTGAGTGCGGTAAGGAGACGATACTTTTGTTATGTCCAGTGCCCTGATTTTCAGCAATGGACGATTTTATTGCTTTTCTCGTCTAGCTTACGGCTTTTTGTCATTTCGTCGGTCGTTTCTTCGGTCATTTCGTCGGTCGTTTCGTCGGTCGTTTCGTCGGTCGTTTCATCGGTCGTTTCGTCAGTCGTTTCCTTGCGTTGTCGTGCCCGTAGTCGTCGTTGTTATTGCTGTTGTTTTATTTTTATTGTTTTTGTTCTTATTGTTTTTATTATTATTGTAATTTTGTACTTTTTATGGCAGCAAATGTTTGCGATGATGCTATGCTGTTGCTGTTGCTGTCGCTGGCTGAATCAGCAAATGTATTTTTGTTTCATTGTTAACGGCGTTCAGCCGTTTACTATTTTGTAAAATTTTTGCTATGTTAAAAGTACGTATTTATGCTTTTCTCCCGTTTTGGCCAAGTGTTACGTCACTTTTGTCAAGGCCACTACAATGAATGCAAAAGCATTCAAGAGCGGAAAAGAGCGAGTCGAGTCGCGTCCGAGTCGCGTCGCGTCGCGTCGAATAATATAAGGCGAGAAACGAGTAGCAGCAAGGTAACGAGTTCAATGGAAAGTTAAAAGCAGGAAGCGAGAAGCGTGAAGCGGAAGGTGTTTGTGAAAAGGAAAGGTTTACGAGTATCGTTTATGAGAATCGTTCAACAACGAGTTTCGCCAGCAATAAAATAAAATTTTAATTATTTGTTTGATGGGTACAATTTTCCGGTCACTGCGGCGCCAGCGGGCGACATGCATTTTATTCCGAATATTTTATCATCTCATACCTTTTGCGCATTTATTCGATAAGTCCAAAAAAAAAAAATCAATCATCAAAAAATCGCTCAATAAAAATTATACAATATAGTTACAATAGAAATTATAAAAAAAAGGTAAAATTATACAACAAAAATTCAAAATATATACAAAATTATATATCAAATTATACAACAAAAATTCAAAATATATATAAAATCAACTCTTTAACTTGACAGAACTCAACTTGACTTAAGTTGATAACTTAACAACCTGACTTGTCCAAAACTGCTCAAGCCATACTCCATAAACTCTAAATGACCTTCAGCAACTACGTATTAATTAATTGCTAAAATGAAAAAAATATTTACTCTGTTTGCGAAAAGACGACATTCCAAAATTGGTGCTCAATTTTTGTCCCGTTTTGTGCCGGTTTTCGCTCTCCTTTCGTACATAATTTATTAACATAACCTTAACGGTTACGATTAGCGCGTTGCGGACGCACTCACATTGACTCTATCACCAAATGGCTCCGACTATATTGCGGTCCATGCATGAATATGCTCGTACAACATTTTCGTTGAGAAATGCAGGAATGGAGGAACGAGCAAAATTTGTCGCAACATTTTTTGCGGCTCAAAAAAATTAAAAATTTTTGTTTTTTATACCGTAGACCGCTTTCTCTTTACGGTACATGTATGTGTGGTACGAATTATAAAACGTAAAACGTACGAGGAGTGTGTTCAGGGTTAAAGGCTTTCTCAAAAAAAAAAAAAGCCTCTTTTTTCTTCTCGATTTGTTTGTTCTCTTTTCGATTTGTTTGTTTATAAGCTTTTAAAAGAACCCAACAAAAAAATTTCTATTCCTTTTGTACGGTTTTATGATTTCAATCTTCGACTGAAAGTCGTGGAAAAAATGAGCATTTTATTCCGTTTCGTTGCCGCTTTTGACATACTTTTCCTCTTGACTTTTGATATTATGGATATGGATGGATATGATACTTGATAGCATGACTTTTCTCAGTCTTCTATCTCGCTTCATGCATGGCGATAGAGACCAGCTCCGGCGCTATGATTTTCCTCTTATCCGAAGGAATAAACATCTGCATGCCGGCGGCTGCCTCTCCCTCTCCCGCTGCCGTTTGGCTCACGCTGCTTTTTCAGTTTCTCATTCAATATCATTCACTCGCGCACTCATTTGCAACACTTTGCAATTGAAATTATATTTCGAAAGCGCCCTCTGTTGATGACACTCGTGATAAGTGCGTGTTTGATGGAGGATAATAAACGCGCTACTCTTAAATCCACTTCTGAGCTCTCTTCCTTTCTCTACCTTTGCGCTCTGCGCTGTGCGCTCTTCGCTGTGCGCTCTTCGCTGTGCGCTCTTCGCTGAGTGTAAAGCTATTTGTATTTGTTTATGATGCTGAAATCTCGAGAGATCCTTTTTGTTTTTTAATTTATCTTTTCACTATTGTGAAGGGAAAGAGGAGTGTAAAAGAAGGAGGGAAAGGCATAAAAAGCATAAGCATTAAAATTTAGGAAAATCAACTTTAACTCAGTTTCATCCACAAAAATTAAATAAAGCTAAAGAATTCGAAAATTCATCGTTGAATTCTTTTTATTTTAGCAGAATCGTTGTTATTAAGTCAACTTTTTTCTTCCTTTTTTTACGCGGTTATTACGAATACGTTCTTTGAAAACGTGGCTGGCTTTATACGATAGAAAAATATATAACTGTCTATAAGAGTCAGTTGTCTTGAACGTTTTCAAGTTGAATTACTTTTTGCGTTTTACGTAGAAAACGTTCTCAAAAATGCTCTACTATTAATTTTTCAATAGAATCGAGTTTTTGTGTTCTTGAAAAAAAAAAACGTGTTGATTTGTTCAAGTAATTGCAATTGAGAAAATAATAAAGCAAATTAAATTAATTTATAATTTTTATTGCTATAAATTTATAATGATTTCTATAAGATTTTCAAGCAACAACGAAGAAAACAACTTTCAAATAAAGCAAGAGCTACACAGAGCCAAAAGACCACACAAAATAGAAGAAAAGCAATCAGATTTCTCTATGCTTTTCGTCCAAGAAGGAAGCCTTATTAAAACCATTGAGAAAATCTGATTAAAACTTAAAAAGACATTCATTTTAAAATACAAATTTTATAAGAAGAAAATCTTATTGTTTCTCATAGAGACGATTTTATTAAAATACAAATTTAATAACTGAGAAAATCTTATTGTTAAGCAGTTTTATTTCATTTTATTCACATTCATTTTATTCATTCGGAAAGTACTCACAAATGAGAAGTAAAGACCGTCAATTATAATTAATGCCAATGCAAAAAAACTTAATACTAATTATAGATCTGAACTAAACCTATCAAAGTTCTGGCCATACCGACGATATTATATATGTAGGAAGTTGTTTCCTATTAAAAAAAATAAATAATTCTTCATACTTTTATACAGACTTGTTGATGTCATGATTTTCTGGGAGGAAAATATATGAATTTCTTATTAAAATCACGAATTAATAAGATTTACTTTTTGTTTCAGAACTATAAGATTTTCTTTCTACGAGTACTATTAATAATATTTCTCTATGAAAAAAGTATTATTATTATTATTTGTATATTTTAATAAGATTTAATAATAAAATGGCTCAATAAGGAGATCTTTTTATTTTTATGTAGTACTATTTCTCTCTGTGTAGACTTTTGTAATACTACGATCAATTAAGATAAGAAGAGGCGAAGCGTGAGGAATGAAGAAGAGGAAGCGTGTTACACACACTAAAAATTAATAAACACTAAAATTAATAAAACACTAAAAAACACAAAGTATTATGTTGTTGTTGTTCTTATTATTGTGTGGGTATAAGTTATACTATCTCGTTAAATATTAATAAATAATTTTTGTCTTCCGAAAAGAAGAGCAAAAAACATTTAATAAATTCAAAATAAAACGGAAAATAATTATGACGCTCAAAACGTTTGCTTTTACAATTATGTACACACAAACATGACAAAAACAATTTAATTTAGTTATTTTTAATAACGTAGGTACATATTCGTATGTTCGTTTGTAACATGTGTCAAATATTCGAAATAAATTAAAAGCTGATACGCTTCCGTTTTGCGTACAAAATGGCGGTGTTGGTGGCGTTGGCGGCGTTGGTGGCGTTGGTTGGGGCGGCGGTAATGATGGGTGTGGCATAAATTTAAATTATTGCCATTGAATTTCATTTTAAGTCTTACACAAACGAACAAAACTTAATTACGCACATTAAAAGCTATTTTGACAACGATAACAACAATAACAACAACAACAACATCAACATTTACAACAACTAATAACAGTATTTAGTGCTTTAAGTCATTACAAGTAAGTACATAACAACACAAAATGTCGTATTAAAAATGAAAATGTTAAATTTTTAATCATTTCTGGTCGACGATGACAACGTAAATCACATGAAAATGAAAGATTGAACGAATATAACTAAATAAATGAACGAAATTTCGAAAATAAATGAATTATGACAAAATTTTGAAATTCTACAATATTTGAACATCATCGAAATTGTACTTTCTTTTATGATATTACAAAATTTAATCACTTTTAGTGCTTCTAAAACACAGACAAACAACAAACACACGCACAATGCTCATAAAATATGACTTAATTTATCGACACGGAAAGTTAAGTGCTCACAAATTATTATTCTTGTTGTTGTTGTCGTTGTTGTTGTTAATTGTCATAAAATTCATTTCATTTAAATGGAATTTCAAACTCAATTGAACTCATTCTCGCGTAGTCGAGATACTACGTAATAAAAAAAAAATAAATTCATTCTTTTGTTGAATTTCAATTTTCCATTAAATTTTTTTTATACCATATCTAAACATTGTTTGGAGAAACTAAAATTAATTTATTGATAGATATTAAAAAACAATTAAGAATTTTCTATTAAGTGTAAAAATATTGCAATCATATGGTCTTTTTTTATAATATTTCAATTAGAAATTAATCAGTTAACAGCCAGCCAGCCATTATTTATGCGCTAAAAATTCATTGTGTACGATTGTGTGTGTGTGTGTCTACAGCAAACAGGTTTTTTATGTGTATTGATTTAGGAAAAAAATATAAAATTTAATTATTTCATTTTTTTTTTTTTTGCTTAAAAAAGAAATAAAAATGATAATTCATTTCATTGGAATAATTATTGAATAATTATGGAAATACTCGAAGAATCGTGAGGAGCGCTAAAAGCGGCGCGTAAAGAAATCAAAAGTATAATTAATCTTTATTTCAACCTGTCCCCTGAAAGTACTCACAATTGAGTTTACTTCTCATCGTCCTTTATAAATAATGTCAATGTAAAAAAATCTAATACGAATTATAGATCTAAAGTAAAGCTGAAAGCAAAAATATTCTGCTATCGAAGTTCCGGCCAGACAGACAATTATTATATACATATAACAAGTTTTTCTTATTAAAAGGGAAAAGGAGTAAATAATAAAAATTCTTTATACTTTTTTACAAATTTTTATTGATTTCATGATTTTTTAGAGCCCAACCTCTGAATTTCTTAATAAAATCACGAATTAATAAGATTAACTTTCTGTTTCAACACAATAAGAAACTTCTTTATATAATTTATTAGATTTTTCTATGAAAAAAAAATATTATTTGTATGTTTTTTAATAAGATTTAATCCATTTTAATAAGATTTCATAGTAAAATGGCTTAATAAGGAGATCTTATTATTTTTATGTGACACTATTTTTCTCTGTGTATCATCTCAAGAATTAAAACGCTCAAAGCTCACAAAATCGCAATCGAGCGCTCTTGTAACAACACCACATGTTGATGCATCAACATCACCATTAGAAACATCATCATCTTCATCGTCATCGTCATCATCATCATCGCCAAAGCGAATTAAACGCTGGGTGTTTTTTTTAAATAAAGGCAATTGAATAAATGAAAAAAAATGCAAATGACGCTGTTACAAACTATTGTAATTGTACTTGTTGCGCAATCAACGCACCCACACACACACACACACACACACTTACGACTATATCACAACCAACTGCGTAGTATGACAAAACAAACACAATTGCCGGTGACACTACACACTTGACAACGGGAAAGACTAACGATAATTACTAGAAGCAAAAAAAAAAAAATTAAATGAAATGGAAAAAATTTCTATTTAAAAATGCCGGCTGTTGTTAATCCTCTGGTAGACATTGTATTATGACGACTATTATTGTCATTGCTTGAGGGATAATCAGAGGATTATTGTCGTTATTGTTGTTGCAGCTCTTAGGCTGATTAGTGTAATAAATGCGAGCGCGCTTAGTTGCTTGCATTTGCTTAACGGATGAACTTGTCGGTCTGACTTTCTGAAGCAAACAACAACAAAACCAAAATAACTACGAGTAAAGAAACAAAGTACATTAAATGAAAGAACAGGTTCATTAAATCCAAGAATACGTAAATGGAATAAAAATACAAAGTTTATAGTTTATTCTTTTGGGAAAAAAATGGACAATCTTTTTTTTTTAATTTTATTTTATAAAGGAGTAGTCTTCTTACACTTATGAAAATGTTCTCTGAATCAAGGTACGACTATTTCTGAGCATTCAAATCTAACAAAAAACTTCAATGAGTGCTAATTCTTTTAGGGCCAATGAATTGTTTTTTAAGCTCACAAAAAAATTATTAAAGAAATTTTTCTTTAAATGAAAGAATTTTTTATGTTTGAATCCATGAATTTAGTCCAATTTATAACTCAGTTCTTTGATATTATGTATGAGATTTTTTGGTTCGGTGTACGACGACACATTGCAATATTAAATTTCATCGAAGATTTCAGTCATGGCATGAGTAAACTCTTCCTTTACTAACGTTGAAATTTACCTACTGGGTAATAAGATCAACAACAAAAAAAACAACTCATTACACACGGACACACACACACTCATACACTTTCGGAATATAAGAGTCGAGCGCTATAGAACAAAGAGAGAAACGTAGCAATCGCTGGAGAGCACTTTCTAAATAATACCACAACTAAAGCGCTAGATGGGTTTTACACACTCGCATTTAAAGAAACAGCATTAATATGTCAACAATGCCAACAACAACAACAACAACGACAACGACAACAACCGCGTCAACAACAACAGCTTATAGTGTCATCAAACAAAACACAGGAAAACGATTCAACAGCAGTCAACAGCGATGAAGAAAAGAAACACACTGTAAATTGCTGTAAATTCGTAGCGCTGACGACAATTATTGTTTATTGCTATCAATCGATCAATCAATCAATCAATCAATCAATCAATCAATCAATCAATTGATAGATAGTAAAACGCAAATAGAGTCCACGTTTGAGTCAGTCTACTCGCGTTTACATCATTTTATTATATAACTATACTTTTTCAGATCAATTAAATTGCCTTTAATTTTATAAGTTGGCAACTCTGCTATGCAAAACAACAACAACAATAACAACAATAACAACAACAATGCTAAGTACAAGGCGAACGAACGCCAGCGGCATCAAATTTTGCCACTTAAGCAGCAGCACTTAATTAATCTTATCATAAAAACCAAACAAAAACCAAAACCGAAACAACAACAACAAAGCCACAAAATCTCTGCAACATTCTTCTTCGTCTTCTTCTTTTTCTTCTTCTTCTAATTTTTCCTCTACTTCTTCTTCTTCTTCTTCACAGCATGTATCAAGTCGAATTTGTTGACGCCAAGCGTCTGACTGTAGTTAATTTGGCAACGCCGGGCAGTCAACAATGATCAAATTGTTAATGATGAGAGAGATGATTATGATGATGAGAGAGATGATTATGATGATGATGATGGTGATGATTACGGCAACGAACCTAGACTTTGCCGTATGATAATGATGACGTAAATGAAAATGTGGCTCTATGAAATAATGCCCAAATGAAATAAAAAGCTCAAATAAATAGAGGCCAAAATTAGGCCTTATTTCATTTTTCCAAAAATTCGGCGTTTTTTTCGAAAAACTTAAAGCGGGGCAAAATTTGTGAGTGTTCATACAACATTAAGAAATTTTCTAAATTTCTCATAAAAATTAATAATAAAATAAGTCACGATTTTTTAGGATTTATTATGGGCATTATTTACATATTTCATTTTATGATAATTTTGTATTGTTACAAAAACAAAACTTGTACGATAACTTGTCGATTTTACAAACTTGTAAAATAAAAACCACGAAAAAATGAAAAAAAACACCCTTATTTGGGCGTTATTTCATTTGTCGAAAATAAAATAATGACCCAAAAAAAAAAACTATATTAAGAAAAAATTGTGGGCCTTTTTTTCCTTTTAGGCGTTGTTTCAGTGAGCCCAAAAAAATGTTGATGCGGCAGATCTTTTTCGTCTTCATGATGATGATGATGATCTTGAATTATTATGGTAATAAAAAGCAAAACTGCATGCAAACGTCAAGAGTGATGATGATTACGAAAATTTCGAAGCTGATGATGATGATGATAGTTACGGTCATTTCACTAATTGAAAACTGCATTAAGTAAACTGTGTGTTAACCCTTGATTCAGTAAATTGTGAGATAAAATGAGAAGTAAGCTAAAAAAATTTGACAACAACAACAAGAAGAAGAAGAACAACAACAACAACAACAAAAACAACTACAACAACAATGGCGGATTTCACAGTCACAGATTTAGTGTTAAAATGTAGCGTTGGTTAAAACCGAAACCGAGTAAAGAGCAACGGCTCCAGCGGAATGAAAACGCAATGCCGTCTACAAATTGTCCCATCATCATCATCATCATCATAATCGTCATCGTCACCGTCATCGTCATCGTCATCAATAACAACAACCGGTAACAGCGCAAGATCTGACAACCGCAAATTGACAAAAACAAATCATAACAAATGATGTCAGCCAAAGGATGCCAGACTCACAAGACTTTAACGACAATATACTCGTGTACCCTTTTCCAAGGCCAAACCAGCGAAAAAAATGTTAATGTTTGGCCGCTCAACTCATGCGCTCGGTCGGTTTTGCGGTTTTGCGGTCTTATCGTCGGTCGGAATAAGTCAAGGCTGCTGAAATTAAAAGGTTTTTAGGTTTCTCAACTGATTGGAATCGAAATAGTTTGGAAAAGTTTTCAAATACGATACTTTGATGCACTGTTTCAATGTCACAGTCAGAGTTGCCAACCAGCAGCGACCATTTTAAACTCTTATGAATTTGTATGAACTGAAAATAAATATTAAGGCATAAATTTTCTGTTCACAACTCGAATGAGGTCACCGGTCCCCGGCAATGTTTCGCACGCGTAACACCAAAAGATCTTGTTGTATTTTTGGATAGAACAAAAAAACTACAACAACAACAACAACAACAGCTACAACATTAACAGCTAAATGAGCTAAACCATTTTGAAGCGGAAAAAACAGCTCCGTAAAATTGGAAATTTTCAACAAAAAAAAAAGTCATTATATTTCATTTAATGACTCAAAAAATGCTGAAAAATGAAAATGAAAATAAAAATAAAAAAATTAAATATTACAAAAGCTGAAATAATTTCCTAGAAATTGTTGCAGCAGCCATTAAATATAAATAAAAACACAAATTCTTGGCAACAAATTTTTGTGAAAAAATCTTGACAATAATTTTTTAATGTTTAGAAATTATTATAAAAAAAATATCAAAGAAATACTATTTTTCAAAAAAGCGTCAAAAAAATTAGGAAAAAATAATTCACGCTCATGAATTACAAATAGAAGAAAAAAACTGGATTGAAAAATATTAAAATTATTACGAAATATGTACATAATTTAAAATCACACTAAAATTATTAATTTTTAATGAATATTTTTTTCACTTTTATTGAAAATTTGTTAATTTTAAAGGAAAATTCTTACAAAAAAAAAAAGAATTTTCTAAAAAGAATTTCTTAAAAGAATTAAAAAGAGTACAACATTTTTTTGTATGTAACAAACATTTTATTACTCCAAATATTTCCCCTTCTTTTCAACTACCTTCTGGCATTTTTGGGGTATAATTTTTACCGGCTTTCTTGTACAATTCCGGGGTTTTATCTGGAATTCTACTATATACAAAAATTTCAACAGTTCGTCTTACTTGAAAAAAAATCGTGTCAAAAAGAGCAATATTTTTCCTTAGCGCGAAGAGAACTTGTATCACGAAAGGAAATGAAATGAACTTGAATTGTTGGCAAATTAAACAAAAAACCCGAAAAAGTACTTAAAACTTTACATTAATTTATTTTTTCCAATAGTTTTATTACTAAAAATGTAATCTTTTTAGTTCAGAGTGTCAACAAAAACGTTTTTATGCGCGTATCCGTTCATAAACGCTGTCAATTTATTGAAAATTTTCTCGGACTAATTAAAACTACAACAACAACACAATTAATCGTATTAATCTTATTAAATTCTATAAATCATTGTCTAAACATTTCAAGTTTATTTGTTCGATTTCTCGTAACGATTTCGATAACCTTTTTTCGTAGTTAAGGTTAAATTATTTAAATTCTTTTCATTCCTTATCAATAATTCATTTCCATTTTCTGTTTGTTTTTAGTATTTTCGAAATTTTCAAAAGCTCATCGCTTTACTTTTGAATACGTTTATGTACGTACATACGACGCGACGACGTCTTTGAGTTTATTATTTCGAATTCGTTGATAAGGAGGAATTATTTTTGTCTTAATTTTGTGAAAAAATTTTCTTAGCAGCTCGCTTTAAAAAATTAATAAGAAAAAGAAAAGTTTTTATTCTTCTAAGTTTTAAAATAATTTTATTATAAATTAATACATATTATGTCAAGAATGTTTTAGGAAAAATAACGTAAATAACCGCTAGCATTATTTTTAAAAAAAACCGTTTTGCCGTCAAAGGAACGAATACAAAAGTATTTCTTTCGATATTTAAAAATTGTAAATAATTGAAACTCTTAGAACTGAAAATAAAATTTAATAAAAATAATTTCGAAATTTATATAATTTAAACATTTAATAATTTCAAAATTGAAAAATATATAGCAAAAAAATAAATAAAAAATAAAAGTAATAATAAAAATAATAATAAAAAAAATAAAATACTAAATATAATAAAAACAAATAATAAATTAAATAATAATGCACATATAATAATAAAATAAAATAATTAAATAATAAAATAAAATAATTAAATAATAATAAAAATAAATTATTACAATAATAATAAAAATAAATAAAATAAAAATAAAAATAAAAATAAAAATAAAAATAAAAATAAAAATAAATTACAAATAAATGACCTAAAGAAAAAGTATTGAATTTTTTTTTAAAATAGAGTAACGATATTATAAAAAGGCTTTATTCAAAGCGAAAATATACATAAGAATTTTATATTTTTTTATACTTTTCAATACATTTTTAATTTTTAGAAATGGAGAAAATTATTTAAAAATTTAGAAAAAACTTTTAAGAAATATAACTAAAAAATATATACAACAAAAATAAAGAAAAATAAGAAAATATAATTTTTTATAAAAGTATAAAAGGTACATATATATGTTACATATGTATAATATTGAAATATTTTAAAAAAAATTATAAAAACTTTAAAAAATAGAGCAAAGAAAATAACATGAAATAATTAAAAAATCTTACAACATAACATAGAAAAAAATACATATCTAAAAACCTATGAAGAAAATATTAAATAATTTTTTTAAAATAGAAAAAATATTGCAAAGTTTTTTGTAAAAATACAATTTTTAAAAAGTATAAAAGCCTAAATATTTAAATATTTTTTAAAAAATTGATAAAAAGTTCAAAAAATAGAAAAAAATTAAAAGAAAAAAAAGAAAAGAAATACAAAAAAAAATATTGAAAAGTTTTGAAAAAATAACTAACGGAAAAAAAACAACAAAGCAAACTGCAGCAAGAAGCTCTCAAGCTTTTGCTAAAAATCGCAACTAATTCTAAAGGCCGCCGGTCTGTTCGTCTGTCGTCGTGGCTTCCAAGCGTCGCAACGTGAACGACTGCAGGATGTACGTATTAAATTTGTGGCACAAACGATTCAAGCCCAAGAAAACCGAGAGAAGAGAAAGCGAACGAGCTGCTCGCTGCTGCACACAAAAATTACTATAATGAAGGAAACAAAGCGTACGCGCGTATTAAAGGATAATAAGGTCAATGCGAAGTTGCAGAGGTTGTATATTGTATGCACGTACACACACACACGCAAACACACACACACACACACACTCACAAGCGAATGAATAAACAGTACAAAGAGCGAACAAGATATCATGCGGCATTAATCGAGGAATGTGCAGGAAACGACTGGAAGGATGAACACAAGTGGAATGAGTGAAGAAGGGGGGAAGGGAAGATTAAGAAGAAGAAGAAGAAGAAGCATACGCCGCACTAGGCAGAGGCGTAGGTATAGTATTTCATAAGGCGTGGCGGGTAAGTTTTGGCCTTACTTGCTATGAATTATTCTCTAAAAAGAAAATTTTTATCACCTAATCAGAAAGCACTGGAGGAGGAGGAGGAGGGCATCTCTAACCCTTCCCCCACAACCCACTCCCTTAAAGACGCCTCTGATACCAGCAGAAGCACAGAAGGAATCCTTATAGTTAATTTTCGGAGGAAAGTTCATGCAGTTTATTTGTGTGGGCCACTGTGTGTTAGTGTGAGTGTGTATGTGTGTGTGTGTGTGTGCATGTGTGCGCGCGTGTATGTGTCTGGTTGAGTCTATTAATAGAGTAGTATTAACGTTTGTGGTGTGTGTGCGCGTGTAAAAGAAACAACAACAACAACAATCAACAATTTATGTCTCGGATGATGACGATGACGATGACGATGATGATGACGATGACGATGACGATGATGATGACGATGACGATGACGATGATGATGCCGCTTCTGTACAAAGTTAAAATTGTTGTTAGAGAAAAACAAAAGCGCAACAGAAGAGACAGACAAAGCCCGTCGCAACCACAAAAAAACAACGAAACAATGCAAAATTACGACAACTATGACTACAACAAAAAACAACAACACCAGAAACAATACTCATGCACGAGAAGACGACAAAAAAGTCTAATGCGAGCCACGAAGAACATACACAAAAAGCTTAAGATAATGCCGAAACACAAAATAATGCCGAAAGACAAGAAAAAACCACCAGCAGCAACAACAACAACAACAACAACGACGAAATTAAACAAGGAAACAATGAAGGACTCGCTAGGATGCAAGGATGCAGCCGAAGGCATGACACACGAGAGTGACTTCTACTAAATCAACAACGAACAGAGGCGCACTGCATTGAAGAAGAAAAAAAAAGAAAAAAAACGACAAAAAAACAAAAAAATACCAAAAAAAAAATAAACAAAAAAAACTAAAACAGCCGGAAAAAGAAACTACACGTAACGACACTATAAAAGTTAAGAGAAAGAAAAGGAAGCTCTCGAAAGGAAGAGGCGGAGGGAAGGATAAAGCAAAGCAGAAGAGACGAGACATTGTTGAGTAACCGGAAACAACCTCAGCAATTATTTATGGGGCGCACACAATTTCAAGGACATGCAAGGAAACGTTTTTGGAATGTACCAAAAAACATACCATTTAAAATTTTTTCCAACGAATGCAGTTTAAATATAATGCATTAACTTATAAAATAATTTTTTTTTTTTTTGGAAATTTAAATATTTTACAATTTAATTTCATAACATTTTTTTTTTAGAAAATAAATAAATTTTTTTTTTATTTATTTATAATTTTTAATTTTTATTTTAATTTGAAATTTTTAAAAATATTGTAAATCTAAGCAATTGTGAATTGTGTTGAAACCCAAGCAGTTGGTTATAATAAATTCCAATAAAAAATTAAAAAAAAAAAATTAAAATTTCAAATAAATTTTCCAAATCTAAAAAAATTATTAAAATTTACATAAATTAAGAAAAGTAGGAGTAAAAAAATTTTTAATTTTAAAAAAGTTAACTTACCTTTTTTAGCCACTTGCTGATGATTTGTTGAAGAAAGAATGAGAAATGAGTTTTGTCCTTCCTTTCTTCGTTCCTTCGTTCGTTCGTACTTTTCTTGAATCCTGATTTTCTTTCACTTTACAGACAGAAAAAATTATTGTTATTGTTTTTTTTTAGTTTATTTTATTCTTTGTATTTTAAGAATTTTTTTATAATTTATTGTTGTTTTTTGTCGTTTTTTTTTTGTGAAAATTTTTTAAAAATATATTTATTTATATTGAGCAAAAAAAATCAAAAACCAAGCATCGAATTAAATTATTTATTAAAATATAAAATAAACGTAAAACGAAATCGAAAAAATTAACTATTTGCTTCACAAAGAACACTCAAACAAGTTAATAATCACCAGAAAAAGGGGGCGCATGGGCGGTGAGAAAGTGACAAAGCACTAAACTAATCCACAAAGCAACAACAAAAAAGCAACACGGAATAAATTAATTCGCCTGAAGCTCAAGCAACCAACGTTTAATGAGTTTCGCGGACATAAACGAAAAAAAGAGAAGCTCCGAATTGACGCAGAGCAAGAAGAGGGGAGAGCGAAGACAGGGAAAAACAGGGCAAATTAGTTGGATCACCGAAAGAACAACAACATAAACGACAACGCCAGCGAACAAAGGTGGAGAAACGAGAAGAACAATGCATTTCGTTTAATAATATATGTATACAAAAAATGTTTAATGTTTTAATTTTTGCAAAGCAACAAAGCGAACACAAAGAAATAACAGCTTAGAGGAATTAACAATAACAACAACAGCAACAACAGCGGCAGCGACTTCGTGTTGACTGCAGAGCGGCAGAGCAAATCAAAATGGCTTTGGGTTATTGCAATTTGTTTTATTAAACACTTTTTAAGCCGTGAAATCCCTGATTTTGGCCTGAGCCGAACCGATCGACAACTTTTTTAATTCTAATTTTATTTATCTACAAACAATATTATGCAAACACAATACATAGCATTTCAATTAAATGGTATAATTTACGTTTCAATTGAAAGAGCAAAAAAGTGATGACGTTATTCACTGAAACCTTCAAATCAACGCAATTTGAAATTGAAATGTGCACACATTTTGGAATTATTCGCTCTCAATTGTTTGTTAATTAATGAAATTTCGTTTTGCTTTTAAGAATTATTTAGAATTATTTGCTAAGTTTTAAATATCATATAATTGCACTCAACAAATTGAACTCTTCGTCTCTCACTTTTGCGACAGAGTTTTACGTCGTTTTACATTAACTAAAATCGCACACCGTTTATTGTCGAAATACGAGAACACGAAAAAATTTAACACCTTTACAATGGCTCACATTCAGCTCGAATACACAATCCGTACTGAACTGCTTGTCAGAAAGTCAGAGAGGAAACCTGTTTTGCTGTCGCTTACAGCAAAGTCAAAGCCACCTCTCTCTATACACCCACAGCAGAGCTCCAACATTTTATTGTGAATGTGTCAATGCGTGGCATATCTCTGTGCTCTCACAACTGTTGCCAATACGTAATACATTGCATTACAAATTATTCTGTTCAAAGTATACACAGTTTCTTCTAATTTATTTTCTTGGTTTTTTTTTGTTACTTAAATAATTACTAAATTATCGAAAATGTTATTCCAAAAAGAAAGATTTTAAATATTGTATTTAAAACTCTTTTACAATATTTAACTCTTATAAAGTTTACATTCGCGTCATTTTTCGTTTTCATTTAGAGAGTGGCAACTCTGTATTCTGCTAATAGACTGCAGTATTTATATCTGCTCCAATGCTCTCTTTCGCTCTCTCTCTCTCTCTCATTTCTTTTTCACTCTTCGCCTATTGTTGCTGTAATTACAATAATTTCAAGTTCAACATGTGTGTAAAGAACAACAAAAACAAATAAGCAGAAACAAAAAAACAAACAGAGCACGTATGTTTTGTTGTTGTTCGCTTGTTTTGTTGTTGCTGTTTCAAATGTTTGATTAGTTAACATAAATGCAGTCATAAATTCTGTTAACGTTAACAATTGTAAGAGAGAGAAGACAGTTTAATTTTTCAACATTCAAAATTGTTCAAAAGTTTTTATGTTAACTCTCACAATACTGTTAAATGCCCTCTGCATAATTGCAGTCATAAATTCTGTTAAAGTTAACAGTTGTAAGAGAGAAGAGACAATTTCAATCTTACTAACATTCACAATTGTTGATAAGTTCTTATGTTAACTATCACAACACTGTTAAGTGCTCTCTGCATAATTGCAGTCATAAATTCTGTTAACCTTAACAGTTGTAAGAGAGAAGAGACAATTTCAATCTTACTAACATTTACAATTGTTCATAAATTCTTATGTTAACTACGAGTATCACAATACTGTTAAGTGTTGTAGTCTGTAGAACTAAAATTCTTTGTTTTTATCTAATTTAAATAAATAAATTTTAGAGCACTTAACTTTTAGAACGTCCCAAGTAAAGAAAAGAACAAAAGAAACAAGAACTCACCTTATAATCATTTAAGAGGTTCAAGAGATTTACCTCTTAAATGAGGTTCTATTTCACTTTTCTTTTGTTAGTACAAGGGCGCAGACCACCAAATAAAAACAACAACAACATTTAATATAGACTGCAGGGGTTTTTAGTTGTTTTTTTTTTTAATTTTTTTGTTTAATTTCAACATTATGCACAACAATTGCCAATTGCCAATAAATCGCAATAAGTCTCATGAGTGAGGAGAGGAGTGTGTCTTGCAGAAATCACTGAAGTTTGACAAATCGTAACAGGAGCCGGAGATATTTGGCGAAAAACGGAAAAATCTCCTCTCGCCGGATAATATCGTATGACGAAAAAGCCGTGCTAAAATGGAATGAAAAGTAGAACGGAAGCTAAAAAAAAGAAGTCAACTTTTGCTGTATGCTGGCAGCAGCAAGCGTCGTCTAGAGACATGCACACATACAAGTACATACATACAAACGAGTATATATGTATGTATGTAAAATGCAATAGTGTTGTTGTGTCGTCTCTGTTATCCATTGTCACATATCGTACGTCACTGCTACGAGCATCTGTTATTGCTCGCTGATGCTATCGAAGTTGATGCTGTATATTACTTCCGGTCAAAAGGATTGCTGTCGCCATTCTGAAAATGTGTGAGTATGCAGGTTTTTGCATCGGTGTGTGTGTGTGTGTGTGCGTTTACGAAATCGATTAAGGCTCTATGACTACTTTTTCTTGTGATCTAATGAGATGCCTCCAATAAATGGCAGCAGCAGCAGCAGCAGCTCTCTTTAAAAACTGGGTCAGATTCTCCATTTTTCTTTGAACTACAGTCGATGCAGTTTTTTTGACAGTTAGTTTACATGCAGGATCGAGAAATAATAACCCTTTCGAGTCAGCCCTCCCTTTCCCCCCCCCCCCCCCTCCCTCTTTCACAACGAATTTCCCAAACGAATTATAGCGTCTTTCAATAAGAGGTGTCATTTGAAATGTCGTTTCACTTTGGAACTGTAAACTGTCAAACAGTCATTGTGATGTCATTTGACAACTAAAAACCAGAAAGTTTTTATACCGATGCGCACAACGAATTGATGAGGTTAATTTTCGGCTTTTTTTATTTTCGTAAAAAAGCATCTAGAGCTGTGAAAATCCAAAGGAAACAGTCGGAGCGGTCTTTGGGCTGACCCAACGATACACCGCCGCATGCGAAAATGTGTTCAAAAGTTTTATCCAAAGAATGAACATTTGTAAGAGCAGCCGAACGGACAAGACGGACATTTGGCCCAAATGTGTCGGCAGATGCTTTTGGACTAAGTTAAAAAATATCGAAACTTTTCACAGAAAAATATTGCAATTTCTGTTCTATAAAATTATTTTGTTCTATAAAATTATGAGTTTTATTTAACCCTTCAAATGTTTAATTTTGCTTGAGAGAAACAAAAGAAAAATACACAAGATCATGCGTATTATATATTTTTTCCTCTGCATTGTTACATGCGCTAACTTATCACATGACACATGACTACAAACGTCTCTGCAATAGTCGTGACTCTCAATTAAATCCGAATATACGTTGAATTTTCTTTCTCTTTTTTTCCGCTATAACCGTTTCTTTACGGAATGTGAATAAATGCTAAAAGAAAATCTCAAAAAAAAAAAATAATCAATGGCGATCAAATGACAGATTGTTATGACAGTGTCAATTGTTATAAGATTTTAATTATTTGTTTTTTTTACTTCTCTCAAGAAAAATTTTAATTTTGAAATTTTCAAATTTTGTAATATGCCGGAACTGTCCTCATGGGAAAAGTTGACTCTGATGCTATGGAAGAATTGGCATATCCATTTCTATTACCGCAAGCAGATAATATTCTGCATAATCACGCCGTTTATATTTTCGTTAATACTGATTGCGCTGCGTTTTCTAATCGGCGTAGAGAATTACGCCGTCTCGAAGTATAAACCGATAAAATTGGAGGAAGAGTGGAGGTACATACATATGTCCCCGATTTGCCCCCTTTTCAAGCCCAACATTTCTGAAATAGTTGCTCACCTTTCTCTGATTACAGGAACACGGTGAATACATTGAAAGATCGCTACGTAGTAGAGTGAGTATATTGGTGAAGGCAGCCCGTACGCCCGTCATCCTTTCCGAATCCTTTCCGACAATCCTTTCTTACAACTTCTGCCAACTCTTTGACAGACCGGTGGAGTACAGTTGTTTCATACCACGTTTGGAGGTGGTCTACGCCCCCGGCAACGTCGACTACGTTTTGCGCATAATGAACCGGGTGCAAGAGGAGTACCTGGACGGCATTCCTGTACACGGCTACAACTCGAAGAAGGAGCTCCTAGAAGCGATGGAGACAAAGCACTACTTCGCGGGCATTCTCTTCAAAACCGGCAGTCCTCTGGTCAAGCCTCTGAATGCCGAAGATGAGTATCCCGTTCATTTGTCGTACTCTCTGATCTTTCCGAGTGAGCTGCGTTTCTATAACGATTCCTTTATCGGCGCCTCCTGGCGCACGGACAAGCTGTACGACTACTACAATCTGGTGAAGCAGCGCTGTCCGGACGCGAGCGATGGCGGCTATGTCGGCTACATCCGCGAGGGCTTCACATTTCTGCAGCATGCGGTAGCAATGACCTTTGTGAAGCTGGTAGCGCCGCACTTCACGTTTCCCGAAATCACCATACAACGCTTTGCGCACATCTCGTATTCGCGGGACCCAATGGCCGAAGGCCTCATGACGAACCTGTCGTTCATCATACTCGTCGGCTTCTGGTATCCGTGCCTGCGTCTGACTTTGGTAGGTCTACATCATCAGGGATAGCACCAAGCGACATCTGACCACCTTTCTCATCTCACAACAGTTCATACTCAATGAGCGCCAAAACGGAGAAACGCGCTTCTTGCAAATAATGGGCATCAGCCGCGTAATGCAGATATTTGCGTGGTTCGTTAGCACGTTCATCATATTATTTATGGCCTCCATCTTGGTTGTCATAGCTCTGAAGGTACAGATATGTACTTACATATACAGGGTGTTCCGCACAAGCTGCATCAAAAGGTGAGGGCGTGTAGGTTGCTGCGATTTGTTTCTTGTCTCGACCCAAGCTACACCACACCCTAAACCTAACCGCGGCATCTTATGCAGGGAACACCCTGTATAACTCTTAGCTTGAGTTATCTGTCCATCTATCTATTTCAGATCCATTTCGTGGACGGCTTCGCAATTTGCTCGAAGAGCTCCTGGACTGCATTGATATTTCTGATGACCGCGTATCTTCTGGCCAGCACAAGTTTCTCTTTCATGATTTGCTCCTTCTTTAAGCATAGTCTTCCAGCTGTAATTTTTCTAGGGTTATGTTGGATGCTGACATATCTGCCTTTCACTACTCTCTTCAATGCCTCCACCACGTGGAAGCTGATCATAAGCATTCTGCCGAACTCGGCAATGGGCCTGATTTTCTTTGATGTTATCGAGTTCGAACAGTTCGGCGATGGCTTCCATTGGAACAGCTTTTTCAATACGCGGACGATTGATGACCAAATGTCTGTGGGGATAATTGTGGTGATCCTGTATCTGGTCTGCATTGTATATGCTCTGATCGGAATGTACGTGAATAAGATTAAAAAAATCCTGAAAATCATTCCAAAGAAGTACCGAAGAATGTTGTGGATGGGATCACGTACGTCCGGTGATATAGTGATCACGCACAGACGCCTGACGAAGGTCTTCGAAATTGAGCCGGACTACAAAAGCGTCACGGTGGAGGTGAAATCGCTGAATAAGACCATTAACGACGTAACTCTCGTGGATAATGTAAGCATGAATCTGCTCGATAACGAAATCGCCGTGCTCATGGGGCACAATGGTTGCGGAAAGACTTTGCTGCTCTCAATGATTAGCGGACTCCTCAAGCCCACAAACGGCACAGCGGTTATTTTTGGCTACGACATCCGCAAACAAACTGAGCGTGCCAGTTCCAGTCTCGGTCTGAGCCTGCAGGAAGGCATTCTCTTCTCCGAACTCACCGCCTTCGCTCAGATGATTCTCCATTGTCGCCTCAAAGGGTTGCGCGACGAAGGCGTCTTCGAAGAGGTGCGCTCTTATTTGTCCCGCTTTAGGACGGCGGGAAAGTCGAACGTGGTAGCGGGAGACCTGCCCTTAAATGAAAGGCAGTACCTGAAAGTCTGCTGCGCCCTGTGTGGCGATAGCAAATTCGTGGTGCTCGACCAACCGACAGCCGGCATAGACACCGTAGCACGCAAGCAAATCTGGGACTTAATCATTAGCGAGCGGAACCAACGCACCATGCTGATTACAACACATTCCACTGAAGAAGCCGACTGCCTTGGGGACCGCGTCGCCATAATGTCGGGGGGCGAGCTCAAATGCTTCGGCAGTTCCTTCTTTCTTCGCGACGTCTACGCTAGTGGCAGCCGACTGGTAAGGTGAACTCGTCGCACAGATTTCGTATGGTCTGGAGCATAAACGTGAAATTTCAGATCATCACCAAGAAAGAGAACTGCAACTCGCGTGAGATAACGGAGGTCATACAGAAGTACATACCGGAAATTGCACCGGAATGCGAAATCGGTGCCGAACTGTCATATCGGTTGGAGGAAAAGCACAATTTGCTCTTCACACACATATTGGCCGACTTGGAGAACAGATTATACGTCTTGAATATAAGCACCATCTCGATTCGGGAGCCCACGTTAGATGACGTCGTCATAAATATGGGTACCGAGGACCCCAGTGAGGGCGAACATGCACGGCACGTCGGTATAATGAGCGGCCACTCCGTATATGCCGACGAGAATGAGAGCTATAAGTACCTCGAAAGGGGCCACCGGTACAAAGGTTTTCAATTGTTTCTGAGCCAAGTCTGTGGCGTATTATACACAAGGCTAAGGTTCAATTTAAACCTCAAGATATTCCCGCTGATGTTGCTGCTGATGCCGATGCTGTTCACCGCCCTCTCGTTTCTCATGTCCAGTTATAATTCGAAATCCTCTCAACTCCAGCCGATGACATTTCGACTCACGCAATATTCGGAATCGGTCACCGTTCTACAAGTGCAGCCGGGGGCCCAGATGAACATTTGGAACGAACAAGACATTGCGACCAATTACAGGGACATTCTGCTCCGCATGGGCCTAGATCACAAGCTGCGACTGACTGGCCGCATGTTATTCACCGAGTACATTTTGGAACAGCAGCAAAAGGAGCAGGAACAAGTCTATAATAAGTTTCTGATCGGCGCTTCAATTCGGCACGATCATTTAACCGCCTGGTTCAACAACTTCCCGCTTCATACGGCCCCGCTCAGCCTCAACATGGTTCACAATGCGTTGTTAATGTAATGTTTCATCTTTTAGGCGCCACAGAATTACGGTAGAACCAAAACGCTGTTGCTTGCGGCGGCAGCCGGCAGCCAAGGAAAGCTAACAGCCAAAGCACATTGCGGCAGCGGCAGCGACAGTATCTCTCTCTCTCGCTGCTCAGCAAAGCACATTAGAGCAGCGACAGCAAGTCGGCTATTTATTTTTGTATTCTGTATGCCATTCTCTCGTCTTTAAAGAGAGCTTACTCTCCGTATATTTTTCAATACAATTTGTCGGATTTTCAGTGAAAGGTGGCAACATTTTGAGTGGAAAAAAGTGAGTTTTTCTTGCTGCCGTAATAGAATCTCTTTTTCAGGGCAGCGGCAGCACCCATAAGCCTCTATATAATTTAAGTTGTTGCTGCCGCTGCCGCAATGTTCTTTGGCTGTAATGCTAATTTCTCTCATTACGGCTTCGCAATTTCTCTCTCGAAAAAGGCTGCCACTTTTTATTTGTGGCAAGTTCTCGCTGCTGAGCAGCGAGAGAGAGAGAGAGATGCTGCCGCTGTCGCTGCCGTACTGTGTTTACCCTGTTATAGTTTAGGCTTTACGCTCTTTTTCTCTCTCGAAAAATGTTGCCACTTTTTACCCAAAATCCGAAAATTGTATGAATAACTATGGGAAGAGAAGCTCTCTTCAAGAACGGGAGAATGTAATATGGAATACACAAACAAACACACAGACACCGAGAGAGCGTTGCTGTCGGCTGTCACTGCAAAGTTGTGGTTCTACTGTTCTACTGTTCTACTGTTCTACTGTTCTACTGTTCTACATCTACATATACTATACTATATATGTACGAAACATATGTACATGATGAGTATTATCTTCTCCTCTAATCTGTACTCAAAACTTGCAAATGTCTACTATTTTGTTCTCCTTCAGATCGGCTGCTCATGATAATCGCTTCAAGATATCAGTCACAATTGCGCCCTTGTCCTCGGCATCCGAGTACTACACGGACGATATACGCTCCCCGGCCAGCATTTGCAACGCCCTGGCCACGAATCTGACCTATTGCATCAGCATACTCTGGACAATTAGTGTCATTTGCCTGGTAAATGAGAGAGTTAGCCGCACGAGACTTTTGCAATATATATCCGGAGTGCGAGCGGGGATCTTATGGCTGGCGCACTACACGTACGACGTAATACGTCTCACCATCGCCAGTTTCCTAATCATGGTAACAATTATCGCTTTCGAATACTCCAACCTCAGTCACTGGTATTTAGCGCGTATGCTTCACCATTATATCTTCAATATTGAAATGGCATGATCCAAGAATTTCACTTCTAGTTCATTACTTCCACGCCCTGACCTTCTTTACCATGTGCCTGCTACCCTTCTACTACATAGTATCGAAATTGTTCACGGATTCTACACTATCTTATGCTTTCCTTTCCACTTTTAATATTTATGGAGGTACGTACGACAATGCTGTGTCCGTACGACAATGCGCCGCACGAGCTGCGTCTCCTCAAATATACTGTGAGCGAGCGATGCTGGAAAAGAAATCGATAGCGATGTCTTAATGTGGATATCGATACCGATTTCGGTGTTAATACGATCGTCAGCTTGATTAACTCGTAGTTAATTAGTAAAAGTTCATCACACATTTCTTATATGGCTTCCTTTCTCTCTTCACAGGTGTGACATTTACCGGCTTCATGGCTGCCCTTGAGAATGCACGCTCTCTAAATTTACCCGAAAGGTTGGTCTGGACTCTCCGCATATTTCCGCATTTCTCACTCTGTAATGCTCTGATGAAGATATTTACAATTGCAAAGATTAACCAATTGTGCTCCGACAAGAGCCTGTATACAGTATCGGTCCATTTGGAGAAGTGCAACGTCTTACCGGATTGCTGCGGTGAGTATGACAAAACCGATGGTGACCGTCACAATAATGATTTCTTTGAAGTAAAACCTCTCAATTTTTTAGCTAAGAATGAAGAATGGTCGTGGGAAGAGTTCGGTATCCTTCCGGAAGTGGTGTCGCTATTAGCCTTCGGCTTTGGAAGCTCAATCGTGTTGTTTATTATAGAAATGTTCGGAGTTCAAAAGGCGCTATTACATCGCAAACCGCCCAGAGATAACGAGTACATACATATCTTGGATTTTTCTGATAATATTGATCAGTTACAGTCGAACCACAACCACGCAGCGACAGTCAGCAGTCGCTAGCCGGCAGCCAGGGGAAGCTTATGGGACTCCGTTCCAGCACGACAGCAAGCACGACACTTACTTACGCTCTATTACTCTCTCGAAAAATGCTGTATTTTTTAACGAAAATCGGTAACATTGTATGAATTAATATTGTATACGGAGAGAAGCTCTCTCTCTCTCTCTTCAAGAACGAGAGCAAGGATTATAGAATACACTAACAAACACTCTCAGACGTGAGAGAGAGTTGCTGCTGGCTGTGGCTGCGCGGTTGTGTTTCTACTGCAAACTGACATTCTTCTGTTTTTGCATTATTTAGAGAGCACGCCCGCCTTGACTACGAATGCTGGCATGACAATTATTGCCCGTTGGACGAATCAGTTTACATTGAACAGATTCGGGTGAACACTTTGCAGCCGGAAATTTTTCAGAAATCTGCGTTGGTACTTAAAAGCTTGGGCAAATTCTACAAGAACAACAATATAGCTATTCAACGCATGTTTTTAGTGGTAGGAAGGTAAGAATATCGGCATCGACATTGGTAATTGTTAATTGGTAATGTGTGAAATCACTTTATTGCATTAATACTAACGCAGCGCGGAATGTTTCGGTTTTCTCGACATAAACTGCTCCAAAACACGGACCCCCTTTAAGGTGCTGACTGGAGAGGAGAAGCTCTCATACGGTCGAGCCTATGTCTATGGACACCCCCTAACCGGCAATATATACTCTATATATGATCGCATCGGCTACTGTCCGCAAACAGATAACCTGATACCTGAGTTCACCGCTTCAGAGTACATGAAAATATTCGGTTTATTGCGCGGCATACCGCACGACCAGATTGCCCCCATCTGTGAGGGTCTAGCCAAGGTTCTCGGATTCATAAAGCAATACAAGCTGCTTGTCAAGTTCTTCAGTCCCGGCCACAAACGACGTCTGAGCATTGCAATCGCATTGCTGGGCAATCCGCCGCTAATCTTCCTGGACCAGCCCACTGAAAGTGTGGATGTGGTATCTCAGCGACTAGTATGGAATGCAGTCCGCCGGGTGCTCAAAACGGGTACCGCGGTGCTGTTGAGCACGCTCAGTACACGCGAATGCGAGCGTCTCTGTACGCGCATCGGTGTCACAACCAACGGGCGCATACAATGCATCGGCGATCCGAACGAAATGAACAGCAAGTTTAATCAGGGTTACCTGCTGAAGATCAAAGTCAAGGCGAATCATGCCATGGAGTATTTTTCCTCACCGCCCGGCTCCAGCGATGCCATTTTCACCTACAATCCATATCTGAAGGTTCAGTCGTTTGTAGAAACAGAATTCGAATACTCTAGATTGAAGTAAGCCGCTGGCTACTTTTGAACTACGAGATATTTTCACAAATTAATACCGCACCATTCTTACGCAGAGACCAACGGGGCAACTTGCTGTACTTTCTGATTCCGTCTGAAGACAATACGATCGCGAAAATCTTCCACATATTGCAGGAGAACTCTTTCAACCTGAATATAGAAACATTTTCGGTGTCAAACGCCACTCTCTCGCTCTATTTCATGGACCTCTCCGAGATTGAACGAGCCTCAGAGAGATTATCGTGAGTGAAGAAGTATTATCGTGAAGAAATACTATTTATTTTCAGTAAATAAAAACTTTAAAATCTTTTTCTTCTTTCATACAGCATAAGAAATGTGAGAAGCCTTAAGAGCTTTAGGATTTGATTGACCAGAGTATTGCATTGTTGTTGTCGCTTTTTTTTCTAAAGTTCTTTATATGTACATATGTGTATATCGATATATATTTAATAAAATGGACACATATCAAATATATTGAAGTCCACTAGTCCACATTCGATGCTTCGATATTTAGCCGAGAATGATAGACTGTAACGCGTACACCACGTATGTACGTTATTTTCTTACCTTTAACAGATTAACGCACTATACACAACCTGGCAGCGACAGCCAGCAGCAACGCTCTCTTGTGTTTGGTTGTGTATTCTGTGTAATTCATTCTCTCGTTCTTGAAGGCAACTTCTCTCTGTATACAATATTAATTCAGACAATTTTTCGAATTTTCGGTAAAAAGTGGCAGCATTTTTCGAGAAAAAAATGTCGTTTTGGCGACAGCAAAATCGCTGCCCGGCATCAACGAAGTCTCCTAAGCGTTCCTTGGCCGCCGGCTGTCGTTGCGAGATTGTGGTACTACTGTGACGCTGCCGATGACTTCGATGAGCGCCGACAAAACGTTCAGTTCGGTTCATTTAGTATTCAAATTAAATAACACAAGATACATACTTTAAAACATACATATGTACATTTATTAAAAGGTACGTAAAGCAGATTTTGCATTCAACAAAAACTATTAGATTAACTAAAGAACTTAGTAATAATATTTAGTTGTAAAGAAAGAAGTTAACAAATTAACAAATACTAAGTACAATACATTGTATAGTATAAGTACACATGAAACCTGGTATGTATTGTATGTATGTATATACAAACTGCTTAATAGAAGCTAACTACATTAAAGCTTTTTAACAGATTTTAAGTATCAAAAGAACTACAGGACATTAATCTGGCGTTAGGTTAAAATTTGAACATAATGTAAAATTAAATTCTGCTAATATATATACGACATATATACATATATATATATTAATTGCTAAATGACAATCAGAATGCTTAAGCTGTTCTTTAATTACCTTTGACACACACACACAATAGTTAAAAGCTTAATTATTCCGCCGCTATTCTTCTTTCATAACCTCATAAAATATATTTCATAACCTCATATATATTTATTAACTTTCCCTTTAAAATTTAAAGTTTAAATGTAAAAACGTAAAGCTTATTTTCCACAACAAACACCTGTGGTGGATGGATGGAGTCCCGCCCCGTTGACCCTTTTCGAGATAAGCTCACTTATCTTGTGTGGATCGTTGCGATTTGGCGAATTCCAAGAAAATCTCCTCCAAAGTTGTCTGGCTGATCGAGTAGTCTTCGATATTGAGCTTTTCACGGTTACTCTCCATTAGGCCGAAGATGGTCGACCATCTGATGCTAACCAGTGGAATGTGGAAGGTGAGAATGCACTGATGTTCCTCCCTGAAAATGAGCACATTACGTCTTACGAACTTCGAACTGAACTCAATCTGGTATACCAGAACAAACGCGAGCTTGCCCAAAACTGTCTACAATCATATAACATAGCACACTTACTTTAATACGGCTGCGATAAATTTTTCCTGTATAAAGCTCTTAATGTTTTGTGTATCGTTTTCGGCTTGTTGCTGAGCCCTCGAATGCTCATCATCGTTAGACGAAGCGTTAACACTGTCATTTGAGAAAGTAAAAAAAGAGAAAAATCCGTGATTCGTGATTCTCTGCTATATCCTTAAAGTAAAAATTACTTATGCGCTGCATCTTTCTTCTTCATCAGCGCCTCATGTCGCTTCACTTTTATTTTTAATATCAGACCCTTCGAAAACTTGTTCTTCAAATGCTGCGTCGAACCGATGCACTTAAAGACGCCATTAACCATAATGGCCAGGCGCGTGCACAACGCCTCGCACTCCTCCATGCTGTGCGAGGTTAACACAATGGATTTTCCCGAGTCACGAATGCGGCACACCATGTTCCAGAGACGCCGCCTAGAGGCCGGATCCATGCCGGTCGTTGGTTCATCCAAATAAATGACCGACGGACTGCCGATAATCGCCAGGGCTACGCTCAATTTACGTTTATTACCACCACTATAGGCTCTCGTCTGTTTGTCCATATGCTTGATGAACCCGAAGGAACGACTCAGCTCCTCGCAGAGTTTGGGAATCTCATTCTTTCGTACACCGCGTAAGAGACAGAACACTTTCAGGGTTTCACGCCCGGTCAAATCGTCAAGCAACGCGTCGAACTGAGGACAATAACCGATTTCTTTGTTAATTTCATTCATATCCGTGGCCAGACTTAAGCCCTTAACGTAGACAGCACCAGACGAAATGCCCACATCGCCGGTTAACATTTTGAAAGTAGACGTTTTACCGGCGCCATTTACTCCAAGCAAACCGAAGCATTCATTTCTAAGGAAAGACAATACAAAAAATTTAAATTGCGATTATCAAAATATATAAAAGGTTGGCGATTATCAATATTTACCGCAAAATTACTTACGATTTGACACACATCGAAATCTCATTAACTGCCACAAAATTCTTGTAACGCTTTGAGACGCGATCCAATACTAGATTTTGGTTCGCAATCTCATCCTTGGACATTTTCAAAATGCGTTGTTTTTCTGCGGTGACATCATCATTTTCCGCGTCCGTTGAGGGCGACGTCAAGGGCTTCCTACCCAGAGAATAAGAATCGTATCATTCAATGTTATTGTCTTATTTTATATTTCATCTTATTATCGATCGTACCTTCTTAGTCTATTGATTCTATAAATCAGTTCATGGAAAATACCATATTCCAGAATTATTAGCGCCATAAAGAATACAACTGCGGTTACAAGTAAGTACACAATCTCCGGTAATATGCCCGGTTCCAGCCAATCGAAGAACGGAGTGGTCTCTGGGGAAGAGAGCTGCGCTTAGTATAAATAAGAGTCAGCTAGTTTTTAGCAACATTACTGCAACATTTCGGCACCATCTGGCAGCGCAGACTGTCCGGCAGCGCCTCGACAATGGCATTACTACACGCTTTGCGTAGGGCCGAGTTCGCGTTGAGCTTGTTCAAACTCAAGGCCAGCGAAAAGTGCGGGAATATGCGCAGGAACCACTGCAGTTGATCGGCCGTCTCTTTGGTGTCGAAAACCTCAAAAGACATAACAAAAACGACCATAAAGAGCGCCATGCCTGCGGTGAAGAGTTGTTTTTTTTTTTTGTTAGTCGAAGGCTTTTTGTATGCTATGGACTAACCTGTTAGTATATTGAAGGTGGAAACACGGGCAAATCCGGTGGCGGGCTCCGAGAATAGAAGCGACATCAAGTAAGTCAAGGGCAGTGCCGAGAACCCGAATATAATCAGCATAAGAAAATAACGAGCTGAAAGAAATCGAGCGTAACATTAAAACCGATAGATAAGCCCGATCGAAGCAATCGCTTACCTAATTCGGTCAGTTGCGAAAAGCCTTCCTCCTGGAAACAGGCGATCGTGGCTATAACAATGACGGCTGTCAGCCCAAAAGTGACCATGTCCCACAGCAACTGCGTCAACCAAAAGGTCCACACATTAACGCCGCTCACGAACTGCAGCAATTTCGAGCGTGATTCGCGCTCTCTGATGAGAAAGAGTATGTAGAAGCCGGTCACGAAGCAGAAACAAAAGCACAAGTTGGTGGCCAGCTGAGTGCCCACAGTTTGGCCGACGTTGAGTTGCGCGATCTTGGATTCGGGGGTGTACGGCAGCGGCGCATTCGTGACCGTAATCTCGGCATCCGGATGAACAAGAGCTCTTGATGTAGACAAGAAATAGAAAAAAACACCCAGAACTAAAACATATGTACATACCTTGCCATTGCATTGTGCACCATATTGACGGTTAGTGGTGCTGTGTGCAGCGGTTGATTATTTAGCCAGGCCGTAATTTTGCCCTTCGCCACCGTCGCCGCTGCCACATAACGTGAGTTAATACGCACTTGCCTGCTTTGGCCCAAGTTTATTATGTAGTCCGCAAAGCTGCGGGCTCCCGTGGACTCGAATTGATGTGCCGGGGCGTACGACTTAACCAGCGCCTTATACTGATCGGCTATTCGTACCTCGGGGGCATTTGCCTCCAAGCCGTTTAAGCTGGCATCTCTCTCTAAAACCGACACCGATGCTGGATACTGCGTCAGACTTACGGTCATCGGTTTGAGGGCGCGAAAAGTGCCCCGCTTGTCAGCTATAACAATCGTGATGACCACAAATATTATGGGCATGAAATTTTGTATGAAGAAGAGCAGCTTATTGCGCAGCGTGTATAGAAACTTCTTGAGAAACATAGCGTGCCATTGGTGGAGACAGAGCTTGACGCCTCTGAGAAGGTTGCTTTTCTCGGAGAAAGCTTGCCCAGCTGTAGGAGCGCGAGAGAAGTGCCATCAGAGAAGAGAAGAGAAATTAATAACTGTTTAGAAATAACCGCTCACTTACAGTGCACTGATTCCAAATCCTCCTCCGCATATCGAGCACCGTCTCCGTTCACATCAGCCGTCGCATTCCTACCCTCCGCCTCATTGCCGTTCTCCACGCCCACTTTCATGAAGACCTCCTCCAGAGAAGTTATGCTCACACCATAACCGTTGAGCTTCAGGCGATCGGAGTTGTCCTCGAGTGTGCGGAACATTTTCTCGAATATCGGAGTGTACGAGTCGGGCAACGCGTAAGACAGCTCCGCACCGACATCACTGACGGGCTTAATGCCCGGTATAAAGCGGTTGAGCAAAGCGGTCACTTCTTGGCTAATACAATCTTCAAGCTTAACACAGATCTGTGGGCGAGAAAAGTGAGAGGAAGTGAGAATACATAGGTACGTACATACATATGTCTTTGCCTGTACATACTCGTACACACTTACCAAACGATATCCGGATCCGTATTTCTTCTTCAGAAAGAATGATGTACCCATACACTTGAGCTCACCTTCGCACATGATCGCAATGCGATCGCCCAACACATCAGCCTCGTCCATGAAGTGCGTGGTCAGCAGCATTGTTCGCCCGCTCTTCTCCGATTGCAGCAGATCCCACAGCTGCCTTCTGGCCGCCGGATCCATGCCCGAACTGGGTTCATCGCAGAGCACCACCTTGGTGCCGCCACAAAGAGCACAGCAAATGGACAGTTTGCGCTTCATGCCGCCGGACAGCTTTGACGAGGCCACATTCTCCTTATCTTCCAGGTTAATAACGCTGAGGTACTTTTTAACTTCGTTGCGCACAGCTTCACCCTTCAAGCCCTTCAGGCGGCTGAAGAACTCTATATGATTGGCCACGGTGAGGCTGTCGAAGAGCACGTTATGCTGCGGACAGATGCCCATGGAGAGGCGAGCGCCCTCCATGTTGCTGCGGATGTCGCTGCCATTGATGATCGCTGTGCCGGCGGTGGGCGGGTAAATGCCCGTCAGCATCGATATGGTAGTGGTCTTTCCCGCGCCGTTGTGACCCAACAGCACCGTTATCTCATTCTCGTACATGCTCATGGACAGATCCTTCACGGCGAATTTCCCGCCAAATTTCTTCTTAAGGTTTTTCACCTGCAAACCTACTTGCCTGCCGGTTGGCTCCGGTTCAAAGGCATTTGGATTAGGACTGCGTTCAGTGCCGTTCGGCTGGTAAGCGTCAACGCCGCCGGCCCCCCCGTACTCACGCTGTCCGCACCAGAATTTAGCACTTAGTGGAAAGTACCATTTGCGCGGAACGCCATACTCGCCCGGAAAGATTTGTTCCAGGTACAGACAAATCAGCATATACAGAACACTGGTCACCAGCATCATCAGCATAATAAGGCCCAGCGAGAGGCTGTCGTCCACAGAGACCGGCGACCAGATATTCCCCCACTGCAAGCCCTCGCCTGAGCCCTCCCAGCTCAGTATTACTTTAAAACCAAAACCCATGGCAGTATTCGAGAGCAGACTGAGGCCCAGCTTGTCGGCCAAACTCAGCTGATCGTAAGTGTTCAGGGTCAGCGAGAACGGAATGTGGGCAATGAACCACAGCAGACCCGTCACGGCGGCGGCAGTGCTGGCCTTACTGAAGATCGTGGCCAGCATGAAACAGAAGCAAATGCTAGTGGTTACGTAGATCAGCAGGAAAAACAGTAGAGCCGTAAAACTACTGTGCGTTAGAACAGATACGTCGTAAGCCCAATTGATCTTAAAAAAAAGGAAAATAAAGGAGATTATTATCAAAAATTGCCCACAGCTTCAAGCATCACAGAAGCTGCTCAGTAAGAGAGTTTTTTTTTGAGAAGTGTGTATGTACATACCTTCATTAAAAGCACTATAAGCACAGAAGAGATGCCCAACATAATGAAAGACTTGACAAACCAGGCCGCCCAATGAATCCAGTTTTGGAGGCCCATGATTTTCATAATTTCTTTTAATTGCTTCTCCTTTTCCGCGGTTATATACTGTGTGGGAATAGCGTGACAGGGGCTCGTCAATATATGGTGACGTAATTAGATTGTTGGGCGAGTCAACAACACCGAAGCTTACCTTTGTGATATAGGTGCAAGGATAGGTAAAGCTCAGTATGATGATTAGCGACATTATTGGTGCCAAACCGCTCAGCAGCGGGTCGAAAATGTACGCCGGATACGGAAATCGTTGCAGCTGCACGTCCGGCAATGTCTTGCCACCGCTAGCGCGCTTTATGTAAGCCGCTGAGATGGCATGTTGTATGGGCAGGAAGCCCTCTCGCAAGTACCCGACCGGAATACCGCCATCAGTTTCATTCAGATTTCGCGGACCGCTGACGCCAAATGGCAGAAATAGTTTCATTGTCAACCACGTCATGATTATGTTCAAGGAGCCCGTACGCAATTCGCTGGGAAACCGGAGGGCATACGAGAATTTGTGCGGGTACGGGGCACTGGCGTCGAACTCAACACCTGCCAAATAGTTGCCTGTGGTGAGAGCATGATTTAGGTCGTCAGCATTGGCAAAAGCCACGGGCGCTTCAATATTCAAACTCTCGGAGGCACTTTTAATAATCGCATCGTAGTCGGGCGATGTATTCGGCGAGTAGAGTAGTTTCAGATCGGGAAATCTTATGGGATTATTAAGTCCTGCGTTTTGGCTTTATCGATGGATTGATACAATAAATGATGAAAATGAAATTTTAGATTTAGTAAGAGTGTATAAACAAAATCTAAAAGATGAAACAGAAATAAAATTACAAAAAAATGGTACATATGAATTACAAAGCGTTTTTTCTAAACCACCGCTATTAACAAAAATGTTTATGTTAGAGAGCTAATAGAGTTTGAGATGAGTTAAGTGTAGTGAGAGGTGTAGCGATGAATTTTTAGATAGATTGATTATTAATATGCAATATAATAAAAGAATTAACTAAAAAACAGCATTTTGAAAAATATATATTGCCCAAAATCCAAAATAAAATCTTCTAAAAAATGGTGTTAGGCTCTAGAGCTACCTACCGGTGATCTCTAAAACTGCTACAGACCACCATACTATACCACAAATAGCGCTTGTTAAGTCTTCACCAATTCTTTAGTGAAATATCACTATTACTATTTTAATGCATTAATAAAAAGGAATTGTTTAATTCATGTCATATTTAATTGTCAAATGGTTTAACTCCGTTTCCGAGTTTTTTTTTAATTTCAGTCGCAAATCATTACAATACGATATTAACATGGAAGAGGGTAATTTTGTTAAGATAAATAATTAATCTGGCTGGAACAAAGGACTAAAATTTAATTAATAATTTAATTTTATTATATATCGAAATATCTACTGTACTGGGTTGTCATGTCGAACACTTTGTCGAGTTTTCGACATTTTCATCGAATGTCGAATACCTACGGGGTAGACTACCAAACCAAATTGGAGTAGATTAGGTACGCAAAATTGTCGAAAACTCCAAAAAAATTTACCTTCATCAATTACAATAAGACTAAACGAACGCTACGAAAGATTTTTTGATGAAAAATACATGAAAATCAATTTTACTTTGGAATCCAGTCATTTCTTTGTAAAAAAATGGCATATTTATGGGATGACAATGAATTTTATTCATTCAAAGTGCTTAAGTCTTGATCCGCACTTATTGTGATGTCATCAGACTCTTCCTCCATTATTCTTTTATTATCATATTTCTACTTGAGCTCTCGCTCTCGCAAACATCCATAGGACGCGAGTAAAAATTAGAAGTGAAAACAAGTGAAAGAGAGGAGATGTATATATTCGTGCATCTTATCGCTTTCTTATGTTTCTTTTATAATTTACACTTTTTGGGTATAAACAAGCTGGAGAACGAGTATGTCGATAGATTCTACACTTCACGCGAATAAAAAAAACGCTATTTGAATGAGTCATTCTTAAGTTGTTGAATGTTTAAGAGTTTTCGACAAGGTTGAGGTTTTCGACATGTAGAGAAGTACTCTACAGTTTTCGACGTAGACTACATAAAAGGTTAAAAAATTCTAGTCTAATGCCAACCCTGGTACTGTAGAGTATACAAAGTACATAATTGAAGAACAATAAGATATTTCTATAGTTATGTTAACTACGTTAAGAAAAGGTATGTTAACATGCGTTCAATTAATAAAACTACAAAGTGTTAGTTATAGTAATAGATTCATTCGAAAGAAAACCCAGCTTTTTTTTAAATTTACCTTGCCTTGGGCAAAAATGTCTTCAACAAGACTTGTCCATGCCTGGCTAAAGCTAGAAAGTGTCTGAAAATTTAATATGGTGTCAATGAATGACGTTAGACAGTTTTACACACAAAAACAAAAAACGTATACAATGTACATATATGTATGTATGTACGAGTTGGTACACGCGTTGGTTTGTATTGTATGAGAAGAGAATTTAATACAATACTAAATAAACACTGAAATAAGAGGAAGAATAAATAATAAACGTTTTTAAATGAATTATCAAAATTTAAAACAACAAATTCCGATTCAGAAACATGTAAAATTATAAATTTACTTAGTTCTCCATTTTCTACATACATTTATTTTCTTCTTTTGGGTGAAGAGTGAAGGTGAAGAAATTTTTTTGTGAAGAAATTTAACGAAAAATATATCGAAATTTATTCCAACTTGGCACTTACTTGAAAACTTTCATATCTGCTATACTCAATGGTGGATAGTGGACCTCCGGCATCGGTTCGGGCACCACCAATCTACGCACCAGCACCAACAACATGGCGAAGACCACCGGCAAGAGCAATTCGACGGCCAGCTGCCATTTATTGTTCCATTGTAGCACCCAATTTTTCCACAAAAGCAACTTGAACTTATCCCAATTGCTGACCTTGTGCATTTTGATGAATGGTGTAGTCCTAAATAATGTAAATTATTGTGAATGGTTTTGTGATTTGCTTTAGGAATTACATACCAAAAGACTTAATTACATACTTAAATAGGCTTTAAATTGAAGCAGTTTTACAGAATGAAACTCAACGAATCAACAACACTACAAAAACGGAAAGAGTGTGCAAGTTCAGAGGAACTGCACAAAATGTAAACTCTTCTAAGTAAATTGTTTCTCGAGGCTCGCGAAATGATATCGACAGAATTAAACAAAAGCAAAATTATCTTTAAACTATTACGAGTAGTTTTGTTTACAATACAAATATTTATTTTTCTCATATTGTTTACGTAGAAATAAAAATTTTCCGGTTTTTAGTGCTGTTTAAATTGTTACCAATAAATATTTAACAATACTTATACAAAAAAACGATTCAGAAATTTTTCTATTTTTCAGTATTTATCAAAAAGCATATTTATATACATATATGTATAATGACGTACATACTTCTTTGGGAAATATGTATGTATGTATGTATAGTGCCCAATAGTAGCACTTCCTTCTTCTATAAAACTCCTTACGTGTACGTAAGTATGCTTTGCTTTATTTATGTTATCGTGTAACTTGGCGTTTTTTTATAGATTTTTTTTCACAGATCAGTTTTGCTCTGTGTAGATATTTGAAGTCTTTTTTTATAGTCTACATACATTACAAACGAATCAACAAAATCTTTTAAAACCAACCAATCGAAGTTATACATAAATCTTTTGGCCGTAAACATTTGAAATAACTGGTAGTTTCCAGAAAATGTAATTTCTTTATAAAAAACCAAGCATCGAAAGATATATTTGCAATTTCTTCTTTTTTAACTCTTTTCTTCTCTTTTCTAACTAACTTTTTCTTCTGTGCATTTTGTTCTTGTCAATACAAAACTAAATAAATCGTAATTAACCAAAAAAATTAAAGAATCTTGATCCCTCAAAAGTTTAAAGTTAAGTATTTAAGGTAGCCCAGAGACACTTAAATCATGAAAAACTATAAAGAAACGTTAAAAAAATTATTACTTCGATACTAGGAAAAAAGTTTTTTATTGAGCATACCCCGTCGTTAATTATACGTTAATATGTTTTAATAATACTAGTATGTATTATTGTATATAAATAATGCTTAAAATTATTTGTGCATTTGTGCTTGAATATTTTCACAGTGTAAGACATTATTGTGCTTTTTTCTTTATCTAATTTTGTTTTATAACTCTATAATCTTCAAGATAACAAAATATATGAAGTATACGAAGAAGTATATAGAAATTGAATCTATATATCATTCTATAGTCATGAAATGAAAATCTCGTGTTATAATCTTGATTATTTTTAAAACTCTGTACTGTTTATATACGAGTATGTGTCTTAAACACTCACGCATGACACTTGAATGATGAATGAATAAAGAATTCACGAAGCAAAACTAAGGATTATTTCTTTTTTAATTATATGTACCTTCTCTTTGACCAAAATTGGAAACAAACGAAAATTAATTTTGAAATAAGTTCATAACATAACCTCAAATATGTACCACCAATCGATAAGACCACATAATACTTATATATGTATTTTGTGTGTTGGTTAAATGTTTACCGAACTTCGTTACTTTTAAAACAAATTTCCATGTAAATAAGAAATTGAAATGAAAAGTTTTGTACATATATTAGTTTTGAATATTTTCTTTCTTTTTTTTCCAGGCTGTTTTAAGAGCCGTGTTGGTACACGTTATCCTTCATTTGAACTAATCCTTTCCTTTCTCATGTTTTTCATTCGTAATTTTTTTTTAAATATACTTATTTTATTGATTGATTTCCTGTTTTTAGATATGGTTCTAACAGCGACGAAGAAAATGTTCTTTAGTACAATTCAATTTGTTTAGATATTTGGCATTTCCTTTTCGAAACTGCTTTTTGATAAAACATTCTCTTTTTTTCTTCGTTTTTTTTACTGTCACAATTTACCAATTGTTTTTTTTTTTGTTTGTTAATTTTGTGTTAAACTAAAATTTTGTTATTGAGATTATTACTTTACCAATTCGTTACAATACGCTTCGCGAAACCATAAACGTTTTTTGAAAAGTTTCTCCTCTACACTGTTGCCGCCAAAGTCTTTAACAGAAAGAGAGCAAGTCGGCGCGTTGTGAAAGAGTGAAAATTCTTACTGAAATCTGACAACCTGTTGTCCGGTGATTTAAATTGACATTAGGTACTCATGACCACAATTTTTCTTTGAATTTTCTATCGATTATTTCTACAGTGTATACATATGTCTGTGTTTATATAAGTACATTTCGAAAATACACTTTTCTATTTTAGTACATATTTCTAACGACAACAAAGTAAGATAAAAAGAATATGATAAGCGCCAAGGACAAATTATATTCGCAATACGTTCGCTATGTTTAGAAGTTACAACAAGAACTGATGTAAGTTAAGGTTCAGATTCTCACCCTGAATACTGAGAATTAACCACTTGCATGTGTGTATGTACATATACACATATAGTCGTATGTGTGCATCGCAATGTTGTTATATTACCAGTGTAATGATGAGTCATGGGCTGGACAAAAAATATTATATCGTAATGATGATAAGGGTGAAAAAATTAATACATCATAGAAAAAATTGAAGTTTACAATTTACAATTCCGCACGAATCTATACAATAATAGCTATTATACTATATAATAGCGATATAGCAACATTTAAAATATTTTTTATACTTTAATGATATGAGTCATTATTTTCGAAAGTGGTTAAGTACACTTCTTGAAAAAATTAAGTTAATGATATGAAAAGGTCCCACTAAATCTTCTTTTTGCATACAATTAAGAGATAAGTTTCTTCAATTCTTGTTTACTACTAAAATTGCATTTAAAACTGCCTGAAAATATCTCGAATTAAAAAAAGTGTACTAATTATACTTAAAAAAAAAACAGCTCAAAATAAGAAAAAGTGTACTAATTCACTTTCAAAAACAACAGAAAAAGTGTACTAATTCACTTTCAAAAACAACAGCTCTATTATACTCGTACAAGTAGGTATATTGTTTGTCCCTCTCACCTTCTTTAATAAATGTCAAATTTACAATTTTGTGGCATGACACAAACCGTCTGCACAATTCGCAAATATGCGAGTTATAACTGTTTGCGGTGGAAAAGGTAATTGGGAATTTATCCAAAGAAGCATTTTCACCACAGTAACATCAACACCAAACCTAGAGATATTACCGTGTTGTTGTCATTGGCAACTCCATTGCCATTGGCAAAAGGAACAACACGTTAAGAAACAGCCAGCTGTATTCTTATATTATGGGATGGGCTAAGGGCAGCGGGGCCGCTTTGACGATATCTCAACAGCGTGCGTGTTCGCACACAAATAATGAATTTCCGTTTGCGTCTCACAAATCGCAGTTATATAACAAAATTTGTTTTTCCACAATGTATTGTGCGTATTAAAAACTTTTGTATATCACAAATCTTAGGAAACGCATACAGATAAAAATATTATCTCAATAGACATTTTATAGCAATACAATTTTTTAAATAACTGTACTATATATTTTCTGCAGGCTTATTTAACATTTGTATATATCTATAACATTTGCCATGTTTAATGCGCAAGATTCTTATACGATTATTAAATCATACTACAATAATGAGTACGAGTATTTAAACTGAAATGGAATTTCGACTTTGTTTTGTTTTGATATTTTCTAATTTTCTGCGCACTGACAACAACACTCGTCGACGGCGAACTGCACCAGAACCGGACGCCAGAGAACTGGGAGCGAATTTCATAAAGAATTCGTTATACGTGAATTTTCTCTCGTGATTGAGTGCTCAACAGTGCTGTCGTTTTGGGCTTTTTGTGGTGGAATGTTTTTTAATAAAAAGTGGAGTGTTCTGCAAATTTTCAGAATGAAAACATGAGACGAGTATATTTTTGTAATAGGTTTTCTGCTTTCTTGTTCGCATCGATTATTTAATATTATTGCTGTTTTTATTTAACAAACTTTTTTTCTAAATTTAAATTTAGCAAAATTGCTTAAATCTACTTACAAATATTAACTGCTTTTGTTATATAATATAACGAAATTAGTTAACATAAATGATATTTAATAAAATTAGATTACTTAAAGAAGTAGACACAAAATTTAATGCATTTACTTTTTAAAACATTTTTAATTTCGTTATTTCGTTTTTTTTATTCACAAATTTACGAATAAAAAAGGCGTTAAGGTATAAAAGGAGTCAATATAGAACTCATTGAACCATTTTCTAATTGTAACAATAAAATATAAAATAAAATAAAAAAAAGTATTGTAAATGTAACAGAAAGTGTAACCTGAACCGGAGCAAAAAGTATGAATGAATTGTTGAGAAATTTCTAGCATTGTGACATCAGAACTTGGCCAGAGCTTTTCCCTCACGCATGTTGATGACGGTTTATTCGACTAAAAGCTAAAAGAGAAGGAAACTTAAAAACGGCAAAATAATTGACAACAGGTATTACGACTTCAATTGATTTCTCGTCTTGCAGCGCATTATTTAATAAACCAAGAATGAACCAAGAAAGAATGAGCAGAAACATGCACAATCTAAAAGATAGGATTTTTTTGTGCGCAAACTTTTATAGGAGGAAGCTACAGATTTGAAAACGAACTTGCATTAAAAAATTCCTAATTTACTTAAGGCCATAAACCACATACACCACATTAAATTTTAGGAAAACCTTTTTTTCTCAATTGTGTAACCAAAAAAACGATAAATAATTTTTATTTTATGCGATTTTGTTATCCATACATCCGTACATGTATAAATTCAATCAATAAATTCTCACAATTCATATCATAAGCATACATTTCGGTTTTTAAACCAATCAATTCAAATATTTTTCTCTATGCAGTCTAGTCTCGACGATATTCTGTACCACATTTTCCATGGATCCTTGGTTAACAGTGTAGCTGGCAATATTCAAACGTCTTCGGTTTTTCTCAAGCGATCCATAGAGATATGAGAAGATAACATGACGCACTGGACAATAGAATCTAACTAAATTGCCAATTTGAGAACTGGAACGTAATAATGGAATAATATTTTATTAGAAAATCTTTCAGAATTACTAAATTTAATAAACGTCATATGTTCGTTAAAGAGATCGTAGAGTTTTTTTTTTGTTTTCAAAACTTACCGCATTTCAGAATCTTCATTCAAAAATGTAACAAAACGATTTAAATTTTCAATATCTTTCTGAAGACTATGATCGAGAACCGGAAAAGTAGAAGAAACATTGAAAGAGAAAAATGTGATGCACTTCATTAAAGCATCTTTAATGACCTCAAAGTTATAGAATACTACTTACTTCTCTTTCGCCTCCTCACCCGTATTGCCATCACGATTCAATTTCACCTCTAAGTAAAAACCGCGAGTAAACTTTTGCCGCAAATACTGTATACTACCGATGGCTAACATCTCGCCATGATCGAAAAGTATGACCTGATCGGCCAACGCCTCACATTCGGCGCTGTCTACTGTGGTGAAGACAATGCACTTGCCCGAGAAGCGCGCATATCTCAAAACATTCCAAATGACACGCCGTGTCAACGCATCCATGCCCGTTGTCGGCTCGTCCAAAATGATGACGTCCTTGTAGAGCAGCAAGGCCACTGCTATATTGAGCTTTCGTCGATCTTGCATCGAATACACGCGAACCTTTTTGTTCATGACAGCTCGCATATCGAGAGCCATACTAAGTTCACGTATGATATCGGCGATCTGATGCTCTGGCACTCCACGTACCATGGCCATAACGTGCAGCAATTCGCGGCCGCTCAAAACTTCATACAGACCCAACTCTTGAGGGCAGTAGCTCATGGACTTGTACGACAAGCTGGTCTCGTACTTAAATTCGTGACCTTTAATATAGATATCGCCGAAGGTGAAGCTATCTTCGCCTATCAATTGCTTCACCAAGTGCGTTTTACCGCTCCTTCGGGCTCCGTAAATGGCGAGACAGAAGCCGCTATATATGTTACAAGAAAAAAAAACGTCGGTCAATTCGCCTTGAAATCAATACAATACGATAGAGTTAAATTTGAATTTAAACTTTCATACGGTGGCAACTCAAATGAAATCGTCTGCAATGCATTATTCCGTTTCGGTATAGTGCTCTCCATCTGATCGACCACATAAAATGCTTTCTTACAGTCCCTGAGGTCATAATCGGCAATGGTCTTCTTCACCGTGGCCACTTCCCGATCGTCGTACGGATATGTGGCGCTGTGTAACTGTTTTAATCTGAAAGCAACAAATTCAATTTCATAACAAGTTAATAGATGCAATCTTGATGAGTGTAGAAGATAGCACTGAACTGAACATTATTCACCAAAAACTCGTTATAACGAGTAAAAATCTCAGGAGAGCTGAACTCTACTCACCTTTTCGATTGTGGAAACACATGCTCCGAGCGATACAGCTCGACCAAAAATATTGTTATTAAAAAAAAAACACCCGAAATGAGCATAGAAAGGATTTCGGGTAATATTCCTGGATCCTGAAACCTAAAAAAGGATATAGCTGCAAAAACGAAAATAGTTATATAGGTAAGGACCGATCGCTTGGTTAGAATTTTCGATTCGTAAATTCGTGATCTTACGGCAACACATTGGCATAATATCGCACATAACCTGTTCCGTGCAGCCCACAGTCGCGTCGCATCTGGCGTCGCAATACTCGTGGGCCTTGGATTCGGTGTACACGTTACTGACACCGTCGAGCAGGGCATAATTCGGAAATATTATGGCGAAGAAGTAGAAGAAGTAGGAAGCATTAAGAACATCCCAATGGAAGACGAAAAGCGTTAAGCCTGAAATGAACAGATTAATCAGAATCCAGGCCGTCGGACACAGAGATTTTATCATTTATGATCATACGAAATCCTTACCGGTCAACATATGAAAAATTATTGCTATCAGAAATGAGCGAAATTGTGATTTATAGAAAAACATAGATATTAGATATGTTAATGATATCGCTGAGAAGGCGTACACCAGAAGTAGCAGGAATATAACTGAAATTAAAAATTTTTAAATTCATTTAATATACATATGTTATGTATGTAGATGTTATAGCTTAAAAATTTCTTAAAAAATCTCTTTTGCGTGATATAAAATATTACAAAAATTCACTACGCAGAGTTATCGTAGACGATTATGCGATTTCTACACTTTAATTCTCCAGAAGACTTACTCAGTTTTGAACCCATGTGAAAACCTTCGATGGTTGCTATTGCTAAGACCAATAAAAATATTGCAGCATAAGCCACAAAGGTTAATAAGTCCCAAATTAATGTTATTAACCAATAGACGGCCAAATTTAGACCGGATATCTTGTACAGCATCACCAAATGGTTTTTACGCTCTTCGACCAATTGAAAGATAAAGCAGCTTATGGTCAACGGCATAATGATGCCGATTGTGATTGGCAAAACCATGTGCGTCAGTTCATTATCAGATAAATTAATTTTCGATTGCAAAGGAATCGGCATCGGATCGTTCATAACGCTCACTACGTATTTCGTATCACGTTTACTGAAATAAAAAAATATTGACAATAAACAAACCAAAAGTATTTTCAAATGATATTAGTTTCAAGGAATGAATATAACGCGAGCGCCACGAAACTCACGCTCATAGCAAACTCGCTCTGTGCTGCAAAAGTCAGCGGTCGAGCGACTGAAATAAATGTAGTATGTGCTGAACCTTTCACGCTTATAAAATACGCTGGTAGCGGCTAACGCTTAAAGCGGAGCGATTTGTTCGTGGCCCAGGCATAATTGTGATTGGCTATGAAAACAAGGCTTAATTATTCATATCAATACAAACCTTAATAGTAAATTATGTGCTAGATTTAAGGCTACCGGGGCCATGTGCAAAATTCTTTGATTATACCAGGCCGTGAAAATCAAATCGCTCACTGATTCGACTGAGCCGTATTGATTAACCGTAGTTCTCAACTTGCTCAGATGGGCTTCATAGCCCTCATCAGTTGCACACAGAAAAGAATCCTTATCGAAAAGTCTAGACTGCGCATAGGAATTCATAAAGAAATTGTGCGAACGAAATCCTAAAATTTCTACGTATTTACAACGTTCACCCGGATTAAATGGTTGCACCAAAGCCGATGACGGCTCCGCTTTGCTCATTCCCAAATTAATGGGATCGTGAGATGGCCGTATTACGGACAGTACATTGCTCATTGCACCGATAAGAAATATTAAAATCAAAGTAACAAAAATCATAATAATGGGTATGATATTCGGTGCTTGGTGTGTGATGTGCTTGAAGAACATCGCTTGAATCTGATAACAGAGTAGGCTCCCTTTTTCCAAATAAGATATTTCGTTGTGTTGAGTTCCTGTAATTAGAAATTGCATGCAATTGGTTTCACGATTTAATGATCTTACGACATTAAGATTAATGACAGCATGCATTCATGCGGACGTAGCCGCTTCGTAGCGCTCCCGGTTTTTGCACAGGATCGTGCATGTTTATCGTTAAGCGTTAACGCTACTATCAAAACTGTTTTCGTAGCGGAGACGCCATTTTATGTATCGAAAAGAAAATCAATGCTACCTAAACGGAGCATGTTCCATGTTTATATTTTAGGGCAGAACAAAAAAAAACAGCATTCTTTCGAGGAGCTGATCTGTTCGCTCCCTAAAAGCTGCCCCGTCGCCGGAATGCAGCCCATGATGTCGTACCTTCACCTTCCGGCAAGACCTGCTTGTATTTACGCATTCCAAAAGTCATGTAAACTTCGCTCAACTCGCTGCCAATTAATTTGATACTCTTTATTTCCAATTGGGCAGTATTTTTCTCCAAATCTATTAGCATTCGTTGGAAAAGCGGTGCTCCTTTGGCGGGCAATTTGTAGAATAGTTGATTACCGATTTGGTTTTCAGGCGTAATGCGTGGAAAGTACTTGGCCACGATTGCAGTTATATTGGCGACATTAGTTTGCGGCTGTATTAAAACAATCTGAAATATTTCAAATATATGTATGATTGCCTGATTGATAGAAAGAAATCCTAATAAGGCCAAATAAAGGAAACATTAATTCAATTTTCCACCTCTATACTTACCAGATCGTAACCTACTCCGAATTTGGTCTTCAGAAAGAAACTCGTGCCGTATGCACTTAGCACTCCATTGTTCAGCACACCAATTCGATCGGCTGCCATTTCGGCCTCATCAATTGAATTGGTGGCAAGAATAATAGCTCGACTCGGCTTCTCCTGGCGAACGATGTCCCAGAATAATTGACGCTCCAGAAAACCCATGCGCAATGTGGGCTCGTCGAGCAAAACGACTTGCGTCTCACAGCACAGGGCGCAGCACAGGTAAAGCAGCCGAGCCTGATTAAAGTCTAAATTACCGACCAGAACATCTCGTTTCGGCAAAGCCAAAGCAAGATAGTCAATCCATTTCTGTCTCTCGAACTGAGCTACTTCTGCGTCTTTTTCTTTCATCTTGATCGCAATGAAATAGTGCAACGTCTCACTGACCGTCAGGAATATATACAATGGATTGACGCTCATGCAGAAGTCCACCATATCTCTTGTCGTCTCCCACTCCTCGTAGACATTATGTTCATTGATGGTAACTTTGCCAGCACCCGGCTCCTGAAATCCAGCGATGACGCACAATATTGAAGTCTTGCCACTGCCTTTATGACCGAGCAGCGCCGTTATTTCACCGCGGAAAGCACGCAAAGAAATCTTTTGCAAGTGGTTCTTCTTCTGCTCCGCATCATGAAAGGTACAGACATTGACCAGCTTCACCACCGTGTCGCAGTCTAGCGGCGGATTCTCGAAATTATGCCAACTAGGACTCCGCTCTGTGATGGTAACCAAATTCGTAGCTTCCTTGCGGCGCCTACAAATGCAACTGTAGATGTTACGCAAATTCAAGAAGTTATACGGCTTCGTAGCCACGTAGCGGCCCGGTCGGAAGTGCTGGAAATGCCACAGCAAAGATAAATGCAACAATATATTGCCCAACAAGCCCAAATAGAGCGCGAAAAATCGCAGAGTAAAATCGGCCATGGTGACCGGACTCAGCAGGCGCAACCCATTGGCCAGGGCGTTGTTGAAGAATACCAAATACGAGAATAAAACCCAGCCCAACGGCAGACCTCTGGACGGCTCAAGTATGACGGTGAACATCGAGTACGATGCGAGCCACATGAAGAGAGCAAACAGCACTGAGATGGTGGAGTTGACCAACAAGCAAACCAAGGCCATGGCATAGACGATCAAAGCGATGGAGTAAAGCGAAAGGAAAAGCAGCAACATCAAGGCGTTGGTGTTGTAACCATGTGCGCCTGCGTCAAAGAAGGCAGGTACCTGAATAAGAACCGAAATGAAATGAATAATTTTATTTTCAATCTTGCGGACAGAAAAAGTGACATTTATTCGTTAATTATTCGATCCAATTACTGTTACTATGGCTTTTATGGCACCGAATTTTGCAAAGAACTACTATCCAACCGACGTTTAGACGAACGCGGCGCTTCATCTCGCAGTCAGTCAGAGAATCCCGAGGCATAAGACTGCCCCTGAATCAGCTTCCACAAAGCACGTATCTCTTTCTTCTTTATGTACGACCACACAAACAAGAATTCCATATCCCTCACATCCGTCCTACCGGCCACCATCTCTTTGAATTCGTAGGCGCTTAACATGTACTCCATCCATGACGTGAGCGTAATGTTGTTCAACTGCGCCAACGAGCCCGTCACGTACAGATCGTCGATCCAGAAGTATTTACCTCGCTGCAGGGAGGTGTACAGACGGAGTACCACGTCCGCCGAATAGACGATGGAGTAGCCGCAACAATAGGGCATGTAGTAGCGCTCGCGGTATTCGCGCACACCAACTCGCCACTTGGAGCGGTAGCTGCGTGAGACAAGCGTCTTCACTTTCGGCCTGCAGAGCAGCAAATTCTGCGGGTGATTGAATAACTGCCGGGAGGGGGAAAAATTTCCGAACTCGTAAGGGTTGCGCTGCGCTGAAGTCGCTTGCTTCATTGTAGCCAAGAAATTGCGAATGCTGGGCGAGTTGCTTGAGGATGATTGGTTTATGTACCGCAGCAGGAGCGGTGTATTCACGAACACATCATCGTCCGCCTTGATGAGTATCTGCGCTCGAGGGCAGTTGTATACAAACCATTTGAGAGCCATTGCATGCTTGTAAGTCATGTTCACGTAATTGTCTACAAAACTGCCTTGCACCAAATCTGAGAATAGCGTATTCTCCTGCCGCAGCTCAGCCTGAAGCGTCCCATTGGCCACCGCGCCCAGCAGAAATAGCGAACGCAGTCTTGTGCCCTTCAAAAGCGAAGCCTGAGCCCAGGTTTCACGCAAAATATTTCGCCTATGAAAATTGCCAGGTGCAGAGTGCACTAGAATCACGGCAACGATGTTGGAAGCGCAAGCCGGCTGCCGCATAATAAAATGAAAGTTGGGCACATCGATTAGTTGTTCGAAGTCATGGAGTGGCCATGTGTTATGGCCCAGTCCTGGGGCAGACAGAGCTGAGATGTTCGTACCACGACGATGCTCAATTGTGTGTGTTGTTGCTTGGTATAGAGATGGTAAGGACGTTATCCATTTAGCTGTGCTTACAGTGATCCACTGCAGGACATATAAGAGTCTATTTGGTACTTCTCGATCGGTTTGCCGCATGATTGGCTGCTTTACTCTGTGAAACCACAGCTCTTTCGGTTCATTGCCAACGGCGCGTTCAACTTTACTAAAGTAATCGCGTTGCGGCAGCAGAAGCTCCTGCTCCAAGATAAGCCAGATCGAAATACAAATTGTGAAGCCAAGAAACAGTCGCCAGATTCGCACTTTTTCAATAATTTTAGCCAACCACACTCTCCCGTTATCAAAGTCACATTTCATTTTCGTTTTGCTATCGCGAAGCTAATTAGTTTTTTAAAACAGTTTATCTATTGTATGTGCAAACATATCAATTCTACTAATTCATTGTCAGCTTCCAAATTTTAATGTCATATTTTTGAATTTGAAAAACTCAATGCTGTCATGATGACTGTTGTCTAAATCTTGTACGAATTCGTAGAAACCTCAACAAATCCACCGATTTCTCTGGCAAATTTATGGCTTTATATCAAAATCAAGGAGTCGTTTTGTAAATGAATTCTAGTGTACGTAGCGCACTATATAGTATTCATTTCAGTTCATTATAAAATTTAACAACTATTTTAGCATGTCACTCTTCCTCTCTTCCAGAGAGAATACCTTAAGGCGCTTACTTACCTTAACGATTACAGTAACAACTAAATTCAAAATGGTGAAATGTATGAAAGCGACAATAAAATGAGCCCACCAATGTGTGGAATACTTAAATCCGAACATCAAATGGTATCCCAGAACGTTCATTTGTCGTTCTCGACCAAGGCGCTGCAGGATTGATAAATAATAAAAAGAGAATATTTTTTCTATACATACGAGCGAGTGTATGGATCTTCGCTATCTGCCATACCTTAACTAAATTCAAAAAAGGATACAGGAAACAAAAGCAGTATAGGAAGGAGAGGATGTTTGAGTCAGTCGCATCCGTGCAGCCGTAGGAATCCACTTTATGAAGCATGGCTCTTGCTTCGATCGCCGGCACCACATTGGCCGGCAGCGTATCAGCCCATTTCAAAAAAATCTGATGCTGTATCTGCAGAAAGCCCTCGCGAATGTAGAGATCGGTTTGTGCGTCCTGGCGATTACTATCCTCATCGGACTTAATAACGCCACTGCAGCGAGTTACCCAGAAGGATTTGCGCAAGTTGCTCGGCTTGACGGTCCGAAACGAACTAGGAAAGCGTATTGATACCAGAAGTTTGTCCTTCGCTGTAGCACTAAAATCATTTCCGAAAACAACGCCGGCCAAATGCTTGCTGGCATCGAATTTACTTTCCATCTCATATGCAGTTTTAAAACCTAACGATTCCTTTATTTCCAAAGCTGTACAAACTCCGGTTATAATTTGCTTTGTGTAGTCATTGTCGGGCGTGTACAATAGAGACAGTCGAACGACTGGAACATCCACCAACGTATTTCTCCTAAACATAAATCAAATAAAATGGACCAAGAAACCATCTAATAAATGTTATAAAATTCATATCATATTCTTTGCATCTACCTCACCATACACCATTCTAAACCATTAACTATGTTACGTTCAATCGCACTTACTTTAATAAAGAGAGATCGTTAAGTTTAACTGATTGATAAATGTCCGACTTTTCTTCCAGGTCAAATAAGTAATCCGCTGATCTCTTGGCAGGATCCAAAATTATTATGATAAACACTATAACTATTATAATAATTTCGAATATAGTTTTCCATAAATAATGCAATTCTCCTTTCAAATTTTTCCAAAGAAGTATTTTAAGTGCCATTTTATTGTACAACGTTTACTAAAATTGAAAAGTAACTACAATAGAAATAATCATTTAATAAGTGATAGACGTATATGACGAAACTACTATCTAAATAAAAAAAAATGTTCTTTTCTAAATCGGGATTAAACACACATCAAAGTAAGATCCAGCATAGACGTACATATGTATATAATTATCTTATAAAAAAATTCGAGATTTTTGTAGTTTTACAGTTATATCAAAATCATTACAGGTTTACTTTTTAAACCTATGTTCAATTCATATCAAACAAAGATTTCAAATACTTATGTCTCTAAATTCGATAAAAGGATCATATCGGAAAAAAGATTTTGTCATCATTAACTAAATCATAAGGGCAGTTCAGAATTTGGCTCGTAATAGGTGAAACACATTCAAAGCGATAGCGATGGCTATGTGAGATTTGATTTGTCAACGGTCGGACGGCGAAACAAACCAATAACTGCAGCGATGAGCGACAAGTACTGCCATTTCTTTGACAAATTTGTAAACACACATTTGTAAATACAAAAAAAAAAGAACAAGAGCAGTGGTATCGCTATATCTATAGAAATAAATATAGAAATAGATCGACTACAAGAAACGTTGTCGCAATGAAATAAGGGGAAATTTAATTTTTTTCTGATTTCCCATTGAATTTTTTGTTTACTTTTAAATGTAAATTTTTACATTATTCTAATTTTTACTAGAAACGTGTTCGATAACTGTTGAAGTAAAATTCTCTCTGCTTACAAGATTTGAAGTTTTTACTGTTTTACCCAATGTTTTTACTGTTTTATGAAATTCCAATATCTCATGGTACTCATTTCATAAAATTTCTTATGAAAGCTGCTGTCGTTTTAGGAGAAACAAAAACATCAATCGCTCTGAAAGTGGTTTTAATTAGGGAAAATATAGGTCCACTGTCAGAATCAGTCTGACTTTTCCCTTAACCGCAGACATTTTCCTTCAATTCGCAACTAAGCTCATAAAAGCCGCCTGCCTTCCTATAAACTTTATTTATGTAATAAGGTTAGAATTTTGCATAAGAAACTCTAAAATACTCCTTTTTAATCCTTACAGCCACATTCACACAGAACCAATGGCCAGTACATCCAGAGTTGCTAAAACATTTCAGAAATTCTTCGTTGGCAATCTGCCCTGGACTGTGGGTCATCAAGAATTACGAGCTTACTTTAGGGATTTTGGTAAAGTCGCGTCGGCCAACGTGGTGTTCGATAAGAAGACGGGCTGCTCCAAGGGATTCGGATTTGTAACATTCAATAACCTTTCAGCAACAGACAAGATCGAGGGCGAACAAAACCACATGATTGAGGGCAACTTTGTCAGGATACAGAGATCCTAAATTCAATTCATTTTATATTAAGAGTTTAGAAGAAAATATAAACGGAAACATGTCAGATTTCTCCGAAAACAATGAAAATACTAGCGAATTTAATTCGGATTTCGAAAGAGCAACTAAGCATGTCCAGGCCTCACATGTCAAATACTCTTCCAGCGATTTACTTAAACTCTACGCCCTCTATAAGCAATCTACCGAAGGACCATGTGACTCTCGTAAACCCAGTTTCTTCAACACGCAAGACCGAGCAAAGTGGTGTGCATGGCATGATTTGGGCAGTATGCCTCAAGCAGAAGCGAAGCGACTATATGTAACTAAGCTTACAAATATTGACCCCAAATGGCATGAAATTGCTCAACAGGACATATCGTCGTATAACGGCGGCTGGGTAGTGCACTCTATACAATTGCCGCCTAAAGAAGAGTCAACCATACCGGAGCATGAAAAGACCTGCTTTGATTATGTCAAAGAGGGTAACCTAACACGCCTGCGCACACTTCTTAAAAAGGAACAACTACAAGACTTGGATGAGCATGGCTTGGGACTTGTGCACTGGGCCACTGACAGAAATTACGTGGAAATTCTAGAATTTCTTTTACAACAAAACGCTGAAGTCAACTTGCCAGACTTGGAAGGACAAACGGCACTACACTACGCCGCAAGTTGTGCCAATGCAGATTGCTTGAAAGTTTTGCTAAAATATGGCGCAGACAAACATTTGCGCGATGTGAACGGTCAGTCATGTCTGGATGTAACTGACGACCAGGAAATTCAACGACTTTTAGAGAGCTGAATGAAATAAAAACTTACAAGTCTATGTAGTCGCTTCTCCGATATTTGTCCTCACTGTTAACATTGAAATAAAATCTGACAATTTCCGTTTTTTTTGCCTAAAAAATTTTACTGACTTGAAAAATAATTGAAAAATCTAGTACAAAATCAGGATACGAATTTCATTCAGGGTGGTTTTATTCAATACAGTTTAGACTGAAAATACACTTAAAAAATTGAGTAAAGAACTAAATGGAAATCACAATTTCTTCCTCCTTTATTTCCACAACTTTTTGATTGACATGTTCTTTTCGGAATCCTTTTGCATCACCTTGGCGACGGCCATCTCAAAGTCTTCCTGCGTGACGTGCACCCGGCGTTCACGGAGAGCATACATTCCAGCTTCAGTGCAGACGCCTTTTACTTCGGCGCCAGACGCACCCGGCATTAGTTCCGCGATTTTGCGCAAATTTATACCACGTGTGAGATTCATTTTTCGCGAGTGTATCTTCAAGATATCCAAACGCGCCTCCTCGTTTGGTGGTGGAAATTCAATCTTGCGGTCAATGCGGCCGGGACGCAACAACGCCGGATCCAAAATATCAATACGATTAGTAGCCATAATAACTTTGATATTTTTGGTCGCTTCAAAGCCATCGAGCTGATTAAGTAGCTCCAACATGGTGCGTTGTACCTCCGAGTCACCACCTGAGCCGGACTCAATACGTGAAGACCCAATAGAATCAATTTCATCCATAAATATAATAGAAGGGGCATGTTCTCGGGCCATTACAAAAAGTTCACGCACCATACGCGAACCCTCGCCGATGAATTTTTGCACAAGTTCTGAACCGGAAACCCGAATAAATGTGCATTCGGTGTGATGAGCGACAGCTCGGGCTAGAAGGGTTTTCCCGGTTCCAGGAGGCCCGTACAGAAGCACGCCTTTGGGTTGTGCAATGCCCAACGCATCAAACAGCTCTGGATGCTTGACTGGCAATTCAATAACCTCTTTTATCTCTTTAATCTGTTTGTCCAACCCACCAACCATTTCATACGTCGAGTCAGGCACCTTTTCTACCATCATCAGTGATACTAGAGGATCCACTTTATTTGGAAGAATCTTATGCAAAGTGTAGCTTTCGTTGCGTAGAGCCACTCGACAGTTGGGTGTAACATCATTGATATCAATATTCTTGTCGATATCCACGACAAATTTGCCCTCAGGGTGAACCTTTACCAGCACTTTTTTCTTATCCATGGGCTTCACCACCTCACCAACATAGCTTCCCTGTTCCTGTAGTAATTGCAGCTCTTCACGTAGCATGCGAACTAGAACAGTTGACTTTTTTAAAAATCGAACAAAAATGTATAGTAAACTATTTGCTTACCTTTCGCATTGAGCTCATTTCTCTGCGCCTGTAGACGACGCAAGTTCTGACTCTTTTCAGCCACAATCAACTGCAACTCCTCAATTTTCTGTATATAATAAGACCGAAAGCCTTCGCCTTTACAGGCGGCTTCAATGTCCATCTGGTGGAATCCAAATCGGATATTTAATAATCTAAAGGGTATATATTAAAGAAAGTGGAATATTTACCCGAGTGGTAACAGTCATAGCGAATTTATTTCTTATGGAAATCCGAATAAAAATGCACTTATCACTCCCAGAATGCGAAATTTTTTTGACAGTATTGACTCGGCATAAATTACAGAGGTCGCTATGAATTTTGTACTGATTAGCTTCAGACTATGACATATTCTAGAAGCAGTACAAAGGTGTTGCTTATCGATAGAAAATAAAATCGATTTATTGTGAATACAATTTTTCTTAAAAATTCAAACTGTCCAAACTAAAATAATGAAATGAAGAAGCAAGGAAGGAGTTAATTCCACATATGAATTATTTATTAATAAGTTATAAAATATTATTTATATTTATTTTTTTAATAAATTATATACTATGACTACACTAATAATCAAATTTAATGTGTGGTTTTTACAACATAACGGAATTTTGTTACCAACTATTTCTTGTTAACTGGTATTCCAACATTCACATAACCCTAGACAGCTAAGCTCCAAAATGTGTAGAGTTAAGAGTGTTCCATTTTCACAGCTTGCAACGCGTAACACATATACGTTGAATTAATCCATCGCCAAGTGTTACGCCAAAAATCGTAAGTGGACCCATTCACCAACACTGTTTGACAATTCACTGTTCGGCAAAATATCCAATTATGATTATTTTCAAAGAAATAACTAAGGTTTTTATGAATACAAACTCGTATCAAGAATGCGCTGCAAGTTCATCGGTGATATCATTTTGTCCCAGTGATGTGTTCCTTTGGGTGCCAAATTGAGTACATATTCGCCAAGCAAAATGCCGCCGATCCACATCGGCACAGTTTTGTTTAAGGTTGTTATAAAAATGGAGCCACCGGGCTGTAATAACAAATAGAGGAAGATCAATTAAGAATTAAAATTACACTTTAGAAATTGGTTTAATTAAGCACCTTCAAGGCTTGCACACAAGATGTAAGAAAGAGCACTTTATCGTTTACATGTTCCACTACTTCAGACAGAACAACTGCATCATAGCGTTCCAAATTATTCTTAACATGCAACTCTATTGGTTCAACTTTATAAACTAATCGTTCTTGTAGGTCGGGACTTTTGGTAGCTAAATGTTCACGAGCTACGTTAATTACGTCTTCACCTAAATCTATACCGACGACATTGGCATTTAGACGCGCCAATTGCTCCGACAATATACCACCACCACAACCAACTTCCAAAATACACTGTCCTTGTAAAACTCGTGAGGTTTTCACCAGCATTGGATCAACACAACCACGGGTAACCAACCCATCTCGTATAAAGGGTACTCTGTGAAAAATTCAAAATTTAAAGTTATTTGATAAGTTATTGTGCCGCTAAATACCTTATCTCGTTTAAAGCGTGCAGAGCTCGTAATGAACCATCTGCATTCCACCAATCATTTGCCAACTTAGCGTGATGCTTAACTTCATTTAGAGTGTCAAGGTCTTCATGTTTTAGCGAATCATCTTGATGAGTTCCTTGGGTGGTTAGTGTTGTTTTTGAGTAGCGGTGAACCGATGGTCTTCCAGCAAGGTATCTTATGTGTTTTAAAATTTGTTCTAAAAAATTAATATACTCGGATATTACTTACATCTGCGCTCGCAATATGTGGGAAACATTTTTGCCTAATTGAAGGGCCATTTGTGCACTTTAGTACGTTTTTTCTCTGATATGCATTTATTTCGTCTATATACGCGATATATAGCATTATTTCTGACAAACGAAATGTTTGTCTTTGTTACTTATCACTTCGTTGTAAATTTTGCATTTCTTAAGAGCGAAACCCATTCAATCCAGCAACAGCAACGAATTAGTTGATTACGTCTTATAAGGCGCCGAACGAAAAAAAGAAATTAGCCACCAACCCTGAATGGGCTTCGGCCATTAGCTCTTACGAAGCGTTTCGTTAGCGTCTCCTTTTCTTTACTGGTCTGTCACATCGAAGTGCTTTTTCCTTTGTACAAAACCAAATTTTTCGTTTGCTAGTGAACAACTGAATTGAATGTAAAGGAAAGGAATGATTTTAACCTATAGCTCTGTATGACAGTTAAATTATTAAGCTTCCGCTCGCTGGGTCGCTAAAATGTGTACTTTTCCAACATAAAAGAAGTGCAGCCGAGCACTTACCGGTAAATTGATATATAATAAGGAGTGCTATTTGGAAGGTCGAATATGTAATTTGAAATTTGCGCAATACAATTTATAAAATTGTGCAGCTCATTTATATGTTTTTAAATTTTAGATTTCACATATCCACCTCTTACCACCTCTTACCAAATGGACCTTTGTTGATAATAAATAGGAATGTACCAACATAGCGAAAAGAACAAATCAGAATTGAAGATTTCGCTTAGTATATCAGAAATCTGGCCGTTACTGACCTTAAGACTCTGTTCTACGGAAGAATTCTTCAAAAAAAAATTTAAAACAGTTTGCATGCTAAAGTGGCCATTCCAGTTATAAACAGTCGGAGAGCGGTGTGTCTGGAAATGCAACTAATGATATCAACTTTTTCTGATGTAACCATACCTTTAAGATTTAATTTGCAGGCTCGAAAAATTCGGCAACGCTGAAGGCACATGTCGGGCTGTCACAAATACAGTGGATCGTCCTGCTATTAATTTATTTACTCTATTTTTTAGTTTAATTCCAATTTGTTTTAAATATTTTCAATAAAAAATGCTTGCAAAGAAGAAAATAAGCTCTAATAACGTTTCCAAAGCACTCAATGCCGTTAGAAAGAAAAAAGGCAAAAAAGTGGTATCAAAACTGGATACAGTAAAGTCAACCAAACTGTCAAGTAAAATTCCGAAAAATGAAATTGAGAAAAAAACACAGAATAAGGTGAATAAGGTTAAGGACCATAATTTGGGAAAAAATAGCAAAAAACTTGAGAAACAATCTAATAATAATGAGGAACCGTTACGTCCAGGAAAAATCACACTAGAGAAAGCCAAGAAAAAAAAATCTGCAAAATCGCATAAGGAGGATTTGGAAGGCTTAAAAGAAATAGATCCAGAATTTTATGACTTCCTCAAACAAAACGATAAAAAACTACTCGATTTTGATATCTTCGAAAGCGACGATGATGATAGTGATGAGGGCGATGATGAGACAGTGCGAAGCTCTGCTGAAAAAAACTCGTCAGAAAATTGCGGGAAGGGAGACTCCTCTGACGAGGGCGGCAATGATGAAGAAAAATTTCATAAACCCAAAACGGAAGACTTGGAAGTGGCAAGTGATGAAAGTGATTTTGAAGGAGGAGAAGCTGATAACTCTTTAGCCACGGAGCCTTCAAATGGTATACAAAAGGTAACACTCAATCTACTGCGTCAATGGCAGTTACAATTGGAAAAACCGAATGTCCCCATCGATACCATACGTAAAGTAATTCAAGCATTTAGCTCGGCTTTAGCCAGCATTTCAGGAGATGACGAAGCAGCCAAGCTCACAGTCTTTAAAGTAGAAGGTGCTGCCATTTTCAACGGTGTGGTGCAGCTCTGCGTGCTGCATTTACAACCAGCTGTTCTGCGTGTACTTGGTGTAGGTCCCGGCTCTAAAACACCCTTGCACAAGACTAAGAAGTGGACCAAAGTACGCGCCTGCTTGCGATATTATTTCACAGATCTCATGAGACTTATGGAAAACATCTCGAGCCCCAACATACTGTCGGTACTCTTGAAGCATCTACATCAAATGGCCACCATGGTGGCGTCCTTTTCCAATATTGGAAAAAATATTCTGAAACGTCTTATCGTGCTCTGGTCTACAAGTGATGAAGCTGTCCGGGTGCTTGCATTCCTTTGTATTCTAAAAATTACACGCAATCAACAGGTGAGTTCGAAGAATTGGAGGAATCAAGAAAGATGGGGAATATATCGCCGCATCAACGCGTTTTTGTTTTATTTTTGCACAGGTTTCCATGCTGAACCACGTGCTGAAGGCTATGTATTTGTCTTATGTGCGAAACTCGAAGTTTGTGTCGCCGAACACGCTGCCGAGCATCAACTTTATGCGCCGATCTCTCGTTGAAATGTTCGCCTTGGACCTAAGCGTCAGTTACCAGCATGTTTTCCTGTACATTCGTCAGCTGGCCATACATCTGCGTAACGCTGTCATTCTAAAGAAGAAGAATAGTTTTCAGTCCGTATATAACTGGCAGTATATCAATTCCATACGTCTGTGGACAGATCTGCTTGGAACTACTGCTCCCAACAAGGCTCATTTGCAGCCCTTGATATATCCTCTGGTGACCATCATTGTAGGCGTCATCAAATTGATTCCGACCGCACAGCACTTCCCGCTGCGCTTTCACTGCATACAGACGCTCATCTTACTTGCTAAAGAAACTCATACCTTCATTCCTGTCATGCCCTTCATTTTGGAAGTTCTCAAGAGCAACACCTTCCAGCGTAAGCACACTGTGGTTTCGATGAAGCCTATGCAATTTACTTGCCTGCTACGCCTAAATAAAGCGCAGTTGGCCGAGAACGGTTTTCGCGACGAAGTCGTTGAGCAAGTGTGTTGTTTACTTCTCGAATACTTGGCACACGAGTCCAGTGCGCTTGCTTTCAGCGATCTTGTTGTACCCGTCGTATCAGCCCTTAAGCAGTATCTGAAGCAGTGCCGAAATGCCAACTACTCGCGCAAAATAAAGCAACTTCTGGATAAAATACAGGAGAACTCGCATTTCATTGAGAATGAACGACGCAAAGTGACGTTTGGTCTCCAGGATTTGGCACAGGTGCAGGCCTGGGAAACACAGGTCCGCAACAAGGGCACACCATTATCAATTTACTACAACAGTTGGGTCAAGACGCATGAAACTAAAAAGCGACGACAAGCAGCCAACAGTGGAGACATCAATGATTATGATATACCCTTGATCAAACGAAAACCGATGGCTGCTCGGAAAAATACTTCGAAAAGTGAAAGTGGTCATGTTGAATTGTTTCCCTCAGACTCGGAACTGGATGAGTTGCCTGTTGGTGAAGACGAGAGTGGTAAAGAGCATTCATCCGATGAAAAAGACCGCCAACGGTCGCCAAAGGCCAAGAAGGTAAAAAAACAAAAGACGCAGAAGAAAAAGTTGGATAGACCATCAGACGATGGTGCTGATTACGATGTGCCTCTCGAGGAAGAGATGGATGAGGGACTTGATATAGTAAAAGATTTGGACCTAAATGATTGGTGAGCACTCGCGCGTGCTTACTATATTGTTTCTATCTATATCTGATATTTACATTTTTTTATTGTTTAGGAAATAAATAAAAAGATCCAGTTAAAAGGAAACTAAGTCGAATACAGTCTTCTAATATCGATTTTTCTTAGAAGGATCATGGCCGGGTATGTGTTCATAGTCTTCGTACTTAGGGAAGGTTCCAATAGTTTCCGAGCTAGGCTCGGCATCTTTCTTCCCATGCAAGGCATCCAATGCAGCTGCATTTTTCTTCTTTAATTCCATTATCTGAAAATTTTGTACAAGCTCTTCGCGGCTCGGTGGTTGTTCGCGGCGTCCTCGTAACCATGCCTCCCATTCGGCTGTCATCTCATGATCGAAGGCATCCTTTACGGGCGGTTCAAACCATCGCGAAGCTTTGCGTTTTCCAATCGACGGATTTGGCGGTATCTCGTAGTATTTATTCCCGAAGTAATCTTCGCCAATATAATTTCCTCGTATTTTACGTGGCTTCAAGGAATTGATGAAATTATTCCATATTGCTCGCAGCAGATCACGAGGTGGTTTTCCATTTGCCATATTTGGCTATCTAGATTTTCTACCAAAAGTACATTTCTTCCAAAGTATTATTTCTGTTAAATATTCTGACATTAACAGCTGTTTGTGCTACCACTCATTTTAAGTTGCTCAAGGACGAATTCGTCTATGGTTTAGTTTAACACCTTAATTCACAAGCTCGTTTTAGCACGTCGTCGTCGTCTTTTGCAATAGATTTACAACTGTTTCTTCTTGTTTAATACCTTCTAATACCTACCGTCAGTGCTTTTTTTGTAAAAATAAAGGTGGTGGAACGCTCATCTCATTACTAAATATACGTATGTCTATATATGTATATACTATAAACTGTCGGAAGCGCTGCTGAAAACCACATATGAATCCGACTGTTAGGCCTCACGCAGACAAAAAACGTTACGTAGCAAAAGGTTTTGACGCAACAACGAGAAACAGTTTTAAAGCTATTGCATTGAGCCACGCTACGCTAAGTTACGCTCGTAGTCTGAGCGAGCTTACGGCTTGATTCGAAATGAAATGGAAGCACTGCGGTCAACGCAGAAATGTTGCTATATCAGTTTCAAGTCATCAAGCCGTCTTGTGCAGCCCTCTAATACATATTGTGATAAAATATTAATTACTTAAACTTTATCTGACGAAGATGACATATGAAAGGTGCAATTGACATCACCACTTATAAGTCCCGTAAAGTGATTTGAAATATAATATAAACTTGTATGTACTTTCATATCGATATGGCCACTCGTATTTGAAAGCGATTGTTTTTTATAAAAAAATGACGGCATGAAAATGAAATCATAGAAACAGAAACATTTCATAATTACTTTTGAAGCGTTTAAATAATCTAGAATTAAGAACAATTAAAGAATGTTCTCCCGGAGGAAACCAGAACCAGCTAAACGGCGTAATCACGATTTGTCCCAGGTAAGATTGGTACATACAATAAATACGATTTTCGTTGGTAAAGATCGGTACATCTGAGTCATTTTCTGCAGTTCGGTTTGACGGAAATACCAGGTGATTTCGATCCCGCCGGTGGTATTGGTGGCAGCGATGATTGCGATAGCGATCTTGAGGCAGAATTGGCTGCAATAACGGCTGGAGGCGGCGGCAGGATGAAGCCAAAGCCCAAACCAAAAGTACTGCCGTCGGCGGATTTGGACTCTATGATTGCGGAGAGTTTACGCGATGTACCCAGCGACGATGAGGAATTGACTGAAGATGTTGAAAACGATCCAGATTTACTGGGTGAGTTACAGGATATAACAGGCAGCGAATTGAGGGCTGACGGAGAGGAAGCAACAGCATCAGAAGAGACCCCTAAAGATGTGCTGAGTGGCGAAGAGACGTCGGAATCATTTTTGCCCACAACCACAGTCGACACCATAAACATAATTAAACAACGCATTGAAATGTACAAGCAGGCTGAGTCAGCGGCGAATGCAGCAGGAGAAGCGGCGAAAGCGCGACGCTTCAATCGCGGACTTAAGACACTGTCGGATTTTCTGAAACAGGCAACAGCAGGGAAGCAGATTAACGTTGATGACATCCCGCCCGTAGTTAATGTAAAACCAGTTATCAAACCAGATACAGACGGTGCTGGGGAAGATAAGACCAGCGTACTTCCGCCAGTGCCCGCCCGACCGGCCCGACCTGCACCGTCTAAGCCTGATGAGCCAGTAACGCCTTTGCAAAATGTCGCCACTACACCGCCTATAATACCAACTCCAACAGATAATGATGAACTTTTAGCAGTGCTGCCGACTACAGAGACAAACAAAACTCAAATTCTGGAAACATTGCAAGCACGTCAAAAAGAGTACAAAGCTGCAGCTTTAAGCTATAAGCGTGCCGGTGACACCGCGAATGCTCTACAGTTCGTCAAAGTCGTGAAGCAATTTGATATGGTCATTAAAATGTGTGTCGATGGCCAGGCGGTGGATCTCAGCGACATGCCTCCGCCGCCGGATCAATTTGCAGATTTCATGGCAAAAATGCAAGCTGCAGCTGCTACTACGGCCATTGTTGAGACGCCAAAAAATCCGCCGGAAGAAGGTGTACCCAATACTGCTAACGCTGAAACACAATCGAAGGAAACTACATCGGCCACCTCCATGTTGGATGCGTTGCAACAACGACTGGACAAGTATAAGGCCGTGGAGGAAACTGCCAAAGCGGAGGGAAATTCCAGTAAAGCACGTCGATTCGGGCGCATCGTAAAGCAATACGAAGACGCAATGCGGCAATACAAAGCTGGGCGGCCGGTGGCGTACGATGAATTGCCCGTGCCGCCCGGTTTCGGACCATTACCAACGCTTAACAATGAATCGGAAGCCAAGACGGCAGAGCCATCACCATCAGAGCCAACACCTCAATCGACTCCAACATCAACAGTCAGCTCTCCGGGCACAGCAAGCTCCTCTGTGTCGCAAGACAAGTCAGCACAGCGAACGCTGCCATCACAAAAACACGACTTAACCACGCGCACTTCCGGAAATCAGCAGACCAACAATTTGGCCGAGCAGCAAATGAAAATTCTGCTTGACCGCCAAATGGAGTTCAAATTAGCGGCCATCGAAGCTAAAAAAGCGGGGGAAATAGATCAAGCGAAAGAGTATCTAAAAATATACAAAGGTTTCGATGCATTGTTGGACGCAGCGAGCAGCGGTTTGCCCGTCGATTTAACCACAGTGAGTATATTAAACGTGGCACGTTTTTTCACTAATTAATTGTGCTCTCAGTTACCGGTGCCGCCATCACAGCGTGATAATCTCGAAGCCTCGTTTGCCATGGTCACCACTGACGACTGTGAACCAAATGATGATATTTCAGACATTGGTGTTCGGATTGAAGAACAGTTGGCGAAGCAATTGATGATGTGCAAAAACACCAGGTTCCTATTCTAAATGCATCTGTGGTAGTACAATTCATGCGTTTTTAAAAAAAACAATATTTTTGCAGAGATCATCACAAAGCAATGGGCGATATTGCCGGAATGAATCGCTTTGAAAATCTAGCTCTCACTGTGCAAAAGGATTTAGACTTGATACGTTATTCGAAGCGGAAAAATTTTGCACTGCCGAAATTCCATTACGAGAAGAAGAGCTTCAACATCGTCCATTGCAACACCGACCTCACGGACAATGAATTGGAGATCATGGTTGTGCGGGGCATGAACTATAACGTCTCGAATCCCAAGGAGGTTGACACCTATGTGAGAGTGGAGTTTCCATTGTTAAATGTGTGTGGTGGAGTAGTAGTGATGCTGTTTGATATCGTATATGTACATTATTTGAATGGTCTTGTATGTAAATGGGTTTCAATTTTTCTAGGATGAAGTTTATAAAGCAAAAACTTCTCTTATAAAAGACACCGATAGTCCCGATCAGCGTTTTAAGGTGGAAATTGCGCGCGGTAATCGGCAATTTCAACGTATTTTCAAACGTCATGGCGTGAAATTCGAAGTGTATTCTCGAGGGTAAGTTAGATATGCATACCAAACCATATATAATCTCTGTGTTGTGCCTAATTATATTTTCATTACATCATTACGCTTCTAATACCTCTAAACATTTAATTCTTGTTTTGTACATCGTCTGTGCGTACGACATACGACATACATACATACATTGCGCATAACAAATGTATCAAAACAAAACAAAAATTAGATGTCGTTTTGATTGTTGTGGACTAAGTCGTATACTGCCCCTGTGTTGTTTCAGAGGATTCTTGCGTTCAGACATACTCATTGGCACCGTCACCGTCAAATTGCAACCGCTGGAGACTAAATGCGATGTACACGATACATTCGACGTACGTAAAAACATCAAATTTCTTATCTAAACTATTGTTTTTCATTATATTATATGTATGTATATGTAGATGCAGCGTCACTTTATGTATGGATCTCTTTCTGTTTTTCTATTGTAGTTAATGGAAGGACGCAAAGCGGTTGGTGGAAAATTGGAAATCAAGCTACGTCTGCGCAATCCTCTACTCACTAAACAAATCGAACACATCAACGAGAAATGGCTGGTGTTGGATGCTTAGAAGAGTTGGAAATTAATTAGCGGCGCCGCCCTTTTGTTATACATACTCGTACATACAATACCTTAAGTTAAGATTTTTAAGTTGCTCAAGTTTCGGCTTAACCTTAAGAAGGTAGCAAATTTTTCATTTATTCTTTTGCATAGTATTGTTTTATTGCAAATACACAAAGTGTAATTATTTATAAGATCTAAAAAAACAATAGAATTTTAAAATACGATACAATCTAAGCAAATAAACAATAAAATTACATAACTCTACGTTCTCTGGAATTGGAAGCTTGAACTTGGCGGCTGCTGCATCGATCCAAACCGCTTAAATAACCAGCACAGATCTGTCCGCATTGCAAAACTTGTGAAAGTAAAGCCTGCTTAAGGATGCTACATTAAGGATTCATGTGCGCTAAAGACTCTGACTCGATACGATCCGGTTAACTATAGATTAGAATCAAAGCCAGAAATAAAAAGCAAAGAGGTCGCGAAAGCACAACCATTACCTTACCGCGTTAAGCACTGTAACGTCTGTTTCTGTTGCTTTTAAATTGAAATGAAACCACAAAGGACCACTTTTTACGTTGTTTATTCGAAATATGTATTGTAATTTATGCTCTTTGATTTTAAATTTATCTTAATCTTAATCATTCTTTACACGTGTCGCCGTTTTCCAGGCCCAAAATATCGCATCGAAATAACTAATTAGTAACGTCAATCTTAGCTACGATACGAATTTATTATTTTCCAATTTCCTAATTCGAAATACTATTTTCTTTTGTATACGATATATCAATCAATATATATTTCGTTCCATATTTGCTTTTAAAGTTTTCTTCCCTCACTCTCTACACTCTACACTCTAGATACGATACTATAGTTCTTTTATTTTGCATTCCAAATTGTTATAGATTTTTGTGTTTATTTTTTTATATGTATGTATTGTTCTTTCTTATTGCATTCTTTATCAATCGTTGCGATTATTATTAATACTCCACCCCATAATTTACTTTATTGTAATAAGTATGTCTACTGTTGTTGTTGTTGTTGGTATTATTGTTTAAACTTAATTTACTGAAACACATTTCTTTTTTGCAGTACTATTATTTGTTGTTAGTAATGTGTCTTTTTTTTTTTGTAAAGGCTAAACCACAACTTTTGAATTCCGATCATGTACCATCGAAGTAGGAAAGGGTTAGATGTGTATTTTTTTTTTTTTTTTTTGAAAATAAATATGCACATACTCGCCGTAGTTTCTAATTTAAATTTAAATTTTTTCAGTTTCAGTTCTAAGTTTTTACTTTTATTCTGTAACTTTTGAATTGGGCTATTATTACTTCTTGTCTAAAAATGTTTTTTTTTTATTGGAATTTGTTGGAATCATTGAATCATATAAAAAATAATTATCTATTGTATAAGTAAAACGTAGTGTCTATTTTTTTTGTTAATAATCGCGAGAAAGCAATTCAAAAGTGTGGCTTTAATTTTAGGAGTTTTTCTCCTAAAGATTGTGTATTTAGGCATTTATTAATTTTATGAAACATTCTTTTGAGTGTATAATATTCAAAATATTTTTTTTTTATTGTTGTTGTGTTGAAGCTTTAGACACAAAGAGATATTACAATACAAATGATTACGTCTAATTGTTTCTGCATTGTTCCTTCGAACATACAGAATTGAGTTGATTTTTAATATTTTGTAATTTTTTTTATTCTTCAGTTTCTTTATTATATTATAAATGCTTATTTGCTTTTAATTCTTTTTTTGTGTTCATAATAAATTAGAATTTTCAAATTCTGTTTGCAATTTCTTCTCAAGCTTCTATTAGTTAGTAAAGTATTAGTAATTACTGTTAATTGGTCTTCACTTTAATTGTTTAATTCTTACTTCTGTTTTTAATGGTTAACGAAATCTTTAGGGCTATATTTATTTAATTCTTGTTGTTGTGGTTGTTTTTTGTGTTCGACCATTTGCTTTTTTTGTTACATATAGTACGACGATAATATAAGGCATAAATTTGTGTCTTGTATGCAGTAAATTTGTGTTAAAGCGTAAAAGAAAATCTTCCAAAGTTGCGGAATGATTAATAAAATGTAAAAGTAAGTATTATGAAAATTTCTTAACTAACAGAAAACAAGAAGCAGAGATTTTGAAATTAAAAAAACCAAAGTCAACAACATAGTAGACGGTGCATACATATATGGTCCAAAGGAAAAAAACAGTTGTACCTACCTAAAGTATATCAAGCTGCCATAAAACGGGCAGAAAATCCTTGAAAATCGTATTAAAATCGTTCGCATTGTGGCCGAACAAACAAACAAACACTAAAGGCAAACAAATCCATCTCCATCCAGCAGACAAATTTTTAAGGTCTAACAATTTTTCAACAGAAAATCAAATCAGCAAATCAGTAACAACAACAAAAAAAAGTGCATTCAAAATTGGTGTGTGTAAATATTTGGTGTATGCATGTCTACAGCGAGATGCCCTCACGCCGAGTCCAGGAAGGGTTAAAGAACTTACAAATAAAAATAAGTTTAGTCTTCTTGAAAAGGAAAAATTAAATCAGACACTAAGAAACAAATAAAAAGGAAATCAACAAATAATCAATCAATCGCATCTGACTTTATTTTGTTTTTAACTTATGGTATATATTTGTTTGTTTGTTTCTATGTACGTATATATACATATACAATATATTGTATGTATGTTTATATTAAATCATTGTGATTTCATTAAAAATTAAGATATCTCATTTATACATACATTTCAAATTGTGTGTATATATTTTGAATATTTTTTCTATTATTTTGTTGTTTTTTTTTTAAATTAATGCACTCGATGTTGCACAAAGCAAATTCATATCATTAAAAATGCCTTAGTGATAATTTGGCGGTTATTGTTGTTGTTGTTGCTGCTGCTGCTGCTGGTTTTTGTTATTAGTAGGTTTTCTTGTCATTTGTTTTGCAAAAACATCTCTTTGTCCTCTTGCGTATATAATCATTTAATTAAACTTAAATCCATGTACATAATTAATTATGTACTTTCTTGTTTAATCTTTTTTAATTTTGTATTTTTGTTTTTTCTGTTTTTATGTATGTATATAATGAGATGGTTGTATGTATGTGTAGCATCGTAATTATCACCATCATCAGCGCAGCGATTATATCTTATAGAACATATTATACTATACTTTATATAATAAAGCGTGTATATATTAAGTTTGTTTATTGTTTGCATAAAGTTATGTGTGTGTGTGTGTGTCTGTGTTTAGAAATCATTATAAATTTTTAATATAAAAAAGTCCATTTTTTGGTGAAATCCTTTTATTATTATTATGATTATATTATTGAGTTTGCTCGATCTTTCTTTCTTTCTTGCGAATTGCTATACAATATTATCAGCAGTTGTTGCTCTTGTTGTTGTTGTTGTTGTTAAAGTAATACTAGTCTATTAAATTTTATCTAATATGCTTGGTTAGTTTTTGCTGTTTGTTTGTTTGTTGTTTTCTTGTTGCTATTATTTATTTAATGTAGTTGCTTTTTAATGATTAGTTGGTTCCATGCAGTCTTTACGGCAAAACAAAAACAAAAAACGCAACGTTGTCGTCGTTGTTGTTGTTACAATTCTTTATATTTTTTAAAAATGGTTGAAATAAAATTCTGTGTTCTTGTGTTTTTTTCGTAAAAATTAATATTAGACATTAAAATTGCTATAAATTTTTTTTTCTAATATCTTCAAAATTTCAAATGTTTAATATTATGATTTTATTTGATGGTCGGTCGGTCCATCAAACAATTGACTCTAGAAAACGTAACTCAACACACAACATAATTGTCTCTTAGCCAATAGCGTTTGCTTACTCTAACTTTAATGAAACAAATATTTCTTACTTTTTTTTTCTTATGTTGGGATTTTTTATAATATTAGTATTATTATTATTATTGTTACCATATAATAGTATGTATATGTATATAAGTTATTTTATATTGTAGTTTTTCTTCTTTGAAATTTTCATTTTACATTTTATATGGAAATACTTGAATTTTTGGTATATAATAATAATAATAATGTACATGCATGTACATTTGTATAGCAAGCTATTACATACACACACACATACACTATAAGCATCAAACTCAATGCTAGAATCTCAATAATGATCGTCGTCATCGTAATCGTGATGGAAATGGTGTGTGTGTGTGTGTGTGTGTGTGTGTGTATGTTGTTTGTAATTGTTGATAGTTTATTGTTCGAAAAGAAACAAAAAAACATAATAGAAACAATATTAAATTGATTTTATAACGAATATCGATAGCTTCTGCTAAATTGTTGCTACATGTTGTTGTTATTTAGTTATTTATGCAAAATTATGCAAATACATAATATAAACTTTGTGGTTATTTCAGAAATAATTCAATTAGTAAATAAAAATAGACGAGAATTTTTTTAGTAAAAACAATTTTATTGTTAATAATAATATGAAAAGTCTCTTTGGATTTTTTTGATTTAAAAAAAATTAAATCTCTAGCATTAAAGGAAGAATAAAATAAGCTTAAAATTACTTTAATTTTTGTTGTTTTTTTTTGATGTGATTAATATTTAATTAATTTGGTTCAATTAATTAATTTTTTAAATAGGTTGAAAATCAATATTATTAACTGTAAATATGTATGTATTTCTTTGTCTTTACTTCTTTCTATTCCATTTTTTTTTTTTACTTTGAACGAACGACAACTTATTTGATCTTCTTTGTTTCCTGAAGGCAAATGTTGCATGCATTGATACGTGCGTACATATTAAAGAATTTTTCTTTTTTCATTTAATGCATTTAATTTCATAAGTTTTTTTTAAAAAATTGATTATGTATTGAAAAAAATTGCATATATGTTATATTTATGTAGTTTGTGAAAATATATGATGACGTCATGCATGATATGATCGTAAAGTTGAATGATGAAATCAATTTGATATTGTAACTTAAGCTTGATAATTTAACCAGATGATAAATTGCAAGGGTCGACGACAATAGTTTTTAAAAAAAAAAGAAGAAAAAAAGAAAGGAAGCCGTATATTTTGGGCGTAAAATGTTCGCAAAGGTTTTCGAGATATTCTTTCGGTTCGTGTTCTACAATTTCAGGCCAAAATTTGTCATCACTGACGGAGTTTCTAAATTAATAAAGAGTTTGATATTAATTTTATTGCTTTTAATCTGATTGATTCGAAATCGTTAATGAAAAATTTATCAAACAGAAAATTCTTTTTTTTTTTACTTAGTTTTCATTTCAAAACGATTTTCATTTCATTTTTAAATATATACATATAATTTTGTATATTTAATTGCAATCTCTTTTATATATAATAATATGTATGCCACTATAATATAACAACACACAAAACTATTCGAATTTGGGCTTAATTTTGAATTTTAAATTTTTAATTTCACATTTAGTTCGTTTAAAAACTATGTAAATTTTGTGTTAATTTTTTTAGAAATGTAATAATCATTTCTTTATCATGTTATATATAGAAATAATGTTTTAAAAAATTGTGTTTAATTTGAAAATTGTTGTAAGATTTTTTATCATTTTTGCCCGTCCACACTTCACCCTTTTTTAGCGACTCTAAAATTTTCCAACAGAATTTGCTTTAATATTTCGTTACCATAAAGACTAAATAAAAATGAAAGAAATTAGTCTTTTGCCAAAAAAATAAAAGAAAATTTAAACAACCAAATAATGTAAATGAAATCATGACTTAGAAGCTAACATCGTCATCGTCGCCATCGTCGTCATCATCTTCATCATCAGCATTGTATTGTAGCCGCCGTAAATGCTAGTTTAAAAAAAAATATTGTATGTATGTACTTATATACTAGTAGTATTTTGCTAGTTACCATTTTTTTGTGTGTTGTTTTTATTTTCTTTCCTTTTTTTAAAAAAAAAACTATTTTACAACTATTTGTCTTTGTAATCATTATTGCAAATTCCTTTTTCCTTTCTTTTCGCGGAGAAATGATGTCATCATCGTTGGTTGTTCATAATTTGATGTGAGTATGTTTGTTTGTATGTATGATGATGATCGTCGTCATCTCTCATTTCAGTTTTGTGTTAATAATTCGAGATGCTGAAAACATTATTAAATATTTTGGCGTTCTCTCTTTTTTCTCTTTTTTAAAATTATTATCAAAGTCTATGATGGATTTTCTTAATAGCTATAGATCCTATATCGTGCTTACTATATAAATATGAGAACTGATCATGCTGTTATTAGGTATACGTATGTGTGTGTGTGTGTTTTATTTTTTCGTATTATAGATATATAATAACATAGTGAGCGTGATAGACTGATAGCTTTGATTGTATTAAATATACATTTTTTTGCGTTATTTGCATTTAATTATTTTGTTTTAAATACTTTGAATTTGTTGTTGCTGTAATGTGTAATTTTTTCTAAAAATTTAAACACTAACATACAATAACTAAAACTGGTTTTAACAAAAATTAAGTTCTTTGTCTTTTTGGGTACAAACGAAAGAATTAATAACCTAAAATATTATTGTTTTTATGCAGGAAAATTTGAACAAACATACAGACAGGCGCTGTATGGAAGCGGAAGAGGAAGAATGGGGGGGGTGTCTGTGTGGTAGTGGAGGAAATGCAAAGCAAAAATTCTGTGTTTCCTACAAAATTTTTCCTTTTCTTCTTGATATTTTCAATATATATAAGTATTAATGATTTGTTTTCTTTTATTTCTTTTCATTCAGCAAACATTTAGGCCTAGGCAAGGGGAGGAGTACCCCCACTTTTAAAACCGAAAGCTAAATACGCCCCATTGATATGAAAATTAATTATGCGAGAAAATGAAGCTGATTAATTTAATGTAATTCGTAGATAGTCAAAAGTGTTCTTCGCCATTTCTCTTTCAATAACCAAACACCCCCCTTCCGCTCATTACCATACCGCCATCTATCCATCACTCTCTCTCTCTCTATCACTTACTCTCCGCCTGTTTCGACCACTCCAACTAAACTAGATTTAAGTTTAATATTTAGGCAAAGTTGGCTTCAGCACCACACACGCCGCCAGATTTAGGCACAGGTTTGTCATTTAGACTGACTTGACTACTTGGCTGCATTGCTTGCATGCATGCTGCCTGAAGGTTGATTGATCAAATACGTATAGTTTTTGTGTTTCACAAAATTTATATTGTTTTGTGTCGTTTTCGAAAACTTTTCTTTTACAAAATGCTTTTAGAGAACAACTATTTCGTAATGAGTAAAGAAAAACATACACAACACATCTTTTTAAAGATACAAATTTGTTGAAAGAACTTTTTCATTTTCAAATATAGTTTTTAAACTTATTTGTTGAAATGTTGTTGTTGCTATTTTCTTAAAATTACATCAATTTGTTTAATAATTTATAAGTTTTTAAACGCTTTTTATTTTTTTATAACAATAGTTAGTATCTTCTATTGCAATTCTTACGATATTATTAGCATCATATGAATTATACACTAATTTTATTTAAGTTTAATACGCTTAATTTTAAAAATTAGTAATAATTAAAAATAAATTTGATGATGATAATAATAACAATAAATACAGCAAAATGAAGTAAGTATTAAAAATTATCGCTTTCTTGTAAAATAAGTTTGCAAAATTGGTTTAAATCTGACCAGACAAAGGTTAAATTTGTTTACTTTTATACTATTTCTGTTTTTGTTTTTTTTTTTTGCATTTATTTTATAAATATTTTTTGTTTGTTTGTTTGTTTGTTATTTATACTCTTGTGTGCAATTTTGCTCTTTACAAATTTTAAACAACGATTTGTTGTACCTTTTCTTTTATATTTAGTAAATATATAAAACGTAAATCATCATTGCATTTTTGTATTCGTTTAATGATGATTTACTAAATCATAAAAAAAGGGAAAAACAAATCGTTGTTAAAACATTTGCAAATATTTAAATTAATATCAATCAAATATTTATACGATAATAAAATAATTAAATTTAAAATTACTTTTAATAATTATCTGCAGACGGTGGTTGGTTTCTTTTAACTATTTTAATGATTTTCGTTGAATCAATATTAATTAATAAAAACAATTAGTGTATAAACGATACTTTAAGAGACTGACTAACTAACCATCCATTACCATGGTTTGTTTGTTTGTTTCTGTTTTATTGGTATCCTCCTTCCGTACGAAATAAGAGAGTTAGAGATAATGCCAGGAACTCACTGACTGACTTTTCTCCTTCTCTGTCTTGTAATCATATCATTTTCAGTCATTATAAGCAGCCAGATAAATCTGCAAAAGATAAAGAAGTTAAGGCATAATATAAGGATGGATATTCGTTAGATTAAATACTAAATGAAACACTTTTCTTTAGGACTTACCTTTAAAACCTAAACCGCCCCCCTTGATTTTGAGTAGTTTGTTAATAATGTTGCTGCTGTTGTTGTTGTTGGCAGGTTTTATTTTGTGTCAATTTAGGGTGCAGAACAATGCGGTGCGACGCGGCAAATTATGCAAAAGTTTAGAAATATTTGTGATCTAAAATAAATGTGTTACGATGTAAATACCATACAATTTTAGGACTAAGAACTTGATTTGGGTTGGTGTGAGTTGCTTTTGTTTTAAATTTATTTATTTTTCTTTAGAATTCTTGATTTCTAAAAACATACAAGAGAAAAGAGCTACATTAACAACAAACGCGTTTAGGAGAAAATCAACAACTTTGGTCAACTTCAAGTGAGTCTCGTCTCATCCATTTCTTGCAGGTCTATGCATCATGCTACTTTGTTGCTTTTATTTGTATTGTTTTATATTGCTTTCTGTACGATGAGGATTGTTGTTGTTTTTATCTTTTGATTAAACTTGTCCCCCCTTGTTTTTCTTTTTGTTTGGTTGGTTGTTCTCCTTCCTCCTTTTGTTCGCCTTCCTCCGTTGTCGATTTGTAGTGCAGTGCAGTCATTGAGAATTATACGTAAATATATTTCTATTGAATTTTGGCATAGGCATTTGGTCATTACTGTTGTTAGCAGCTTTTTGTTGCTACTTGTTGTTGCCTGTAATGACTTTCAACTTCAGCAGGATTCGTTGAGCGAGATTTACAAATCGTCATCCTCATCTTCGGGACCTTCTATTAAGTCGTCCGTATCACATAGAATAATGTTGTCATCATCTTCATCAATGGTATTGTCGTCCAGCTCGGGATCGTCCGCATCGGCAGCAGCATCGTCGTCTTCGTCCACGTCAACGTCGAAGACAGTGACGTCGTTGTCCATCGGCAGCCTTCTGCGCTTACTGGCGGCGTTACTGCAGACGCCCGACGTCGTTCTCGAATTCTTGGCTGTAGTGCCACCAGCAAAGGAGGCGGCAGCGGCTGTTGTTGCGGGCGATTTTGGTGGCTTTAGCTGCGAGGAATGTTCTATAACACCATCGGCGACTGGCTCTTGGGTATCGAGCACATCGGCCACAGTGGCGGCTTGATGGTGCTGCTGCTGCTGCTGCTTGAGGCGCAAGAGTTCGGCTTCTTCGGGGGTGCGTTTCTTGCGGAACTCGTAGACCAACGGGAAGATATGTTCGATGGCAGCTTGAACGTTGGCCACACTGGCAGCTGTTCGTGTTCGGGTTTGTGTTTTTGAGGGGTGAAAAGAGGGCAGTGTTAGCACAGCTACAGCAACAAGTAGGCTTAAGTAAGGCTCGTATTTCTTACCGGTCACTGTTATGCTGCCGGTGGAGAATATCTTCAGAGTGGCTTTCGGATAGCGCAGCTTGTAGGTGACGCCGGGATGCAGCTCCGGCTCGTAGCTGGCCTCCTTCTTGTAGCGCTCCGAGAAATTCACGATCTTGATGGCCCACGGCATGCTGCAGGTGCCCAGCACGTTGACCACGCGGAAATTGTGGAAGCGTACACGAAAACCTAGCTTTTGAAGGCAGCGTGCGTAGCGACGAGCGGCAATTTTGGCCTAAAAATAGGACAAAAAAGAAAAGAAAAGATATAGAGAAAAGAAAAGACAGACAAAACACAACCACTTACTTGATCCTCTGAGGTGGCGCCCGTGCACGTGATGCGTCCCGATGACCAGATCGATGCCGTGGTGTAGGGGCGCCGCAACTTCATGGTGACCATGCCGTTCTCACGTCTAAACTCAACATTGAAACCGTTAAGCGCGATCTCGCGCAGATTGAGATGGCAGCGCACGCTGAAGGAACAGACGACATTGTTGATGACGATATCAACTTCCGGTTCGGCCTCGGGCTCCGCACTGTTATCGGCAGCGGATGCGGTGGCAGCAGGGGCCGCGGCTGCGGCTGCTTCCGCAACAATGTTTTTGTCGGCAGCGCTGCTGCCATTAGGAACTGATGTGGCCGTGGCCGTGGCTGTGGCTGTGGCTGTGGACACGCCATTCGAGGACACGGGCTGCTGTTTCGGCGGCTGTTGCTGCAGCGATTCCGATGCCTTGAACGATTTCTGTTGCTGCAGCGGCGAGGCTGAAGAAAGGCCGCAACGCTGTGCAGCCGCCGACGGCGTGTTGTGATGCGTGGCAGGAATTGACTTTGAGTTAACATTGTTGATTATTTTATGTTGTTGTTGTTGTTGTTGTTGCGGTTGTTGTTTCTGTGGCAGGCGTTGTTGATTCTGATGATTGTGCTGATGAGGAGTATTGTTCTGGCTCTGCGCGATGTGATTAATGAAAGATGCGGTCGCTGTTGCTGCCGAAGCGACTGGCGCGACAATGGCTATCGGTGGTTTGGCGCTTGTGGTTTTGATAATTGTGGCATGTTGCAGCCGCTGCTGTGCCTGAGCGGCGCTGGCGTTGTTGCTGCGATTGATGAGCACATGCGTGGGCCGGTTGTTGCCGGCGGCGACGGCCAGCGTTGAGGTTGTGGCGGTGCTGCTGTTGCCGCTATTTGTGGCATGCTGTTGGCTGAATTGTGAGAAGTAGCGCGTGGCTGTTGCACTTGTGCCTGAGGTTTGCTTAGAGGCCTGGTTGGCCTGTTGCAGATGGTGCTGCTGTGGCTGCTGCTGCTGCTGGTGGGGACTAAAAACGGCAGCAACGCGGTTGGTATGTGCGGCCGTTTGATTGAGGAAGCTGCTGGCTGTTGTTGTTGGTTGCTGTTGCTGCTGCTGCTGTGATTGTTGAAACTGTTGTTGCTGTTGGTTGCTGGCAGCAATTTGTTGCTGGAATTGTTGTTGAAAACTGCTCATTGTCGTAGGCACATTATTGGCGGTGGTGAGCGCACTTCCCGTTCCTGTAGCCGTGGCCGTTACCGTGCCCGATGCTGAAGCGGCGACAGTGGTTGCAACAAGAAAAGCACCTTGTGTTGCGGTCGCAGCTGTTGTTGTTGTTGTCGTAGCAACACTGTTGTAATTCGTCGCACTGCTGGCGGTAATAACGGCCAAGCCGCCGCCGCCGGTCGAGACAATGCTGCCAATTGGTAGACTGACCATATCGTGCGGCATCAGCAAACGAGCGGTTGCTGCCGAAGACTGTGGCTGTGACTGCTGTTGTTGTTGCTGCTGCTGTTGTTGTAAGAGCTGCTGATATTGTTGATAGCTTATTATGTTGCCTGCACCGGCCGCACCATTCGTGAGTAAGATTGCTTGCGGCTGCGACAGCACTAGACCGCCGTTCGTTAGAGTCGATGTTGTTGCGGCCGCCGCCGCTGCCGCCGCACTGGACGTTGTCCCTGCCTGACTCGTTGCTGCCACAATAACGCTGCCGCCGCCATTGGTCAAGGTTTTCATGCAATTCTGTTTCTGTTGTAACAAGGTTGCCATGCCAATGTTACTGTTGCTGATGTACATTTGTTGCTGTTGCTGTTGATGAGACTGAGGGTGAGGGTAAGGATGAGGGTAAGGGTAAGGGTGCGCGTGCGGTTGCTTCAGCGATTGCTTTCGTTTTCCGTGTTAGTATATGTATTTTTGGTGTTGCCAATAATGATATTCTTGTTTTAAGTGTTGATAAGAATGCGTTTCGAATTCGTTGATATGCAAGAGGCCGATGGATTTTTCTCTGCTCCTTTTCACTGAATGAATATTTCTCTCTCTCTTTTGAGATTTCTTTCCGGTTTCGGTTTTGTTTGTTTTTGTTCTGCTTATTTCAAAAAATTTCGGTTGTCGCAACTTTTAAAGATTTATTTATTTCTTTTATGTCAAAGACTTGTGAAGATTCGTTTGCTTTCTTTCTCTAAATAAGGCTTCTTTTCTTTGAGTTTGGGTTTTTTAATTAGTGTTTTTTCTTTTATTTTCTGGTTATTTTAATTTTTATTTTTTTTTTTTTTTGTATGGTTATCTTTAGTTTTGTGTTTACGCGTTTATGAGGCTGATGATGATACTGACAGTCATTCCAAAATACAAGAGAATTATTAGTCTTCCTTTCTTTCTCCTAGTCTATAAATTGTTGTTGTTGTTGTTGTTGTTGTTCCGTGACGCAGTCTGACAGGAAAGAGAAAATAAATAATAACAAAATTATTACATTGTAAAAAATACGTTATACGTTAAATTAATAATTATGTATATAAAAAAACACTAAAAATACTCTTTTTCTTCTTCTTTTGCTTTGCCTTCAGAACAATTTCTACGAGTATATAATACATCGTACAATAAATAGCATTAATTTGTTAAAAAAAAAGGTACCAGAAAAACATTATATAAAAAAATAAAAAGAACATGAATGCAAAAATTTAACCAAAATCTGGGTCAAACTGCGGACTATGGACTGATTTCAGTTAAATTATGACGTTGTTATGACAAGCAGTGAGTGATGAATGATGAAAGGCTGTATGGATGTTGTGAGACGCGACAAGACAAGACGAGACACACTTTATGAATGATGCCAATACATTATTATTGGTAATGACGTGTGTTTTTTCCAGTTTTAAAGTTATTAGACTTTCTCAATCTTACAATAAAAATAGTTTTATTGGAATGTTTTTTGCAAAAAGTAACAGATTTATACAATATAATAATAATGCTGACATTTTCTGTACTTTCAAAAAAATCCTAATCTAACATACGTTATCAACTTTCCTTCTTTCCTTTCAAAATCGATCGCAACAGTTCGCAACAATATCGCAATTGTTTAATTTTAATATTTTACGAACGTATTTTGTAAAATCCAACGAGATGATGCTCGTCGTCGAATCGCTATTTTTGCATTCGAGCATCGTTGCGCTCGTAGAAGTGTGAACGTTGTTGATAGGCGTGAAAACGAGCGAGGTGTTGAGAAACGAGTCTTCGTTTCTTTAACGAGATGATATGTATAAAATAGGGCCATTAATTTTTAATGAAGTCAGAGAGAGGAGGAGCGGCCAAACGAAGTCAATTAGTTAATTCTATTGTAAAAACGCAACAACACCAACCAACAACAGCATACAGCACACATCACACAAATACAAAAATAGTAGCCGCCGCCGCCGCCACCACGACCAGGCGATAGACTGCAAAACACGTGAATCAACAACGATAGATAGCAATTTAATTTATTCAGTTACTTTTTTTTCATCTCTTTGTCTCTGTCAATCTTTCAGCAATTCTCTTCAATTTCTTCGAAATCATTAGTGAGCGAGCGCTCAATGGCACGCGTGCTCTGCCAGCTTCGCTGCTTTCACACACACCCACTTCGTCACGTGTACAGTACGAAACGAATCAGTCACTAACGAAATTTCACAATAAAAGGTTGGCCGTCCGTCCGAATGGCTTTATTGAAAGATCATCGATAAAATGCTTTTATTTAATGGAAGTTCTTATTTGCGGAAAATTATTTCGAAAAACTAGAAATCTGAGTTTGTTTTTATTTGTTTATTTGCTGTGGACGTTTTATACTGCTATTCTTTCACTACATACATATATTGTGTAAGCACATTTTTCGCTCTGCGCCGCTAACAGACAGCAGCGGCGTGCTAGATTCTATTCAATCTGCGCCGCCAGTCGCTTCGCTGCTTTTAATACACACTGATGTTGGTTACACACACACATAAAGAGTTGATAGTTACATCTTCCAGCCAGCCACAAAAGTTCAGAAGAAGCCCAACATCAGAAGAGAGAGACTCATGCCGCAAGTTCAATCAATGCAGCAAGCAGCGACGAATTAGTTGATTACGTGTACATATGTAGTTCTTATGAGAGGTGACAAACGATTCGGCGAGAGGTGACGCGTTATGTCATGACGTTGCGATGGCTGTTTAGAAATTAGCATTATGTAATTAGACATTAGCGGTATCAGCAGCAACAGCGCGCAACTAACTAGCAAAAAAAATACATACTCGTACTAGCAAACAAATACATAGAGAAGAGAAGAAGAGATTTTTTGAACGCACGGCGGCAATAAACAAGCAACAATAAATATGTACTCGCGTATTTATGATAACAACATAGTTTTAGTTATTTGACGCTGCTCTACTTATTGCTGGTTGACGTCGAGTGGGGGGTAGGGGTGGGGGTGGCGGTTTAGGGGATATACATAGTAGCAAATTGTCCTTGACCTAATTGCTGCTAGATAGTGTTGTTGCAGTTCTTGTTGTTGCCATAGTTTTCGCTATTATTGTTGTTCTTTGTGTTATTCATTCATTGATTTTGCGTTTGTGACATTATTTTGTGGTTGTTGTACTTGCTTTTCTGTGTTGTTATTGTCGTCGTCGCCGTTGTCATCATTTGTTGGCAAGTGCCGCCTCAAACGCTACGACGAATCAAACGAACCGATAGACAAACAACAAACCACAAAAACAAAATGTGATCAGTTAGTTTTAGATATACAAATGTATGTATTTATTGCTGTTGTCATTGTTGTTGTTGTCGTTGTTGTTGCAAGTGCATTTAAAATTTTGCTTGAGCGTAATGCTTAGAGCTTACGTTTTTTGTGAGGAATTAAATCGGCATTGCTGAGCAAAGAGCGGCACAAATCGTTATAAGGTCAAACTCCACGATTACTTAAAGCAATAGAAACAACAACAGCGACAGCAGCAGCAACGACAGAAATATTAAAAGGCATATGAGTAAAGTAAGAGAGCAGCAATATATTGAAGGCGTGAAAAAATTATTCGTTAACACGATGCTATTTTATTAGCTTTTGTTCTAATGTACTGTAATGTAACGGGCGCGCCATCTTTTATGTTGGTATGTAAACATTGAATAACTTTAACATTTATGAACCGATTGACTTGAGTAAACATGTTTTTGAAACGTCAATTCAGTACAATCTTACGAATTAATCGCTTCATACCGAAAAAACGCGCCGAAATAGTGACGCTATACATTGAAAATAGTCGTACATATCGTCGACGTCCAAAAAGCACCGTCTGACAACACTATTCGTCGCTTGCTGTCAAATTTTGTTGAGCACGGGACAGTTGGAGATTGTCGACATGCCGTGCAGCAACGCCCAAAACGTTCCAATGAACTGGTTGCAGCAGTAAGAGAGAGTGTTGTCAGTGACGGCCACTTGGCGGCGCATTTTGAAGGATGATTTGCATTTAGTTGCCGTATAAAGTGCAATTGACTCAAAGAATATTGCCGACAGACCACCGCCCATGTCGCTTGCAATGCGGCCAAAAGATGGCGCACCTTGCACTTATGTATATAACATAAAGAACATTTACAATACATATTTTTTATTCTCTTTTAATACCATCAAGATTATTTGAATGAAAGAAAAGGTTGCTCTAAGAAGACTGGCATTCATAAATCGTTAATTTTTTGCTGATAATCGGCTGTTCCGGTCTATATGTTTCTCTATAAATATCTCATAAGAAAGCGAAAGCGGCTCTTTATGGAGCGGCTCTTACGAAAAGAAGCAGAAGCTAGACGCTGAGATTGATTTGTGAATACTTTCTGAGAGCTGCTTAACTTATGTTCTTTGTGTTAGAAAAAGTGTTGTTATCTGTTGTATCTGTCTTAAGCCGCGAACTTTAAAAACAATAGAAAATACGGTCACAAAAAACGGCACTTAAAGTGCTCCGCACCGGCTTTATAATTCGATTAATAAAACAATTTGATAAAAGTGACAAGAGAAGAAAAAGTTTGAAAATTTCAATATATTGCGTAATTTCTAGTGTATAGTTTTTCTAGTGGTCGACCTACTGACTGTGTCCGGCGTGGAACGCCACTGGACAGACAAAGTAAGGTGCCCTGCTCGGTGCTGGCACACTTTTACAAAACAAGACTTGCCGCTTGAAGGCAAGAGAAATTAGAAGGCCAGCCGGTCACTCTTTTGGCTGTTTGTTAATTTCTGAAATTTATTCTGGATCGCTCGGGTTTTTATAGCCGAGGTGATGCCATTTCTTGTTTTGGAGTAAACATAGTGACAAACTGTATGTTACTATATATCCAGTCTATTCTTACATATTCTTAATTGAATGCTTATTCCATTCTCTCTCACTTCGCATTTTACTTTTTGCACTCAATAATTTTTGTATTTCACTCAATACATTTTATACGAGTATATCCATCCATATTGAGTTTCTGAGTTGATCCTCTGCCCAATCATGCGTCATGCTTTAGCTGATAAATTTGAGAGCGGTTTAGAGCTCTGTAATTATAGCTCTTCTGTTGTTTTTAGTGTGCGAGCGAAATGTATCGGTCAGAAGGTACATAAATGCACTCTAAAGTGCATGCTCAGCATAAAGTGCATACAGTGCATAGTGAAATTGTAAAGTAAGCAGGAGCACTAATTCCTGGGTGGGTCATCACCAAGTGAACGAATGAATGCATGCAAGCATGATCTATTGTTGTTATTCGGATCTATCGAGCTCAGCGTTAAAAAGAAAAATGCTTCTCTCGATGACAACGAATCCAATTCAGTTGAAAACAGCTGAAGAACGGCCAGGCGGATACCAGTACTAGTAGCAACAACAACAACAATAACAACAGCTTTCCAAAAAGTTGAAGAAAAAACTGTAGTTGAATTTGGCGACTACAGAGTTTAACATCAGCATTTTTTTTATCAATTCCAAATTACAGGAGTGGTTGTTGTTCCTCGAATTTATTAAATATAGAATAGAAACAAAGAAAACATCCACAGAAACATAAATAATAAGCTAAAGCAGAGCAGCATCAGCCGCCGCCGCCCACCCAATCCTTTGGTTACTTACAATTTAGCAAAGAATCTCTAGCAGATACCGACCGATATACCTACAATATATATACAATATAAGTTTTATGTATATCTCTCGATTGCACTTTAGATTACAGAAGCCATTATTTTAAAATTACAATTTAATATACATAAAATTAAAATTATCTCGACGAGATAAACGACATACTATACATTCAGTTTCCGAGAAAGTTATGAAAGAATAATAAGTTCAATAATAAATAATAGCTTTTTTTTACAAGATCGCTGTAGAATATTTGTTTGTTGTATTAAATGGAATTGTATACATATTTAATACTTTTAAAACCTCAACCGATGGCAAAAAATAACCAGTTTTAAAAAAAAAGATTATAGTTTAAAGTTTATAGTTTATAGTTTAAAAGTTAGGGCACTAGAGGGTTGCATAAGACATCTCGAATGATTTGAAACTGACATAGCAAAATTTTTGCGTTGATGCAGTGCTTCCATTTGATTTCGAATTAAGCCGTGACTATGGGAAGCATATGTGGCAATGTTTTGGCAGCGCTTCCAAAAGTCAACGCTTGATTTGAAGCATTTCAGACAACCCCTGAAACTTTCAAGACGTCTTGAACAAGCCTTCGAGACGTCTCATGCAGTCCTCTAACACATACATACGTACTTTAAAATGAATTCAATCAATTGACAATTGAGAATTGAGATTCTCAATAATTATATAAATACATATATTTTATTAATTTATATATATGGATACGCAATTTTTTTTTTATATGTATTAAATTTTTATCATTAACTGAAAGACAGATGCGCAGACAGATGACAGAGAAATTATTAAATTTTTATCTTTAACTGAAAGACTTCCGGCATTTGCAAAGCAAAAACTCATTAATTTCATTCTTTTAATTTCGCAGAAAATGTACGCTACTATCGCTCTATCGAAAGCCTAAGATAATAACAGAGAGAAGTTGAGAGTTTTCTAAAAAAAAAAAATTTTTTTAAATTGATCAATTAAAAATTGACAATGTAACTTCGCCCTAAACGGTATGGCTAAATAATTGCTGAGGCACTATTTATTGACCACTTTATTGACCACAAAGAGAGAGAGAGTTAGAGAGCGAGCGAGTCCTTACACACACTTTATAATTTGCAATTTACGAATGCAATTAATTTTTTTATAATTAAATTTACATTAGTTAGAATGAAATATAAAAATTAAAAATAGTACCAAATTCGTCATATGCCGCCCCATAAACTGTAGGGTACGCGTATTCTAATAAATAGAACTACGATAATAAAAATTACATAAAGACAAGAAAATCGACGAAATGTTTGTACTTGTATCCAAAAAAATCCAAAAACTCTAAAGAAAGAATATGGAGAGAGAGAGAGAAAGACCACAAAAAAAAAATTCCGAGTACAAAGAAATTCGTCGATTGACGAGAATAAGCGTAATTCTTTCTTCTCTGATACGAAAAATCAATGCACAACAACCACAACAGCAACAATCATCGCCGCCGCCATCGCCGTCGCATTTTTATTGTTGCCGAGTTGATTTTGTTGACTAAGTCGAAAGAGTTGCTATTTTTAGTAGCAGCCAGAAACAATTGCGCTGCATAAATCACGAACTGACGACGGCGGATAGAAAAAGAAAATTCGAGTATTCGAGCTCGAAAAAAAAGAAGAAAGACGTTGTCGTCCGTTTAAAGACAGACGGCCGGACGGACGCTGGCTGACGTTATTCTTTTCGTGATACGAAATATCTCAAAAAAGGATTAAAACATTTCTTATTTTTTATTGAGAAGCATTCGAATCAGAGATGGCTGATGACCCCCGAGAGGTGGTTATATTTTTTTGGGGGCAAAAAGATTTTAAGGAAATTGAAAAAGGGCCTTTTTTAAAGGGTAAAAAAAATTTGAATGAGTGAAAAAGATTACGATAATTTCTAACAAAAAAGCGATTGATAACGAAATAACAAAATGCAAAATTAGTACATTTTATAAAAAAATAAATTCAATTAAATTAAATTATTAAATTAAAATTCAATGAAATCGTATTTATTATATAATATGTATGTTATAAATAATGACTTTTCTTGGTAAAAATTTTATTTTTGGTCACTGTCAGTGTCACTTCACTTGAAGGCAGTTATTATAAGATTTATTTATCAATTCTCAAGTCATTTTCAACACTTTTTTTATCAGTTTCTTGTAAAATGCAAAGAATTGATGAAAGTGATAAACAACATGATTTTCAACATCAAGGAACTGAGAAAACAAATACATATTAAAAACCGAGATTGCATAATCGAAATATCGTACAAACAAACAAACAAACAAACAAACAAACGATCGTCAATTTTTCAGTATCAAAAAATCCTTCCATTTTTTAATTTTTTTTTTGAGAATTTCAAAAGAATTTCTTCTAAATTTCGCCATTTTCAAATATTTCAGTAAATTCAAATTTTTGTGTCATTTTCTTTGCTACGTATTTCAGAAATTATTTTATTAAGAAAATTTTAAATTAAGATAAATTAAAATCAGGAAATGACCGCGCAACAAATTGAGTTATATTTTACGCTTAATTTTTTTGGGTCATTTCTTATTAAATTAATAATTATTATTATTCTTAAAGATGAATCTAAGAATTGAACCTTATTATCGTTTAGAAAATAAATAAATTTACTAAAGAAAACAACTAATATATGTACATATACGTTACACTAAACATATGTACGTACATACGATTAACTGATAGCAAGATACATATGTACAAACACATACTTAAAACGATTAGTAGATAGATTAAGAAAATCAAATAGAAAATCAAACCGAGCAAATAAGATCGGTTTTCTGTTTTAATACGTTACTTTTTTATTAGTTAACAAAAAAAGTTTTCTGTCTTTTTTTTTGCCTTTGTGGCCTTCGTCGTTGCGAACCGTAATAATTACACACATGCATGCAAACAAGCATTCATATATATACGATACATATCGTACAAACAACACCAACAACAAAAAACCAAATCAAATTAGCACGCTTTTATGCAAAAAAAATGCTCGAAAACTTGTGTTGAAAAAGTGTTAAAGAGAAAAAAAATTGATAAGATAGCGAGAAAAAACATGAAAGAGAAAAAAAAGTGAAAGATTTTAATTTCAATATTATCGTAGTAAAAAGAAAATTCAGTTTGTCAAAAATATATGCTAATATTATGACAAAGGTTATGACAATTCGGCAATTTGAGAATGGTGATGTTTGTCTAAATATTCCAATATATTAGACACAATATATTAGAAAGTATGAACATAACCTCAAAATTACAATTATTTTGTACGATACACATACATACGTACAAAACATACACGCCCATCCATTCACACATATACATACATACATACATACAAATTCATCGGTCATGCTGTCCTTGAACTTGTCGTGCATTGTTGTTGCTGGCAAAGAGTTTTATTGCTATATTGTCATTAAATTAATACGAACGTCAGTATCGTTCGTTGGTTTGACGTTTTCGATATGTGAAATGATTAACGGCGTGGGTGATGATGATTACTTTGGCATTTGATTTAGAGCAGGCCTCTGTAATCTAAATAGAAAGCGCGGGTCGGTCATCAAGCTTAATTTTATGTAATAGCGGGTTATCCATTTCGAATTACGCAAAGTTAAACCCAAATTGTATCAAGAAGTCATCGAAAATTACCTCTAAAGAATTGAGACCTGCAAAAGGTGCCGTGGAGGACATTTGAACATGATTGTTTTCAACGCACAATGGCACAGTCAAAGCATTATATTAAAATAAAAATGCAATCGATATCTTAATTTTTAGTGTGCTTTTTTTACTTCACTTTCCGAAAGAGAAAATGGATAGCCCTGCTTTCAAAGGACTTATTGACTAATTAAAGCAGCTTAAATAAAATTTCATGCTCATGCTGCGGCTCCGACCGGCCGACCGACCGACAACTCCTTCAAAAATGTCGAACCGGAGGAGCCCGCGAAGGTTGCCGAACTTTGATTTAGAGTAAAAAATAAAGTTGGTAATCTAAGAAAAATTTAAAGATAAAATTTTGGCAACAAAAAAAAAAGGCATTAGCTTTAAAAATGAAGAGATTTTTTTTTTGTTTTCATTAAAATTTTAATAATATCGTATATCTATAATGTTTCACATTTAAAATTCTTAATTACGTAATTAAAAATTCTCAATAAGAAAATTTCTAAAACAAAAGCACTCAGAGAAAGAGAATAAAATTTCAGAACATAAAGAGAGCAAGTTGGAACATTTATACATTCCATTGACTTTATACGGACAGAAATACATCCATTTGCATTTTTAATTTATTGCATTTACATTTACATTAGAATTATTACATTCTGAGGGTGTGTAAAGTAGTAATGGAGCATTATTCATTATGTGTAACCAACTTCATATGGCTTGTGAAGAAGCGACAATCAATATGCACGGTATAATCGAAGTCTAACAGAGGCATTCTAAGAGTCACCGTGAAACGTTAAACTATCACGGCTAAAAAGTCACTAAACTGCGAACGAGGCATTCTAAGAGTCACCTACCTAACACGAATCGTGGTGTCTTTGCTTTTACTGCAGTTGAAAATCATCGATTCTTTAAATTAGCATTAATATTATTTATAACATTAATTTATTTATTATTAAATATCTATTTTACAAATAAAAATAGAAAAGAATAACTATATACATAACAAGATAATAAAATATATAACAAGATTTTTCTTTGAACGGGAACATTTTTTATTAGGAAACGAGAGTTAATATCTGGTCGTCTTTTTTAAGACGAGAAAACCGCTAAGCTCGTCTCTTGGAATGCGAAAAGACGATAACTTCAACGTTTTAGGTGAATTTGAACTATTTCGATGACTCTTGGAACACAAAACATGATTTCAATCTTTTAAAAGAAGACTACATGCAACTAGCCATTTCAAAGTTATGACACTTTGCAGTCAAGCGATGAGAAAAACGCCGAATACTTTTTCCCCAACACAATATTTTGAAGATGGTATCGTGTATGAGAAGAATGATGTGAAGAAAATGTTTTTTCTGCATATATGTACATATAAACATACGTTTTATATTTCTTGCAGTTATTGCCATTGCCATCTCCCCAGTTTTATTGGTCTATTCATATCTAATTTTTCGCCCTTGCAAGGAAAGGCATTTCTCGAAATCCTTTGCAAACTATGATACTTTGCTTTGTCAGCTTCAGCTCGCTGCGACTCTGTCTTCACCTCGACCTTGCCCTTGCCTGCCTGCCTGCCTGCCTGCCTGCCTGCATACCAAACAATTCATTACCTTGAACTCAACGCCCAAAGCATTTGCTAAGGCTCTTTGTTAACTTCTTTCTCAAAGAATGTCTACAAGGGTCACATTCTGGTTCTTTTCTTCTATTGTACGTATTATTCTTGTATAATATTGACTGAATAATGGTTATGAACTGAACAAGCCTTACCGATTTTAAGTTTCACATACTCGAAGTATTTCATGCATTTTCATTGAATTGAATTAATTTTCTCACTTCTGTATGCATAATTTAAAACTTCTTCTGTTCTGTTCTGCCAAAGGAAGGCCTGCTTTATTGTTGCTACACGCGTCTCGGATTTTTTTTTTAATACGCACAGCAGCAAGCAACAAGTCGCCGACGAACGCACATTTTCATATATGTATGTATGTATAATACGATATTTTCATCCGGCGGAAGCTGCGATAGATGACCCAAAAAGCCGCAATGGAATGTGGATGGATGGACGGACGGAATTATGCTTCATTTTGCCATTTAATTAAATTTAATATTTCTTTCGTTTTTTTTTTCATTCTCACAATTTATTTTTACCTTTTTAAACTTGTCTGTTTGAACAAACATCGAGATACAAACAAATGTTGCGGCGTAGAAATTAGTGGACAGACTTTCAGAAAAATTAGAGAAACTTCGGCAACGGCACCTACTCCTCTTCAACGCTCTCTCTATCTCTACCTCTCTCTTTTAAAGTGAAACCAGCCCAATCGGCAACAAATTCAGAGTTTGGGAGATGTAGAGAGACTGATGGAAATTCGAGTAGATGCCAGATTACAAAGAATTTATCCGTCGTGTAGTGACTTCTTTTATTCGAATTTAACGTAATACAAAAAAATGATTACTCGCGAAAGCGGCAGCTCATAGCTCTAGATTTGATAAAATTAATTGCAAGATCATGTAAAAACGAAACGCGAACGAAATTGCGTTTCTCTTTTGTGCTTTTGCATTTCTCTTTTGTGCTTTTCGTAGTTTATCGTGGATTTGACAGTAAATCCATTGCGAATACCAACAAAACTACGAAAAGCACAAAAGAAAACGCGCTTTCGTTTCGTTTTTACATGATCTTGCAATAAATCTTAAAAAAAAATAATTTGTATGAGTACGTGATTTGTACGCTATTATAGCACGTTAAGAATAAGGAAGGAAGGAAGGAAGGAAGAAAGGAAAAATTGCTTCATCAAAATTTTGTAATTGCATAATTTTTATTATCTTCGTTAATAAAAAGGCGTTACTTTTTATAACCTCAAACAGATTTAATATACTACGATGTTTACCATGATACAACTACAAATTCTTTATAACTTTTCTATAAATATTTTCCATGTTGATCTAACTAATATTGTTGTTTCTATTTTTCTGATATTGTAAGCAATTCTTGTCACTTGTCATATACATAGTTTCTTTCTTGAATTTATTCCTCTTATTACATTGTTGTCGTTATTGTTGTTGCTGTTGCAATAGAACGTGCCTGACGTGCCTGACTGCGAGTAAAATAATTTAATGAAAATAAGAAACAATAAATATTAAGAGGATCATAACAGCAACAACAACAACAACAACCACACTTAGTAGTAGTCATAACAACAACAACAATGTAACAATGTAACAAAAACAATTCTAACCAAAACAAATCTCTTTCTTCTAGAAAAATATTGAGTTCTCCAAAAAAAAAACCAAGAATTATTTTTTCCTCCTGTTTTGCCTCTTCTTCGTCTGTTTCTCTCGGAAACAAAAATAATAAAAATGCATATAAACTTAAAAAAAAAATATCAAGTTAACAACTTCGTCGTCGTCATGCTTTATTTTTTTTGTTTTATTTTATTATATTTTTATGTTTAGTTTATGAATACGAGTTTTCTTTTCAACTTTTTATGTTGTTTACTTGTTATTTGTTTTGTGTACAAAATTCACGACTGACTTGATTTTTTAGAGCCATCACCAACAGATGTCATACCGACCGACCGACCGACCAACCGACCAGACCAACCAACCAACTAACCGTTCAATTAAACGTCAAAACAGGCCGCAGCGGCGTAAGTGCAATCTGACGTGTTCTGTTGTGACGTCGTTGTTTGTGTCTGTGCCTTGCGCGCAGCTGAAACGTAAAGCAACAACAACAAAACAGCTACAAAAACACCAACACAAACCACAACGAACGATCGTTCTGTCGCTGAATGAGAGAGAATAGAGAATAGCTTGCGATGTCAAACGAACGCGCTCTGAGCGCTCGAACAATTGCTCAGATAATGTGCAATTGTGCTGCTAGTGACAGACAGACAGCAGGTGGGAGAGACATCAGTGAGTTGCCATTGTTGGCACTGCTGCTGCTGCTGTTGCTGCTGCTCGTGCTCGAGCAAACGCATAATACGTATGAAAAATAGGGACCAACGACCAACGTGTCTCACTGCACGTCATTTGGAACATTATCAGCGATGTGTTGAATGTCGGTTGCTAACCAGATGAAATCGATAATCAATGCAATAATTGTACACGCAAGGATTAATCTTGTCTTATTAGTGCGCGTTTATCAGAAAACAGATCGAATGATTACGTATGTATAAGATACTATTAAACGCACTAGAACTACTGAAATAGTTTTAATAATTAAAATTACGTCATCACAATTCTCTAATAAAGATTTATATTTTCCAGTTTTATAGCGCCCCTATAAAATGTGCCCCTTCTGTTGTGCCAGGTGTGAACTCGTGTAAGTAAAAGTAATTGCCAACGATTAAAATATCGCTTTCTACGAATATGATGATCAATAAATAATACGATACGACTCTTCCAAGATCTACAGAATCCAGACGATGACCAAGACCACCAACTAACCGGTTTCTTGCTGTTTTCTTGGTAAAATTTGATTATGCTTCCAGAAACTGTTATTAAAAAGAACGAAATAAAAAAAAAATTAAAAAAAAATAAAAACAACAAAAAAAGGTCTGTTGAAAAAAGAAAAAACACATCCTCTAAGCCTTTAACACAATTCATATGAGATCCAAAAACAACACAGAGAGAAAAAGACGTTGTTGAAAAGAACATCCTTTTTTTTTAATCAACCGAGTTGCCAGCGCAACAAAAAAAAAGCTACTATGTCAGATAAATTCTTATGAAGAAAGGTGAAATTGTTATTGTTTGTTATTTTATTAAATAAAACTAATAAATTGTAATATTTTATTTGCAATATATAATATGCGATATTATAAAATATAAATAAAAAATGTTTATTTAGATTTATTTTATATTATACTCCTATATTTTATTAATTTTAAAATTTATAAAATTAAAGACTGAATAAAGTTTAGTCTATATTGAATATGATGTAAGATACATTATTTATAATTAATTTAAATGCACTTCTGTGCTAACAAGGATTAATGTTAATGCTAATCTTCAGAATATTCATGATCATGCCAATCGGAATTTGAACTGGCGGGATTTTCGAACCGGCGAGTAGAACCGCCGCTCCAAGAATAGCGAGTACAATTAACAGAGAGTTCGTTTTAGCAGTAAACTAGTTAGTTTTAACAGTCGAAAATGGTTTAAAATCTTGCTATATGTTAATGACTTAACAGCTCTGTACAAACACTGTACTATCCGCGGCGATTCGAACTTCACGCCAGTAAATTTGACACTTCTAACATCAACATCAATAAAACTTGTACGTTTTTAGTTGTTGTATCTGTTTAGTTGTATCTTAGCCGATCGATGCGCCATCAGGCCGCCATCAAACTTATGTAAGTATGATACGAGTACTTGCCCCACTACTTGCCTTCCACGCATTTACAGACCTAATAAATGCAGACTTTTATATACATAAGTTTATACTGACCGTAGAATGACATTGTTTGGAATTGTTAACCATTCAGTTCGATTTAGAGGCAATTATTTTGTGAGTGTCGGGACAAAGCCATGTATCTGACATACTCGAATTACATACGTTTGTACATAATTCAGAAATAAAAAATGTAAAGTAATTTTTTTTTACAAAAACGGCTACTAGCACGAGGCATGAAGAGAACTCAAACGTATGTACACAAATATAAACATTAAAAAAATATCCTTGGTTCACAGACAATACAATGAACTTACAACAAAAAAAAATTAATCATATTGCTGATTATTGTTTTAGTAAAAACATTCAGGCATTATATTTAACGTTTAATAAAACGAATTCACAAAATTATTATTTAGCACTTTGTCAGCTGCAGGCAGTAATTTAGACATGCTTTTGTAGTTGTTGGTGACTAACTATACTATACATACTGACAAATCTTTGTGGATACGTGACGCACCATATTTGGCCGCCACTGCGCCAGTTTGGCAACATCAACATCTACATTTAGTTACTGATGATGATGAAAATGCTGGCAATGAATGAAAAGGATCATTTAAGGAGACTCTGTCAAACAATTTGTATAAAACTCTTTTACTTTTCCTTCTTAATAATAATTTGTGATGGGTTTTGGTACATAATATTCCAGTCATGCCTTTGTCCAATTTAGCTTGGAGACACACCGCTTTTCATCTTCAGTGCCTTTTTTTGTTCTAAGAACGTTTTTTGTCCAATCAGAACGCTTTTTGTTTGCATGATGATGCAAACCTGTCGAAGCAAATTTAACGAATTTCAAGAAATAAATAAATAATTTTTTTTACTATAAAAATTAGGAATTAATTTCATTTTTCTAACCTCTCTCTATAATCAAAAGGAGGAAAACAATGAAAATTGCCAACAGAAAAAATTGCTCTGTTAAATTAAAATTTGAAAATAGATCTATTCAAAATAAACAATCTTGAAAAATATTATCGAATAAATATTGTTCGTGTAAATAATGTGTCAAGTATTAAACAGTGGATCAATAAACTACGAAAATGCATCTCGAAATGTCAATCAACTCAAATGATTAACAGTAATAATATTTTATCAGTCACAAAGTGTTGGGCTCGGGATAAGATTTGAAAGAAGAGCAGCTAGGCGAGAAAAAAAAGGAAATACAAAAAGGTCTCGAAATAATCACTCTGGTGACAGATGCTGTCAGTACAGTATTGTTCCTGTTTTTTTTTTTGATTTTTGTATAAATAATCTCTACAAACACAACGATAAAAAGTCTGGTTGAGGCGAAAAAGTTGTTAAAGATAGTCGTAGTATGGAAACTGATATCGACTCGAGAATTCTCATGTGAAAAGATCGTTACAAGGTAAGTCACGTCATCAGCTGAGAAGCACACAACAAAGTGAGGAAGCTAAGATATGCGGGAGACGGATGATGAGAGGCTAGGTTAGTTAAACGCCAGCAGAAGAAACATACAATATATAAGAGATTTCATCCCCTACAGCAGGCAGGACTTTATTGTATAATGATGTGAAAGGTAGAGAACGGAGACTAAAGTGGTGAGAGGGAGAGAGAGAGAACGGAGGAAGCCTATGGCAGACATCTGGTTTGCTCCTTTACTGCCTGCGGCCGAGACGGAGGAGGAGCTCTCTCCAATCTCCGAAAAGTCAAGAGCCTGGAAAAAATTCCAGACACGATCGAGAGCAATGAACCTAAAAACTGTATATTATTGTATATAGAGAGACCGGAAATAGCGATATTTTCCAGACGGGCCAAGACATAAAATAGTACGTAATATAACAACAAAGGTAACAGCATTGACGAGAACAAAAAAAAAAGAGAGAACGTCACTCTCAGTAACACACGCAAGAGAGTCGTAGCAGGAGATCAAGGCAGAAAAAAGAGAGGGTTTTCTTTGGTGTACACAAATTTCTTTACTGCTTTTATTTATAATTAATTATTATTTTAATATAACGATTCTTTACGTACAGACGAAAAATGTGTTTATAAAGAGTTTCGTGTCATGCAAATTTCCATCTTAATTAATAAACATAACCCACAGAGTATTTTTTTTTAAATTAATTTTGAATACTTCAGACAAAATGGCGATTGAAATTGCGAGAGAAAACCAACCACAGTCGTTGAACCCACACATACGCAGCGCAGACAGTTAATCTTGTCTGATATTTTTCGTTTGTTAGTAAAAAGCCATTAAACCCTAGAATACACAGACAAAAAAATATAATATAAAAAATACGCCTTACATATGTTGAAAACAGAAGATTTCTGAGAAAGCACAAAAGAAATTAAGAAATTAACTAAAAGGGACGCCGGAGACCTGCGCAAGACGTAACAACAAAAAAATAAACGCTCAGGATACACCTAACGAACAGAAGCAGCAGCCAAGCCATACCCACACCGCTGCAATCGGTCGGTAGGACGGTCAGTCGATCGGCTGACAACTGAAGAACTGAAAAAGAACGAAGAGATGTTGGCAAAAATGTCTCGAATTCAAAGAAAAAGGCCTTCATAATACATATCAATACTGTGCATGCTGTCTACATACATACTTAGTAAATATAATTCTATAATATTGTATAAACGCGAAATGTCGCATAAACGTAACACAATGTACCGAAGCGACCTTGAAAATAACGCTTACGCGTGACACTGTTGCGTGAAGACGAATGGCGGGTGCACCAATGGGTGGCTGCGTGTGCGTTGACGTGCGCGTTTACGCGTATGTATTTGAATGTACGAGGAGCAAATATATATGTACATACAATATGTACAAACAATAACAAACGTAGCCGCGAGTATCAAATTAAGAATTCACAGACAGACTAAGCTGAATCCGTTGATTGCCATTTGCGAGCTTTGTGGCCAAGGCGGTGGTAGAAGAAAAGGCCCACTCTAGCCTACCCTTCCCACATTTTACCGAGTCGTCTTGCCGACTTGACAACAGAATGACCAAAATTCCAAGACCACAAATGAGGTAATCAAAGGGTAAAATTCACTGACATTTGCACTCCTTCGATATTAATACCTATGAAGATACATATAGGATCTTCTTTATGAAAATCCTTTCATAATCTTTTTGAAAATTTAGACTACAAAGAGAAAATTGTTGTTTTTTTGAAACACTTTCTTTTAAGAATGATAGTAATTATAATATTAATATGATATTATAGTACTTTCTATTAAGAAAACTATAAATTTAGTAAAAATCTACTCCAAAAATGAGCATAATCGACTCTGTTCCTGGAAGTAGCAAAAGTGCGTCAATCGCGTCAATCCTTAAGCAACAAAACGTTATGAAATACTCGTAGTATATTACAAAAAAAAAATGGCAGCGAGAAAACACCGAAAAATCTCAGAGAGAACACGAAAAGAAGGCAGGTAAGCAGAAAACGTCAAATATAAATGAAAACAGCTGTTCTCATACTTCATTAAACAAAGGAATAACCAGAATAACCTTCGGAATCTTCGCACAGAAACGCTCATTCCGCTCTTAAAACACACACACACACACGCGCATGTTTGTGGTACGAAATATTATTGATGAAGGTGAAGAGAAATCGAATCTGAGAGAAACCATACGTTGGGTTGGATATGCCTTTAAAAAATATTGACGTACATATTTATTTCTTTGTTTGTTTCTGCCAAATTCGTTTTAGGTCTGGTTATGGAGTTTTCTGTGTAACGAGACAAAAAGATTAATTACATTAATTAAGTAAATACTTAAAATTTCTTAATTCAACCTCATCTTTCAACATCTTTACTTCAAAAATTCTTTTCGCCACCGAAACGAATATGAGTCCGCTATTGAGACTGTGAAATTCTTGTTCTTTGACTTCTTCCTCTTTCCTTGAATCCAAAGTTGTACATAATTTCATCAAATGAAGAGGTATGTATGTGTGGATTGTATATTTATGTCATTTACACGTAGTGACACAGATTATCTAAGTCATAACGTCCATCAACAACCAACAACAACAAACTCCTCTTAATAGGCTGCTTTTACTTTCATTTGTTTTAAAAAATTTTGTTTCTTAACTATGCCGATTTTTGAGAGATTTTCTCTTTTACTTATGTATGTACTCGTATATAGTTACTCTTTGAAAAATTTATCTAAAAGTAAAAATTTGGTATAGCATCAGAGTTGGCATAACACTTAAAATTCAATTCTTGCAAGAATTTTTCCCCAAATTGTAATTTTCCGGTAACTCTTCGAAGAGCACAAGAGTACTTTTACAGTAAATTATAAGAGCTTTCGGTCAATATTGATATATAATCAACGTTTGTTGCTTATTGATATATAAGCAACAAGCAATTAAAAAAGGCTTTATTATTTTCATCTTAAATTCTAAAAATTTCATAAAACATTTTCCTCTTCGTGTCTTTCAATAGCAAAATAGAATAAATAAGAAGACCAAGAAAAGGCTGAAAAATATGTAACCAAGAAAAGGCTGAAAATGTCATTCAGATTTTTCACCATTGGTGGTGAATTTATGCTCGTGTTTAGTTGTTAATGTATTTTGAGATTACCAAAATTGACTAAACTTAACAACTTCATAAACAAGAACTCCTCAACAAATCCTTGTTAAGTTGACAATTTGAACCTGAAGAGCCGTTATTCAATGCATACCAAGATCTGCCAATATCTAAAATCAAAAAATTTTGTTTTTTCTTTGGTTACACGCAAAGTCTTGAATATGTATAGTACGATATATAATTTTAACATCGCTCGATGTATAGCTGGATGCTATTTAAAGCAAATGTATTAATATTGCTATTTATGGACATGCCACGTCACTCTGGTCAAAGTTGCCGCTGACGCGGGGCGTGGCGGTGGGAAAAGGATTTGAAATTGCAAAGGTCAAAATAAAGCCATGCGATGCATGAATATAATCGTTATCTACTATGTATAAATCAAATGCACAAGGTCAGTTAGAAGATATATATACATATGTAGCAACAAACTCGATACAATAATACGCCGAATCAACAATGAAAAAGAGAATTCAGTTGACAGATCGCACCAACACGACACGACTCGTTTGATAAATACCTGAAACCGTGTGACACCGCAAAAGCCGAAATAAAATGTCTTTCTATTTATGTACAAATATATACATACTTTCAATCATGTGTACTCGTAGGGTAAACATCGCAGTATTTGAGTATGTATAGTGGAACATTGGCAATGAGACCATACCATGTTGGCGATAACGGCGACAATGGCGATAGCAGCGATGATGAGTATACACAATAATTCAAATCAAACCATGATGTAAGAGATACTTAAGTAGATATCGCATTTAGCCACTTGAAATAGTTTCTGAAGGCCCGTCCGTCCCGCAGACGTTAGAGCAAACAAACAGCAGACACACAGACGGACAGAGGGACAGACAAAGACTTGAAAGAAAAAACTAGTTACACTAAGAGAAGCAGCAGAGCAAGAAACCTGTTTGAAAAGCCGTAGAAAAAAGATTGAGCGAAAGATTTAGAGAGAAAAACAGAAATAGAAACAGATGTGATCGTTGTCGTTATCGTTGACGTACGTACCACCGAAGTCGGGCCAGATTAATGGCGACCAAAAAATACGGGAAAAATCTGCAAAAATCACCTGCCGAGCAAACAGCTGTTTCGTCGAGCTGCTCTCGCAGAGCAGTCGGCGCGCCATTGGTTGGCAATAATCAAATTAACTACAATAAAAACACAACGAAAAATAAATAGAGAACGAAACGAAAAACGTTTGGAGTTGTAGTAATAGTGTGTGTGTATTTACAGAAGAGAGGAAAAAGGCTCCCTGAACAGGTTCGTCGACAGGGGCGCAGTTTTCTTTCGGAAACAATTTCAATGTAAAATTATTAGAAGTGGGTTAAGAAGAGACAACTACAACAACTGCATACAGGGCTGTGTTTTTGCTCATTTTACTCAAGCCGCAAGTCTTTATATACATGCATATGTACATTTAAAGCTACTTATATGCATTGAAAGATACTATAATATTATTGCACATTGCGACAAAGTATTCTAACAGATCTTATTTATTATATTAATTAATTTTATTTAAATTAATTAAAGTCTTTTACTCTCTTTTTCGTTTTTCAAATTGGTTTTTTATACATAACAACAAAAATAATGTTTAGATTAAAATTTCGTTGCAAATCCTTTAAATAATTAAAAAAAAATTTCATTTCAACCCTTCTCAGGCCCATAAAAACCACAACAAACCTTGATTTAAATTTCATTTAAATTAACAGCCAGCCAGCAGTCGGTCTTCTTAGCACTCAAACAAACCAGGCCAGGCCAACAGCGATTTTGGTTTACTTGGTTTTGGTTTAAGCATGTTGGCTTAAGCAAGTTGACTGCTTAGTTCGGTGTTCGGTTGTCGGTGGTTAGTAGAAGTGCTGCTGAGCTACGGAGCTGACTAATTTAACTCTCTTTTGGCCAAACTGTCTGCAGTGCCTTCACGAAAGTTATTATTTTTGAGCTAGCTATGAATCGAGACGGAAAGAGAACACGAATAAGAACGCGTCATGCCAGTTTTGGCGCATTCGTAGTGTGGATAAGATGAAGCGGTGCCGTCACCAGTTTGGGCACTAGGCACCAGGCAGACGCCAACCACCGCCGAGCCAAATGGCCGTACACTTGAAAATTAGTAAGATAAAAAATAGAAATACAAATCGGCGGCACTGCAAACTTGTTAGTAGTTTGGTTGGTGGTTCAGTTGGACGGTTGATTAGTTGGTTGGTTGGGTCAGACAGCCAAATAATGCTGGAAAATGTGATATTTGTTCTTGTGGAAGGAAGAAAGGAAGTAAGAAAGTAAGAAAGGAAGGAAGGAAGGAAGGAAGGAAGGAAACGAAAAAGGGATATTTATTTATTTGAATATTTAGAAAACAAGGATTTGAGTGTTTCGAGGATTGCAATGGCCGAAAGGGTGGTTGCACTGATTTGATTTAAAATTACACATACATATATAATAAAAAGGAGAGAGAGAGAGAGAGAGAGAGAGAGAGAGAGAGAGAGACAGAGAAAGAGAGTTATGACGCAAGAATCGAAAAAATGGTGCACTATTTAAGAAAATTTTGAAGAGGCTCAAAACCATTTAACGAATTCTTAAAACAATAATCACATAAAAATAATTGAAAAATGAAAATATGGAGCAAAAAAAAATTAAGACAAAGAAAGAAACAACATAATGGCATAGACGTAAAATGAATAAAATAAAAAAATTTACGAAATGCGAAGGAAAAACCATGCACATAGAAAGAACAGTTAAGACATTAAAAGAGCAACACTATAAAAGCAGGCATGAAATAAACGCAATCTATGTATGTAAAGGCGCGACAAGTAAAACTATATGCGGTAAGAATATACATATAAGCATATGCATACATGCATACGCACATATGTATGTACGTAGAATAAATGGGTCATTAAAAAAATTAAAACAACAGAACGCTCACTAAATGACGGCAAGTAAAAAGACGCGGCACGGCGCGTCCCAATCACACTACACGACAGACGGCCGGGCCGTGCCGTGCCGGGCTGACTGAAGGAAAAGACGGCAACTACTACAACAACAGCGACAAGAATAACAACCGCCACTACTACTTACTTCAACTAACAAAAGTCATAAAATGTGAAAAGAAATATTAAGAAAAGTCAAGAAAAAAAATTTTACTGTACGAGTATATGCTTAGGTCGGTCTATTGGTAATGGTGAAGCAGAAGGGTGGTGGAGCAAAGGTGGACTCAGCAGCGAACAGGCTAAAGTTAAGTTTAATTAGCACTTCCGCGCTATAACGTGCTCAACACTGAACTACATAAATACAGAAAATACAGAATAAATAAAACTGAAGCGCAATTCCAAGCTAAGAAAATAGATCGGAGGAACAACAATCAGACGCGTTAACATAACAACACAAAGAGAAACTAAAGAACTAACGCAACGTATGCATGAATGACATCAGAAGACAAATTAAAAGAAAAGAGTATAAAAAGTCAAAAATTTTTTAATCTTTCTACATAATATTATGAAATACATACATACATACATACACACATATTAAACAAATATTAAAAATAAAAAAAATTAAAAATTTATAACAGATTATTTTATAAGAATATTATTTTAAAGAGTCTAATAACTTCACAAAAAAAAAAAGGTTCACAAGCAGAAAAAACTAGTACACACTGCAGAAAAATATAAGTCTGTATATATGTATGTATGTCTGTAGTAAAATACAGTGTATGCAGTTCCAAATAATGAATGGCGTCTGAACTTTGTATAACTACGAGTATCATAATTAGCTCAACCCGATTCCAATTTATTTCCTTCGAAACTAAGAACTTTTTACAACGAAAACAAGATGACAAAACGAAATTTCAAATAAACAGTAAATTAATATACGCGGGTACAAGAAATATTCAATTATAAAATAACCCAAAAACACCGACTGTTCCATATACATGTATTTAGTACTCGTACATTAATATACATATACTCGTACTAATTTCCCCACAACAGCAAATGTAGTCTCATAAACGAACAACCAGAATTATCGCAAAGGAAAAAGTCCACACTGCTGCAAGAGCGCATTAACAATATTGAGTATGAAAACGCAGGCGCCTTAATATATGTACAGCAGACTCTAGCGCTAGTAGAGAAACTAATCCATATGTATGTATGTATATGTTATGTCGAAATAAATCCCGCGCAGACTCTATCTCTCTAAAACTTAAAACACGTTTCTAAAATGAGTTGAAAACAAAGAGTCGGAAAAAGAGATAGTGAGAGTGATGAGACTACAACTCGTTGTTTGTGGCAACGAGCTGAGCTCTGCACAAATTATAATTTTTGAGCCATTGTAGAAATTTTTCTGCTTCGTTTGTTCAGTCTGGTTGGGAGCGAGCAAGCAGCTCCCAAAAACTGCGAGGGGGTCCACGCCGGTAGTTACACGGGCGACGCAATGACGTGCTTCCCGTAATTTTACTAAATTCTACTTTTTTCTGTTTGGCTTGGCTTCTATAATCATGCTGTCAAACTTGGTGCGTTTGGGTGTGTGTGCGTTTGTGTGTGTGTAAAACTTTTCTAATATGTAGTATATCGTCTGACCTGCCAGTGATGCATCAGAAAAGAATTTGATAGTACTTATACTACATACTAACTTATATGAAATATATATGTATGCACATATATATACATATATACATATTATGGCGTAATGTAGCGTGCTTCTGATTTCATAGAAAATCTATATATGTATGTACTCATAAAGTCAAACATTTCGATTAAATATTTTCTTTTTTTACAGCATATAAATGTCAATCTGGAACTTTAACGTCTAGAATGTTCTCTTAATTCGATTGCATTTTTACAGACATGGCGACCATGAAAATGACATAACAGTAAAAAGTAGTACAAAACAACAGAAAAGAGAAGCGAAAACGGACTACCAAATGTTTGATCAATTTTTTAACTTTTAGTATTGTTAATTAGTTGAATATATAATTATGTAGTTTCGAATAAATGTTTGAGCCGCTAAGCCTTTTCTTTGGTATTCTCTTCAAAAAACTGTAACAACCTTGCATGATCATCATTAGCGCACCATCTAAACCAGGAATCTGCAATCTTTTTTTACAAAGGACCATCTACAAATTCCAGAATGTTGTGCGGGCCGCATGTATAAAAACTTATAATAATAAACAAACACTGAGTGATGAACTCAAATTATTTATTTCTTTATTAATAAATATAAACTTAGTATAAAAAATTATAGAAAAAAAACAATTTTTAAAAGTCAAAAGGTATAATCTTTAAAAAGCCGCAAGTTTGGCTGGCCAGGGGTTGCTAATCTCTGTTCTAAACCTTTGGATATTTTATTTTTGTTTGGGGAAAATTCTATTTATGTTATTTATTTATATTTATTTAACAGCACGCGGCGGGGAAGACTTTAATGCAGCTCTAAGCAAAAAAAAAATTGATTTTATTTGTATACTTTTCCACTAAGCAAATTTATCTTTTTATCTTAGATAATTAATTACATTTTCATAGATCTGGCAATATCTTTTTTGCGGCTCGTCGCACTTACAGAAATCGGAGAAGCATTAAAAAGAGAAAGAGCAAGAGCTCTCTTTAAAAATCGAAGTACGCGACGCGACAAATATGAGAAAAACTACAAAATCCAGAGGAGAGAAATAATCCAAACGAGAAAAGTGAAATTGTAGCAGCTACATCATAGACACACTCAATCGACCAATGCATTTTGGGTCGTTGGAGGTGGATATCGTGTGGTAGGTATCCATCCGAATTTTCATTTTCATTTATTGATGGTGTGGGAGAGTTTGTCAATTTACAAAATGGAAAAATAAAAACAAAAAAGCGTTCTCAAAAATATTTTCTAGCTTTTGAGAAAAATAGATTTGGAGAAATGTAGATTAGGGCGTAAAGTGTAAAGATGTTGATGTCAGTCACTTCAAGTGACCAAAACGATTTCGTTGCTGAATATTTTCCCCCCCAACGCATCAAAAAGTGAGGAACCTACCTTCGGTAGCCATATTATACTATTTTTAATATTAGGATAAACCATAGACATTATTTTATTTACAATGTTTCTTTTATTAGAGTATGTATGTATATCCAACAACTTAACAGTTAAGAATATTTTCAAAAAATATCTACTTTGCGTTCTGTATCCATGTTCCGAAATTCAATCTAATTCAAGCTACGTAAAATACTTCACCTTTTTTAGAGGATCTTTTTTGCAAGCATTTCCTATATTGCAGTTTGGGTCATTTCCTTTCCTTTGCAATGTTGGTCCAATAGTTTTTATTGAGGGAGAGTCACATTCATTATTTCATTCACTCAGTTACCTCAGTTATTTCCAATATATGGCATATCGCTACCATTCATCTGAGCGTGATAACAGTTTCGATTTTGTCAAATTAGCGAACACAAATTAATTAATAAAAAATAACCAACAGAATAAAGAGAACTGGATTCATAGCAACTCTTTTAGCACTTATATTCCTTCTTTTTCTATCCCACTGATGTGAGTGGCGATGGACCAGATACACGAGAAATAAACCCGAACGCTAGGAAACACCTCACATTGAAGAGCGAGCGACCAACCGAGCGCGCAAACGAAGCCGTCTTCGTTGTAGCCAAACAGTTGATTTTTGCCTCGGCGGCGTACACCGCGACGAGCCCGAAAAACGAGAAATTCAAAATGTTCCCTGAATATGGTTTTTGCATACATATATCGCGAGTACGAGTAGACGATTTGTTAAAATTTGTTCGACGTTTAGATAATTTCCTTAATTCTTTGCACTTTCGCAAGTGTATTTAATGTGAAATCATGATATTTTATAACCTTTGTGTTCTTTCTCTGTGCGCTGTGCTTTTTCTCTGCTTTATTATATGCAGTTAACGGTCTGAACGTATCTTTATGACATATATATATATATTTATATATAATTACATATAGGTTAAAGAAATTTTAATGTTTTAATTCGTTCGCAGTGCTACACACAGTGCACCCAAAAGACGACTTCAAACCGTCTCAGTGTGACAGGCAATCAGCCAGTATGATTCGTCTGCTGGAAGTGATGAAAAAGTAAAATTTTTCCTCGACAAAAGCTGTTATGTAAAAAATTAATGCTTGTGAAAATTTACATTGCAATTGATATTTTTTGACTTTTCATGTGTGTTTTCTTGTAAACTTTTTATTTAATTTGGTATTAAATGCTTTTTTCTTGATGGAGCAGAGAGCGAACGCACGACACAACGAGAACGAGCAACGAACGACGAACGACACAATCATCGCTGTAGTGCCACAGCCATTTTGTACTTGCTCGGGCAACAGCCTGTCATCGGTTGCTGTTGGTCGCCTCGCTCGCTCGTCGGCTTGCCTCGGAGTGCACCGCGCTGAACAAGCGAGACTACAATACAGCGAAAATGGTAGAACGGGCAAATCAGCGACGAAAAGCATGACGACAAATACCACAGTGTTGCTTTTATTTAGCCCTCTTTTTATAGGAACGAATTTTTTATTATACACTCCAGCCAAGTCTTGCGGATTTGAAATATGTAATGATTATCTAAATATCGCTAATTTACATTTCCTTTTTATGAGTTGTATTTTGTATTTACGAAATATATTTAGTATATATAAACTCTATATTTAGTAAATGTAAAACTAATCAAATGGATAAGTAATAATTATATTCCAGTGCATAAGTTTTGCAAAATTATCCCAAAAATGATGAATTTTGTTTCCTGCATGAAATATCAAATTTCTTAAATTAAATTTTCTTAAAAATTATTGATGTGTTGAACAATTTGATCAAATCCATGATAATTAAAAAAATGCTTCCTTAAATAAAAATATTTTTGAGAAGTTTTTTATGTGTTTCAATGAGTTAAAAACAATGTAAACCATTTAACACTGGAAATTAGAGTTTTTCCCCAATGGGCAACAAATAGGCAACACTTTTTCCGTCGCTTGTAGCTTTACATTGTTTTGTAGTTTAGCCTTTGTTTTGTCTGGAGAAGTGCTATAGAATTTCTGGAATTTCTACGGTATGCATGTTAAGGAGGCCAACTAAATTTAAAATTTTTATCAGAAAAGGATTTGAAAAAAACAAATTTAGAAAAAAATATTCATTATATATAAAATGTTACCACAAAAATTATATAAATTTGTGAGAAGTATTAAAAAATAAATTTATAAATAAATAAAATTATATACAATAGATTGTTTAAAAATAATGCATATTACTTTTCAATAAAATAAATAGTACAGAAACTTGTAATTTTGGAAAAAAAGTACATACTAACCGTAACAGATTTTACACTGATATAGTTTTTATTTATAATAAAAAATTAAGTAAGCATAATACAATTTGTAGGATTATATTACTGCGAATTTTACTTTTACAAGGTTGGAGATAAATATGTGGTACTTTTAAAATAAAATACGCAAAAGGAGCGTTAAAATTGTCAAAACCCCAAAATACTAAAATAAGGATACAGAACGGTTTTAATAAAATGTTTTAACCAAATTTCGTTCGATTCAGCTGTTGTTAACATAATTTATCATTAATTTTTCGAGGTCTTGGTTGTGACACTTTCTTCGAGCTGGACATTTTGGCCTATCAGGCTATGGCGGTTATTCGGGATACACACGACAAGACTATCGTCGATTCTGCTTTGTTCGTTTTCGAATTTTTGCTGGTAAACAACAACAACAATGGAAAAAAACAAAGCAAAACTTAGAAGAATCAATGCGGTTTTGACTCGTGGGTGTATCCCGAATAATGGTGTATAACTCCATCCAAAAAACCAGGGCCCAAGTCACGACAGTCGATCTCGAATCTAAGATTCGGGCCCAAATTTAGTCTGTTGTTCTGGATACCCACATGACGCGATTATTATTATAGTTTTCGGGTGTTTGCTGGTAAACAACAATAACAACTGAAAATAACAGGGCAAAAACCAGAAGAATCCATACGTTTTTTACTCGTGGGTGCTTCCCGAATGATGGTGATATAATTTAATATCACGTACATATCGTAAAGTACGAAGTTACATTGCAAAATTTTGATTGACCAATCTGTGTATTTGTTTTTAAGTAGAAATCTATGTAAAGCATGAGCGAATTTGCCAGATTTGTACACAACAAAAACAATTTGACAAATTTGTCAATAAAAAATTGGCAATATAACTTCGCCCAAAGCGATATGTTAAACAACAAGCAGTTGTTAACACCAAAACGGCTATAGAAAGGAAAAGATCAGCAATTGGAAGTGTAACTCCACTTACGCAAAATCACCACGCCGGGAGCAAGCGTGTTTTTTTTCCATTTAAACCTATGTATAAACACTTCCCTTTACTTTGTCATAACCATACTAGCATGAAGCGCTTTCACTTTTCCTCTTATGTTATTAAAATAATACTGTAATAGTTCTAAGATTGTCTTTTCCAAGAAATGTAAAATCTTTATCTTTAACTCTGTATTTAAAGTCTCAATAAACTGAACTGAACTGAACTGATCAGCAATTGGTGGTTGGTAACGCGAAGCTCTTGCCGGCCGGAGGTAAATTGTGAAAAAATAAACATCATAGAATGGTGGGTTTGTGGTAATTTCTTCACAAAAACTTTGATTCAAATGGGGAGTTGTAGCGCAGCAGCACCAGCACCAGTTCAGAAATCAATAATTAATCATCTTTTCTGGCAATGCAGAAAGTAGTGCAGTTTTTATTTGTTTTGTTTGCAGCGGCGATACCAACGTTGCAAATTGATTTGAATCAACCCATATCAGGAGCTGAGGAGTTCCATGAAGAGCTATATATAAATCCATTTTCTTCGGGACATGTTAATACATATTTTCAGTTCACAACTCGTTGGCATTACGGCAATGTAACCAATTGTATGTAATTACGAATAACTTCAATAACTTTCAATGCAGAATTTGATGCTCAGCATATATTTCTAGTGCATAACACCCACCTCGTGCCACGCCCAATTGCTGAAGTATTATTACATTTCGATGTTAAGGAATTGCACATTAGCCTGACACAAGGTTTGTGGCGTTACGAATCCTGGGGGTATCCCTTCGTGGACACTGCGCCTGGTGCGGAAATTTGGGCGTGGTTTAGCGCCACGAATCTAACACAGTCCGATGTCGATGCTCAGTGGATCAAATTGGTCAGCACTTTTTCGGGTATACTGTGCTCCTCACTGAATTTTATTGATGGCACTAACAGTTTGGAGCCTAAGTATGGCTTTCGGTCACGTTTTAGCGCTGGCAAGCTTGAAAAGAAGCCGGTGAAATACCTGCGATATGCGACGCTGCCGCGCGAAATTGTTTGCACTGAGAATCTGACACCTTGGAAGAAACTGCTGCCCTGCCATAGCAAGCACGGCTTCGCCTCACTGCTAAATTCGAATCACGTGCATAATACAAATTTCCACGCCCTAACAATATCCATGCGAACTATGTGTGAAGGCTCAAATGGAAATTGCCTATTGGAGTTTACGGAATCAGCCAATATAGTCTACGATCCCAAAATTCTAGGCTCCAATGACTTCTCCTTGCGGCGCTTGTTCGGTCAAGGTCTGAATGGGTTTTGCATTTTGGCTAATTCTAGTAAAATTTACGTCAATCTTGACAATGTCGGAAATTACGAGCTCACGCCGCAGCCGTCGGAGCGCTTTTCTTCGACACGTGGTGGCAGTACAACTACTTACGGACTCTACGACATGCAACGAGAGTCCAGGGACAAATTCTTCAACATTGCTTGGCTGCATCGAAAGCAAGGCAGCAGTAAAGCGGCGGCCCTTGCTGAAGCACCACCCCGCCCACCACCGATCTACGCACATCGGTACATCCTTGGCCATGGCCAAGAGCGAGGCCGTCTCGTTACCCGCATAACAAATACTCTGCATACCTCGTTGCCCGTAATATTGCAGGAAAACATTCCTTGGTTTGTGCCGGTCTATTTGCACACGCTCAAGATAAGGATCGTCTGCGCGAGTTCGCAGCGATCGGAGTTCATCAAACCCAAAGCCATGCACTTCATTTCAGGCGTACAGCGTGTGCGACCGTATCATTTGGAAGTGGCATTCGAGTTGCCGGCTCACAGTAGTGCGCAAGTCGCTGTCGACTTCGATTACATCTTTCTGAAATGGTTGGAATATCCGCCGGACGCGAACCATGGCCACTATCTGGGGTCGGCTGTAATAACAACGGCACTATCCGCGGGCCGCAACTATACCGCTGTGCCATTGGCACGCCATCTGTTTGCCCACAGCCTGAATGATTCGCGCAACACTTACCTCCTGCAGCTGCGCACCGAATCTCTAATACTCTCCTTGCCCACGCCGGACTTCAGTATGCCGTACAATGTGATTTGTTTGGCGTGCACGGTTGTGGCCTTGGCCTTTGGTCCCATACACAGTGTAGCCACGAAGAAGATCGTCATCGAAACGGGCGACGAACCACAAACCGTTTTTGGCAAGTTAAAGAACAAATTCTTAAGGAAACCAAGAACGGACAAGTTGTCAAACAAAGATAACTCGGAAGCCACAGTGGACTCGTTTCCAGAGATTTCGGAGGAGCTAAAAATACGCGAAGTGTTGCATCATGAAAAATGCGAATAAAACCAATTTTTCAAAAATCAAACCATTCGGGGACTGGCCCTTTCAATAAAAGACAGTGTCTGCAATATTTTAGTAGTTTAATTTTTGTGATTACAATAATGTTGATTGACGACATACACCAAAACTTCGCAAAATGCAAATTAATTCGATTGCATCATGATGCTTCATCGTCCAGGGCTATAAATGATGACCAAATGGCATCCTAGAACACTAACACTAGGTTACTTGTTTTGTGCTTAGCTTAGAAGAAAGAGAATGTAAGTATTCAAAAAGTGTATAATATTTGTTTAGTATAAACGAAATCCAGTGAGATACTGTTACGGTATGTCAACGCATCTGGGCCAATTGGATTCGTGTCGTGTCAGATTTACTGCGCCGGCTGGTTGCCATAATACCCATACGCGCCACCAGGCGGACCTTGAGGCGCTCCCGGGGGCGGCATTTGTCCGCTCGCCGGCCTATAGCCTTGATAGCCTTGCGATGGCGGATATTGGCCCTGTGGCATGGTGGCATATGCTTGCGGCTGATGATAGCTGTGTCCCGGATAGCCGCTGGGTGGCGGTGGTCCATAGGATTGCGGCGGCGGTGGTGGTGTAGCACCGTATCCTTGCGCAGTTGGCGGCGGTTGGTATTGATTAGGAACCGGGCCGCCTCCGGCACTGCCATTGGGTGGCGGTGGTGCGGCGGCGGCATTGGAGGGACCGCTGGGCTGGCCACCGGGTTGCTGCTGCTGTGGAGGTGGGCCTCCATAAGGACTTCCGGCAGTTGGCGGCGACGAATAGCTTGTTTGCTGACCGTGCTGTGGTGGCGGTGGCCCCCCTGAGACCGGCCCCTGTTGGCTTGCTGCATATTGCTGCTGTTGCTGTTGCTGCGGCGTAGGTATCGCAGCTTGTTGTGTAGCAGTAGAGCCTGCCGGCGACGGAGATGTAGTCTGCATGTTTGCTGGCGGCGCATTTGGTCCGTTCGGATTGGCTGCTGGACCTTGTTGATTGGGTGGCGGTGTTTGGCCTGGGCTGGGCGTGGAATTGTATGAGCTGCCCGGTGGCGGTCCATTTGGCGGAGCTCCTGCTGCCGCTGCTGCCGATTGTACCGTGGATTGGGAAGCATTTTGTGATTGCGACTGCTGTGGCGGCTGGACTGGATAACCGCTCGGCCCCCCACCGGTTTGTTGGTACGGCGATTGCGGTAGATATGGAGAGGGAGAATTACCACTTGGTGGTGGCGGGCCTCCATAAGCTCCCGGAGCACTAGCAGCTTGAACGTAAGCGCTTGAATTAGGTGGAGGGCCTCCATAGCTTGCATAACCCATGGGAGGTGGTGGAGCGCCGCCGCTATTTTGGGCTTGTGGCGGACCGTACTGCGCCGTAGGTGGTGGTGGAACGGCTTGACCAGCCCCGGGAGGACCGTACATTTGAGCAGAAGGCTGCTGACCAGGCGGCTGTTGGTTCGGCGGTGGAGCATAGGAGCCAGATGGTACTTGTTGTGAGTTTGCGTTCGAGTATGGATGCTGGCCGGGAGGACCGCCGCCACCAGGAGCGCCTGTTGCAGCGGTTGCCGGCATTCCGGCATGATGGTAGCTTTGGCTACTCGGCGGTGGCGGACCATAACCTTGTGAGGGTGGCCCGTAAGGTCCTGGATACCCACCTTGTGGCTGATAAGCAGGTTGAGATTGCGGCGGGTAGCCGGCGTAGTGAGCTTGTTGTTGGTATCCACCGCGGTATTGCGATTGCGGTGGTGGTTGTTGTTGCTGCGGCTGTTGTTGTTGACCTGTCGACGATCCTGATCCAGGAGGTCCGCTAGTTGGCCGTTGCTGATCTAAAATGTCCAGAGTATTTTTAGTAGTGCATTAAATTTCAGTGTGCAAACAATTTTCCAAAGGGTTACTTTACACTTACTCGGTCCAGGTCCAGCTCCAGGCACAACTGACGTCTGCTGTCCTGGGGCGCCAGTAGCTGTTACTCCGCCGCGATAGGCCATACTGGGCTGTTGCTGCGGCTGTGGATTTCCACCGGAAGCCTGTGCTTGTGGCTGAACGGAGCCCATTTGAGCCTGCTGCGCATTCAAAGGTATGTTGGAATGCGTGGAAGCTGCTTGGCTTGCGTACGGCATCGGAGTGCCGGTCGGCGCATTGGGCCCTCCGCCGGTCACGGGCGCATCACCATGCGACGGCGGCATGCCGCCAGGTACGCCCATTTGCGACTGACTTGCAGGACCTTGTGGTGGAGGCCCACCGATCATTCCGTGTTGCGGCCCTTGCTGAGCCTGGGATTGAAGCACATGCGGTGGCTGCAGAAAAATCAATCATTAGGACATTTAATGGCAGCGTTAAACATTCCCTTACCGGCAAAATCTGTGCAATGTTCATAGTTGGATCGGCCAACTGTGCCAAGTAGACAAGGTTGCGATGCAAAGCGTTGTGAAAGTGCATACATTCGTGATATTTGTCCAAATTTTGAAAATCTTGAATCGTCTTTATTATAACGCAATTTTCCTCCAGTATTTTTTGAATATGCGTCGGGCTGGGTGGCGGCGGAACACCTCCGCGATTACCGGGCGGTGGTGGCCCGCCTGGGCCTCCCATCATGCCAATGCCGCTGTTTGGCGGAACACCTCCGCCCATCGGAGGTCCCCGTTGCATAGGACCTCCGGGCGCGCCAGGACCAAGGGGTGGACCACTGCCGGACCCCATCAGATGCCCTCCACTGCCGATATTGTTAGCGGCCGACTGCTGTTGTTGCTGCTGCATCGTTGGCGACTGTTGCGGCTGCTGAAGACCCGCACCCGGCGGTTGCTGCTGCGGCGGTTGCGGCGAATAAACTGCAGACATTTTATTGGCTGCAGCTTTCTTCTTCCGCTTGGGTGTTTTCTCTTGTTTTTCCACAATTTTAACGATTTAAAACCTATGGGCCTCAAGAAATAAAACCTACCCCGAAATTATCCTCGACCACGACGATTTTTGCACGATGTGGTTAGTAATCAGGTAATTTCTATCTCATACATACATACACATGTATTTAGTAAATTTTGCCAAAGTTACCACTCTTGTTGATATAAATTTCGTTACACAGATGCCTTTAACTCAGAATATAAAAACATTTTTATTTAACTCAAAAATAAATATTCAATAATTACACCAATTTTCCAATACTAGAAATATATGACGCCTCGAACAGCACCTAAAAAATCACACAATAAATTCGGCAATTACAATTCAACCACAGTCAACTTCGGAACAAAGTTATTTTAGGCCCGTTCGCATAGTTATATCCAACTTGCTTATTTGGTATACACAAACGCATAATTTTCTCAATTATGCTCTAAGCGACATATGTATTTTACCGCTAGCAAATGTCAAAAATTACATTGCTCTTATGGGAAACAAGAGAAAAAAAATTCCTCAGCGATAAAAATCACCAGCAGTACAAAACGCTGATGCTAGCGTTCAATTATGCTCTAAACAGAACCAAGGCGACGAAGGTATTCTACCGCTAGCAAAAGTAAAAAATTACATTGCTCTTATGGGAAACAAGAGGGGGAAAAATTCCTCAGCGGTATAAATTACCAGCAGTACAAAACGCTGATGCCAGCTATGGTCTATTTCGATATTGGCGGTTTTCGCCACTGGTCTTGTTATTTTTAAAATTGGTTTCTAACTAAATTTTCTAACTAAACTGCACGCTCGACAACAAAAAGACGATTTTTGTTTTGCATATAAAAAGACGATCTTCGGAACGATATCGTCTCTTGGTATAAGGGTGTATGTAATTTTGACATTCGATTTCGTGTTGCTGCTTCCAATTGTGTTCAAGGCATTAATCGAAAAGTAAAAAAAACATATTACTGAAAATGTAAATACACCTAATCTTTTTTTACACGGTACAAACGTTCCATAGAATTTCGTCTAAAAAAGTCACACAGTATGTAATGTATGTAATACATACGGATACAAACGGATTTACACTTTCAAAATAAACGGTTCGTATCAAAGAAGAAAAAAAAAACAAGGAACAGCAAGCTAAATTGAAAATAATTCAATTTATAATTTTTTTTCCCGTTTAAAAAAATAAAAAAAAACGTAAAAACACATTTGTCGACGGTGTTATTTCAAAATCAGGGAAAAAATACCGTGGGAAAAACAGTCGAATTTGTCAGTCAAATTTCTAAAACGTCGAATTTGTTTATTGTTGGGCAAATTTACGTTACCGTTTAAGTACCCCCAAAGACAAAGTCAAAGTTTTGCCAGCAAAGTGTGAAAATAACATTTCTATTCTTTCGTACTGAAACCCATCTTCTGAATAAAGGCAAAAGTAAACCCGAAATCGTGAATACTTTTTTAAATATTCCTCATGTAAAAGTGTAAGATGACAACACTTTAAAAATCATTGTGAATAGCAACTTATGCTTACACACCCAGTAAAACAGAAATCTTTGTTGTAAAGCCCAGACGGTGTAATTTCGATGTTTCCATTTTTTCCAACTTTAAGTCCACCAATTGCTAACCGAATATGGTTTGATGTTGACATGCCGACAAATGATGAGTCTGAAGTGCTGCGATATGAACGTGAACATCACAATTGGGTAACGAAACAAATCGGTGTTCACAGTCTAGATTCATACACTCTCAATTAACTTCTAGTTAAACTCTCTGAAAAATGCTGCCTCGGATATACATCCGTTAGGAAAGGTTTTAACTATGCCGGGACCAGAAACCGATGAAGAGGACGGTGAGATGATATTCATAATCCTTGTGTCCGCAATTATACATTCGAAATGTTGTAGCCAATGATGATAGTGACGACTCAGACAGTCACGACGACGAAGATGACGATACGAATGATCGGGCTATAGTTGGACAACCGGATCGATCTGCTTTGGGCTTATACTCCCCCGGAGAAGATGTGACCATAAACGAAGAGTTGACCGCCAGCAACGCCGGCTTGAGTACAACACACTAAACTTGGTCTTTCATATGAAATAAAAACTACTTTCTAGGATACTTAGTTTTACTGATTTATTCAAATAAAAAGTATGAATCTTACTAAACTAATTAAGAATAGTAATGATTAAATATTTCAATCAATAAGCTTTGTATAATTTACGATACGTCTTTTCAAATCAAACTTTTTTGTATAATCGGAAATTTAAATTATGCGTATTTAAGTTTTTAAAAGATACTTTTATGAACATTTATGTACCAATGTCAAACAAAAGACAGCGAACTTTTTTTTATCCACAGCGAATTTTTTTTATCGGTCTGTCGAACAATTTCAATGGTAAAAAATAAGTGGGTTGGTGGGTTTGGGTGAAAATGATGAAGAAAATGCCAAAGTGAGTGAATGATTTTATAATTTTAATAATTTTTTTTTTCTGTTGTCCGAAAGAAATATCGATTCCTACAAAAAATTAATTTAATGACGATCTCGGGAATCGGAACGGCTTCGTCTGTCACGAGAAAAACTTCTGGATCTACTACGGGAGGTGCGTCTCGGCGAGCGTGATCTGTAAACAATAATAGAATATAAAAAAAATTAATTAATAAAGCAAGAAGAGACATCATCTGAGCTCAGTTAAGGAGGACTACTACTGAAACCCATACAATTTTTATTTCTCAGGAAACCGAAAGCAAAAAAATTTTAATTGAAAACTTTTAGTTTGATTTGTACGTACGTATTGCCCTTTTCCTATTATTGCACTTGGTGAAATTCGCAAAGGTTGCGTTTTACTGTATCGAAGTGAAAAAGTACAAAAGTCTATCGAAAATTTGTAATTACCAAAAAAAAAAAAAAAAACAACCGCGCTTAAGTGCTTTTCGTTCTTGGTAATTAATAAAGTAATGGAAGTACTTTTTAAATTCGTTCAACATTATCGTGCTCCTCCCTACAATAGCAACAAATTATCCAAACTTTGACCATAGCCAGCCACCGTGCTTTATTTCTATATAAACGCTAATACGTATCTAAATTCCACATTTAAGAATACACTGTAACAAACCGCACAAGTTGAGGTAGAATGAATGCAGATTGATTGTTGTGGCAGTGGCAAATGATTGCAGTTGGCTGATTGATTGGTTGGTAGATTGGTAGCTTTTGGCATTGAATTGTTTTTGTTGATTGATTGGACGGAGTAAGCGTTGATATTCATTTTAGGAATAGGATGATACAGGGAGATGATCGACCGAAACTAAACCCAATTCGACTGACCCATGGTGGCGACAATATATGATGCTGACGACAGACTTTAGAGCTGTTTCGCCGTGTCGCCGTTGCGGTTCGTTCCGGACTTATTCGATGTTTTGTTGTATGTGTTGGAAACAATAGGATGGCAAATGTTTTGAGGCAAATGTGAGTAGACAGATGTTTAGAACATCTCGAACAGAAAGTGAAGCAAAGTCGTTGAAAGCTGGCGGCGTGACGTGGCTGATAGACGAGACGAGTAGAAGACGGTGTGGTTTCACCTGCTCTAATCGTTTTTATTAATTTCATACAGAAAAGAAAAACAAGTTTATGCATTACGTTCAGGAAATTTCAAGCAGATTTTAAGTTTAATTCATGGAAACAGATTAAAACAACAAATAGCTTACTTGAATACGCTTTGCTTTTAGCATTAAAATTTTGATTCGAAGCTTTGGACTTTTGCGAGCGAACCGTTTCGCTTAATATATCTCGATCGTTGTAGTTGATTAGTTGGAAGTAGCAGTGTCGACTGCGGAATAGACAGACGACGTGTTGTGTTGCACGTAATTGAACTGAAGATATGATGACCTTGACCGTTTCGTTGAACTGAAATGCGCGGCACCGCGATATCGATATCTATACTATGGTTTTTGCACGCCAAAAACTTTGCGATGACTGTTGCTGGTTGTTGCCGGCAGATGATTGCTATAATTGTCATGTAGTCAGGGTCAGTTTTTGAGTAACAACGTACTGGCGCACTTGGTTCTGAGACCAAGCGCTGACGACCTAGTCGTATATTTTTAGGAACGGACGAATGGGTTTATGAACCCAAGTAAAAAACGAAAGCAAAGAAACGGATTTTGAAAAATTATTACAATATAAGGATTTAAGGATTTGCTGAAGATGTACATATAGAAGCTCCTTAAAAGGTTCCCATAAGGACCGTTGTTAACCGACCGATATATTCGTTGAACGAGTCGTCTTCGGTCATTTAAGGATGTCGAATTTTGTTTTCTTTCCAGTTCTTTTTATATATTTTAAACGCTTCTTCAAGGAGGTTTGTTGTCGTCAAAAATGTTGTTGTCAATTTCATCAAGTCTAAGTCGTCGTTTTGGTTTTGAATGTCGTCGTCCTGGTCCATTTTTATGCTTCATTAAAGTTTTTAGGATCTTCTTTGAAGGTGGTGGTCGTTTTGGTGGTGGTGGTGTTGTTGTTGTTGTTATTGTAGCTGTTGATTGTACTGGTGTTGAAGGTTTTGGTGATGTAGTACGTGACAGTGAAGAGGAAGAAGCAAATGATGAATGTATTACAGCAAATTCTGATTTGTTCGTTGAGGTGGTGGTGGTGGTTATGGTGGTGGTACTAGTGGAACTCGCCCTCTTGAAACCGGTTTCAAATGCGCTTGTTACGTTTCTTGCTGTCTTTCTTTTGGCTGCTGCTCCTGCTGTCGGAACACTTGGACTAGTTGCTCTTTTTTGTTTGGCAATAGTTATAGTGGTTGTAGCAGTTGCAGACGTCATTTTTTTATAAGCAAAGATAATACTTAGCAAGGCAACAACAACAATTATGAAGGTTGATTTGAAAAGTTGGTCAATGGTGGTGGCAGTGGTGATGGTGTTTGTTGTGTTCGTTGCGATTCTAGTAGAAGTAATGGCGATAGTTGTGATGATGATGCGTGTGCTATTTTGGTGGTAGTGGCGGTTGTTGAGTTCGTTGCTGGTCTTGACAAAGTAGTTAAATAATGCATTATTTTCATGGAATGTACTATAATTGTTGTTGTTGCTGTTGAGTTTGGACGAACCGAAGTCGCTCAACTTGGAGTTGCTATTCGAAGTGGAAGTGGAGAAGGAGCAATTGTAAGACGTGAAGATGTAGTTGTTGTTGCAGTAGTTGTTTTTGTTGGAGGAAGAGGAGGTAGTAGTAGAAGTGCTAGTAGCAGAAGTAGTAGAGTTTGTCCTGAAAATGATTATCATAATAGTCGACTTAAATACAGTTATAAAATAAAATCGGCGTAAAGTAAATAAAATACTAATTGAATTATCAATGAAACATACACAATCAGTTAATATTAACGCTTTGAACTACACGAATAAAAAGTGAGTGTAGTAAGCTTCATATGTACTATTCCCCGCAAAAATTCTAATTAATATTATGTAGGATCAGCGTCGTTTTACTTTCACTTCTAACAACAAAAATTAAAGCAATCAACGTTAGTTATTCAGCAATCAAGTGTCTACAGTACCGATAAATTCTCGCAAAACTTAAATCAAAAACAGATTTTCTCAAATATGTTGTATTTGTGTTTATATATTATATGTAAGCGTTGAGTCTCATACCTGTATCGTCCACCGCGGCCTCCACCGCTGCTAACTCCTTCTCGCGCACCACTACTGATACCATCTCTGCCACCGGCGCCACCGCCCCCTCGACGGCGATCGTCTCGTCGAGAACGGCCCGAAGACATCTCTACGCGGATACGTGTGCCACAACAACGCCTGCAAATTGCAGAACAGAAATGGTATATTAATGGGGTTTGTGGAATGGGCTCACTCAACCTCTGGTAATGATAACACTTACGTTCCATCAAGACCTCGTGTTGCATCCTCAGCATCTCGTCTATCTTCAAATTCCACAAACGCAAAGCCAGGCGGATTTCTCGCCACCCAGACATTGCGCAGCGGCCCATATTTACTAAAAGCGTTTTCAATTTCATATTTAGAAGCCGAGGAACCGAGATTGCCAACATAAACCTTGCAGGCCAAATCCCATTCACGGTACCGCGGCATGACTTTTTGTTGATGAATTGTGAGACAGTTTTATACAAAATGTGCAAATTGCTACGCAAAAGATTGTATGGAAAGAAGTAGTTTCAAAATCAATTTTATGTGGTGGGTAGAGAAATTTTCTGTATGAAAAAAAGATGGCGGACTGGAATACTACTCGATGAAGAATTTGCATTCTTCAAGGCTAATCATATTCTGCCACAAAATCGACTCAAGACTTACCGAAATTATATTTACACTTTTTCACGTACGTTAGTATAACAACAAAGAAAAGTTGTAGTACTTCTCAACTTTAAAATTTATATATATGTGTATATATATTTATTGAAACTGCCAACTACGCAGAATAACGTCCAGCACCAACAGAGATAAAAATTGTAATGGCTGCTTTTGACAAAATGAATGAAGAGCAGCTATAAAAAGCTATAAAAGTATTTCTAAATTTGTGTATGCATCCATATTTGCACCTGGTATTCGGTTTTCGCATGTAGCAGTTACTATGTAATCGATATACATATGAATATGAATTTGTATCAATATGTAATGTTTTGTATCTGTTAAAATATGTATTATTAGCATATTATAACCATATTAATCAATAAATACAATGAGTTTTTACAAGAGTCCGTTTAAATTGTTATTATGTTTACTTCCTTGTTTTTTATAATTTACGTACATATATAAATTTTTTTGTAGTTTTTTATTATAAATCTATTTTAATTATTTAATTATTTTTTATTTATAAATTGTTTTAAAATAACAAATCGTTAATGAATTCGTGGCGAAAATTCATGCATGAAAATTCGTTAATGTATTAGTGATGAGACAGTGACGAAAATGCATGCATGGAAACTCATTCATGAATCAGTAATGAATCGGTGACGGAAATTCGTACATGACAACTCGTTAATGAGTCAGTGGCGAAATTTCGTGTGTGACACATCGTTCATGAACTAGAAATGAATTAGCGACGAAAATTCATACATTGAACATCGTTAAAGAATTCTTAACTTGAATAACAAATTGTTAATGAATAAGTGAAAAATCAGGCAAAAATCAAATATTAATTAGGGACCATTCATATCTTATGACGATAACTTAAGTACCCATTGAAAGCTAATAAATAATTTTATTTGGCTTTTATATTAGAAGCCTTTCTTAACCTTTCTTCAAAATTAGTTGTCTAAAAAAATTACAAGAATTATACAAGTTAGAGAGATAATTCCCTTAACCTTGAGTCAGTGATGACAATTACCTCATACTTATTATCTTAATCCCGTCAATATTAGATTTTCTGTTTTTAGTTTTGGCTTCTACTATTAAATTAATTGCATAAAGCAAATGTTTAGTTTTATTATTTATTTCTGAATAAAACAAAATCCATGCGCCGTAGATTTCTATGTGTTAACAGCATTATAATAGAATAACAGGGATAGACCCATTTTTAAAATGAATTTACTAACACTACCACTGAAGACGCAGTTGCCTCCGACGGACAGCGCCATCTTTTGATTTTGGATACTACACTTGCTAGGGTCAACTAAAAGTTGTGTTTTTAATAAAAATATGGCATCATTATTATTATTTTTGTTGTAGCAGAAGGAATTAACGTCAACTAAACCCAACGAGTTGAAAGCTTCTTTGTCACAAAAACAACTACAAAGGTAATCTTGTCCGCAGCTGCTCCAAAGTCTTGTGCTGCGAGCGCCAAGGCAACAACAAAACAACGTTAAAGACTGGTTGTAGAAAAAAAAAAACAAATTCCAATTGTACTGCTTTCGCCAACTAGTTCTGCTTCTATGTCTTCGACTACAAGTTATATCTTTTCGTTCACTGGGTTGTTTGTTCGCTCACTTGTGTGTTGTACGTGAATTATCGTGTCCCTACTCCGTGTTGTACGTGGATTTTTTCTATTTTTTTAAGAATTTAGTTCAATTATCCTTTAATTGTAAATCAAGTGATTAGTTCCTTGACGCAAGTGAATTTAAATCACCAAAGGAAAGAAGCGATAAGACGCCATTGCAGATTCACACGAACTTCAGAAGAAAGAAAAGATAAAATGAACATCCCGAATGAATACATTTCAAAAACGGAAGATGTGGCGGATCAGGTAAAGAAGCAAATTATGGCTACTTTTAGACTAAAGGATGATAAATGTAGGTTGCCTGGCACATATTTGTACATTTTCCATATTTCTCAGAGATAGACTAGCTTCCTGTTCCGGTCCCACGTGGCTACATCAGCTGTGATGCAAATTGTCAACGTCATCCAACCTGAGACACTTCTAAAGAAGTGGCACAAATTGCATACTCCCTTCTATATCAAATACATAGAGCAGCAATTTCTTGCCGCTCTTACAATCATATTTATGCCCAGATTATTACGAAGCAGCTTTGACAAATTCTAGAACTGGGATGACGGATGATTTTTTTCCATCGTTCATGGTGATCAATTTTACTTTCATCTGGAATTTCTTCAGATTTCTTCTTATGGAAGGCATCTTTAGTCAGTTCTTTTCGAATATTCAACAATATGTATTAATCTCTGTTAAGAAGGATTTTTTAGTGATCTTCCTGGCATGGTTAGTTGTTTTTTTATATCAATCAGTATCCATCTTACTGGACTTTGGTAATGTAAATCTCGACTTATCAGCATAAAGATTACCGTGGAAAAATGCTGCCTTCCCTAAGATTTGTTTTTTTTTTTAATTCTCGAAAAACTGATCTCGATAGATCAACTTTTAAAATTGTTCGAAGCGAATCGAAATGATCGCAAAAGAGGTTTTGGGTGTGGTCACAACCAATTTTCATCGATAGGATAGACATACTATATGTACATATGTATATCTCCTAATATAAATTCTATAACAATGTGACGGTAATATCCAAAGGGAATTCGACCTTGACCCAGCGAAACCCATTTTTAGTCTTTCTCTCTCTTGAGGAGTATTTAGCGGTTAATCTAAAGGCGTAGAGTAGACAGAGCGATATTATTATGACCATACCATATTTTGCATACTAAGGTTATCCGTTGTTGCATTTATTAAAAAATAGTTAATGCGAAAAGTTGAGATTGAATTTTTTTTTAATTAAAATTCTGGTCCGCAGAACTCTTTATTGCGTTTTAATATAATTCTCGTATGATATATTTAATTTAATATTATTGGTTATTGGAAAGTAAAATCTTCATTTTCAAATTTCAAATTAGTAAATACAAAGAATATGTTTACTCAAGGTAAAATCTTTAAAGGCGTTAAGCGCAATAAGCGCAATAATCTTGCCTCGAAGTGATTAAAGTTTTTTCAGTTTTCTTTTATTACAGAAATCAGTTTAAGAAATTGTTTTTGCTAAAGTAATTCGTATTATCTTAAATGTGTTCTTATCAATCTTATGATAATTACTTTTATTTTAAGGTCTTTTTTGTTGTATAAAGTCAAGAAATAACAGATTTAATTAAATCGCAACTAAGCACATCGCAATGAGTTAAAGAAATCAAAACGAATCGATTTAAAATAAAAGCAATTTTTATGAATTTAAATAAAAATACGTTTTAATAAGATACGTTTTAATAATGTCCATCATTGTAGGTTATTCGACGCGGCAAACACATCCTGCCTACAGTGGCGCGTCTTTGCCTCATAGCCACATTTGTGGAGGATGGATTGCGCATGTACTTCCAGTGGAACGAACAGCGGGAATATATGGACATGAGCTGGGGCTGCGGAAAGTTCCTGGCAACCATGTTTGTTATAGTGAACTTGCTGGGACAGCTCGGCGGTTGTGGCATGGTTATTGCTAGATTTAAAGTTGACATCGCTGTAGGCATTCTCTTCTTTATTGTTGTATTGCAGGTAAATAGAAATGGAAATGATAATGATTTACCATAATGATATTTAAAGAACTTAAGGCATTTATGTATGCATAATCTCGTCTCCTCTCGATGATACATAGACAATTGCTTACTCCATTTTGTGGGACATTCAATTTTTGCTGCGCAATTTGGCTTTGATTGGTGCACTTTTGTTGGTCTTGGCCGAATCTCGTGTTGAGGGGCGCAGCCTGTTCGCTGGCGTTCCCACAATGGGTGAAAACAAACCCAAGAATGTTATGCAGCTGGCCGGGCGCATATTGCTGGCGTTTATGTTTATTACACTAATTCGCTTCGAATTTAGTTTCCTGCAGGTAGGCGACGCGGCGCAGACGCTACTTTTGATTGATCACTTTTGCCCTGCATTAATTGGGTGGTTTTTTTCCAGATATTACAAGATATTGTCGGCTCAATTTTAATGGTTTTGGTAACCATCGGTTACAAAACTAAATTATCTGCCCTAATTCTGGTGGCACTCCTGACAATACTGAACTTGTATCACAACGCGTGGTGGACCATTGCCTCGTACAAACCATTAAGAGATTTTCTAAAATATGACTTTTTCCAAGTAAGTAGAGAATAATCAAAGATTTGGTGTTACCACCAACGTAGCAGCACGTTTGTGCGTTAGGCAAAGCCTCTCTAATCATTATAATTATCATTTGCAGACTCTTTCTGTCATTGGTGGCCTATTGATGATTGTTTCTCTCGGACCTGGTGGCGTCTCCATGGATGAGCACAAAAAGAAATGGTAGACATCCATCCATCCATCCATCCCAGCAGACGAAGCTAATCTTTCATATGGCACTTATTTTAATATAAATGTACTGTAGCGCATCATGAAATGATAAATTAAGAATTTTTTTACAAACACACATAATTAAAACTGTTGACCATTAAATGGTGGCAAAAATATTGAAAATGAGGAACAGATTAAAGATTTCTAACTAGATTTCTAACAGATAAAAGAAAAATACTGACAAAAGACAAACTTCCAAGGCGCAGTCTCGAAGCTTGACTGAAACTGAGAGGAAAGGAATTAAAATGACATCGCATAATCTAAACAGTTCCTCCGCCAATAATCTGTTGTAGTGTTGATTATGCTACGCTAATTCGGATGCGCATTTTATAATTTTATATTTTAAAGTTATTTATAATTCCCATAAAAATTTGTTGTATACGTTGTAGAGGTTTTGTAAATATGACTCTTTTACTGCTTTCGATTATTCCATGCACTTGAGGGCACTTATTCGAAATTTTAAAGGGATATTTATTAGGTACCTTAAGCAGACTCAATGTACCACAATGCTTTATTTTTTGTATAAAGAAATTCATTTTCAAAAATATTACACTTCTTTTTCTTAAATTTAAGTCCATTTAAGTTGCACGAAAGCCGGAAACAAAAACTGGTAAAGCAGCCCCGTAATAAATTTTATATAAAATGAAGAAAAGCTCTTTTACTTTTATAATAATAAATCATTTTTATTGCTTTAGCTAGATTGGACTACGACCGGAAAACATTATTTTGAAATTATAGAATTTTCGTTCGTTTTACTACCTTTTTTTCTTTATTAAGATTTTGTATATATGACTCTTGCAGTATAGACAATACATTAATTTTTGCTTAATTTTTTACTTTCGCCTGCATGGAGCTTATTCAAGTGCAGCCGCACCCGAAATAATTTCGATCAACTCGCGTGTAATGACCGCTTGTCTGGTGCGATTAAATGTTAATGTCAACTTCTCTATCATCTCGCCGGCGTTCTTGGAAGCGTTATCCATGGCAGTCATACGAGACGATTGCTCGGAGCAAGCACCTTCCTTCATGGTATAGAAAATGAGTGAGGCCAACGAGAACTCCAAGTAGGATTGAATCACTTCGGCGTCCAGAGAGTCGTAGGCGACCAGCTTCTCTGACTTCTCCACAACCGGAGCACTGTAAATTGGCAGTGTGGTGCATTGATACGACACCACCGACTTGAATTTGTTGTAGACGATGCTACCTTGGGTGAACTCGTAGCCGCTCTTCATCACTTCATGCGCTATGCGCGAAGCATCCAAAAAGGTGGGCGGCAAGCGCCCAACCTCATTGGCGACCATCATAATATTTTTGCCGTACAGACGAGCCAAAATGCCACGTGATTTGTCGCCCACACAGAATACTTTCGTGTTGGCTTCATCCTTTGCCAATTCAGTGCGAATGAAACGCGCCACACCAGTGTGCACAGCACCACAGAGACCACGATCAGATGTCATGGCAATGAGCAATTTTTTCGGCTCGGCTTTTTCGTCAGGCTGGATCTCGGTTTTCTCAAAAAATTGTTGAGCGCCCAGGCCATAAGGACGAGCCGCCTTTAATTCACGTTCAGCCCGTGTATACTTGGCGGCCGAGACCATCTTCATAGATTGCGTAATTTTCTGAATGTTCTTGACGGACTTGAGACGAATTGAAATCGCCTTCAATGTAGCCATTCCACGATGCTGCTGAGCCTGCATGGTTGCTTCGACAACCGCCGGTATCAAAAACGTTGTCCGTTGCATCATTTTTCTTTGGGATCAATCGTTTTAAGTCCGTACAAGAAACTGGAAAAATTATCCAATTTCAATTAGGTTTTGATTATGCAAAGAGTAAAATAAGGTTTTACCAGGTTTTCTCACGATACGATTGGAAAAGTGACAGTCGAAAAGATTGGTTTTGAAAAATCCCTGTTATGTAAGTGCAGTCAGTGTTGGTAAAGTGTGTGGATAGTGGTAGTTGTTTAAAAAATCCCTCAAACATATAACAATTATCAAAATATATAAGAATCTGCAAGAAACCCCTAGTACAACATTTTGCAGATCTAGAAACATTGTTAGAAACATTCGTGGAAACATAATTCAGAATGCTTTTAAATATTACGTTAAAATTATTAAAAATTTGTGCTTTCAATAATATTAAACCGCAGTTACATAGATACCATGCAATGTACATACCAGACATAGTAAAATGCGACAATCGTTAATTTCTCACTATCTCACTATACGTGAGATTTTTTCACATGGTTGTATTTGTTTTCCGTCAATTTGGTTATCGAATAGGGAGTTGTTGTTGTTGTTTTTTATCAATTTTGTCTGCAAGCAGATAGTAATAGAAGCCAAGTAGATACAAACTGTACTAATTTCTAGGAAATTTTTTTTCCTTAAATTACTTTTTTCAGTAGTTAAAAGTTAGAAAAAATTGTAATGAAATTAATATTAGGAGAGAAGTTCCAAGATATGAAACAAATTTTATTACATTTTCAATAAAGTACCCTCTAAGAATAAACACTCATGTGTCCATTAAAAAAACGCAGACCAAATAAGGCAAGCACTCGGTAAATAAAAAAATTCTCCAGTTTTGTAAACTACTCTAATAGTTGCCGACTAATATTATTAACATCAGAATTTCTTTTCCAAATAGAAAGTTGACAGCCAGTTTTTTCTTGAAATCTATCCAACAGATTTGTATTAAATTATATCTGTTTTAAACTTTAAATATTCAAATTATGACGAATGCACAAGATGAATTGTGTCCGCCACCAAATGAAGATGACGAATTAACTCTGCCGCGAGCCAGTATTAACAAAATAATTAAAGAACTAGTACCCTCGGTGAGAGTGGCCAATGAAAGTCGTGAACTGATCTTAAATTGTTGCACAGAGTTCATACATCTCATCAGTTCGGAAGCTAATGAAGTATGCAACCAAAGAAACAAGAAGACTATCAATGCCGAACATGTATTGGAAGCACTCGATCGGCTCGGATTCCGCGACTACAAACAAGAAGCCGAGTCGGTGCTTAACGATTGCAAAGAAGTGGCTGCAAAACGCCGACGACAGAGTACACGTCTTGAGCATTTGGGAATTCCTGAGGAAGAACTGTTGCGGCAGCAGCAAGAACTGTTTGCAAAGGCACGCGAAGAGCAAGCACGTGAGGAGCAGCAACAATGGATGAGTATGCAAGCAACTGCGGTGCAGCAAAGTGCCGAAATGATGCATAAGCAGTTGCAGCACACGCAAGCCGATGACGAGGATGAAGAAGATGATGACTATTGAAGAAGTGAATTTTCTACTAAGTAATTTTAATATTTTTATGAAATAAGTGCTAACTTCAGTGTTTGTAAAAAATTTCTTTTCATTGTTACCACGTGGAATACACGTATGTACGTACAGATTAACAAAAAGAAAACAGTTTTTATTACTTTAACTATCACTCATCTTTTATAACTTCAGTTGTTTTTCTAATAGCGGACAGAGTTTATCTGGGTCCTGAGGTAAAGGATAGTCTCCTGGAGAATATTTTCCCAGTAACTCGGAATGAATTTGCCAGAATTTATCTCTTATCATATCTTCGAACAAAGGCATAATTAGCTGTTTTTTGCTTCCATCAGAGAGACTAACTCGTTTTCTAAGTAATATTGTTCCTTTGCGGAATATTAGCGGTAAATTATTGTAGTTTATGCCGAATTTAGAGTGTAGAATTTCGTTCTTATCGGCTGCAAATGTACCTCGCAGTTTTTCCTCTGCTTCTCGGTTGCTTAGTCCTTCCCGAAGAACTAAGTTCCAGAACGCTGTGTTGTATAAGTTATTAATATGAACATCAGCCTGCCGCCAGCTGAGATAATCCCGGAGATTTCCATCGGATGGATATAACACAACCCTCCCATCAAAATAAGGAGGATACTTAAGTTGCTTCTGGGGAAACCATTGACTCCAGTTGTAGACATATGCTGAGGTGAATAAGCTCGTAATGTATGACAGCAGTTTGGCCGATCGTCGATTAAATATATCTGTTTCTTTTCGAAATACAAACGAGTATTCATCACTTTGTCCATAACTAAGTATAATGTCGTGGAATTGCTCCATAACAGTGATGGCAGCAGAGTTCATCAAATTTAGTGCTATAAAAATCAAGTTGTAATTACATCCAGTACAATCAGCGTCCAGAAAACGGTAATTACATACCTTTACAGTCGTTGGGTTTTTCAAAATCGTGCACTTTGCTGAACTTGTGGAACCCCTTACCATCCACTCGTATAACAATCCAGACGTTCGGTAATATGGAGTCGTCCAGTTCATACTTTTTAACGTATTCATATCGGCTACAGGCCATAATTTGTGTATGCAAACAACGAATGAAATCCTTAAAAAATTTGTTAGAAAGCTGCATCCAGTTGAGAATTATAAATTTCTTTAAACATAGAAATATGGAAACTAAATATTTACATATTTACATTTCTAATCAAGGGTTAGGTAGAAATAGACGGTCCTGTATGTAGCGTCGCCAGACAAAAATTTTTTGAGCTTTCATGGAAAAATATATGTGAAAATATACAATTTCTACTTTAGATCGGCAATGGTTTTAAGAAGTTTCATTTCGTAAGAAGTAGTTTTATTTGATTGGTAAATAAAATAACCCTTGGGCAGTTGTCTTAACGAATTCCGTGATTTATTGGTTTTAAGTTGTTTCTAATACCAAGGTCGTACAAACCAGAGAATACTCTGGTTTTGTATTCTCTGGTACAAACGACTATTTGAGGCGAATTACATTGCAAATTTTTGATTAATCAAACTGTCAAATTGTTTTTGTGTTCTGTATAAATCTGTCAATTTCTCTCCCTCATTCTCTAACCACCGTATTGCAAGAGACGATACCGTTCAGAAAATCGTCTTTTTATATGCAAAACAAAAATAAAAACCGTCTCTTTGTTGTTGTTTTGCATATAAAAAGACGATTTTCGGAACGATATCGTCTCTTGGAATACGGGTGTAACGCTTTAAATAGATTTCTACAGAAAAACAAAAGCAATTTGACAGACTAATCAATCACAAATTTGCAGGGTAATATCGCCCTTGCTGTTCTTTGTAACTCAAAAAGTTCCCCTGACAGACGTGCGGCTAATAATTATGTGTTATGTCTTATTATTTTTATAATTAAGATTATTATTATTTCAAATGACAAAATAAGTCATATAACGTACTTCGGATGGCAATATAAACCGCTGAGCTTAGTCAATTAACTTTCTAAGTATAGAAAGCTTAAGTTTTGCACTTTCTAAGTATAGAAAGCTTAATTGACTAAGCTTACTATACTTAGAAAGTTAATTGACCAAAAAACCATAATAAATTGTAAATTGTTTAATCATAGTAAAAAATAGCTCCCGTGTAACTGCGGTATTTGGTTGCGTTCACTTATCGGTCATCTCTGTTCACAGCCATGTAATCGCAAAACGTTCATCGTTTAACTGTGTTGTTAATTAGCTGCAGGAAGTTTGCGACGGAAAATTAATCAATACATCTAATAAGATTTGATGAAATTTCGGATTTTTCTTTTGGATCGATTATTTACACATTCTTGCATTTCCTTTTATATAAAGGAAAAAATATATTAAATAATTTATTACTTTCAAAGAAATATTTGATTCGAGAAGGACGACTGCCGAACCGCAAAGAAAATGGCGATGCCAATTGGAATAGAAGACTTGAAGAAACTGAAGAGTTTCATTGATTTTGTTGCCAACAATCCAACCATACTTAATGCTCCTCAATTAAGCTTCGTGAAACAGTTTATTGAAAAGTTTGGTGGAAAAGTGCCGATTGGGGAGTATAAAATCCCGGAAGAAGGGTAAGTTTTCGCTGTAATATAAAATGTTGGGATCTAAAGTGGATTTAACTGTGGCTGGTTGGGTCTCTTCTGTGTAGTGGTTGCCCATTTGGAAGCGGTGCAGCGGCCGGTGTAAAACCTGAGCCAAAACGTATGGAACCAGAGAGTGACTCTGAACAGGAGGGTCTTCAAGTTGAAACGGATCCCGAATCTGATTTGGAATTGGACATGGAAGGTTGGTTATTTTGTACTGCATTGGTATTAAAAACACAATTTTCCACATTTTGTTAAAATTGCATGATCCTGAAACATTGGTCGTCTATACCTTTACGCTAGGAAGAACGATAATTTATCATAAGTAGACATGGATCATAAGTCCTTGGATCATGCTTGGTGTCGACATAAAAGTTGAGAGCCCGATGTACTATTTGTACGAATCCTATGGGGCAAAGGGCAAATTTCAGCAAATTTAAATCAAATCGAAAAATTCCCCCATTTTATAATGGCATAAAATTACAACCGTCATAAGGTGATAAAAAAGTTTCGCACCGAAAATCATTAATGTGCAATATATGTATGTATATATGTATTTATATATAATATTTAGCAAGCGGACATACATACATATGTACGTACAACAACTATGTGAATCTGATATTCACCAAAAAATTTCGATATTCTCAAATTTCGGTCACAGTAACGCAGAATGGTTACATACGTAGAATGGTGTAAGCTGCGGATCGAAAACTGCTCGTAGTTATTAATTACTTATTTTATCTCACCGATTCCGACCAAAGTTATTCGCGAACGAGTTATTTAGAAAAATTTGATAGTCTAGATTCGAAAATATAAACGAAAGCCAAAGACGATTAGAAATTGAAAGGAAAATCAATCAAAAATTTTCATAGTTATCGTTTATTTTATAATTTGGCTACTTCTGGAAGAAATGTAGTTAACTAATCCATCAATTTAAGCTCTGGGAGACTAAAAAATCGAAGATGAAATTCGCGAGATGATGTGCTATCTCGACTATTAGAACTTTATATAAGCTCTGCAGTGCTTATATAAATCGTGACACGGCTAACAAGAGATGGTGTAAGACAAGGCTGTCTCATCTCCAGAAAGTTATGGTCATGCTACAGTTATAGCAGAAGGGGCGATTTACTCAGAATGTCAGTCATCAATGTCAATGTTAATGTCAACATCAATGAGCTGATATTTCGAGGATTGTTTTCGTTAGTGCTGGACATTGGCCGATTGGGGAGCATTCCAAAAGGCATTCCCAGTCAATGAGTTGTGTCGTGGCTACCATGATTCCAATGTTAAAGAGTCAGTGCAACATCTATTTTGCCAACGCCTGCCATGGCACGGAGCAGGTATCAGTAACGGAGAGAATGTCTCCGGAGAATCTAGGTTGATACTTCGAAACAAGTCTCCTTTTCCCTTCTGCACATTATTAACAATTCGAGGTGGCTGCATTAACGTACCATCCTCAACCTACATGGTTTAGTGGTAGCAAAACGTCACTTAGAGTGCTAAGCTTGGGCTTACGTTGCATGTTGCTTCGTGGCAGACACTGTAACTAACTAACTGACTTGAATGAGCTCTAAAGCCCAAAGATTTGTGGTTGCATGACTGCAGCCATCGAATCTGTTGCACATCTTTTGGTGCTGATTACCTATACATTCTGATGCAGACCAAAATGGAGTTGTGTGAAGTCTTCTCTGAACACGATTATAATATGTTTGGCGAAGGAAGAGTTCAAGATTACATCAAGATTAAGCTATTTCGGACGATTGCACGATTAGTTTTCTAAGCGATGATCTATACTATACTATACTATATTATAAAATTGAAGTAAAGGATTAAAGGATTTGAATTTAAATGACATGATATTCTGCTGTTTCTTTTTTAAGTAAAAGTAATACGTTTTTAAGTAAAAAAAATGCGTATTCCGGCCTTAGCGACGCGTCGGTCGATGTTTCTTCGAAGTTTTGAAATTAAAAAGTTAAACTTCCATGGAAAAAGTTTGTGGACATTCTTCAAAAGCTTGAATAGTTATATAAAAGAAATAATGAATTTTTCAATAGTGACTTCAGTGATCCCTGATTCGAATTTTTTGTACTATCAATTTCTGATTGCAGTTACATTTGCTGCTGAAAAAGAAGGAGATGATCTCTACTCAACCAATTCAATTTATATTCAAGATCCTACAGATCTCAAAGGAAACTACAAAAGCAGGAAATCCGGTAGTCCGTCTTTGAGTGAAGATAGTCTAACGAATGACAGTGAGAAATCGCGAGAGGTGCCAATAGATGACGAAGCCTACGATATGGACATTATGTATGAGTCCTGTGATGAGTCCGATCCCATTGATACAGCTGCCGCCGATGTAATAATCAAAACAGAAAGTGATTTTGAAGATTATGATAATATGGTCGAAGGGAATAAAAGCAGTGACTGTAACGCAAACAAAACTGATTGCTCTGGAGTCGAGTCTGATGATTCGCTTGATCCGGATGATTTGGATTATGCGGATGAATTAAACGGTTCGGAAAATCAGGATGTTTCAGATATTGAAGAAACTTTTAAGAAAATAAAACCAACGCAAATCAGAAATCGACGTAGGAATACGAGACAGAGTCGCTCTTCAGCGTCCTACTATAAGAAAAAGAAGAAGCAACCGAAACCGGTCAATTGTACCGAGAAATGTAAGCACAAATGTGGTTTACAGAAGATAACCGAGGCGCAACGTAAATTTATGTGTGCGGAGTATTGGTCACGTACACCGGCTGATCGCAGAAATTACCTGCTCAAATTTGTAGAGTCGAGGCACATAAGTAAGGTCAAGGCAAAGCGGTCGAACCGTCCCAGTAGAGGCTACACGAACGCTTACTATTTAATAAACAGGGAGGGCACAAAGGTGCGGGTGTGCTTAAATTACTTTCAAAGGACTTTCTGCATCACCAGCTATACAATAAAATTGGCTACACAAAACAGGGACTATAAAGAGATCCAGAAAAAAGTTAAAAAAGTTAAGAATGGGCCCAAGAAGAATATTCAGAGTATCCACCCTTCACCGTCTACCCAAGAGGAACAAGGAAATAATAAAGATTCAGTAGCATCAAGCGTAAGCACGAATGTGTCACCGGGGGATGACCAAGTCCCGCAACCAAAACAAAAGCCGACTAAAAAGCGAGATAGAACCGTGAAAAGGCAACGAGCTCCGCAGCCGGTAAATTGTGATGAGGCCTGTATTATGAAATGCACCAAACATTTTACCGCCGAACAACGCTCTCAAATATGCCAACAATTCTGGACCATGGACTTCAAGCGGCAGAAGGATTTTGTGTTGTCCAAAATTGAGACGCGAGATGTAGAAAGTCTGACGGCGAAAGAGTATCGAACCAGCACGCGGGCACAACGCACTTTCAGTAACCGCTACTACTTTAAGGGTGCACGTGGTAACAATATTCGTGTGTGTGCGAAGTTTTTCATGGCCACATTATGTATTGGACGTCACGTCATCAATAATGCGATTCAGTTTGCCGACCAACAAACCGGCTCGTATGCGGGCGAAGATCGCCGCGGTAGGCACACGCCTGGCAACAAGATACCGGACGAGCTGGTTCAAGACGTGAAGCGGTACATAGAAAGCTTTCCCACTTGGGTGCCACACAAGAGTTACAAAACCAGATTTCTGCATAGTTCGCTGAGCATACAGCAAATGTGGCGGGACTACAAGAGTATTCGTGAAGCCGATGGCCGCAAATACTGCAGTGCTAGTTTTTTTAGGCAAGTATTTCATAAGAATTATCGTTTGGGTTTCCTAAAACCTAACTCGAAAACGGCCCAAAGAATGAATGTGACGGCGAAAAAGCTGTATGCAAACGATGTGGTGCCGCCCAATAAAAATAATAAAAATGTATCCGATTTTACGGGCGAAGAGGGCGGCGGTTTCTGGCTGGAGCCTCCGAAAAATCACGAAAGATCGACATTAAGGTACCATTCGCCATTCAAAATGGCGGCACCGACGGAAGCGAGAACTGTAGCTGATGAAGGTCGACAGGATGGCTGTTATTTGGGAACAAGTGAAGAAGACGTACAACGGCTGCAGGGACAGGAATCGGCAATGCTAGAAGAAGATAATAATGCTAACGCTAATGACTATGACTACTCCGACAAAAGTTGTGTGCAGCCAGCCGTATCGGATAGCCCGCAAACTCATGGAGCTACAAATTTGTATATATATAATACGCGATATGATGAAGAGCAACCGAGAATGTTTCAAACATTATAGATTTAGAGAAAAATAAACTTAAAACTTATTCAATTTTAGATAGTTGTATTATTTGTGGGGGTGATCAGAAAGAAGTCCGGTACCGTATCGTGGACATCCTGTGAGTAAAAACCAAGAGGATAAGTTCCATAATATTATTATTTTAAAATCTTTTCAGAATACAAATTTTCTAGAAATTTCTTTCTCAAAATTTCTGTAATTCTCACACAATTGAGTTACGCTCTCCTCCCCCTAAAAATTTTAACCTTTATAGTTTGTTGATGTTGCGTTGTTTTGAACACCAAAGTTATTACTTTTGATGAACATTCAAATTAAGTTTTAAAATTATTTTAATTGATCTTAATCACTGCTATCTACATATATTCAGGCGTCATAGAAGGAGACAGTGAGGAGGATCAGCCGATGGGCGATGCCGCCAAGACCCCGACCGAGGAGGAAATCGATCAGGCCGGTGATCTACGTTCGCAGGCAGCTGCCGCATTCAGCGAGCAGAAATTCCAGGAAGCCATTGATTTGTATACTAAAGCTATCGAATTGAATCCCGGGAATGCGCTGTTCCACGCTAAGCGCGGCCAAGCTTTCCTCAAGTTGAAAAAGCCGAACGCTTGCATTCGCGATTGCGACAAAGCACTCGAATTAAATTGTGACTCTGCTGCGGCGTACAAGTTCCGCGGACGTGCACATCGCTTGCTGGGCAATTGGGAGGCAGCTGCCAAGGACTTGCGCCAAGCGTGCAAGCTTGACTTCGACGAGGAAGCCGACGAATGGTTGCGCGAGGTTACGCCAAATGCAAAGAAAATCGAACAACATCGCATCAAGGAGGAGCGAAAAAAGACTGAAAGAGAATTAAAGCTGCGTGAAGAACGCTTGCGTAAAGCTCAGGAAGCCAACAGAAAGGCCCGTAGTCAGCAAGAAGCCGAAGGCAGCGGCGGCGGCGAGTTTTCCGGAAATCAGAATTTCGACTTCTCCGATATTCTAAAGAACTGGGGAGATATGGAGATAATGGCTGCTATTAAGGACATCGCTGCCAATCCGGCAAACATTGAAAAGTATAGAAACAACCCGAAGTTCTCAAAACTTCTCGATATGCTGCAACAAATGGGTAAGGCTAGCAAGCAAGGCGGCGGCTTGCCGAAAGGCTTCCCTGGCGGCTTCCCGGGAATGCCGGCTGGTTTCGAAGCTGGTATGGCCGGCTCAACACCGCCGCCCGAGCCAGCTGAGGAACCGAAAGTTAAGAAACCGGATTTTGTCGACGATGGGTTGGATTAAGAACTTCCTCCCAAATATTTCCGATCAAATATTATTCATTTGATGTAAAATATGTTATTATGTGCACCATCTGAATGTTTATCTGAATGGTTTAACAACGATTTCTTGCATTTTTATTGCTTTTAATTCTCCGTTTTCTTTTCTTCTTCTGCTGAGAAATATTTTTATAATAAAATCATCTAAGTCGTTATACGTACGTAAAATTTTAATATTACCAACAATTCTTTGAAATACTAGAAGTAACTTAAAAACTGTTTTTTGACGAAGTACAGTAAAAAAAAAATGAATTTAAAGAGAAACCATGCAAAATGGAATACTTAATACTGAATAAATAATATAATATTTTTATATCTTAAGTAACAAGGCGGCTTTAGTGGATCTGATCCAACTGTAAGACCACATAAACCGTTGCCTTTGAAACTCAATCCTACGAATTACGACAACAGCCACAATAAAAATATTCTAATACAATATAAAGCAGTATATAAATACATACATTATATGTATTACCAGATGGTCCATTCATTACATGGCAAGAATGTTACACGGAAATAAAATAAAATACGTATATAATACAATAAAGCATTTCTAGTATAGACAAACATAAACATAGGAGTCCTTTTTTTGGGAATATTAATTGATTGATAATCGAGGGTGTGTCTTAAGGCCCTGAGAAATCTGGTGTCTTCTGTTCAGAGTTAGAAATCTTTATTCAAACTCCAACAATTTAATCTTTTATTGTTTTCATTTCCATTCAACTGCATTAAAACGTATTTGGCAGCAACATATTTAAACAATAATATTTTTACAGACTTCTAATGAATAATAATTACCAAAGAGAATAATTACCAATGTTATTATTCTCTAAAACTACATATATAGCAACTTATATAGTGATTTGTTTAAACAAGCGAAGCTTCAAATTGCTCCACTGAGAATGATTATGACTACGAGGAATTTTATACGTTGGCAAGTATTGTTTTTGGTTACAGAATTAATTAATTTTACACCAAATCAATGAACGGAAACATCAAAGAAAAAAAAATCACAAGTCGCATGCTGGACAGGAATGTTGGTAGTTACAAAAATATAAAAATGATTAGTCATATTCATTTAAATTAAAAAAAAATATAAGATTCAATTATTATTCTATTCATTATGTTATGGTTTAAAACATAAAAGTTAGATTTTTAAATCAATAGAGAATAATTTGCGATAGTATCGTATTTATTTTTTTTTTTCTAATGCTTTTGCAAACGTCGGTGGATTTTGTGATTAAAGCAATATAAAAAAAAAAAAAATAGTTTCCTATTAGCTCCAGCCAAGACCTCGGGACCAATAGGACTGCTTTTTTTAAGTAATTTTTGGTTACCGAAATGAGGTAAGAAATAATCGAAAAGTAGTATGCTTTTTATTCTTAAATGAATAGAATACAGAGATATTTTTGTTAAAGAAAAAAAAAACTATTAAAACGTATATAATCATTACTATTTAAAGAATGTTAAAGTCATTGAGAGACTATGCCGTCACTCGCTCCATAATATTAATGCGGTGGTACATTGGAGTGAGTAGACACATTGAAGGTGGTGGTGGTGGTGGTGCAGGCAATAAAAAAGCTTCAGCAAATATTTTCAAAACTTGTATGCCGACTGCGATGACGTCATTGTTGTTTAGTAAAACGACTTGACTTGTGAGTTTTTGTTGTTGAAAATTGGGTGAGTTGTACGAGTTCTTTTTGGTTGATGCTCTATATGTATGTATGTATGTTATATATCTATACTCGTATTATTCATTCAAAACAACGAAGTGAGTAACGCGCAAAATTAATTTCAGTTTCATTTGTAGCGTTCGCGGGAGAAGACGACACAGACGGTAGAGCTGATTAAAAAGTGAAGTAAAAGTAATTTTTAAAACTTTTTGATTGTGAGTGTAAATCTAATCAACAACAATATTGCATTAAAAAATTAAAAAAACAAAAAAAAAACAACAACAAATTTAATTCTAAAATAGTAATATTTAATTTTCTACATAAATAAATTAACTTATTATTTGTTTATTATAACATCAACAAGTCCAACTTATTTTAAAATTAATCGTTTACATACGTAGTACATACCCAAGGTTACAACTCTTTTAAGGATACACACACAGTTTACATTATAGATTTTGCATAATTTTATTAACATTCAGCATGAAGTTTAACATTAAGAAGCTGCATAAATTTTAATGAATATTTAAGTAAATATTGGAAAGCTATTCTTTTTGTTTTGCGTGGGTGTGGCCTTAGACAAATGGAATATGCGTACATACATACATATATAACCGCAAAAATGTACGCAAGCAAATATGAATACACATATTTACATATAGAACATCCATAAAGAAATATGCAATTTTTTTTTTAAAAGAAAGTAAAATTTTTAATCATTAATTTTTAATTTCACATTAAAAATATTCTTGAAAATCATTTTGTTAAACAACTTTTTCTTTGTTGTTGATTGATCAGTGTCGCAATCTCGGAAACGATTATGGAGAAAGAAGTGGGCGGGCGCGGTGGAGCTCAACTGAATTAAGCTCTCAAACCCTTTGAAATAGTGCGTACTGTAGGAAGGTACTGCATATATGTATGTACAAGCTATATAAAAAAAAATATATACACCTGGCACGCAGGCTGATCTCAACAAAATATCTAACATATGTATGTGTGTACATACGAGCAGTATGTACGAATATCTAAACGCATAAACTTGGCGATGACTTCATTTCAGCGTTGTTTTTTTTCACTTTTTCATTGTTTATTCTCAATACAAACAACTTCGCTAAAGAATAATAATAATAGCATTCTTAACGCCGCGCATGGTTTGCAATGAAATATAATTTAAAAACATTTCTTTTAACTATAAATAACCATAAATTTACTTCTTTGTTAACTTATTTATGTCAGTGACGTGAACGTTCTATCAATATTATATTATTACTTAATATAATGAAAATTTCGAGTATTCGTAAAGGTTGAAAATTTACCGTCTATATCTCCTAAACTGTAAAAGATATTCCGATAATATAGGCACCGTTGCAAAGGTATTAAAAATATATTTTATTTATGTAAATTGGCTTTTAAAGAAAATCGTGTACTCTTGAAGAAAACTTCAATTAAAAATTTTTAATACAATTTTTTTTCATTCATTAATTTTTTTCTGTGTAAAATGTGTAATTAAGTCATATAATTATTTTAATATTAAGAAAGCCGAGGTTCTTAGCTTTGCAGACATACTTTTTCACCGTTATCGGTGCAGGATTTTAGGAGAAAATGCATTTTAAAGCTTTTTCAATAATTTCTCCATAATTATTTAATGATTTATTTGAATTTTGGATATTATAATTCAGTATTTAACTGAAATATAAAATATAATATATATTGTATTAGTACAATATCTATACAACATACTTACTATTAGCATACTACTAATATCGTATGCAGACGGCAACAATACACAAGAATTGTTAAGTGAAAGTTTTTTATTAAAGTTTCAAATAATATATTATTAATACTGATGATAATTATATTCATAAGTGAATAAGTTTTTGGAAAATATGTATTTACTTTTAATTATACAAAGAAACTAAAGAAACAATATCAACCAAATTCTTTAGGTCTGAATGGTATTGACAATTATTTGTTAACAAACTGGTATCGTATAACATGCCGGCTAAACCGAAAAAGAAAATATTTGTTATTCAGTTTGCATTTTTGGTTACTTTTTTATGTATATTTTTACTCTGCCTTAAAAAAAGTAACGACCTCTGCCGGGAGAAAGTTATCGAAAGGGAAAGTTGTTGACTGCTTCGTTTTCATCATGGAAAATGGACGGTTAATGCATTCTTTAAAGATACGGCGGGCATATTAAAATGTTTTTGTTTAGACACATTTTTTTTATAGACTAATTTTTAATTTATTTTAATGACAAGCAATAATATTTATTATTATCACAGATTATACTTTAGTAGAGGGAGATATACATACATATAGAGCGTTCCGCATACAACCGCCACGCCTACAACTAATTTAAAATTCTTTAAATTGGGTCGCTGAGTTTTGACTAATTTTCCCAATACTCAATTTCTTATATCTTCCTCATATAATGTTGAAAACTAGAAGGTTCTTCTGCATTTCGGGAAAAGTGAAAATTACGAAATATATTCGTTGTTATAGTAGTGCCATTAGCATTATGTATTATGTGTACAGATACCGAAAACCAGTCAATTAGTAATTTACTTAAATATTTTCTTTACAAACCTTTACACTTAAAATCTTACGGTTTGCAACATTTTATCGAGAATTGATAAGAGAATCGATTGTGTTTGGGATAAAATGGTATCTATTGATGTGTTCGTCTGCACCTGATTCTATCTATAATATGTATTTAATAATGAAAGGTAACGGAAAAGAAAACCAAAGACTTCTTTCATGTTATAGAAATAAATTTAAAAAATCTAAGTTTAGCCTCGATTGAAAATTATGGAAAATATAGAAGGTAGATGTTGGGAAAGATTTTATTTGATTTTCTTGCCGTTCACATACTGCTCGTATACATTTATATACAATACATATTTATTTACTTTCAATCTTCTGAGGAAAATCTATGGTGACGCATTATTTGATCATACTTACTCATACAGGCACACACGCGCACACAAATATGTGTACAATTAGAAATTATATTGTGCAATTAATGACATAAATATATCTGTATACAACGTATGTTATATATTTAATACGTTACTTAATGAATTTATTAATATTCATATTATTTTATTCGTTGCTGAATCTGTGATGCATTACAATTACCTTGTGAAAATATATACATACATACGTGACCTATTTATTTATTGAATATCAGTATGTACCTCCTTTCGTCGACATCCAGACAATAAAATACACATCGCAGAATTAATAAAAAATATTGGTCAAGGCAAAAAATTTAATTAATATTGTATTGTATATAAAAATGCTGTTAATGACGAGTATTAATAATAATAGTATTATTATTTCAATTACCTACTTTCTTTAGAAACCAGTGACGTATTAACAAGTAATCTGAAAGTAATGAATATTTTATACATATAATAATATACTATCCATATGTAGATTTATACATATTTTTTAATATTTATATGCATGTTATTACATATTTTTTTTAAAGTAATTGTAATATTAGTGTATTACTAATATATAATATATACGAATACATTATTTAATATTTATAACAAAAAGGTACGTAATTTTTGTGTGACTTTGACTTTATTTTATAGATATAGATATATAGGTATAGATTATTTTATACATAGATTTCTACATATTTTTTAATATTTATATGTAAATGTATACAGATTTTTTACAATAGTTAATGTAATAGTAGCCTATTACCAATATAAAATATATGTATATACGAGGGTATTATTTAATATTTATAACAAAAAGGTGCGTAATAAAGTCACTCTTGGCTTTATTTTATAAGCTACTTTTTGATAGTTTTTCTCGTCCCGAATAAAATTTTGATATGAAGATTTTGATAGAAAGAAATATGGTTTTTTGAGTTTATTATTTGTGTAAATGTTTTAAGTGTAAGGTTTATAAATTTTACCTTATTTATATTTCAAAGTGTAAAGCTTACGCTGACTACGACCCGGAGTGTTTCCGGTCATAAAGTGCCGATACCATATACAATATATCCATACATGCTTGTTTGTATGTGACATCTGTGGTCACAAACTCGTACTTGTATACAAGCGAAAACATAAAAATCTTAAGACGATGATTGCTTCTGAAATATTAAAAACTCATGGAATAAATATTACGTAATGTCAGAGAAATATATTCGTTCATAATATGTATGTATATATGTATGTATGTACATAAAAATGGCATTGATTTTGTTTTTGTTACGTTTGAAGAATATAAAATAGAATTTTTTTTAAAAGTTGAGAATTTTAATGAAAGACAAAATCATTTATATTCACCATAGACCAGGCCTGGCTAACACGCGGCCCGCTATGTTAAATTTTGTGGCCCGCCGCGTGATTTTATATTTCCTTGCAACATCCAGTAGAATTACAGATTTACAAAAATTAAATAAAGGAAAGGATAAAGATTGTACATAACTCACTAATTAAGACTTGAAAGTTAATGAAGTATTAAATCATAGTATAAAAATAAAGTTTTATTAATTTTCCATTTGTATTTGTATTTTTTAAAAGCTTGCTTATGTTTAACTAAAGTGCGGCCCGCTGTAGGAACTTTACGCGCCAACAAAATCATCCGTAATTTAGGTTGGCCAAGTCTGCTATAAACATTCGAATATCATATTTTCTGCAATAGAAAGTGTGTGATTTATTCTGATTTAATGTTTTGCAGTAAATAAATGAATTATGTATTTATTAATTTGTTTATAAAAAAAGGAAAGAAAATAAATAAATAATTGTAAAATATTTTTAGTAATTTTTAAAGCCTTCGTTTTTTTAAAACATGAAATTTCTCTTTGCAGCATTGGTAAAATTGTATACATACCATTTGGTTTTTAACAATATAATCTTGACATAGAGGAATCCTAGCAAAAATGTCTCACTCAGTGACAATAACCCGCACAACCACCAGCACGACCAACACCTCCTACATAGTCCTTAACACAGGCTATCTGAAATCCTTTGCAGGTCTATTGAAACTAGCCCAGTTGGTATGCCATCGTTTTTTCTTTAGTATGTATTCTATTTTATATATTTAAATATAAATCAATTTAAATTTCAGTTAATTGGCGGCGTCATGGTCGGCTTGATTGCTTACTACTACACTAGATATCCGAATTTCTTTGGCAGAGCTGATCCAGACCTATTCCTCTTCCTGATGGCCACAACATTTATGATCGCAACATTTTGCTTATTACTATCTTGTCTGGTGTCAATTAGTACCGGCAGTATTATTGCAAAAACAATTTTCGTGAGTATTGTATAAATCTCTAAAATTTGTTGCTGTAGTTGCTTTTGATAAACTTTTTGATCTTTTTTTTTAAAGGAACTAATTTATCACAGTGTAGCAGCCCTACTGCTATTGGCCTCTTCACTGCATATGATTATCGAGTTAAGCAATCGCTACAAGGGCTCTAAAGAATATGACGCTTACATGGCGGCGGGCATAATGGGTCTGGTCAATTGTGTCTTATATTTTATAAGCGCTTTCTTAGCACACAAATCATACCGTGGCATTTAAAGTGCTTGCAGAAGGAACTAAACTAATATTTTTCTATAATTATACTATATTGTATATCGTATATATGTACAAGTATGTTAAACTTAAGTAAAATCAGAAAGCCAAATGAGTTAAACGAACACCGCCCTCTTTTGTACAATCTAAAGTAATACAGTTATAGTAAAAAAAACCGGAATTTTTATACAAAGAAATATTTATACACTTTTTGTATTTTCAATATGACGTCATTTTCGATGCATATACATATATACTATACATACATAGAAACTTATAAATGCCATATTTGCATAATTTTGTATTTTATTTATTAAAAGAATATGTTTGCTTTTAAATTTATATACTAAACTAAATCGTATGTAGTTTTCAATGACGAGTATTTTGTTTAGTTTTCAATGTACGAGTATTTTGTTTTTAATGATAAATTTAAAAATAAACAGACTATAAACAACGTATTTTACTTGGGTGGTACTGAAAATTTAATATCAATAATAAAAATGTTGAACAGTTTCGAAACGCTGCCAAATCATTGAAATACCGTAAGATATTCGTAATTTTATAATAGTTTTTATTAGTCCAAAAATAATTTTGTATTGCAACTCTATACATTTTCAATTTCTACAGCAAATTTTTATTTCTATATAAAAATAGTTGGAAAATATTAGGAGTACATTTTTGTCAGAATCACTTTTACATACAAAGAAAGGAAGTGATCATTTCTCACGACAGGCCAAAAAAAGCATGGTAATCACATTTTCCGCTTTACACTCATACGACTTCATTCAGTGGCATTCTTACGGTTGCGATACCATTTTATCACCAGCTTTATAGTGAGCAATATATCCAAGAGAAACAGTAGGCCACAGATAACGTAACCCAAAACAGCAGCTATGGTAAATTGAGCTAAAACGCTATTATCCCAAATATCTTTATTAAAGTCCATGATCACATCGCCCGCATATTTAAAAACGAATAAAAGATCTGTTAGTAGGACGGCAATAGGTAGCAGCCACAATACTATGAGACACTGAGAGATGGAGGAACTAGTAAGTATGCTGTACATATGGGAATCCAGTACAAACCAATAACTTACGAATATGTACACTTGTCTGTGAGTTTCGTGTACTTGCGATCTGTAGAACCAGGTACTCAGCGAGAATAAGATGGTGAAAAAACCTGTAGCGAAGAGAGCAGCCTGGTACCAGAAGACGATCATGTCGAATGGATACTTCATATTTAGTGTCAGCAGCGTGTAGGCGGCAAAGCAGAGGAACTGCCAAGGAATGCAAACGTGTGTAAGTGCGTTTTACTCGTATAATGAAAGAGAAAAGCTTTTTGATACGCCCGATGCCTGTTGATTTGATTTCGCCTTACCGCAACTATCAGCTCATAGATGGACACTGCCTCTTTTTTTGCGAGCCTTTTCATAACCAAGCCTTTTAGGCAATTGGCCTCTTCTTAATGGTATATCTGTCCAAGTAAAGCTAAACTTGGTGTAATGTAAAAAAAAAAAATCAACAAAGAAAGAAATTTCAAATTCCGAGTTTTTAATTTAAATTGTTTTTTTCTCATTATTATGTTTGACATTTGTATTCGATAATTAAAAAAGTGTCTGCTTGATTTTTCACATGGTTTCATAATTTGTAGTTCACAACGAGCTTTTTGTTAAATAAATTATTCTCTCTTAACTAAAATATTATTTACGTTTAATTAATTAATCGTTTGGTCTGATCCAATATTAAAAGAACATTTATATTTATTTATTTATTTTTAGTCATTGAACTCCACTCCACTAAATCTTTATTATAACATTATAGGAATTAATTTTACGCTTTTTCTACTGACTGAATTTTACACTAATATTGTTGACACGCGTTTTCATATGCTCTAGCACATCTTCTGAAAACTCTTCAATAGTTGTATAACGGCTTTTTTGAAAACTGAAAATATCGCTTAAGAACTCAAGAATTTGATCGCGGAAATAGTGGCAAATGTCGCGCAAGTGTTCATCTGGTCCAAAGAAGCCCCAAGCCATCAATGGCGACAGCTGCTCAGAGATGACATAAAAGTGCGCCATAAAACCATTGGGATTCTTCAGCAAGCGTTTTTTCGCCTTGAGCACTGACCACACAGCTGTTGTGAGAGCCTGTTCAAATGATAGAATAAGAATTACTAATCCCGTTAGTAGTTTGCTCAATTCTCTTAACCAACCGTTTCCTTGAAGCCATTCGACAAGAAGCGATTCTGCACTACCGCTGTGACACTGGTGGGAGGCGCATCTAGATCGCGAAATGCATCTAACACAATGAAATCCAAACAGATGTCATAGAAAGTCATAACTTTCACATTTCTTGTTTCGAGCTCAGCTTGTGTGTGTTCCCAGTTATTTGGATCTTGCAAATAATTGATCATGTCTTCATAGCCAACCAAAAACTCTTTAGAGTCCCTGTCACTGAGGCAAATTAAATCGGTGAGTACTTGCCGACCGGTATCCACTATCCATTGACCAATGCTGTTGTCCTTTACGGTAGTTAAAAGCAAATTATAATTTTAATATCTTCATAATACGAGTATAATTCTAATAAGGTTACAACCTTAAAAAGGTGCTGAAAAGCCAACCGCACACAGTGCAACTTAGCCAAATATTCGGTGTCGTTAGCACAGTGCACCAGTTCAGTTCGCACAGAACGGCATGGTATTGTAGACTCCTCGCCATGTTTCACCGCCAACTGAAACAATGGGTACTGATCGTACTCGGCTAATGTGTCTGTAAATTCTTCAAATTCACGCAAGTCGGCGATTTGGTCCAGGGCTGAAGCGAAACTCTCCGCTGAATCGAAATTAGGATCTGAAGCCGTGCGATTTATTGATTTCCGCGAAGAGCACTCATCGATGTCAACACTTTCTGCTGCTTCCGTTTCCTCGTCTGCTTCGTTTACGGAAGCCTCTTCACGGAATAATATCGAACGCTGATCCAGGAATAATAATTCGCCTTGATCCTGCAGCGTGTATGCCATGTCCAACAAGTTCTGTATTTCGCGGCAGAATTCCGAATCCTCTGCGGTAGCGAGGATCGGAGGTATACCGCCAGGGGAATAGTGGGACGACAAGGCATCTTCCCAATAGTTGATTACGGTGTCGAGCGCTTCCATGCCCATTACACCCAACTGTTGTGCAGTAAGTTGGACACCGGCTGCACCGGAGCTGCTAACCACTCTAGAGCCTACTGCACCAGCACCAGTAGATCCAGATGCAAGTGAGTAACGATCAGACGGTTCCATTAGGGACGGTATAGGGCTCCCCGAACGCGCCGACGTTTTTGAGCCGGCAACGGACAGCATGTCATTCGGACTCCTCATGCTGTTGCGCGTGCGTCGACCGGTGTACTTACGAGGTCGACGTGGAGCACGAGGTGGCTTGCGCCGACGTAGATAACGTGCCAATACACTCAGAAGGGCAACACTAGTAGTAACAGATATAATAACCACCTAGGAGTCAACATAAATTTGTGTAGTTGCTTCTGCACAGATTAATTTTTTTTAGTTCCTTACCTTCTGAGTTGTGTTCATCCGAAAGGGTAAAATTCTATAGTTCGCCCAATTGGCCGGAAGGAACCTCTGCAACATTTTGTTCTGTAAAATATTGTACCTGCAACGTTTCACGTGGTAATTGTATTTTCCAGGTTAAAGTACTCGGGTCGGGTCCAAAGGGTACGGATGCTGACTTCCAAAGCATTCAAAGAGTACTGCAGTGACCTTCATGTGACATGTATTTAACTAAATTTACGTACAATTACATTTGAAGTCTTTTAAATTGTCAAGTTCATTTCTAAAATATTTATATTCTGTCAAATTTTCTTCTTTTTTTAATAATTTTATGAAAGAAATTTTTTAGTTGAGCTGCCTTAGAGCTCTAATGTCGGGGAGAATACAAAATACATTGCATCACAAAATGAGTGACAGTGAGAGATATATGATATGAAAACGATGTAGGAGAAACGAACAATTATTATTACACGGGACTTTTTTGTTGCTGTTTTAAGCAAAAAACTACCCTTGGAATGAGACTTCCAGTTGTTACTAAAAAAAACAACAAAAAAGTCTTGTGCTAGGGCTGCCATACTTGCATAATCCGCATGGCCAGTAAAATCAACCTCGCCTGTGGGATTGAAAAAAAAAGGTTGTTTTTGAAAACAAGTTTTAATTGAGACTAGAAGTAAAGAGCTCACACCTGATTTTGCATTGTATTGATGTACGATTCGTGTAGCTTATAGCCGCGCAAATAATAAATTATATATATTTTAAGGAGAAGATGGCACTCTTTAAGGAGATGATGGCAGAGTGCAATAAACGAATTCTATGCTTTCGTTTATAGAGAATACTGAAGGTGGCATAATCAGCTGTTGTTTATCAAGATACGAAGGAGATATCAAAACAAAAAATATTATGATCTATGTTCGACCTTCGACCAACTTTTTAACGTGGGCCTGGGTTGGCATTCGGCCACTTTTATATTCTCATTATTTTCTGTCTTGAACTTACATCGTCATTGGAAGATTTTGTAGTTTGGCTTGATGTTTGTGGAGCTGACCTTACCAAAAAGTTAGAAATCATAAGGAATGGAAGGGAACCAGAGTAATTCCAATAAATAAAATTTCTTTACGTTTCACATAATAATATTTTTATTAATAGCGGCACGATTATCGCTGGCAAATCGTTCAGATAGCATCATAAAAAATCAACTTTTTCGACGTCAACGTAGCCTGAAGCTAAATGCGAATCAGAAAGATGAATCTTCAATACAGGATGGCGAACAATTCGACAAGGTAAAATAGTAGATAAAAAGGATGCCACATCCTTTTGAAAGTTTACTTCTTAGACGTATGTTGTAATCGTCTTCTCAGAGAAGACCAAGTTGTTTAAATGTCAGGATGTTGAAAAACTTGCGCAGGAGTTAGGTCTGCTGACTACTTTGGAAATACTAAGGTTTGGTATTTAAAGTATTGTGGAGGACCTTTTAATGAGGTTGCGTTTTAGTAATAGTGAAAAATATTTGTACCTCTCGGCAACTACGGATACTCTTCTACGTTTTGCTGATGAGGCAGAACTGATCAAAAGGACCACAACGGGCAGCATGCAAAAATTTAACTACGACTCTATTGCCGATTTTGTACTTGAAGGAATGACGGCCGATGATATTGTGCGTGACTGTGAGGCTCCAGTGCTGATTAAAGATGTCATCAAAGCTTCTATTCTTTCCTACATACGCAAAGGAATTATCGAGTGTTTCTTTCCTTTGCATGACATTGTACATTTTTGTATATACATTGGAAATTATATTACTAAAATATTCCTACAATTTAGGAGTATCTTGAGAGGTTCTCTTTTAGTCTACGCCGTCAGAATCTGCCCATTGAAGATATACGGAACTATTTCGGCAGCAGTATTGGACTTTATTTTGCCTTTACTGAATTTTATACCAGGGCCTTAGTGTTTCCTGCTGCATTTGGCCTGTTGCAACATTTGTGTGACTTCAATCTGTCTATAGTGTGCGGCTTTTTTGTTATTTGGACAACGGTGAGTTTCATTTTGTTGACTCTATGACAATTAGATGCACCCGAATTTGCACCCTTTAATTGCTCAGATATTTTTGGAAATGTGGAAAAGAAAATGTGCTGGTTTAGCCTTTCGTTGGGGTACAATTGATATGACGAGCCTGGACAAGCCGCGAACTAGTTATCGCGGAGTGCCTAAACCAGATCCAATCACAGGCAAGCTGACGTTGCAGTATCCCATGCTGTATACGTACCTGCAAATGTATTGCATCTCATATCCGGTGGTACTGCTTTGTGTGTTCGCTGCTGCTTACTTTGCCCTGTATCAGTTCCAAATCGAGGCTGAGGTTTTGGCTGATTTCGGGCAGGATTCCTGGCTACTGTATGTACCTGTTATTGTTCAGTCAGTACTTATAGCCATCTTTTCTTGGGCCTACGAAAAGTTGGCGACTTTTCTGACGGATCAGGAGAATCATCGCACCCGCTCGCAATACGATCGCCATCGTGTCAATAAATTAATGATATTCGAAATTGTTAACAATTTTTTTTCGCAATTTTACATTGCTTTCGTACTGCAGGATCTCAAGCAATTGAAATATCAACTAATGATGCAGCTGTTGGTCTTTCAAGTAAGTGATCAGCTTAGCTTTGCGAGACGCTTTAAAGACATAAGTAATTAAGCAGTTTCTCTATGTTAACTTAGTTAGTGTGTATAGTGCAAGAGATAGGAATTCCGCTGATGGCAGTTGTACGCCAAAAGTTCTCGAAATTTATGCACAAGGAAATTGATCCGGAAAGAAAAATTAAAATAAGAAACTTCGGCCGATACGAACAGGTGAGTACATAATTGCAGCAATTTGTATATACATACATTTGCTTTGAAAAAGTACTTACTATTTCGTAGTCATTGTACGAGTCCGGCTTAGATGAGTATCAATCCACCTACGAAGATTATCTGCAAATGTGTATTCAATTTGGTTACGTTGTACTGTTCGCTGCTGTGGCCCCTTTTGCTGCACTCGGCGCACTTATAAACAATATTTTCGCCATGCACATTGATATATTCAAAGTAAACATTTTTCATTGCTGTATTAGCATTAGCATGTTAATTACAAATTATGCATACAGCTTAGCAACATTTTCAAGCGTCCTTTTGCTCGCCGCGCTAAAAATATTGGAGCCTGGCAATCGGCATTCGAACTACTTTCTGTGATGGCCATACTGAGTAATTGTGGTTTGCTCTATTTGCAGCCAAATGTTCAGTAAGTTATCAAGCAAAAAAAAAAACGCTATTAAAAAGTGCTATTTAAGTTATCCTCAACATTTAGGAGTCTTTTTACAAATCTGTTTCCTACAATGCCCAATATATCCTTCGTGATATTCGAACACTTGTTGTTGGGCATGAAATTTGTGATACATAAAGCTATACACGAACGTCCACGTTGGGTCCGGGTCGCTTTATTAAAGGCTGATTATGAATCCAGCCAAGCTTACAAAAATATGAAGTGAGTATACTATAGTAGAAACCCGTGCTTATTAGATTAACTTTATTACTGAAATTTCACTTGCATTACAGAAAGTTCAAAGCAAACAATAAAATTGATTAATGGGTTAAATACGAATTGATAATGTTGTGTTGTTGATAAAGAAAGTGTCGTAAAATATAACGTTCAAATTGTACATTTTAAGTATATAAAGTTTTTCAATAATTTCTCTTAAATTCCCGTTTTAAATGCAGCACAAAATTTATGTGGTACGTTCAAAGATTTGTAATTATTAGCTATTATTTGCAACAAGTTGCTTTTTCTTATAGGTACATAATTTATTACTGACTTAGTTTTATAGTATTTATATTGCAGCTGTATATGCTAATTTATCTAAATCCTCTAAAATGTTTGAATGCCAGAAACGCATCGATTCCGTGTAGTATTCCAGCTGCATAACCCAAGTACTAAAATGATCAAAATAGTTTAGAAGCTTTGAATCAGACTTTGAGCTACATCAGAGCTAAACATACAATATACAATATAGAAAATTCTTTAAGTCCTACTAAAAGCTAAAACGTATTAATTGAGCATTAAATGCATACTACGAGGAAATAAGTATAAGTTGCTTGCGTGGATTTAACCAAAGAACATACACACATATAATTAACGTAATTTAACGTATGTTAATATACATATGTACGTTACAATGCGTAAATAAAGTATTAAAAGGCTGTTCAAATGAATTAATAAATTAATTTAAAAATCACAGAACTCAGGCCAAAAAACTAACTTTTTTATTTCTAAACATATCAATTATACATATTAAAAAATTAATTGAAATTTGGAATGCTTTTTAAAAAATAAATTAGTACATATTTAATGTGATTATCTTTCTCTTTTTTTATACCATTTAGTACACAAAAAGTATTCTTTTGTTGAGCAAAAAATCTTAATAGATTACTTAAATTATGCTAACAACTTTTTATTTTTATTATTGTTAATCTGAAGGTTTTCCCAAAGACAATCATAAAACTTACGTAGGCTGCTGTCATTGCAGGATACGCCCAAAATCCCGGACGGATTAGAAATTGTGGATGCAGCCACACCACGCAGGCGAAACCCATATAGCTCGAGGCACTGAAATACATGAAACATGCGACAGCGTTGAAAAGGGTCTCCTGTATCAAATAAAAAACCATTTCAATTGCAATAATCACAATATCCAGCTTTAAAAAGAATTGTGTGGATCTGTGTGTGTGTGTGTGTGTGTGTGTGTGTGTGTGTGTGTGTGTGTACTTACAAAAAGTGATTGCCGAATTAAGGTGAAGGATTTTTCCGAAAAACAGTAGCAGATCATCAATATTAAAGTTGTCGTGAAGCAGTATGCTGTTGTGGTTAAAAAACTGGTTAAAGCTTGACCGATGCTGTCCGCTGCTGGCATGCCATAACGCATTAGAAGACCTTCGCAAAGAGTGGATATACCCAGTTGCAGCAGCTTTAGAAGGCCGGCACGCGAAGTCACAAAACCGAAATGTATACAAGTGCAGATGCGACAACAACAGACTTTAATGCCGAATGCCGTTTGTTGACTCATGCCACGGACACCAAAAGAAGCCATCGGTGAAAAATGTGTAGATTTTTCTCAACTTTCTCAAATTGAAATAAAACTTATGTCCTTTTGCTAGGAAGCTTCGGGCGCTACTGATCTACAAACATAATTCGAGAGATCTTGCTTGCCAACTCTAATGGAGAAAACTTCTTCGCCTTCGTGTGGTGTCGTACCGGAAGATCTTGCTGACAATAATACTAAAAATAGTTGAGAATACGTTTCCCTTCCCCCTACCCTTCCTTTTCACCGTGCACAACGTTCGATAGGTCCTCATGCGTGTGTGTTTTTAGTTCTCAGGCTGCATAAACAATGGTGTTTCTTTCCCTCCCCCGCCATTCATGAAAATAGTCGTGAAGTGTACGGCTGTATATGGTATCTATTTTTAGTTGCTTCCCTGAAAATATTTCATTACGATTCCTTTGAATGAACTAGTATTGTTTTCAGTTACAGACAATATTTAGAAGTTTTATTTCAATTGTGTTTCCTTTTATTTGTGATTCAATAATCCACGCGATACTTGTTCCTTTCTTAAGTCTGTGTTAAGTTAAGTCTTAAATCAGTGGCGTATTAAGGAGCACTTAGCTCATGGTTCCGGACCCCCCTTTTCCTTTTAGAAAAATCGGAAAGGAAAAATTCAAGGTTTCCTAAAAAAAATGATAACTTTCTTGCTTTTATTTCTACTACATTTTGCTTATATGTTATATTAATTAATTTTTGCATTTATTTCTTCTATTTTTACGAGTACATACTAACATCGAAAGTTTTCTGAATTGAAATTATTTTGGGCCCCTCAAAGAATTTTTATCTTCACCAAAAGCAAAAGTGGCGATATACGCCACTGATTTAAATTAACGGCTGAGTTTATTTTAGAGTTTGCTTGAGACTAAGTTCATCGCCATTAATATCATTATTTTAGCATAAAATTATACAAATTTTGTTTAAAAGCAGTTTTAAAACAATTTTTTGGGGCATAGATGCACAAAAAGGTTCCTTGGAGTCTTGTAAAAGACTTTATTGTAAATACAATATTTTTATTTGTTTTTTTTTGTCGTACAATTATCAGTTTTCTTAGATGTGCTACAAATGAACCTAATTTGTCTCGGCTTTTTTGAATTTAAATATCGCTGCTTAACTAAAACACATTATTATACAATATTAATAAACAAATTGTTTAATTTTATTTAAATAAGATTACAACGCTTACATGTATTCACCCACTTTTAACTGGTATTCACTTTTAGAAGATATATTTCAAAAGATATTTAAAACTAAAGTTGAAGTAATTCAATGAGGCATGAAGCTAAGTCAGCGTGCTGTGCCGGTTGGGCTACTTCGAGATCTAGTTTTGTAATTAGTTCTTATTAGTAATTATAAATCTACAATGTATATAATAGATGCACAAATGTCATAATATGTACATACTCGTACATACATAGTATGTACATATATATTTTTGAATGTATAATTTATGGAATTAGTAGAAATAAACGGCAATATACTTTCTACTGGATTTGATTGAATTTACGCTACGCTAGAATAATGGTCGAAAATTCTTAGAATTAGAAGAGGTTAATGGCACAAGCGGAAGAGGTTGCAATAAAAAGTGAAAGAGAACTAATATATGTATGTACTTCTTAAATGCTGTCTTCATTTAACAATCCTTTCACTTCAAAAAGTTTATGTTTTGAGAATGGAACCTTTTGAGATAAATGTTTAATTTATAATACATAAGATAAAAATTCACATACATATACATATAAGAATTTACAGTTTTTTAATTCTTTCCCAAGATTTTCAAATTTTGAAATTTGAAAAAATCAAGTATTCCTAAAATTTTGTAATGTCAGTTTATACTACGTTTCAACAAATTGCGCAATATTTTTAAAATTTATATTCCGGAAGAAAATAATACTCTGAAAAGAAATGAGAATAAGAAATCAAGTGAAACCGATATGGCATCATTGAAAGACCTTTTAAAACGACTTCTCTTTACTCCGGAATGGTTTATATATATAATTGTGTTGGTAAAGTTCGGAAAAAGAATTTTAGGTTATTGTCTAACTTCAAATAATTTCCGAAACTTTTCTAGATATTGGAAATTGTGAGCATATACTTAGCGACGTCAGTAAATGATTCAATATGTATGCGCGCCTATGAAATGTCGGGGCCTGTCATGCTTTTTCTACTCTTTGTTTTGGTAGCATTGTTCGCCGATATATTCTTTGTGATTCTGATAATCTGTTTTTCTAATTTAGCCCATCAATCATTGGTGAGTGAGTAAAAGTGGTAAAAGGCAAGGTCAGCAAGAATGATAGAGTGCGAATGATAAACATGGAAACTTGTATTCTACCATTCTTGGGTGATAAATGTGGTGCTGGCATCATTTAATATTTGTTACATACGAAACGTTTTGAACTTTTGTTACACACGAAATTTACATTTTATGTAACAAAAGCGTTTTAATTTTTAGGCAATTGTGTATAATCTTTCGGTGGGATTATTTTGTGTAATAGGAGGTGGTTGCTTGGCTGCTATGTTGACCTATTGTGGAAATGTCGCTCAGAATACGCTGGCAACTGCTGCCATTATTGGCATTGTTGCCGGATGCTTACATATAATTAGTGGTTTCATTTCACATTTTATAATGCCGGAGGAAGAAACGTACCTATGGAAACGATGATTCCGTTAAGATGAAGAAAAGCTATTATGAACATATATGAAATATATAAAAATCATTCCATAAGCAATCGTATTTTTTATAATAATATAAAAAATCTGTAAAATTTATATTTATACTCTAGAACTACGATATATTTCAGGCACATTTTACATATGTACGTACATATATTTATAATACAATTTTACAAAACTATAATTTTTCTTTGGAAAATGCCCATCAAGCTTTTCTATTTCAAGTAAAGTACTTTTTAAAATGTGTTTATTTCGATCTTCTAGTAGAGTAAAACCAAAGAATATATACAATGTACGATACATTGCATATTCTATACAAGAATATATAATTCACATTGTATATTCTTTGGTAAAACAAAATGCTTGTATTGTGATGAGAAGTAAAAGGATTTAGTGTATTTTAATGCGAGTAGTTAATTAGTAGTTTTTTGCGAGTAGTTAATTTTTTTTCATATTTATACTAGAAATCTGGATTTTCCTGCCTTTTATACACCCATTAACTTTTATAAAGTTATGAATTCAACGAATCTGATATTATACCATTGAACAAACGAACCCGTTTATACCAGCGCACAGAAATGGAAATTTTGGAAATAATGTAACGTATTTCAGTATTATCTGCAACAGTCGTGTCCAAGTATATTACATACGAGTATAAAGTGTTTTTTTTAATGATCAAGGAGCCAAATTCTACAAAACAGTTGACAAGACGTCAACTCAAAAACGATTTAAAATAAGTATTCGTTCGTACATAGAAACAAATTTCAATTAAAGAGATATTCTTCAACAAAAAGCTGCTTTCCATCCAGCTGTTTTCCAATAAAAACAAACAGCAAAGAGCAAATATTAGAAATTATGGGAATTCAGAAAAAACGTTTCACGTCTATAGAATGGTATTTATTTATTCTTGCAATGGTAAGTAAATCTAAAACGACGAGGAAGAGATTAATTTTTATTCTAAGATTTTATTTTTATTTTGGTACATGTACAGACGTCTCGAAACTAACATATGTAGCAACATTTTTGCGTTGATGCAGTGCTTCCATTTGATTTCGAATCAAGCTTCAGCAGCGCTTCCGAAAGTCAACGCTTTATTTCAAAGCAAAGGAAGCACTTCAGACAACCCCTGAAACTTATGAAAAGACTTTTTTACAAACCTTCGATACGTCTCGTGCAGTTCTCTGATACATACATATGTATGTATGTATGTACCAACATTTAATATTTTTGTAGTTATTGGAGGGCGGAGGAATCGCTTTATTGATCCTGTCGCACGAATCGATCTGTGTGCAAGCGTATGAAATGTCGACACCGGTTATGGTTTCCTTACAATGCAATCTTATGGTGTTTTTGGGCGACATTGTTTATGTGTTTGTGATGATATTTATGAGGAATCTGGGTAAAGAGCCTTTGGTAAGTGAGGAATACTATTAAATACAATATCTATCTCTCAATAACAAAAGAATCTTCAATTTGTTTATATTTAAAATTCTTTCACTTTTTAAATTCTAGACAATCATGTATAATCTGATTATGGGCTTGGTCAATGCTAGCGCTGGTTCTTATTTTATAATAATGATGACTTATTGTGGTAACATTGCTCAGTATTTGCTTCTGGGCGGCGCCTGTTGCGGAATTGTTTCCGGAGTGGTTCATATTATAAACGGTTGTATGCTTCATTGGTTGCTGCCGCGCGAAGAATTGTAAGATCAACGTATACATAAATGTATGTACGTATTCGAAAAAAAATTACTCTTAAACATAATCATGTTAATTAAATTGATTAAAATTACGATTTTTAAAATGATATAGTTTGAATACTTGTGTATTATTATTATTTTTTAAAGTTTTTTTAAAATAGCATAGCAAATGGTAAGAGTTTATTAAAATACAGGAAGAAGTACATACATACTATATTATTAAGTATTCATATGAATTAACATATACGTAATAATATAAATAAATAAAGCTTCTTTTTATTTGTTATAATTATAAAAGTTGAGTAATCGGTTTTCTTTAGTCCGCCATAAAACAATCGAATTGATATTCTCCGAATATTGTTGCTCTTTGATATCTATAATATATTCAGGATGAAATTATAACAACTTATTTTTTTAAAAAAAGACACTAAAACATGCAGAAAATGCGAAAAGTGAATGAACTCAGATGAAGCCAGTAAATATATGATTACTAAGAAAATGTAAATTTCATCATCCTGATTTTTTTCCATCAAGATGTTAAACTTTTAAAGAAACCATTTCATTTATAATAAAGTAGGTCATAAGAAAAAGTGTGTTATATTTAGTTTGTGAGCTATAAATAATTTAATACTGTGTGGATTGAAATCTGTGAAGGAGGTAGAAAATAAATAAAACATATTAAAAAAAAGAAGAATTATATTTAATCGATATCGAAAAATAAAATATTTATATTATTAATGACATTCTTATGTCATTTTTATGCCATTGTCTCTTCGAAGGAGTTGCCGCCTGTCTAGCCTGCTCCCTCCCACAAGCTACAAAAACAACATCATGTTTACGATGATTCTGAATATTCGATTAATTTATGTTAATCCTAATGACAATGTGCTTGTGACACGACATTAATTGACGGTAACGTTTTGTTGATAATATTATGTTAATAGCATTTTCACGCTCTGTTAAATGAAGTATTTATGCACCTTTGTTGCATAATTGCACAAGCGCCGCTTTTATTTAAAGGTGTATTATTTTTTATGAAATTATCTAATTGATTAATTAAACCCGGATTAATTCGGATTAATCTCGTTAGTAACTAACAATGTCTCGATGAGTGTTTAAAAATTATTTGAATTTTTGTTTTGTAATTATAAATTTTATGACGTAAACCGAAAAGGTGCCTTTGTATACATACATATATAAATAATGTTCACATTACGATGTAACTGTTACGTCAATTCACAACTTATCGGAAAGATTATTACTAAGAGAGTAAAAGATAAACGAAAACATGTAATGAAAATTATTTAAAAAAAAACGAAACGAAATGAAACACATGAAAAAAAGCTAACAACCGCATTAGCAAAAACCACAATAACAATAACAATAGTAATCGCATTATTTTCGGTCAATAATCTTCGTAGCTTAACAGCCAATGCACATTGCGGCAGCGGCAGCGACAGCACACAGAAATTATATAGAGGCTTATGGGTGCTGCCGCTGCCCTGAAAAATAGATTCTATTACGGCAGCAAGAAAAACTCTCTCTTTTCCACTCAAAATGTTGCCACCTTTCACTGAAAATCCGACAAATTGTATTGAAAAATATACGGAGAGTAAGCTCTCTTTAAAGACGAGAGAATGACATACAGATCACAAAAACAAATAGCCGACTTGCTGTCGCTGCTCTAATGTACTTTGCTGAGCAGCGAGAGAGAGATGCTGTCGCTGCCGCTGCCGCAATGTGCTTTGGCTGTAATGTCTGTTATTATAAAATTACAACATTTCTAACGGTGTCGTGATTCACGTTATGTCACGATAATTGCACGTGACATGCGATATAATTTTTTTTTTTTTTAATATTTTCCGAATGAATGGAGGGAATATTTTTAATCTGTTAAATTAATATTTTTGTAGTTATTTATATTGAGTCATGTGAAATTGAATGTTACCATCTTGACTTATGCTAATTTTTACGAAAGTCGTTACAGTTACTTTCGTTTTCATTTTATCACTTTTACATTTTCTTGGGCATCGATTTATTACGAGTGTAGATCTAACAAATGAAAAAAAATTGCTTTTATTGTAATAAAAAAACTAGTAAAATTGTTTATTTTATGTAAGCTGAATATATTTAAAATGCTGCGTGCATTACAAATATGCTACAAGCTTTTATGAGAATTTTTATATTAAGTATTTAATTTGAACTAATTTTTTCCAATAAATAACAAAAGTTTATAATAATTTTTATTAAATTAAATTTCGATTAGCTTACGATTATCGAAGCAAAAATTTCCTACGTCCGTACGTTTGTTTTGACAGCTTTTATAATTTATCGCTATCATATTTTGAATTTATGAAATTACAGACCAATTAAGTCTGGGAACTACAATACAATACAATACATCTTTAACGTCGCAGTGAAAATTACCTCTGAATTAAATTATATGAATAGGTTTACCACATTTAGTGCTTTAGCTTTGAAAAGACGCTCGGCAACTTTTCACATCGAGTACTTTGGTCAAAAAATTCCACCCCTATTTGGTAGTTTTTTATATTCAATTATATTTTTTTATCTGTATATTATATACTCGTAGAAAGAAATCATTTTTATTTCCTTTTTGTTTTTGTTTTTTTTATTTAATAATTTTATTTAATATTTTAATTAAAAATAATAATACATGTCGCAGTTTCCAAAGAATTTCAGACGACCAAGAAGGAGAAAAATAAATAATAATTAAACAAGTAAGAGCGTTATCTTCGGCCTGGCCGAAGCTCATATACCCTACACCCGCATCTGTCGAAGTGATAAAAAGTGGGCGGGTAACACCTACTTTTTTTAAATTTACAGGGAGCAAATTTTGATCTATTCACTCATCTACAACACCGCATTTCCTACCAAACACCTCATTATATGGTATAGTATATATGTAAGTGGGCGTGTCAAGCCCATTTTGGAAATATATGTTAGTCTAAGATGGTGGGCTCGGAAATAAAATTTTAGCTGAAAATTCGGTCTACAAGCCAAGAAATTGAGCTAAAAGCACGGATGAGTGCATACTTTCTATAAAAAGTAGGTGTGGCACTGGTACGATTTTCAATACCAAATAGCGTAGGATAACAAAGAATATTCGTGCCAAATTTCATGACCATACCTCCATTAGTTCTCCTGTAATCGTGATTTCCACAGACGGACAGACAGACAGACAGACAGACAGATAGACTGACAGACGGACGGACATGGCTAAATCGACTCAGGAGGTGATTCTGAGCGAGAATATATATACTTTTCTATACCTGCCAAGCCCCCCTCTAATGCGTTACAAACAGAAGAACGAAGTGAATATACCCTCATCCCTTCGGGTGTAGGGTATAAAAAGAGAGCACTGCTTAGTAGAACTAAAACAACAGACAGCTGTTTATTAACAGAGACGTCGCTAGCGCATTGCTGTTAAGAAATCAAGCTGCAACGTAATCTTAATACATTTCTGTATTGTTACAAAACATATTTCTCTTAGTTCTTTTTTTTCGCTTTGATCATTAGCAGCAACGGATGCAATGAATCTCGAAAAAAATCTTAGAGGAAATAAAAAACAAAGGGGAAATCAAAGAAAAAAGAGTCTGAGAAAAAGAATTCATAAACGATAAAACGTGTAGACGCGTTGGTTGTGCTTTTTTGTACAAAAGAAAAACTTCTGCTGTCGAAAGTAGAGAAAATTAAAAAACAATTGGTATGCATATAAAAATTTATTATTTATAAAAGAGTAGTTGATATTGTAAAACCAAAAACCTATCTTTTGCATATTTATTTTAACGGGAAGAAGTTTACGAGCTTTTTCTGTGGTGGCAAAGTATGGTTTCTTTGAAAAAATTTCTTCCACTCTTTATGATAATCACATTAAATTATTCATATTTTCATTTGTCACTTCAAATTGCAATTTAATTCAATTCCAATTTGCACTAAAAAAATGCACATCTTTTCTTAGAACGCAAGGACCTACTCTGTATCATTGAACTTTTTAAACTTATTATTTCATAAATTAGTAATAAATAACAGTATAGAATTCGACAAAAAGTCGCGTTCTTGAACGCTGTTAAAAAAAAAAATTTTTCCAAGAAAAAAGTTGGATGCAGTATAAAAAAAATTATATTGTATATTTTTAAAAATTTTGACTGAAACAAGTACTAATTTTTTTGGGTAATTAAAAGTTGTTTAAACCCATTCTGGGTGTCAAAAAAACTTAAGTAAAGTAAACAAGGTTTTGTTTTTTAAATTATATTTTATAAATAATTTTTTTTTTGAGGATATTTTTAATTCGAAAATTTTCAAATATGGTTCATTGATCTCGCGATGTATGCAAAAAAGTGATTCGTTTATTAGGATCTAAATAAAAAAAAAACAAAATCACATAAAAAGCACCGACAAGGTTATAATGATACCATAATCTATTGGAGTCATGAACGGATTCGATTATTAACGATAATGCATATAAATGGAACAATTAATCATAATAAAAATCACCATCATCATTCGATCGATCATTAAGGTTTTATATATATTCATATTCTTTTTAGTATAGATAGTAGATTGTGCACTAAACTATTATACATAAATAGCTTATGATAATTATGAATAATATAACTATTTGTATAAAAATTATGCTTCCTATACTTCTCCGCTGCTGAGAGAGATTATTGATTGGTGTCATCAATGGAAGAGAATTGGGACTATTTAAAAAAAAACTATCACTAGAATTGAAAATAACCTTCTGTTGCAAAATAATATTCTTAGAAATAAAATTTTAAAAGTCAAACCAAGCCGGAAAAATTGCAATTGAAAAATTAATTATAAACAAGACATTCAGAAATGAGGAAGACGTAATTATATTGCAGTATAATTGATCAAGTTGTCAATTTTGTTTGATAAAAATTAGTATTCGGAAGGAAGTAATCGTGCCAAAGTATTTTTTATACACGTAGTATAAATTCAATTCAATAAGTTGATTACAATTATAATTATATAATTAGAAATCATTGTATCATTATATTATATTATGTAAATGCATAAATTATCCAAAACTATAGTTTTGTAACGAATTTCTGCCAACCCTTGTCAAGTTTGGCCACTCAACCAAAAGCCATCAACATCCAACTCTGTCGGAAAACGGTTACCGAACATCAAGAAACATATTGTTAATTATTTATCATCATTATTTCGTTTTTAAAATTTTTAATATGTGCTTTTAAGGTTCTGATAAGACAGACACATATTTTTTTTAATGTTTTTATCGGCTCCCGAAAAACAAATGTTTTTTACTCAATAATTTTCTTACCTTCAAAACAGGAAGTATTGATTTTGAATGAAATTTTCTGAGTGAATTAGTGATGAGTGAATGCTTGTCGTAATTATGATAAGTTGCAGTGAAGTCTGATGTGGGTGATCAATTGTAATTCATTACTGTATTTTCTTAATTAGTTGCGGTAACGCTTTCGTTTATCTGGTTTATCTTTTAATTTAATTAGGTACTTTATTGAAAGCGTTGTTGGTTTATGCTCATCCCAAAATAATAGCATTAAATAATTTTAAATTATAAGAATATTCCTAGATAGTAGCCAGAAATTTGTGACAGTTGTTTTTGGTTTTCCAATGTAACAGTACCCTCATACCTCGTTTAACGACCTAGATACTTTCCTAGAAAAGCTGGCCGTAAAGCGAAAAGCCGTATAACGAATTAATTATTTATACATAAACAGAAGATTGGTAACAGTAAAGCATTTTTTCGCCGTATAACAGAGCATTATGGGCCGTACATCGATAAATTCTCATAATTAGAAACGGCCGTTATAGCGAAATGCCGTATAAAGAGCGACCGTATAGCGAGGTATTAGTGTAGTGTATTTTTTTTTACTTTAATTCATCATACCAACAATAATTTAATAATAAATTCGTAATATTTTCAAAAAATTTTACGATTGCTGGCATTTGTCTGATGTTTATGGCTTAACAGTTGGTTTGATAAGTTTTTGTTGGAGAAAACAATTTAGTTGACATCTTCGTTGGTGCTTTGATTGTTTTTTTTGACGACAGTGCAGCGTCATGGCGAGATTTGTTGATTGGGCTTAGTCTATGTATTTACTCGTAGATTGATAAGTACGCTTAGTCGCTTAGTTGATTAATTTTGTAGTTGTGTTCTTTATTGATTAGATTGTTTGATTGATTGAGTACTTGGTGTTTGGTTTGAATGGCTTGATAGGTTTTTCGTTTTTTTCATTGTAGGTTTACTCGTTTCTTTAGACTCGTTGGTTTATAGTCGTTGAAAACTAAACTCAACTTAATCGCTTGGGTTAGCTCAACTAGTTGGATTGGATCAATTGGTTGGGTCGATTCGCTCGAATGGTTGGGTCGTTTCGTTCGTTGTAATTGTTCGATAGGATTGTTGGTGGATTGCGCTGGTTCGTTCCGCTTGAACTGGTCTGATTGTTTAGGTTGGAACGATTTGGTTTCAGTTCCTTTGCTTAAATTATAAAAATATCCTTTTAGTAGAGTAATTCATACTAAATCATTTTGAAATTTAAAAATAGCAGATTTGTTAAAAGAAGAAGAAGAAAGAAGAAAGGGCAGCGATAAGTCGAGAAATAATCTTTGTTGATCACAACTCAGGGCCCAAGAGAAATTCCCCATCATCAATCCTCACAAGTGTGTTCTGAAGGCGGGCGAGAATTGGTTGGTGATGATGGAGTTTAATGGATGCCTTGCTTTTACGAACAATGTACGAATACGAAAAGATTGTATTCGAGAAATATTGTACGTATGTACACTTTGGGAATTTTTAATTATTGAAAAAAAAGAAGATAGAGCTAAGCATATACTCTAAATATTTAATTTTATTGAAAAAATAACAAAAAAAAGCAACAAAAAGAACAACAACAATAAGAAAGAACAAAAGTGTCATGAAAGAGAGAATCGTTTAATTCAAATTTTATTCAAAGCGCGTATTAATCGTGTGTGTGTGTGTGTGTGTGTGTAATTGCAAAAGAAATTCAATCTGCGTTAATCTCTACAAAATTTACAAAGAAAAATACAACAAAAGCAGCTACAGTAATATCAAAATCGCGAGAATAATATCAATGCGATCAATGAGGCGGTGGCGGCACGCGGCAGCAGCAGCAGCAGCAGTAGCAGCTGCGACAGTGGCTACCGACGCAACGACGATCGCGATGAATTTTATCGTTGTTGTCAAACATTAAGCGAAATTTTATTGCGCTCGCGGTCAGTCAATCAAACGTGTTCGCGGCAAACAGATCATCATCATTTTATACTCTTCCAAACGAAAAGCATGCCGGCAATTCTTACTTGTTCAGGCTTCGACTAACGAAAGAGTTTAAAGTTTTTAAATTTCGAGTTTGAAAAAATTTGCATTCACCTTTTTTCTGGTTTTGAGAATATCGTCACTCTCGGCTTATCGTTGTTTATCTAGAAGAATTAAACTCTATTATAAAGATCAATTAAAATTATGTTATAATAAAACACAAAGCCTCATATTTTATTCATATTTAAATAAAAAAATTAAAACAAAACAAAAAAAAGTGGTAAATTGCAAGAAGAATTAAACTTTTATTTAAAAACAATAGAGTAAGTGATTTAAATACGATAATAAAATTTTTATTTCAACTAATTTAAATTATTAAGTCGATAATGGAAAAATTGTCGTATTTTATATAACACTTGATTAATAGAGGACATACATATATACATATATGTACAATAAATTTTTAAAAGCTAGATATTCTAATAAAAAATTAATTTTCCGTGTGCCAAAAAATTAAAATACATAAAACAAAAAATAAAAAACTAATTTAAAACGGAGCAATATTCTCTTCAGTTTTATTTTGATTAGACAAAACTTTTTTTGTTTTAGAAAATTTTTTAAAATTGACAATTCATTTAATCAATTTTTCAAATTGATTAACAAACTTTTTTTCGACAACTGCTTTCGATCAGAGAAGAAGGAGAATTACTTAAATAAAATTTCTACGAAATGTAAAGTTTTACTAAAAATAGTCCGATATTTTCCCACCTTTTTGACTGGCCCGACTTTCTTCAGTTAGATTTCTTTAAAAATGTTTTTTCTTTTCGAGTCAGTGAACTTTTTTAAAACTTAAATTATCCATAATAAAAAGGAAATGCAGAGTAAATGCAAACGCAATACAATAAAATTAAATAAAAATCTACATCATCACTATCAGATATTGATTGGACAGTCTCGGGTGCAGGGTGTAAGAAATTCGGACAGGACAGAGTTAACCGTCTTCAAGCTTCAAGTTAACCGTCTTTTACTTTAAAACTCTTGACTTTCAGCCAATAATTATTGAAAGTAAAAGTATTATCATTAGAAGTTATAAAACAATTTAAAACTTATAAAACAGTTATAAAACAGTTTAAGATTTTGTAAAAATTATCACAGATAACCTATATACAATAATATCTATTATCTTATGATTTTTCATAATAATTTAATTATTAAAATTTATAGAAAATTTCTATTAGTGAAAAAACCCAATAAATATTAATGACTAACTGCTTTAATTGATAATTAATTTCGATAACGCACATAAGTATTATCAAAAGAGTAGCAAAATAGTTATCTTTCCTGGAAAACTCTGTCTGCCAATTTAATAGCTGTTGCCAAGAATGATTTAAACTTCCAGAAAGTGTTCGCCTTTTGTAGTTCGTCTTTATGTGATATAGCAATAAAAGAAAAACATCACATCAGTTGATGTGAAAAAAGTGAATAAATTGAAGATTTTTTTAAAATAAAAGAGTTTGTGGAAATTCAATATTATTCCACATTTCAAATTTCATAAATGGTTGTTTTTCCAACAACAAATGTGCTTATAAGGACGCATTTTTTTCATGTAGTTTTTTAGGATAGAATTAACACATTTCTAATTTAAATAATTTTATTTTATTTCATATTTTTGTATTCTTTAATACAATTAATTATTCTGATAATTAATTAATTAATTATCTGATTCTGTTCGGTTAGTTAAACGGAAAATCTTAAACTTTTTGTCTAGTTCTTGACTTTTTGGATTTTTGGAATTTTTTTACCTGTTTGGAAAACTATAAGGCAATGAATGTGCTTAGTTTAAGTCTTAAATAATAAATAAATTTTTCACAATGCATTATTTATACATTGTAATCATTGCTCTGGTAATTAAACCTTATAAAAGATGAATGAATAAATTTTCGTTTAATTAATTTATTACTTCTCTATTTATTATGGATTTCTGGTTACTTCTGGGGGCACATACTACGTATGTATATACATATCTCCATCTCCAGATTAAAGGCTGATCAATTCATAATATCGTTCGTAATCAAAGTATTATAATTAACTAACCTGCTGCGAAAGTGCTCCAATTTTTCCTTTGCAATAATAAAGTAACTAGTTTTACGCCTATAAATTTTTATTTAATTGTAATTAAGATAGTTAAAAACATACGATATGTCGTTTTTAATTAACTATCGAATTCATTAATATTTAAACTCGAGAATTATTAACTTAAATCATTAAAAATCATCAAATGCAAAACGAGATTAAGAATGTTAATTGAAAACATTTAAAAAAGTGCTAAAGATCAATCAGGATTGTATCACATAAAATTAATTAAGGATTATTAAGGGTGAAAAAAAAATTAGCTTAACAATTATATTTTAATCGATAAAGAAAACTGTTCAACATTAAAAGTAGTTTTTAATTAATTGTTTTTTTAGGGTCTCTTAACTGGTGTTGAGATATGGATCGAAACACTCTCTCAAAATTAATTGAAAATTGGAAAATTGTCTGCAAAGATATGAACAAGATCATGATCAATTTTTCAATCAAAATTATTCTGAGCGATGAGGCTCCTTTTCTTTTGGAAAATCCAATAGATAAAGCGAGTACGTGATGAAGAATTTTATCAAAAGAATGACTCTTTGTAAGAGTCTGAAGGAATAACTGAAGTTATTCCTTTGTGCTAAAATCGAAATTTTAGCAATTTTCACAAAAAAAAAATTTTCGTTTTTCTGTTGATTTAACATGATACGTCCTCCTCCTGTTGAAAGAAGTTATATTCTACTATCTTGAAATAATATTCTAGTAATACGAATTAACCCAACTTAAAAATAAAATTGTTTAGGTCATTGATCATATACCATATGATTTTCATTGTACACTATACACGCATTGATATGAACTATAAGCAATTTATGTATATATTCGTATGTATGTGAGTGTTGTAAAACTTTCAAATAAAATGAATTCTTAAGAAATCAAGATTATATAATAATATTTGCTTGGCTCTATAGATTAATTGAGTTTTGTGTAACGTTAGTACTAGTAAAAATCGTATAAAATTAAAAAATTAATTTTCAATGATAATAATAAATATTATAATGATTACGATGGTGATATTAAGGCTCTTGAAGAGGAGAGAAAATTATACAATATGCATTAATTTAATTTTTCTTTCTTTTTCAGTTATAGACTGTTCGGTCTAGAAGTTGATGTAATTTGCAGCAATTAAGAAAAAATTGTTTCAATTCAATTCGAAAAAGATTTATTGAAAAACTATTGGGGCTAATAATATCGTATATAAAGAAAATTTGCAAAATACGAGAAACGTAGTAGAAGCTGAAATTCGAACAATGGAAAATTCATCGACGAGATCCTGGAATACAAAACGTTTCGTTATAGAAGATAATTGTAAGTATGGAATGCGGAGGTGCGCGGGGGCATAGGCGCAAGATGCGATTGGGATGAGCAATTATACTATAGGACAATATACTCGTACGTAATTGATATGACAATGTTAGTACAAAGAATTCCCATTGAAATATTTCCATCCTAGATTGCTTACATTAAATGCAAATTGGTATTAAAAAAAAGAAATTACCTCAAAGAAAAAACTTATTGTATGACCGTGTAATGTTGAAATAATTTTTTCGAACTAAATATATAAAATATCTCTACTGAGAATTTAACGTTAACTTTAGTCGCTGGAGCTAAAATCTATTGCTTTACGCGATTTTTTACGGAAGGAAGTCATTAATTAAGTTTAATAATTAATAATGCAGTTAATAATGCCACTAGATTTATTTGCTAAAGCACACTCTTATTTCTCAACATGAAAAAAAAAATTGTCACCTTTCGATTGGAAAAAATTAGAAAGAAAGCAAAAAATTGTGACAAAAAATTTTGTTAATCAGCGTGTCACAGACAATAGTTTCGTGTAACGTTATAGTAACTAGTTTTTACTCACAATTACAAACTACAACAATAACAAAATTATTTTAATAATAACAATTATAGTAGCAAACAACAACAACAACAACAACAACAATATATACAAGTATTTACAACGCAATAACAGCAACAAGCAAGCGCTATTAAACTGATTGACGACAAGCATGAGAAAACGATGATGAGGAAAGAAAAGAGAATAAGCTATTATTATAATAACAGTTATATAATTTTGGATTCTGTTATCATTATCCAAATATTTACAATTTTCAATTTTGCAAAAACGTTCGAATTACCTACCCCCCACCCGCTTCCCAAAAAAAATCCTTCCTCTGAAGGAATGTTGTGAGAAAAAGCGCCGCCATACAACTGACGTTTTCTTTACATTCCGCTTTAGTATTTTACGTATGTATTCGATTATGGTTAAGGAGTTATTTTATTGAAACAACTGTATGTACTTATTGTGTTATTGTGCAGTTTCTTGAACGTGCCATAGAAGGTATGGACGAGCGGTCAGAGCGTATAAAATTTACGTCAAGGAATAGAGGAAAGAAAAAAGACCTGCATATATTAAAAATTACTCACGTTATACGAGTAAGATTTTTAAAATTTTTTCGAAAGAAAAGAATTGTACAATTGATTCGTTGAGGTATGTATGTACAAGATTGCACATTCTGTAGAAATGATACTTAAGATTTCATTACTAACGAAATATAAACGGAAAAGGTTTTGTAAAGAATTTTTTTTTTAAAAGAGAGTTTTGTAATATGGTCTCGACATAAGAGTTTTATGGTCAGATTAAGGATTAAGTTATATACTTAAAAAAATATTTTAATACAAGTGGTTATATGAAACAAGGTAAATGAAGGTATATATTCTTTATTCGGCAAAATTCTGAGAAGAAGCGAAAGATTTTATTTAAAGGGCGTATAACGATTTTACATACATACATAGGTTACTTTCGTATAGTATAAACGTATAAACATGACATATGCCTGACGACTAACATATGATATACATACATAAATACTCGAGTGCTATCAATTTTCTGATTATTAATTTAATAAAAAAATGTTTCCGAATCAACAACGAGGCTCATACATTTTAGGGTATACGAATTTATCGGTTTTTTATGCTTCCTAAATTTTAATTTGTATTATGTTAAAATTTATCGGCATTTAAAGATGATTTTTTTTTTGATTTAGAAAAAACTAGAAATATTTAAAATAAATTATTTGTAACTAATATTTAAAATTTTGATACATATTTATGAAGACTAAGTAGTTTACGAGACGATATGATGCTATACAATACTAAATATGCCCTCGATCAATATAAAATAGGAATATTCAAATAACTATTTGTACATTTTATAACTAATAACTTATTCATTAGTTAGTATTAATTGCCAGTAATGATATATTGATTTTTAATAAGCACTCAAAATTAATTAGACAACTCAAACATAATTGTTGCAATCGTGTTCAATCACATTTATGTCTACTTATTTGTGATATTAAATCGCAACGACAGCCAACTCATATAGCGTAGACAGCGTAGTAGCTGTCAGTTGTTTCTCTAAATGACTGTTATGCAAAACGACAGGGCTCACTTCGAGTACTTAAGTAATTACTTCAGTAGTTGAAAAGGTAACAGAGAGCTTATTTACACAGAGCATTATTACGATAAGTTTTTATTAATCTTTTGAAGACTTTTCGTTGGACTCTTTTTGGTTGTTTGTCTTACAGTGAATATTTACGCGCGACTACTATACAATATTTACGTAGTTTCTTATTGCGTTCGTGTTTTTTTTTTCAGTGTCAATGGCGTTCATTGACTGTATGTGGTAAATTTCATGCAAACTTCAACTTGACACTTCGAGTCGACTCTTAAGCGCATAATACAATTAATCACATGTGATATGGAGTCATTGTATCGTATCTTTTTTCTCCTTTAAGGTGCGCTACAGCTGGTACTTAAGTGACTGAACCCTGTAACGTTAGTTTCTTACGGCTGAGGTATAACTCAGGGAATGTCCAGGATTCGTCAAAGAACTATTGCTTCATGCGGGAGAACTGTTGTTTATCGCCAGTTTATTACGCAGTTTGAAAAAAAACTTTATGTGTCCGTCTACTGTTTGTCCTATCATTTGTTTAAATGGCGATATTTAGCACCCTCGCTCTTGTCACGCTTTTGTTTTGTTCTTTATAACTGTTTACTGATTGCAGCCATGCTTAAGATACTAATTAAAATGTATAGAGCACATATATGTACATATTACTTAACATACATACATAAATATTACATAAATGCTAGTACAAATATTACTTAAAATTTATTGAATAAATAATATAAATGTGGCGATTAAATTTATTTGGTCGTCACAACCCTTCGGTTTGTCGGCAAAAAAGTCAAAATTTGACAAAAACAAGACAAATTTAAGTAAGAAAATACTTTAGAAATTTATCGCTTTCTCTAGTATTTTTATGTGTAAAAAGCTAATTAAAAGTAATTTTGCACTAATTAGTTAAGTTGAGTTTATTGTCAAGGTTACAAAATTTGGTGAGATTTAAAAATTTTTGATTTAACCAAAAATTCAAAAATTGTGGAAAATCTGATGAAAGTTTTTTGGATGAATTTTAAATTTAAAAAATATAGACTTTAGATAAATGTCCATAACACTGTTTGGTTATAATTAATTTCAATTTATAGTAATTGAAGAGTGTAATTACAGTACCTAATTCCTAATCTTTTTACGAACCTTTTGAAGAATGTGGACCATTTGAAGAATGTCACCTATCGAATCGAATTGTAGGCGTGTTTTCAAATATCTATATTTATATTTATAGATTTTGAAATATCTACACAATTTGTATTTATCAAAATTCACAAAATTTCGTAAGTCGGCACCAAGAACAGCGAGTCAATTTCTCCGGGAATGTGCTCCATCAATTATTTAAATTTCTATCAGAAAATCGATTATTATTATTTGCCGAACGTGTAGGGTGTATGTGTAAGTCGCTGTAGTATACATACTTTTATATTTTTAATATACTTTTATTATTATTTTTATTTATGTATTATTGTCACTATGTTCAATTAAACTTTTTGTGGCCAAAACAATTGTTTACATTAGTTTTAGCTGTTGGCTTGTACACTGCGAGAATTTCGGCCATTTTTTGTTGTTGCTTTTCTTATCTTTGCTTTTTGCTGCTTCACACTCTGTTGGCCAATCATTGTTTTCCAATAAGTACGAGTACGAGTTGTTGTTGCAACATTGTTTGCACATTGAATGTGTTGTTGTTGTTGTTGTTGTTGTTGTTGTTGTTGTTGCCACATTGTTAATTGAAGCATAACATTCGCACTAATAAAATTGTGTAAGAATAAGAACAACAACAAGAACAAAACAAAAAAACAAAAACAAAAATGCAGAAACTTGGAGAAAAATTAAGAAATCTTGCTCCGCGAAAATTGATCAAGGTTATTTTTTTTATTATCGTATTATTTCATTTGTTCCGAAAGCCAAGATTTTCGGTTTGCAATTTTTTTGTTGTTGCTGTTGTTATTGTTGTTGTACGTATAGTTGTTCGGCACAACAACTAACTCTATTGGCAATACAAGTTTTTTGCTAGTAGCGCGTAAATGAACAACATGCAATATTTACGCATGTACTTCCGTTAGCGTTGTTCATCTGGTCGGCCGGTCATTCGTTTCTCAAGGTCAAATCGTTCTATTAAATTACCTTTCTCTACATGCATTGAGTAGAAACCAAAGAAAAGAGTAAACGGAAAAAAACAAAAAATGAAAGTTGTTGACCTAACAATCGATCAAATAATATTTAATTTCATTTAGTCTACGTCTCCGTTTCCATCTCCGGTCTTTCTTAACATTGAATTGAATTTATGCACATGAGTTCATTACAAGTTTATGCGAATGAATTATGTGATGTGACGACAAGTTCTCGCATGCAAGCACGCGTCCGTCCATCATTCATGCATTATGCAGGGCAGGTCATTAAATTTCGATTAAAATTTAATTATCGCCGAGACAATTTTTGCAAAACAGCTTAAATACAAACGTTGCACAATGCAAGGAGACATGGTTTATTCAACACAAGTTTATGGAGAGAAAAATGAGTTCAGGAAAAAGTACTCTACGACGGGTCAAGTTGGTTTTTTTAGAAGCGTAGACGGATAAATAAAAATTAACAGAAAAAGTAGATAAAGGAAAAATTGTTGATGGAAAACTAGAAATATTTTTGAAAATAATAAAAATTTAGGAGGAAAATTTATAAAAAATTTTAGAAAAGCTTGTAAAGAAAAATAAAATAAAACTTTTAATGGGTTTTGGAACGAATTTCCGTCACTTTTGTTTCGTAAGACGAGAAACCAACGAAACGACGAGAAAGATGACACTTCACCGAAACAGGTTTTATCGCCAAACCACATTAAACAAAGCAGGACGAAAATTTGTTCCAAAACTCATCGCAAAACTTGATAACTCATATCAAGAAACGAATAGAAATTTATATCGCCGTCTTCTTTTCCTTTATTTTAGTTACTAAAGTAACCTCTGATGGGAAGCCACATGGAATGTTGACAATGATCGCTGGCATCTCGGGACTATTAGCGGCCATCGTAATTTTAGCCATTCTAGCGTCATTAGTTGGATGCCAGAAAAACAACAAGAAGAAGAAGAGCCATGCTAAGTATGCTGATGCTTCTTGAAATTCTCTACAAACAATTAAAGAAAGAATTCTACACAAAAAATACTATTTCATGTTTTTATAGCTCAAAAGAAGGTAAAGAATTATCCGCGTCTTCATCCTCATTTAATGCCAACGATGATGCTTTGAAATTATCAGCAAAAGGAGCCGTCGCCGGCGCCGGCGCCGTCACCAATTCAACGCTCAATTTCCAGCGTCAACGTTCATCACTTCTGAGCCTGTTGCGCAGAGTGTCAGGCAGTACTGAGGAGGACGACGAGATCGAGGCAAGACCACGCCTAGTTTCGGTTTCTTGTATATCAAGTGGCAACCTCGAAGGAAATCTTAACTCAGCCTTCGTCGGCAGTGAATTAAATATCCATGGAAGCTTCAATAAAAAGACACACGCAGGAGAAAGAGGGCGTGTCAAATTTGAGCCCACAAAAACGGATGATTTTGCAATAGATATGAAAAGGTATTAGTTAATATAAATGTAGGTAACTAGATATTTCTTCTTTAGAGAACAATTAATGTTATTTGTTAACCGAAAGACTGAACGTAATCAATAGAAAGTACTTTTTGTTTAAAAAGCCCAAAGTAATTTAAGAAAACTAAAAACAAAAATTTGTTAAATTTTGTGTTAGCCTCTTATGAAATGTATTATACGAGTAAATAATGAAAGTATTAGTAGTAATTTGTGAAAAATTGTTGTCCTTAAGTATATATTTACTTTAATTAAAAATTGTCTATGCTATAAGAATAAATAATAACATAAATGAATTGAATTGAATTGAATTATTTGAACAAACATTTTTATTTGTAATAAAAATATCTCATCACATTTAGTAGATATTGTATAGGAATCACAAATACAAAAGAAGTATAGAAATATATAAGAATAATGCCCCTCCAAGATTTTAAATGTAGCTACACTTTTATTGTGTATTGTCTCCTCATTCCGGCGATGCTGGTAGTAACCGAAGACGACGACCCCTCCGCCGCAGCACTCTCAGTTTCGACAACCCACAACCATCGCCAACAGAGCCATTCGTATGTACATGCCATATTCGGCCTGCCGGAAGTAGGCGGCCCGTGGATCAGAATCAAAGTCTTTGCTGATCTCGAACACTCTCGGCAGTGGATGCATGACGATGGTGCGTCGGTTGGCATGCGTCATCAGCTTCGGAGTGACTACGAATTGACCACAGGACTACAAGAACAAGAATAATACGTAAAAAACAAACACGCCTCATATACCAAAACCGACCATACCTTTTCGTACTCTTCTTCAGTAGCAAAGCGTTCCTTTTGTATGCGTGTCATGTAGAGTACGTCCGTGGTGGGCAGCGCTTCCTCTATGCTCTTCATACTCTTCTGACCGATGCCCTTGCTGCTGAGGTAGCGGACAATGTGCTCGGGCATGCCGAGATTGTCGGGACTAACGTATTGCAGCGTCACATTGTACAGTGTCAGCAGACGCGCCAACGAGTGTACGGTCCGTCCGTGTTTCAGATCACCCACCATGGTTATGGTGAGGCCATTCACAGTGCCGATCTCCTCGCGTATCGTGAAGACGTCGAGCAGCGCTTGTGTGGGATGCTCTCCGACACCATCACCCGCGTTGATGAGCGGCTTGCGGCAGTGTTGAGCAGCGCGCTAAAGTGTGAAAATGTTTACTAAAATTACAAGCGAGGCCGTGGCGTTCTGCCAATCGCGTCCATTTGAACACTTACACTAACAGCTCCTTGTCCGGGATGTCTCAAGACAAGCACGTCTGAGTAGCCGGCCATCACCGCGATGCTGTCTTCTAACGTTTCTCCTTTTTGCACCGATGAGCTGGTCTGGTCCATGTAGATGACGCGCCCACCTAAGCGTTGCATGGCCGCGGCAAAACTGCAGCTGGTGCGCGTGCTGACCTCATAGAAGATAGAAGCCATAACTTTACCCTTCAGAAGATCATCCACTGGCCGGTCCTTTGTGACACGACTCTTCAGCATTTGAGCTAAGTTGAAAATGTCATTCAGTGTGTCCTTGCTGAACAGGTCCACGCTGAGCACATGTTTGCCCAACAGGCTGTGCGTTACCGGACTAATGGCCGCGTTCGCGAGAGATGAGTTCTTCTGAATCATTTCGCGCAGTGTAGTGTTGCTGGAAGAGTCGCAACGGACACGATGAAGCGGTGAATGTGGGCGCAGTAAGCTCGGATCGCCCGCGAAGTGAACCCCGATTTTTGTATTTGATTCGGAGAGCAGCTTAGAGAAGGCTTCGTTGGTTTGCATGTCGGAGCCCAAATCCATACCGGCGCCTAATTTGTTTGTTTTATCCAGGCCCTCGTAGGAGGTTCTGATCTCCAGAGATTCCATGGATTGCTGCAGCAAGGATTTGCGATTGTAGTTAATGCGCACATTTTGGCCAAATCCTGGCGGCACTAGAACTTCTCCGTCGATGTAGGCCACCTCGCCGCGCACAACTACACGATGTACCTGCCCCTTAACTTTCCAACCCTCGAACGGAGTCCATTGTGCTTTGGAGTGCATGTAGTCCTTCGTGATCACCCATTCCTCGTCCAGATCAATCTCGACGCACGTGTTCGGTTGTTCAGGCAGACTGAAAATGCGTTTCGGATTGCGATAGAATCTGGTTTTGATGTCTTCCAAAGTGAGACGTCCTTCGTTTACAGCGTTCAACAACAGCGGCAGAATAGTCTCCAAGCCGGGAAAGCCGGGGGGTGCTTTGTCGCAACTCTTTTCGGCCCAAGTGTGCGGTGCATGATCAGTGGCGAAGACATCGATGCAATCCAGATTGTCCCACAATGCCTTCTGGTCTTCGGGTGAGCATAACACCGGCCGCACCTCGGCACGCCCTTCCCCAATGAGAGGCACATCTTCGGTGCAGAGGAACAAATGATGCGGGCAAACTTCGCACGTAACCCGAATGCCCTTCTCTTTGGCAGCGCGGATGATCATGATTTCCTCCTTGCGGGCCACGTGGCAGACATGAATCGACCGATCCATTAAATGGGCCAATAAAATAATGGCGCCCATTGTGTGTTGTTCCGCATGGCACACAATGGGAGCACGTTTCGGCCAGTTCTGCAGGTGTTTCTCCCAAACGGTCATGTCGGTCATCTTCAGGGTACTGTACGTGTCGTTCAGATACATTTTTAAGCCGGCCGCCTGGGCTGCCAACTCATTGATGTGACCAGAATTGGTGTCACAAGCACCCACGTACAAGGCGTAGTCGCAACGTGCTCCCGCTTTGGCCATTTCTTGGAACAACGCAAAACTTGCGCGATCTATGATCGAGGGATTGGTATTGGGCATGGCACACACCATGGTGATGCCACCGGCCAGAGCGGCAGCAGTGCCACTGGCAAAATCTTCCTTATGTGTGGCCCCCGGTTCGCGCAGATGCACGTGCACATCAATTAAGCCGGGCAGCGTTACCATGCGGCGCGAAGTTATGCAATCGGTGTGCGTTTTCATGGCCGGGCGGCGTCCGGTGATGCGCATAGACTCCACCAGAAGTTTGGTGCATTTGACATCGGTCACCAGCGGAATGGAGTAGTCGACAGCGAGGCGCCGGGTGCGATAGCCGTGAGTCATGAACGCAGAAACTCTGTAAAATGATAACTTGAGATCTTTTTCAAATTGCAATGAGTTGGGCGGTGGGAAGGGGGGGGGGGGGGGGGGATGAGGGGTAAACCTACCTTCTGGCACCACCACCGCGCATCGGCAAATTGATGACCATGTCGAATTGTTTATTGGCTAAAAATTCGGCCAAATGACGCAATTCGCCGTTGCCGTCCAGAGGCGTTTGCTTGTCAAAAGTCCATTGAACCGACTCGACCTGCGGAGGAGAAATTTAAGAGTCAAAATCGTGAAGCTTTGATCTATTTTATACTAGACAAAGCCCCCGGGAGATCTCGCCCCATGCTCTAATCGGAAATTGTGAGGGGGGCCGGCCAACTTCCTTTAGTCAGAGCTTTTGCAGAAATATTCAATGGTTTGTTTCATCATTCGATGACGTTTTGAAGAGGAGAAATGAAGAGGAGACGACAAAAATTAGCGAGAGATAAGGTATCATGTCACACAAGTTGTAACTCTTAAACTGACAGAGCAGAACGTCTATAATTTTACATGCCGCAAACAATTCAGAAATACATATAGTACTTTGAAGAATACCGAAATATCGAAAGTACAAGAACAATAGAAAACGCAGTGATTCTCTTCGACGACGACCTAACGACGATCGAACGATCGTCAATCTATCAATCTACAAATGGCAGCGAATGATCATTTAATAGACGCAACACCGTATTGACCGTATAGTATTTAGTGGTAAGTTTTTTGTTGGAAGAGAACGCCCCCGACGATGGGCTGTTCTCATTCAGATGCGTTCAGCGACGCTGTACCGCATAATCCCATCCAGTTACAGCAATATCTTCAAAGTAAAAAGCAGCCAACGAAAAAAAACCGGAATAAATTGAAAACGCAGCAGAAAAGGATTGACAAAATGAAGAAAAAGTATTTGAAGCATTCGAAAAAAGGGAAAAACCGAAAGACGGTTAAGCAGGACGGACGCGATCGCAGCCACAGCACAAATTTGGCACATCAGAGCGCGCCATATGAAATGAAGAAAGTACAATATGATCCTCGATTTATTGAGAGCAAATCGAGACATCAATTGGACAATGATTTGTGTCTCTTTTTGATCAATGAAATCTCCTTGACGCTGCAGACTTTCGGCTCACACTACGAGAGGTGAGCATAACCGGTCTTTATTCATTTATTCAATAAACTATATAACGATTTTCCAAATGATGTGTGCTCAACAAGATAAGGTTTTTGGTGGTGACGGCGGTGTGTCAAATATAATCGAACAAAATGGATTTTATTTTATTGTTCCTGCTTCAGTTTCAATTTCAATCTACGGAAGTACCTGAAGTACCTTGAATTGCGGAATTCTTTCAATTTCTTTTTAATTAACTTATCGCTCGTCGTCGTGTTGAATTTGCTGTTGTTGTTGTTGTTGTTGTTATTGTTGAAAGTGTAATTCATCGATCTTGTTCTGAAGTATTTGTTAACATTAGTTTGTTTGTTTGTCAGTCAGTCATATTTTTCCATCATAATAATAATAATACTCGTCCATACTCGTAATATTTGACTTCCTTGCAGCGAGATTAATGACGCTACCGCTTTGCTTTTGGCCAAAGAGCAAGAGATCAACAAAAGTTTAGACGAGCATTCGGTACTTTTGGGTAACCCGGCGGATGCTGTCGTCCACCAATGGCTACAATTTCAGCCCACGTAAGTCAAGATCTATCTCTAAAGAGATAAATATTTCGAGATACTCGTAGTCCGTCTAATACAGAGGGCGTGGCGTCTCTTTGCAGCCATGGTTGTCAGAAGAACCAGCAAATGCCTTTGCAGAGACCGACCATGTACATCGTCTTCGAGAATATCGATGTAGTGCAGCCGAACGAAGCGAACTACGATGCGATTTCGGCAAACTGTAAAGTCGAAATTGAAAGCGATTACTTCAAAACAACGCCCACCAAAGAGCACTTTGTGCAGATGATGCGCGGAAATAAATGGAAAGGGTACGTGCGTTTGAAGATATTGGAGAATAGAGCAAACAACCCATCAGGTTTTGCAACCAACCAACCTGATGCCAACCACGAAACCTACACAGATCCAAGTTCCGGCTATAGTAGCGCCAGTCAAGCCAGCAGACGAGATGATGGATCAATGGTGTTTACGGACGCGAGTCTGGAAATAAATGCAAACGACGACTATGACTATGGAAACGATGAAACCGGCTTAAAAAATCCCGAGCGATTAGTTGTTCCGCACTTACCAAACTCAAAACTTCAGCTAAAGGATCAAGAAGTATTGCCACAAACATGCTTCTCGCAATTGCTACAATTTATGGAAGCCGGCAATGAAAGGGATTCCGATGAAGACGAAGATGAAGATGAAGAGGAAGACTCTGACTCGGACTCGGCCTCGGATTTCAACAGTGAGCATGAGGACGACAGTACAAAACGGTCTCATCAGGATGCGCGCACCATGCGCGCGATTTCTAAATATAAATTGGAACAAGAGCGAAAGCTTCAACAGCTTCAGCAACGTTTTCTAAACTCCCATGAATTCATGCAGTTCTTCCAGGAGTTGATGCGTGAAAAATTGGCTCAGAAGTTGCAAATAGCGCCTCGAGAATTGACAGAAGCTCTTTGCACCGAAGCAGCGATACACACCAGCCATTACCACATCATACCGGCCCTGCAGATTTCGTGTAATGCCCAGAACTGGCCCGATTGTGCGTTTCATTTTCTACGGCGCGAACGTCCAGTTAACAGAAATCCCTACACGGGCGAACCCGTCCAATGGCCCACACGTTCCATGCTGCAGCGCATACAGAGTTTAGGCTTTCATCTGATACCTTCTGGTTGTGAGTCCAAGCGAGAAGGCAACCCCTTCCGGCATCTGGAATGGCGTATTGTCTTCCCGAAGGCTGAGTGGTATCTGCAGCGTAATCTTACCAGCGCACAGCTCAAAGTTTTCATTATATGTCAGGCTTTGGTCAAGAGCTTCGTAGAGCCGGAGGCGAACGAAATCAGCGAGCTTATGCTGACCACCGCATTTCTGCGCACGCATCTCTTCTGGGAATGTGAACGCAACGGCCACGCCTGGCCGGAGGAGTTCCTGGGTGAGGCGCTGTTGCGCTTTCTCAAGACTTTTTTGCTGTGTCTGCGAGAGAAGAGCTTGAATGACTTTTTCGTCGAGGAACGTAATCTGTTTGAAACCATATCAGACTTTGCTCTGCAGCGTCTCAATCAGATACTCTCAGAAGTGGTGGAAAACCCTTTGATGCATCTGTTGGTGGCGTTAAGAAATCTGCACTACGCAGACCACTTCTATCCGAAGCAAAGCTTCCACAGACTTTACAGTAATTTGATAGAGGATGATGTGATGAAGTTGCGAGCTATGTCGAAAAATACACGTCATTCCTTAACGCCTCGAATGAATGCAACAGCGGCTAATCCGATTTCCTTCGAGGCCTTGAAATGTCTCCAGGGACTTGAGGTGGATCGAGAATCGAGGAGATATGGCGAGAAGACGAAGCCAAAACTGCGCAGACGTACGCAGGCCTTGAGGCACAACATCGAACTTGCCAAGCAAGTGCAAATGGCGAAAGCACAAGGTTCGACAGAATCCATAGACGTCGAGGTAACACGATTTCATAACAGAGTTTCGAGAGGAATATTTATTATTACGTGCTTATGCACAGTTCTTTTTCGGTAAAGGCGTGAATTATGAACCAGGGACCAAAAATACCACTAAAGGAATTGAAAATTTGCGACGCACTAATGTCCTAGAAATACTACTGGATCATCTACTGGCGACGGCCAAGAGGGCGATAGAGTTGCGCTCATTGAAAGTAGCTACAATGCTATTGAACCAAGCGGACCGTCTGTGTAAGTTTTATGGAGATTATGGTTGCGATTTGGGCGAAAAAGCCTATCGAAATTCCTTAAAGAGCATGCAAAAAGATATGGCTGTCATGAAGCAAACCGACCGGAAACTATCACCAGCGCTTCCTTTGCGTACAAGTACAGCCGACTCTCCGAAATCGAATAGGCATAAAATAACTCCGATTCGAGACAGCCGAGAGCTGATATCAGAGACTGATAATACAGGCGTCTCTAATAAACACACTTTCCAAATTGTTAAGGGACAAAAAAATCAAGACGAATCAAGTGAAAGCTCTTCTGATGAGGGCGGCTCATCCACGAGCATGGCTAATAAAGTTAATATAATCATGGCCGAAGTACATGTAAGTGATCCGCGAGATTTGGTGCACGAGAAGCCAACTCGTGGATATAGTCCGGTACTGATTACGTCTAATGCCAACGTCTTAGCGCGCAATCGTATGCAAGAAGGCGGTGTGATGTTCAGTGAGACTTCCTTTGGAGGTACTCCGCCACAGAATAAGGAAGATGAGGTGATACTTTCCCAGCGGTTGGAGGAAACAATTTTAGACTTCCAAGATTTCCAAGAAAAACCCAAAGTATTTTGTCAAGTTGAGAACGTATTGAACGATTTTCAATACCAAGATAGGGATGAATCCAATACAAAGACGTGTAACAGCGGAGACGACGCAGCAAGTCCTACAAGTTCTATAAAATTTTTGAAGCAGGAACTCGTTTTAGCAAATAAGTTAAAGGCCATAAAAAAATTCATTAGTGCGGATACGTTATTTAGCGCATCTTCAGTGAAAAACCTACTCCCTTCCAGAGTGTTGGCCGAGAAACGAATCCAGGAAGTCTATGAGCTGGTGAAGATGAAGACTATACAGTTGAAGGACATGTTGAAGGACACTTAAGGCGTTCCAAATTTATAAAAATTATATTAAAAAAGGTACATATGTCAATTATAATAATAAGTAACTAAGTATTAAAAATGAATTCAATAATTTTAAGACTACAATTAAAAGAGATTAACTTAGAGTGATGGATTAAATACTTCTATAGTTTTGAAAAAGACCTTCATAAAAGTGTCGTAGAAAATACTTACATCAACACCGTGCTCAGCATAGAAATCGCCTGTGCCCATTGAAGCGTATAGTTTGTAACCCATTTTTGCCAGGTCTCTGATAGAAGGTAACAACTCCATTTTGTGCTACAGCGAAATTTAAAATTTTTAGTTGCACAAAATGCTCCCACTTCATGACTTACTTTGAAGCTTCCAATCGAAAGCAAAATGGCCGTTTTTGGTATTTGAAAACCGGTTGACATCATAGCCTTAAGGTAGGCTTCGTAACGATTATCGCCGAAGCAGGCCACCTCACCGGTGGAGGCCATCTCCACGCCCAGCTGCACATCTGCTCCGGCGAGACGTGAAAAGCTGAACTGCGGCACCTTAACACCAACCTTGCCCACACCGTGCAACACTTCGACCGGCTCCACGGGTAGACCGATGATAGCACGTGTCGCCGTCGCCACAAAATCGTGATCCAGCGTTTTTGAGGCAAAGGGAAATGAACGAGAGACGCGCACATTGCACTCGATAACTTTTAATTCATTATTCTTTGCAATTAGTTGCATGTTGAAGGGTCCCGTTACGTCCAACAAGCCAGCCACCTCGGTAACGATGCGCTTGATATTATCCAAAGTTTCGGCATTCAGATCTTGCGGCGGCGTGACCAGTGTCGCATCGCCGGAGTGAACGCCTGCATTTTCCACATGTTCCGAAACTGCCATACACAGAATCTCACCGTCCGCCGCCACAGCGTCCACATCAATCTCTTTTGCTTCCGTTAGGAACTTGGAAATCACAACCGGATGCTCTTTACTCACCAGCGAAGCTGCATTGAGGTACGTTTCTAGATCTTGATTCGAGTAGGCGACATTCATGGCGGCTCCCGAGAGTACGTAGGAGGGCCGCACCAGGCATGGGTAACCGACTTCTTCGCAGAACTGTATGGCGCCCTGCAGGTTGGTCAATTCCTTCCAACGTGGCTGAAGAATGCCCCTACGATCTAGCATTCGCGAGAACTTAAAGCGATTCTCGGCACTATCAATCGATTCCGGGGAAGTGCCAAGTACTTTGGCCTGCTGGCGGTGCAGATCCATAGCAATGTTGTTCGGCAGCTGCCCGCCCATGGAGAGTATTATGCCTTCCGACTTCTCCAACTCGTAAATGTCCATTACGGTTTCGAAAGAAATCTCTTCGAAATACAGACGATCGCTCAAGTCGTAGTCGGTGGAGACCGTTTCTGGGTTATAGTTAATCATGATAGTTGATTTTCCCAGGTTGCGCAACTCTCGCAAGCAACCTACAGCGCACCAGTCGAATTCAACCGATGAGCCTATGCGATAAACGCCCGATCCGACTACGATGGTGAAGCCGCTCGGGAACTCGACATCATGGCTGCCAGAATTGTACGTGATGTAGAGGTAGTTAGTGTCCGCCGGCCATTCGCCTGCTACTGTATCGATTTGCTTAACGTACGGCGTGATGCCCAGGTCCTGGCGTTGCTTACGGACAGCCAGCTCGGTGCTCTTGATGGCCGATGCTATCTGCTTGTCGGAGAAACCTAATTGCTTCGCTTGTTGCACCTGTTTAGCGGTCAAATTGTTGCCGGCAGCTTCCAATACGCCATAGAAATCGATAATGTGTTTCATTTTGTTCAGAAACCAGTTGTCGATCTTGGTGAGATCGTGCAGCTTTTCGACACTGTAGTTTGCCTTCAGGGCAGCAGCCAACACGAAAGGACGCTTGTCTGTGGGCATATTGAGTTCTTCATTCTTCACCGGCTGCAAATATGGGTCAAAGCCATTGACGCCGCCGTCTACCATGCGCAACGCCTTTTGCAAAGCTTCCTCGAAGTTACGGCCAAGAGCCATCACCTCACCGACACTCTTCATCGAGCTGCCGATATTTTTGCTGACGCGTACAAACTTAGCCAGATCCCAGCGTGGTATTTTCACCACGCAGTAGTCCAGGCTGGGCTCGAAACAGGCGGTGGTCACTCCAGTTACTGAATTTTTGATACTGGTTAGCGGCACTCCGAGTGATAGCTTCGCTGCCACATACGCCAGCGGATATCCGGTCGCTTTGCTGGCTAACGCAGAGCTTCGAGAGAGTCGCGCATTCACCTCAATGATATAGTACTCCTCGGAGTGAGGGCTCAGCGCGTACTGTATGTTGCACTCACCGACGACACCGAAGTGCCGAATCACCTTTATTGCGGTGGTGCGCAGCATATTGTACTCTCTGTTGGACAGCGTTTGCGATGGCGCTACCACTATGCTCTCTCCTGTGTGAATCCCCAAAGGGTCCACATTTTCCATGTTGCATACCGTGATACAGTTATCGAAAGCGTCACGCACAACCTCGTACTCAACCTCTTTCCAACCCTTGAGCGACTTGTCGATTATCAGTTGATTCGAATAAGCGAGGGCCTGATGTGCTAAGGTTTCCAACTCGCTCTCGTTGTTGGCAAAACCTGAGCCCAAGCCACCCAGCGAGAAAGCAGCCCTCGCCATTACCGGGTAACCCAGACGTTGTGCTGCCTGCAGGGCCTCCGCAACGGAGAGTACAGCTTCCGAAGGCGCCACCTGCTCGCCTATTTCATTCACACGCTCTGCGAATATCTTGCGGTCCTCGGTTTCGATAATCGATTGTATTGGTGTACCAAGTATTTCTACATTATATTTGGAGAAAACACCAGCGCGTTCCAGCTCGACACCGCAATTGAGAGCAGTTTGTCCGCCGAATGTTAACAGGACGCCATTGGGTCGTTCCGCTTTGATGACCTGCTCTACATATTCGGGGGTTAAGGGCAGAAAATAGCACTTGTCCGCGAGGCCTTTCGATGTTTGAACTGTAGCAATATTGGGATTTATAAGAACCGTTTGGATTTTCTCCTCTTTTAGAGCTTTAATAGCCTGAGAGCCGGAATAATCGAATTCACCAGCTTGCCCTATCGACAGGCCGCCCGATCCGAGGAGCAGAACCTTGCGCGGACGTTTTTCTGGAATGGATCCGGGCTTTGGTGTATATGAGAGCTTTTCTATGAGTACTTTTCGCAAGCTAAAATCCATGCTTTCCGGTTGTTTCAGCGCCTCTAGAAAAACGGCGAATAACAACTCCAAATCTTCGGGACCTGCTGTATGTTCCGGATGAAATTGCACAGAGAAGTACGGTTTCTTTTTGTGTACGATGCCTGCAAAAGTTCGAAGTGTTTAGGAAAAGTTCGGGAGTGTTGTGAAATTTGATCGTCCGTTACCTTCATTGGTATTGTCGTTGGCGTTGGTGAAAAGCGGTTCCCACTCGTTGGGCAAGCTGTCGCTATCCACAGCGAAGCCGTGATTTTGGGATGTCATAAAACAGCGGCCTGTGCCGTGATGAATGCATGGCAAGTTGTGTCCACGGTTTCCGTATTTCATTTTGAAGGTTTTGCAGCCGACCGCAGTTGCTAGTAGTTGATGGCCCAAGCAAATGCCAAATATTGGCTTCTTTCCATTCTTCAGCACGCGCTGTATTTGCGTTACGGTTTCCTTGCAAGCGGCTGGGTCGCCCGGACCATTGCTGATAAATAGACCATCGAACGAGCTCTCATCCAGCTGATGATTCCAGGGCACCAGATCAACCCGTGCACCGCGTGATACAAAACATCTGATCTGATTCAGTTTGAGACCACAATCGATGGCGCAAATTCGTGGGCTGCCGTTCGCATTGAATACCATGGGCTCCTTGATCGAGCACTCGGCGACCAAATTGCGTTTGTTTGGGTCCTCGAAACCGAACGATTTTTCGAATTCTGGATATTCGTAGACAATGCGCCCCAAAATCGTACCTTTCTCGCGTATCTTCTTGGTCAGAGCACGTGTGTCAATGCCACTTATGCCGGGCACTCCATGCTCGTGCATCCATTTCGAAAGCGTCTGCTTCGCCCGCCAGTGAGAGGGCTCTTCGCAGAGTTCGCCTACAACCAACGCCGCTACAGAAATACCTTGGAACCATTCGAAATTCTTCGGTATTCCATGCTCATCGACTTCCTGGGTGCTGGGAATGCCATAATTGCCGATAAGTGGGTACGTCAGCACGAGAATTTGTGCCCGGTAAGAGCGATCTGTCATCGACTCGGGGTAGCCGACCATGCCAGTCTGGAAGACAACCTCGCCATCAACAGCAGCATTAGCTCCAAATGAATAGCCAGCGAGAACGGTTGCGTCCTCAAGCACCAGATAGCAATTTGGCTGATCCATGATAAGAAAAGGCTCAATCGTATGGAATGCGAAAAATTATGGTAAACTCTGGAAGAACAGAAACGTATATTAACAACAAGTGAGAAACTTTTCACTCGACTTTTGGCAACAGAGTAAATAACTTGAACCTTCAATCTTTGTCCAAAAGCGTTTTTACCATTATTTCTGTTTTATAAGTTTAAGTTTAAAAGATCGGAAGCGGATCACGTTTTTCTGAGGCAATATAGACGTGAAATATTGATCCCTCAACGATAAGCACTGATATAATTTCTGATAATTTCTAATTTCAATAGTGGCACTCAATTTTGCTTTAGCAATCTGATAATTCATTATTGTTTTAATTCTAAAATATTTTATTTTTATACTTGATACGCATACATTTTTACCACTGTGTATGGCTTCCTGAGATGAAAAAATCTCTCTCTCTCTCTCTCTCTCTGGTGAGAACAGTCAATTTTCTTACCGGCTTCTCTGAAAATTTCTCTTATTTAAGAGACGACGGATGATTTAAAAGAGCGTATGGCGTTTTTCCTTCAACAGAGCCAGATGGATTTGTCAGGTTCAGGGCTGTCAAGTCTATTTTTCAGACTCTTCAATTTCTCTCAAAAAATTACCCAAATTTCAATTTAAATTCACCAATCCAACAAAATTACGTATGACTGTGCATTTTTATTTTTAATTTATTCAGTTAAGTATAAGAAATAAGTAATAACTAAAAAAATAAATAACCAAAGAAAAATTAAATAAATTCAGGAACATTTAAAAAATAACATAGGTATTTTTTGAAGTAGTTTTTACTTTTAAAACTAAATTTTATTACAACAAAGACAAATATTAACTAATTTGACAAATTAATTCATTTACTGATTAATTAATTAATTTCATTCGTTTAGCTTTGACTAGACAAACTTAGCAAACGCCTATGTGATACCATGTAAAATTCATTAGATGTAGATGAAAGTCTCAGTAGCTTACTAACTTATTTTATGTGGTCATGCATAGATTGAAAGAGTTTTTCAAGTAAGCCTCTCCAATTTTGCAATTGTAAGATTTTTGTTTTTAAAGATTAAAGATTTAAAGATTTTTTTGTGCATTTAAAATATATTCTACTGTTTTAATAGAATCAATTTTGCTTGTTCGTCGATAATGCTGAAAAATGAAAAATTAAGTACATACTTGATTGAGTACATATATGATTGCATGGCTTACAATATTTAGAATTTTCGCATTTTACCATTTATATAAAAATATTTAATAAGTACTATTAACTTCTCCAATATTATCTTTCATTCACGCACGACTTGGCAGCCCTGGCCACGGTTTTAAAGCTTCATTAATAAATGGGAGTACAAATGAACTAACAACGAACCTACACTGAGCAGAAATTTCTTGTATATTTAATTCCGATCGTTGCGAAACGCGAGGTGAAATCTGGACTCGCAGATTTTTGACATGATATAGTAATATAATATATGACTGTTGTTTGGTATTATTATTTAATTAACGATTCCATTAATTTTTCCAGTAGGGTTGGATGTGGTTTGTAACAAATTTCCGTCATCCTTTGTAATGGTTGGCCTAGAGACTTTTACTTTCTCAATGTTATATTTTAAAATTATTAAGAACAATCTTCTTTATTCAGTTTTTTTTTAATTTTCCTAAAAATTTCAATATTGGAAATAGTATTAGTTCCTTATAACAAACAGGTTGTGCGCTTAATAGTTTTGCGCTAAAATAGACTAAAACTGTTAGTTGCTGATTCGTCGCCTTTACCTTTTGGCAGCGAAGCAACAAGAAACAGTTGTAAATCTGCTTGAGCAGTTGCTTTTGAAATCTTGAATAAATCTAGCTTTTTCTATTTCGACATATTAACAGGTTTTTATATTAAAAAAATAGCTACGAGTATTTTGTTGATAGGAAAATCTTCTCTTGAGAAAGAAAGAAAATCTTCATTCGAACAAATTGACCTCTCAAATAACTCAATATTTTTATACCCTGCACTCGAAGTGATGAGGGTACATATATATAGGGCTTGACACGCCCACTGATATAACATACCAGTGATATAACATAATGAGGTGTTTATTGGGAAAAGCGGTGCTGTAAATGAGTGAATAGATCAAAATGTACTGTCTGTAAGTGGAATGAAAGTAGGTGTCACCCACCCACTTTGACGGTTAACCAACCCTTTGACGGATGCGGGTGTAGGGTAACGCTCTTACTTGTTACGATTTGTACTTATACACTTTCAAAAATGCAAACGGCCTATAACAACAATACTTTCTGTTCTTTAATGAAACGTATAACCTACAGATTTTAACTGAACATTTGAATTTGAATAAACAATTTTTGCAATTGCGCCACGAAATTTACTAAAATCATAGAAAATACATATTACTTTATTCATAATGTCCGTGTCCTTCTTTGGGACTGTGAACTTAATAATAACAAAATTGAAGAATTAGATATTAATAAGAGAAGTAGATGATAATGTCAACTGTAAAGAGAACCGTCAGCGGTGGTTTCATTTTACAATTATTTAAATTTTATCAGTTCTTGTCCATATATTGTGTTTCCCATTGATAATATAATTTCTTTGCTTACACACGAAATACCGAGTCCTTCATATATTGCTATACTCGTAGTATATAAATCTTCACTTTAATTTTCTTATAGTGGAGAAATTTTTGGCTACTGAGATTTGCAAGGAACAAACTTCATTTATACTAAACGTATGTGTGTGTTTTCATGAATATTCTTTTACTCGTATTTACATATATCTACCTGATACGTACATATATAGTATAGATAATCATAAAGCGCATTTTACTAATGAACCCGTTTGACTACTATATTTTTGTACACTCTACTACTGCGTTTGTACTTCATTTACTCACTTTCTTGTACGTAGTAAAAGAAAACAATAGTTTAATGCTGCAAATTTTAAGATTTATGTTATCCACGTGGCTCTAAAAACTTTACGAGAGCAAACCGTAAATGAAACTCAACCTAAAACACCGGCCGCTTTTTAACGACTGATTTTTTCAATCAAATCAGGCGCTCTTATGTATGAGTTTGGTGTGAAATCTTCTCTCCACTTGGTCGTTCTCTCTTTCCTTTCTCTCTCTTCCTCTTACTCTGCAACAGAGATGAAATAGCAATAGCTCTGCAGACAGACTGGTGAGAAGTTCAAGCAAAGTTGAAAAACACTACACTTTCAAAATATGCAAAAAGAAAATATCCTCTTAACTATATTTCTTTTTGCAAGTTTTAAGTGTTTTAAAAAAATTTTGTTTCAAATTTATTTTTATGCACATAATTATCTAATGGGTTGGCCATGAAATCTTAAAGTCAATGTTTATGCTTAGTACTACACTAAAATCGACAATGAATATGCGCCAAAATTTCTAAGCCCAAACTATTTAAGAACAAAATTTCCTAGACGAAATCTTCAAAAACGAAATCTCTTACGGCCGCGGCAGGGATTAAAATCCTTAGCATAAAAAAAATCAGGATAAAATCTTCAAACATAAAATTTCCCTTTGCCGCGACAAGTACATAAAAAACATATAGCCAGCAAAACTCCAACCTTGCTGAAAAGTACTTGTATGCATATGTATATATAGAGTCATTCTTCATGGTGGCCTTGGGTTGCGGCAGGGATTAAAACCTTTGCCAACATAATTCTGCCTTTGCTCTGAGAGCTATACCTAATTTTATATACATATGTACAAGGTATTTTTGCATGGTGGCCTTCGGTCGCGGCAGGGATTAAAACCCTTAAATAAAAAACCACGTTTTCGCTGAAAATTATTCCTGTATAAAGGGCAGGGTTATGTCAAAATTGTTATTTTGAGATTTTTTTAGTTTGAAGTTTTTGTGGGTGAAGATTATGTGCTTAGAGATGTCGTATCCACCCTTATCCAATGACTCACTATTTTGAAAAATCCAAATTCAGAAATAAATTACCTTTCTTCTTCCACAGGTAAGGACTGTTCAGGAAAACAACATCGTAACAAACAAAATGTAATAATTTATTATTTATTTTTATAAAAACAGTTTAGAGGTTTTTATATGAAACGTTTACAAAACAAAAACAAAACATCGACTAACTCCAAATACAAAAAGTGAAGAAGTTAGAATATAGAGAATAATCATGATTACATATTCCTAATTTTGATCATATTACAAACATATCACTTCCAAATACTCTTAAGGAAGGATATGTATGTATGTATATTTATAAAATATTTTAAAAAATTCATAAATTGGAGTTTATCGATTTATCAAGTAAACGGCTCAGATATGAAATATACGATATTAATGACAATATAGAATATTCGTCGTTCTAGAATATACGTCGTACATACACGGTTTCCAATGTTGAAATAATAACGCATTTTCAAATCAACAGAGAATTTTTTTATGTACATAAAAAGGATAAGATGAAAAACATAAGATATACATACGAGTACATAGTATGTATTTAAAGATAAATAAACTTGAATGATAACAACAGAGAAGAAAGCATTTACATACATTTTAAAATGATTATCGCAAATAATAATACTCTAAATACTTTGTTAATAAATGCTATTAATTTAAATATTTATATATATTATATGAGAGTTATTTCATGGAAAAACTTCAAGTTGGAAAATCTTTTCCCAAGAGTGCGTTTGCTTTAGTTTCTACTATCGCTAATGTGGTGAGTTTTTTAGAAGTTCAAACATTCGTCGGGGCGTCCATGCCGCAAATAATCGATTTCATCACAGAAGCAGCTGCCAACGAGGAAAAGTTCTGCCACTTTCGCGTGGACATACCGTCCTTATAATCAGAAATGCCTGCAGAAATCATTAAAAATATATTACTCAGAGGTCTACAGATGCCCCCTCCCCTTCCCTTCCCTTCCAAACTTTAGCGAGCAGCTTACCCTTCACCAATATAAAACTATCCCGACAGTTGCCAATTATGCTATCCAGCACTGAACTCAGCTCCACGTCGGTTGCAAGTAGACCATATTTTTTGGCAAAGTCGGTGCGCAGACTATCGTTGCGCAAAAGATCACGGCCGGAACCGATGGGACCCAAATGCAAGCGGGATTTTGGTAGGCCATCGACAGCATCTGCTGCGATGGGATGCGCCACTTCGATGACTTCGTTGTTGCCGATATTCATGAAGAGCTTATCGGTGTTGATGGCCGGACGATTGAAATCGCTTTCGGTTTTTTGCATGAGCATATTGAGACCTTCTTTCGTATAATGATCCCAGGGACGACGAGCTTCCATATTAGCCTGCAAGTTTTCGGCGATCTGTTGGAGGCAGTCGTTTTTGGGGAAATACGTTTTCACATCCTCGCCGCTCTGGTAAACGTAAACGTATGGCTTTTCCGAGCTGAGCGGAGAAGATAGTAATTAAAAATTACTAAATAAAAATCAACATGCCGATGATGTAATATATTGAATACGAGTACATACTTGCTATTCAGAGCGCGCTTTTTGTCCACATACGAGATAACAACATCTCCCAGACGAACATGCTTCTTGTAGTCCGTGTAGTGCGGGACTCCTCCTGCAACGCCTACCAGGAAAACGTAGTCGACTTTCTGGAATGTGCCCAGTAGCCGTGTGGTGGTGTTACCCGTGGCAGTCATGGCCTCGCGGCTGCTGCCCACCGAGGGCAGCTTAGTGCTCACTATTCGGTGGGCGCCAATGTTGCCCAGAGTGTAAACGTTCGATTCACCTGCAGAAATGAAGATAACAACAATAAACGCAAACTTCAAATTAAGCGGAAGTATGGGATGGTGTGGTGAGTAGTTGTGTTGGGTTTTTGTGTTTCACAGAGTGTAAACGAAACGAAACAATGAAGACAGTGATAATGCGATGAACAGGGTGCTTCAGAGTATCAAGAAATGAGGAAAGAACTGGGTTGAGTAAAATGATGGATGGACAACAACAACGATTTTGTTTGAAAACTAAAACGCAAATATGTAGAGAATGCTTTAACGAAACTTTTTGTAGAAAAGTTCAAATTGAGTACGATAAATAACAATAACACTTTGGGACATAAAACTAGAAACATAAACGATATGAGAGCCACATAAATCTGAATATCACCCAATACCACAAAAATTTACGAGATATACTATGATAGTCAGCAAGTGCGAGTACATAAAACAGGTTGATAACTTCTGGCTGGATTGTAGAATGTTTCTTACCGAATCTTCTTTTCTTTTTTGATTTCTTCAGAGTATTCAGAGTTAAATTTGGATCGGAATCTAAAGTGTTTATTAAATTATTATTTATTTTTGGGGGAGTGAAAGAGGCAGTCAGTGTTTTTGACAGTTTTATGGCGGCGGTTAATATTTATGCGTATATATGTATGTATGTATGTATGAGACAATGGAGCGGAACGGGCAGAAAGAGAGAAAGAGAGAAATAAAATTTATTAGTTTAGTGTTGAACTCTTTTTGTATTTAAAAATTTTCACTATGATTTTCTCAAGCTTATGAATATTTTGAAAGCCAAGTAGTATACTCAAAAGTACAAGTAAGTTGATGGTCGCCAAAAAGTACTCACCGACTGTGGTATAGCGTACAAATGTTTCCTTATTCTCCAACATGGCATCAACGGCCAATTTCTCACAGTATTGAGCGGTTATAATAGCTATAGTCGGTTGCTTGTTCGATGCTATGGTTGGCATTTGCTTGACAACCTTTAAAGGGGTAAAAAAAAGGCGCATTTAAAAATCAATTTATCAATAAGAGAGATATGGTTCAGCCATACCTTAATTTCTTTGTCTTCGTGATGTATTCTGGTATATGAGTTGTATTCCATGCACTTGATCAGACCGCGTTCTTTCAATGACATAAACACCAACAAGACCTCATGCTCATCCCAACCATAATCTCTGTGTGAGTTTTCAAGAGACCGGCCGGCGAAATTGGCGAGGACAACGAGGAAAGAAAAGAAGGAAATATAAATTAAAATTACTTAATCATCCGATCATCCGTTCATACGCTCTTCCGTTTCACTTACTTGGCCAAGTCCTCTGGCGTTATTGGATTAGGGTAAGCTTGTTCAATTAGCTCGAGCACTTTTTCCTGTGTCAAGGGTGGTGACTCGATTTGCGATTCTTCCATGGAAACTGCACACAATTTCAGTGCAATCGTGAGTCCGTGAAATCGTGAAATTTGAGGAAGTTGTAATAAATGAGAAAAGAGTTAGTAAAAATTTAGTTTTTTTGAAGATATATACATATATACTCGTAGTTTAAAATGTAACACTGAATGCTTTTTGGGGTTAATTAAGAGAAATTAATTGGCAACAGCTGTTGTGTGGGATCGATTATATTTGAATACATTGATTATGGTTATATATTCGCATAGATGTATGTACACCTATGTACTTGATAATTTTTATTGTATTTATACAGCCACAAGCCTTATCGGACTTTTTGAAAAAATGCGATGGTGAAAATTGAAAATGAATTTAAAGCTAAATTAGTTCTAATTGAAAAAATAGTTCTTCTGTTTGCATTTTTTTTCTAACGCAGAAATCAAAACTGCCGTCCCTCAGCCTTTACTGCTCTTAATTTAAAAGTTTCTTTGACAAATAACTTCACCTCAAGGTATTATGCAACCGTGAATAATACTTGAAAACCGGAAGCGGAATTCATACGCAAACACACACACACACACACACAGGCTTTTATGTAAAGAAAAATTAAATCCTTAAAAAGTCAAGTGCATCAAAAGTGAGGAGAAAAATCATATTCAAATATGTACGAGTAGAGTCGTATTTACATACATACATAGGTGCGTAAAGTAGATGAGCAGGTACATATATACACGACTGCATATGTGGGAGTGTACATATTACATATGTCTATGCATATGTTTTCCTCTCTCATTCTTCACACAAAAAAAGTGGTTTAAAAGGGAGTAGAGCAGTGTTTCTCAAACACTTCTTCAGAGAGCATTACGGACGGAGCATTAGGCAAACGCAAACACTACCGCAGTGAACTTAGCTCTAGTCCTAGTCCAAGCAAGCGTATAGTATGGACATATTAAAGGCTGTAAACAGGCTTTTAAAGCAACTTCTTCTGGTACTATAACGTTGCATTTTGTATTATGGTAGCATTACAGATGACAAGGTAACGTAAAAAATGTGTCCCTAAATCTTTTTTAAAGTACTAAAAAGCAAAAGCTATAAGAGACGCTCTAAATGCAAAATCCAATAACTTTTTTTCTTACTCGGTAGATATTTTGTTGTTTTTTCTTGCTCATGTTGATTTTCATATGCCATTTTGGAACTTTGATATGAAATTAAGCGGTAACTACTGCTGCTTTTTGCCGGCAGAACATTTTATTGATAAAAACTTGTAGCTTTTTCAAGTTTACTTAAAGAACTAATGACAAAGTTATTTGATTTTGTTTTAAGCCAATATTCCACCAAAAAAATTTGCTCACAACAGTCATCCTTGCGTTCGACAAAAGTTTGGAAACTACTGGTGTAGAGTGACACTTCAGATTTTCGAGCATAATGCGTTTATCTTCAGACTTGGAAAATTATGTATCCGTATATTTTGTCTTTCGGCTTAAAGTTGAAACAAAAATTTACTAAAAATTTCCTTTTATGTTTTCGTATTACTAACGATACGGTATTAATACGGTATTAATAAAGCTAAAGTCAACACTTTTTAAACAACGAAATTTCATAAATCCTTGAGAGAACCGGGCCGCCCGCCCGGTTCGACCTTTTTTTTCCAAATATGTACCAATACATTTTCTAATTATTTCAAGAAAATATACTAAATCTCAACATCGCTTGCTTGTAGTTTTTGCACATCATGTCTTTAATAGGCTGCTTTTATGCGAGAATGTAATTAAAAGAAAGAGAGAAAAGCAGTAAAGGAAACTCAATTCCAGCAATTAAAACTCCAGCGCATTCAAAGGCAGTCAATGAAGCGACAAACAGCATTAAAAACACACACACACGCGCCCTCTGGAGGCATACGTACATATTACGCAACAATGACAAATTTTTCTATTAAAGCAACTAAATATTAGCATACAATGGAGTTGGTTAATAAATCGGCAGACATGGCGCAGTGAGGAAATGCTTTTAGTAGGTTAGAAAATCATTTCCTTGATGCTGCTGCAGCTGCAGCTGCAGCTGCTGATGCGGATGGCGGAGGCATTCTCGCTGCTGAAGCTGCTGTTAGTTGCTCATTATAAATATCGAGCCAAATGGCTTTCATTAAGTCGTCGCTGTCACCTGTTTGCTGCTGGGCCTGCAGCGCTTCCTCGTACTTTCGATTGCAGTCGCCATAACAGTATATAATATAACCATCTCTAGCTATGTGGATATGGTTGACAAGACGGGAGTGCCAGACCGATGAAGTGGCGGAGGGCAGACAGTTGAGAGCATTCAAGGGATGAATGCAACAATTTTCAGTTAATGGAATAATGATTATATTGCATGAGACAAGGATGACAACGACGCGTAGTGACGTTAAATGTGACGACCACGACCACGACCACGGCCAAGACGACGATATAGACGATGTTGAGGATGTCGACAATGTTGGATACAGGAAAAGCAGACGTAAATTAAATTTAAATTGGGAAAAAAAACAAACCGAATATGAATTTTGAACGCACAAGTACTTTATGGAGTGCATGCAGAGAGATTGTTACTTACGCGGCCTGGAGGGAGGCGCTGAAGTTTCTTCCAGAATGCGCAACTCGATTTCGAGAGATTGGATTTCATCGTAGCCGCGCTGCAGTAATTTCATTATTTTCTTGATGAAGCCAACATAATCTAAATGGAATGGAAAATCAATAAAAAATAAAGATATAAAGTTCACCTTCCTTCTGCCAACATTTCTAACTAACCTCTCGGAAAGTCCTTGGGGCTGACCAGCTCCTTGAAAAAGTCCTGGGCGATGTGAGCCTGCCTGTCCTCGTTGCTGAGCCACGACCGAAACCAGAAACGCAGTGTGCGCGACTCCTGCGAGTGCTTGCCCGTATTGACGCTCACCAGAAAAACTCGAAACTCCAGCGACAGCTGTGCCGGCACCAGGGCGCTCTTCTGTCCCACGACCGTGTCCTTGTTGATGATAATGCCCGTGTGATCACCGCCCGCCACATGCACACGCTCGCTCACCTCCTCCACCAGCTTGCGTTCGATCAGCAGCACCGTGCTGTTGGCTGTTTTGCTTTTCGGCGTCATCACGACTTGCTCTCGATCGGAGCGCGGCGGTGTGTGGCACGAACTGCGGTTGCCGCTGTTCTGAGTCGTGTATGAGTCGGCCAGTGAAGAGACACTGCCGTTGCGACTGGCGCTTCTTCCGTTTCCGTTGACAGCACAAACGCCGCCGGGCAGGTACGCCGCCTCACCACCGTTCGACGTGCCGTACGTGAGCGCAACGTGTGCCATGTTCGGCTTGGGTGGCGGCAGGGGCGGTGGGACCTGCATGTGTTGGGGCCCGTTAGACATACTCGAGTGACTGTGTTTTGGTTGTTATCGAAAAATCAGGCACTTTGTCTAAGTTTGTCCTCTAACTTGGCGACGAATGCAAATTTCAGTCGACCTCTCTACTTCGCCAACTCCTTCTCGCGACTTGTTTGACCTAAAATCGTGATAAAATAGCGTAATATTGCATGAGTTAACAAGACTTGACACGATAACACTAACTAACGTAAAATTCCTTACGATAAACTTTATTAAATTATTAAACCGTCAGTATATTCAGGCAATAAGAAATTATGTTTTTAGGAAGACTGAAAGCTATAAAGTTTAATTAAATCTAGTGAAAAAAAAGATAATTTAAGAATTTAATGGATTCCAATGTATTCCTTCAAAAGGCTTAAATACTCAAGTTGTTTGTCTCGAAGATATTTTATAATTTTTGTTGCAGAGTGTAATGCTTATTCTTTATTTTCTTACTCAAGACTTACTTACTCAAGCCTATAACTTTTATTATATTAACGTACGATTATTCTCATTTGGAAAATGTTTATCGTGACATATGTTCGAGGACATTTTGCGAGGACGTTTATTTTTATTCAAATTCCGACAAAATAATATTAAAACAATTTCTGTTTAACCCTCTCCCCCCCACACCCCCATCAAAGGTCAAATTACTGAGGGCCAACACAAACTACAATTCAACATAAGAACAGATGAAACCAATAAATGACGTCCGCTGTAAATTATAAAACGATACACTACGAGTATGCTCAAATTTCTCTTTGCACCTTTCGACTATGAATATTTACCCTCGTTTACTCTTTTACTTGTACGACCGTAATTGCAAAAACCTTGTAAAATTATTTAACCATTACCAGAGACGGGGAAAATAACCCCCCCCCTAAGTGGTAAAAGTCAAACATGTCATATTTAGAAAAAACGATACATTTATTTTTAAAGAAAAGAGGTCTCTTTCCACTAATAAAGACTTTTTACATTGACTTTCTGTAAAGCAAAAAGCAAAAATCTTCTAAAAATGCTCTCTCGTATGAGAGTCAATGTGATGGTGTTCAATAGATTCAAAGAGAAGAAAATGACCCATTAGAAATTGTCGATCATCGATGGTTAATAGGAAAATTATTATTTTGACTTTTATTATTCACACTTTTTTAAATTATAAACTCTACTCTAACCAACATGTAACAGCAATAACAACAAGCCGTATTGAAAATTTTTGAACTTTCCACAGTTCAACGAGTAATGAGATGAGATGAGAAAGTTGCTCATCAACTCGGTAATTGGATTAGTCTACCGTTAGCCGGGAGCGGCAGGCAGGACGCGTACAAATTATGCACATGCTTGCAAGCATGTTGGGCTGGCCGGCTGGCCGGCTCCTCCATACAAATGTAAAGGGGCAGATTGAAGAAGGTGTGGCAGGTGGGGTGGTTAAGCCTCGGTCGTTGCTCGTTCGATTCGTTCTAATTTAGTTTTCCTTCCGCCATTTTTACCCCCTTTTCATTATCTTTTTCTTTTTTTTTAGAGTTTATTTGACAAATGTTCATAATAACGAACGAAGATTTATGAATGCTGAATAAGCTCTGAATGATTGAATGATAACAACAATAACAACAATAACAACAACAATAATAATAATAACAAACATTAAAACAGACACAAGCGAAAGTTGAAGTATCGACAGACGGACGAAGAGACGGACGAACGGGTTGTACTGAGAGTCTGCAGTCAGCAAATTATGTAGACGTTTTAATCTGTTGCAGCAACCCTTTTTTAAAACTGAATTTTGCTCCATGATAATAAATTCGTGCGGATGATGTTCGTGAGAAATATTTTAATACACATTTGAAAATTTACAAGAGAAAAAGATGAAATAAAACAAAAGGTGTTATTCAAAAAGGCAGATAATATTTTTATAATAAATGAAATTATAAAAAAATATAAATTCTTTTATTGGTGTCAATAGAATTGTCTCTTTCTATTCACATTGTTATAACCGTTTTATGACAGATAATATCAAGATAATCTTTATTTTTTTGTCATGTGCTTGATAACGATTAAATTGCTGTGTTATCGATTTTCTCTTTCGAAAAGTGAAGTAAAGAAAAGCACACTAAATATTCAGATATTGATTGAATTTTTATTTCAACATGATGCTTGACCTCTGCCATTATGCTTGAAAAACAATATAGTTCAAATGACCTCCGCGGAACCTTTTGCAAGCCTCAATCCTTTTGATGACAATCCATTTTCGATGGCTTTTTGACACAAGTCGGGCAATAATTCGGCCATAACTTGACGGATGTCATTCTTGAAACGCTTCAAAGTTGAGGGATCGTTCGCAGAAATACGGTCTCTTGCATAGCCCCACAAGAAGAAAGACAAAGCTGTCAGATCGCACGATCTTGGCATATTGTAAAATAGCAAACCTTCAACTAAACAAATGCTAGTTCGGATGACACTGACATTTGACAGATGCCAAACGGCAGGTCTTTACTTTCTGTAACTCGAAATGGATAATGGATGGACCCTTTACAATTAATATAAGGTATCTTTCTAACCTTTTTTGTACTAATTTTTGAAACTAAATAAATAAATTAATCGGCACAAGAGAGGCAACCTACAACCTACATATGCAGATACTTTTTATATACACTACGCCTTGATTAATGCATTACTAACGGAATAACAAAGTTTTTATACTCTGATCCCTTCGTTTTTTTAGTATAAAAATCTCTTTAAAAACTCATACTCGTACAAAATGCGTTTTTTCTTTCGTACTTTTTTTTTCGTCGCGGTTTTTATTTATTCAATTATCTTTTTTGTGGTTTTTTAGTGCCTGTTTTTGCGGTCGACCCATAGTCAACAACCGTGACAATGAAACCGTTGGTTGAATCTGTGTTGGCTGCAATAAAAAAATTTCGAAGTTTTGTATGGATTTGTATAAAATTAAAACCACACAAAAGTGCATACATTCAGAGTTAACGGTTAGGTTAATGCGTCTATATTTATTAGTAGTATCGCAGTATGTATGTAAATTTTATGGGTAAATTTGTTTGCTTTATTGGTACGATAATTTACATATTTTTCGCCAATGACGAACAATCAGCCTACGTGATGCCAATGCAATAACAGTTAAGTTGGATGGTTTCCTGTTAACGGGTGAAATCATTACGAGGTTTTTAAATCACACTCAGCACCGTTTATCAACTGCTGTGGTGTACTCGTAGCTCATCGAACTGTGAACCCAGCTAAGCACAGTTGCAAGCCCAGCACGTACGAGCAGAGTGCCGACTACGAGGGTCTCTTCTTATCATCTCTTCCATTCTTACCTCTTTTTACAGCTCTATATGGATCTGAATCTTTGAGTCGAGTAAGCTCGAATCAAGACTATCGGGAAACATGCAGAAAGATTTAAGGAACGATCAATGCTTGAAAATTGTTTTCACTTCTATTTTTTTTTATTGATACCACTTTCTCTGCGAAGCTCCAATATTTAACTACAATCAAGAGACATTTCAGTTCGCCGTCATATAAAAATAGTAATCCTTCGACTATTGTGGCGCTCTCGATTTGATTGTGGCGCTCTCAAACCGCAAAGAGAAACAAAGAGGTCTGTCAGTCGCCGCGAGTGAGCGATGGATGGGCTTGCTATAGAAATATACAGAGAAAGCAACAAAAGTTATCTGCATAACTACAAGAGAGAAGTTACACACAACAACAAAAACAACAACACCGACAACACCACAGTTGCAGCTTGAACTGCTTTTAGCACAGTAAACAAAACTTATTTAAGTATGTGCAAACAAATTAAGTTTGATGAAATATACACGATAGTGTGCAGCAAAAGTTAGTCAACGGTAAGAAAAATCACTAAAAGAGCAGAATAAGCATTTTTTGCATGAGACAAGAAAAAAGCAAATTTCGTTGTAGTCATTAAGAAACACGAAATAAGGTTGTCATTAAAATAAACAAAGCACAACCTTGTTCGTTGTTCGTTTTGTTTAAACAAAAGTTAGTATGAATTTGAGTAATTTTTAATGCTGTTGTTTTTCTGGTTTTTTCTGGCGAATCATCATTTTAACCAATAAAATTAAGTGATCCAATCCATCACGACCCGTTTAAAATTTAATTTAAGTTTAATTTGAGTTTAAATTTATTAAAACATTAAATTTGTATATTAATTTAAAATGTCACTTCAATTAAACTGAGCTGATACCGGAACTTTTCTTAGATCGTTTCGCAGACCATGAAATACATTTTAGTAATGTGTAAAACGTGATGCAAGCATCTTGTAATGGTTTTCATTCTGTGCAAACACTGTACTCGTTTGTACTCGTATTCAGTTGATTTTGTGTCACTTTTTTGTTCTTGTGTCTACTTTTTCTCTTTTCGCAATTCTCTCCTACTCGCTCTTGTCTTTTTATATAGACAATTTCCGGGTGCAGTGACATACTTTTAAACATAAGTTTTTCTCTTTGAAAATAAGTCCTTTATGAAGTTTAGAAAAACTCATCAGCAACATTTTCAATACGATTATTTCAATGAATAGATGAGTTACACAAAGATCACTAACCCAGAGCCAGAGGGTGATAGAAGAAGAGAAGAAGAGAAGAAGTAAAGAAGTAAAAGGTGATTTAAGAAAAAGAAAAGGAAAAAAAAAAGAAAAATGACTTTAAATTTAAATTATTCCAATATTTAAATCCATTACCAATTAAACATATTCAAAGTAATATCAAAACTGTTGCATGTGTCTACTCTCTAACTCTCTCTCTACCTCTTTCTTTGTCTCGCCTTACCCTTGCCAACCATTATTACATTTTCTATATACAATGTATATTCCATACTTGGTAAAAATTTGTTTCCAACTAAATTGTTTTACTAATATACAATTATTTTCCACGAACAATTTCGGAATCAAAATCTATTTTCAATAGAAATCTGTTGAATATTTGGTAAACAAAAAGAAAAATTAAGCTCTCATAGTTTTTCAATTATTTTCAATTTTTATTGTATACGAAAAATTTGAAAAACATCTTGAAACAGTTTCACAAGTATCAGATAAATCGAAAAAACCAACAATTAATCCAAATATTGAAAATTTATGGCAAAAATGTGCTATAAAATTTGAAAAAAAAAATTAAGTAAGCTATTAAGCAAAAAAAAAACAACATAGAGTAAAGATTATGCGGACGAACAAAAAATCTTGTACAAATTTTTGAAAATGTTAGAAAATTTTGGAATGCGTGTATGTACTCTTATGTATGTCTGGAAGATTTCTAAAAACAGTCTAGAGGTAAAAACTAATTAAATCAATCAACTGATATTTTAAATGCATTCAAATGGAAAGAGTACGACACGAACTGGCACTGGAATTTAAATAGATTAAAAACGAAATTCCCAAAAAAGGCAGTCAATTCGAATACAGGGCCACTACGATACAATGCCGTCGTAGTAGTTTTAAAATTAGATTTTCCTTGAAAAGCAACTGGAACTGAGAAAATGCATTAAGAGAGACAGAGAGAGAGGTTAATGAGTGCATTCATGAAAGTGAAAGGAAAACTTTTAAATGAAATATGTCAGTACATATTCTTAAAAGGATAAAACATATGCCGGAAATGGCAAATGCTTGAAAAATATGTCAAGAGTGTGATAAAAATTCAAGAAACCGGACATTGTGTAATTGGCCCTAAGAGGTTTATAATTTCCCCAAAATCAACACATTTATTATCATTATCATTTCAGAACTAAGAATATGCAAAGTGACAGTTAGAGACAATAATTTTAATTTCTACCAAAGATAACTATTATTAAGACAAAATTGACGTAAGTTTAATGAATAACAAATCTTACAAACTTACAAATTCTTGCCTTAATTTTTGTGTTGCCGTAGATCAGGGTCAATTAAAGCAGAAGTTAACTGATATCAATCAACAATTCCATTAAACAACATTCCGGGCAAAACAAAAAAAAAAACGGTCAACAACAGCAGCAACAACAACAACACAGTAAATCATTCTCTTATTTGTACACACAGTATGTATGTTTATGCAAAATTCTGTCAGACTGTCTGATGTCACAGCGATGAATCAGACGACTCCGTTCAGTCAATTAAAGACAATTATTTTGATTTAATCAATTAATCGTGAATTAATCGCAATTGAACAACTAAAAATGTATATACATACTCGTACGACTACGTATCGTAGTAATTTTTGCTAAATTTAAATAATTCCTAAAGTAACAAAACTAAATTTAACTTTATTGATTAACGAAGAAGGAAGCAGTCAAGTAATCTTATTAAAAGATTTCAAGCTTCGTTGACATGATTTCTGCTTCTAAGAAGCTGTCAGAAATTATACTTCGCTTAGAATGCTACAAGGTCATTCAAACATTCCCTCCGTCCAAACTGCCATCCATCCATTTAACCATTGTTGATTTGATTGTTTTTGTGTCGCGCCGACAAAGCAACAAAACTCGAAAGTAGAGCAAGCAACTAGTCACAATGAGCTAAAAGCGATAAAAACTCGAAAGCGAACGAATATATTAAATTGTACCACTAACAAGAGAAGAAAACAACAACAACAACTATAGAATATTTCCAAAAACCTAAAAAAAACAAACAAACAAACAAACAAACTCTAAAGAGGAAACGCGTGAAATAAAAAAAAACACATCGTACTAGAATGAGTCCGACTGAGTCCCCCAAAAGTGGTTGTTGTTGTTGTGGATTTTGTTGGCGCTACCTTGTAGACTGGAGGAAATGTTAAACGCAGAGTTGCCATCACTCCTAAATTATAACATTTTATTTGAAAGACGCTAAAAAAAATAATACTAATAATAAATATTTTAGAGCGTCTTAAACTTTTTTCAATTTTCCGAAATTTTTACAAATTTTTTTTCAAAAAGTTTTAATTTTTTCAACAAAAAACGTTCGTCCTCTAAAGGAAAGTTTTCCAGTTTTAATTGTCAATAAATTTCTTAACTTTTAAAGTCATAATTCGAAATTTACGCTAAGAAAGGAAATATTGAGAAGTTAATGCTTCTCGATAAATCAAAATTGAGGTTAGTTATTTTTTTTTTCATTATAAAAATATTCAAGAATGTACGGCTTTTCTTCAAATATTTTTTAGTATTTTTTTATTTACTGAAAGGCGTTTATTAGTTTCACGCGACATAATGCTAATTAGCTGGAAAATCGAGACGACGTGGTTTGTTCAACGTCTGTGTGTGTGTGGGCTATATTTTTAGATGCCTTTAGAGGAAAATAAATAGGCATATGCCAAGAGTCCAAAGGGATTACAACAAAAACAACGCCCACTCAGATACAGCTACGGACACAGAATGTTTAGTGAGTTAGCATTTGCATTAAAGAAAATGTTTTTTCTTAAGGTAATATGTAGTCAGTCGTTAGGCTGACGAAGTTTATAATTCGCTAATTAGTTAATTACAATTTTAGACAATTTTTTAGCCAAAAATTTAGGCATTTTTTGAAAATTGTCATCTTCTATTTTGCTAAGAAATAGAAGGAAGGAAGGTAGAACGTTTAAAAAGCTATAAAAATAATTAATTTTTATAGTAAAGACGAGTACAAATGGTGGCAACTCTGTACTCTGTACAATTGAAGTGAGATTAGTACGAATTGCGTAAGCTGTCTTTTTATTTTTTACAAACCATGGCTAACACTTGCATTTCTTGTCGCTATGAGACACTTTGGTATGACTTCAACAGGTTTCAAATTGTCACAAATTGTTTTTACAAGACCAAGAATCAAGCTTTTTACATCAAAAACTTTTGGACAAGCCACACCCTTCAAATAATTAAACCATGCACCCACTCTTCCCATGAATCGATCAAGTTGCCACCAAACAACCATCATAACAAACCATCGCAAAGACAAAAATACATATACATACATACTATATATGTAAAGCCATCATATTGCAAGGAATACTTGATGGCAACAATGGAAGCAAACCTCAATGATGAATAACAAAGAAAAATACAACACAAAAAGTGAAGCCGATGAAAGTGTTGGTTGCACTAGAGTAAAAATCAAGAGTCGTTCGTTTGAAGTGAATTGAAGCAATAGAATGAAGCCATTTTTACTCCATGCCAAAGCACGAGTATTCACAGCTGGATGACCTCGTTTTCCTGGCGTTAAGTGACGTGTCGTGGAGGAGGAGATTCCCATCTGGTGGCACAAACAACGCCATGCGATACTACGAGTACATAAATAAAGTAAAGCAGCAAAGAAACAGCGCCACAACAACAATAATAATCACAAAAATCACCTCAAAACATCAATAGAAGCAACTACATACAATACATCAATTAACAATGAACAACAACAACAACAATGGGTAATAAATTAAGCTTAAAAGTAATTTTTTATTTTTAAAAAACACAAAACAAAATGAAAATTATGGTCTTACGTGCATTTCGCTTCTTCTTGGTCGTATTCGAAGAGAATTCGAAGAGTGGATAATGTCGAAATTAACGTTTAATACTGCTGTCGTTGTTGCTGTTGTTGTTGGTCGTTGAACCAGTTACGATGCAAACACAGACAGACCCGACGGCCGGGATGGTACCAGAGACTTTGGTTCGAAGTGAAAGGTTTTTTGGTTGAACTGAAAAATCCGGATAATTCGGTCACGCTGGAGCCAGAGACTGACTGACTGTAAACATGGTGGTGGTGGCATGCAGATGGTACAAAAAAGCAGACAAATTTGTTTGAATAAATAGGTCAAAAGTTCACAAAACGAAATGTGCAAGCAGGTACATATAAGAAAAACACAGAATGTTGACCTTTTCAACTATCAGAATAAAAAAGCATCGACTTCTGATCGACCCAGAAAACGGTTTCCAAGATGAAATGGATTTTAAAAATTTCATTGTAAGTGACTTTGTTGACCTTGTTGTAAATAATTACGAGTATAAGTCTTTACGCGACTACACTTTATAGCTTTAAATTCGTCACAAAGACCTTGACCGTCCTCGGTGTTTCGTCAACACCGAAAGAACAAATTTTTAAAAATTTAGGAATTCCATTTTATCGAAGTATGACAATGTTGTTGTATTCCTCATTCGTGACTTCCGTACAAGAGTTGAATTAAATATTAAGCTTAAAATAGTCACGCTTTATTTGCTCTATCAACTATTATTTCTTGTATATTAGTTTCAAAACGATAAGAAAGTGTGACTAAGGCGTGTACATAACTCGGAAACTAATGAGAAGTGAGACGAAGATATGCGATAATTACAAACAATGCTAATTTAACAACATCTCTATAGTACCACACAATGAATAGTACGTACACGAGTACTGTACTAGTACGCAATTTACCTTGAAGTCGTCAATTGCTTTAAATTGAGTTGAAGTTAAAGGAAGGTCATCGCGATTACTTCACTTCCAAAAAATTCATATACGATATTAAAATATTCATATTCAAATACGTCAATACGTATTTATGGATCATGGTAAAAGTGTTAGAATTTTCATTTAAATCGCTTCGTTTCTTTAAAGGTTTTCTTTACAGCGCCTTAAAAGTATTGTGCAGTTTTCCTTTATGCAAATTTAATAAGAGAAAAAGATGAGATCTCTTTTGGAAACCTTCACAAAACAAAGTTTTATATGGTGTTTCCATAAAATGGTTTTGGTTTTGGTTTACAATTTCGAATACCGCTCAAGTGTCAAGTGTTTGCATACAAAAATAGTTTTACTTTTGGTTTTGCTGGCTTTCGTCCCCTGCTGTTGTTGCTGTTGTATGCAAAACCAATGTTTTGTTTTGTTTGTTTATTTTGATAGAATATTTTTGTGTATAATATTTATATCTTTCTGCCATATTAACCATGGAAAGAGATGTCTAGTTTTCGAACTTCGAAACAGGGTGGAAAACTGCTAAAACCTGCTAAAACTGCTAAATCTTTTTGGTTTTACGCTGAACTTACAACAATAATTTCAATAGAGTTTTATTGGTTTTTATTAACCTCTGACGTACTTTGGTTTATATTAGAGAGCTGCATGAGACGACTGCCTTCGAGACGTCTCATGGAGTCCTCTAGTTGATATAGAGATGCAAAGTACTCCCATTTTCTTAATTATACTATATGTATAGTATTTATTTTCAAACGCTCGCTAGTTTTAATCGTCTCTGACTCACTGCATTTGTATTATTACCATTCATTCCTCTCTTAAATTTATTTATTGAGACTTTTTCGTAGTGAGTCGTTAATTAGCAGTATTGCCGGAGTATCTATTATTACTAATTGTGTGTTTTTCTTTCTGTTTTTTTCCGTTTTCATTGTCAATGTATTTGCAATTAGTTATAAGTACGACGTCTGAATGCTGTGATAAGAAATATAACATCAGCAAGCAAATTTTATTTAAAAGGAAATCAGCGTATGTACTTTGCTCTCGTTTGGTAATGATTCATTTTCTTTTTAATTCTGTTAAAAATAGATTTTGAAGCAGATTTAGCAAATCAAGGAATATAAATAGTATATGTATATGTAAATACGTAATACTATTTATAGAATTTATATACTAAATCAAAACGCTTTTAGGAATAAAATTAGTAAGCCTTTTAATGTCGTAGGAGTTGTTAATCGTGAATTATCAGAAAGTACTATAGAGTTTTTTCTTTAATATAAACAGTAATAATTAACAAAATTAATAGTAAGTAAGTAATAAAACGTGTAAAAAATTAATACTTCAATATTACTTCAATATTCAGTATTAATACTTCACTTTTCAGAATATACAAATGAAGAAAGCTCAAAAGAAAGAAAGAAACTTTTCGCAGGGATCTTGTGAACAATTTTCATCTAAATTTTCTTCGAAAGAGAGAAAAAACAACAATATGACGAGTTTCGAGATTCGTCTTTTCAGGCCATACCTCGTTTTTTGCCATCGTAACATGCGCTTTCTTTGGCCTATGAGTTAGGAAGTGAGAGAAGTGTGAAGGAAGGAGAGTTTGCAACTTCAAACGTATTTGATTATACGATTTCGAGTTTATTTAAAGTTCTTATAAAGTAAAGAAACTTGTAACAAAGTGTTGCTGCTGCTGCTGTATTGTACGTAATTAAATACTATTCAATGTTAATTTTATGAAATTATCTTATTATTTACGAGTATCTTGAATAATTTCAAAATAAGCCAGAGAGTAATTTTTCAATTACTGAAATTAAAGTTTAAATAAAAGAAAAAAATATAAAAAATGAACTATAGAAACTGAAAAAATTTCCCACATAATTTTTTACATCCGCAGAGATTAATATCAACGAATACTCGAAAACAACGAATACTCGTAATTCTAGAGTACAGAGAGTACAAAAACTACTTAGTGAGTACAAAAACCACTTATTGAGTACTCATTCATTAGTGCTGCTATCTTTTTACTGCGCGTTAGATCTGTTAGATCTGTGTGTGCAGATAAATTTTCTTAAAAAAAAAAAATTTTAGAAGATAGTGTTGTATAAATCCTCACTTACCACCTGTAAGAATGGCTGTTGTTGTTGTCGTTGTTTTTTTCTGTTTTTTTCGTTTTATGTTGCACAGTGTTTGCGATATTTTGCGTTTCTATTGTTTGGTAACCGGTTTTCTATAATGATTGTCGTTCCTTTTTTCCACTGTACATAGATAGTTTGTTTAAAAAAAAAATAGGTTAAAGTAATTGTTGTTACGGTTGATGTGGCTGCTGTTGTTGGTGTTGTTGTTGTCGCTGTTGTTGCATTCAAATTCTGTGCGGGAAAAAACAAAAATGTTCTTTTCAGTTACGATATTTAGTTAGAATGGATTTTTGTTGTGATCTCGTCGTTTACAACAACAAACTTTTTTACTTTTTTTATAAAACTCTCTAACTCTTTAACGTTATTTATTATTAGTTTTTTATTCACTTTCTCGAAGGGGGGGGGGCTCTTCCTCTATTGTCCTTAAATTGTCACAACTTTTTAGAGTTTTACGAAGATTTTCATTGCAAAAAATTCGATGGTACCTAATTTGTGGAATTCTTTAAAAATTGCATAAATGTATATATGTACATATGTACATTATTTCAAAATGAAGTTGTATATATTTATATACACAACAATGTTTAATTTTTTAATTTTTTGTTAATGAAGTTGCTTTCACGGATGACTTTCGTAGATAACATTATAGTCGTGGACAACTCCTTTAAAAGTAGAAATATATGCATACTCGTATACTCGTGTGTATACACACACACACACTATACATACATTTAATTGTATATTTTAGAGATAAGTAATATTATGTGGCAATCTTATAAAATTATCATCACAAAAACTCATTAACACAATACTTCAGTTACTGTCGCTGGAGTGTCTCTGTCGATGTGGCCAATGTCAGTGCTAAAGGCTGATAAACAGAAAAGCCAACCACTTTGTTTGTTGTGACTTCATCAATAAACAATGAAGTATCGTATTATATCTTTTTTTAAAAAAATTCTTTTCATGAGCCTAAAATATAATTTAGCTTTAAATACAACCATATATCCACATACAAACAGAAGCCGTTTTAAAAATCCATAAATATCTCTCTTTCTCCCAGGAAAAACAAAACCCCCCCAAAAAAAAGAAAGGAAACCCATTTTCAGCCTAAGATTTCGTAAATGCGTATTTTTAGCATGTTCAGTGCTTTCAGGAAAACACATTGAAAAACGCAATGGATCAGTCAGCGCCGCTTATACTTTAATTATAAAGTGGTACAACATCTACAAAAAGTACACAACATAAACAAAATCGCATTTGGTTAAAAAAAAAACAAAAAATAAATATACACACATATGTATATGAAATATTGAAATCAAATCTCCTAAAAAATTTAACTATCGTCAATATTTAATACGGTTTTTTTTTGGAAGTTTAATAAAGAATTCCGTCCTTTTGGAAGTCCGTTGAAAAGAGACTAAGACTTCTCCTTATAATTCAATGATATACATAGAATATTAGAATATTAGAAGCTTTACTGTCATCAACAAATTTTAAAAACCTAAAATTTCTGTCAATAACAACAACTTAAAACATGATTAAAAGCAGTGCTTTCTTTGTAAAAATTAAGGTACTGAAACGCTTATCTCGTTGTCAAATATATGTCTATATATACTATAAACATTACTTTTATATAATTATGTATATTTAAAATAAAAATTCATAGTATAGTGGTCCAATTTTCTCTCGATTCAACGTGAATCAAACATCAAATTAAAAAAAAAATTTTAAAACTTAAAATCTTTAGAAAAAAGGTGGTGCGTTCTATGACAAAAAAAAAGCACTGATTAAAACCAAAAACAATTATTTATTTAATAGCATTTAATCTACAATTTGTGTCTTAAAAACCGCATACAGAATTATTTATTATTACTTGTAATTATTCCGATATTAAAATTATTTCAACCTCAATTCAACAAAGCACGACAAAAAAATCTACATTCATTTGGCACCTAAGAAATGACGTCATTCTTATTTTGAACTTTAATATTAATAAGCGTATTCAAGGTAATAAAAGCTATAGAAAAATTAACAGCAGTATTTGTAAAATTTTCATATGCGATCATCAGGTTGATCGAATTGTTATGACATCATCACCACCAGTGCCAACCATCACCACTACTAGCGCAACCTCTATCATCACGATCGCTATCAATATACTCGTATTGAACAACAAAAAGGTATTTCAAAATTATAATTTGTACATAAGGTTTATTTAGTAGACTCTTTAGAAGGTACACTCAAAGCACACAAAGGTAGACTCTTATTAGGTTTAGCAGACTCTTAACCTATTGTACGAGTTCTCTTCGTTGTTGTATTGTACAAATAGTGTACAAAAATGTACGCGTACATATTTTGTTTGGTATGGTAAGGAAGTACCAATATGTATTACCAAATTTTTTATATATACAAAATTGCAAGCAAATTTTTATTGTATTTTCTTTCGCGAAATCAACTTTTTTCTCTTATCTTACAACTTGCTTCACTTCTAGCTTTAAATCACTTTATATTTTCAAGGTACTCGTAGTATTTCGTTACCTTTTTTATTTTGTTAGATAATTTTTTTTATTCTGTTCAAAACATTGCACACAGCAACAAATATTTACGCGCTACCTACATACGTTCATTTAGTAACTTATTACACAATGCGTATTTCCAGCGCTCACAACCGACAAAACCGACGCTCGAGAATTGACTGAATGGAGAAAGATACAAAAGATACGCCGCGCGTTCGAATGAATGCCGGATTCAGCCGGCTGTTAGGAAAAAATTGCCCGCCGCCGCCTGACTCTATCTAGTAAAGAGATGTTTAGTTCGTTGTTGCTTTTTATTGACGCTGTTGCAGTTTTTGTACAGTGCAGCAGTGTTCTTGCAGAACATGTATTCTTTGTGCTTTTTATTTATTGTGGTGGTTATAATTATACTGGTTTATTTTCCAGTTGTTGTTTTCATCTTGCTGTCATCGTTGTCTTGTTTTTGTTGCACTCTGTATATACGAGATTTATACGAGAAAATCAACCGGTCAGTCGCTTTTGATTTGTTATTGCGTCACAACAACTGCGTCATTCTATAATCCGTCATTGTTGAAGCGAGTCACAAATGTTGATGGAAAAAATCGTATATGCATTGTTTACACAATAATTCATTAAATATGTTTATATTCATGTTGACTTGGGTTCAATTTAAATGGCAACATGTTCCTAAACGATAGGCGGCAAGAATAAACAAACAAACAAAGAAACATATGTATATTCGTATACACATTGTATATTTTTAGTATTGCCAGCAGCAACATTTTTAGACTTGGTTTGAAAAAGTAAAAATTAAAAACAAAAAAAAACAAGATATTATAGAATAAGAAATTAGAATATAGTAAATAAAATAAAATACGAGTACAATATATTGTTGTAATAATAAAATAGACATGAAATTTCATTGTCACTCAATTTAATTCTTCAAAAATATGCACTTTATCTGCACATTGAGAGCCGGAGGCCGGAAGCCGGAAGCGCACTAAAAGAATAGCTGCAAACATTTCTAGAGTGTAACCACAAGCTTTCGAAGTATTTTCGATCATCCGTCGCTTCACCTGAAATACATCCTCTTTGAGTACAAATTATTATAAGTGCCCCTGGCTTTTGCATTGCAGCGTAAGGTAGGTATAAAATGCAATTATGTACAACAAACAGTAAGGATGTCATCAATGTCATTGTCTTCGCTCAATGCAACTTTCTTTGAATGCCTTTTCCTGCATCCTCACTCTTCTTCCAGTTAGATCCTCTACCCGGTTTCTTCCATCTTTCGAAGAGGAGCCAGCCGTAGGTGCATTTATTCTATCTGTGTTTTTTTGACATTATGGATCCTTGATGTCTCTTTGTCCCTCTCCCGTATGGGTGTATGTGATGTAAGTATGTGCCGGCATTTTAGCCAGATAAGTATCATGTGTTGGCTTTTATGAACGGACAAAACATTTACACATTTATGCTCATTAAATGAATCGTCAAGAGCCGCTATCAGAGACAGGATTCCAGGAGATAATAACTTTTGAGTGTATTCAGCTGCGGCCAGAATTTTTCTTTCTTTTACTTTTTTTATATACTATATATAAATAGGAATGAGGCTTAATCCGTTACAAGATTAAGTGAAATAAAATATGTATATATTTTTAAACTCATCATTTTCAATGTTTCATTTGAAAAGTGCAATGTTTTTTAACAAAGATTCAACTGAAAAAAAAATTCAGCTTTATCTAAAAATTTTGAAGCTAAAATTAATAGCTTAATTAAAACTAAACATTTTTTCGAAATTAGGAAATTTATAAAATTAAATATGTACATACATATTAGAACACTGCATGAGACGTCTCGAAGGCTTGTTCAAGACGTCTTGAAAGCTTCAGGGGTTGTCTGTAATGCTTCCATTGCTTTCAAATCAAGCGGTGACTTTTGGAAGCGCTTTTGAAAACATTACCACACATGCCTCCGGCAGTAACGGCTTGATTCGTAATCAAATGGAAGCACTGCATTAACGCAAATATGTTGCTATGTCAGTTCCGAATCATTCGAGACGTCTCATGCAGTCCTCTAATACATATTTACAAATAAATAGGGGAATTTTTTATAGTTCTGCATTTCAAGAAATTCGTGGAAAATACTGCATATTAATTAATATTATTTACAGTGCTTTGCTCTAGTTCCATATAAATATAAATATATTCTACATTATTTATCTACATTCGAGTAATGAACTTTGCGTTGATGTGTCTTGGGGCATCCCAATCCTTGAAAACTATACAGCAACACATCGACATCAACAGAACGTTCACGTATAATATATTCGATTAAGTTCTGCAGCAAGAACCGGCTCTACCGGCTCAGCACAAGGGTCTGTCGACTCAGAGTCAGTAGTTTATGGGTAAGCAAGCAAGACAGTTTCAAGTCATATTCAGCTCAACTCGGCATCAAGTGCAATTGCAGCGAAAGGCTAATAAGACGTAGATCGCATGATGATAGACGAACGACCAGTGAAGATCATGGAAGCAGCATTTAATGCAAGGCGAGGTGTTAGCCTTGGAGGAGTATTATTTTACTACATTCTACTCGGCCTTAGCGAAGAGTCGTGCTGTGGTTTACTAATGAGTACGAATCCATCGCATTCAGCAGCGATTAGGGCCGCTCGTTTTAATTCATTCGCGCAGTCAAAGCGCGGTGATATAATTTTTCCTGTCGACAAAATGAGTGACGAATGCGATGCTTCTGCTGCTGTGAACAGCGACAGCGGCATCCTAAAAGGAACTTGCAAAAGACTCTCTGAATGCCCCGCAGCTTTGGAACGTTGGAACAATGAAAATATACCGCCAAAAACATGTTATTTTAATAGATTTGAACATTTCGTCTGCTGCGAAACGCAGACAAACAACACGAAGAACCACAAATCGAATTTGGGTAGGAAGCCGGATCCAGAAGCTAATCGCACTACTACTACTGCTACTGAAAGTCCCACCAAACGACGCAGTGAAATGGGTTAGTGAATAGAATGTTTATTCCGAACTTCTATGGTACCCGGCTGATTCATCGCAAGCAATTCATCGATGTTGTTGCTGTTGCGATGAATTGTTGTGCGATGAATTGCTTGCGATGAAACGCTCGCAATGAATTGCTTGCGATGAAACGCTCGCGATGAATTGCTTGCGATGAAATGCTCGCGATGAATTGCTTGCGATGAATCAGCCTAGAAACAATTTATATGAAGTTATCGTTATGCCGTTTTTTGAATCATTTTAGAATGTGAAACGTATTATTACTTTCAAATTGAGGTCGTACATGGCGAACCCACTCTACCGAAGGAATATCCTTATATGGTAAGCTCTCGTGGCGATAAAAGAGACGTACGAGTACATAAAAAGGCCATAGTTTTTATTGATATTTATCGTTTGGTTATTTGTGCGTGTTTTTTTTTTAAATTAAAAAAGGTTTTTGCGACTAATAATTATATTTAAAAATTACATTATCCCAAAAGTCTTCAATTCTTGTTATCTCCTCCCAGGCGGCTCTCGGTTGGCGTTCAATCTTTGGCAATTCATACAATTATCGTTGCGGTGGAGTTTTAATATCCAGCAAATTCGTTTTGACTGCCGCCCACTGCAGCAATGTAGGCGGGTAAATCTCCTGAAATAATATAAAACAATTAATTTTTGCTCCTTTATGCAATTTTTCCGCTTTCCAGCGACGAGCCGTCGGTGGTAAGGCTTGGTGGTGTAAATTTAACTGATTCCTCCGTTAATGATGTTGCTGTTAAACGAATTTATGTTCATCCGTCTTACGACGCACTAACGGCCTATGATGACATTGCGCTCATTGAATTGCAGCGTCAAGTGAGGTACATACAATGCGCATGTGCATCTGATTATTGATTGCTTTGTTTATTGATTGGCCAAAATTCCAGTGAGAAGCCTGCCTGCGTCTGGAGCAGGAATGACATTGAACAGATTAACGTCACCGCAATTGGTTACGGGCACACGAAGTTTGGTAAATTTATGGCCTTATTCCGCAAGAGTCGACTCTGTTTTATTATTGACTCTGCCAAATTTATTGTTGTTGAAAAGATTCAACAAAAAAAAGCAGAATAAACTATGCAAATATCGACGAGAATCATTCCGTGTGAGAATACGGAATACGGCCATTGTTTTAAGCAGTATTGAATGTGACATTAAATTTTGTCGTTTTATAGCTGGTCCTTCGTCGGATCAACTTCTGAAGACGGCTTTGTTTGTGGTACCGAACGATATCTGCGCACAATATTATACTTCCGAGATCGATCTACTGCAGAGAGGTATAAAGAGTTCGCATATTTGTGCTGGTGATCCCGAACATTTAAGAGATACTTGTCAGGTTTGTAGAGTTCTCTTTATACCCACAATGCTCGTACGAAATGAGGCTAACCTGGGTATAGTCAAGTATGAGTACAGTGTTCGATATATTGTCTATAGCTTTTCAATTTCTTTTAGAGAAATTGCCTTTTATAGAGTTAAATTAATAGAAATGAGTAAAAGTTTGGTGTTCTCAATACTTTCTAGGGCGATTCCGGAGGTCCGATTATTATGAAAGTTAATCGCGATCAAGTTTTTTCTTATGTTGTTGGCATTACGTCATTCGGGCAGGGTTGTGCAGGAGAACCACCGAGTGTATATACCAGAACTTCATCGTATATTGATTGGATAGAGAGCATTGTTTGGCCAAGAGCAGAGTCAAACCAATCCGGCTGATTGAAAGGATATACCGTCCAAAATGTAATTATTATTATTAACATAATCGAAAATTAATGCGATTTTATTAATAATATATATACAAATTTAATAATAGAATCAAAGCGACATATCAAGGAATTATCTCTTTATAGGTTTATTCTTCTAAAATATCAAAATTATACAATTAAGTAAGGACGAACAAATAGCGAATCGAAGTAAATACATTTAAAAAATTATATAAATGTTTAACCAACAAATACTGTCAAATAAAATTAATGAAAGAGCAAAAAAAAAATTTAATAATTTTTCTAGCTGTTGAAATTTATTTTCTTTATAATCACAAATCAATTAATCATTAACCAGCAAGCAAACAAAAATTTAATGTTAAATGAAATCGGGATTTGTGCTTTCTCCTTTTGTACCCGGTTTTGCTTCATGAATGCAAGTGGTTTGGGCTCCTGCTAAATTCATGGCATTGCATTTTATTGCAATGAAATGCTAGACAACGCCGTAAACATTGTTGCGGAAACATCTGCCTGCGTCGACAACTGACAGCTGTTGAATTTATCAGTGGCCGCAGCCGTAGATGGGACGGACCTCTGAAGCAATTTCATGGAAAATTGAAAGTCCATTATCAAAGAATATACAATATATAGAAGGCGCATGACGAACATTTTTCAATTTTTCGGAACAGATGCGGTCGGTCGGCAGCCAAAAGGGTTACTAGCAACATGTATATTCTTTGCCATTATATTTCCGATTTGGGAAAAAGCCGGAATTCCAGGACCGTTGACATCGTCGGCCATAAAGCACGTCGTGAACACAGCTCGAGGTATAAAGAAGATGCGGATCGTTGCTGTGGTTGCTATTGCAAATCTTTATCGTTGATTTGTATGAGAAAATGTTTGTCCAGATGTGTATTGGTATTTGCGATTCAACAGACTGACTTGACTGTTAATTTTCCATTCAATGTCCTGCAGTACAATAAATAATTTTTAAAAAAACACCAACGGAGAGATAAGTATGATGGAGCAGGAGGCTTCCTTTCCTTCCCTTCGAGGAATTTTGTAATCTCGTAAAATGTGAGGGCACATATATTTTTTAAAATTAAACCAAGTTTTGTTTTTTTTACGTGTACCTAAAAACAATTAGGTGTTTTTTTTCAAAAAGTTTTATTATTTTTTTAGGGTTTTTTATCGAATTTTTATTTTTTTAATATTTTCAATAATTCCTTTCAAATCTTTGTTTGTTTGTTTGTTTGTTTCTTGTTTATTAAATAAAAATTAATATTAAATACATATACATACATATGTATACGTATGCACTCGTATCTATGTATGTATGTATGTTTACAAGAGATATAATGTAGTTCTTATGTGCTGTTCCTTACTCAGCCGGTACAACTTGCTCAATTTACAACTAAATCTGTTTTTCCCTCGCCAACTTCTTCTTCTTCTTCTTCTGCTTCAGAAGTTTCTGGATACGTTTTATTATTATTATTATTATTGCTAGCCGAGAAAAATATACCTACAATTAGTTTATATACCTTTATATATCGTATATATGTATGTATGCTTATGAAAATGTATTTAAATGTTTATAAATGAATAAGCGAGATATATTGAATATCTAACGCTTTTGTTAATCTTTTAATTCGCACAGTGTTTTTCGTCTCTTCTTCTTCGGCTTCTTCCTTATCTTTTTCTTCTTCTTGTTTCTCTGCATCTTCGTCTTCCTAGGCCCTAAATATAAATCCTTTTGTAATGTACAACTATTAAAAAAATTACTCACATACAGATGTACATATATATATAGTAGTTACTAAATATACATATATACTATTATGCTCAATATATACTCAATTTTCAAGTGGTAGTGTTGTTTATATGTATTTTAACAGGTCTTCTTGTTCTTCATTCTACGATTTAATAGACTTCCGCAACTTTTGCTGTTGTTGGTTGTTGTTGTTGTTATTTAGGAATGCAAATCTTATATGAATAGGTAGATTTTTCTAAATAGCGTTTTCTAAGAACTGCCGCTGTTGTTGTTATTGTTATTATACATTATTAAAATTGTTCTTGCGTTAGTAATTGCGCTTAAAACTCTAAAATTTATGAATTTGAGTTTGGTCTAATCCACGAAATTAGTTGAAGTTACGAGACATATTCGTTTTAGGTTCGCTGGTAACAAAAGTTGAATACTCTATAGTTTTTTCTAATTAAACAATTCACGCTACAATTGGAAAATTGTGGCGACAATGACGGCGGCGACAACTTTCTCACATTTTCACATTCTGCATATTTATTTAGTAAAAAGTAATAAAATACATAACATACTGTATGATGTACTACAATACATCGATTGCTATCAACATAAAATGGAAAACTTAGGATGGAAGCTCTCTCTTTCTTTTTGCAGCAATTTATTGTATAAATGCTGATATCAATAGAGATATTTATCGTATGACATTTTATCGAAGACTTTACTTCTATTCCAAAAATAACAGCTCTAGCTGGTAGCTTGATTCGTCTCCAACTGCAAATTCCATCGATTTATTCTCAAAACACTTTCTCGACGACGTTCTTTTCGAGACCTGTTCGCTGCTGTTTTACTGACTTTCCGCTTGTTTTTGGTTCTTTTCAATAATTTGCACCAAGTAATTGAGAATAATTAGTTTCCAATTGAAATGTATATTTATTAAAAAATTTATTCTTAACTAAAAAATAGAGCGAGCAGTGTGACAACAAAAAAAAAAAAAATACCACAACTATTTCATTCCAGATCAACACAAAATGGCAAAGAACTTAAGACTAAACAAAAAAAGAAATAAACTAAACTTATTCAGTTTGCAAAAAATGTTTAATAATAATGAAAGCAATCCTTTGAGGTCAAGGAGTTAAATAAAAAAAATATTGCATTCATTTTTTAGAAAGAGAACAAAAAAAACGAGAATTAATTTTTAACCCATTACAACACAATAAAAAAACTGCCAAATTCTTTGGGAAATAGAAACAAACTCTTTAGAAAAGTGTGCGAACACAAAAAGGAACAAAAAGTGAAAAGATCAAAAATTTTTTGTTATTTTATTATGACAATTAATTAATTATGTAATTAAGTATGTAGCAAGAGAGTTTTAGATGATTTGACAATTACTGTCGCAAAAAGATATTTTCATAAAACATTAATTGGGCTTCATTTCGAGTTTATTCTCATAATAGCTTGATTAACGAACGGGTTTATTCTGATTACAGCTTGATTAAAGAACGAGTTTATTCTGATTACAGCTTGATGAACGAAATCTTCTCTGAACGCAGCAACGTCTTTGCATACAAAAGACGTAAAATAACTAAAAATATTTGCTGAAACAATAATTTTTCAAAAATTAGACAAAAAAAAAACAAAATACAAAAACCAACCAACAACATTGAGTAATGCTATTTTGGCGAAAAATGTGCAAAAAGGACGTATGTACGTACGTAAGTACGTTATACAGTTGATCTCTCTCTCTCTCTCTCTCTCTCTCTCTCTCATCTCTCAATCTCAAGCTTTCTTCTTTTCTATGGACGTATTATATACTCGTACGTATGTATGTATGTATGTACACGTAACTGCTCCAGCAAATTATACGCAATAGTTTAATCAAGTGAGCATCATTTTAATCATGAGCCTCTTTTTAACAATGCCAATTACAATAAGAACAATTACTCCGCTGGCGCTTTTCGTTTGCTACTACATAGTATTTTTTATTGTTTTTGTTCTTCTTTAAGTATGCTCTCTTGACGTTGCTTCCTTACGAAACTAATAAAAACTACAACAGTGCTTACAAATTAGTAAATATAATTGCCAAAAATGAGCAAATCAAGGCTTAAAATAATTATGTATTTAATTATAATGAGACAAAAATAAAAATTTATAATTTTAAAAGTAATAATAATTATAATGGGTAAGTAAGTTAGTAAGTGAGAGCGCGGCGTGCGCTCTTCTTCGGCGTGCGTGATTTCTTCAACAATATTAAGCACACATTCTTTTTCTTTTTGTCTTTCTTTCGGTCGTTTTTCTTCTGTGGCGGAAAACTTAATTACTAAATACCTAATGATAATGTTGCTAATAATAATAATATTAATAATAAAAACAACATTAACGTCGTCGCATAGTTAAATTCAAGTTAGCTCTACATTTATCATTGTTGACTAATTTTCATTTATTATACACAAAGAGCCGTTACGATATATGTACATATGCTATACGATACGATGCGATACGGTCTGCATATATGTATGTACATATAGTATATCAATCAATACGATGTCATAATCATTCGAATTCTCTTAATAATTATTAAACGTACTGAAAAAATTGTGGCTTACCTAATCTTAGCTCTTTTTGTTCTCGCGTTTAATGCGTTTCATTTTATGTTTCAGAAATAATAAATGGCAATAATAATAATAATAATAATAATAAGAGAAATTATGAAAGTTGTGTTTTACACAAAAAAAAAAAAAAAATATAAATAAAAGGAAAAAACCACAAAAACAAAAGCAATCAATTCAGTTTTCATCAAGTAGCGTGAGTTAGTTGTTGTTGTTAATTTAATGTCCATACGCCGCTGAACACGTGAAAAATACCTTTTTTATATTGTTTAAAACAAATGAAGTGATATTAAAATAATTATCGTCGTCACACTTATATCTTCTCTTTGTTGAGTTTGCAAAAAAAAAACACCAATAGAACGTCATCATTAACAAGTATTTAAAATGTTATAAACTGCGACAAATGCTCGCGCGGTAATAATAATAATAATAATTAAATGGTTTTTTTACATTTTATGTTGTTTGTTTGCCAGCGTACATACATAGCACAAATGGGTGTGTGTGTGTGTTAGAAAGCATATACTATATGTGTGTATATATATATATATATATACAGACTCATCAAGACTCAATAATGCTAAATTCATTTGTTAAAAAAACATTACATTATTTCATTATTTTAACATTTAAAAGTATTCGGTTTGTTTTTTTTTTTTTATAAGGAACGCAGCATTCTCTAAACGAACGCATGAATGATGGTAAAAAGAATTCATCAACACATTTTCAAACATACAGCAAACAATTTTATATACATTAATAATTCTTCCTTTCTTTCTTCTCTTGAAAAGAAATGCCGCAATGAGCGTAAAGTAAGTCCGTAAAAAGGACGAATTACAATCAACCAATCAATGAACAACAAAAATTGCAAGAGTCACGCAAGAGCAACGAACGATATACACGCGCACATTTGAATTCACTTTTTAGAAACATTTCAGAAAATTTTAAAGAAAAGAAAACAAAAGAAACGAAACGAAATTAAACGAAAAGCAGATATTTCTTGTAAGTTGCCAAAGCTTATGCCAAATGTTCATTAAGTAATTAATTACTTAATTATATCATTCTACCAATCATTCTTTCTTTCTTTCTTAGTGAATGTATTGTATTACGCTATCACTTGAAACTTAAATAAAATACTCCCAAGATGCTGCTACTCTTTCTCAGCTCTAACAGCTCAGCTTAGCTCAGCTCAACTAATCATCAACAGCAACAGTTGATGATTGAACTCTTCGTAGGCAAAATCGAAGTGTTTTGCTTTTGTTTTTTTAGTTTGTTTGCTGTTTGCAATGTACAAGCTTTCAGCTTTCTTTCAAGAGTGAAGAGTTGTTAATATGCTTCAAGTTCAGCCATGGGTTGGTAGCATCATGTAGAAGTGATTTGAAAATGTTTTTGATTCATTAAATTATAGTTAGGTCATAAATAGGCACAGGTTAGTTATTCATTTTCTACTTAATAAGTATACTCAGCGACGTCGTCGTTTGCTTGCATCCATCGTTCCATCGCTCCAACGCCGTTGTTGTTGTTGTTGTTAAGTGACCGAATGTGAGTTCTGTTCCGTGCTCTGCAAGGTATTCCTTTCGTTGTTGCTGCTTCAGCAAGTTTCCGGATAATCCATGCTATCCTTACTGACCTCACTGATAAAGCTTCAATTCAACTATTTATTCAACTATTTATGGTTATGGTTATGATGCTGTTGGTGTTTGTTATTGTTGTTCTTCTTCTTCTTCTTCTTGTCATTCTTACTCTGCTTGCAGCATTCTTCGGTGTTGAATATTTTAGATTAATTGTGAAAATACATAAATATTTATTAGTAAACATTTAAAATTGCAATAAATTGATATGAAATAATTAAAAAAACTATACTTCTATAGTTTTCTACTTGCCTTGCTTGGAGGACATCAATGCGGCTGCGGCTGCCGACGACGATGACGACGACGACGACGATGCCTCTGAAGCCACCGAGGATTCGGACGATATGGATATGATCGACGTGGACGAAGAGCAGGAAACTAACGTCGCACTTCGAAACGAGTTCAGCGATGATGTTGATGTCGGTTTGTGTTGCTGATGTGTTTGCTGTTGCTGCTGCTGCTGCTGCTGCTGACGCTGTTGACGCAACTGTTGCTGTGTGGGCCGTTGGTGCGTGTAACGCGATTTGCCCGCGTAGTAAGAGCTCGCGTTCGAAGGATTTGTCGTCGCATCAGAGGACTTGGACGTTGAGAGTTGTTGTTGCTGCTGCTGTTGCTGCTGATACTGCTGCTGCAGCGGCGGTGGCACATAAAACTGCTGACGATAATAATTATGCTGCTTTCCTTGTTGAGGTTGCTGCGTCTGCGTCTGTTGCTGTTGCTGTTGTTGCGGCAGCTGCTTCTGTTGCTGAGAACAGGCCGGTGCCTGTTGTTGCTGTTTCTTTTTCTCCGTTTGCGCCTGCTGCTGACGCTGAGGCGACGATGTGGGCTGAAAGTCATTCGTGAAGCGCTGCTGCGCTTGCGATGCTGGTTGCGACTGTTGCCCTTGGTGCTGTGTTGGTGCCTGTTTGGACAGCTGTAAGTGTGACTGCGGTATTTGTTGTTGTTGCGGTTGTTGTTGTTGTTGTAAATGATGTTGATGATGCTGATGGTGGTGTTGGTGTTGGGTTCGCTGCGACGGCAGCGGTAAATGTAGCAGCGTTGTTTGTTGTTTTGCCTTTGGCCTAATGCAGTTGCCACCGGCGCCACCGCCACCGCTAGTGGTGTTGATGTGCGCCGGAAGCTGCTGTTGTTGTTGCTGCTGCTGCTGCAGTTGTTGCTGCTGCACTAGACCAGCGACTAATCATCATGTGTCCATACGCGGCACCGCGTGCATATTTGTGGTGGTGGCGGTCATGGCTGCGGCTGGCGATGTGGCGGTCGCTAGAGTCGGCAGCACTCCGCTCAACAGCACCATGTTGGGCTGCTGCTGCTGCGGCGGCGGCGGCGACGACGTTGTGTCGACATCGCACTCTTTGCTGTCCTCGGAATCGTCGCCGGACGAAGTGCTGCCACGCCGCAGGCGCGCCGACACCATCGCCGCGTGCTGTTGCTGCTGCTGTTGCTGCATGTGGTAGAGCTGTTGCTGCTGTTGCTGCAGCAGGTGCACGTGCTGCATTTGCGGCGGAATCGGGGGCTGCAGAGCGCCCGGAGGTAGCACGGCAGGTGGCAACATTTGGATGGGCACGTACTTGGGGCCGACGCCCGGCATGGCGGCTGGAGCACCAATGGCGGCCAGCGGCGAGAGCCGTGTCAGGACCAGATGTTCGAAGTTCTCGCGGATCCATTCACGGTAGTCGATGACGTCGTCGGTGATTCTGATGATGCGTCCTGGAAAAAAAAACCACCCACCACAAGAAGTGAATCGTTAGTTACAGAAAATTGAAATAATATTATTCAACTGTTCCCGTCACTTCACTCAGTGAACTCACCCAGTATGGAGCGCTCATTGCAGTCACTCGCCCAATTGTTGAGCGGACTGACCGCCCCCGACAGCACCAGGTAAGCAAACTCAAAGGCCTGCTTCACCTGCAGGGCGCCGTACGAGCTGCGCCCGATGTCGTTTCCGGGCGTCAAGGGGTCTTCGATGCAGAGCAGAGACGGGCGATGGCCGTCGACCATGTCGCGCTGCAGCTCTTCTTTGGGCAAGTAGCGGCCGCCGTTCTTGATGGATATGCCGATCTTCATGTAGTTGAACTTGCGTCCGTACAGCTCGAAGAACTCCAGCAGCAGCACGCCCAGGTTGGAGGTCTCCGGGTTGATCTGGCGCGGGTGCAGCTGCAGGAAGCTGATGCACATGAGGATGAGCGAGTACGAGGAAATGCCGCCGGTGAAGACTTCGTTGAGGTCGCGCTGCAGCAGGAACTGCTTGAGCACCAGCACCAGCTTGCCCAGCACCGGGAACTTCTGCTTGTACTCCTTGATGAGTTCGGCCGACTGGACGCCCGACTGCATGTTGAACGAGATGTCGACCTTGACCTGCGTCTCGCGATCGGTGAGCTTGATGATCGGCACGGAGGCTTTGTCCAGGACGCGCACCGACTGTGGCTCAGCGATGCCGCCGGCAATGAGCTCCGTTTCCAGCGTGCGCAGCGGCAGCTTGTCCCAGAGGCCTGCAAGGAAAGAGATTTCGTAAGGACGTGCCGAGCGAACAGGTCTGCACCAGTGATTCTCAAATGTGAAGTGAGTGCCGCGCCACACACGCGGTGCGGTTCCGGAATCACTAGTGGAAGCCCTTTCGGAAACATGCCTATACCTAAAACAACCAAGTCAATGTCCGAGGTGGGCAGGAACAGGCCCGTGCGGAAGGAGCCGAATATCTCCACGATCGCGCCTGGCCAGATCTTGTGCACCACGCGCTCGATGCGCAGCACCACCTCGTTGCGGATGGCGTGCTCGGTGGGCGTGGGCAGCACGTAGCCGTAGAACTGCTCGATCTCCTCGTGCAGCCCGATGACGCCGCGGCCGTACGCGTAGTCGGGCACGCGCCACGGACAGCCCTTGTACTTGGCGATCAGCTTGTCCATGTGCTTGTTGAGATTATAGGTGCTCGCTTTGTTGTCGACGATGCGCCCGATTTTCCTGCGCGACGGATTGTAGTAGCTGGGCCGCTCGTGCGATGGCATCTTCTGACTGTGGTTCTCTACTGAATTGGTGCCGGTTGAGTTGGACTCGTTGTTGGCGTTGCTGGTGGTGGTGGAATCGATGGAGTTGGTGCTGCTGCTATTGTTGCTGTTGCTGTTACTGTTGCTGCCGCCGTTGCTGTTTTGGTGAGTGTTAGAGTTGTTGTTGCTGCGAAGCTGTTGCTGCTGCAACAACAAGTGTATCGAGTCACGATCGCGTGCGTTCAAGGAACCGTTGAGTTTATGATTTCCCACTTGTTGTTGTTGTATCTGTTGGTTTTGTACTTCCAACAATTGGCTCATTTCATGCGCTGTGGTTTCCCAAATTTTATACCATGTGCGAAGTGCTGGACCCTGCTGTTCCTCTTGAAACCAACCGACAAAAGGATCCATTCATTCGAATTGTGGCAATTACGTAATCGGTACAACCGGTGCGTGCGGCTTTACGGCAACGCGAGAAGCCGTGTTTGCGCTGTTCTTATATGTCTTTCTCAATAATCACAAGCAAAAGGCTAAAACGAAATTTGTAAGGATGAAATTATCCTGGCGTAGAATTGAGAAAAGTGACTTCATGGTGGTACCCTACACTACTACGCAAATTTTCTATTTTAGATTCAAAACACGACATGATACTTTTGAACACCTTTGGTGCGAGCTATTCAATGTTGGATTCGTAGGGTGGTCTTTCTGTCTGCGATTTTACCTTCAGTCTCATTTTAAATAAAATTTTTAAAAATTTAAATTTGTTGCCAATCATTAAAAAACTAGAAATTATTATGTATGATACTTTTTTTTAAAATTACAATGAAAAATGTTATATCCTACAAATGTGCAATTTTTTCTCTCAAAAACTCTTCCTAAATTTATTTGTTTACTAAAATTAAAGCAATTTTTTTTATTTCTCTGAATTTTATGCCACAACATTTGGAAAGAGTGCAGATTTCGATTTGGATTCTGGTACAGCTTGTTGTATATTATTGCATTGGACGGTAGAAAATTGACATTTTCCAATTAACACTTCACTGACTGTGACCGAAAGAGAGACTCTCAAAAGGGAATAGTCCCCCGACGCCGGCCGTGACCGCATCATTAACAAATGAAGATAACCAGCAGACATCGGAACATAAGACACTTGCAAAAACTTAGTGGATTATGAAATTTGAAAGAATCATTCACCTGCCATCCTTCTTCCACTTTAGGGAAATATCGAGATCAATGTTGATTTTGAAAAATATGAAATACAATTTATCCAAGTTTCTAGTTTAAATAAAAAAGATAAAAAGTACTTAAAGCCATACTAATTAACACCTGCTGCACGACCTGAAGCAGTCAGCCAGCCAGTCTGTAAATTAGAGAAAAAAGTTGTAGTTCTATCGTTTTCTGTTGGCGGAAGAGGGCGAGGGCGAACGCAGAAAACTAATTCAAATAAGGCAATAAAACGAATGAGATAAGCAAGGTTAAGCGCCGCATTTGGTAAAGTATGAAATTGAGAAAATTGAAAAACGCAAAAAACGCCATTCGATGAACTTACTCTGTACGCGCTACTGTGACTCAAAAACCGAGAAACTCCTTGAGGCTCCCGCTCCGCTACTCAGGCTGACGACACGCTGATCTGTGATACTCTGTTCCAAGTGGCAGGCAGCGGACTGCGCACAACGTCGACGTCTTTCAATACGTTGCGGTGCGTGATTGTGCGACCGGAATTCGCCAATGCGGTCCGAAATTTTATAATTTTTTTGACATTTTCCTATGGGAGAATTGTAATTTTTCTCAAAATGTCTTTTTTTTGGCTTTTATGCACTATTTGCTAGTTTTTCACTCTTTTGCTAATGTTCTTTCAAACGTTCCGATTGCTTCTTCTTCCCTATTACTACGTTCGTTCGTTACGAACTCTGGTAGAAACGAAGCTATCAGGTTCGGTTGACTTTTTCTTTGACACAGAAATTGTTGAAAGCCATGATTGGCAAAATTCTTTCATTTGCTAAAACACAATATTCGCAATTTGCACAGGAAATCCCATAGAAATTATATTTTAATCCAATAATGGGGAGATTTGCAAAAAATCTTTAACAATTATCAAATTTTACCGCTGCTAACAATGAATGGCGAAGACAAGGAATTTATTCGTCCGCCCGATCTTTGTCAATTAGCTTCAACGAATTTTATTGTGAAACTGTAACGAGTAACGAGCAATAATTGCGATGAAAAGGACAGCGGCGTTGATTGGAACGTAGTGACGGAAGAGCTCTTCTTCACTTTTTATGAAAATTTTTCACGCTGGCATTCCACTTCCTAACAACATAGTTCGTTTTACTTGGTCAGCTCACTTTATGTTTCAATAATTTCTCAATCAGATAAGTTCAATTGTTCGAAATTATGTATTTTCCAGACAGAAAAACTTCAAAATTACTTGTAAAACGCTAAACACGCGTAAGATTATTTCCACCGTTCGGCACTCGTTGGAGTAGTACAGCCAATATGCCCAAAATACAGTAAAGAATGAACGAGTATACTTTTGACGTTCTTTTACCCCTTTAATTTCTTTTGGTCTACTGTTTATCATCCCTTTGTTATCAGAGTTGTTCTACACATGTATGCTTGAAAGAGACAATTGCAATCACCGGATACGCCACATATTGCTAGAATTTTTGCAGTATTCTTAACGTCATAGCAATAAGGCAATTCCCGATCCGATGCAAGTGCTCGTTGTGTGTGGAACGCATGCACATGATTCGAAACTGACATAAGAACATCTTTGCGTTGATGCAGTGCATTTGATTTCGAATCAAGCCGTGACTATCGGAATCATATGTGCTAATGTTTTCAGCAGCGCTTCCGAAAGTCACGTCTTGATTTGAAAGCAATGGAACCTTTTCAGGCAGCCCCTGGAACTTTCACGACGTCTTGAACAAGCCTTTCGAAACGTCTCATGCAGCACTCTATTGCAGACTCGTATTATAATTTTCTAAGTATCATGATTTTACGCTACGGTAATTTAACTTATCAATCACTCAATTCAATTCAGTAACTGTAAGTAATGCTTATACGTAAAAGTTTGTTTGTTCTATACAAATTTGAATAGTGAAAAGTACAAGTTTTCCTCTGCTTACGATCATTGGCTTTCGCAATTACTATAGTAGAATCAATTCTCTGCACTTTACTTTACTTTATTTACTTTACTTTAAAGGATCAATGAGGGTCATTCCAAATTTTTTTTTCAATTTTTTCTCAAAAAAAGGGCATTTAGCAATTAAAACTTTGGGTGCTTTAAAAATTAGTTTACAAACTTATAAAAAATTATTTTTTTAGATTTACGTAATTGTAAACGACATCGAGACGTTTTAAATTCATATTCATTCCTATGTGATATATTGCCCCGTAAATTCAAGTGGAAATGGTTGGTTGACACTCAAATTGCCAGCGATCCGACGGCGGTGCACAATGTCAGAAAAGGAGAAAACATCAACGAGTGAATCGCCGAACGACTTCTTCCAACTCTTTTTTTCTTAGGTTTGTTGTATCTACATATATTGATAACTGAATTTTAAACTACTGTTATCAAAGTCGTGGGTTCTTTTATTGGGCACTATATATTTAAATTTTTTCCTAATCAAACTCGTATTAATATTAGCAATGAATACAGTGGTGTCAAAAAGGAATTACTCGCCCTTAAATACTCGTTGGTTGTAGTTACTCTATGGACAACGAATTGTAAATCGAGCTCTGTTCAGTGGTTAAGTTGTTAAGTTGACATTTCAAAATTTCTTATAAGAATATTTTTCGGAACATTGGCCGATAATTACAATATTTATAAAAATAAGTAGAATGGACGATGAAACATTGAACAGGTAAATATTGGATACCTTTGGAAGAGTTGTTTGGCTTAACAGAAATTTATACAGAATGGCCATCGAGGAAATAATGCGCGAAATGCACGAAGCCAAGCAGCTAGAATTACAAAAGCCTCCAGAGAGAAAAGTTAATCCTTTGGGGAAACCAAATAAACGCTTCCTGGGACGGACAATAAATTCTATGCTTACACATAATAAACGTGAGAACGAGAGGAAGCGTAGGAATTGCAGTCAGAAATTGCGGGAACTTGACGAGAGGGCAAATCAAAGAATGCGTAATGAATTTGCCATCGAGAAAAGAAATAAACACAGTCGGTCTAAAAGCAGATCGGAAGTAGGAATCACTACTTTCAGTAGTTCAGAAGATAGCTGCATTTCGAAAAGTCGGAGGAGAAGATTAAAAAAGATTAAACGAAAAAAGAAAACTAAAACTCGTAGAAGTATCAGCAGGAACCGTAGAAGCACGAGCAGTGACCGCAGCACTGCTATCTTCAAGTCAAAAACAGTACTAAGTGGCCGCCCTCAAGAAAAGGAAGAAGAAGGAGAGTACTACTGCGCGTCTCGTTCTCGTGGCGAGATGATATATAGGGTAAATACAGAGATGGATTATTACGATTGGATCAATCAACATTATTCCACAATAGCAGTTTACAATCAAATGAGAAATATATATCAGTCTTTGTTAGCATCGGCCTCGTTGACTGGGACGGAACTTAGCAATGCACGAAATGAATGGAATTCTGTTGGCAAAGAAAAGAAATCTGGGAAGCCGATTACCACCACATCTGGATCATTATCTTCTGCGGATGAGGACGAGGCAAGTGTGCGGGCAATTAACGTTTCTACTGACAACGAGTCGGATGTTGTGTCTCGGAGAAAAAACAAGGCCTCAAAGGAGTCGGACGTTGAACTCGTCCTGAGTTCAGCAACAGATGGCGAATATTCACACAACGAAGAAAATATGTGTATAAATTTGGACTCTGACTGTAGCCATAGCAGCAGTTCTGATTCTGAAGGCAGTGTGGCGTTAATTTCATGCTCCTCAGAATCGGAAACGTTGACTACTGGAGGTGTTGAGCCTTCGAAACCACGCCATGTGGAGGAACATAGGTCTAATATAATGATTGATTTGACAAAAGAATAGCGTCGGGAAATTAACAAAGCTTTAAAGTTTACTGTTTTTATTTTAAAAGATGATAAAAATAGTTTAGGACAAATAAAATTATATTCAGTTAAAGAAACCGACGAATACAATTTTCTTTTTTGGCTAAATAATGTTTGTGGGCTAATGTGAGCCTAATTAGTCTTTTGAAAGTAGTTGGAGGAGCAGTTGAGTTAATATTTAAGCCGTTGGTTGATTATTTCACGAAAAGCTTAGAATTTCATTCTATCCATTCCATCTGTCATTTTTGTTTTTAGTCGAAACATGGTAAATGGGCAACGCTATTTAAAGAAGATCCAATTTCCAAGCAGCTGATTGGACGAATGTTATTTACGTTTTTGTGGCCCACAGTTGTTTGGACTGAATACATTCTAGCGATGATACAGAAATGTTTGGTAATATCAAGAAGAAACTGAATGACGCCTTGCAAGAGAGCTTCATCATAGGAGAGAGCCTACAGCAAGGATATCTTCACCGTTCGGCTTCTGCTTCTACGACCCTGGAAGAACGTTATGCGAGTGATGGTAAAGGGGCGAGTAGGTCAAATCTTCGCAGCGCCAGTAGTGGTGACTTTGTGTTTCCGGCACACGTGAATATGGCAGTTGGTTGTAACCTATTGGCAAAGTATGAGGTCGAATGGAAGGCGATACACGATGCCAACGAAGAGAATGGCCAAAAGGCGGCCAAAGTGGCTGAAATGATTAAAGGAATGGAGAAACGGACTGAAATGCAGCGCACCGTGTTAACAGATCTTATTAGCTGTCTGTCTGGTATTCCGGCTTTAGTTGAGAAATTGAACGCAAGTATGGAAACGTTGCAGGAGGTGCGTGAGCTTAGTGCAGCGGCAGAAGAGAAGCTGGAACATTTGGAGAATATTAACGAGGAATGTGAGCTCCAGGAGTTCATGTTGCAGAAACAGTATGAATTATCGAGATACAAACAAAATAAACTGGGTAACTGTCATCTGACATTGAGATCTCATCAGATCTGAAGCTGAAGGTATCATTATAAGCGGAAAAACAAAAACCAATTCTCTTGCAGGAGAACTGGAGGTATATCGTCAGAAATTGACTGCACAACACGAGGAGAAGATCAAACAGCATGAGGCGCGCTGGCTGAAAATGCAACGAGAGCGCCAAGCGGTTTTTGAAGATGCATTTCGTGATGACATGGAAGAGTATAAGCAAAAAGGAACGTTAACAAGTACGTTGTCGAAGCGCAATAATTGTGCTATTCAATTCCTGGAGGATATAAATTCAAATATCGAACACATTCATGTCAACATTATTGAATATCTTTTATATTTTACATCAGAATTAAAACACAAGGAACCCAGCAGCAGTGAGTTAGCGCTTGAAGAGGTGGACCTGGCTGATATAGAGCCAAAAGATGCTCTCGAGGATTTCCTTAACGGATAGTACGAACGCCATTACGAAGCCTATTTCTATTTAAGCCAAATAATGTGCCTTAATATATATTAAAATATAAATAATGAAATATATTAATTAATTATTCAGTTTAGTGCAAGAATTAAAACAATGTAATTTCAATATAGTATGCTTGTATATATTTTCTCATTTATATATTTTCTCATTTGAGCGTTAATATTCTACGGCATATTGTTCAAAACATTTACCGATCATCTTTGAACATGAAGTTAATTCGGTTTAATTGGCCTATTTTAAGAGTTACTGGCTAAAGTAGGCTTTATTTTGGTAAAATTTTTTTACATAAATACCATACTTAAAGTCATAAGATGTGTTTGTGTGTTTGTTCCTCATTTGGAACTCTGTCTGAAATGGTTCTTTATGCTGTTATACAGACAGACATTATTACAAAATTTAAACTTTCTTCGTTTGTTAATAATCTTAGTAGCTATCATTTATTTATTTCGGTTATTGTGCTTTAGTGAGGAGAAAATATATATTGTTAAATAATTTGAAACCAAATGAATTCGTTGAATGTGTGTTGGCAATATTAAGACGAATGTTTTGAAACTATCGTATTTCGTTTCTGTTTCTGTTTATTGAAATAATTAATTGTATGTTGTAGGTTTTTCTTACTACGCACCGTTTGTTTGTAATTTGAATTCATTATTTTTATACATTATCGTTAATGGAATTTGTTTTTAAAATGACATTATTTATTTTATAAAATATAGAATGAGTTCTAAAGAAGTTGGTTTGGAATGTTGTTTTGAAAAGCGTGTTGTCCGGTCTTCTTCCTGAAGTGATTATGAATGGATATCTATCAATAACTGAAATTTAATCTCTTCTAGTCAATAATGAATTGTGAAAAACACAACTCAAGAATTAACAAAAATTTTTCGAAAAATAATACGGGTTTTTCTTAAATATTTCAAAATTATCTGTGTTCATTTTTAACTTTTTTTTACTTTTCTCTTTTTTTTATTTCACATTTAAAGCTGTTTTTCAGATCTATTTATAAGATACATATAGCTTCTGGTAGTATATATTAACATGATTCGACTTTAGTTTTAATGTATTTCTTCAATTATTACGAGAATTACTGTTTAGTTTTCCGTTTTATAGATTTTTGTTTTCTTAAAATCAATGCAAGTACTCGTAATATCATTGAGCATATAAATAAGCATATAAAATATATTTAATTCTTAAAACAAATATATTTAGAAATATTCAGATATTTTTCTCTAATTTTTTGCCTTACGTGGTATAAATTATGTTTCCAAAAACCATAATAAAAAGTTAAAGTAAAAAAAAACGTGGTTGTTTTGAAACCAAAACGGTTTTGATATTCATTACAGACAGAAATGTACAAAAGATATAATACGATTAATTACAGAACTTTAATTATTTTCTACTTAAATAAGTTAGACTTTTGTTTTATTTAATAAAACATACCATAAATAAATGGACAGTTTAATTGTATAAAATTTAAAAAATTTTACTCTTTTCAATTTTTTCATGTTTATATAGTTTTTTTTTTGCAACAAATAACATACATTCATACTATGTACGTATATAACGTATATGTATGTATAACATTTATTATATAGTTATAATGAAACTCATCAATATACAATAGTTGCTCTGTTCTCGTACAATTAATAAAACTTGGTGAATTATTTATTTTGCTTTTTTTTTGTTTTCTGTAGAAAACTTAAAGTCTAACAATAGCAAAAACAGGACTGACTTTTTCACTTCAAAGCATTTTTAATTTCATAATTTTTTTTCATCTCAATATATATAGTATATATATATACATATATCATAAAGTCAATCTCAGTCAATTAATATAATGTATTAAAAATTTTCTTAACGACTATACAAAATTGAAATTTTCAACAAAATTTATCTAATTTAATAAATAATTATGTAAATAAATAATATGAATTCAATAATTACAATTAATTCAAAGACTAAAATCAAGACTAAGACAAACGCTTTCTTTAATTACGTTGGCAAAAGGCTTTGAAATAATAATACATTAATGCTTAATTATAAAATTTATGCTGTAACAGTCAGTCATGCAAAATAATCACATTTCATTGATTTATACGATAATTAACACTTGATGCCATTACAAGCCTTTATTGATTGATTCAACTTGAAATCAAAAGTGTATAAAAAGTGTGGCTAATACGAATTTGTCCGCTTGCGTAAGCGATTAATCAATCAACCGATCCTCCGATCTTCCTCTTGGTCGTCGTCGTCGTCGTCGTTTTGCTCAGCGCTTAAGCTCCATTATTGCTTAAAGACGAACAGCCCCGTCGGATCCCATTCGTTGTCGTCGATAGGTCCGTAGCATTCATCGAAGTACCATTCCATTGTTTTGTAGACATGGTTGAGCGACTTCGTCAGAGCGTGATCCTCATCCGGGTAGACCTTTATTGCGGCGGGAAGAGTTGAAGAAGAGAACGGAAATATTAATAAGAGACCAGTTTATACGATCACTTGGTGATCCACCGAGAAACCGTACCTGATGTCGGAACTTCACTTGCTGATCGACCAAGGAGCGCACCAACATCAATGAATGCTCTTGGTGAACCAGCAGGTCTGCGGTGCCGTGCATCAACATCAGGTTGCGCCCCTTGATATTGCCCGCCTTCATGGTGAGATCGGCCTCTTGCAGGGCACGCAAGTAGTCGCCCTGCATAGGAATATAGCGTTCAGTGAAGAAGGAATCTTAGAAGAGAGAGAGATTGTGAGTAGAAAGATGGAGTCTCTGTGGAAGCAAAAAACGTGGCGTTGCGTTGCCTTGCTTTGACTTACAATGGAATCCGAATGACACAATTGGATTGACGGCGACGCCGCACTGCAGCACTTGCTGAGAATCCTCGATGAGTGTCATGGCAGTGGCGTAACCGCCGTAGCCCCAGCCATAGGCGCAAATGCGAGAGGGGTCAATGAACTTCAAATTGTCGCGCAAGTAACTGCGTTTGGGTAAAAGAAAAAGCTTCAGAATAACACAGTATACCATCCGTCTGCCTCTACTCGTACTTACGTCAGTACACCTAGCTGATCTTCGATCTCCACGGTTCCCAGTTTGCCGTGCACCTGTGTGCGCAACAGCTCGCCCTGGTAGCCGCTGCCGCGCCCATCGATCTGCGCCACTATCATGGAGCGCTGACTGCATAAGTACCAATTCCAGTCGACCCGGAAACGTTCCGTCACCAGCTGCGAGCCAGGCGAGGCTTCGCTGCAAAGACACGATTCAAGGAACGCCAACGATAGAGAGAGAGAGGCAGAGAGGGGCAGGGTCTTACTAATCATTACTTACATGTGAAGTACGAGCGGAAAGGCGACCTCTTCATCCTCCCGCATGCCCGGCGGCAAGAAGAGACGCACTTGCGCATGAAAACCGTGCCGTATCTCGACACTGAACGTTCGTATCTGCGGCAACGCCAACTGCTCCAGCCGGTGCCGCAAACTGTGACCCGCATTGAGCAGATAAACCTTGGCATTGCTCTGCGTCTCCACCAGGTAGACACTGGGCGATTCGGGGCCCAAGCACTCCTGCACGTAGTAGCTGAAGTCGCGGCTGAAGTAGATTTTGTTGTACAGACAATTCTTGGGTATGTCGAAGATGCACTCGTCGTCCGCATCGGCGTCGTCGGCGTGCGGCGGAGCTGGGGCATTGAACAGCCTGAAGGTGGACGCCGTGTTGTCGCACGTAAGACATGTCGGTTGCGATGAGGTGATGTACGTGCGGTTCGATTCGGTCACGTTCAACTTGAGGCTGATCTTGTAGAGGTGCCTTTCGCCGGGACGCTTCTCAGGAGCAGCCATAAAGTAGACGATCTCGTTCGTCTCATCCCAACCGACAATCTCGGTGACCTCGAAGCGGCCCATGGTTAGGGGCACGGGCCGACGGTCGAGCGACGAGATGAAGACAACGTGGCGGAAGTGTCCGTGCTCACCGTCGCGCACCGGCAGCCGTTTCAGCAGGTAACCGCCGTTACTGATTTCGTATGTGGTCTGCCCATTCTTCTGACTGCTCGTGCTGATGCTGCTGCTGCTGCTGCTGCTGCTGCTGGGATAGCTGGCATTGGCGTTGGCAGGGGCGTGGTAGTTGTTGTGCTGCTGCATGTTGGGGGCGGCCGCTCTCAGCTGGCTGCTGATGCGTGCCGAGAAGATGGGTCGCTCGGCGGGCAGCACCCAGCCATCACTAATGGTCACCTCGGTGTGTATGACCTGACAGTGGAAGTCGGGGGCGCGACAGATGGCCGTGTGCGCCTTGGTTTGATCGCGGCTGGTGACCGTCACTGAGAGGTCGATGGGCGACGCCCAGGTGAGGCCGCCGATGTAGCTGCCGTTCGAGAGGGCGGGCGGAAGTTTGATTTGCGTGGGGAAGATGTACTTGAGCACGCTCAGATTGACCACGTTGACAGTGACGTTGGGATTGACGGAGCCCGCCTTGGCATAGTGCTGTGTCAGAACAGCGGGGTACTTGAGGTCATTGCCCAACCAGGTATATCTAAATTAAAGCGTTTTTACTCGTAGAATGTTCTCATAAAACCAACCGCCAGCACTCACTTGTACTCATTCACTTTGCTGTCATTGAACGTCAGAAAGGCCAAGAATAGGCCGTCCGGGGAGAAGGCGATACTGTTGCCATGACTGTCCAGCTCCGGCACATTGCCGTACGTCCAGTCCGGAATACCATTGAAGACTTCACCAGCCAAACCTGAAACGGTAAACGAGATTGAAAGGAGGTCGCTTTGAAAAAAAGCACAATCAATTCATTGATGGAATAATTGATGGCAGCGGAGCGGAAGCGAAAAAAGCACGGGTTTTTCCGAGACTTTCGTTGCGTGCGGGCGGCGGATGCTCACTTTGATGGAAACAAGCATCAATCGCCCTCGCCCGGTCGGAACCATCAAACGAAAACCTTTTCGTTTGAAAAAAAATGGCAAAAGCCACGCCCGCTGATGATTATTTGGGGTAATTTTTTCAGTGCTCTTGTAGTTATTGTAGTTGTTGTTCTTTCTCAACCCACCTGTTGTTGTTATGCGGCAAACCAACTCTCCCTGAACCTTTGGCTTGTAGTAAACGTCATTTTCATAAACGAAAGCGATCGCTTGATTCATGGAAACTGTTGTTGGTCGACTGTTCGTCGCTGATTGAAAATTGGGTGGAGTCGGTTTGCCGGCACCACTGCCCGTCGCAACACCGCCGCCGCCCGCAATTAAGCTACTCAAAAATGGACTTCCGCTTGTTTCCAGCGACGCGAGCGGCTCGCCCGTTGTGCTGGCGGAAATCGTTGTTGTTGTTGTGGAAGTGGTGCTGGTGGTAGATGGTAGCACGGGCGGATTGTAGGGTGCCCAGACTACGTGCTGCAATCGTGGCGCCTCTGCGATATTCTCTGTTGGTCCCAGAGGAAAAGTGTTGGCGGTGTGTACTTCATAGACGTGATGCCTGGAGAAGGAAGCCAACGAAAGAGAAACGAAAAAAAGACGGTAGGAAGGAAGGAGACCAAAAGAAAAATGAAAAATTAACTTTTGGAGTTTTATCTATTGCTGCAACGGCGCGGTCGTAATTATTTATTTGCATATAATGGAAAAAGAATTAGGAGTATTCTGTAAGAATACTATACGCGTACTGAATTAGAATTTGGTAAGTTTTATGTACTATTTTTTACAAATAATTTTCAGTTCAGTTCGAATTTCGTCTATGTCGTCAGTCTTAATCAATTTCATTACGTAGAACAGCCGTCAGTTTATGAGTTACTGACTCTCATCGGTGTTCATGCTCTTGGCAATTTTTTTTTAGCTCTTTCACCCAAAGCATTCTTCTTTCTCTTAATGTTTTATTTGTTCACGTCTCAATTTATAATTAATTTATCCACCTACGATTATTTAATTTTCATTCGACTTGATGAAAAAAAAACCATTAGCAATAATATCGTATACACAAGTACTCTTCGTATTTTTAGAATGTATCGTATTTTAAACTGAGTGCAAACATATGTACATACTCTCGTCTGCATTCTCTTTCTCTTTGTTGTTATTGCTTTGGGACGCTATTGGTTTTGTTGTTTTGCAGTTTCATGGAAACTGTATACTTTGTGAATTAATTTGAGAGCAAAAGCTTCTTGTTTTTTGTTGTTTTTTTTTTTGCTTTCAACACCATTTCAACGCTCACCTTGAACCGTCGTCGTTGCCATCGGACTGCAGAAGTACGAATTTCTGATCGGGTGAAACCAGGAATGATTCAGCATTCAATTGGCGCTGTTGTTGTTGTTGTGGTGGTGATGGTATAAGATGCATGTTATTAAAGATGCATGGAGGCGGCGGCAAAAATCAATAATCAATAATCGATGCTCAATATGCACACACACATACGAGTACATATGTACATACTCGTACACACACACTCTTCAATACTTACAAACGTTGAATTTGTCATTAAGATTCTCGTTGTGTAGTTGTCCAGATTGAGTATGGAAAGACCGCCAGTAGGGTCACGATAAACTAATTCAACATCTGTAGAAATGGAATGATTTTAATTTAAAATTTAAAAATTCAATTTCACTTTTATTCAAACAATTAAAAAATTTATTAAAATTAAAAAAAAAATATTTTAAAATCATCAGCTGAAGACACTGAAAACGTCTCAGGCCTGACGGAAATTCGTTCCAAAGCCCATCAAGGAAAAAATAACGATATTTTTTTTGTTAATTGTTTTCTTTTTTTATTTCGTTTTTAATTGACTCCACCTACCGCTGCTCCAAGTCCCGTTGAATGGCTTCCATTGCAAACTTTTGCCCAAAATGTCACTCAGCGCCAAGCGACGTCCACGGACACGCATTCCCTCATCCTCTGCCGCCGAGTATTGGATCATATTAAAGTTCATTAATTAATAACTGATTGGTCTATTTGTCGTCCATAAACGCATGTTTTGTCTATTTGTCTATTGTTGATTGTCTCTTGTCTATTTGTGTGCTTGTCTGTCGGCGCTGTCGCTGTCGCCGAATGTCTTTTCTTGGCTGCATCACACTCACCGGGCGAGAGTAAAAAGATGGAGAATATGATGAGACTGAAGACGGCTGCAATCACCAGTAGCGCTATGAAGATGCCGCGCCAATTCCGTCGCTCCGGCGAGATGGCCACCAGCTCCTGTAAGGACGATAAATGGCGCAATAACGTTAGACACAACGTTGATACGGTGAAAGGTTAAAGCTTCGTGTCAAAGGTTAAAATTATTTGATTGCAATTTTTTAAGAAAATCATTAAATTTTTGCATGATAGTAACATCACGATGTTTAGGCGATTTGACTTCAATATATCACAAATCCTGGTGCTGGACTTCAGATTTTTGGTACACATACATAAATACATAGTATATATGTATATACATACATACATACATACAATTAATACATAAATAGATAGATTCTTTCGACAGCGAAAAAATGCTACTGATATTTTTGGTCAGGCAAAATTATACTAAACAACTTCATTTAAATAAACGATGTCTTGCAGATATTTATCGGTTTTAAACGACGATTTCGAAATGCATTTGGAAGGGGAAGAAACATAGTACTTTCGGTGCCTCGAACATAGCAAAGAAACCCATTTTTTGCAAACTGAGGTAGCAAAATACTTCTTCAAAACGTCTTGAAGGGATTCTGGTGTCGGTTTTGAATCCAGAGCTTCAGAAAACTTCGTTAAAATGTGTTGTGCTTTAAAATTTAGTCAGCCTAGTTTATCTTTGTAAATGTAATGAGGATGCACCAAAATAATACAAGAAAAAAAATTATAAAATAAAACAAAAAAATATACTTATACAATATATCGTATATACAATAATATTTATTCGCAGATTGAAGAAAAAAAAAAAGAAAAAATACGACGCGTCGGTAAGAAATAAATTGTTTACTTTTCAGCGAATGTAATGAGCAATAAAATTGTTTTACGTAGGCGTTAGTGGTCTCGCATTGTGTATACTCGCGGTATAGAAGACTCGTATCATGCGCGATATATTGTATATATTTGCTTTTGCTTCCATTTGTTTATATGTATGTATTTTTTTTACTATATTTCTCGATTGCTGTTGTTACTTTTCAATTTTATACTCAGCGAAACTTTATAACACGATTTTGTTTCGTTTGTTTTTGTTATTGTTATTGTTATTGATAAAGTAGCGCAAAGTCTTAACGCAATGCGCTGACGTAGAATGATTTTACTACATGTTGTTGCGTTGTTAACACGTGTTTAACATTTTCGGCGAATTGTTATTGTTCTCTATAATTTTTTTTTTTTGCATAAAAATCTTGTATATTTTATTTTTATTTTTTTTTTGTTTTTCGTTACTACTTTTTTCCCCATTTCAACAACATTTTAGCTCATTCTCTCTTTTTCTTTCTCCGTCTGTCTCTTTCGCCTTCTCACTATTTTCTTCCACTTCACTGTGTTGTTTTACTCACAAGTAAGTGAGTGCTTCATCTCAAGTGCACTCACTCAAGAGTCACTCAACAACGTCTTCAACAAATTTAATGAAGCGGAATTTATTTTAAAATTAGGAATATTTTAGGTGCCGAATTTTTAATATCTACTATATATATTTCTTACTGCTACATTTAAATATTAGCCTCCTCTAAAAAATTTATAGAAAACAATTTTTCAGACTAAATACATTTTTTGTTGCTTGCTTGTGTTAGGTTTTTTAAACAAAAAATGAAATAAAACAACAAAATAAATTAATATTGTTGCTGTTTTTTCTGTTATTGCAGTTGTTGTTGGTGTTGTAGTTATTGGTATTTGGGATTATGGCAACTTCCGCTGCCGTTTGATTACTCTTTACGAACACTTTTTGTTGATACTAATCCATTTTCTTTTTCGGAAAGTTAAGTAAAAAAAAGCACACTTAATGTACAGATATCGATTGAATTTTTATTTCAATATGATGCTTGGACTTTGCCATTAAGCGTGAAAAACAATATCGTTCCAATGTCCTCCGCGGAACCTTTTGCAGGCCTCATTCCTTTTGATGACAATCCATTTTCGATGACTTTTTGACACAAGTCGGGCAATAATTCGGCCATAACTTGACGTATGTATGTCATTCTTTAAATGGTCCAAAGTTGAGGCATTGTTGGCAGAAATACGGTCTTTTGTGTAGCCGAACACAAGAAGAAATCCAAAGCCGTCAGATCGCACGATCTTGGTGGCCAATTAACATTGCCATTTTTTTTCTTTGCTCATTGTTAATGTTGTTGCTTTGTTGTTATTTTTATTTACGATAATTCTATGCTTCTGTAGTTTCTGGTATTTTTATTGCTATTGTTGCTATTTTTGTGGATAAATGGCATATTTTTCTTTTCCAGCTTCTTTGTCATCCTACTCTCTTTCTCTCTCTCTCTCTCTACCCCACCACCCCCCTCCATCTCTTCTTCCTCTTACCAGCACTTACTTTCTGTGGTGTTCGTCTCTGCTGTCAACCATTTTCATAAAGTACGAGTACTTGCTGTAGTACGAATAGTTTGTGTATGCGTACGTATGTATATGTGTTTGTGTGTGTGTGTGCGTATTGTACGTGTTTGAGTATGGGCCTAGGTGTGCTTAATTGCTGGAATGCATTTCAAGGTTATCGCATTTGGGCGCTCAGTGAATGTGTTTAACAATTAAATTAAGTGTTTTTTCTCGCATTATTTTTAGCTTCTTTTTGAGTTCAAGTCTTCAAAGAAGGCTTGAACCAAACTGGGCTAAGTAGGCGTGGCGTGTGAGTGCAAAACACGCGAGCGAAACAGTATTTAATTAAAAGAAATTCATGTACAAGGTGGCAAGGTCGTCCCATTATCGCCCCATTCTTTTGACCGATTTTAATCTCTTTAATGGATCTCCAAGCGTTGGAATACGAAGGAATAAACAACAAGAAAGTGTGACGCCCGCTTAATTGCTAAATTATTGTAAATACGAAAAACGAATTGACAGAATGCAAGGAAAAAGTGAACAAAAAAAAACGGAATGAACCATTTGCAATTAAAACAACTTGCGGCGAAGAAGGAAAAGAGGTGCTTGCTGGTAAACTCAAAAACGATAACAACATTAATAATAATAAAAACAACAACAACAACAACAACAACAACATCAATATGATGAGTACCTGCAAATAGGATTGCCAGACAAGATTTCAAGCAGTTGCGCCGCTGAGGAAGCGCTGATTTGATAAATGAAATTGTTATTGAGTGTCTTTGCTTAAAAGGGGCGCCCACACACACACACACACATCCCCACATACATATGTATGTATATCCATGTGCAAGACGTTGTCGCACTCACACACAAGACCGCAACCAAAGTGACTCTTACAATTCAATTCATTCCTTTCCTGTGCAAAAGCAGATGAACGGAACGGAAGTGAGACGAAAACGGAACGGAAGGAAATGCGGTGAACCACCGACAGACCAGTGCTTGCTGGCGTGTGTGTGTGAGTGGGGGCGTGGTTGACGGATGAGGAACAAAATCTGGCGCAGACTTCGTTCTACGTTGTTTGGAATTGATTTATAATAAATACTTTATGCTTTATGCTTGGAAATGATAAAGCGTTGTTGTTGCTGTTGTTGCGGTTGCTGTTGTTGTTGTTGTTGTTGTTGTTGGTTGCTGGTATAACATATTTCGATTGAGAAAACACACATATTTTTGCTAACGCTTTTAATGACGTTGACGTTGTTTGCCGTCAGTTACTGCTTTTATAGATCAGTCATTGTTGTTGTTGTTGTTGTTGTTTTTGCTGCTGTTGGTGCTGTTAATAATTTTAATTGTATTAAAATGGCTGCCATTATTTTTGTTATAAACTTTCTTATTGTTTTTGCTGTTATTGGTTTACGTTTATGAGTTGTTTTGATAAAAGTTCTTCGTTTATGTTCTTTTTTTGCGGGCAATAAAAATGGTGCTGTTGTTGCTATTGTTTTATGTTTTTTTTTTTTTTGTTTTTGTTATTGCATTAGTTGCAGTCTGTCTGATTGTTTTTCAATGCATTACGATTAGATCGTAAAACGTCTGCGGGTCGACTATGAAGCTCTTCGTTACGTCGCGCCAGTGACAATAACGTTGTGTGTATATATGATAAGGCACAAAAGCACTGTCAGTGGGTGTGTATGTGTGCGTGTGTGTGTTTGTTTGTGAGTAATGAAATTGTAGTAAAATCATTTTAATTGAATTTTAATTTTTTTGCTCTAAATTTGAAAAATAGAATGAATGAATGCATTTATTAACGATAACGTAAAAACGTAGAAAAGTATAGATAGTAGATTGTGCAATAGATTGCACAAAGTAATTGAAAATTGTTTTGTTTAGAAAAAGCATTTTTTTTGGGGGGCATCTTTGGCAAAACATTATGTTTAAATGACTATTGTTATGCGATAAAATATTATAGAGAGCTTTATAAGTTAATGATTTAATTTCAATTCAATAAACATTAGAAAATTGTTCATAACGAAGGATAAGGAAAGGTAAAAGGATAAGGTTTCTTCGACTACAAACGAAAATTAGTCTCGAAAAATCTAAGAAAACTCCTAAAATTTCGGACACTTCTTTTTCGGTCTTATGAATTACGATCAAGAGTTTATTTTTCTACGATATAATTTCTCGATGATTTTTATTCAAATATCTAAAAGCGAATAAGGAAAATGAAGCAAGGAAAAGGAAGTAACATACGTATTTTTCAACTCAAACATTTTTCAGTACATACGAGTATTTTTCGAAATGCCACACACACAAGTTTTGACAGTACTTTTGGCCTGTGTTGGTTCCTTCCTAGCATTAAAGTGTCGTTGGTCAAAAGAACCAACGAAGCGTTAGCGATAAAGCTTTAAATTTATAAAGGACCAAAGGAGGACCAGAATCAAGATAATTCCTATTGATTTTTGCTGCAGCTTCCTACGCGCTCACAACATCTGGCACTCCTTGCAAATGTCCTTCGACATTTCGCTCTTCAACGGCATCGTCATCATCATCATCATCATCATCATCATCATCGTTTTTTATCGTTATCATCGTCATTATCGTTGTCGTTTCCAGCACAACAATTTTGGCGCTGATGTTGACTTTCTATGTTTAGTTCAAAAACCACTTTAAGTGTCTGAAGTCAAAATGCATTTACGAATTGTAATTTTCTAACTCGCCGGCTGTCGTCTCGCTGAAGTGACAGCTAAATTTTAAATTTCGAACAGCTGTCATGCCGGCCGGAGTATGTCATAGTGTCCTTTTTAGTGTCCTCTCGTACAATGAGAAAAAGCAAAGAGCAAAGAGCAATGAGACGAGTTTCAGCACCAGGGCGGAGAAGGTCGCATAACAATTTTTGGACTAAAAGTATGCCGAAGTGTTTGTTCTTGGTTTTGTTCAACACTTAGCAAATATGAGTGCTTTCATGGCGCTTTCTCTCTCTTACGATCTTTTGCGGGAGAAATGAAGAGCGGAATTCAATCGCGCGTTTTTCGAGTCTAAATTTAGCAAATATTTCAACCACTGTCGCTTATTTCTCGCACAGAGTGTGTTCAATGCTTAATGTACCATAACATTCCGTACGTACATATGTTTTTTCTATATTATTGCTACGAGTACAACATACTATGTATACGTACATACGTTACGATGTTATTGGAAGTATATGATATGAAAATTCATTGCAAAAACAAATCAGACTAAAATTGATTTTCGACAAATTTGCCAATGGCGAAACTCCAAAATTAAAAAACACAAAAAAAAACAATAAAATTTTTATGCCAATAAATAAAACAAAATAGAAACGTTTGCACGCATAGAAATTGCTGCCGGTCCCGCTGCCGGTGCCATTATGAACGACAGATGAAGGCAGAGGCGATAATTTTTAAAAAGTGCTCGCTTGCCAATATTCAGTTTAGAAAAAAAATTGAATACGTAAAGGTTTTTTTAAAATATTACTTTTCTAACTTCGTCATGCTTTAAAGCTATTTTATTACTATTGAACAGTGTGCGTGTGTGTGTGTGTGTGTGTGTGTGTGAAAGTGTTCACTGCTTTCTCTTTTTCCATGTTTTCCTAAAAACTTTTCATAAACTTTTCTTCGTTGGCAGCGGCTTCTTGTCGTTTCTCGTTGGGAGCAAAGCATGATGCAACAACAATAGACTCACTTAACAATGGTGAACGATTTGGAAAGAAGAAGAAGAAGAACAGTACGCGGGGGTGTATGTGTGCGTGTGTTTCTGAAGCATGAGCGAAATTCAAAGAAAGTTAGAAATTCTTTGAGTTTGAATAAGACTTTTTTCCAGCTTTTCTTTAGAACTGTTAAGATTTTTTCTGAATTAAAACGAAGATTTTAGTTGCCCGCTGACAAGAAGACAGAAAGACACGGTTGTCAGTCGAAACTTTTAAAGTGCTCGAAATTGAAATTGCATTAAGCTTCGATCGAATGAATGACGTTGGAATGATGTGCGAAACGGCCGTTGCCAAGTTCTGGGCGAGTGACAAAGCGAGCGAATTGTCACTCAATGTTCCTCAATTTAAATAAAATATTTCTTTTATTTATAATACATATGTACATATGTACATATTTATGTATAAGAATAATTTCAACGTTCTTTTATAATTCAATAAAATAGGAAAATACGATCGTTTATTGCAAAATTTGTTTATTAGCAAAAATTACAGTAAACACTTTAAGTGCTTACCCACAAACAACAATAATAATTTGTGTGTAGGTGTAAATGTGCATGTGTGTGTGTGTGTTTTTGGTTATGTGAGTGCATGTTTTAAATGTAGTAGAAAAATTATGCAAATTCGTGGGAAAATTTCAGCATGCGTTCAGCGAAGTGTATTTCAAATGAATGCTCAAATGAATTGAGGCAGCAAAGAAGAGAGAGAGAGAGAGATAGAGAGAGAGAGAGAGAAGGGTGCGAATTTTTGCATTATTATTTTCGGAAAAAGGAACAGCTTTTTTCCAAATAGCTACAGCTCTTGTGGTCGTGACAGTGGTTGTGTTGGCCTTTTTTGGATTTATTAAAAAAGTACCTACTATGCCACCAGATAAGAACTGGCACCTACAAAATGTTTTTTTATTTTTTTATATTGTTTTTTATTTTTTATTTTTTTTGTTTTTTTTTTGAAAACAGTCACAAACAAGACACCGAATTAATTTTTTTTATCAGTCTTATTTGATCCTCTTGGAGACCGCATTTTTCTAAATGTCCCTCTAGGAACCGAATTCTATGTGTTCATATTAAGCGCAATTTAATTATTATTATGTGTTCATATTGGATTATGTTAATTTGTATTGCCAAACATTTAAAAATGATTATAGCCAACAACTTCGATCTCAGTGAAAAATCTTTCCGCTTAACGAAATTTCTTTGCGTATGTCGTATGTCCTAAAAGATTTCGTTTAGCAAAAGAAAATGGATTTGCTTTTGTGATAAATGTTACAAAGTTATTTACATAAATATTCTGCCGACGCATTCGAAATTCGAAGCCTTTGCTGGACGCGACGCGACGCGACGCGATGGGACGGTCTTTATTGCGGCAATATGTCTAAACATTAGCTGTTCCGTCGGACGGGAGGGATCGTGGTAGAGGAAATGGAATAATATTAAAGAAACATAAAGAACGCCATCGGAAGATAAAGGTTAAGATAAAGTGGAAGACAGACAGTGCAAGGCAGAAGGGAGGAGCGAGGAAATGAATGATGACCAGAACGTGAGTGAGCGCGGTGAACCCATTTGGATTGATATAAATTAGGCTCGTCGGCATTACGTTGCCAACCAGACAGATAATTTAACACCACGCTCGAGCTCGAGGTTTTTACGCAACAAAAAAAGGGGAAAGACGGGGAAAAACGAATGAATAATTTATTGTTGAGCAGGATATAGTTACAAGGAAAATGCAATATTGTTTGTTAGTAACAATTTTGCTGTTTTTGTTGTTGACATTATCGCTGTAGTAGCGTACCGTTGTCGTTTGTTACCTATACCATTAATTTGTTACCTATACCATTTATTTTCAAATTGCTACTTTCGCATTCGAATTTGCTTTACTCTGAAAAGGTAATAAATCTTTTTGCTGAGAGTGCATAGCGAGAATGTCTATGTCGTTACACTTGTCATCGTTATTGTCTTTATATGCTAGAAGTGGCTTTCGTGTTAGTAGTAGTGACCTCATTAATCATCGCTTATTTACTGCTTGGCAAAAGAGAGAGGAAATATCAGGAAATATTATGGGAGAGAAAGGCAGGAATGAGAGGATGAAGATCTAAACAAAGAGACCGAAAGTTTTAAATGGGTCGTACAAACAACAAATGCAACACATCTTTCAACAACAAACAAAAACAAAAATGGTTTCATGCTCTGTTAATTTTTATTTACTTGTACTTCTTCATAATTTATATTATTATTATATGTACTATTATTATTTTCGTTTGACGTCTTTTCTTTTCTGTTTTTTGTTCAATACGAATAAATCATGCCACCAATTATAATTAACTTTACTTCATCATAAGAGTACGTAGAGGATAGTCGTTGTCGTTGTAGCTGGCGCGACGTTCGAATTACTCTTATTTTTATTGCAGTTGCTGAGTTTCAATTCAAAGTAACGACAGAGAGAGAAAAGAGAGGAACAACAAACGGCCGTTTGAATATGCATGAACATGTACAGTGTTTACTCCACGCACACAGACGTACTTGCCCCGTTACAGCATGGAAGCAGTTACCATTACCATTCGAACAAGCCTTCCAACGGAATCAAGAAGTCAGAAATAAAAAACTCTTTATTACATGGTAAGAGAAATATTGATGTTTATTAAAATATAAAGAAGAAAAAAATGGGTTTACAAAAATCTACAACTGGGTGCCTGCTTCTTTCACACACACACACACACACATATATATATCGAAACACATGCATCCACACACACATAAATGCCTACAGAATTGAGTTTATGTTAGGCGAAAAAAAAATTGTACATCGAAAGGGAAAATGTTTATCTTTCGATCGATTTATGCATGTTTCCGGTTGTTTCGACAGAGCTGTATTAATGTACGAGTATACAACAACAACAAAAAAATATCACAAACAAAAAAATGCACACGGTGATATCTAGACTGCTGCAACGTTTAATATTTAAATACTTTTAATACTTTTTAATACCTTTTATTTGAGTTTATTAAAAAAACAAAAAAACAATATTAAAAAAATACAACATTATCAATTACGAGTAGCTTAAGAAAATGAAAACATATTCATTTGTAAATTTTTGTTAACTAAAAAATTAGTATTTTTAAGAATTAGAATTAGTTAGAATTAGATTAGTTAGAATTTTTTTGTGACAAAGTTTGAGTAGAGCAAATTTATGAAAATGAGTTAATGTTGTTTTTTTTTAACGTCGTTAAAATAGAAAAATTGCAGTAAGTTTTTTCTGCAAAAAAACGCCAGATTAATCGAGCAGCATTCGTGGTTTAATGAAAATATTTATTTTCCATTAAATGTGGTCGCTGTTGGCAGCTGCATGCGGCGGTAAATGAGCGGTTGCGGAAGCGGGGGCGTTGGCGGGGGTAAACATGAAGCATTATTATTGCGTTAATTGAAAAGAAGAGATATTCGATCAAGAATGCCAGAAGGCGAAGCGAAATTGAATATAATTTAATTACTTTATACAGAAAATACAATAGTTTGATGCAACCCCAAGCATAACTTAATTGTGTGCTGATTAGATTTGAAATGAAGCTCATAAGATTTATTCGTCTGTCTTTGACTTTTCCTTCTCTCTCTCTCTCTCTCTCTCTGTGTTCTTCTCCTGTGACTTTCATTTACTCTGTGTCCTTAAGCTAAGTAATTTATTTGATTCATAACTTGATAATGTCAAAGTTGTGCGTGGTGAGGCGGGCGTAAGAGGCGGTAAGACCGAAAGTGGCAATTACGTGGGGCGTATATTTGTTGGCCAATATTCTTAACGATGTAGCGTAGCGTCTTGGCTGAGGCTCATTTATAGCGCAAACGGAATTATAATCAGACAGAATGCTAATCATGTTTACAGTATCATATTAATGATGATATCGCAATAACAGTAATCTTCTAACCTGTCATTAATTTGGAGAGAAGCGAAAATTTCAGTTAATTTTTTCATTCAACAACAACTTTCTTAAGGTTTTACTTTCCACGATAACAATAACAATAATAACAACAGCAACAACAAACAACAATTGCAATCACAAAAGGCTGCGGCATGATTAATGTTATTCTTTTTAGGGTTGCTAAAAAGTCTCTTTCTTGCCCTCAAAATGTTACTGCTCTTGGTATTCTTGGTCTGAAATAGCTGAAGGTTGTTTAAATTAGATTTTTTATTATCCTGATTGTCTGATGATCAGACAAAGAAAAGGTATCCATCCTTTTTTCACTTCATTTACCCTCGAGATAATTTTCTTTCCTTTTTCTTTTGTTTTTTTGTTCTGTTTTTTTAAAGATAAAAGTAAACCCTCTTCAACCGAATTCTGTATTCAAATCACCTCGCTTTAATTTCAAATAAATTTTAATAATTCTATTGACTTTACCATTTTTCTCGGTCGTCGGTTTTGGGTGATACTGCCTCTTATCTTACCGCTCAGTATTCTTTCAAGTTTGCAAATGTTAACGAATTAATTTTTTTTTATTTATTGACAGTTAATAGCTTTATAACACCGAGATTTTTATTATCCAGATTCTCAAAACCTTCTATTATGCATACGATGCTACTATGACACAATTATAAAATACAATACAATTATAAAAAGTTACTCGTCAACTAGAAGTCTTTCCCTCTTTTACTCGCTATTCAAAGGCTTTCGCTACATTTACCACTGGGTTGTTTTGTACTCTTTTGTTGTTACAAGTCGCTCTTATTGATAATGAGAGCTCTCATTGTTGATCTTCGCTGAATTACTTTAAAGTGACAAGGTTTAAGAGCAAAAGACCAAAGTTAAAATGTTTTTTTTTCTTTAAAGAGTTGTTGTCGTTAGTGTTAGTTTTTTTTCCAAAATATATTATTTTTAAGTCATATTACTTATAATTTAAATACGTAGTTATAATAATCAATTAAGGTTAGAATTATGTCCGTAAGTTTTTATTCTAGTTAAATAAAATTGAAAATTGAAATTGAAAATGAAAAGAAAATTGAATTTAAGTTTAGGTTGATTGTAGAATAAATTACGATAAATGAAATTTACCAGAAATGTTGCAGTATTAAGAAATATTGAGCAAATTACGGTATTAAAATAGGTTTTTGAAAATTTACCCAAATCTCATCTTAGTTGTTAATTTTAATATAATTAATGTGAAAAATTACAGAAAAAACTTAGCTGTAATTTTCCTCATATCTCTTGATAACAATTAAATAAGGTTTAAAAAAAGGCTTAATAATCAGGCCTATACAATAAGGCTTAAATAAGATTTAGGAAAGAGATTTATTGATTTTTTTATAAACTTAATGAATATGAAGAATGCCTTTTTGTGAGGCAGTAGAAGAAGAAGAAGAAGAAGAAGAATAATGATTAGATATATGCGAAAGAAATTAGCTGACAAAGCCAAATTGACTTCTTTATCCTTCAGTCTCATTCCTCTTATGCTCTTCTTACTCTCCCTGCAGCTCTCTTCCTAGAGATTTAATAATTAACACCGAAAGACTGCTCATGTTTTTTATCAGTTTTTCAGGAGAGCAGAATGACAGTATAAGCTCATTATTAATGAGCAGACCGTAGAATAATTAAGCAGATTCTCGTAGTTTTTGTTGCTTGTCTTGAGCGTTGTTAATCACACCAAAAATCAGCGCCTTTTTCTTCTTCAAGCTTTTCTAATTGTTGCAGTTGTTGTTGTTGTTGTTGTTTTAGTAATAGTTGTTGTTGTAGTAGTAGTAGTAGTTGTTGTTGTTTGCATTCAATAAACAAGTCCAATCCATAGAAAATCTCTAACAATTCAATGCAACTTAATAATAATAAATTGTTAACTCGTAGTTACAAACTTAGTATTTGCTGAGCTATTAAACTTTAATTGAGCCGGTGTTGGGGCAATTCGGGGCGCACCGTTTGCACCGTTTTTCCCCACCCACGCTTCGTTAAATTTACGAGTACCTACATATTAAGTTTCGTCGACTTCGCGAAGTTTTAGAATTTTAATTTGCATCCGTATCTTGTACCACTTTGCAACTGCTTTCATCCTCGGCTGAAACTTTGCACAAGAAAATTATATTAAAACTTTATGCCGCATACTCGGAAATACAATTAAACTTTGATAAATACCTACGACTTCGAGCTTTGAGCTACCAACTGCCGCAGCGCAGTGCAGTGCAGCAGCGCAGCAGTGCAGCACTTAAACAAAGTGATAAACAAGCAGAATGAAGAAGAATAGAGTGAAGTTTTCTATAGAAGGACACGTTAAAGAAAGCGTAACATGCATTCAAAATGGAAGAGTATTTTTTTCCACAAGGCTTATTATCGAAGTAAATCGATTTTTATTTGTTATACGTATTTTTTTTGAAAGAAATTGCTTTAGACGGTAGATTTTCATAATCATAATGTCTTTTGTAATTTAAATATTATTAGTGGTACTTATATTTTTATACTTATATATTTTCTTATACATACTTTCATAAATTATATGCTTATTCTTATATACTATTTCCTGTTTTATAAGAGCCTTCTTCGTAATTCAATCCTAACGGAAGTCAAAACTTTAGCTTTTGTGCTAAGATTATTTCCCGAAATAATGATCTTAACTAAAAGTCTCGACTGTCGCTGGACATTTTTATCACTCAAAATAACTATCATAATAATCGAGATCTTACGCAGTCGCAGAATCGTCAATGGAGTCAATCAAATGTGAAAAAAGCACAAAGAATCAGTACAAATGGCGGAAAGGGTAGAAAATGAAGACATAAAATGAAAAAAAAAAACCAACACATTAACAATCGAAGAATAAAAGTGAAGGTAATAAATTGCAGAGATCTGAGGAAAAATAAAATCTTAACTGCGCCGTAAACGGGAACGAAATGGTTGAGATTTTATTAACGATTTGACATCAAATCTTGATGATGTTGAGAAGCATCATCAGAAGAAGCCAAATGTTAAAAAGGATATGATTTTTTTATTTTTTTATTATGACGGCAATTTTTTATTTTTTTTTTTTTTATGACAAACGAATTTGAGAACTTTTTTATCCAATCTAAAATCTGGTTGTTTTATTTTTCGTTGCCGATATTCTCGCTCATAATTGTTTCATATCAGCCCCAGACTACTGCTAGGACGCAACACTACGCGGCACTACTCACCTCATCCTTGGGCACGAGGGTCACTTTCTTCATCGGTGCGTTGTTGTTGACGACAACGGTTTCTCGCTTTAGCGATGGTCTCTTAAGAACAGGATTCGGTTTCTGTACCTCGACCATAGTTTGCCAACAAAAAAAGGGGGTTTGAAGGGGAGAGGGAGAGGGAGGGGGAGGTGGAGGGGAGTGGGTGGTGGTGTTAAGTGGTATGTGGAATTGGGAAGGAAATGGAATTCGGAAAAAAGGCTGTGTTGGCTGATCTGGTTGAAGCTAAGACTTCTTTAGAAGTTGTTTTCTCTTTTTGAATCCTTTTGGAATTATAATGTGTACAACGTGATAAAGGTTTATAAAATTTTTGTACGAATTTTTTCGTTTCGGCAAAATTACTATTTTGACTTAAATTTTGGCCAAATGATTTTTCCTCAAAAATTTTAATTTAATTTAATTTAATTTTAAATTTTTTCCAATTTTTTTAACTGCTACAGTTTCAATAATAAATTTGGAAATTTTTGTTGTTGTCGTTGTTGTTGTTGTTGTTGTTGTTAGTGTAGTTAAAGTATTTAATATCTGTATTTATACAGAATTTTTTTTTCCCAAAAATATTGTGAGTAGCCGAAAGAAAAAGAAGAAGAAGAAGAAGAAGAAGAAGAAGAAGGATAATATCGTATTCCTTTCCTAATAAATAATCCCTTTTACTTATAATTAATTAATAGACTTTTATTGTCTTATCATAAAATAATGATGGATTGTTGTTTTTAGATTGAAAATTACAAACTTAATTGAAAATTCATTTTGAAAAAAATCAGTTTATTTACTGCAATATTGATGTATGTACATACGTCACAAACGAATGTCTTCAATTTTTTTTTTTTTTGCATAAACCTCTCTACTCATTTCGAATTCAATTTAAAACGAATCATGTCGGTTTGGGTTTGAGTGTGAGTATGATTGTGACTGAGAGAGTGTGAGTGTGATTGTGAGTATGTTTGTGGTTTTTGTTTTTGTTATTTCCTATTTTGTTTACAGAAGCTGCCAAATATTGCTGTATTCAGTCATTCAAGCGTTCAATAAAGGAAGCTGTCATTACGGCGTTGCCAAGCAAAAGAATTGAAAAAAAATTGAAAACTAATTAAAAATGTGTAAGGACGTAGATATACAATCATTATACGATAAATTCTAAAAAATAATGTGATTAAAAAATTATAATGAAAGGAAATGAAATTTGCGTTAATTTAGGAATAAAATCCATCGAAAAGTAAATCGAAACGAAATGGAAGCAAGCTTTCTGAAATCAAAAATTTAGTTTTTCTCAAAATGACTAAAATCGTTTAAATTTTAACGATTTAGTCGACAAGTAAAATCGACAAAGTAATGGAATACGGTCTCCTCAGAAAAGGCCAAAACAATTATGATTAAATAGTACGTTTAAGTAAAGATTAAAGATTTAATTAAAGATTAAATAGTTATTGTTTTAAATAATTTCTAATATCGTCTTTCTTAAGGTTTTTCAGAGGCTTTAGATTCGAATTGAAGCGGATTATCTCAAAACAAAAATTTCGAATAGAGCAAAAAAAAAGTATCGTCTTTTTTTACACGAATGTTGTTCGTGTTGGTTTTTGTGGATGTTGTTTGCTCTACTGTCGGTTCCTTTACTATAGAGGATTGCTCGCTGCATTCTGCTGCGTACGTACGAACTTTATTACTTTCGTTTTGAAGCAAAAAGGAAGAGATTTTCTTTTGATTTTGGCATTCATTAAAAATACGAATGAATCCAGCTGGCAACGCTTAAGGCGTTTGTTTATCGTCTTCTTGTCATTATTACAACGCTCTTTACACATTCTTGCCTAAAGGATATTAATTTCAAAGAGGAGGAAGAAGAACAATAAAAGTAATAATAAATAAACAGAGAGAAAATGGTGACTGCTGGGAAGCAGAAGAGAGGAAGAAACTAAATAAACATAAAGAAAAAACGCTACAGGACAAAAATTTTGGCAGAAAACGCGAAACCTTAAAAATAGTAGGACACTAAGAGGAAGAAGAAGAAGTACGAAAAGAAGAAGAAGTACGAAAAGAAGAAGAAGAAGAAGAAGAGAAAGAAGAAGAACCGTATTATTATACGGTAAGAAATTGGAGTTTTTTAAAAAAAAGAAGGAAAAATTGCTTCACAAAATTACAAACTAAGTAAACATATGTAGGTACGTACACACACACGGAGACACACAGAAATTGTGTGAGAGAATGGCCTGCTTTCAGTGTGTGTGTGTGTGTGTGCGTGTGGGAATGTGTCTGTGTGTGTAAATGAAGTACAAGCTTGTAAGTACAAAACGATTAAAAGCGTCTTTGTCGTGAGTTGTTTTCATTTCCTTCCGCCTCGAGTTTTTTTCTACTCGTATTTTGAGGACGGACTCTTTTCACTATCTTTCAGTTTACGTCTCTAAATACAGCAACAACAACAGCACTATTAAACCTTCTTTCACAATAGTAATGCTGCTCAACTTATTAAAAATATTAAGCCAACAACAACAAGAGCAAAAACAACGACAACAACAGTAGAAACAGCTGTTCGAAAACAATATTCATTTGGTCAAATTTTGACAAATGAATGAATTGATTTTCAAAACACAATAAATTTAAACACTTTCATTTGCAATAAATTAAATAACAATTAATATAATAGTAGTATTTATTATTTAGCAGCAGTCTAAGAATAAAGAAATTCGCGACGCCTGCTAAAAGGTTCTCCCGCGTTATTGTTATACACTCGCGGCGGCAACGTTTTCCTGCTGACGATGCCCAAAATCAACTGAGCGAATAGAAGAGCTTGCGACGTCCGTTGAACGTCCGTTTGTTTGAGTTTCTTGCTTACTCGTTGTCGTTGTTGTTGTTGTTGCTGTTTTTGACAATACTTGAGGTGTGGTGGCGCTTCTGCTCTTGGTACTATTCGGTGCTGCTACTATTTCTTTGAAGGAACGAACATTCATCAACATTCAGAACAGAAAAGTTCTGAAGTCCGGAGTTTACAAAAAATGCAACGCAGGTTAGACAAAAGTTTTATGAAGAAAAAAGCTTCTTCACTCTAGTGCCAAATTTTTAAAATGGATCCTATATAAAGCTTTCAGCGGCGATGACGCATGAAACTATGGGCTTCCTCAAAAGCTTTGGGCTTATGTTGTGATTTCTGTTGAAGTGAGGAGACGACAAAGTTTTCAAAAAAAACTACAAAAGCTTTTTGTGGGGAAAAAGTTTTTTTATTTGTCTAATTCAACAAATATTAGAACTTTTTCAGTAAAAAATTCTTTCATATTTTGTGCCAGCTTTTAAAAATTCTTTGCAGTGGAACGTATTGGAAATAATGGTTGAAATTTAAAGCTCTTAAAAGCGTTTGTGTAAATAAGTTCCAAATAATATGGTTTGTATTCTGGATTTTGAACATCGTTTTATAGTTTTACTCGTATTTAATTAGGTCCCGATAGTGTACCGAACTTTGAAAAAAGAGTTCTGGTACGAGATCGTACGATTGAAAAATTCTTGATTCCTTTTTCTATATTTCTTGATGTTAAGGTTAATAGCTATTCCAATGATTATTTCATTCGTTAAATCGATGTTAGAGAATCTTTCGAAAAAATAATATTTAATAATTCCTTTTGAATATTTTTTTAATTTAAATACACTAAAGATATACCTATTTAAATTCCAATTTTGTGCTGGAATCATATGCTTTCACTTACATACGAGTATGATTTTTTTATTAAAATTTTTTGTCTAATTTTTTTTTTCATTGCTTTCACAAAGTCGTTTTCTGGCTGATTTTTCGCTTTCTAAATTCTAATCTTTCAAACGAAATGAGCTGTTAAAATCCCATCACATAAATCCCATAAAATTTTGTAGCTCGAGCAGATTTTGTTTATGTTATAATATTTTTTTTAAAATTCTTGCATCACTATAGCGACATACATACATAATTTATACAAAAAAAAATAGAAATAAAAATTTTTCAAAAGAATAATGGTAACAATTTTTCGCGCAGCGATTTTTTAATAAATCGAATTTTAAAAATGCATAAAAACAGCCCGAGAAGTCATAACCGACATGATCATCATCGTCATCATCATCAGCAACAGCAGCGGCAGCAGGTGGCTTCAATAATAATAATAATAAGTAACAAAAAAACTAAAAGCAACAAAAGCGATGATATGATAAAAAAAAGTGGAATTTATAGTGACATTTTTAGGCAACAAATTTCCGAAGCGATTCGGAATTAGTGATTTGAATATGGGTGTTTTTTTTGGGTGTTACTAATCCTCTTTTCGAATTATTCGCAAGGCGACGGTACGTATGTATATGATGACGAAATAATACAGCGATAGATGGATAAATAACAGAAAACTATGGAATTCTCTCTCTCCAGAATTCTCTGTTAAAGCATGGTTCTAAACTATATTATACTGTTAAAATTAATTAGTTCAATGTTAAAACGAACTGTTAACACAACAGTTTACTGCTTACCGGGCTCTGCTCGCCGGTTCGAACTTTATGCAAGCCACTAGAAAACTCTCTCTCCAGAGGCGCGAAAGAGACGTTTTAGTAATTGGAATTGAGTACAGAGAGCAGATAGTATCGTAAGTACGAAAAATCTATATATTTTTAAATTTTTATAATACCAAAAAGTCACAAATTCTACTTGAAAAGCAATAAAATATAAAATAAGATATATATTTAATCTTCAATTTAGAAAGAAAGGAAGGAAGGAAGGAAGGAAAGAAGGAAGGAAGGAAGGAAGGAAGGAAGAGAGGAGAAACGGAAGGATGGCAGGAAAGATGCAATGAATCGAATAAGGACAAAATATTTAATAATAATAAAGAATATTAAACAAGTCAGTTCCGGCACTTCCGCAATCGATTCTCAAAAAAACAGGAAGCAAAATTGTTTACTCGGTACGCTCATGCATACATAAATACACACATACACACACACCCACACACACACAAACACACTCATTGATTAACATTAGCTTATAAGAGTATAAAAAACTTATTTTAACCCACAACAGAAGAAGTGAAGGTTGGTTTGGTTTCAACGAGTTGAGCTCTACTCTTCTGTCTGTTGTTGTTTTAGTTGTTGCTGTAGTTGACGATGTTGTTGTTGTTGTAGTTGTTGTTGTTATTTTTATTGATATTACGTACGCTTTGTTTTTTTTTCTTTTTTTTTGCTATTCGATTTGCAAAAATAATATGCACGTTGCATACCAACACTAGGAGTCGCCGTCGTTGGCGTGATATGTTTATTCTTGTCAAAAACAAATGCGTCGACGACATTAAAAAAAAATAAAAATAATTTACATTAATATTTTTTATAATATACGATCTACGCCGCGTGTTTTTTAAATTAATTTCGTATTTTACGTATTTTTACGTATTTTACGTATTTTTTCGTATTTTTTGTTCTTTCTTCTGAAATTATTAATCCAGAGTTGATTTTTTGTTGTTGTTAAGAAAAAAAAAATAGAAACTAATTTAATACAGAAGCTTAATGCATCATTATCTATCCTCGATTTATAATGAAAATAGTTAAAAAAAAACTATCTATCATAAGAAGTTAAAAAGTTAAAAATCTATGTATTAAAAGTTTTAAGGTTTTTTTGAAGGAAAGGATTGCAAATCGGTATAAACCGAATAAAAGTTGGAAAAAAGGGACACATCCATATGTACGAAACGAAGGGTGCAGGTGTGTAAGGTTTTAAATTTATACACACACAGAAAAAGGCAACACTTAAACTAATTATTATCGTTTAATGAGTTTACTTAAGCGCTTTTAGGATTTTCCGGGAGGAAAAATAGTCTCAGGTACTAATCATTGGCATCGTGCTTGGATAACATTATTTGAAAAAGGGTTAAGAGCATAAGGTATGAGACAGTGGTTAAGGAAGAGGCAGAGGGGGCCTTTGAATTGAGGCACTGTGGCCCACAAGTCATCTGTTTTGGAAGCTTAGATAAAAAATCGTTTGAAGTAAAAATAGTCACTGCAGGCGGCAGTAAAGAAGCGTTAGTCTGCGAACCAAAAAGTACAAAAAATATATTAACCTTTCGATGCAGTAAAAGCAAAACATGGTCCATTTTTATCTTTGCGCTCTTATTTTGCAAGAAGCCTCAAAACGACCTTCAGCCCTGTGGATGCAAGTAGTGAGTTTGCGGGGAGGGGGTGAGAGAGGCAGGAAAGGCATAAATGTCAGAGCGAATTGCACACAGAGAGTCGTCGTATAAAGCATTTAAGGATATACTTTTTTATACTAGTATAAAAAAAGGACATTTTAAATGATTTGCACTTAAAGGAAGCTTTATTATACGAGTGCAAAAACAAAAATAAATATAACAAAACACAACTATCAAAAAAACAGAACATAAAAAATAAAAAAAAATTCTCACAAAAAAAAAAAAAAAATTAAAAAATTAAAAAATTTTCATTTTATCAAATAATCAGAAAATAAAAAATTAACAAAAATTCTTTAATTTCTTTAAAGCATGATAAAACTGAAAAAGTCTTTTGAAATAAGGACCAACGACTTATTATTAATTATTTTATCTAATTAAACAACTAATTAAAATATATCTAGAATTTTTAAAATTGTCTTAATTTCTTCCCTTTCTTCCCTGCCCTTTCCCTTTACCTTTCATTTTCCTTCCCTTCCTTTGGCGTTAGTTCTTCTACCGTTTAAGCAAAATGATCCATTTTGCGATTGGTTTAATCGCAGCAACAAATTGAATTGTGCCTGTGTTTGTTTACGCGTGTTATGGTGTGTGTGTGTGTGTGTGTGTGTGTGTGTGTTGGCGGGCTTTGGGGTGTAAATGGCTATGTGTAATATGTTAGATGGGCGTGTATGTTTGTTATGCGGGCGAGTTAATTGTTGTTGACTCCCATCAAGACCTTTAAATATTCATGGCGGAACGCTCACAAACCATTTTTCGTTTGGACCAAGCAAAATAATCATTTTTCATTTCGTTGAAATGTAAATGAAAACAAATAAAGGCACACCGAAGACTTACGAAAGCTACTTACGAAAGAGTGAAGCCAATAAAGACTGCTGAAAACTGAAATAAAAATAGCTAAAAGGAAGAGAAGAGGGAGGAAGCAACAGGAAAAGAACAAAGTCAGACGGAACACGTTTTCGATGGCGAAATTATCGTATATTGTCCGTTGTTACTCTTTCGTTGCTGATGATAAAGTTGCTCAGCAAAGCTCAACGAATTTCTGATTTTCAAAAAATCTCGATTCTCTTCAATTCGAAACGTGATATCATTGAAAGCAGACACTGCATGTGCGTGTGTGTGTGTGTGCAGGTGTATCACAGCCTTCAACAACATTCCTTTGCGTTTTAAAATATTTTGCTTTAGAGATTGATTGCAAGCCAGATAATACTCATGCCATAGCATCGAACTATTCGAACTATCCGAACTACATGAAGTGAATGGGTTAAATGGACTCCTCGTTTTTATGCTCTTCTAAATTACGAGCGTGAGACAGTTACGAGGGTGAGTCCGTAACGAGGGTGAGTCATTTACGAGTACTCCTTTCGTCATTATGCAAGCAGTAGAGTGGAGGAAACCTTATGACGTGCCGGTGAATAGTTTGCGTAAGTACCTACGTAACTTCTTAACTGATGATAATGATGATGATGATGATGATTCAGTGTAATTTTCAGCACTTAAAAACTAGAGGAGGAGAGAGGAAGGGAGAAATGTAAAGAAATATTGAAGTGATACAATCGAGATGAGGACAGAAAAGAGCTTTAAAAAAAAGTTCTTCCGTTTTAAGAGAAGCATTTAGTGCTTAATAAAACTTTTAATGAAAATGAAATAAAACAAGTTTAATATTCAAAAAAAGAAACTACTTTTATGATCACTTTTAAAAACGGGTTTCTTAAAGCCTAAAAAAAACTATTTGTTAAAAATTAATTGAAAACCTAATCATTGATGTTAAATAAAGCACATTTTGAGAGTTTATTTTTAAAATTGTTTAAATTACTAAATACGAGTATTCTTATGTATTATTTTAATAGTAAAATAAAACGTCAGAAGAGTAAGAATTTCATACTCTTTACATTAAAAATTGATGGCATTCATAAAAATTTTTTATGAAGACGTTCATGAATGGTAGAACGGATAAAGACATTCTGCAGCTTAATTGAATTTTGAAGTCCCGATAAAGTCTCTTGGGATGATGTTGGTGGTGGTGGTGGTGCATAAGAGAATACTCGTAATTTGTATGCATTTCTCTTTGCTTCCTCAATGTTTCCTTTTCATATTCTCTTTTCATATTTCTCTCTCAATTACCTTCTTTGAATCTCAATTCAATTTAAGCTCTTTCAGGCAACCGCAAAGAAGCCAACGTTCCTTTTTCCATTCTATTCCACAAACAAGAATAATAAATAAAATGAAATGAAGCGAATTGAATTGAATTGAGATTCAGTGTCAGTCAAATTGTGGGTACACATTCGTCGTTTGGGTTAACAAATATCAGTTTCGATCATCTCATTTCGGCTTTAATTAAATTTGATTTTATAGAGCAAAAATAATACATACTTCAAAGAGAATGAAAGCAATTTTTGTGTCTTTGGAATAAAACGCTTTCGTTCTCAAATGAAAGTACATATTATACTTTTGAAACGTACTCGTTATTCTTGCAAATTTCTCTTTGGAATGTCTTCTTTTTGGTTTGTTTTTGACAAACCGTTTTTGGTACCACGTATTTTCTTCGTTTTCAAATTTTGTGCACTGCATTAAACTCCGAATAATGTTTTATATGGTTTTTTTTATAACGCTGTAATTTTTCAAATCGTTATACATCACTCTAGCAAATACTTTAATCCTTCAAATATTTCAGAGAATCTTCATGCATCCATTCCATGTAGCCGTGTAGCCTCTGCACCGAACGGTTAAATCTCTTGAGTATAAGCTACTCCTTTTTCCTTTTTCTTGCTGTATAATGTTGATCTTTACACTGTATAAATACGAGTATCAACAGACATTTGTACCAACGTAATACAAACGAGTACAAATACATTAATCATGAAAAGTGAAAATTCCAGAAAGGAGTAGAGGAAAAGTTCAAGTGAAGAAGCATGCTGCCCAACAATGCCGGTCTAGCATCACTTCAATGTAGCTACAGAGATACAAGTACCGTTGCATTTTCACAGAGTTCACAGAGTAAAAGACAGCTGTCAGGGCGATGGAAAGACAGACAGACTGAGCCGATTCAGTTAGACCACAAGAGAATTTGAGAAACACTACAAAAAGTTTATCGATATACTTCTGGTTCTTGCCCCTTTTGGATCTTTTCTAAATCCTGAAATGAAACTCAAAACCATTAGCCCAATTATACGAGTATAAGCCCAATTTAATTGGCCTAGTTTATGCAATAAAGTGGTTATTAATAAATACTTTGAAAGCTTTTTTCTTCCTTTTATAGAAAAAAATTGTGGTAAAAAATGCTCTCAAAAAATTGCACTTGCTAAAAATTTTGCAATTATTTGCAAAACTCTTAAAATTACGTACGATATCTCACGCTCATGGTTTATGGAATGGCTGCTGTTTAGTTGATGTTGTCACCTGACAACGAACGAGACGATTACGTTGTCGTGACGCTACTAGCGTTTCGCAGCATAATTACGAGATTATCGCGAATCTCGAAATGCTTTCGAACATTTTAAGTGTCACACTCATAAGTTATGAAGGAGCGCATCATTATTCATATCTCTCCTTAGTTCCTTCTCTCGTGTCACAGCCTGCCCCCCCTTTCCGTTTCCCTAAATTTTCCACGACCACTTCTTTAGGGAAGGCCTGCTGAAATACAAATGTCATGTAATTTTTCTGCTTTCTCTTGTTATTGCATGCAAGCACAGCGATGATTAATTTTCATCATTCTCTTCTCTACTCATGGAAAGCGAAGAGAATAACAGCAACAACAACAACAACAATGAAGCCATAAAGGATCGGCGATTTTTGTGGACCAACAGCAACAACAACAACGACAACAACAACCAGTTGTCATGAAGATATTTTTAGATAAAAATTTTGACAAGTGGACCGACCATGCGAAGGTTTCAAGAGTTTAAGTGTTTTTGCTCGTTAAGTATTCGTTTGTATGAAGAGTAGTAGAGACAGAAAGAGAGAGAGAGAGAGAGAGAGAGAGAGAGAGAAAGTGATCAAGAGAGTGACATTTATGTATATGAAGACATAAAAAAAAGAGAAATTAATATAACGTTTCTCATATTGTAATAAACCACAAAAGCGAAAAGATTAGAACAAAGCATTGTCGTTTTTGTGTCTGCAGTCGAATAAAAAAATTGGTAAGTCAAGGAAAGATTTTAGTAAAAAAGCCATAAAAAATACTAATGAAAATTTTTCAGAAAATTTCAAAAATTCAGAAATCTTTACTAGCTTTAGTAGTAGTGTTAAAACGAGCCCCTTTTATTGCACTCTTAATTAAGTGCTACATTGAATGATCCACAATAAGTATTCATTAAAAATGCCATGATCCACAATAAGTATTTATTTAAAATGCAATGATCCACTTGATGAGTTGAAAGAGAATGAGTTTAAAGATAATATGCAATGAACATCAATGAAAGTGACTCTTCTCTCATTCGTGACGATGCTACTCTTTAAAATGTGCGCATATGACACGAAGAGAGCCACTACATGTTCTCTCTCTCTCATCACCTTTTGTCGATCAAACGTTCTAAAAGTAATAAAAAATTTCAACAAAATTCCAGGTTTCTCGAATAAAACCACAATAAAAAAACAGATAAAAACTCTCACAAAAAAATAAAAAAAAATAACAAAGAGCATCCTCCCACGAGGCTCGAGTGAAATCGATCGAGTGAGTGGTCGCGCTGGTGCCCACAATGGTTGCAAGTTCAGTTTTTAGGTTATTTGGTTTTTCCTATTTTTTTTTTTCTGGGTTTGTGGGCAGTATTCAAATTTGCTGTGTGTGATTCTCTCTCTTTCTTTTTGTTCGAGTTCAAGGTTCACGTTTAACTTCCACTTTCCGGGCGTTTTAGTTTTGTTGTTGTAGTTTTAAAGGTTACCTACATTATTTTCAGTTTTTTTAATTTTTTAAGCTAGCGGAAAAAATCTGATTAGTTTTGTTATGAGGCAAATTGGGCTGACTCTTTGAGTGTTTCCGGTAACTTGAATGTTAGCCATTGGCAGTTTTTCTTTTGCTTAACTTGCTCTTAGGTTTTTTTTACGACATTTTGGAAGGTGGGCGTTTTTTTTTTTTTGGTTTAATTTCTAGTCTCTTTGTGACTTGTACTTTCTCTTTATTATATAGAGCGTGCATAATACTTTAACTTGTTTTGTCATCTGAATTAATTTCGCTTTTCCCATTTTTGACATTTAAATATAACTTTACAGCGCGCTTATGGTGCTTCCGCTCGAAGGTATATATGTATGTATTTGTGTTGGAGTTTATACTTCTTCTTGCCCTAAAAAATTCTAAAACTTCGTTCATGATATTGCGCTCAAAATGTGCGCTCGACAATCTGTCAAGTAGAAGTCAAGTTGAAAAAAGTAAAAAAAACCGGACTTCATTCAATTTGAATATAATTTTAAAGACCACGAGTTTGGGTTAAAAATATTGATGAATATTTTGAAAAATTATTGAAGGAGAACAGTTTAACGCAATTAACGCAGATCAAAATCAATGACAACTGTTTCTTTCTTTCTGTACTCAATTTTAATTAAAATTTTGCATTAAAATTAAAATTAATTAAAAAAACACCATCATGCAAATAGAGAATGTCAATTAAAATTATTAATTGCAATTTTAATCAATATATTGATACAATAATCATTGGAAATACATATGTACATACAACCGTACAACCATATTGACAACAGGCTTTCTCTTTCATTTTTTTGAAGGCTTTTTCTTTCATGCAATGAATAAGTTTTTCTGCTGTTGTTATTATTGTTGTTGTTGTTGTATTTGTTGCTTCTACAGTAACTGCTTGGTTGCTATTGGCAACAAAATCACGTTCCACAAATCTTAACTGTTTTCAAAAGAATTCGTTCGTTTCGCTTTCTTAACCCGTGAGCGACGCCAAGAACTTGAACTTTTTCTGCTTTGGCTTTGAGCCAGTTTCATTTTTATTGTACTTTCTGCCTCTACTCTTTTTCAAAGCATAAGAGTTTTTTTATGCTTTTGTGTTTTTGTTTGGTCTTTTCAGTTTTTTCTTTTTTTGGTTTGTTGGTTTTTCTTTAACTTGTTAAGCCTTGCTTTTGGTTTTTTTTGTTTATTCTTATTGACAATAATAACATTGTACAATATAGTACATGATGCTTAGTATACAGTATATTGTGCAATGTTATTGATAAGGCAAGTAAAGGAGGCCAAACAAACGTACATATATAGGACTAAAATCGAATGCAACAATTTGTTCGTAACAAAATAATAGCATTTTGCAAAGGCAAAAAATGTGACCTTTCAACGCGAATGAAATGTAAAGAAAAACTACAGAAATACAATATAAATTACAGAAAATAAGCTTATTGTAGTTGTAAATATATATTGATTAAACTCAAAATGATCTCAGCAATAAATTCTTCATTAAAATTGTTCAAATTTTTAAAAATGACGCCGTCGCGGCGGCAACATCATTAAATGAGCGGTATTATCATCAGCCAGCATCATATAATAAAATCGATTAATTACGGAAGTCCTTAGGTCGTTCAATAGCATTTATTTCAAGTTTTTTTCAAATGAAAGGAGAGGAAGAGAGAGGCTACAGTTTTCGACTGAAAAGTCAATTTTTGTAATATTTTTCAATAAACAGTTTTCGACTGAAAAGTCAATTTTTGTAATATTTTTCAATAAATTTTTAGCTTAAGCAGTTAAAAAATGTTAGCTGGAATGTCTTTTTGTGTTGCAATTTTAATTTTATTTGTAATTATGTATTATTTAATAAAATTATATCCATTTTTAAATAAGCGAGAGGAATTTCATTGATCTTATATGGTTCCTTGATTGAAATAAGGAATAAGTAAAGTTTTGATAAGCCTCTCTTTATAAGAGATTAAGAGAGCTTGAAGACTATGAGTATAACTAGAGATTAACCATAGATTAACTCTCGAAGTTTTAAAGAGAATTAGTTACTCTCCGACTATGAGTAATTTACATGATTATCGAAAGTGTAGAGAGAGAAATTCGCTAACGAGTATAGATAGTACTATACTATCTATACTCGTTGCATTCGCATCGACTTCTCGCTAATTGGCTCGTTTGGTACATGGAAAACCTTCATAAACTATGAAATTGGCACTTCGCCAAAAGTGGCATTGTTTACTAAAACGAACTAATCCAGCGAAGAACCGAACCGTCGGTGCATAGAGCTTTTGTATTTCTCAGTATTTATGATTCGCATTCTCATTCTCATGAATACGCTTATTCTTTAACACTTTAAAATCTTTTAAATCTGTATTCATAAATTCGTTTACTGAAGCTTTACTAAATTTATTTGAAATAACTTTTTCGATATTTTCCCACGTATTTTCACTATACATATTTTTCTTTATTTACCTCTGCGATTTAGAAATCTGTACATACATACACTATCTTGTTTGCTCATTGTCCTTAAAAAAATACTGCACGTACTTGAATTTCTTTCGTTTCAAACTTATTTGCTTTAAATTTATTTCAAGGGTTTCTTTCATCCCTTGAGATTTCTTTTAATGTTATGAAATCGTGTAAATGTGTCACGTTTATTTCTTTATCATGTTATCATGTTGTATTGTTGTGTTGTGTTGTGTTTCTTGTTGCAAGTTTCTTTGTGATTTTCATCGGTGTCACTCTAGAGACCGTGAACGACAAACGTTACATCAAATCATGAGAATCCAAAAAATCGTAAAGCAAACGATTGGCGATGACATCTTGCAGTGTTATTTTTGTCATGCTAGTGAGAATGGGAAGGGGAAGGGAGGAAGGATTGAATAGATATGTATTTAAATTATTGCTGTCTCGTTGACTCATTCATTAGTAAATAAATTGACAGTCATTTGATTACTCTGTTGAAAAACTTCTAATAGAATTGAAATTTTATTTTCTTTTTAATTTTAATTTTTTAAGGCCTTTTCATTTCATTTCGGCTGTCCTTAAATGTCAAAATCTTGCCTATGATGACCTTGACCATTATAACTGACTTTATGATTATTTCTCAAACGACTAAACGTTTAAAATAAAAAAGAGTAGCAAAAAGTCGTTGAACAAAAAGAAGACCGCAAAAAGAGACTGTAAGCAAAAAACCAACCAAAAAAAAAAATGGAATGTCTAACGAATAATAACCATCAACTTTAAGTAATCATGAAGACTATATTCATAAAGTATACGCAAAGAAAAAAAGTTTAACATTAAAAAGAAAGAAAAGTATAAAAAGACAATGAAATCTGTTTTAGTAATAGTAATTGACCCGACAACAACGTCAACAACAATAATCACAAGGAAAAAAGGAAATAACAATAATTTTATTGGGTTTTTTGGGAATAATTTGTGGTATAATTTTTCTTTGAAATTGAGGATTTTTTTTTAAAAAAAAACCTTTATTTATTTATGTTTGGTGTAGCTAAATTTTTTGAATGATTTTTCAAATGAACATGAATTTAAAAACCGCGAGTAAAGTTTGCACTAAGTACCTACAAAAAATATACATAAAAAAATTTCGTATTTTCTTTTTGTTATTTGGATTTGGTTCAAATGCGCCGGACCGCATGGTTTAGCGACTGCCTGCCGCATTTAAATTGTGAAGGTTTTTTTCTTCCTTTTTACGTCTTTGTAGAATTTTAATTTTATTAAAATGAATGCAAAATACGGAAAACCAGATTTCTGCGAATATATTCTGTTTGTGTATAATTAATTAGTGTGTCTGTGTGTGTGTGTGTGTGTTTCTGCATTTGTCCTTGCTAACGTGTAACGCATTCATTCTTCTCTTGCTTGCTTCCGTTTTTGAGTTGCCAAAAAGTTTTTTAGCATATTTTTGCACTATTCATATTTTGTTTTTGTAATGGTTGGTATTCCTGTTGTTGTTGTTGTTGTTATTTTAATTTTATTCTCTCTGCTGTTTTTGTTACATTTTATTATTTTACCATTTGTTAGCTTCTACTGTTTTGATTTGTTGATTGAATATTTTTTTTGTAAAATTTTTTGGCTTTTTATTATTTAAACTTATGTATTTCCTAAATTTGGAGTATTTTTCTCGTTTGGGAATTTATATTAAGTGTCATTATATATGGTTAGTACACTGGGAAAAAAGCCTATACAAAAAAGGGTTGGTTTTTTTACTTGTTCTCAGTGTATTTAGTGTATATAGAAAACGAATATAATGACACTTAATAAAAAAATTCCTCAAAGTAATTTATACTCCGCATCTAGGAAATAAGTTTAAATAATAAAAAGGCAAAAAAAAAAAAATGTACAAAATTACTGAAAACTATTATAATAATCAACAAATCAAAACAAAAATTAACCACATCACCCTACATTAAAGTCTTTCAACTTATTTGATTATAAACATCTTAGAAAGCGTGAAAACAAATTGTTTTTTTAATTATTAATTTTTTCCAATTTTCAAATCATTAAAATTAAAACTTAACTGGCATATAACTTACTAAGTAATCACTAGATGTTGTTTAGGTTAGGAAATTTATTTTATGTTTTTTATACACACATCGTTGAAGCAGAGAAACTTATTCTGAATTATATATACAAAGTAAACTTGAAAGAAAAACATATGACTATCGATACTAATTCTAAAATTAAATGATTTTCTTTTTCATTTATGCATTAAATCATTTTAATTTTCATTTATGCATTGAATGATTTAAATTTAATGGTTTTTTAGTAAAACGACCCGGGTTGTTTTCTTATATAAATAAATCGGTTATTTTGTATCCAATTAAAATTAGACCTACACATCTTTCGAGTGTACTTTCCTCGGGCTACCCTCGCTTACGGTCACTGTTTTTATTGTTTTTTTTTACTAAAAAAATAAATATCCATTCTTACTAGATATCTTATTTCTGTGACTAAAGTAAATTTGTGAATTTTGTCATTCGTGTGTCATTTTTTTCCTACGCAAAAAAGCCCACTCCTTATTTGATCCATTGTCCTTATCTTTTCCTGTTATGCTTGTTATTCTTTTTCTGCCTTTTCTTGTTGTTGTTCTTCGTCTTCTTCTTCTTCTTCTTCTCCTTCTGTCTGTGTACTAAGTATTTGCGGCTTCACGCTTCATGAATGGTATTTGCATATTTTTGCTCATTTTGTGGGCATGGTGGCGAGAAGTGAGGGGGAGGAGGGGGTAGGTGGTATGTGGTTGGGTGGTGAAAGGGGGAGGCTTTTTCTGGGATTAACATACATATGTCTTGTTTTGGCCATGAAAATTGTTTTTTGTTAAACATTTTATAGAAATGTTTAGTGAATGTTGTTGCTTTTGTCCTGCTCGCAGACAGCGGTCCGACTGGCGAACTGGCCCGCCGGTTGAAAGACTGAATATCACTCTGTGTGTTGTATTTTTACGTCGGTAAGAACTGAAAATGACATTTTCTTGCAAATCTTAAGTAGAGCATTTTGTACTTTTGCTTTCACTCAGAAGTTGTTGTAGTTGCTGCTGCTGCTGCTGCTATGGTTCTTTCTCCCTCTCTGCCACCACCTCTGTTCTCTTTTTTCCTTAGTTATATGACTTTCTTTGTCTCTGCGACATTTTTCATGTTTCTTTTCTAAAGAAGTTTTCAAGTTTTCCATCATCTCACTTCCACTTCCACTTCAGGAGCACCGCTTGACATTTGCCGACTTTCGTTCGACGCAACGCAACAATTTGACTCTTTTCATGTCGAAAACCTTGAAGGATATGTCACACGTGAAGGAAATAGTAGCAGTGTATGCTTATAAAGGATACATTTTCTTTTTCTTAAAAAATAAGCAAACATGTTTTTTCTTACAAACTCAACGTCTTTTCTTTTATTTCAACTAAATTCAACTAAATCTCTTTAAGGTAAAAAAAAATATTTTGTGTAAAAATAAACAATTTATATCAAACATCTTTTTTACGCGGCACATCCGCCGTCCACGTCGATCCATTTAATGCGAAGAAACGATGAAACGTGGAGAAGTCTCGAGCAAAAGGAAGTTTGTTTGTTATAAAAAAATTTGTATACATGCACACATACTTGTATGTTGTACGTTACATATACACACACGTAGTTGTGTATAGTTGAGCCAAGAAAGTGATAATGAACACACTACGATAGCAGAGCAAACAGGAAGAGCATAAGATTTATGGAATTTGCTCTCAAGCAATCTGAGATTAAGTAAACTTAATCATATATCAATACGGTAAATTGATTACATATGCACAAAGCACACCCACACACACACACACACACACACACACACATCCATTGTACGTACGTACACATTGCCACATGCATACAAACTCATACATCGAAGGCCGCAACTCAACAGATGCTGACGATGAATGGAATCTCTCACAAGGTTGTTTATGCTCTCCACGTGCTTTGTCTCTTTGAATGTGGCGTGGCATGAAATCTTCCCCTTGATGATGATGATGATGATGATGATGATGATGATGGTCTCGCCGGTTGATAGTGACAGAAAAATTGTGACAAATTGAAGGTGATCATTCTTTTTCTTACATGAAAGTTATACACGGTTTTACATCTATATATGTATGTATGTATGTATGTATGTATTTATGTATGTTGATTATGTGTTGATAAAAAGCCGATAAAAAGGATATCGCGTGACTATCGTGTGAACAAAGAAAGAGTCTGGGAAGGCGTGAAGGAAAGAGTAGATAGCAACAAGTGCCAGAAGCTTACTCATATGGCGCACACTTGATGACATTAGTTACGCTTCTAAATTGAATTTTTTTTTAATATAATAATAACAGTTTATAGGAGTAATATGGTGCCTCTCTACTATATTCTATACTACAGTTATAAACTTATGTATAAACCCCTCTCTCTCTCGTCTCTTCACTATTTTTCTCTTGTGGTACGTTTGAGGAAAAATGCACATACCCATTTTTTTGCGTCTCTTGAAAGGTGTGTGTATATTACTCTTTGACGTCTTCTAATTTATTGCTTCAATGGTCTAAAAGCTGAAGTGTTGTACGATTATTTGACATTTCGCAAGAGTCTGTACTCGTATATACTCGACACAATGGACACAATGGTTTGTGTCTACACTACTTTCAAGGTAAAGAAGAAGCTCTTTCACATTTGAAAAGTGTCAAAGAAATTTTTGAAATCCATCAAAAGAAGGTGATACGAAAAAAAAAAGAAATAACACACCCAAATAATTTTAACACACCCAAAAAAAGGGCGTTAAAATTATCATTTACATATTCAAGAGTCTCTGTGAGATTCTCTTCGAAGGAAAGGTACAACTTGAAATATGATATTATCGAATTAAGTAACTGTAATTTAAGGAATAGAAAGTTCAAGGTAAATAATAAAAAATTCTGGAATTTTTTCTTAATAACTTTTTTCTTAATACAAATAAATTTTTCCGTGTAACTCCGCTTTCATGAACTTTTCAGATGTCGTTAGCAATACGTTTGTGTGATGTTACTCGTATCATTTCAAGTTTTGTTAAATTTAACATGCATTTTTTATGAAAAATGTGCTCTAACTACTCTCAAAAAAACACAACAAACACAAACTGCAACAACAATAACGAGAAATAATGGGCTCCGGGAAATAACGCCCAAATGAAATAAGGCCCAATTTTTTTTTTATATGAAGATTTGAAATCGTAAAATTTGGGTCTTATTTCATTTTTTTTTGGGCTTTATTTCATTTTCAACAAAAACTGAAAATGAAATAAGGCCCACGTTGGGCTTTATTTCATTTTGTTGTGGGCTTTATTTCATTTTTTTGTAAAAATTTCAAAATTTTTGAAAATGAAATAACGCCCAAAATTACGGCGTCGACTGAACTTTAATGCAGAAATGCAGAACTTTAATGCATGCAGAAAGACCCTGGATAGAGGAAGACTTTTCAACAAGGAGATGGTTTTGTTGGCTGAAGGTTTTAATCCCTGCCACGGCCGAAGGCCGGCACGCAAGGGGACCCTGGATAGAGGAAGATTTTCAGCAAAGAAGATGGTTTTGTTGGCTGAAGGTTTTAATCCCTGCCTGCTACTTGCTGAAAATTTTTCAGCAAGTAGATTGTTATATCCTCAGCCAACAAAACTATCTCCTTGCCGAAAAGTTTTCTTCTATCCTGGGTCCTTCTGCGTGCCGGCCTTCGGCCGGGGCAGGGATTATAACCCTCAGCCAACAAAACCATCTTCTTTACTGAAAAGTTTTTCTCTAGCGAGGTTCCTTCTGCGTGCCGGCCTTCGGCCGTGGCAGGGATTAAAACCCTCAGCCAACAAAACCATCTCCTTGTTGAAAAGTCTTCCTCTATCCAGGGTCCTTCTGCGCAGGCAAAGTGTCCTTCTGCATGCCGGCCTTCGGCCGTGGCAGGGATTAAAACCTTCAGCCAACAAAACAATCTCCTTGTTGAAAAGTCTTCCTCTATCCAGGGTCCTTCTGCGCAGGCAAAGTGTCCTTCTGCATGCCGGCCTTCGGCCGTGGCAGGGATTAAAACCCTCAGCCAACAAAACCATCTTTGCTGAAAAGTTTTCCTCTATCCAGGGTCCTTCTGCGTGCCGGCCTTCGGCCGTGGCAGGGATTAAAACCTACAGCCAACAAAACCATCTCCTTGTTGAAAAGTCTTCCTCTATCCAGGGTCCTTCTGCGCAGGCAAAGTGTCCTTCTGCATGCCGGCCTTCGGCCGTGGCAGGGATTAAAACCCTCAGCCAACAAAACCATCTTTGCTGAAAAGTTTTCCTCTATCCAGGGTCCTTCTGCGTGCCGGCCTTCGGCCGTGGCAGGGATTAAAACCTTCAGCCAACAAAACCATCTCCTTGTTGAAAAGTCTTCCTCTATCCAGGGTCCTTCTGCGCAGGCAAAGTGTCCTTCTGCATGCCGGCCTTCGGCCGTGGCAGGGATTAAAACCCTCAGCCAACAAAACCATCTTTGCTGAAAAGTTTTCCTCTATCCAGGGTCCTTCTGCGTGCCGGCCTTCGGCCGTGGCAGGGATTAAAACCTTCAGCCAACAAAACCATCTCCTTGTTGAAAAGTCTTCCTCTATCCAGGGTCCTTCTGCGCAGGCAAAGTGTCCTTCTGCATGCCGGCCTTCGGCCGTGGCAGGGATTAAAACCCTCAGCCAACAAAACCATCTTTGCTGAAAAGTTTTCCTCTATCCAGGGTCCTTCTGCGTGACGGCCTTCGGCCGTGGCAGGGATTAAAACCCTCAGCCAGAAAAACCGTCCCCTTGCTGAATAGTATTTGTATATTAACCAGTCCAGTAAGTCCAACAGCTGCTTCGTAGCTAAACCATTTCAGCATTTATCGCAAAATTGGGCCTTATTTCATTTTTTTTTGGGCTTTATTTCATTTTTTGGTAAAAATTTTAAAATTTCTTAAAATGAAATAAGGCCCACGTTGGGCCTTATTTCATTTTTTTATGAAATAACGCCCAATTTGGCAAAATGAAATAAGGCCCGCATTGGGCCTTATTTCATTTGGGCGTTATTTCCCGGAGCCGAAATAATGCTTGTTTTGTGGAAGGAATTATTTTTTTGAGAATATTGCTTATCTTAAAAATCTTAAAAAAATTTTTTTAGAATATAGAATTTTATTCTGGTTTCTGCTGTTTTTGCTACGATGATGTTGTTGTTGTTGTTACGGATGTTGTTGGTTAAATGGTGCAATATAACACAGCATTTTTTATTAGCATTGTACTATTTTGCACTTTTTGCGAATAAAATTGCTATTTTATTTTCACTTTGCATTTGAGTTGTTGACAATTTAAAGAGCACACAAACAGATCTGTCTGTGACAGACAGACCGGCAGACGGACGTAGTGTTGAGGTGGAAAAAAAGTCTATAATTTGTTTTATGATAATAAAAACACAAGTAAAAAGAACTCAAAAAAAAGTTAACTAAAATAAAATGCAAACTATAAAGTATAAGAGAAAATAGTTAATAAGCTTCTGAAGTAAGCTCTTGTTAATCGAAGGAGCGGAGCACGTTTACATTCGCGTCCAAGTGCCCTGAAGCGTAAAAATTTGATGCTCTTTGCTCTGGTAGCAAAAAAAGGGTAGAAAAAGAAATCGTTTCTGACATTAAAATAAAGTTAAATACAAAATAAAGCTATCGGAAGCAGTGAAAGGTACTCGTATTATAATTCAAGCTAAGATGAATACGTTGGTTTTTTTTCGAATTTCGAAATTATCTCGATTTTTCTCATGGGAAAATGTTCATTTCATGTCAAAGTGTTTAATAACTTCTTGACTCTCTTCAGATACTGCAGTCGTGAAAAGAGAAATTATAAAAGATTTTCTGCAGTAAGATACGAGCCTTTTTAATGGCGCATAAGAAATCCCAATAGACAGATATTTCTTCTCAACTGCTCTGTGTTTGTGGTAAACAATATTGAAGCTAGATTTTTACTGATTTAAAGTTATCATACCATTCATCTCTGTATCTCTGTCCTCGCTGATTTTTCCGCCAGTGAGAAGTATTGCAGTCATGGCTCTGCTTTTTATTTAAGTTTTTTGTATTACTTCGAGTGTTTTGATTATTTTTTTTATATTCTGGCTTTGTTTAAATCTTTGAAAAAATCTGCAGAGAAGAAATGTTCTTACCTGAAACAAGAAAAAGAAGAAAAATTTCTATTAAAATAAAGCATTATTATAGAGAAAAGTTAAAAAAAAACTGCACCATAAAAAGAGATTTTTTAGTTTTTTCATGAAGATTTTAATATTTATATAAAAAAGTTTTCTCTTCTTCACCTCAAAAATTACACTCAATGAAAAATGGGTTGATACAACAATTTGGGGTTGATACTAATGCTTTTCATAAAAGAGCTTTATGGAAATTGTACATTTAACATTATAAAAAAGGAAACCTTAATAAATTCTCGTCTTTAAAATAAGAGAAAATAAATCTTCTGTTTGATGTACAATAAAAAATCTTTTACTTTGAGTATACAAAGTTCGGCATCTACAAAATGCAAGAAAAAAAATGTTAAAATAAAAATAACAAAAGAAGACAAAAAAGAAGACAGGGAGAAAAAAAAATTAAAACTTAAAAAATGGAATAAAACTGAAAAAAAAATAGAGATAGAAAAAATTGAAATGAAAAAAAAAAAACACCAAAAGATGATAAAGGTTTAAAGAGACAAAAATATCAAAATAAAGAATTTTACAAACGAAAGAATTAAATAACAACAAAAGCAAATACATATCTTGCTGTGCATACAACAACAAAGACCAACGAAAAAACAGTTGGTGGGACACTTGAACTCTTAAAATAAAAATAAAAATGCTTCAGATGCATCGTCTTATATGAAGCTCGATGCATATGAGCATGAGATGGTGCAGGTTTGTAAGAGTGTACTGTATTGTAAGAGTACTATATATTTATTGTACAGTAACAATCGCAGTAAGATTACTTAGAATTCTGCCAACAAAGCTCGTTCATCTTTTGAATTTTTGATAAGCTGAAGAAAAAGTTAAAAAAAAGGTAGTACAAAAAAAACTCTTTTCTTAAATGGTTTTTAAAGAATTCTTTGAATAATATAAATATCTATATAGCCGTGCAATTTTTTGGCGGGCAAATATGTATTTTTTCTCTATATTTCTCTATATCTCTATTTTTTCTCTGTATTTTTGAGAAAAGTCATTGTTATTTTCTGTTTTATTTTATAAATTTATAAAAATGTGAATTTAAAAAAAAATATTTATTTACGAGTACTATTTTTATACTATGGTCTATACTGAAAAATGTTTGTCTTTTGGTTTTCTTTTATCACTTCGTTGCTGCCTTCTCGCCATTTGCCCTTTTCCTTCCGTCTCTGACGAATAACGCATGAAAAGCAATTTACCTCGAAGCTATTAAAAATTTACCGAATCTCTCTCTCTCACACACACACACACACACACACACACACACTTATACTGTACTATATAAAATTTTACATGCTCTTAAAAACGAGTTGCCAATTTATATGATTTATATTGTTTGTACGTTGATGACTTTTTGATGGACTTTTACGCTTTACCGTGAGGTAGAAATAACTTCATTACATTGAGAGACGATGTCGAAAGTGGTACGTCCTGATACGAGTACTTTCTACCTTGGACATGATCGACAGTTTGACTCCGCAGTAGTCGGCAGTAGTCAGACTTGATTGACAGTTGTATGGCATGATTGACAACAGTTAGCCGGACAATCTGTTCGTTCACACAAATCGTTTCCATCGCTCATCATATCGTACGTTTTATAGCATATAACTGCTATAAATACTTTGTTCATTGTCTTTCCTGCCTTGAGTTTCGTTTGTTCTTTCCATTCATCCTTCGCCCTTCGCCCTTTCTTCCTCTTCATTATTGTCTTTGTATACTTATGTTTGCCTGTTGCCGCCACTGGCGTTCTGGCCACTTGCATTTTGGCCCACATAATCTTTATGTTGTTGTCATAAAACAAAGAGAAAAACCACAGTAAAAAACAATATGTGTTACCCTTTAGTAACAGTCTCAGTTCAGTGTGAATCTTTCTCTTCTTTTTATTTTTTTATGTACTAGTTTCTAGTTTCTTTTTTATCATATTTTTTTACTCTGATCTTGAATGTTTTTTATCTGAAATTGCAACAAATCTTTTATTGCCGTACTTAAGGTACACTTTCTAACTAAATGCACCTCTTTTTTATTGTCCATTACTAGATATCATGAGACGATTTTCCATTTAGATGAAGTTTTATGGTTATGGTTTTTTTAATTTGTTAATGTTTTTATGCTTGAAAAAATGCATTTCATCACATTTTAATCATAGTATTTTGAAGTCAACCCATTAATTTAAATATATCTCAAAAAGAGGAGACCTAAAAGTGGGTAAAAAAGTAAATATAACTTCTATGCGATTTTTTAGAGTTTAAAAAAATGTGTTGTAAACGGCATTATCGATATTGCAAATTGCGAGTTTACCCTTCCAAAAAATATTATTTTAAAAAAAGTCTTCCTTAAAACTTGCTTAATTTGTTTGCAAACAGCAAAGAAAAGCGGAGGAGAAATCAAAGAATGGCAAGAAATGGGGCGGGGCACCATTAAACGAGTAAGCGAGTAAGCTCTTTGCTGCCGTGAGTGCAACAACACGAACGTATCGTATCGTATCATATTATGGCGCTGTTTGGAATTCTCAGATTTTCCCACCGACTAAGCTGGAAAGTGCTAAAGTTAGTGATAATGAATGCATCGTAAACATGCTCTTAAGAACCTAACACGGAATTAAGCAGTAAAACTTTTCAGAGCTCTTCAGATTTAGAGAGTGTTTGTTAAGTACTTTTTAAATTAATACGAGTATATTCGTATCTTCGCAGAGCTTATCTTTAGCAGTTTTTCTTCTGAAAGGCGCTACTTGCTGAGCTTTGGTTAATTTAGATATTAAAAACTTTTTTAAGAAATGAACAGAGAAACAGAATATTTCCGAAAAACTATAAAAATATTTTAAAAAATATAAAAATATATGAAATTTTTTAAAAAATCATAAAATAATTTATTACTTTAAAATTAACTTGGTACCTTTAAAAATTGTCCTCCGTGCGGATGGACAGAAATTAGAAGTGAGAAATAGAGAGAGAGAGAGAGAGAGAGAGAGAGAGAGAGAAAGGCAGAATAAGGCATAAGTATTAAGTAAAGGCAATAAGAAACCGTTTGTATCTTTTTAATCTCTTCGGGATCAAATTTCTTTTTTCCTCTAGTATTTCGTGTTTCCTTTAAAGTACTTTCGGAATGTTGCATTAATCCCGAGTAAGAGAGAGGGAGAGACTACAGACAACAGCATCGGTAGTACAACAATCCTATTCTAGCTCCAGGATGATCAGGTCAGATCGTGCGAGTAAGGCGGTGTGATGCATTTCGATGCGGAGTGAGGAAAAGTGAGAAAAAGTGAGGAAAAGTAAAGCGTGAAGAAGAGTTGATGAAAAATACATTACAGCTGTGGTTACCTATAAGAGGATTATACTAAATTTAGGTCTCCTTTGCTCTCAAATGTGCCTGCCATGCCCTGCCCTCTGGCAGATATGGCTGACGGTCGACGGATAGTCCGGGAATGGGCCTGAAAAGTGGAAAATCTGTTGACAGCCAGTAAATCTCTCGATGTCAATCTCTCGCTTGTTTTGTATTTCAGTTTGCAGTTTTCCATTTTAGACTTGACGGGCGGTGGTGCATTGTTGTTACTTGGTGCATGGTGCACTATTGTTGCTTTTGTTTGAAGGCACAGCACAAACTCGGCTTAAGTTCGTTAAGCTTCTAAGGATTCTGGGTATAGCAAAATTGTTTTCTTTTTTTGCTTTATATTTTTTTTGTAGTTTTGGAACAGCTCAAATGCTGTAACCAGAGAATAATGGCCATCATTTGAGTCACTCTGACCAAGACTTAACAGAAGACTTGGCAAGACAAGCTAATTGGAAACGAATACAGCAGAGCTGAAGAAAATTTAAATAATGACAAAGTTTGAAATTATTGATTAAATCCGGCACAAGCAATTGGCAGAGGTCGCTTTGGCAAATACGTAAATTCTTACGCTTATTACATCGTATTTCATTAAGTCCACAAAGTACGATATTTAAATACATAAAGTGTTTTTAATTGAAAAAGCGTGTTGCCACTTTTTATGTATCGTATATTATATTAAAATTTATGATAGACTAATTAAAATTTACTGAAGAGATCAGATTTTTTTTCATGACTGAAGTGTGAACGTGACACGCGCGTAGCGTTGAAAAAGATAACAATAAATGCTCAACGGATTAATTGAAAAGCCTTTGAACGCATAAAAACACACGCACTTCGCTCCGTTGATACTCATAGAATTTGCCAGGAAAGAGAATTTTATGAGCGCGTTGGGGCGAGGTGATCGCCTCGCGTTGGGGCGTTCACGTGTGAACAAGTCGTCCTCGCAAATCATGAAATCAAAATACGTAACCGCCTTTTCCCCTCCACCCCGCCGTGGTGGATTAGTTCAGCTTCTTTAGGTACTTTAGAGAATAATAATAGCAAGCACTGATAATTATTGACAATCATTGTCAAAATTATTACAGTTGAATAATTTCTGTAGAATATATATTCGAAGCGATGTTAGTGAATAAATTTTATATTTTAGAGAGGAAAAATTAATTTTAAATTAAACTTACAGCAAGAGAGAAAGAAGAGGGAGAGAAAACAAGAGCGAGGGGAGAAGAGAAGGGGAAGTGGAGACAGTGGAGAGTGTGAATAACTGTTGATTTACTAAACAAAAGAAGAAAAATAAATACCTTAATTTTGCAAAATCATCAGTCAATTTTCATGATTGAATGAAAATAATAAATAATAAAAAAAAAATACTATGAATATTTAATAAATTTCAGAATGGATTAAATAACGTAAAACAAACGAAAGACTAAACAGAAGTTGTTCTTTGATTATCATCAGCATATATTTTTCATTGATTTATAATATTTTAATTAAAAAAAATTATAAAATTAAAAAAAAAATTTTAATCATTTATTTTTTATTTAAAATTTAATCAGAATTTTAAAAATTTCATCAGCTTCTTTCATTACTACTGAAATATTGATTTTAAAGAATAATTTGTACTTAAAAAAACACTTTATATCCTGAGAGTTCTCCCATCGGAATAAAAGTTATTGCTTCGAAAATTGCAAAACTTTTTAATCAAACATCAACAAATCAGATTGCTTTCAGTTTTTCAACAAGCGACAAATTAACACGCTGCATAAACACAACCAAGTTGGGCGATTTCTGAAGAATAGAAACAACAAACAACCAAGTGCAGGAAGACACTTTCAAAAAAAAAACAGTTTTGGCACTTTTAAAACAAAAAAAAAAAAAAAAATAGAAAGAGAGAAAGGGAGAGAGACAGAGGAAGAAGTGCATACTTTGCAAGTTATAAAGATGGCGGGCGCCACTTCCGTCATTACTATTTTCTTGTCACTTAAACCAGAAGAAAACCAAAAGAAACCAAAAGAAAAAATTAGCTTCAGCTTTTTCATTGTCAAAAAGGAGAAAAAAAGCAATTTATATTGAATTGAAATGTGTGCCGTTAATTTTTTAATGCTTATCAAACCAAATTTATCAAGTTTTCTTTCTTAACTATTGCTCCGGCTACTGCTACTGTTGCTGCGACTGCTTCTGCTTCTGCTTCTGCTGTCGGGAGGACCATTTCCGCAATGAATAAATGTTAAAAGAGCCATAAAGAGTAGCATGAAAGCTGAAAATCCGTTCAATCACCGACAGAAATAAATTGTCGGCAGTATACTAAAAGCGAAAATACTCGTAGTAACAACAACAACAACACACAAACCATATTCATGACATCATAATTTCGGAATTGATTTGTTCCGAAGTTGTGTCGACATTTGGGCATACCTCATCAACGTAACGAATATGAGAGCGAGAGAGAGAGGGACAGTGTACAATTTGCAATAAGAGAGAATGGATATTACAGCCAAAACACATTGCGGCAGCGGCAGCAACAGCAACTCTCTCTCGCTGCTCAGCAAAGTACATTAGAGCAGCGACAGCAAGTCGGCTATTTGTTTTTGTATTCTGTATCCCATTCTCTCGTCTTGAAAGAGAGCTTACTCTCCGTATATTTTTCAATACAATTTGTCGGATTTTCAGTGAAAATTGGCAACACTGAGTGAAAAAGAGAGTGGAAAAAAGAGAGTTTTGCTTGCTGCCGTAATAGAATCTATTTTTCAAGGCAGCGGCAGCACCCATAAGCCTCTATATAATTTGCTGTTGCTGTTGCTGCCGCTGCCGCAATGTGCTTTGGCTGTTATGCTAGTTCCGCGTTTTTACTTACAAAAAGAGAGTAACTGCCGCGCTCAGTTTCGGCACTTTTGTTTGAAGAAAAGAGAGTAGAGAGTTTCATTGGATGTGACCATGTTACTCTCATTACATTCATTAGCTGTGTTGATAATGCCAGATGTAAGTTTTTAAGTGATTTTGGGACTAAATAGTTATAGTTTTCATTAATCAAATTGATGAAATAAACATTCCAATTGTAATTTTTGCGGTTGTTTTGTTGTGCGTTTGTGTCCATGTTACACATTTCCCAAATTGGCAACATTGGAATTTTAATTAAAAACACTGGCTCAGTTTTGCGAGTCCCCTTTCGCCGCTAAAAGGGTTTCCAACTAATTAAGTCATGATGCCGTTTCGTTAAACTTTATAATGAGATCCCTCAGAGTGTATGCTCATCGCTGCGAAAGAGTACCTACAAAGTCTTCGAAAAGTTAAGCTAAAACTTTAATTAAGTAATTAATTATTGAAGAACCATGACAATGTTGCATGTTACTTTGAAAAGAAATAGTCCTATTGAAGGACAGAGCGTGTAGAGGTGACACTCCTTCATGAAGATGAAGACACTCCTTCTCACACACACACACATCGAATACACTATATATAATCTTAAGCGTAGTTAAAGAAATGAAACTTATTAACAATCGCATGTTGTTGCGCATGAAACAACTTGACAGAGTTGGATTGAAAGGTTATCCTAGGTGTTCAGGACAGAAAGAAAGAGAGAGAAAGAAACACACACACAGAGAAAAGTACATGCGATATATCACACAAAGTTTTCCATTTCAAACTAAGAACTTTCCAAAGAAATCTAAGTTTGGATCTTAATTATTCCAGAACAAAAAAAATTTCGTGGTTTGAAATAGAAGGTAAAGAAAAGTACGAGCACCTACGTCTGACATAATTCCGTAAGGATTACAATGGAAGCAAGTCGCTTCTTGAGCAAGTCACCGGAGCGAAGCAGAAGTTTCCACTTCAAACAGCGGTTACTGCGGTTTTGTTGTTTGACGGCCATTCTCAGCCATCAGAAAGCATTTCGGAATAACTTGAGTGTAGCTAATTTAGTTGCTAAAACTGAACTATGTCGTGCCTCTTCGCACTCCTGCACTCTTCGCAAGTCGACCTACTGACGCAACGTTTACCCGGTTTCAAGGCAGACGAGGGCAGATTTGCTGTTGATGCTTTTACTGCTACTGCGAGTACTAGTACTAACAAGGACCAGTTTACTACCATTACCATTTTTTTCTGTCGTTGCTCTGCAAATGCTAAAATGTTTGATACCACTATGTATATTATTGACTACGATAATTATTGCCATTAAAACCATTACGTAAGTATAAGCAGAAGCCATGAGAGAGATCACTATGACTTCTACTACTTTTTTTACTCACAGCTTCTCACTTCAATTCATAGCAACACTGGCCTCTGTAAGAACTTTAGCTATTTATCATATAATTTTTAAGTAAAATTCAATGTAATGTAATTTTGCAAACACTTTCTTTCTACTGTGCTGATTTTTTAACTCTGATATTTAGTAGAGATGGATTTATATAAGACAGTTTTTTCACATCGAAGAAGATACTATAAGAAAATTTTTGTAAATAATAATTTTAAAACATAATAAAGTAAAGCGAAGTATTCCTTCTCTAAGGATTAGATATATTACTTGACTAACACTTTGTTTGCTGCAAAGTAAAATTATTTATAGTCGTTAAGATTGGATTTTTTTGCCGCAGTTTTTCAGAGCTATACAGAACTCTCTCTCTCTCTCTCTCTCTTTGTCTCTCTCTCTCTCTCTGCTTCAAATGTTCATTTCCAAGTGTCAGATCTTTCGTCAAGTGGCAACACTGACATTTGTGAGCTAAACAATGCAATGCTGCCGACAAGGAGACAACACCGACTATAGCAACAACAACAACAACAACAACAACAACAACAACAACAACAACAACAACAACGAGTGCGATGGAAATAATTGATGCGGGTAGGTGTCAGCTGTAAAACGATAACAGTTAGCAATTAGAAGGCATCAGTTGTCAAAACACTTAAGTGTCACGCGGCAAAAGTTGACACTTTGATAATGGTAAAAACACAGAGAGAGAAGGAGAGAGCGAAAAAATGGAAGAGAGTGACAGAAGCTTTTACAAAATTGGAAAAAGTAGCTAGTAGGCCCAGAGTAGCAACTGTTAACTTCAATCAAGTTTGTAGAAAGGGTTCAAAAACTGCCATGAAAGAGAGAAGAAGGGCAAATCTTAATTAAAAAATATATTTCGAAAATTTTATAAATAGAACACGAGTCATTAGTGCAAAAAACATAGCATGAAGAATGACTGACAGATAAACGGAGCGAAAAAGTTTACAATTTGAAGAAATTTCACGCAGAATTGAATCTACGCATGAAATATATTTTTAAACAAAAATTGTATCGTAATCGCTTTCACATTACATTAATATATGTATGTATACTCGTACTATAAGGGCCATATAAAAATGTCTCAATGATATTGTACAGTTGTGCGTGTGTTTGTTTTGTATATACAAAATGTTCGCCAATTTCAATAAACTTGCATAAGTGTCAAACAACACTCAAATAAATTGGCCTAATTGCGATGGAGGAATAAGATTTTCTGCAGCGAGCATTAATCAAGGATAATGCCAGGCCATTATCCTCTACTTGTGCTTGTAAGCATAAATTAATTAACTATGATTTATGCGAATTTCGTGCCAATGTAAAATGTTAATTTAAGCAATTTCTATAGCTCTTGTTCCTTTCAAGTTTATACTGGCATCACAGACACGCTACTTACGCGCGTTACGAGAATATGAAAGTATTATTCTAACACTGCACTTTACACCATTTGGTATTAAGAAGGATTTTATGTTTTTTTTTTTTACTCAATGTCTATAAAATTGACTATGAATAATGAATAATTGATCTCTTGTCAGTTTGAGCTAAGGCTGATAGGTAATAATTTGATGCTATATTAGCTTTTCGGCTTCATCTCTTTCGGAAGGTTACATTCAGACAGTATTTTATTATCGTAACCTGGAAAATGTGTTAGAAACTATCGTAAATGAATTAATTATTACTTTCTGTTATAAAATAATAGTACAGTATTATGCTATTAAGTCGGAAAATTCTGCTTTTTGTCTAAATTAAAAGGGATAAGTTTGTGTCAGAATTAAATTCGTTTTAAGCCTGAAGTAGTCCGTGCTAAGAATGAACATTGAACATCCTTAAAATAATATGTAACTACTTACTGCATAAGTTATAAAGCACTTCAAAAATAATTTATGCGTTATTAAATTCGTAATAATTAAAAAAATTTATTACATTATTACTTCGAACTGTTTTTTCAAACCTTTGAGAGGATGCACTGTCGATTCTTTCAACTGTCAGCTCTCAACTGTCAACTGTCATCTTTCATTGTAATGTTGTTTGATATATATAAAAACCAAAAGTGACAGTTTGGTTTGGTGCAGTTTTTGAGGTGGCAATGCTCATACGTGAAACACAGCCACAATTATGCCAAAAAGGGGTGGAAAAGCCTCATCGAAAAAAGCATGACGAGTTGTAAGAGCAGCCGAGGCGTACATTTGACAAAGATTATGTTTCATTAGCATTCTCAGTTTATACTTTGAATTCAAAAAAAAAAATTCATCATCAATTTTCACAGAAATATTTCGTTTTTCTCTTGATTTAATGTGGCACCGCTCGTTGAAAGGAATATTGAATAGGAACACACTGATAGCTCCTTTCGCCCACATTTTTCACGCCTTTTCTTACCGCCCACCACCCACAAACACAATCGCACCACGTTATATATATGTATGTACGTATTTCCATACGAGAAATTGCAACGTTCTCTGTTCTCTATTGTCTATTCATAACCATTTGGCATTTTTCTCACCTCCATTTGCGATCCTTTTTTGCCCATTGAGCCACCACCGGCATGACCGCCACTTTGAGCCGCATTCATATTGGTTTAGTGTTGTTGTTGTTGTTGTTTGTGTTACTTTTTGCCCGTAGGCCTGTTGCCTGTTGTTATTCGTAATGGCTGTCTATCTGGCTGACTGGCCGGTCAATCAATCCAGGCTGCTATCTAGGCTTAACAACTAACGTTGTTGTTGTTGTTGCTGTGGTTGGTATTATTATTGCTGTCTGCTGGTGGCTGTTGGTAACTTTGTGAATTCTGTAGGTGTGAATGTTCTTCACAGATGCTCGGCTGAGGTTTCTCTGATTGCGTAAAGTCAGATTTTGTTGTAGCAACAGCAACAGCAACAGCACGAGCAGTAATTATTGCATTATTAAACATTATATGACGTGTGGAATTTTTTTCCTCTATTTTTCAAACTATGTATTTTTATCTATTTTTCTTTTAATTTTAAATTTTTGAAATTTTAAAATTTTTGCTTTGTATGCGATTTTTTATTATTCTATTTTCAATCTTACGCACATTCATTTATTAATAATATATATAATAACCTTCGGTATTTTTATTGGCAATATTTTTATTGGAAAAAATTTAATCAAGCAGATTTTTTGAGTTTAAGCTTGTTGATTTAATCACAAAATTTTCAAATTTAAACAAAAACTTAAATGAAAAAAAAAAATTAAAATTACTGCAAGAATATGCAAGAAATATTATACTCCTCTATTTTTAAGAGAAACTTTATAACAACACTATTTCTTTAATTTAAGTTTCTTCTCTAGAAAATCAGTAATAAATTTAGCAAATAAAATAAATCCTTGATTTAATTTCCTGTTGCGGACATTCCAATAGAAATAAACTTGAGAAAAGGAACAACAATCTGATCTGATTGCAAGTCAGAAGGAAAAGTCAGAAAGTTTTCAAAGAACTTTGAAATGTGCAATAAATAAAAATATAAAAAGCTTTCGTTTTGTAGCTCTATTGTTTTTCTTTCATCAATAAACCTTTTTGAAACCTTTTCCTCATCAGCTCAAGTCGTATAATTCACATTAACTTTAACTTTAATGAATTATAGGAATATAAACGTTCCAAAGAAATACGACCCAAATTAAGGTTGAAAATGATTTAAAGCTTAAACTCAAGCCTGTACGTTCTTAAGCGAAAATAATCGTACTTATATCTTCTGAATTTATCCAACGTCACAACAAGTAAAAGTTTTTAATAATCAAGACTAAGACCTAGAAAATTTGTGGAAAATTAACAACAAAGTTCGAAAATAAAAGAACTGTGAAAAGGTGTTAAATCATTTTAAAAAGTTTGTCGTACTTTACAAAATATTTTCATTTAATTTTACTTTTTTTTCCACTTTCTTAGTTGTTTCTTTCTTACTTGTTTCTTATTTATTTACGATGTGACATAATTTCGCCAAATAAACTTTTCTACCTTTTAACACTTTTTTTAAGGTTCCAGATTTGTGCCAGGAAATTCTTTATTTAATGCAATACAAAAACAAGAAACGAAAGGAAGCAATTGAAGAAAGAAAGTAAGGAATTGCGAAGGAAAGTAAGGGAAAAAATCCAATTAAAAACAAAGAAAAACACTTGGGCACGTAGCAGTAATGTTGCAAAGGAACCAAAACAAATGAAATCCGTCTTTTTACAGCTGTTTATTTTGCACTCCACGCACGAGTTTATGCAACATTTTGTTGGTTGTTGCTGGTTTTTAACTTTTTGTGGGATTTTTAAAAATTTTAGTTTTTGAAAAACGTGCTCAAATTTTACTTCATTAAATTATATTCGGTTGCTTTGAGAAAGAGAGAGGAAGGTGGAACGGCTTATGAGGACCAAACTGTGGCATGAAATCATTAATCATCAAAGTTATAATGCACTTTTAATCTAATACTAATACTAAATTACAAGCAGATCATCCCACAAAGTTATTGCAACAACAATGATGTTGTGCTCTTGAGACCATAAAAACATCCGAAAAAGTCCGAAATTTTAAGTAAAGACGAAAAAGAAGCCTTTTCCTCTCAATTTTTAATTCTAGAAATACCGCACTCATCATGCACAACCTCACTCTCGCTCTCGCTTGCTCTCTCTTTATCTCTCTCTCTCTCTTTAACAGATACAAATTTCCTGAACGGCTTCTCTTTGTGACTACTTTTTTTTTAGCTTTAATTTTTTAGTTGGCTGTACTTAATCTCGAGATAACAACAACAAACACAAAAATCCAATCAACGATTGGAATGATAAAACCATTTAGAGCTTACTACGTATTTTTCTCACTCCCTTTTACTGCACTTTTTACACTACTTTTCATCTCAGCGTAATTTCTATAGCCAGAATAAAAAACGCTGCTTGCTTCTTTTGTGTTCATATCGAAAATACGAATCAAAAATCTGCCGTCGACGGTGCGGATGATGCGACTGATATGATGAGGAAGAAGAGCGGAGTAATGGAAAAGTGAAACAAAACCGGAAATGGTATGCAGTCTAACAATCTTGCAAAAATACTCGTAACACAATGAACTGTCATTGAACACGTGTTGCACGATACAAAGAGGATGAAACGAAATCGCTTGAACTGAATCGTACTAATGGAGATGGTCATGACGATGTTGCTGACGATGACGATGCAAAAGGAATAGGTTATTAGATCGGGAAAATTTCGCGAGAAATTTCGAGTTTTGGAATCCTGTCGTCGTTTTTGTATCTATCGTATTTTCGACTGAAAGCGTCTAATCTTGTCTAATCTCGCTCAGAATCTCGCTTTGTTATTGTTAATTAAAGTGCAGTAAGAAATAGAAAGGATCGCGAGAATATTTTTGGGTGTTTTTCTGCTTGTTTGAAAAGAAATCAGTAAATGGAAGCTGCGTGCATTGAATTTATTACAAAAATATAAAACGATTAAACAACATCATAAGATAATAGATATTTATATACAATATCAAAATCTAAATTTAAAAAAATTTTTTTGCATAAAATGATTAAGCAACATCGTTTAATTGTTTAATTTATTAAATAAATTTATTCAATAAATTTAAAAAAAAGCCTTTTTTTAGTGTATTATTGTATATAAATGAGTTCTTATGATGTTGTTTAATCATTTTATATTTCTGCGATAAATTGAAGGCTAAATCTCTGAAGCTAAACATCTTAAAACATTGAGGAGAAATGTTAACACGCTTGCTTACTCTAAAGGTTAAAAGAAATCCCTTGACACAACCTAAAACCAAGAAAACGTTTACTATACAAACAACATGAAGGACATTTATATCGTTACGAATACGAAAAAGTGAAGCCAATGATACTAAAGCTCTCATAGTCGTAAAAACACACTAATAGTCAAGGTGAAAAGTTACTCGTATTTATTTTAAAATTTATTTTAAAAACAAATAAAAAATGTTTAGCCTCCATGTACCATCATGGAAGCCACGCCCACGAACAAGCAATTCAAAGCACAAAGCGAAACGCATCAAAGGCGTTAATAATAAATGCCGAAGAAGTTTTATTCAAGATTTGAAACATGATTAGCTTTGAAGATTAACAGAAGCTGTAACAAACCTTGCAGCCGCTGTCAAAAGGTAATCCCAGAAAAGCACAAGAGGAAGGAAGGGGGTGTTTTTTTGAGGGGGGGGAGCATGATGAGCATGAGCATGATGTGGATAAAAGGTCGCAAACCGAGGATAATGTTAAAGCGTAACGAGAAAAAGAAAAAAAAACGAAAAAAAATATAATTTTAACTCGAGCGCAATTTTATAAATAATTTTATAAATAATTGCGCAGCCTGTACAATAATAAAGAATATCATATACATATCTATTATAAAGAAAATACGATAAGATGTGATAATTTAAGGCTTTTTTTTAAATAGCCTTAAATTTTTTTTAAATTGTTAACCGGACGAAAGTAATTGTGTGTCCTTTCAGGAAAGATTTAAAATAACGAAAAAAGAACACTGACCAGCAGTCAGTATTTTGTGATTAAGTCAATTTTTTGCAACACTCTTAAGAAATTTTACAAAGTTTTAAGAAAAAATATAATCTTCCTCTCTCTCACTCTCTCTGCCGATTGTTTGAACCGATGAATTTCATTGTGATTTCTTTGAAAGCAATTTTTTGTCATTTGCAATAAATTTTCGTGAAGATTTTTAATTTTTTTATACGCCTACGAACACTCACACACACACACACTCTCAGTAGTTACGCAGGCTGACACGCCTGTTAAACTCAGTAGAAGCGCTCTGCCTGGGGCACGGCTGGTACACGCACGCACTCGTTGAAAGCTCACGAAGAACTGACATCTGCTTAGTAGCCGAAGCAGAGTTAAATAGAGCTCGTGCAAAATTCAACAGCAGCAGCTTCCCGGCTCGTTGCGCTCTTCCTCGTTGCACTCTAGCAGCTTCCTTTGTCGGTGAACAGTGCGAGTGTTTGTGTGTGTGTGTGTGTGGAAGACCTTATCAACTCGGTTGGTCGCTGAAAGTGAAGCTTTTTCATGGTTGAAGTTAAACCTACATTTTTTCCGAGCTGTGCCGTCCGCGCTCACAAGCTTTTCGCAGGTCAGTGGCTTGCGTGGAAGCTAAGCTTGCTGTCACGAGGGCGGACTGCTTTCGGTCGTGTCACGTGCACGTTGCTGAAGAGCAAAACAAAAATGGCAATAAATCGTTGAAAGAGGAAACAATAAGAGACAGATAGAGATAGAGATGGTGGTGGAAATAGAGCTGGGTAGAGAAAGTGAAGTGCTCAAATACAAAATATTTTTCTTCACAAATTTTCGGCTCATCTCAAGTTTCGAAGCATCAAATTGTGCGTAATATTTGAAAGTGTACGCAAGTGTGTGTATGTACATATATATATATATGTATGTGTGGGTGTGTGTGTGTTTGTGTTTGTGTGTGTTTGTGTTTGTGTTTGGTGGGCTTTTTATTTGTATTCATGTTGATTGCTGTTGGCTGCTCTTCATTATGTTTGTTGTCATTGCTTTTTGCTGCTGCTGCTGCGTTGGACACTTTTGTCTCTTCCATTCTTGTTATTATTGGATTTTTACTTGTGGTTGTTATAGCTGTTGTTGCTGTTGTTGAGTAGTTGTTTTTACTTTATTGGTTTTATTCATTTCGTTTGTGGTTTGTTTGTGTTGTTCGTTTTGCGGTGAATAGACTCAAACTCGCACTAAATTTACCGGCACTAAAGATAAATAATAAATGAAATTAATTTTTGGTGTTTTGATGGTGGTTGGTGTCACCGAAAAAACACACACACACACACACACACATATTGCGAAATTACATTTATTTCAACAATTTGATTAATTTTAAGCATTGAAATTTAATAAACGAAATGAAATCAAATATAATAATAATGAACCCTTGAATATTTTTTTTTTTGTTTTTTTTTCCAAAACTCTGAAGTGTTTTTTTTAATTTAAAATGGAAAAATATTTTCGTTTTACTATCGTTGATTATATACGTAAACAACAATAAAGAGACGACAGAGTGTTTTTGGTTTTGTTCAAATATTTCACTAAATTTAATTAAGGTTAATTTTTTCTTTGTTGTATTATAAGAAAAACTTACTTGAAAAAATGTTGAAATTTTTAAAAAGAACAAATTTTAAAATTTTTATTTTATTTTTAAATGTCATATAAAAAGAGAATTTTTAATTATTTCCCCAAAATTTCATGCTTTTGTTGTCTGTGTAGGTTTTTTGCTATTGAATACATTTATGGAGAAAAGAAATCAACTCCTTTCTCCTCCTTTTTCTTGTTATTTTTCTTCTTCTTTTTTTTCTCCTTCTTCTTGCTTAGACAAAACCTCATCAACGGCGTGGCATACCTTCAGTGTAATAAATTGTAAATGCCATTTAATAAATTCTATGTATGTAAAAATTTATTATTGTTGCCAGTAGCAGCCACAGCCACAGCAGCAACAGCAACATCTGTTGTAACCAACCACTGCCAGAAGAAAAATTATAATAGTTGGCAAAACGGATAACGACAAACAAATCAACTTGGCCAAGCACTATCGAGTACCAATAATTTTGCAAAGAGATTGCAAAAAGAAAGAGTACGAGCGAGCGATAAGAGTGATGATGACAAGAGAAAATCAGTTGTTAAAATTTGCCTTTAAGAAGAATACATTTAAAAAATCGCAATAAGAATTTGAAAGAGCCGGACGAAATTGACTATGCAAAATGGTAGAAGAAGAAGAAGAAGAAGAAAAAGTAAATGTTAAACTTTCCAGAAAAATACGAAACGATATAATCGGGCACTGAGATTTAAGACATCGCATGTGATAAATCGTAGCGTTATCTCTGCAGGCAGCTGAAGAACAAAAGAAAACAGTAAACAGAAAGAAAAAGGAAATAAAAACACTGCAATTTAAATAAGCGTAAAAAAAATACAAAAAATTCATTAAATTTATTTTTTTTTTTTTAACAATTTACAGCTGCTTTCTAATTTCGGCCTCTTCTCGACAGAGCCTCTTTTAATGTTTGTCTGCATTTTAAACGTAGACCATAAAATTTATAAGATTATATAAAGGATCAGTTTCAGAGAATCTTTTAAAGTTCGTCGATGCTAAAGTAGGCGTTCACTACAGATACTCAAGGACACAAAGAGAGAAGATGAACTGAAAGATAAAAGAGGATATACACAGTTGAATCTTGTGTAAAGATAAGGCCAGCTTTTCGTTAAGGACAAATTAGAGCCATTTTGCTCTTTTTGGAGGCGAGATTTCGTGATTCTGTCGTCACAACGAGACAGTTATTTTCAGTTGAAACGATAAACACAAGCCAAGCAAAGCTTTTCGGATGAAACGAGAGTCCTGGAAGACGTGAAGGGACTTTTCAGGTAAGACAAAATTACTTTAAAAACTTCAAAAACAGTCTTTGTTTGGAACTGTTTGAGAGATTTTGTTTTCTTCGATACAAAAACTCTCTTCCTCAACTCTAAGAACCTCTTTCTCGGCTCCAAAAACCATTTCCACGACTCTAAGATCACTTTCGCCACTCTAAGAACTTCTTCTTCGGCTCTAAGACCTTTTAATCCATCTAAAAAAACTTCTCTGGCTAAAACTTTTTGAGAGAAACCGATTTCTTGTCCGTTTTTAAAAAACCTTTTACTCGACTTCTCGAACAACCTTTTTGTCGAAGAACATCATTCTCGAGGGATAAATCATAGAAACTTCTCTTTTATTTTCGGCCAATTCATGCGGCCAATAAAGGTAATTTTGCTTGTTATAAAAAGAAGAAGAAGAAGAAGTAGGAAGAAGCATGTTTAGAAGAACCTTCTGTAATGTAGGATAATAAATGTCAAGCGTTATTAAATTAAACCGACAATATATTACTAAGTAATAAAGAAAAGGCACATAAAAAGAAAGCAGAAAACAGAAAACAGAAAACAGAGAAAAAAATCTTGTTTCTAGTAGAAGGTTTTTCACGTCACGTTCGGGCTAACGCGTCAGTAACGCGTTGTTAAAAACAGTTACCGCACTGAAGGAGCTGCTGCATGCACACGAGACCGCTATCTTTTTTGGCATCATATTTCTTGCTGCCATTAAATAAGAATTGCCCTGAAAATGAAAACAAAATTACGATAGACGAGCATTAAATTACGGAACAGGAACGAAACAGGAAGGAATGAAATTATTTCCTCATGCAGGAAGCACGTGAAAATTAATATTGGGTGAGGGAGAAAATCTAGGGGGTGAAGCGAGGGGGCCTAAAAACAATTAATGGTTACTTCAATAGAAAGAAATCGACGTTGTTGGTTTTCAAAGGTTTTTTTTTTAAAACAACACGCAATATTAAGGAATAAAATATGCTATGCCGTGTCGTGTTTAATTCTCGATTTATGCTGCTGCAAAAACAAAAACTATTTGCCTCTTCCTTCATTATATCATCTTCTACGCTCGTCGTTAAGGTTGAGTTGGACACGGTCTATCAGGTTGTGGCTGCTTTCTTAAGAAATCATAGTTATGTGCTATGTGCTCAAAGCTCAATAAAAGCACCGGAAATAAATACTAATAAAAATAAAAAGTGTGGATTGTAATCGTATTGTTAAAAGCCTTTTGAGCTTTTATGTATTGCTGCAAGCCGAATCTTCGCGAAAAAGTTCATCAGACTGGTTCAGTTTGAAACAATTTCAATACGGTTTGAACAAAAGCTTTTCATTATCTTAATTAAGTTCGAGATACTAGCTTTTAATGTGCAAGAAATATAAGCTTAAGTTCAATTTCCAAGTGGAAAAGGACTTTTTTCCCAGAGCAATTTTGTTTGCTGTTGAGAATAAAGCTTTGACGATAAGGTTTGTGTTTTTGCTAAAACCTTTTGGTTTTTGTGCAATTTTGATTGCTGTTGAGAATAAAGCTTTGATGATAAGGTTTGTGTTTTTGCTAAAACCTTTTGGTTTTTGTGCGGGATGTTTTCGATACAAAATAGAAAAAAAAACGAATAATTTCTAAATTTGATTTTAAGGAAAACCATTTAACTTTGAATTGACATTTATCTCAGTTGGAAGATAAAATGATTGCACATTAAATGATAGAGATTTAACTAAACTATTCACTTCAACTAAACTAAGCTATTCGCAAAGACTATAGAATGTATTCTACATATAGTATTGCTATGTATTCTATATGTATACTATTTTTTAGTTTAGTTGCAGTGAATAGTTTACCGGTTTTTCTTAAAGCAAAACTTAAAAATTGTCAGATTTTTCTATATTTTGTATCAAAGACACGAAACGGTTTTAGCGATAACACAAACCTTAACGTCAACGTTTTATTTGCTTTACTATAGAATATTTTCTATAGTTTTTGCTATTAAAGTATTGTTATTATTGTAGAGTTGAAGCTACATAGATGCCTCGAAGGGTTATTATTGTAGAGTTGAAGCTACATAGATGCTTCGAAGGGTTCGAGTCCAAAATGTAGGTTGAACTTTGCTGACTTCATTGAAAAATTTAATGGAGTTAAGTTTACTAAATTAAATATTAAAATTTTATAATTTTAAGTGCTGGTTTTTTATAAAAAATTTAATTTATTTGACAAAAAATGTCAGATTTTAGATTTCAAATTTTCAAAAGCATTAACACTATAAATAATACCGAATGGTGTATGCTCAAGAATTCCATAGAATTTTAGCGAAAGTGTTAGAAAATTACAGAGGTTTTATACAGGGTTACACACTGTATATATTATACGCTCGTACGCGACCTTCAGTAGGTTACTGAACCCTGATATTACGAAACCTTGATACGTCTAAAAAAAAATGTGTTCATTTTAAATTCTTAGTTTTACTTACAGTAGCGACAGCTTCAAGGAAAAAGAAGAAGAACGAAACATACCCAACAGTAAATAACTCGTCATGATTCCTCAGGCTCTAAGCGTCGGAGCATTGACAAGCATAAAATCAATGGCCCAGAAGAAGAGAAGAGAAGAGAAGAGGCATCAGAACACAAAGGAATAATATACTATATATATAAACATTTTCGGAGGCAAGGATTTAGCTTTTTGATACAATAAATTGTGTCTAGCACGTGAATCAGTAAAAAGAGACTAAAGAATAAAGAAATTCAGAAAAAAAAACGAAAGCAGCAATAAAACCAACAAAAACAGGCAAATAAAAGGACCATATTCACAGACAACAATAAAAACAAAGAATAACACTAAATACAATCTGGCGTCTGCAGCAACAACAACATCGTCAACAACAATATTTTTGTTGATGCTGGCAAACGTTTTATTGTATGAAAATACAATGAAGTCGGTCCGGCAAGAAAACGAGCAATTGACAAAGAGAAAGAAAAAAAGAAAGAGAAAGAGCGAGAGATAGAGATAGAAAAAGAATAGAAAGAGAGAGAGAGAGAGAGAGAGAGAAAGTGTTTGTGTGAGTACAGAAGTCACTCTCAGGCGCGAACAGCAACGCTTGAAAAATAGCTAGATCATTTTATACAGTTATCAAGGGTTAAAAAACGATTTTACATTAACAGCGCAGTACCCTCAAGCAACAGAAATCGTTGGCACTTGAAGCCTTAAGTGTAAATTCGTTTTGAACCGGTGTCGAAAAAGAGGGTGGTGGGAGGGAAGGGTTGTTCTAAGTAAGGCTGCTGAGTACGATGGTTATCGGACTAATAAAACTCAGTCAATACATTCTGATACAATGCACTCACGATTTTATTAATTCGGAAATTATTGCATTCAATAAAATGCGTTCATTTCAGCAACGGTTTCTTTGCTAAATGAATGAACATTAATGAACAAAAAACGGTCACAAAAAAAAAGGGAAATGATAAATGATTTTATTTTTGGTAACATCTAAAAGTTACCTACATATATTTTAAATAGGAGGGGAAGAAGAAGAAAAAGTAGAAAAAGAAGAAGAAGAAGAAGAGGACGCAAAAATATCAGACAAACTTGTCCATTTGTTCCCAACTTGTCTTTCTGTATTTATGTCGTAGTTATGATGCTGTCATGATGCAGCAGGACGGCAACTATTGCGTGCTGTCGTCTCTCAAAAACTGTCAATTTCACTTGCGTTTTACCGCAATCATTGGCGGATGGATGCTGGAGACGCTTGACGGAGGTTGACGCAGGTCGACGCAGGTCGACGTATTTCCTCATGAATGGTTGCGTGCATGACTTTTGTTCATGATTCTGCGAATCCCAAATGAATGATCCGGAGAGATTCCTTTATTTCTATTTCTAATGTTGCTGCTGCTCGCTTCAGTGTGCATTTGGGTCGCTTGGTAATGTACCGTACACCGTTATTCAGCTGTGTTAACAAAACTGGTTCTTATTTTGTGTTTTATTTACAAATGGCTAACAATTGAGCAGTTTATGGATCAATATTTAGGTAGTTAACGTCGAACGTCAATGAACGAATTTCGAATTATTTTAAATAAACCCTTTTCAAAGACTAGTTTTCACAGAAATTAATTAACTTAAATTTAGTTTTAGTTTAGTTTATATTTATTTTGAATAATTTTAAAGCAAAACTGTGTTGATGGTAATTTCTTATTTGTTATTTTTTACGTTAACATTGTCTAAAAATGTCCAAAGCCTTTTATAAAATTTTGCAACAAATTTTTATTGCTTGAAATTTTCGAAATTTTGTCGATTTTTTTAATTAAAATTAAATAAAATATTAAGATATTTAAAAAATTTCTTTTGATTCTGTAAAAATTCTATTTCTTAATATTAATAAAATCTTATTTAAAATTTTCGAAAATCAACATGAGCTTTAAGCTGCTGACACTTTTACTCAACTTTAACTAAACTTTTAGTCAATCCTTAAAACCCTGAAAATAACAACTCAAATGAAACTTTGCAAAATTTATGGGCGTGTGTGTGTTTGGAATTTTGGTGTTCTTGAGCGTGTGCTCTCTTTCTTTTTCGTTCTTTCCTAATCTTTTTGTTTTTGTGTTTGCGTTTACAACATATTTTCCGACAAGTATAAAGACACTAAATGTGGACGACGCGACGCGACGCGATGCTTCCGCACGGCGCTTTTTTACACAGACGCAGAGAGTTCATTTTCCAGCAAATTTTTCTGGAGGCAACACATTCTCAAACAAATAAACAAACAACCGCCAATGTTTAAATAATAAATAGTAAAAACCTATAAAAACTGGTAATAAATTGTAAAAGTTTAAAAATTTTTCTATTGAAATTTTTATTTTTCCTTCACTCGCAATACTACCGCAAAAAAAACAACAAAATGACGCTGCGAAAATTATTTTTAAGTTTTCTGTTGCTGTTATTTAGAGAAGCTCTTAGTACTTTCGATATAAAACAATAGCTCCATCCAGAAGAAAAAAATCAGATCTACTAAAAACAAGAGACAAAAAAAAACTTTTCTACATTCGAGAAGTACGAGTGTTGTACCTACTTTATTTTTACTCAACGCTTTGGTTTTAGAGGCACTTTTTAGCAGGGCATAAAACGAAATAGTACAAATCTCGACTTCACCAAAAGAAAAAAACAAAAAGAAAGGAAAAAAGAGGAAGGAGGAAATGCATTTCTAAATTTCTTTTGTTAAAACCAACGAAATTCAGTATGAACGAACGTATAACGTATAAAAGCCAAGCCAAGTAAAAAGTATGTCCATTTTATATAAATATGTACACACGAATACACAGGGCCTCTTCCAGCTATCAGCCCGGACCCGGGCCAAGGAATCTTTAAAAGTAAATACATAAATATTTTAACTAAAAAGTTAACTACTTCAAAAATATCTTTTGGAATTTTTTTTGGATTGATTTTTACTCCTAAATTTTGAGAGAATTGTTTACTAATTCATTTCATTCACCAAAAATATGTAGTAATTTTTTAACTAAATGAAATATTATTATAAATTTTCAAAATTTAAATGACTTTTGTTCTTAAAAAGACAGTTTGCCTGCCCTGAATAAGGCCCTGCACCTACACCCACATGCACACGCACACGCACACACCCACACAATGCTCTTGAGCACACGATGGCACTACGTATAAAGAATCAAAACACATTGAGCAAAAGTTTCTTTGCTATTATTTTTCCACCATTGGTTCTTACGGTTAGACTATAAAAACTAAAATTCAGTTAAACATTAAACAAAAACCGGATACACACCTATACATACTCATCCATTGATACTAGCAATGAGTACATTTCGAAAGATTTTAAAAGTAAAAGAGCTTTAGAATAATGACTTATTGACCATTGTTTTAATAATTGAGAATATCTTCTAAGCCGTTTTTCATTCTCTCTTTAGTAAAACTATTTGAAAAATTTCTCTTTTCTTACCCATTCTTTATAAGTATTAATTTTATTTTATTTCTTTTTAAATAATTATAATTTGTATTTAAATTTAAGAAGAAACTTTTGAAAATATTTACTTACAATCGAAATTTCTATTAATTCCAAATTAATTATATTTTAAATACATTTTTTGTACTTTCAAAACAACATAACAAGATAACATTTTATTTCTTATAAATTTATCATATTGTTTTGTAATAAGCTTTTAGTAATGTTTTCAAAAAACTATAGGTTTTTAAAAAAAATTTTTATAAAAGGTTACAAAAAAGTAAATCAAACCTTATAAAGGATAAACATTTTTTTAGGAGTTGAGTGAAATAATATTTATATGAATACAGAGATATGTTCTCATGAATATTTAGACAGATTGCTAAAAATATTTAGTTTTTTTTTAATATGTAGATAACTATTAAAAGTAAAACAATTCAATAATGTAAAAACCGAAAATACGTTATTTTTAATTAAAAACTGCCCCTTTGAGCACACCAAAAAAATAAAATAAAATTGAGAGGAATATTCTTATTTAGTTGCGCGACGGAAATAATTTGTTGATAATTAAACCACAGTGGAATAATATTTATACATGACAGTAAAAAACTTAAAAAAAAACTTATTATCATCATTTTTAAATTTCTTATCACGTTGTTTGAAAAGCGTCAAAGACAATTGCGTACAAAATTACTCATTTAGTGGGAAGTTCAATGCTTCCCACGTGCGCCTACTGCGATTGTGTTGCCCACAAGCATTCATTCATTGCTACCCAAAAACATTCCGAGTTATCCGCATGTGTGTTCGTATTATTCACCAGCGTACTGTGGTGCTTATTTTGCACAGCTTATTATTATTATTATTCAAATTATAATACAAGAATTGTGCATACTAGTGTGGCATAAACAATTTTCATTTTTAAATTAATTAGAAAGCGTGGAAAACATATTAGTTGAAATTCGATTATGAAATTAGTTCGCTAAATAATTGAACAACTGACACTAATTGGAAATTAGAATATTTCTACGACAATAATCGCTTGATCAATAAACAATAATAATAGAGACCAAGAAAAATAACTCATCATCAACTTATGAAATATTTGGGCTGATTTTTTGTTGTTGTCTTTCTAAACCAAAGATTGACATTTGAGACACAGTACAAAATTAATTTACTTCTTAATACACGACAAAATTATATTGACAGCACCTAAAGAGCCTTAAATTTTATATAAATTGACTAAAGCTGAGTTTTGGGAAACAAACAACCGCATGTCGTATGAGTAACCTCTAATTCAGGCAATCATCAGTCTCTTTCTCTGTGGATTTTTCCGAAATCAAAATAAAATATTTGCATTTTATTATACATTATATTATATATTTTATTATACATATATAACAAATTAATTTCGACTATTGATGTGAAAACTTCTTGCGAGAAAAGGAAAAAATACTGATTTGTATTTCGAAAATGATGTATGACAAAACAAAAGAGATATTAAAAATGCATAACCGTCGTTGACGTTAACTGACGGTTAATCTATGTATTCGAGAATGATTAAAATAATCCTCTAAGTGATATTTTTAACTACCAGCATTTTCCATTGTAATGCGTTAATATTATCACTAAAAAAACGCTCTATTAAAAGAACACATTTAACTTTTAAAAGTTACGATCGATGTAAGCGTTGGTAGAGCTATAAAAATTTAATGACCTGAACAAATGATAAGCTTCTTCTTTGATAATTTCTGAATGTTTCGTTGTTGTTGGTTGTTCTTGTTATTGATGTTTTGGAAAGTGATAAAACTAAAGCAACACCAAATTCTCCATAGTCACACAAACTCTAAAGAAAAATGACAAAAGAAGAAGAGGTCCAAGTAAATGATTTCATGCTCGTTTATATGCTCGTTTTTCACTCATTCTCCCTCCCTCTCCCTCTCTCTTTTTATTTCTATTGTAACTATGTACTTACATACTTTTCTCTCCATGGATTTCAGAAATGTTTATGATACGATAAATTGCTTTGGAGAATACAATTTTTGAACATACCAACGACCAACATGCACGACAGCGGCACAACAACAATACATAATTCCGCAGATGCCTTCGTATTCTCACCACGACAGTTGCTCGCTGGCAATAAAGAAGTGTTTATTGTGGTTTTTTGCGCTTTTACTCGGAAACAAAAAAATGTCCCTTTCGTTTAAACTCCAATGTAAACAAGTCCGCTCAAGCCGATTTATGGCCTCAATAAGTTTTCACGTCTTGGAAAAAGAAGAAGACAACAACAACAACAACAACAACAACAACAACAACAACAACAATTTAGCAACCACAGCCACAACAATTCATATTACTTTGTTACATCAATTTTGCCCAATTTGCGATTATGCTTTCTTTATGCTTTATTCGCCTCCAATTTCCTTTTTGACACATGAAATGTCAAAATAATTTACTCAAGAGAATAGAATGAATGATAATTTCGTTGATTTTTGATTAATAATAAAAATCTGATTGGGCGGCGATACAGACACATTTTTCTATTCTCCCTTTTTCTTAAATACGAGTATCTTTCTTTCGAAACCACTCTTTTATGTCATGAAAATATTATTTCTTTGATTATCTACATCTTGTCAATCTCTCAATTTTTATTTAACAAACCAAAAATAATGTATCGCACAAAGAGAGTGCGATCTCTCTCTCTCTCTCTCTAGCGTATTTCATGCAACTTTAACATCTTTGAGCATGTCATGCATGCATTCGCCCTCATTTCATTGTTCAGTCATGCACAATGCTGTTGATTTCGTTAATAGTACGATGTGTCGCTTTGTGTCGCTTCTTCGCGTCGTTCTTCCTTCAACATGGCCTGCTTTTTCAACAGGCCCCCCTTCTTGAATAATACTGGTATCTTTATGCCTTTATGCCATTGAAATCATTGAAATCATCATTACGAAGTTGCCCAGAAATACGCACATTTTCAAAATTCAATCATTTTCATGCTTTCAAAGTGATGAGAATCTTACTCGTCGTAGATCAACGAAAAAGTCATGCATGTAGAACTGATATTGATTTATCCTTCGAATCCTCTACCCTTTTCCCTTCCTCCCTTCTCTCCTTTTGTTGATGGATGTTGACGACGATGGTTGGTTGAGGGTAGAAGAAATCTGTTTCTCGTACTTGCAGATGAAATGAAATTTAATTTATAACATTCATTGTCAGTGTCTTGACAACGAGAAGACTTTGAGCTTTGACGTTCTTCAACAAACAACCATGAAACCGTTTGATTACTGAATGCTTAGCAGTTTTCACTGATAAGAATACTTAAAAAAAAAACAAACTGCAATGCAAAAATGAAACATAACTAAAAAGATGGGGGGGAAAAAAGGGCTAAGAAATAGAAAAACAGCTCAGTTGAAGTGAGCTCAACAGCTTCTGATCAATTTGGATTCTATGGAAACCATGAAAATTCACGATGAAAGGAACCATAAAAAAATATTCAGCGCGTGCGACTGAATTTGTTTGCTTTTCATCAGAAGGTCAACACAATTTGACAGCTGTCATCAATTATTTACTCAATTAAAGGCTTTAGAAGAAAAGGGCAAGGAGAAAAATTAACAAATTAAGAAAGAAAGGGTTCGCCGCTTACTTTATGGCAACGAACAGTAAAAGAGATGATAAAGTATGTAATAAAAATAATACGAATAATAGAAATCTTTCGCATTATTTTGGTATTGTCAACTTCTCTAAATGTGGAACAAACTTGAAAAAGATTGCTCTTGACAAGATCAAAAGGAATTTAAGTAAAAAGAATAATTAAACAAAAAGAACAATAATGTTACATTGTTCTTGAAAATAAAAGAAAATAACAAAAACTAAAAGAATTGACAAGAGCTTCATTAGAAGCTTATTGCTGTAGGCTAAAAAGTCATTAAAGTCCGTCAGGGCCATACAACGTTTGAAATGACACAGCCAGCCAGGTCAAGTATGATGCTTTGTTTTTTCTAAACACCTGAATTTTGTGGTGAAGGATAATGAGATTTCATAAGAATGAAATCCGATGGCCATCGGAATCGATTACCCCTCATCATGCCTTCTGTATGATGTCCTTCAGAACTGTCTTCAATTCTTTCAAACTAAATTCTTTTCCAATATTTAAGGATAAATGAGGAAATTCTTCCTTAAAGTGTAAAAAGATTAAGGTTTTCGATATTCTGTTTTGGTGACATTATTTTTGGAGACACAAATAATTTCATAAAAACATCAGAATAATTAATAATTATCATTGATATAAAGCATTAACCATTTTCTCTTTCGGAAAGTGAAGTAAAAAAACCTCATTTAAGTTTTAAAGTCATTATCCTTTAAGAAGATAATCTTAGAAATATTTTTTAAGCTCACTTTTTTTATGGTTATGGCAAAAACGAACCAACAACTTTCTAGACGGCCACGAAAGTTAAAAAAAGTTTCCGAAATCCTTTGAAAATGTTCAGAAGTTAATGCTTCAGCAAAGTGACAGTTTTGTCGCTATGACAGTTTTGAAGATTTCATTAAGTATTGAAAAGGTTAAAGTATTCTCTTTGGAAAATCATTTCGTGATTTTTTAAGACTTAGAATGGGTTTTCTTTCTCTACTGGGATACACCAGAATACCCCAAGATTTCAGTTGTTTAGCTTTTAAACTTTTCCAGCCACTTTTTATCAAGGCGTGAGAGGTAATAAAAAATGGTTATAATCAAAATAACTGAAGATTTAAATTTGATGATGATGGCTTAGGATTTGTTGGCCCTCCAACCATCCATCCCTACCTCCCTCCCTCCCTCACTTGCTCTCTGTCTATCCTGTCATGTCATACTCCAACCTCCAACCCGCAACAAAATCCCCCACAAAATGGTACACAAAAGAGATCCTTTTGATTCAAACAAATTAGGCTTTCGTGGAAGAACGTGAACGCCGGCAAAACATGAAGAGAACGTGAGTGGACGGAGAGGAAGGAAAGATAGAAGGAAGAGGAGGAGTTTCGAAAGGCATCGAGGCTGATATAAGCCGATTAGGGCGGAATAATGATGGTATTACTGTATGATGAAGCATGTATGTATGTAGCATTAAGCAAGCTCATTATTATTTTTATAACCGCAGGCATTAAGGTTTTCGGCGTCAGTGCCTTGAGAGTGGTGGCGCTGACTTGTTTCGCAGCAATAAAGGAAAGAAAAAGGAAAGGTTCTGTCACAATTGTGTTGTGCTTTATACAAAGGTAAGCCGCAAACAAATCTGCAGTGAAGAAAAGGTCAAGGTTCGAATAATATAAAATAAATTAAAGACTGTCCCGTCACACTCATAATAATAACAATAATAATATCCATCATAATAATAATAATAATTATAAATGAAACCTGTTGCTCTTGTTCGTGAACAAATTTTTTTTCTTTATGTACATTTTTTGTTAGTTATTTTTATTTGTTAACAAAAAGAATTCCTTCGAGAAACATGTTTCTCAAGAGCAGAGCATTTTAAGGTGCATTGTTTTTTTTTTCATTCATTAAACATATTCATTATTTTCCTCTTTGCAGCATCACAATTCCAAATTTTCAATAACATATTTTCGTAACCGAAAATGCATGACTAAATACAGTTACACATACCTATACATACATACGTTAACATGAGTATATTCATCTCCTTCTCCTTCTTCGTGTGTCATTATCGTCTGACATTTGAGACAACTGAGAATTTAATTAAATGTTCAATACATACCAGCGCAAGCATACCCCGCAATAAATTCTGCTGAGTACTACCTGCGTAGAAGACAACTAGTCCACCTAGACTACTTCTCTCACTCTCTCTCTCGTATGAAGAGCAGTACTCACATTGCAAAGAAGAAAAAAAAGAATAGCGTTCGCTACACAATCGCTAAAACAATTATTTCTAATTTAATATATTATTTCTAATTATTTTGTAATGTGTACGTCACAATCTGGCAAATTAAAAGATTGATCAGATCTGGTGGTATGTTCTATGCGCAATAGAGCATTCAACTCGACCACAGACCAGAGACAATTAATGAAATTGGATAACTTAATGAATTTTGAAAACGAATGGTTTTGTTGAAAACCGAACATTACTCCCTTTAACAGTAATAAATGTTGTTTAATTATAATTTTCATTTATTTAGAAACATTCTCAGGTTTTAATTGCATTTATATTTTTATTATATTTAGGTTTTTATTATATTAATTATATGTATTTAAAATCATCAGCCTCAGTTCCTCAGTAGATGGTTATGAAGTGACGAAATTTCTTGTTGGGATACATTAACAGCCATATATCAAAATGCACATACAGACAGAGAATCACAGAGTACTGTAAAATGGTATGAATACATACATATTTTTTATTTTTGTTTTTCTTTTTTAATTGTGACGGTGGTTCAAGTTCATTCTGTAACCTTGCACGAATCAAGTGGTTAAAAACAGAAACAGCAGCAGCAGAAACTTCAGCAGATTTTAAAATACTTAAAGCCATTTACACAAACGTCTGGCAGGAAGTTTAACTAGACGTCAAAGTGGTAGCAAGTTGCCTTTTATGAGTAACACGCATACTCGCCACTAGTATGAATGTTTGTTATGCATTAGAGGGCTGCATGAGACGTCTCGAATGATTCGAAACTGACACGGAGCACCATTTTTGCGTTGATGCAGTGCTTATGGCTGATTTGGAATCAAGCCGTGACTATCGCAAGCATATGTGGCAATATTTTCAGCAGCGCTTCTAAAAGTCATCGGTTGATTTGTACGCAATGGAAGCATTTCAGACAACCCCTGAAACTTTCAAGGTGTCTTGAACAAGCCTTCGAGACGTCTCATGCAGCCCCCTCTATTATGCATCCATACAAGAGTGTTTTTTTTAGTTTGAATATTTTTCGAAAAGGCCAACATATTTACCTTCAAATATGGATGGAATTTTTACATCAATAATATTGTAGTTTACAATTATCTGGATAAGAAAGAAAATATTTTATGAAGTATTTATTATAAATTATGAAAGAGCTCAGACGATCATTCGTGTTCAAGAGAGCATACATATGTTTAGGTTACGGATTGTGTGAGAGTCGAATACTTCTGAACTCTCTCTTTTCTCAGTCGATGTAGATTTTTCTGATTATTTGCCAAAGTATGCGAGTCTTTGCGAGTCATGTTTTCCTACCGGGATCATTTTATTCTTTATTAATAATGCAGTTTATATCATTCTCTCGCACTACACCAGAACGATATGAAAGGATGCGGAAGACTCAGTTAACAGGTATAAACGAGTATGCATGACGTTGATCCTTTCCGGCGAAATAAATGATAGCCTTTATCACACTTTTGTGAATTCATTTGGCAAAAAGTACATGTATTATTTTTAAAGGTTTTTTCCTTTTTTTAATTTTTGTTTTTTTAATTAGCGCTTATCTTTTTATCGCTTCTCTGATGGTCGGTTTTATTTTGAAGCATTTTTAATGACAGTTAAGCACAGAAAAATCTTAATTTCTTAAAATCTTACAATAAATTCACGATGAAATAAATACAATGGCATACAATTTCATTCGGTGAATAATTTAATCGAATGTATGGAGAGCTTGAAATTCCAAAATTTAAAATTCCTTTTAAATACTGAGTAAGCATTCTTCTATCTAAGAAATGTTCAATGTTCATAAAACAATGGTACAAGTAAAATATTTAAAAGACCATATTTTGAAATGCCTATGATGATTTTTTTATGATGATTATTATAAAATAATTTTAGATTTCTTAAATTAATTAATTCATCACTTACCGAATGCTGGAAAATTTTTTTGTAGGTAAAATTTTCGAGTTTTTTTGGTTTTTCGTTTTGTAGTAAAGCAAGAGAAAGAAAAAGAACAAAAGAAAAAAATACCATTAAAATACAAGTAAAAATACAATACTCGTATAATATAACATTTTTTTTAATATAACTTTTTTTATTAATATAAACTTTTTTATAATATAATAAGCATTTTATAATAGTATAATAAGCAAAGGCAGGCAGAAGAAAAAGCAGAAGAATAACAAGAAACGGAAGAAAAAGGGGGGGGGGGAGGTGGGTAAGGAAGGGAAAAGTGTAGAAGCGGCTGCAAGTAAAGAACTTTGAAGTTTTAAAAAAGCGGTTTCTTCGTGCGGAATGAAGCAGGCCAGTAAAAGTTGGTTGGTGACTGAAGTAGAGAAAATGGTAAATACTTTTTAAAAAATTAAAAAAAGTGCGTTTTAATGGTCGTTAGCGGCATTATACAAATAACTTATTTAGCTAAAGGAAGGATGTAAGAAAAAAAATCGCAGTGAAAGAAAAGTTTTACCAGAAAAATTCGACAAAAATGTGTAGGAAATTTAAATTTTGCTTTAAGCGTTTTTGTAAACCATTTAAAATGGTAAAAATACCATTTTTTTTTTAGTACTGTCCTCCATCATTTAGTGTGCATAAAATCTCTCCCGATTATTTTTTAAATTTTACAGAATTCCTTTTAAATTACTTCCGTTTGAATGAAAATCCACAACAAAAACAACTATAAATCAAGATATCGTATCCTCAAGGAGTGCTGAAATGCTTATTGCTTATGCCTCAGTAGATCGCAGCGTTTTAATAAAGTGTTGGCCTTTCTTTGGGAAGCATGTCGTAAAAACCGCACAGCTGCCTTTACCATGGCCAGAACCTATATCGAAGCTAACCATAAAAAGCCTGGGGTAAACCTAATAAAAGCTCTCTCTCTTTCTATCTCTCTCACCAAAAATCATTATGAATAACCATAAAAATCGGTATTCCGAAATAAAAAAAAATTAAAAAAAAATTTGAAAAATCAACAAAATATTTCGATTATGCATAAAAAGTCTAAAGGTAATAAAATCAAACTTCATCAGCATCAGACGGCAACAAAATTGCTTTAAGAGATAATGATTTAAAACGAAGGACGAAGTGTCGTCCCAGAGAGAAAGAGAGCGGAAGAAACGAGCAGGGGCAAAAAGTAATTGATCTTTTTATTAAAATCTAAAATTCACGTTATTTTTTTATAAGTCTTTATATAAATCTTAAAAAATTCTTCTCAGCCTTTCGAGGATTTCTTTGAGAAGATTTTTTATGAAAGCAAAGCAAATTTATTCTTGCCAAAGGATTCATTAATCAGACTTGACTTGACTTGACGTAAAAGAACTTGACAAGACGACGGTAGTATGTCAGTAAAAAGAGATATTTATTATGAACAAATTCAGAACAATGCAAAAAGATTCAATGTATTGTATTATAGTAACGTCTGCGTGTGTTTGTAGGTGTCTACGCTCAGAGGTCATGGCTGTAGAAATCAGTATAACATTTATTGTATTCATAAGAGCTAACGAAGTCTGTCAGTTGAAAATTGTTCATAGTTACCGACCGAGAAGAAGGAAGCTTTTGATATAAATGAATTCATAGATCTTCAAAAAGTTGAGGAAGTTCATTAAAATTTGTAAACTCTTCAAGCTGGATATAGTTTCTGAAGCTTTAGATTACGCCTAAACCGATACTTCATTATTACCATTCAGTAGTATGACCCGTCAGGAGTACGCCAGACAGGAGAGGTCACAGAAGCAAAATTTCGGACGAAGTATAGGAACCCACAAGTACGTATGTATGTAGGTACATACATATATACACCTTTCGAGTTGCAGAAAAACTTTAATTTTTTTACCAAAAAAATCGCTTGCCAGCATCATCGATTTGCACAATTTATGAAAACGCATTCTCACAGAGACCAATCAATATAAAACAAAAAAAAAGGAAATACGATACCATAAAATCGAAATAAATCCAAAAAAAAAACCAACCCAGAAATTATGTTGAGAAAAATGCATTTGGGAAATCATTGAAAACACAATTTGATATCATAGAATCGTGGAGGGTGAAAAGGACACTCTTGATAAATACTCTTAGAACCGTATAGAGTTCGATATCAATAGTATGCATGCATTTTTTATTACTGAAAGTTATTCGCACAAAGTTTTACTTTTTTTTAGTACATTCAAATAAATAATATCGTTTCAGATGACATACATATTTTTCGATATGAATTTTGAGAAAAAAATCGATTTAACAAGTTCTAAAAACAAAAATATTATGAATTATTTGAACAGAAATGGCCAAAGAGATTAAAATCAAGACGAGATCTTGAGACAAGACAGGCCTAATCAGTCGCAACGTAAACACGAGACACAATCACGACCGGATAAAACATTGTTTTCCAGACGAGACGAGAGCTCGAGGTAAACTTTTTTAGTCGAGACAAGAATGAGATTTCCTAAATCTCGAAAAATCTGGTTTGTTCGCAACACTTCGTTATAATAAATTTTTTTTGATTTTATATTTTTATATAATTTTTTTTTTAATATAAAATGCAAATTTGCAAATATTTTCCAAAAAAAAAACATGCTTTTTTTATTCTGTGCAATCATGCAAGAACTATTATAGAAAGCTGAGATTTAGAAAGTTTGAAAAATGTTTTAGATTTAGACTAAAAGTTAAGTCGCTAACGATTTACGATTACGATAAGGAGAGAAAGAGAGCGAAAATGAGACAGACGCATACTACGAGTACTCGTATGAAGTTATTATAAGAGTGATATTTAGTATCAGTCGCAGAATGAATTGTGAAGGCATTAGCATTTCGTTAATTGAAACTTTATTGAGTTTAGTAAATTTTTCAAAAAGCTTGCATTTTATAGTGGATAAAAGGCGAATTTACTTACCCCAATTCGTCCGAGAAGCAGTGCATCCATTTCGCCGCCATTTTGAGCCACCGGCACCGTCGTAATAACCGAAATGGTCGGTTCTTGTTGAGCGCTCAAGTCGAGAGACATTTTATCGCGCGTTGTTTGGTTTTTATTGATTTTAATTTTTATTTATGTATGTATGCTTTTTGAAAATATGTATTTATTATTTTAATTTATGTATATTTTTTATTTTATTAATTTTTTGTTAGCATTTTTTATTGTTTTATTTTTAAAAAAATTTAATGAAACTTTATAGTTTCTCTCTTTTAATTTATTCTTAATTGAATTGTTTAATATTTCATTTAATTTTTCCAGCTTATGATAATATTTTTGATTTTTTTATTGTATTTAGTTTCATTTGTTTTTTAATTTTCTCCTTTTGATTGAGCTGCACTTTTTTTGGGTATCTTTCTGTGAAAGTCATAAATAGTTTTTGGTATAAAAAATAGGAAGTTTTTGGTTGTTTTTTTTAAAAAAAACTCTCCTTGTTTTACGTATTGGTCATTCCATTTTTTTTCATATGGTTGAGGGGGATATGTTGAACTGCAGTCAGTGTTGCCAGAGTTAAATTTTATAGACAATTTTAATATTTTTCTTAAAATTTCGTTTAATTTTTATTTTATAAATTTTTGATTTTCCTACAAAATGTCATGAATAATTGATGTCATTTTCGTTATGATGCTATAAATAAAGAAAAAAACGTTTAAACTTTTGTTTATTCAATTCTTTTTTAGTTTTTTTCTCCTCCCGGTTTTTAGTTTTGCTTTTGTTTTTTTTTTTTGCAATAAAAACAATTGAGCTACTTTGGCATGGACTAAGTAAGAAGTTCCCTGATGATATCTCTTCCCTCAGAAAAGAAAATTTTTTAAGACAATTAAAAGAATAAAAATATCAGAAGTTTGAAAGGAAGGGGGAAAAAGTGTAAAGAAAGAAAGAAGTGTCCAAATCGTTATAACCAATAAATTATACTCTTTACGACAGTCGGCAACGGAAACGAAACTCATTATCACCTCAGTCTACTTGCTTTCTTTCACGTAAGCAGACAATTTTTCAATATATCAGAGAATTGATATTGATATTGATCGTTCTTACTCCCACTCACTTTCGTCAAGGCTACTCCAAAGTAATTTATTAGTTGGAAATTTCTTTCATGAAACGGAAAGGAGACACTTTAATAAATTGCAGATTGGGTCCAATTGGCGACAACGGTACTGCCATCGCCTGAAAGCAATCGAATTTTTCCAAAAACTGAAAATAGGTCTGTTAAATTTTGTGAGGCATTTTCTTGTTGTTTTTGTTCTATACCTTCAATGGTTTTTGTAGCAACAACAAACGAATACGAAGAATAATTCGTGGTTGTCGGACTATCTTGTGTGATGGCTTTTTGAGATCTAATACAAACCGAAATTGTCTGAGTTGACATTTGAGTACGACAATTAGAACTCCTGAGAGAGAGAGAGAGAGAGAGGGAGCGAGGCAGCTGGAAGGAGGGCATGTTGAAAAACCCTAAAAGATCCAGATCACATAAAACTGATGCTTAGAGTAAATATTTCGAATTTAAAATCATTTAATCGTGGATTTTTTAAGTTTTCTCCATAAAACAAATATTCATCATACGTCATGATGCACCGGCGTAGATAAATCCCAGAAATGCATAAATTCCGCAACAAATTCTGTAGCTGTCCCAGATCATTCGTACCTCCCTAAACCCTGAGGATATGAATTAATTAATTAACTAATTTTTTTCGATTGAAAACAAGTGATGAGAAATTGAAAAGTCTTATGCACAAAAAAGGAAACACCCAGGTCTATTTAATTCAATTACAAATTCAATTAGATAATTTGCCAAAGGGTACAAAATCGAAAAATCGAAAGACAAAATCTAAAACTATCAAGAGAAAATTATGCCTTTTAGCGAACAAAAGCCAACAATAATAATAACAACAGAATATTAATAAAATCAAAAAGAAAATAAACTGAAATGCATAATATTTTATATGTATGTATGTATAACATCTGCGTGAAAGATTATATTGTGTATATATTCAAGACTTGTATATATTTGTTAGTCACTGTATATATCTTTAGTTAAAGCATAACCTTATACAGTATACAGTTAAAATTTATAGACAATTTTAATATTTTTGCTAAAATTTTGTATAGTTTTTATTTTAGAAATTTTTGAAATTTCTACAAAATGTTGAATAATTGATGCCACTTTTGTTATGATGCTAGAAATAAAGAAAAAAAACGTTGAAACTTTTGTTTATATATACATATATAAAATATGGTTATGCTCTGGCTAACGATTTATTCCGTTAAAAAATAAAGTCCATGCGTTTGTGAACGCTGATAAGCGTAGAAAAATCTATAGTTAATGGCACAATAAATTGAACAAATTCACAGAAGTTAACTTAATAACGATTTTTCGTTCAACAACAAAACGTTTTTCTTCATTTTGTTTCATCAACTGACATTCTGTTAACTCAGCTGAATGATTTCTCTTTTTCATTCTGTGGTTTTTACGATTACGAGCCTTTTTTCACCAATCACTTGAAGACAAGACCTCAAGACAGTGGGTGCTCTTATATACGAGTATATCTTTACTTGATGACTTTTGCAACATCATTAAATCTTAATTTATCATGTCATTAAACATTACATTGTTTTATTTTAATGGCTGTCATTATAATCGGAAATTGACTTTTATATCATAAAACTAAAATAAAGGAAAGAATGTCCTCAATTTGTCAGGCACTACGTAAAGGACAAAGAAACATTTGATAGTATAACAGACAGAGAGCGTTTATGAATTCGGTAAAATCAAATTGTGAATGATATAAAAAAAGTTAATGATTGTTTAAGAAATGTCAAAGATGGTCGATTGTCGATTTTGCTATTGTTGTACTAATCGAAAAGAAACCAAACAATCAGTAAAATAAAATCATCCAAAAAAAATTTAATAATAATGAGCAAAAAATGACACAACAGAAAAAGAAAAATATACAAGTGCCTACACTTGACCAATATATAGCAGAGCTCTTTATAACGTCATCCGTTATATAACGTTTGGTAAAAAAAAAAATAACGTCATCCTCACTAGAGTGTCCTCAAAAAAAATGCCTCGTTTGCAAATTCCATTCAATTAATAGTTTTTTGATTCAATCACTCAAGCCGAGAAACTCAACCCAGCCGAGAACCAGTAAGAAACTGAATTCTCTTAACTCTTCTTCTCCCTTTAAGCACATGTAAATTGTTCCTATGGCGACTACGAACCAAGACGATTGAAGAGAAGCGTATGAAAGGGGCTGAAAGTGGTTTAGTTTAAGTTTTATTCAAGATATTCATGGCTTGTCTGAAGACTGCTGCTGCTCTACGGTCTGATGTCGTACAGATTTATATAACATGCTTACATTTTTTTAACCATCGGCTGGAAATACGTCACAAAAAGTACTGTGAGCATCGTCTGTGTGTGGGCGCCGTGTTTGGTTAAATGAGAGATTTTAAGTACGTGGACCATAGTGACGACTCAGCCGTATAGCAAATAATGAGAAGAGCAGAAGAGAGAGGACGTTGCTGAAGGAAATTTTGAAGTGGAAACTTCAAATTGTTTCCTTACTTACGAGTATCTTGACACAATGCTATCGTAATTCCGAGACGAAGGCTGAAAGGCTGAAGGTAAAGCTTGCGGTTAGAGCAAGACAATGACGGAAGAGTGTACATACAACGGAAGAAAGCACAACGGAAGAAGGAAGAAGTGCGAATGGATGGTTAAGTGGATTTTGTCACAAAAATTTTAGCATATTTTGTAAAAAGTTTTGCGGAAAACTTATAGTAAAGAGTTTATTATCTTGTTGTTGCTGGTTTTTTGTTGTGGCTCATTAAATACATTTTAGAATTTTTTTTTGATAAGAAAAGGTGGGTAGGTTTGATATATTTTAAATATAATAGCATTTTTTATATTCAACAATCGTTAATCAAACAATAAAAAACCAATGAAAAATCAATGTTTTAAAGTTTTTCAAATGAAATTTTGGAAATTTTTTCGCTCATTCTTACTGAAAGGTTTTTTTTTTTTTGAAATTTAGATTTAATTATGAAATAAAAAATATTTCACCTAAAGCAACTTTCTGATTTTGTAGAAAAGATCAACATTTTTTCTTTTCTTTTTAATTAATGCAAGCAAGCAAAAATTGTTTTTTTTTATTATTATTATTTTGTTTTTTGTTTCGGTGAAAGAACATGAGAATTTAATGCAAACGTTTTTCTCTTCACAAAAGATACAGAATTACAGAATTTTTAATGCGAAATCTTCACTAAAGCGTTCACTAAAGTTTTTTCTCGTTCACTTGAAACGAGTTGTTTTTTGTTGTTGTGGTACGAGCACCAGTTTGCAAAAAGTTCCACCAGACAACCTTGACAAGGTCACACAGATGTGTAGGCACCGGAAACGACTACATAACAACAGAAGCTCTTAGTCCTCTACATACGAAACAGCATAGAAAATAGAATAAATAGTGCCGGGAGAAAATGGAGAATTTAATTTTTACAAAAATAAATAACAATTTCCAGTATTACGATATAGTCTGCAACAACAGTTTACAGCATAGCATGCTGTACAGAGTCGCGTGTGGGAGCGTACGTACGAGTAGCAGTATGTACCTTTGCGGTTGCATTTCTTAAAAATTCATGTCTTTAAGAAAACCGAAACGAATCATGCAAGACTTTTCACCATCGTGCTTGAATCGTATTGTTGAAATTGTTGCTGACGCAACCGTTCATTGACAGCACATTTTGTCGCAAAAGTTCTGACGCATTTTCGTGCATTCTACACAATTTAACAGAAAGAAAATATTAAAAAGCTTATTCATTTAATTATTAAATTTTATTTAATGAAAAAATATGTTTGCTCAATTTTAAAATTCATTAATTTCTACAATTTAATTTCTTTAATTGAAAATATATTTTCCAATTTATCAGAGAAAAAAATGTCTTGCGCCAAAAAAAACTGTAAAAAAAGTGTAAAAAACATCAACCCAAACGAAACTAAATTAATTACAATCTGGAAATAAAGAGAGGGAGAGAGAGAATGAGAAGGAAAAAAATTTTAATTAAATATTAAGCATATTAAACCACCAAAAAAGCTGGTCACCACAATTTTGATGCATCGAAGTTAGTGGCTGAAAACCAATAAAAAAATTTGATGCCGGAAGAAGGCAAGCAAAGGAGAGAGGAAGGAAGGGGTGGAAAAAAAAAAACAGTAACAAAAAAGAAAAGCCATAAAAGCAAACGACTCATATCGCTTCGCTGCTGAATTTAATGACTTTGGGTGTGGACTTAGCAAAATTTGCACTGAATTTGCACTCTTCAACTCCTTTCCTAAGTCCGGCATGTCATAAAAAAAACCTTTATTACATTTTAATTATGACAGCATAATGAGAGACTGCGTTAAACGTGACTGACAGAATTGTTTTAGTTTGCTGAAAGGCTTCTCAAACGACAAAAAAAGAAACCACAAAAGAACAAAGAAAAGAGGCAGTAACTAACTTAAATGAAATTATAGTTAACTTGCGTTAAGTTATGAGTATATTGTATAAATTGTCTAAGAGTTTACTTGACTTTTTTGACACTAATTCTCATCGGTTTTACCGAGAAGTCATTCAAGAGGTATGTACTTCAGAAAACCTTTTATTCGGCAATAAGAAAATCTTTTCTCTTGAAAAGCTTCTCTCTGTAAGCAATATAAAACTTATTGATATGACGCTACTACTAATACGACTATTACTATCGAACTCGTACTATAAAAAATGACCCTTCTTTTAAAATTTGAAGGCGACTTTTTCCCTCTCAAGAAGCCAAAGACACCACTTCACCGTTTTTATAGTTCCACTCAACCCCTCGGACATCGCCCTTAACGCAATCCATTGAACTCAATGCACTCACTCGGCGGTCGTTCAACTAGCTCCAAAAGATTATTATCTTCATTATCTTCAGTGGTCAAAGTCATTGTAAACCATCCGTTACTTCGTCAAGTAACGTCAAAGTTTTCCTCAACTCAAGTCTTTTACTCAATGTTCATCTTCGTCTTTTTTATCGTCATCGCAATGCGGCTACGAGTTTACTCTTATACTATAAATAATATAATATAGTGTTTAATATAACATTATTTGATAAACTCTTGAGCTATCTTCATTAAATAAAATCGATAATGGCTACGAGTCCATATGAATACGTGCAAAAAAATATATTGCTCTATGTGTACGTACTTTCGTACAAACGTCTTTATGTGTGTCAACGATTATATAGAAAAAAACGCTCGTTTCATAAACTCATCAACACATCATCACTTCATCATCATGAAGTTGGTTCAATAAACGTTGGCGTGTGTTCAAATGATTAAAAGGGTATTCGAGACATAGAGAGTAAGTCAGTTTAAAGTCATTGAAGTCAGCGTCTGGTTTTCGTTACTAAATCCATGAATCATTTGAAACATGGGGCCCTAGGGTGAGGCGGTGGTGAAGCGGGGGTGGTTATAATTCACTTGAAAACTGGTGCATTTTTGATGAAACGTTCGTTCTTAAGGAATTATTGTACAATAAATATTACTATTGTGTATGTTACCTATGAAAGAGAATACATTGAAGTATTGAAGACTATCGTCCCTGATTAATTCCTACCGGGTGGGTCACTGCCGCATCGGCAGTACATGAAAAAAAGTGCCGCAGGTAAGAAAAATCTTCGTTAATTCGAAATGTTATTCTTTATCGCATAAGTCTGTGAATGTGTCACGTTTTATCGAGGTGTCGAGAAATATGAGAATTTTGCTAAAAACGCTTCCGAAACTTCCGAAAAGCGTGATGAACGGCGCCAACTACGGTTGTGTGTGTGTGCGTGTTTGAAGTAAGATGGATGGATGGATGAGTAGTATATGAGGATACACGTGAGTTTATGTACATTGTAATAAATAAATAAATATGTAAATAAATTAATAAATAAAATAAAATAAAATAAAATAAAATAAAATAAAATAAAATAAAATAAAATAAAATAAAATAAAATAAAATAAAATAAAATAAAATAAAATAAAATAAAATAAAATAAAATAAAATAAAATAAAATAAAATAAAATAAAATAAAATAAAATAAAATAAAATAAAATAAAATAAAATAAAATAAAATAAAATAAAATAAAATAAAATAAAATAAAATAAAATAAAATAAAATAAAATAAAATAAAATAAAATAAAATAAAATAAAATAAAATAAAATAAAATAAAATAAAATAAAATAAAATAAAATAAAATAAAATAAAATAAAATAAAATAAAATAAAATAAAATAAAATAAAATAAAATAAAATAAAATAAAATAAAATAAAATAAAATAAAATAAAATAAAATAAAAAAAATAAAATAAAATAAAATAAAAAAATTTTTTCTTCTAATTTTTCGGTTATTAATAAGAAAAGTGAAAATTTTAAACAAAAACATGCACTCTTTAAAAAAAGATTTTTCTTAGTTTTTTTTCAAGTCGAAAATTTTTGATGGACTGTGCCAGATTTGAAAAGAGAATATTTGGTTTGTTTTGTTTTAATTACTAAATCACGACCAGATTTAATGCACGTGGCCTTAATGCAATCAGTTAAGAATTTAAAATGTTGATATATACTACTAGTGCAAACAAACACAGACACACACACACAAACACGTGCTAATATAACAACACACCCGAAATTCTGTTAGCATTACTTTGCACTTTCGACACAAGAGCGACCAGAAGCGGCCAAAATAAATAAGTAAAATCAACTATCAAACTTTGTCAAGAGTGAAACACAACAACAACAAAAATTTATAACAATTTCATACACTCAAACACAAACACACACACACACACTTCTGTACAGTCGCATGCATACACCAAAAATATGGTACCTGAGATTAATTAAACTAACTAACTAACCACATCAGCGTGGTAGTCATCATTAAAGTGTACCAAACCGAAGCGAACTATCATGGCCATGCTCAAGGTGACACTGAGGTTGCTAACAACAACAACAACAACAACAACCACGGTAAAAGTTGTTCGTACCAACCAACGAACGGAGGTTTCAATGAAACTTAATAAAGACGAATATATGAAAATAATAATAAACCATAGAAGAGAGCAATGAAAGAAAGTAAGTAACTATAGTAAAACGAAAGAGAGGAAAATATATAGAATAAATGCAAATGCTGCAAGAGAGCATTGACATATGTCCAAAAATTAGCAGGTTTAAATTAAAACCGGAATGAATATAAATCGAATTCACACAATTTTTATTTTGCATTTTGCATTTGTCTTTCTTTCTTTCTTCCAATCGTTTGGTTTTCTCATTTTCAGCACTTCGATACCGCTATTAATTTTCATGAAACTACAAAAATTTCATGAAAATTTCAAAACCGTTTTAGAAACCAGAATAGTCTTTTTGGTTCTGACCATGAAACATGTTACAGGTTATTCTCAAGTAATATATCCTTAAGCAATTTGAATACAAGATATATATTTAACTATGTATTATTTGGATGCTTTTCCATTTATTTTGTTCTATATTGTTCTACGGACCAGGTCTATAAACAATGTTACGGGAAAAATGTTTTGCCAGTGTCTACTCCTGATAATTTGGAGCTTCTCCATTTATTTGGGAACTTCAACAATGGACTGATATTGACAATAATATATAAAACTTACCGCAGTAGCTTTCTATAGATTTGGCAGAAGATTTTGAAACCTCTGTAGCCATAAGGATTAAGTTTTTTTTATCTCAATTTTGGGCAATACCAGAATATAATATTTTTTATTAGTACTCGTATTTTCTTTTGATCTCTTCATTATTGTGAGAATAAATTATGTTACTTCCCGGCCGGGAGCTTGGGATTTGGGTTTTATACGTAAAAATAAAAAAAAAAAAGTGTCTGATGTGAACGGACTGAAAAGGGAGGAACTGTGCATGTCTCGTCTACCCTCACGGCCAAGATTAACTTAATTGATTTGTTTTCTTAAACGGAATCATAAATGTTAGATGCATACTCATAAGCTAATAACTACGGTTTCGAGAGAAAGGAAAGCTACGGTATACTCTTCTTTAATAAAGTGTTAAGCCGTCAGACACATTCTCTCACACACACACAGACGCACAGATGCAGCCCTGAAAATGTATTAGATCTATATGTGTACATATACAAATGTGAAAGAATGTGTTTGTTTGTGTGTGTGAGTGTGTTTGGTTTGAGCGTGTATGGTTAAGCCTAAGGATTGAAGGAAAAACTGTGTGGTTTTCTTTACAAGCCAAAATATGAAGGTTCGGCCCGAAATGAAATCATGAATATTGGCTTGCCGCAGAAGTACAATGTTGTTGTAGTTGTTGTTGTTGTCCTTTTTGTTGTAGCTGCAGAATGTTGTACCTTACGTAGATGGTCTTTTCTACGTCTATGACGATAACTTACTGCTTTTTTGTTACTCGGCGAATTTCAAAATTCCGGCAATACAACCTTGTTTTAAATTAGTTTTAAATTATTATATTCTAAAAAAAAAATTATATTAATAATAAAAATAAAAAGATAATATTGTGGTAAAAGTTAAGTAGAAAATTAAGGCTTTACTTTACTTATAATGGTTGATCTGAACACAAAATTTTACAAAATCTTTTAAGATAATATTGAAGATAATATTGATAATATTAATACACTTAACGAAATAAAAGGGATATTTTAATTTATGGATTTTATGAACTAAAATAAAAATATTACCACTTTTCTAAAGCAAAGTTATGGTACTTTTCTTTCTGTGCATTTCAAATTATAACTTCTTGTTGAGAGTGCCATTATGTTCAGGATAAAGTCTGTATGTCATTATTTTCGGGATGATTCAAATATTAAAAAACTATTCTTATGGAATTAAATTGATTGACTAATTTTGGTGAAAATACAATTTTCCTCAAAAGAAGAAATAATTAAAATTTGAATATTCCATTTTCAATAAATATTCACCCTTATAAATTAATATATAAATACGTTAAACTTTCACCGGTTCATTGGTTTATTATAATAATTGAAAATGTCAGTTTTTATTGGATATCTGCTGCATTAACGAAATTATATGTGGCTTTTACTTGTCACTTCCGTAATTTTATGGCTTTTGACATAAAAAAATTTATATAATTATTTTTATTTTTTGCTTGACGATACTCTCAATGCAAATATAATTTGCCGTACTTTGTTGTTGCGCGTTTATTATTTAGATTTAATTAATGAAAAAGGGACCGGAACTAAATTAACGAAATGAAATGAAAGCCAAATGAAATTAAATACGAATAAGTAAAAAATACCAAATAAATGGAGTAAATTAAATACAATTGATAAAATGTTTGTGGATTAAGGGAGCAAATTATTTAACATTACTTCCTGTAGAGCCTGATAATTAACCACAATCGACGTGCTTAATTAATTTCTATAGAATATTATTAAGCTCTGTTTTTTCTGTTTATCTGTTCTGTGGCAAAAAATGTCATACACCAACGTTTATATTCAATAAGAATTCAATTCAACTCAATGATTTTATTAAGCCTTAATTATTTATCACTATCTGGCAAACGCGGTCTTCCTCATCTCTCTCTCTCCCTCACTCTCTTTCTCTACCACTCCATTCGGATGAGTAAATTTTTTAGGTATCAATCTTTGTATATAACTTGTAAACCTTGTGGATTTTAAGCCAATCATCATGATGAGTTTTTGTATTGTTTTTGATTTCCAATTTTCAAACAGTCAGCCACGTATTGCGGATGGTAACTAAATAACAACATCCACAACATCCCCAACAAAACAACAACAACAACAATCAAACTGCAAGGATGTCATCACCAGCAGCAGCACCACCACCACCCTCACCATACCATCATCACCAATACCACATTATGTGACTGTTTGTCTGACTTAAATTCATTACGTGCTGTCAGGTCGTGCATTTGTCAGGTGCGTTAAAAATGACTGAGCATCGGAAAGTGTGTGACAAGTCTATGGCGTTGTGAAAAACTCACGCAGTAGAAAGTTTTCTGGAACTTAACAGTAATGAATGCTGAAGAGGTTTCATTTGGTGGCCTCACCTTGTAAACCTTTGGAGAGGTTAACGGTCTCATGGTTTACAAGGTTTACATGATAGAACAAGACAAATTAGTTCGAGAAATTGTCGCAGGCTTTTACTACAAAATGCTTCAAAGCGATAGAGAAAGTATTTTATTAGAAAAATGTGTCAACCTTGTACCTTTAATCGTTTATCAAATCGATTTATACACTTTATACACTTTCCTACGATGCTTCAGCGAGCATAACTATGGTTAAGCTTACCAAATTACACGACAGAACTTTTTAAGTGTTGGAATATTTTGTGGAATTTACACTTGAGGAAGTAGGAAGCACACTTTTTCAGCCACACACACACACACACACACACACACACACACACAGCCACACTAAAAAAAATCCATAACAAAAGTTAGAGAGAGAAAACTTAGGCAAGAAAAGTTGTAAGGAAAAGTTAAAGCAAAAAGAATATTTGACCAATTTGAGTTGTTAAATATTCAATTCATTAATATTTATTCATTCATTCATTTGGTTAATTAATTATTTAACCCGAAAAATTGCTCTTTCTGTGTATGATCCATAAATATATTGCAACAGCAGCAAAGCTTTTCCAGATTTAGCAAAATGTCATAATGAAACTCAATTTTACGGAAATACGTATACAAAGTAGAGGCGCTATGCCATCTTTTGGTGGTGTGTCATCTTAAAAATTAAAATAAATTCTTAATTCTTATAATATTATATACTCATTACTTAAAGTAAACTATAGGTTTCAACAGTTGTACCAAAATTCTAATGGCTACTTTTTTATGGTTTATTAATATTTGCTGTAATCGGTTTAAATTTTTCAGTATCGGTCTTAAAAAAGATTTTGTTCTTGTTTTTTGCATTAAAAGTAATGCCAATAAAGGTTGGGCTACATTTCTTTACAAATCGCTCTCGATATAAATATAAATTTATGGAAACATTTTTCCAAATTAAAGAAAGTCGTTGGTAAAAGAACCGCAAAAAAATTAATTTAAAAATGTGAAAGAGAAATCTATTATATTTAAATTTCTGTTTCTTTTAATTCACCCTTTATTATTATATTTTATTCTCTAAATCATACGAATATCTCTGTGTATTTGAATATCTCTGTAAATCATTTTGCCTAAAGCCAATAATATTGAAAATAGAATGATATAATATACTTTCATTACGACAAATCATTACGTACGATAATTTAAGCGTTTGGTAACAAAATCTATGTATGTACATTTACACAGATTGAACAAACCTTACTTTCTTTGTATTATTTTCATTCTCTTTGGCAGTAGCTTTGAATTTGTAGAGCGCGTCTGAAGGGCGGGGTAGTTAAAAAGGAAGTACACCTTATGTCTATGTTACGAATAAATTCGTTTATCATTCGAATTATAATGATGCTGATGATCCCATTCGTTCATAAAGTTTTCAAGGAAAATATTGTCCCCAAAAGTATTATACAAATTAATAATAATTACTGAATTTTATTAGTTGGTTTTTTTGTTAAATTTTAATATTAATATGTAATTTAGTATTTTAAATTATAAAGACAATTAAATTATAAAGAGAGTGACAAGAAAACGGCCCGACAAACAAGTCCAGAAAATCTCGTAATGTTGTCGCAACGTAAGGACAATTTAATCTATTATATTTTCTCTTCTTACGGTAAATCTTTTATTATTTGTTTAACAAATTTTAAGATTTATTCAGTGTTCGTTCTTTTTATAAACCTTCAAATTAATTCAACATTTCCTTAACCATTCTTTTTTTATACAAAAGTAGAACAGAAAGAGAGAGAGAGAGAGAAAGAGGTGTTATCCTTAGTTTCTCTTATCCCAGTGGAATAAGGCTCGTCGTAAGTCGATTTATGAATTATGCATTTCGAGCAAAGACTTGTCATATTTCAATGCTAAGAGTACGAGTTCATACACAATTTCGACCTTCAGTTTTAATGATGAAAACGTAAAGCGCAAACTTTCTATAAACTGCGACAAGGACGAACGAGAATGAGAGGCTCTTATTGAATTCAACTTTCAAGATACTATTTCGCAGAGTGTGAAAGCGTCAAAAACAAAAACAATCTCCATCCAGAAAGGGCTGGCACAAGTTTCTGATGCTTTGTTTTTTCATGAATTCATGAAGAGGAAAACGTGAATCGACAATTGACAAATAAACAAACAGACGGACAGACAGTGAGACAGATAGTAAGACAGATAGACAGACAACCGGATGGAAAAAAGCACGAAAAGAAAAAACAATGAAAACATGAGTAGAAAGAAAGAAAGAAGAGAACAAATTATAATATAATTTCAAAATTAATGCCGGTTTATTTTATACGAAAATGAAATATGAATACCGGGCGAATACCACAGAGTGAGTGTACGAGTATAACGATGGCAAAAAGAGCAATGGGAAGACATGCTCGTTGTAGGAATTTATTGAGGGATCAATTTATGAAAGTACGAAAATCATAGAAAGTGATATTCGGTAGCATAAATTTCTTTCAGTTTTGAAATTAAAATTTTCTTGTTCGCAAGAGGTCTAAGAAGTGTCTCTTGTGTCTAAATAATTCCATTATTAATAATGGATTTTGTCTTTTGGGAAAAGCTTTATTTTTACTTTATTTAAAAAGTGGAAAAATTTTAAATGAAAAAGTTTTATTTGAATAACTTTTTATGTTACACTCGTAAAATATAAAAATATTTGTAAGTTACTTTAATAAAGTTTAATAGAGAAAATTCTGCAGTAGTAGAATTATTATTTCTGTTGGGCAAGAAGTCGGGACGGTAAAGGTTAGTTCCGCAAATTCTTAATCTACTTGCCTTCATTCCATTTTCTTTCTTTACCAACTTCCTTCCTTCTTTCCTCCCTTCTATGCTCCACATTTCTAAGAAACAAACAGTAAAAATTCAATTTTTTTTCTCACTGAATTACGACAACGGTGAAGTATCCATGCCCTGAAGCAAACAAAAAGAGCTGTTAAGCAGCTTTTACGAATTTATTTAAAATGCTTAATATTTTTGAATTTAATTTTCCACACTTTTAACGTCTCTTCTCCTCAGTTCTTAGGGCTTTTTTCGCCATTTCCTCCACTCGCGGTCCATGCCGCAAAACGGCTTGAGCAGCATTTCCGCCTTTCTCTTAAGATTTAAAAACAGAAATTGTGTATGGTTTGATAATATTTTTTTTCTTTTCAGGCAATCAGAAGATCTGGCAGTTGCTCAATAGATTTTTTCTTTGGTATTGAGGAGTTTAAAGACCGATTTTTAAGCATATTTTTTCAAAATTTGCTTTTTAACTTGGTATTAAAAGTGAACTATCGTATTTAGGATGAAAACGGAGAAGTAAAAAATATCATCGAGCGTTATCGGAAGCAAATTAAGTGCTTACTTAGTAAGGCCGGACTTTGGTAAATACTTTGAAAAAGTTTAAATTAAATTCTATACGACATTTTTATCGTATTACCACCCAAAGTAGCTCAATGGTTGAAAGAAAAAAAAACAGAAAGTGTAATAAAATAAAACGAACAATTTCTGAGGAAACCGTTATTAGTTACAGCTGCTCGACGCCACTCGGCATTTGGAGGTTAATGTCCGTAAAAAAAAAACAAATACTAGATTCTGTAGAATTCCGTTTTGTTAACGTTTCTCAAAATTTCCTGGCAAATGTTGTTAACTATAGAGGATTTCTTATTTAATATTTTTTTTTTTTGCATATCTTTTTGTGTATTGTTTTATTTTTTATTAGCAATTTCATAAAACGTGTTTCAGTATTATTCGTATTTTATTAAATCTTTCATATTTTATATTTGATTTGCAGTATATTTTTTTTAAAAGAACGAACGTTTTTTTAACGACGATTTATTAACTCTTTAACACTGAAAAAAAAACCAACAGAACAAAACCAATTTCCGTTTCCGTTTTGTTCGTTCGACACAATCCGTGGATGCTGGACGTGTCGGCACTTGTTTTTGTCGCTAATAAACTGAATTACACGCACACACACTTGTCACATTCAGTTACCAACACCAACACAAATTCATATTCATTTGTATATTTTCAATTTTTCTAAAAACTACAACTACGGTGTAAACAACAATAACAACAAACGGCTCTAACAATAAACACTAAAACGCGTTGACAAAAGAGTCAGCATTGCGCGATAACTCGTTGATAATGGAAAAACATACACAACTACAGCAAGAATTGTCACAATGGAAACGATTTTGAAAGAGAGCTTTCCTTTTGCTCGTTTTTTTACAAAAATCTAGGACTAATAAGTAAATTTCAGCAAAAATAAAGCCGTTGACGTGCGGTAAGTAAGAAAGTTGTATAGTTTAGAAGAACACTGTTGTTGTTGTTTTTGTTTTATTAAAACTTTAACAACTGCTGCCGTTTGTTCCGCTTGATTTTTCAGCAAAATAGAGTGAACTTTTTCTTTATTTAGTAATTTTCTTTTTTTCGAAAATAATTTATTCATTTATGATTTAACGACTTTAGCGAGCGGTATTTTTTCTGTTTTGTTGTGATAAATAAAGAAGAAAACTAAGCTTAGATTTGAATATGGAGAAGCGCGGACTGCGTGACAAGACGCGCCAAAATGTTGCCAGCGACTGACTGGCAAAGTCGGCAGGAAGCAAACGACAAAGTTCTATTTGAACGGAATGTAAGAATGTATGCGGGCAGGTATGTATGTATATGTGGTATGCAGGAGTGTTGTTGCAAGGGTGTGTGGGTGTGTCCCTCCATTAACAAAATATACGAGTATGTATCGCCATTGAGAAAAATAAAAAGCGGTTGCAACAACATACAACAATAGCTACAGCTACTAATTCAAATAGAAAGCAATAACAACAACAACAACAACAAGAACAGCAACAACAACACCACCAACAGCAACAACAACACCACCAACACTAATAATAACTTTCAGTTAAGCACAAGTAGTATGTATCATCTGCGCCTTCATTCAGCTGGTTGTTACAGTTCATGTTCATGTTGTTGCTGCCATTTCGCCTGTTATTGTCTTTATTATCCTTTACAAATACAAATTTCAATACAAAAACTGTATTCTCTATATATTTGTTTGTTTGTCCGAGTATGAACAGAAATCATATGTTCGAAAGCAAAAAGCTCTAAATGGGAGGAAAACTTTATCACAGCCGAGCAGACAGAAAAAGCCTCATTTTGTGCGAAAATGCCAGAATGTGTGTATGTACTCGTATTTGTAAAACAAAAAGCAAGACAACTCTATATTTATAAAACACAATTGTCTTGCTTTCGAAAAGCTCCGCTACTAAACATGTCTCACAGTAAGCTTTTTCAGTATTTCAGCTTCGAGTCGAGAAAGATGCTTTTGTAGTAAATAGTAGCTAATTTCAATTTAATAGAAATGGCGGCCTAAAGTATAAAAAGTTTTTTATGCATTTTTATAACTAATTAATTTAATCTTAATAAACAAAGATTGTTCCATACAAATTAAAGCTTTTAAAATAATTAAAGCTTATTATTTTTGAAAGTAAATTCAATATAACCCTAAAATCTTTAACGTATGGAAATAGAAGAACCGTTTTAAGAGAGACTTACGTAAAAATATTAAACGGAAGCTTTTTTTACACCGTTTTTGAAAAGATACTCTTTTTTCTCAAAAATTGAAACAAATACCTGCTTTAGGAGCTTTAAAAAAGCTCTTCTAACAAAAATAGATAAAATAAGAAAAAATTAAGCAAGCTACATAATGAAAAGGAAGTTTTAGGAACTTGCAAAAGCATAAAATCTAAATATTTTGCAGTGAAAAATTGTTCAACAGAAATTCTGTTGTATTCTGTGAAATTTACAGAAATAAGAAACTGAAAACTAAGAGCTATATAATAGAAAGCACTTCGATGGGAAGTATATACTCGTATCTCTGAGAGAATTAGCACTTGTTGATTTTTGAGCAAAAGTTTTGTCAAAAGTATTGGACAGCAACAGGTTTTTATATTAGAGGACTGCAAGAGACGTCTTGAAAGATTCGAAACTGACATAGCAGCATTTTTGCGTTGATGCAGTGCCTTCAGTTGATTACGAATCAAGCCGTAACTGGCGGAGGCATATGTGGTAATGTTTTCAGCAGCGCTTCCAAAAGTCACGGCTTGATTTGAAAGCAATGGAAGCATTTCAGACAACCCCTGAAACTTTCAAAACGTTCTTGAACAAGCCTTCGAGATGTCTTATGCCGTCCTTAATTTTATATAAAGTCGTTTGTATTCAAATGTTAAAGTTTGAATTGGTCTTAAGCAAAAAAACTTACTTTTAAATAATAATCCGATAAAATTACAGACAATTTAAAATCTATTGTAATACGATGCAAATTAAATATCGTATTACTTTTATTCAGAACGAAAATGTTAAATATTTTCAACACTTTCTCGTCCTCTGCCACGCGCCATTTTGTCAATCTATTGTTAAATTAGTAAACAGATAAAATGATACAATAAGTTTTGGAAAGTCCAAGAGACGTAGATAATTTTGTTGAGAACTGTGACACTTCTTGTGAAGCTTTGAACGCTTCAGAACGCTTACACTTTCGAAATGAGTTTTTACTTCAGAAATTTTAGTTAAAAGTAACTTTTCTCTTCTCTAGCTAGCTTTAACTAGCTCTCTTCTCTTCTTATTTCTTCCATTTATATACTCTCTTACAACAGTGACGGCTAAAATTGTTGCCGCGAATAAAATTGTTGCCTTAAGCTTCAAAAATAAAACGTAATAAAACGTATCGCTAACTATATACTCGTAGTTAGCGATATATACATAGTTTCGAATTTTTTGTATTATGTAGAAATTTAGAAAGAGCACCGACAGCAATCGCATCCTTTTTTTAAACTCATCATCTTCAGGTTAAAAAATTTCTTAGCTTATGTACGAGTATAATTAGCTAACATTAAAAATAAACTCATTACGAGTAACATATAATGATAAAAAGAACCATTATATTACAAGACAATTATATAGATATATAAGTTGGCGAGAGGTAGCTAAAAACTTCGTATAATTATTACGGCATTTTGAACACATAAACCAATTTTGAACACATAGATATAAATTTTATAATCCTCTACAAATTTTATGGAAATGATAATGATGGTACATTGTATTTCTCTGAAAGACTATGGATAGAGTGATAACGTTACTGTTAATGAATGGCAACGAATATTGATATTTTGATAGATTTTCTCAGTATCTTAAAAAATCAACCTAAAAAAAATTATTTTTATTACTTCCTATAAGTATGCATGCATATAGGTACGTCGTTTAATGGAATTGATATTTCGATTTTCCTTCCACAATAAAGTTTTAATCCATTTTATCTTAATCCGGTCAAAATTTCAGACTGGATACTACGTTTGAGCTACGGAACCTACGTACCTTCATCAACAACCGGCTTGTCGGTGGTTGGCTCATCGCATAAGCACCCACATTTCTTCCATGAAATGTACCCCCATCTTTCCTCATTTTTACCGGTCCACCCACCCACAAACCAAACCTAGTCGTTTGCACAAACCACAATGTATGGCAGAAAAAAAGAAATTGCTGCATTTTCATGTAGTTTTTGCGTACATGGATGGTAATCTGAAGCAACCTTCTTCTATATACCCTTCGCCGTGGGCTAAAAACATTACTTACCTCAATGGTGATGTGGTGTCCACGTGACCGGAAGTTCTCCTCGTTGCTACGTAAATTCTTCGAATCAATTTGAACATTTGTCTGCATTTTGGTGTCGTCGTTGTTGTTGTTGTCGGTTGCTCCAGCACCAGTTGCTCCGTTTATCACAAAGGAAATATCCACACTACACCACTTTGCCCCTTCCAATTTGTGGCAAGAAAGGAATTTCTGGTTATGGCGTAGCCAGAAGAGAAACGAATTCTGTTTATGTTGGTCGTTTTATGACAATCTTTGAGCCATTTTTTTTTTTCGAAGCTTCTATATTTTCTTGGCAACTGTTGCGATTTATTGTTGTAGAACACTGAGGAGCGTACAATTCGAAGGAGTTGAGGCGATCGAAATGATTGAGGTAGTGTTGTAGGCGTTAGAGAGTTCTCTCTTCTAATGACCTCCGTCTGACGAACTGTTTGGGAAGGTTCGCTGTTTGGAGCTGAATAAGTTGTTTGATGAGTGGGTTGGTCAATTGGTCGGTAAATTTATTAATTTCTCGGTCGTTTAGTTTATTGGTTGAATCTATCTAGACCTACTAGACAGACGTACCAGTTTTTTTGGTTTGCAAGTTGTTTATGTGATTGCTTTACTATTTAAATAATTGCTGAATTTGTTTGACAAACGCGTTTTATTACTCAGTTGGCTGCTTAATTCATCAATTGGTCGGCTTTTTCTAATGGTTGGCTAATTCTGGTTGGTTGCTTAAGTTTTGGTCAATTTGTTGCTCGTTGTTTCGCGGTTTTGTTGGTCTTTTGATCTGCTAAAGAAAACGGCGCTTGCGATTGCTTGCAGTAATCGGTAATCGTTGGTTTGCTCTCCTCTAGATTGGTTTAAATTTGGTTGATCACTTTCTCAGTTTATCGTTTAATCTTCTTTCGACTGGATTACCAACTGATTTGTAAACACTTTGTTGATGGAAAGCTTTTCGCTTGGATAATCCTTTGATTCATGGTTTATTGATGAGGTTTCTGACGTTACTCCGACGAGTTTATTTTAAACGCTACGGAAAGAATAGAGAAATATTAATTTATTATGAAGTACGACATTTTTGCAAAATGTTTTTTTTCACAAATTACTTCAACTCATTGCATTTCGATCTAAATAATTGTAATATTTTTGTTAAGTACGATTTTTAAATTTTTTCTACACCAAACTAAATTAAAATAAAATTAATTCCAACGCATCATAGTAAAAAACAACACAACACAATTCTTCACCACAGTTTAATTATTTAAACTCAGTTTCATTTATTTAAACTTAAAAACAAAAAACTAAACAAAACTTGGATGAACTCAAGCGCACTGACCGCAGCATTGATTTGAGGCAAACGTATAAAATATTTTATTTGAAAAAAAATACGAGTATATAAAACAAATGTAAACAAAATTCCTTAAAAAAAAATACCCAACAACAGCAACAAAAAAAACAATAAATCCATATAAATCCAAAATAAATCAAACAAATATAAAAACGCATACACAACAACCTGCTAAATCTTCCAAAAGATATAAAAAAATTATAATTTTTTTAAAATCAAATAAATCTACGCGAAAAATGGTTTTCCCAAAACCTTTCGAAGTTTTTGCTTGAAGCCTATTTTTTTGTCTGACTTTGCCCAAAACGCAAAAAATGTTTGTGACAACAAAAATATGATGGTTTTTATGGCTTTAAATTAAATGCTCTTCCTTTAAAAAGGAAGATAGCTAGCTCATTATTTCAAATGGTTTCTTGTAATCAGTTCTTAAGGGAGTCTTTCTATATAAATTGTGTGCTGCGATTGTGCTTCTTTCTTTATGCCTTTATGCTTTTCTTTCTTTGAAAGCAAGACGCAATCAATGTATTGTAGCATCTTTTATTCTTAAGTATTCGGTTGTGTATGGTCTCGACAACCGCGATTTTGTCCTTTCGTTCTGTTCGATTTGTGTGCTCATCATTATTCTGCACTCCCCCTCCCCCTACCCCTCCCTTCCCCCGACTACTCATTCCTCCTCTCTCATTTCTTCTACTCAATAGAATGTAATTTGAATCTTGTGTTTACGGCAACAACACTGTTATCGCATGTTTTTAGTCACAAAATCTTGGTAAGAACATTTGCTTTGAAAAGCTTTTATCGAGTCCTTTAAAGCGATTAGTATTCAGATAAGACAAATGTTGCCACCGAGTGTGTTTTTTTTTTTTTTACGATATACTCAAGTGTTTATCGATCATTACGCACTTAAATTTGGTTTTCTTTGATAGATTTCGTCGGCAGATTGCAATAAAAGTCGGTAGGAACACTCTAAATATTGTGGATATGATACTGATGGTATAAATTCCATAAAGATCATGAAAAGGATAATAAAAGTTAATGTTTAATGATGACAAGCCAAGCATCCATTTGCATAGATCTTTAAAATTGTTGAAAAATAGATCGGTGTAACTCTCTTCATTTAACGAACCAGCTTAATGATTTCCGAACTGTTACCTCCTGGCTTTGCTTCTGATATAAAAACAACGTACCTACATCAATAATTTCCATTTTCCTCGCATTATTTATGTACTCGTATATCGAATCTTTTCAATAGAATTATCTTGATTTGAAAATTCCTTTCGTTATAGTATGATATCTTGAAACCAATGAGAACAATACAAACAAATTTCAATTATGTCCTGAAGTAATTTAATCAATTTAATTACTAAATAAAACAGCCAGAAATGTAACACGTAACACGACGAAGCCCTAAGAGAATATCAAATTTATTCGATCTTTTGAAATATTGCGTTTTGTGTGAGGCCCCAAAGCCGATATAGTCATAGTCCTTTATCAGAGATGACCAGGCCGACTGAAGATAGATCAGACAACGCAAGAGAAACCTGGAAAATAGGCAGGCGATGCAAGGATGCAAAAACTGAATACACTTCGATAAGACATTAAGATTAATGACGACCATTATATTGTCGGGAGCTTTTGCGTTGTCAATGTATATGAATTATGGCACAAACAGGAAAAATGTTAATAAATTACAGAGGTTGTTAATTAATTTTTACAAAATGCTAATCACTCAAATAAGTCAGTTTTGACTGACAACTACTATAGCAAATTGAATGCGGATTAAACGCTAAAAAACGCTCACGCTAATTTGAAAAGCAGGCAACCGCAGAACCGCGTAGAAGCGATTGCTCGTATCCGGTTGGCGGCAAGCAAGCGGAAATGCACTCCGGAAAATGAAATTCCTTAATCCAAAATTAAAATTTATTAATATCATAATGTCAAATGAATGAATTATGTATCTGCACAAATAATGAAGTTATTAGAAGAATACATATTCGTATAACCTTAACGCTTAGTTAAAGCATAGCTTTTAAGCAGCAGAATTAATTGTAACGCTGTAACTACCATTCACCATTATTCAGTATCATAGAATATTCTAATTCCAAATATTTCATTATTATTTCTAGTAATTCATTAAATATTTGTTCACCATCATTATTCTCATCACCATCACTGTAAGCATCAAATTTCGAACTAATGTTGCCTGCTAGACTTGAATTCTGATTCTTCAGCTCGTTTCGAATTTTGAGACGAAATTCGAGAATGAGATATGGTTTTACAGACAAGGCGAGGCCGAAGCTTTTTCAGTCTAGACTAATTGAAACACTGAGACGAGACTGACTTTTTAGCGGTTTAGACACTTAATATTCTTTCAACTTAATATTCTTTCAACTCATATTATTCTTATTCTTTTCTAACATCAACAACACAAACCAACTTAAGCTTTGCTATTTTGTCTATTTGTCTATTTTGTCCATAATTCGTAGCTAGACAAACAAACAGAGAGAGAGAAAGCTATTGAAACTTTTTTGTCCAACTTTAAATCTAACTTGGTTTCGGTTTTTCTGCTTATTATTCACTTGCTTTACCGTTCGTTTCTTTCGGTTTATTGCAATTTTATTGCTGGTCACGATTTTCCTGTAGACTTACCGCCGCCCTCCTCTCATTCCAGCTTGTACAACAGCATGTCTATGGCACTTGATAAGAATCTTGGTGTGAAATATACTTGTTGGCTGCCGGCAGCCGTCTGCCGTCTGTCGCCTCTGATGTACGATAATAAAAAAAGCTGCTTTGCATGTAAAATCTTTCTACGTGTTGGCAAACATCTGGGCGAAGGATCTGAGTTGCATCACAAATGTAAATCATGCCACAGGACACGGCAGGGAATGGAGAACACCTAACGCTGCTAAGAAGAAACAGAGAATTTTTGAAATTCCTGCAGTTTTTTTTTCATTCATTATTTTTTAAAGCTCCTTTTTGGCCTTTGACTGTAAGTATCCGAAAAAATAAATACTAACAAAAACCGAATGAAAAATTAATGAAAATAGAGAAAAGCGTTCGCGAACGGAGCGCTATATTCATCAAAGGATCTCTTACCATAGAACATCCTTTTTTCTCAAGCAGAAATTATGACCTTAGTGAATTTCGTAATAAAAGTCATAAAAGATTTAATTATTTTTACTATTAGAAGAAAGTATAAGAACATCTTGCAAAATCTGGTTGTAAAACTTAAGCCTCATTTTCAGTCTTCAGTCTTCACACGAGGCCATAAAAAAGTTGCAATAAAATTTCAATTTATTCAGAAATTTTTATGTTTATTTTTCAACCTGCTTTACATACTTTTATGCCGACCGATTTGATACCGCGTCTGCGTGCATATTATGTATGTATGTACGTTCATGGACCGGGCGGGCAGGGTGGGTTGACTTTGAAGACCTCGCCCATGTAAGCTTTCCATGTTAACAACGAACGTGTCTACGTTTAAATGAGTTTTTAGAAATTTCGCTTCCACTGTCCTACCTTTGAATCAATCAACCTACCACTTCACACGGAACCTCTCAGCAAACGCCTTCCCTGCAGGCTGAGGCTCTTATCATAGCGACGCATATCAACAGTGTCGCCGGTGTGGAAGGTCAAAGATTGAACTTTGTGTGACAAAAAAGAGAAGAGGTCGGAAGGGCGACACTTGGGAGCAGTAAATACATTGAATACATTTTTGAAGGGCAACGTCGGCTTATCGCCAGGACTCGTTTCAATCGTAGTGGCGCTAGGGTGAGAAAGTTAAGGTTTCAATATCCCAAAAATTAATAAATACTGCTATAAACATATTTTTTTATTACCAAAGTAAGATTGAAAAATATTGCTAAGAAAAGAAAGAAAGTGAAAGCTAAAGTTATGTTAATTATCGTATCAAATTATTTCAAGACTAATTTAAAATCAAAATAGAAATGTAAATTTTTGCAAATTGTTTATATATCTAAATATAAATTACTTATATAAATTATTTATATAAATATATAATCTGCAAAATTTCATTAATCTTAAAACTTGTTTAGATATTATGAAATATGAAAAAAAAAATTAATTAATATATAAATAGTTTTTCAAAGTTTTCTATTAATAAAATGAATTTATAATTTAGAAGAAATATATTTTTTCGTTTTGGAAGATAATCAAGAATTTTTACAGAATTTTTCATGTGTATTCCTCTCGGTTTCTCTGACTCTCTCTCTCTCTCTCTGTGTGTGTGTGTGTGTGTATGTGATGTTGGCGGTATGTGGGTGCGTTGTATGTGTATGTAAGCTTCCTTATGTTTGGAGCCAATATTCCCGAGAGCAATCTTGTCTTGTCTTGTGTTGAAAAAGCAGTATCGTAATTTTGAGAAAGTGTATAAAAAATGGAGCGATAAAAAAGGATTGAACAACAGCTAAAGACGACGAGTTAAGAACGAAGAGCAGGCGAAGGCGAAGGCCAAGAAAAAGAAAAATTTTCCACCCACCAGACCATATAAAAATAGTGAACACAAAGAGAAAAACAAATATTTCACAATACAGTGAAGTGATTACTGAATACAGAATTGAAGCATTTAAGCACTTAAATACATTTGAAATTAAATTTAATTACTATTTTTCCATTCTATACCACTGTTCTATACACCACTGGCTTCTACTTGTACAATACAGTGCATAACAAATTCAGGACACGTAACGGTCTGTCGTAAAGCGATAGACTACAGACAGTGCTATAAAATTTGAGCCCAAAGTCTGTCCAACAAACCATTGTTTGTTGGACCTGAACAGGCGTGTAGGTGGGTTAGTCCCTCAAGAAAAGAGAGAGAAAAAAAAAAAAAGAGGGTGAAAGGCTTTAAAAAATATGCTATAAAATTGCATATAAAAAATATGCAATAAAAATTCAATGGAAAACTGTTGACTTCTTTTTCCTGTTCTTATACTTTTATTTCTAGTTTCTGCTTTTTCATACTTTATAAATTTTATAAAGAGATTGCTCTCGCTTTACAATCTTTTTACCACCTTTTTTATTGTATTATTATCTCATAATGAATTGTTTGAAAGTTTTCCTGTCTTTTTTTGAGAATTTATCAAATATATCATTGAGTAATCAACGTTTAAATAATCAACTAAAGAGTCAAAATCGGTAATAAATTATTGCCGAGAAATATGAAGAGAGCTTAATTACATTATTACAAAAGCACTGAACTCAATTACCAAAATCGAGTTACAAGAGAAAACAAAGGAAAAAAAAAAACAAAAAAAAAAAAAACAAAACAACAAAAGGACAGAAAATAAAATCGTAATGCTTGACAATGCCAGCAATGACGGTAATAACCATTATCATCATCATCATCATCATCATTGGCCAATGCAATAACGAGTGGGCGAGACTTCATGGAGCTTACAAATGAAGAACTTCTTGCTTCAGCGGAACAAATTTCGTTAGCAATCAACTTAATTAAGTAACGCCCAAGCGTCCTTTTTTTATTTTAAATTTATTAGCGTTAAATGGCGTCGTTTTTCCTTTTAGGCAAATAATATAGATTAATTATAAAATTTTTATTTATGCGTTTTTTTAAATTTTTTTATTATAATTATATTAATTTTTCTAGAAATTTTCTGCACTGAATACAAAAGAGATTGTTGAAGACAGCTCGAGAATGTTGTGCTTTAGCTTAAGTTTCGGGCTTAAGGCCGGAAAACTCCGGTCACTCTGTCCAGAGCTCAATAAAGTTTCGAACATTTCAAAGGACAAACTTGGTGAAATACATAAGCAGCCCTTTTTAAGAGCTTATTTTCGTTGAGTGTGTAATTAGTTATCGTACATACTCGTACCATTCTGTCTGTCACTCTCATAGTCAAGATTAGTCCAGAACAAAAGTGACAAGCTTTCTGTTTTTTTGACTTGAAGTCAATTCTTTCCTTCTTTCTTTTGTTTTGCCCTTCCCTCTCCCTTACGTTCGTTCATCAATTAATTTTCTTCTCCTCTCATCTTTTTCTTAGCATTATTAAAGACGTGCTGGTCATACCGGATTAAGTTTGTGCCGCCATTCCGTCGAAGCTAACGCCATGTTTTACGCCATGCATACGAATACGGCAGGCGCCTCTGCGCGACTTATGCTTCAGACTATTGCTTCATTTGCGCTGTCTGTTTCTTATTATACGATATTTGCGTTATTTTCTAGCCTTGGGTTCCTTTCGCTTTGCTTCTTGACATTACTTCGGTACCCAACAGAAAGTCAGTCTTCTCTAGTCTCTTGCTTCCTTCTCCTTTGCCGTCTGCTTTTCATTTACTTGCTTCTCCCACCAACACCACAGCAACACCACAACACTACACTTTATTAATAAATACTTTGTCACGCCTTTGCGTCCGCACGCGCTGACGACTTCTACGCACTCGTTGTTGATTCATCATTAAATTATTGCAGACTAAAGAGCACTAAATTGCTACGATCTAAACTAATTCCACTTCGAATCCCCGAAGGATATTGTTGTTGTTGTTGTTGGCTCTGGCTGTGTCCTTGGCAATAATCGTTATACGTTCGCTTTGCTCCTCAGAGAGCGTTGGTTTTCATTTAAAGTCTGAAGAATGCGAAGAATGATCGCCTTGGCGCGAGGTTGTGACGCGTGGGATTAACATAGAAAGGAGCTGCAAATGTGGGCGGATGCTTTTGTATACGCCTTTGTGTGTATTAGTTTTTTTACTTCCGCTTCACTGCAGTAAATGAACTAGGTTAAGTTTACTAAGCGTTAAATAGTGTGCGTGTATGTACGTGATGTACAAAAAAAAAAAAAACGAAAAAGCAAAACGAAGAAAAGAAGGAAAAGGCGAGATAGTTTTTTAATTTTTGAAAAAAAAAATCGGCCCTTTACCAAAAACTATTACATTTATACATTTATAAATTGTAAGACTTTGGCAGAAAATTACTTGTTTCGTCTTCCAAAAACATTTATGAGGCGATATATGTATGTACATATGTATATGTATTTTTTATATGCGTATGTATTTGTTTAAACGGAGACGCGAAAATTTCCCGGAGAATGAGTGCATTTAAATGAATTGTTATTACTGTTGTTAATTATAACTGTCGCGTTAAGAAGTGTTAAGAATAGTAACAGTTTTAGGCTAAAAAATCGTCCATGAACTAAACGGGCATAAATTTAGAAATTTTAAAAATATCAAAAACTATTGTAAAATATCGCACATAGAAAAATTGTACTACTATTAAATTTACGCTAACAAAATTTATTTTTAATATCAAAATTTGTTTTTCGTTTATAGAGTTTTTCCTAAGGAAAATCAAAGTTTTTTTGGTTAAACGAAGAGACCTTCTAAAAAAACAACAACAGCAACAACAACAACACATTGGTAAATTTTTGATAAACTGTTCGCTGTTTATGAATGTCATGAAACCATGCTCATAATTAACCATGGTAGACAAACCATGCTCTTAACGCTGAGAAGGCGAGCATTTAACTTGTAAACTGAACATACTCGTAGCCAAACTCATAAACAGACACACACACTCACATACACCCTGGCATTTCCACCTGCGCTCTGCCTCTCTCACAACAAACGAAGCAAGAGAACGTTAACAGCATGAGATTTTGCATGCGTTTGGCATTTTCATAAAATGAAATGAACATCGTTGTGATGATGACGCGTTACGCGTAGAAACGCATTTGAAAAATTATGTGTCAGTCAATAATCAAAATTTAAATTAATAAATTACTACTAAAAAGTAAATTTAAAAAAATTAAAAAAAGTAAAAAGACTTTGTAAGACATAAAAAACATCAATTAAAATTATAAATATTAATATTTATTTATATCAAAGTCTCTTAACTATTTATGTTTTAAATACGTACAAAACTCTTTTTCTTCTATTAATGCTCATTCTGGAGAGAGACTCTGTGTGTGTGTTCGTTCGTTCGTTTATGTATGTGTTTATTTGCTTTACTTGATGACAAAAATTGACTCCTAAAACTAATCTTATTTCGAGAATAGAGTGTGGCATCCTCAGTGTGTATGCATTCATTGGAGTGTAAACGAGCGAAGGCTTCTCTTTGGTATGCTGCACTATTTCCTGTGCTGTTTTTCGTTTAAATATGCCCTCTACTTGTCTCGCCTACCCGCTCCCTTACTATCGAAGAAAGTTCACCGCAATTGTTTTTAATGCATTCCATTCAAATACTCTTTCCTTTGAAAAGTTGACGCGAGTACACTTCTCTGTTGAATGCTCTCATTGCTGTAACGAGTACTCGTCTAATGTACTATATGTATATATACATATGTGTGTGTATATTAGAGAGCTGCATGAGACGTCTCGATGGCTTGTTCAAGACGTCTTGAAAGTTTCAGGAGTTTGTCTGAAATGCTTCCATTGCTTTCAAATCAAGCCGTGACTTTTGGAAGCGCTGCTGATGCTGAGATGTCTCATGCAGACCTTTAATGTATATCGTTGTTGTTGTTGTTATTGTTATTGTTGTTGTTGTTGTTGTTGTTTTCTTTTCTTCTTTATTTTGTTTTGGCCTGCACAACAGCTACTGCTGCTGTTGTTACTCCGAGGACTTTTCTTATAATAATGACAACATTAATTTCCTAAATCCAGCGAAATTTCTCCCTAAATCGAGAAAACTACTATGTCCTGTGGGTGAGATTTCGCTGCGCCCGCCCCCGTGCTGCAATTTTTTGCAGCCTTTATGGAGCCGTAATTGCAAAATGGTTCTTTCTATTCTCTTTGTAGCAACTTTGTGTGGGTCATTGAAAAATTTAGAAGAATATTTTCTATACGAGTATGCCAAATAACAAAAAAAAATCATAAAATTCATTTTGGTTGTCCTTCCCTCACTTCGCCCGCGTCAGCCGCCCTCTTTTTATCATTATTTCGACAGATGCAAGCTTCGCCCAGGCCGAAGTTAACGCTCTTGCTTGTTATTGTTGTAATTTTTTTGGTACTAGTATCGTCAGCGGCAGCGCCTTTGATTATTTTTTTTTCCTTTGACATTTTGTTGTGTTTGTTGGTAGCATTCTTTTAGGCGCTCGCCCTACAACGAAATCGGCATTTCTTGATGAAATTTTATAGCTGCTCTATTCACTTTAGTTACTATTCTTTTATCCGTCCGTGAAAAGGATAATTTCGAAAATCTAAGTGAAAAAATTAATTAAAATGTATAATAACCTAAAATAGGTATTTAAATGTCCGAGTATATACCTTTAATACTTTAGGTTTATCTTTTTTTTTTTTTGGAGGCTATTCTTAATTTATGTCTTTAATAGAAAATAAATAATTCAAATCAGTGCGTATTACGCACCATATTTTAAATTAATTTAAACAAAAGAACACGGTCGAAAATTATAGTTTAATTTTTCAAAATTTTCTACTTTTTTTGGGTTGGTATATTCCTTAGTTTTGTTAACAACTACTATTAAGTTTAAATCGTGAACAGAAAGACGTGAAACTTAAACTTTGAATGAGAATTTGTCCTCTTTAAAGTTGAGAATGAGTAGAGAAGGTTGAAGATATCAACTTTTTGGTTAGGATGTATCGTATATAACAACCTGCTAAGATAGAAAATTAAACCAAAATTTTCGACCGTGAAGTAGTAAAACCGGCATTAGAAAGATAATAATCATAAAACGGCCCAAAAGTATAAGAAATATATAGATAAAATGGGAGGAAAAAACAGATAATATTATTATTGAGATCACGTTTTATGTCACGTTTAGAAGATGCCAAAATAAAAAGGGGAATACTTATACGCACAAACACACCCACACTTACAAACAAAGTAATCAGCAAAGTAATCAGCAATAAAAATTTTGGACATTTTTACCAAAGGATCTTAAAAGTAATTTAAGAGGAGAAGAGTGTCGAGGGTGAAACGAAAAGGGAGGGAGCAAATGGTGATTTGATAGACAAGTGTAAATGCGGCACTTTTTTATATGAGCAGCATATAAAAAAAAACAACCCCTAAGACCAAAAAAAAAAACACCAAAATGTAAATAACTACGAAAATTTTCAAAATAGAAAATATTAAATTATACTCCTCTTAAAATAAATGAACGCAACTAAGACTACTACTAAGCAAATCATAGTAACTAACTCAATAAACAGAGACGTAAACATTAGACGTATGTACCTTCATTGGGTTTATATCAAATACAATTTCATTATGTAAAAACAATTTTCTAATTTTTTTTACAAAATTATGTTTCTGACTGACTTCAACGTCTTTTTTTCAAACGATATAAACTAAGAGACCTTGTTTTGAAAGTGCAAGGTTCCGTAACGGAATCGGAATTTTTAAGGCTGCATCGGGATTCGCATCGGAATCGTTACAAATTTTGGCATCGTTGCATCACTAATATTCATAAAATAATCCATAATCATAAAATGATGTCCTTTAAAGTTTGACATATTGACATTAAATCATATTCGCTGAAGCTTAAATTATCTTAAATTCAAATTTCTGTATCTTTCGTTTTCAGATATAGACGCAGATTTATGAGAAATTCTGCCAAGTATGTATTTTAAAGAATGGCGGCAAATACAATGGCATATTTTCCATACATACTCCAACAATACAACATCGACCGCCCTTGTCAATGTACATACAGACATACATACATACATACATACCTTCGTGCATTACTTACACCATTTGCGCTATTATAAGTGTGCCGAGTGCTGCTCTTTATTCGCCCGTTGTCACGACTATAATAAATCACATAAAAAACAAGTCGTTTGAATTTTTCAACTTCAGCAACTTCACTTTCTTTCGAGGTTAAAATATATATTTTTATTACTCGTATTTCCGACTCTTTCGCAGCTCATTTTCCATCATGCTCCATCGCCTGTCGTCTGTCTGCCAAGTTTTTTATTAGCATTTTATTTTCTTCAACTTTCAAAGTGTGAATACTTTTAGCTTAAAATATGTTTTTCATACACGTTGTTCAATCATGATTTTGATGAGCGGAAAAATGAAAATTGTTGCCATTTCCTGATAATCATTTTGATGACGGTTATTTTTTTTTTTTTTTATTGTCAGTTCAAAAAACTCTCTTAGGAATAAGAGTATGTACTTCGTTTGCTCAGTTTTCATTACCTTCGAAGGAAATGAACCAACATTTTGGGAGCCATCTGTACCATTTTGTTGGACCGCTATTCGGTTACTCCTGCCACAAACGAACCTTTCACATTATGCATTGTCTTCATATTTTTCTCATATTTTGTCTTTGTCCCTGAAGAGAAGTGTCATTTTCTCTATGATAATAATGTAGTAGAAGATCATGCATTTTTTATTCTATGAATTTGTTTTCTTCCTAAAGCAATCATTTTCTATTGATTTCTTTTGTGTTATTCTTAGCAAACAAACTATTGCTTTATCTTTAAATAAATTGTTTTTATTATTCTAGAATCTAGATGTTAAACAAAGCTTAAGCGGACTTTATAAGATTTAGAAGTTGTTGTTTTTCTTTGCTTTGATTATGACCAGTATAAAAATCTCAATAAGGAGAGACTTATTGTGCTTGTTTTTCTTGCCTTCTTTTCTTTTCAATTTCATTTCATCTTTTCGCATTTTCATTTCTGCAGATCAAGTAAGTACGTAGTTATATTTGGTTTCTTTCAAGTAGATTTCTTACCACAAAACTTATAAAATATCAAAAACAGTCTAACGTCAAAAAGTCAAAAGCCAAAATTTTATGATTTCTTAGGGTCAATGATTTTTCAATATTTTTTAGAAAAGTCAATACGCCCGATTGCTTAAAAAGTATACTCGTATTCCATTGGAGAATAGTTTATTTCATCCTTTGGAAAAGGCAGAGAATATTCTTTCATAGTTTGCAAGAATAAAAAACAAAGAGAGGATCCTCGAAATAATTATTCGTTATTCCAAGTTCCTTTATCCTCGAAGTGCTTAAATGCTTATTAATTCGTGTATATTTTTAATTGAAGCTTTCTTTACTTTTACGAAAGATATTAGAAGCAATTTGTTAAAATGTCAGAAAATAATAAACGATTATATCAAGTTTCGCGAGAGCTTGTTTTAGTTTTTTATGTTTTTTTGTTTAGTTTTCTTTATCCTTAACTAAAGAAAATTCAGGAAAACCAAGCAAAACTCAAATGTTAAAAGAAAAAACCATTTTGGTGTCAGCAAGACAAAAAACTGAGAGCATGAAAAATTCGCAAATTGAGTCTGTATAATATTAAGCTTAAACAAAAGAGAGCCACTCTTAGCGCCGCCTTAAAGTTTTTATAAACTTCAGTTTTGCTGCACTCTACAAACCGCAATGCAGACCCTTTCAACGTTTTCGTTCGTCATCCTCCGAAATATATAAACTAACATAAAATCAAAAATAATTTGTGGTTTAAATCTTCAAACTTATTACAAAAAATTCCTAAAATTGACATTAGAAATAGTGAGTTTTGGAAGGAATTAAAACATAAATTATTTCATATATTTAATACAATAAAATTCTGGTGCTTTTTTCTATTTATTCAACTTACGCTTTTTCATTAGTTTTTCAGTCCGTAACATGCGCGCCGTTGCCGCAGCGTTTTTGTGACAATATGTTGAATGTTTTGTACGGCTTGCGTTTTTTTTTTGGCTGTCCGAGAAACCTTCGCTGGTAAAATGTTGCAGGTTTTTGTTGCTCCTGCTGCTGCTGCTGCTGCTGCTGCTGTTGTGGTCGTTGCTCGCTTTTGTATTTTTTATTTAAATCTGCATATTTTATATGTTACATTACGTTTTCAGGACAGCGGTACAGATGTTGCGCACTCTCTCCCTCTCTCTCTCTTGTCTGTCATTCCGCTTGTAATTTAATTATTTTTTATAAGGTTTTTTCGTTTTTCCTGCTTCACATAATTAAATTCAGGAAACTTGACAGGTTACGAGAGAAGGTTTCGTTCGGTTTGTTCTTGTCATGTATTTTCCAACTGTTTTGGTTGTTTTTACTCTTTCTTATCCAGCGCAACGTGTCCCTTTCGTTCAATATCTGTTGTATTCGTTTCAATTGTCCACAGAGGTACCACTTAAGCATTCACCGGAATAACCTCAATAAATCGTTACAATGTCAGTGATTGTCAATATCCATTTTGAGCCGTGATGACTGAGAAATGGACATCGACCGGCCTGATATTGACTGACTGAGAAATGGCTACGTTAAGGTCAGGATAAACTCAGAAAACCGTTGTGCGCTTTTACTAAATAAATAATTCAACTTCGAGCATAGTTTTCTATTGATACTACACGACACACACACATACCTTTCTGTCTTTTTTTGACTCTTCTTCGCGAGATAAAGTCCTCAGTTTAGACTCTAAACCAGGCCTGGCCAACACGCGGCCCGCCGAGTGATTTTATATTTCTATAGCAACATCGAGCAGAAAGCAAGATTTCAAAAATTCAGTGAAAGAAATTAAGAAACAAACTATAATTACCCATTAATTAAAACTCGAGAATTAATTTTAGTATAAAAATAAAGTTTTGTTAATTTTCCATTTCAAAGAGTGGCGCGCAGTGGCGTTACGCACCAATAAAGTTGCCCGTGTAACCATTTGGGTTGACCAGGCCTGTTCTAAACTATTGGAAAAAATTTAGACAAATTACTACTATTGTCAACATTTGTGACGACATCCTGAATAAGGAATAAGAATGTTACTAACTTTAACAAAATAATAACTTTCCAAAGAGATTTTTAAATTTCAAATTATTGCTGTTATATTATCGGTCTTCAGCATTATTAGCATTATTCTGATTAGTGCTTTCGTACTCGTAGTTGTTGCTGTTGCTCTTTTTTAAACAACAACAAATCGAGGATTTAACAGGTCGTCACCATGTTATGAGTATTAAAGCAATAACAACAGCACTACAAGTTGTTTGCACCTGTTTCTTTTATGGCTATTTCTGTTTTTGTTCATCTTGTTTGTTTTTTTTTTTTTTTAATAGAATCTGAAATAAACACACATAAAATCCTCGTACAATCAACACTTAAACAACAACAGGATGAATATGAAAAGAGGTCGCAAGGACTTGCTAAAACAAATACGAGTAATAACAGCACAAAACAGAAAAAATTATGATGAAATATGTACATACGTTTACAGTACAGTCACTTTCTACTAAACAACTTCAAGCATCCGACGTCACTGCATTCATAGCCTTTAGTAACTCGACTCGAATAATAATTACCAACAAAAGGTGTTTGCTTAAAAAAATTAATAAATACACGTTCGCGATTTCGGTTCGGTTTTATTATTGTTTTCTTTCACAATATTAACGTTTTAACGATGATGCTATTCATCTATACACGAGAAAATAGCATATCTTGAATACGGACGCTCGGCAGCAGAGTTCGCACGCTACTACTGCCATCGCTTCTGCTACTTGTTGGCATTTTTGCCAACAAAGCATGCTGTTGCTAATCGTACCAGGATGCATGACGGATGTATGCTCTCAGCTTCTCTTGTGGCTTTTCTTCTTTAGAGAGGAGAATCCCTCAGCTTCTCTTGTGGCAGTTCTTCTTTGGAGATGAAAATCTTATGATAAAATTTCATAGAGAGAATGATGAGGATGAGAATTCAGATAAAAGCTCATCCGAAAGTTTTCTCTTATTTTTGTAGTATGTATTATTACTCTTGGTCGTTTGTTTTAATGAAATGAATGAAGTACCGAAAAACAAGCAAATAAAAATTTATTTATTTAAGAAATGCCTACAAGGAAATTTGTAAGGACTTAGACTGAATATTACTTTTTAAAAATATAAAAACTCTTTGCATTTTATAAAGTAAAATGAAAATAAAATGAAAATCAACATAAAAATAAATGTTCTTTCTGCATAATATGGATGATGCTATAAAGACATAATTATAATTGCTTAATTATAATTTTATTTATTGGAGCTTCCGCAAAAATAACATTGTTCAAGGAAAGCTTTTTCATTTCTGTGTAAAAGGAACGGTCCAGATCGTCATATTTACAGACGACATTTCTTCTTCTGAAAACAAATGTTAATAATCAACTATTTACTTTAAGCTTTATTGAAAGAAAGTAAGTGATTATTTCAAACCAAAAACATTATTTTTATAATATCTAAAAGAATAAAATGAAACTTACTTAGAAGAAATTGGAATATCTGAATAAAACAATTTAAAAATACTAATGCCTGCCTTCGTATACCAATTTTTTCCTAATGCTATTCAATTATTTATTTGGAAAGGAAATATCGTACAACATACATATTACAGTAATTAGAAAAATTACTTATAGTATATTAATTCCATGTCGTCACAATTCTTTCCTTTAAATCATTGAAGTCATCAAAAGCCGATTGGTTATAGAAGTATAAATTAATAATTAATTCGATTTGTGTCCGACTTAAAACGTCCGCATGTTCGCCCAGCAGCACTACACTGTGCGCCAACTCAGTCGTCGCTGCCACTTTACGGCCTTCATTTCTCACCAAATCCAATAATCTACGTTCCATAGAATTCATGTAGTCAAATAACGTAGCCACACAGAAGCAAACAGATTTTATGGCAGCTGGTGCGTCCGAGTCCCGGCGAGACTGTTCACCGAGTTCCTCTAGAAAAGCATTCAAATCGATCACAATCAAGGTCGGCATCAACGACCAATCGTGCAGCTCCAACAATCTTTTTATGATATCCTCAATGCTCTCGAAGTACCTACATATATATATGGCATAAATTTTTCACGAGTATGCTCTAATCAATTAGATTATTTTCACCGACATTATGATATATTTCCTCAACTTCTCCCTCATCAGTTCCTGATTCGTGAGTAGCGGCAACAGGTGACATGCTTTGCGCGACATAAACAGGACCAAGCGATCCTTGGCAATACATTCTAAACTTAGCTAGAAATTAAAATCAATCATTTCATGAGAAAATAAGTCTTAAATATCAATACTTTGTGAAAATTTCGAGCATAACTTAAATCTTTCACAACAAAAAGGAAATTTTTGATAGCTTGACACTCCCTGTTCATATTTCGAAATGAATGAATGGAACAGCAGCAAAATCGAAGGTCGCTCTTCTATTCTACTTACGGAGTAAATTTTAAAATAATAAAAAATCTTTTAAAACGTAATAAACACCAATATCTAAGGAAAAACGTATTTTTAAAACCTTTTTTATGTTATTATAATTATCATTAAAACGATCATATGTTTCCCCAAGTAATAACCCCGGCGGGCAAATTGCATACCATTGACCAGTGTTCAGTAACGAACATAAAAAATTAATACCTCGTTCGTAGCTCGTTGATTCTACACTCTTTATAACGAGTAGTTCAAAGATATTTTTTGGAATTCTTCCATAAAGTATTCATCAATAGTATTTTCTTTCTTCCAAAGTAATAACGTCTGTAATAACGTCACGCTTTTCAATTCGCTAAATTATTTTATTATTAGTAAACGAATTTAATTGTTTTTTTAATAAATAAATTAAAATGTCATACGACAAAACTTTTCCGCTACAAAATAAAGTCACGAAAAATGGGCTTTTGAGGAACTATAAGCAATTGGCTTTATATGTAAAATAACAATTCATAAAAAATTAATTCTTTTTTAAAGACTTTTTTTTTACTAACTAAAGCTTTTATAAAAAAATTATTCCTTTTACAACATAATTTTTGAAATATAATAAATTGGACATAAACTGCCATCTTCATTTTGTCAATGGAATTAACTATGGTATGTAGTGAACCAATAAGAATTTTCATAAGCACTGTTACTCATCTCTCTCACACTTATACCGTTCCCTAGGCGTTTTGTGGCGTCTCTGACTAAAATCTCTTACATTTCTTAATTATTTATCCTGCTCTGGCTTACGCATTGTGAACCGTGTAGTAGTTTCATGTCAAATATATTCACCACGAAGGAGGGTCCAAAAAGGAAAATGAACAAAAGAGAAACAGGAAAGATTTCATCAAGTGTAGAGGCGAAATCGGAGCAGGAAAATTCTAATTTTGATTCTTTTCTAATAATTTCATAAAATTTCAATTTTGGAGTCCCGATTGTTACAGAAATTGTGGAAAGCGGAACACTGATTTTCGCATTAGCCTTAGACGCCAGAAGAGAAGAAAACTGTATACGATATATGAAATTTTCCCGATTAGTAAAACACGTTCCCTTCAAGCGGTGAAAAAATTCTGCCGACGAACACGTCCACTGCCTCAAAAGAAATACATATTGACGTCGTCGCTACCTCGGCCGTTGCCTTATTGGTTCAAACGTCGAAGTCCAGGCAAGAAATATTGGGTCCTTCTACCCTTCCCGGATTTAGAATTCAAAATCTAACTAGAGGCATTTGAGATACCACTGGCAAGAAAAAAAAAGGCAGGGTGGCAGTCACCAGCAGCAGGAGAAGGTCACGTACCGCAAATAAGCCATTTTGTTGCAAGGTGGAGTTTCTGAAGTTGTTGAAAAATCCAAAATTGAAGGAATAGCCGACTCAAATTAGGTCGCACTAAAATCTGAAAATAGTAATTGTTGGTCTAACAGGAACGTGCAGAAAATTTGGATATCTTTTGCAACTTTAGAGGAAAAGAACAAATTTGGCGAAAACTTTGCATTGATGGTAATGCATGCTAGAAAACCTCAACGTGTGAATGATGGGTAATTTTTCACAATATTTAACAATTTAACAAAATTTTCTTTTAACGCATTAGCTTTTTATCTAAAATCTGCTCAATTCGCTCATTGTCGATACGTTCGTATCCCTTCTGTTCTTGCTTTCTTGCTACTTTTCGTCTTTTTCTACTTCCACTTGATTGTGCATTTCATTCTTGTCGTCGTCGTCGTCTGTCTTCCTTCTGCAATGAAGAAAATAGAAAATGTCTGAAATCTGAAGAAATTGCCGTCACGAATCGCGCCCGCTCATCTTTCGCAACTCGTTAAATTAATAAAGTTTACATGGAAAATCGTCAGCATTCAGGTTGAGTCAAATATTTTATTGAACCAAAAGATTGTGTATGCTTGTGACAAAAGCCAATGAATGGTTCACTTCTATTTCGTGTATATATATATGTATAGATATATATATATATGCTTTAGTTTCTCATTTGATTATTTTATATTCAGTACAAGCGATCATAGCTTTAAATTTATGATTCTAATATTTAACAATAATTGTTTGATATAAATTTCTCCTTCAGTTTTTTTTTGTTGTGGGTGTCTCTCCCATTAAACATAACATGTTTCAATGGATTGCTTAAAATGTGCATAACATACCGTTTAGATGTCTTACGCATATACCGCCTGCATTTGTGAGGTTGTCACAATGCGATCGACCGACCCAGTTTTAAGTAATCCCATTTCAAATTCCCAAATCAAGTTTAGTGGCTCATCTAAATTAGACTAATAAAACTACCAGGAGTTCATGCTTCAGCTTCGAGTTACAATAACTGCCTTCATGGGATACCTATAAGATTCCATCACACTAAGAGCATCATAATTTTTTTTTTTATGTTGTTTGAGATGGACTGCCTCAATACATTATTACATTGTACATCAGTACAATAGCACTTGGCATTGGATAACCACAATAAAGGCAGTATTATAGTAAATGACAACAGTAAATGAGAGAACAGTAGGAGCTAATACTAAATATTCCATCATAATCAAAAGAAAAATAAAAGAAATACTTAAATCGATAAATGCAATTATCACCATAAACTTTACGTAACTTCTTACAAATTTTAAGCGTGTTCTTTCAAAAACATTCCAAAAATACACAGTTTTCTGCTCCATCTTTGATTTGTTGTAAAATTCATAAATAAATCGATCAATTTTAATTTAAACTATCAGTTTTTTAATAGCATAGCAATACCATAGAAGCCAATTACTGTAATATATTAATAATATATAATATAATATATAAAATACACAACCTCAATTCATTGTCATTCGTTCCGAAGAAAGTCAAACCGACTCAATTTTCAATAAGATGTATTTTAGACAAATATTTTCCAAAATATACTAAAATAAACTCTTCTCTCCTCTTTCAGCTACTTCGAGAAGCATCAATCTCATTCTTATCAGGTAAGTTTTCTAACATTTTATAAGAAACTATTTGTTAAATAGCTTCCCACTGAGTGAAAGAAGTTTCTATTGTAATCCTCAATAATGGTATACGAGGCTTACAGACGCATAAAAACCGACTCACTAACAATGTATATATTAATTATTATATTATGTATCGTAATTATTTAGAATGAAGCATTCAGATTCAGAGCGAAAAAGTTTCTAAAAACGAAGCAATTTGCGAAATACTTTTCATTATAATTTGACACTTTTTTCATTCAATTTTAGACAAAAAATTGTTTGCATAAATCCGTTGTCCTTATTGCCTTCGTTCATGATTCCAATTTATCCTTTTTTGACTTTATTTAATTAAACTTATCAATGTCCTTTAATATACATACATAGTTCCTTTTACTATATTTTCTATTAATAATACATCATTGCTATTAAAATGCTTTTCCTTTGTTATAGTAACTAAGAAAAGAAATTGCCACAACTAATTTAACAAAAGGATAAACTGGATTCCTGCGCACGAAGTGCTGCTTTTGACCAAAAACTTGCCCAATTCAAATACAAAAAAAAACCGAAAAGAACCGCTCCACCATTGAACCATTGAACACCAATCTTTCATTGTCATTCATCGTTTAATTACCCAACGTAGAGTTAAACGGCATTCCGAGCACGAATCGTAGCCACACATTCGCACAAGCTCCCGAAAGCGCTTGTAAAACGGTTTATGACTGCCACAAATAGTATCGCGTTAGACTTACCACTGGCACCCGGCTGTAACAAAACTGCTGCTGTCGGTCTCTGTCGCATAGACGTAAGTAGAGAGGGAGAGAGAGAGACCCGTAGATCTGTGGCCGTGACACAGCTCACGGTCATCAACATTTTGCACTTTTATGTACTTTTTGTAGTCTGCACTTTTTAAAATGAAATTTTTGCTTTTATAGAATGTTATTTTTATTGGTCGTATTAGCACCACGCTTCTAAGTTCACGACTGCCACCTCTTAAAGACCTCAATCTGTTTGCTTTGTTTCAGAGTTCCAAGTACAGTTCAAAACGCGAATATGAACGAGATCGTTCGTCAAATTATCGCGATCGCGGCGACCTCTCTCCAGGTGGCGCGAGCTCATTGAATAATGGTAACAGTTCGTATCGGTCGCAGTCACCGGAAATAGATTCGCCATCATCGAGAGGGCACAGCGGCGGTGGTGGCGGCGGCGGCGGCGTTGGTGGTGGAGGACACGAGATACGTGATCGTGGTGATCATCGCGGTGGCGGTGGTGATCGCTTCAGCTACATGCAGAAAATGAGGGATCGTGATCGAGATGTTTATAAAAAAGAGAAATATTCAGGTAAGAAATTCGTTGCAAAGATATTCTCTTGGAAAGCAAAAGAGGTTAATACTATTATCATTTGAAGATAAACGCGATCGACGTGGTGGTGGTGGCGGCGGCGGCAGTGGAGGCAATGATCGCGATTCTGAATCGCATCGCACCAATCATGATAGGCTGGATAGACGTGGCGGCAGCGGAGCCAAGCTCTGCTCATCGACCGGGGACAAACGCTCCGGCTCGGATGATCGTGATCGCGACCGTGAGAGGGATAGAGATTTAAGAGACGGCAAGCGAGAGCGTGGCTCAGAACGTGGCGACAGAGACCGCGACCGAAGTGAGCGTGATAGAGAAAGAGAGCGTGATCGAGGTGATCGTGGCACCGAAAGAGATCGTGATCGGGGCGGTGGGGGTGGTGCTGGTGGTGGCAGTAGTAGTGGCGGTGGCGGCACAAGCGCAGGAGATCGAAGTGATCGAGGAGAAAGAGTAGCGAGATGTGGCGATTGGAGTGAGCACGTCAGTTCTTCCGGTAAGAGGAAGATTTCGAAAACTGAGTATGAATGCAAGAGAAATAATCTCTTAACTTCTGTGATTTCAGGTAAAATGTATTACTATAACTGCAAGACCGAAGTGTCGCAGTGGGAGAAACCAAAGGAATGGATCGAGCGAGAGAGGTTCGAAAATGTTGTTGTTGTTGTTGTTGTTGTTGTTAGCAAGTGCAATGCGCGACTTACCATTAAAGTGACCATTATTTCGATGTTGTTTTAGAACTTTGGCCCGGGATCAACACCGAGAGAAAGATTATAGAGAAAAAGATCGCGACCGGGATCGTGAGGATCGTTTTTCCAGATCCGGTTAGTTTAGTGGTGCGCTCTTGTATGTGCTCTGATCTAAATTCTGGTAATCTTTTTCTGTAGCTTACACAAAACATTCCAGTTCCCGAGGAAGTTCGCGACTGAGGTGGAATTATGAGAACGACGGCGGTGCGCCAAGTCATCGAAGGCGTTTGGAGGGTATATTGCTTTCCGAAGTAGTGTCGGGTATTGTTAACGTACGCGTCTCTATGTCTGTTCTTCGTTTTATTTCGCTTCAGGTCGCTTAGCCGAAAACCCTGAAACAATGGACATCAGCCCCGGCGATTCAACGCCAACGTCCGAAGCCAGCTATTCCTTATCTGGCACGCCCACAGCGCACGGTAGTGCCCAGCACAATGATCAGTCAAACATTGCGCCTTCGTCTACGGTCGGCCTGCCCAACGCGTTACCACGCCTTGCATCACATCCCAATGCCTGCAGCATGTCATCCATCATTGCTAACGCCAACGCGGTGCATTTTTCAGCATCTTCGTCGTCCGCGGGAGGAGGGTCGGGCGTCATGGTTGGAGGAGCCTCGATGCTGTCGGTTACAGGCTTAGCGCCTGTGTCCTCGGTGACGTCCACGGCGACAGCAGCGATTCTACAGTCGCATAACAGCAACCACAGGAAACCTGACTCGGCGGTAACGTCGCAACAGCAGCAACACACACATCAGTCTGGGATGATGTCGCCAAGCGTTAGTCATTGGTCAGAAAGAATCCTAATGATAGTCAGTACATTTTGGTCCGTTTTCAGGCTGCTTTCGGCTCTACTAACGCTCAGTTAGAGCATCATATAAACTCGAACACGCCAGGCCCGCCAAAGTTAGGAGCGAAGTCAATGCAGGACCAGGATATGCTGCTTAATTCGCAGCAAAAGGCGGCTCTTATCATGCGCCAGCAGCAGCAACAGCAACATCATCACCATCTCCATATGTCGCAACATTTAGTCGACGCACACGGCATGGGTGTTGCGGTGTCAGCTGGAGACGTTTCGAATCATGCGTCAAGTGTCGCTTCAGCTATCCCCAGCGTAATAAGCTTAAGGTAGATCGTCAGGTTATGTTTATCTCTTGAAGTTCTATTTATTTGATCACCGTTTATCTTCGCATTTGTTTTCAGAGAGAACTCGTTAAATTCGCCTCTTTACAATTTAACACACGGCTCTCATGCCATGTCGCCCATGAACTACATAAAGAGTCCTCTCACCAGCGTCGCTTCTGCCGGACACACGAATAATGTGACTGGTGCTAGTGGACCATATGCTTCCAACACAGCGTATGGGCTTAAGACTGTCGAGAGCGGTGGCGGCAGTAGCATAAACTCTATGGGAAACAGCATTTGCCCGCCTTCAGCCTGCTTAAGTGGGAGCGTCGTTGCCGGTGGTGTCAGTGGCAGTGGCATTATTCCATGTGAGGGTCCACCAACGCCCACCCAAGAGTTAGATTTAAGTGGAACAACTATAGAACAACAACAACAACAACAACGCAAACGTTAGTATTACACTTTGCATTCAACCGAATCATGCGGTAATGAATTGTTTTTGTGTTTTTCCCATAGTGGTTGATAACACTTCCTCAGCATCGCTGAGTACTTTGCAAGGCTGCGTGTCATCGTCTGTGCAAGCGGGACGTTCCCAAGGACCCGAGATTTCACCAAAATTAGCCAAATATTTTAGGGCTGACTTAATAACGCATGTCACCAATTGGCAGGCAGATATTTTGGAAAAACAGGTGAATATCTTTAGTTTTTTAAACTTAAGTTTTAATTAGGGTAATATTGAAATTAAAGAACGAAATTTTCGGCCAGTATCTGATGAAATTTCACACAAAGCAAGTCTTCTAGTATTTAGACCCAGACTTTTACCCTTAACTAAAATGATAATACTAAAATTACTAGAGTCATATAAAATATGCCTTTACTATGATTGGTGTTTTGTGTAATTGTGGCGCTTTCTGTGAAATAATTATATCTATATTATACTGGCTGAATGCCCGTCGTTGCCTCCCGTTTTTATCAGTTTTACGTGAAAACGGGAAATGTAGAAACACTTGTATTGCTCGAAGAGCGTAGGGGACACTTTTGGTGATACTGGAGAGATTAAAGGAAATGTCCTACCTATACACACTACATAAACTCGTAAGGAGTTATCCGCTGCTGAGATCCAGCTCGACTTGTGCAACAGAGTCATACAAAATTTGACTTTTTGGATCAAGTCTTGTACACGAAGCCACGGAGGCCGTTTTGATGGTATAATTTTTAAAACATAATGGTATTGAATGTACCTTAAATCGCAATAACGGTTTCTGTTGTATGTATCTTATAAACAACTCTTTTCAATTTAATTGAAAAGTTTAGACACGCTTAATAAAAAACCCATTATAAAGTTAGGCCTACCCTCTAAATCGCCTGCGTTAAAAACAAACATATTTAAATACTGCTCAAGAATAGAAGAGGATGTATCGTAAATTAAATTTTCTCTTGATTCATAAAATATAGTATATATGTACATTTTAAAAAATCTTTTTTGTCCGTTTATCATTGAATCCAATCGATTACGAATAGTTATTTGGTTAAAAGGAATCTTAAATACTCCAAATTGCTCCTCCTTGTGTGTGGCATTGCTTTCTTTTTGTGGCATTCAAAAATATTTTGTTGCTTTTATCATTCTCTTAGGCGCAGAAATGTTCTGAAGAAACACATTTTCATGGAGACCTTCAATGTACGAAAGTATCGGCCGAGCTGAAATGTGCTAGAAGTTTAGTTAGAATAACGGAAATAACAGCAACATTGCAAGAGCAAAAGTATGATAATTTTTTGGCATTTTCGATTACTACGATATAAAAAAATTCTAATTTGACCTTTTTCCATTAACAGGATCATGTATCTTCGTCAGCAAATTCGCCGAATAGAAGAATCAAAATCACAGAACTCTTTCATGTCCGATGATCTATAGCCAATTTAAAATATAAATATAGAAGAGTATATATATATATATACAAATATATATATACATAGAATGTATTGAGATGCATAATTAAACGATAAAAAATCATACACACACCCATACACACTTTCCATCACTAACACTAAACGCTACAGAGTTCAGACAAATTTGCAAAATGGCGAGATTGAAATGATAGGAACAACAACAACAACTCATGCAGCAACCGATTTAAAGTCAAACTGATTATTAAAAAGAAACAACACAGCAACAGCAACAAAATTAAAAATCTACACAAAAAAGTAATAAATAATTATAGTAATATATTATAATTAGTAATTATAAATTTAAATTTAATGATAAAAATAAAGCCTAAAACTAATTTAAATAAAAAAAAATTAAAAAAAAACAACAGAAAATTCTCACCAAATGAAATTGTTTCTATATAAAAGAAAAATTTAAAAATAACGGAGCAAAAAGTATAACCAGAACAACAGCGCCAGCACTAACAAACAGCCAAGACCGATGTTGAGGGAGAAAAATTAAACTTATCAACCAACAATTTGTAATTGTTTTTTCTGTTTACAATTATGTAATAATGAATAATATTGTGTTTTTATGTGTACTGATAAATCTCTTGTTATTTTTATTTCTTTCCGGGAAATGGATCAAATGTGTTGCAGTCGTCATGATGATGAGACTAATCTGTTTTTTTAAGAAAATTAAATTGCTGCAGTTTTTAAAAACTACAGTTTTTGTAATTCATAGAAAAATTGATTAAATATGGTGTCATTAAGAGTGCGTTTTTTGTATTTCTTTCTATCGGAAACTGAAAGCATAAGCAAAGATAAATATTAGTAATTTTTTAAACATTTAAAATAGTTACCATTTTACTTGAGAAATACATATTTACGATTTGAGGAATTATTGAATATCGATTGAGAATTATTCAGATTTTAGAAAATTGTAGTTACCATTGTGCAGGTGTTGTGTTAATTTTTATACGTTAATACAAACGATTAGACAAAAAAGCTTTTTTGTGTTTCTTTGCTTTTCTTACACATCGTGCTTTTTTTATTTATCATAATATTGTACAATAAAAGTGCACTATCAACGCTCACATGAGAAAGACAGTTGACGGCTAGATGCACAGCATAAAGGACAACGTCTGAAGGTATTAGAAAACCCATATAAAACCAAAATTTCTCGAACCCTGCTACACAAAATCGCTATTAGAGTCGATTTTGTAGCACTTGACTATAAGCTTGCTAGCCGTCCGTATTAAGAACGGGCAGAATGAACCAAGTCGTTTTTTAACGGATTCCTGGACACCATTAGTTGTCTCTGTCGAAGGAAAATTGCGGTTAGTTGGTCTACTCAAACGAATTCGCTTCGGGGTGATCGGTTGCATGTAAAGCATTTCCTGATTTTTCATTCATTTTCGATGTCATTTCAAAATCCAAAATAAAACTTATTTTTCTACTTCACAAATTCTATCCGGGAAAAGAGAAAAATTCAAAAAACCATTAAATGTCTTATTCGGACTACAATTTCCCATGTCCGTGTTTCGCTTGCAAGCACAAGAAGCGACTGGAGAATATGAAGCAGGGCACAAAAACAGAGGTAAAAGCCGCAGGGTCTGGGTGTGCAGCGAAAGCTGGAGTGCCCGGTGCTGGGGCGGGAGCGAAAGGGGGGCTATCGACTGAGGAGGATGCCACCCTCAACCGATTCATGGGATGTGCGTCAGACATAATCAGCTACTTAGCGTAGGCTCGCCAACCTGCTCGAACCGACGATCCCTACTTATTTAATTCGCCTCTTCCTTCCTCTTCCAGACTTCTAGTATTTTCCTCTTGTATGATCTGGGCCCATGTCCTCAGATGGGTCGTCAAGATTGGTATCAAAGTCTACAAATTGGACAGGTTTTTAGCTAATATTCTCATAATCTTTGTATGCGACTCCGGCTTTCTTTTCACATTCTAGCAGAACACAAAAGATGCTGGCGGTAATCCTCAGTCTGCTGATAATTAGTGGCTCTTTGAATTTGCTCTTAATCCGCTTCAGGTGCAGTAAAGAGACCGCAACCAGTAAAACTTGCGCACTCAGTAAAAGTGTCGCAACTAAAAGCACAAGCGAGGAAACCAGTAAAACTGAGTGCCTGACTGTCGAGAGCGTTGGCGGCAGTAGCATAAACTCTATGGAAAACAGCATTTGCCCGCCTTCAGCCTGTTTAAGTGGGAGCGTCGTTGCCGATGATGTCAGTGGCAGTGGCATTACTCCATGTGAGGGTCCACCAACGCCCACCAAAGAGTTAGATTTAAGTGGAGCAACTACAGAACAACAACAACAACAATGCAAACGTTAGTATTACACTTTGCATTCAACCGAATCATGCGGTAATGAAAAAACTTGGCTTGTTTTTCTCTTATTTTTTCCATAGTGGTTGATAACACTTCCTCACCATCGCTGAGTACTTTGCAAGGTGCTTGCGTGTCACCGTCTGTGCAAGCGGGGTGTTCCCAAGGACCCAAAATTTCACCAAAATTAGGCAAATATTGGCCGGCAGATATTTTGGAAAAACTGGTGAATATCTTACACCTTAATTTTAATTAGTTAATACTGAAATTAAAGAATGAAATTTTCGGCCAGTATCTAATGAAATTTGTGCAGGTATAATATGTGTAGTAGATACGGTTATGTTGGCATTATTTTAGCACGTCACAAAGCAAGTCTTCTAGTATTTAGATCCAGACTTTTACCCTTTACTAAAATGCTATTACTACAATTACTAGAGTCATATAAAATATGCCTTCACTATGATTGGTGTTTTGTGTAATTGTGGCGCTTACTGTGAAATAATTATTATATCTATATTATACTGGCTGAGTGCCCGTCGTTGCCTCCCGTTTTTGTATTGACGACGTATTACTCGAAGAGTGTATGTTAGGAGTAGAAAAGGAAATGTCCTACCTATTTATGAAGACATAATGAAATGTTATGAATACACTTGACATAAACTGAAATGTAAGGAGTTTAACCATTGCTGAGATCCACTTCGACTTGTGCAACAGAGTCATACAAAATTGGACCTCTTGTACACAAAGCAACAAAGGCCATTTCAATAGTATAATTTTTAAAACATAATGGTATTGAATGTACCTTAAATCGCAATAACGGTATTCTGTTGTATGTATACACAACTATTTTTTATTTAATTTAAAAGTTCAGACACGCCTAATAAAAAACCCATTATAAAGTTAGGCCTACCCTCTAAATCGCCTGCGTTCAAAACAGACAGATTTAAATACTGCTTAAGAATGGAAAAGGATGTATCGTAGTTAAATTTTCTCTAGATTCATAAAATATCGTACATACATTTTTTAGAAATATTTTTGTCGGTTTATCACTGATTCAGTGATCCATTATGAATAGTTATTTGGTTGAAAGAAATCTTAAATACTCCAAAATGCTCCTCCTTGTGTGTATCTTTCTTCGTGTGACATTCAATAACTATTTTACTACCTTTATCATTCTTTTGGGCGCAGAAATGTTCTGAGGACACACATTTTAATGGAGACCTTCAATGTGCGAAAGTATTGGCCGAGCTGAAATGTGGTGGAAGTTTAATTAGAATAACGGAGCATTGCAAGAGCAAAAGTATGATAATTTGTTGGCATTTTCGATTACTACGATATAAAAAAAAATTGTAATTTTCCATTAACAGGACCATGTATCTTCGTCAACAAATTCGTCGAATAGAAGAACCAAAATCACAGAACTCTTTCATGTCCGATGATATATAGCCAATTTAAAATATAAATATAAAAGAATTTTTATATATTTATATATGTATATATATTTATATATCACTATATAAATATATAGTGATAGTATAGTATATATAAATATGTATATACTATATATTATAATTAGTTATATTAGTTATATTATAATTAGTAATTATAAATTTAAATTTAATGATAAAAATAAAGCCCAAAACTAATTTAAATAAAAAAAAATTTTAAAAAAAGCAACAGAAAATTCTCACCAAATGAAATTGTTTCTATATAAAAGAAAAATTTAAAAATAACGGAGCAAAAAGTATAACCAGAACAACAGCGCGAGCACTAACAAACAGCCAAGACCGATGTTGAGGGAGAAAAATTAAACTTATCAACCAACAATTTGTAATTATTTTTTCTGTTTACAATTATGTAATAATGAATAATATTGTGTTTTTATGTGTACTGATAAATCTCTTGTTATTTTTATTTCTTTCCTGGAAATGGTTTAAATGTGTTACAGTCGTCATGATGATGAGACTAAACTGTTTTTTTAAGAAAATGAAATTGCTGCAGTTTTTAAAATCTATAGTTTTTGTAATTCATAGAAAAATTGATTAAATATGGTGTCATTGAGAGTGCGTTTTTTGTATTTTTTTTTTATCAGAAACTGAAAGCATAAGCAAAGATAAATATTAGTAATTTTTTAAACATTTAAAATAGTTACCATTTTACTTGAGAAATACATATTTACGATTTGAGGAATTATTAAATATCGATTGAGATTTAAGATTTAAGAAAATTGTAGTTACCATTGTGCAGGTGTTGTGTTAATTTTTATACGTTAATACAAACGATTAGACAAAAAAGCTTTTTTGTGTTTCTTTGCTTTTCTTACACATCGTGCTGCTACCTGTTTGCATCTGGCAAATAGAAGGACGACGAATACCTACCTGTTAGTTTACTACTAACAATTAACTACCGCTTCGTCCCCAAAACAAATTTGACAGGGACAGAAATTCGTTCCAAAACCCATCACAATCCAACCCTGTCGGAAAACGGAACGAACGTCCAGAAACTATTATTCATTATTTAGTGTGCATATTTAAGTAATTTTAAAAACGAGGTCCTATAGTTCATGCTACATACTAATGTTAAATATGCATATATATTTTTATTGCATTTATAAAATCGTGATATTTGAACGTCTTTTGTCTAAAACTGCCGTACTTTTAAAATTTTTATGACAGCTTCTTTATCAGCCCAATGATTGCTTATGTGGTCTGATAAAGAGACCAATACTTCGGGAAGCAGTCAGTACATACATATGTACATTCTCATTTTATCATTCTTGTTAACCACAGTAATAAATAAAGAAATAAATTGTATAAATAGCCTGCAATAATTGATAACAAAGAGCGTAAAAAAGTACTGCTACTAATTTTTAATCGGCTTATTCTGTCTAATAAGGTAAAACATAGGAAACCAGCGTCAACAGAATGATAAGTCTGTCGTCAACCTGGTTGAAACATCCTCAAAACCTTCCGTGGCGACAGTGGCCGCACTTTTTCTGGTGTATAGGAGATACAGCTTTTGTTCTTATCACACTAAAACAACTCACTAGAAGGAATAAATTAACAATTTCTAACGTAATTCTATCACTAAAAGTACTAAAAGTCTCCCCGCAAAATCCTTCTCATTGAATGTAATCAATCATGTTGGTAACAATTTCGAAAGCATCACGCGCTGTCGGTTCAATGGACAAGCTCGGCAACAGGTAACCGTGAACCCCATTATCAGCCAAGTGCAGAGTGTAGCTGAAAGGGACACCAACCTCGAAGGCAGCAAACGCATCGGCGCTACCTGAAATTCATTACTAATTAGTGATTTTCTTCAATTCTTCAAGAAACCAATTCGCCGTGCCTGAACGTTTTCCCACGAAATCGCTATTGGAGTCGATTTTGTAGCGCGACTTGGCCGGGCTTTTCTTGCGCAGTGCCTCGATGGCGACCAGAGCGACATCTAGAAAGTCGTCTACTTTGTGGGCATTGAATGAAGTGTTCGTGTTGCTGGGATAACTTAACACTTGACCATAAGCTTGCAGAGATATATACAGCTGGTTCCGAATAGCAAGAGACAATTTGATTAGTATACAAAATGTAACCTTAAGGCTCACTTTTCTTACAACAACCTTTATTTGCTTTCTGCAGTCCAAAAGAAATTCGGAGAGAGCCTTGGTTTCCGGTTCCGAAAAGGGCACCGGTCCTGCATAATACTCATTGCAAGGCGACTGAGAAGTGCCACGCTGTGCCCACTGATAGCGCCAATTGCTGTCCAGATCGACGCCGTGGCAAATTCGCTCGGTCCGCTTCTGTCGCTTCTGCAACCACGTCATGGCGGACGAAATGAGCCCACCGCCAGGACGGGAGACGTGACGCGATCGGGACTTTCGCCAGAAGCGATCATACTTATGCGTGTATGCGTAGCCGTCCGGATTAAGGACGGGCAGAATGAACCAAGTCGTTTTTTTAATGGATTCCTGGACGTCATTAGTTGTCTCTGTCGAAGGCAAATTGCGGTTAGTTGGTCTACTCAAACGAATTCGCTTCAGGGTGACCGGTCGCATATAGAGTATTTACTGATTTTTCATTCATTTTCGATGTCATTTTAAAATCCAAAATAAAACTTATTTTTCTACTTTATAAATTCTTTTCGGAAAAAGAGAAAAAATTCAAAAAACCAAATGTCTTGTTCGCCTTATCCGGACTACAATAGCTCCAAAACGCTAGACTGCAAGTTCCCATGTCCGTGTACCGCTTGCAAAAACAAGAAGCGACTGGAGACTCTGAAGCAGGGCACCACCGAGGCGAAAGCCGGAGGGTCTGGGTGTGCAGCGAAAGCTGGAGGGCCCGGTGCTGGGGCGGGAGCGAAAGGGGGGCTATCGACTGAGGAGGATGCCACCGTCAACCGATTCATGAGATATGCGTCGGACATAGTCAGCTTCTTAGCGTAGGCTCGCCAACCTGCTCGAACCGACGATCCCTACTTATTTAATTCGCCTCTTCCTTCCTCTTCCAGACTTCTAGTATTTTCCACTTGTATGATCTGGGTCCATGTCCTCAGATGGGTCGTCAAGCTTGGATTCAAAGTCTACCAATTGGACAGGTTTTTAGCTAATATTCACAAAATTTTTTGTATGCGTCTCCTGCTTTCTTTTCACATTCTAGGAGAACACAAAAGATGCTGGCGTTAATCCTCACTCTGCTGATAGTTAGTATCTCTTTGAACTTGCTCTTAATGCGCTCCAGGCGCAGTAGAGAGACCGCAACCAGTAAAACTAGCGCACCCAGTAAAACTTGCGCACCCGGTAAAACTTGCGCACCCAGTAAAAGTGTCGCAACTAAAGGCAAAAGCAAGGAAACCAGTAAAACTGGTTCTGTCGGAAACCGGGGGAAATGGTGCGCTAGGTCGAAACCGGGTTGCCTTCGTCGAATGTTTCTGAATGCGAAGCCGAAGACAGTAAAACCGCGAAGTTATCGTTCCATAACAATCTTCAAGAAAAGGACACCGCCAGCGCCGCCGGTGGTCGTCGTGCCCGATCTTCGAGCCAAGCAGGTGTACAATCAGTCGAAGCTGTTTGCAGTGCCGTTGGAGATGAAGCGGCCACCCGCCCTGCTGGCCTACCTCATTAATTTTTTTAGACATGGCGGCGGTACTGGCCACATTGGCGGCGATGTTGGAAATTTAGATGCATGGCACTGAAGAAATCAGACAGAACGAAGGAATTGCTTTGTGCAGAGCAAATTTGTGCATGGAATGGTTTTTCGGGCTACCGCGGCTTGCTTGCTTCCTAATAAAGTAACATCGAATCAACTGGACATTCGCAGAATTCAATAGTCAAGAAATAAGTTGAAGCTCAATTCGCCTTGTTTTGAAAATCAGTAGAGAAAAAAAACCGGCAAATTTTAAAATCAACACAAATTTGACACATTAAAATTAAAAAGTGTAAATTTTGGCAGCGACATCAATTTTGGCAAAAACATTCGTAAACAAAATAAATTTCGAATAAACTCGTCTTCAAAATTTTCACTTCAAAAAAACCACGTGAGTTACTATTAAAAAAAAAAAAGAATACTAAAAGGAGAAAAGTGAGGTTTGTACGATTTTCGGAGGTGATGAAGATTTGTGTCAAACAATACCTCAATTTGGCACAGATCTTTATCGAGAGGGCGATAACTTGTGTGCTCATTATTAAAGCTTAGTTGGTAAAGAGTTTATTATCTTCAGCTTTGGAATTATCTAAATTTTGAAAGAAAAATATTGCTCGTTTGCTGCAAAAACGTATTATTGCCATCGCTAGACGGCGATCCAGAAATCGCAATGTCACAATAACTCCTAAAGAAGGAACAAAATTAGTGTCGACTTTCATGCTGCAATCGAGCAATGGTGCGGATGGATATTTCAAATATTATTGCACGAAATGTCGCAAATGGTTGGTTCAACGTCTTGGCATTAGTGCTTTTGCAAATGGCTCGCGGTACTCACTGTTGCTCTTCATAATGCGTAACAGTTCACTGATCATCCATGTCGACGTCGCCGGCCCAATCCACTCCAGGCCATGCATGCCCGCCTCAATAAAGATCGCGTTTGCGTGACCTGATTTCCGCTTGAATCTCAGCCGCTGGCGTTGCGTGGAGTGAGGCGCACTGGTCTCACTGGCAACTGCTGCCAGTTGCTTAGACTCAATCTTACAAATGATCAGAGGGCGACCCTCGTACGAGCGTCCAATGTGTATCAGTTCAACGATTTGTGGGTAACGCAAGCGCATCGATTCGAGATAGTTGACAATGTCGTCGTACTGGTGGTATTTCTGCCACGACATACTCAACGGTGCTGTAGCCACCTTTTTGTGTTTGAGTGGCTGGCCGGGCAATTTTTGAAGGTACTGATGAGCACCACTAGACATCTCGTATGCAATAACTTTGCCCACATCGAAAATGATCACTTCGTGGGCGATGGACTCGTAGCTGAGGGTGGCTGCAAATTCAGTAAACATATGTGGCGGCACCAGTACATCGTTTAGGCCCCTAAGAGAGGCGTGACGAGAGAGGTGTGGGCGTTATGGTACTTCAGTTGAATAAAACATACTCAATTTACATCAATTTATATATACGTTACCTTAAGGTAGGTCGCTTGAGCCATTGCAGCTTGGCACCTTCCGCACTCGCTTTGTACTCCTCCAGCGTTTTGACTTCATCATCGCGCTGAGGCTTCAAACGCCATATTTGGTATTTACTGTAGTTTATCCGGCGCGGCCTGTTCGGTTTAGAGGCTGTGTGCAAAAAGGCGGGACTGTTTACAACTGGCGTCGGGGGCTTTCTGGGGGGCGTAGTTCCGTTCGTGATGTGATGCGTCAAGAGGCCAATCCAACTCTGTGGGTTACGCATGGGATCCACTATGGTTAGAATGGGTACCTGCGGTATCGCTGTTGCTAGTGGTGGTGCTGGTGGTGGTGGCGGTTTTGTGCCACGACGCCTTTTCGGCCGGAATTTGTTCGTATCGAACCAACCAGAGAACCATTCTGTAAATTATATAAAAGCTCGTGAAATCATGAATCGTGTGTGAATCTTGGAGGATGTCTGCATATAGTCACTTTTGTTTTCACCTCCAACTTTGTACTTCATGTCGCTTTCGAAACCATTTCACCCCAGACCAGAATGCATTCAGGAATTCTCGCCCTGAATATTACTCGCGAATTTTAATGGTTAATTAAAGAACAAATATGTATAATTATAATTATAATGCGTCAGTTATCTATTGCTATTTAATGGCTTGAGCAGCTACTTCCGCTAAAATGTGAGAAGGTTTACGGTATAGAAACAAGGACACAACGACTCAGCCCGGTGATAACAAGTTGACACTCCGAAGAACTAGTTTAAATGACGTCACAGCATTTGGTTGTTGGTCTTGGCCGAGAAAGTTGTTAGCACTTCATGTGAATGAGAGTGAAACTTCATTCTCGAGCGTCGGAAAGGCGCCATCAACGTACTCGTATAAACAATACTTACTGTTATCGTTGTCGTCGCTATCATAGTCTTGTGGCGGCGGCGGCTGTGTCGCTGTTTGACCATAGAACCATGACTGCAGCCAACTTCCGGGTTTCTCGGTTGCAGCCGCGAACTCAAAGGGTGGCGGCGTTGCGTTAGAAGTGCCTATTTTTTTAGTGGTACGCCGCCAACTCAAACCGAACCACGAGCCAAACCAATCCAACAACGAGCTTCCTTCCTCAGCTTCAGCTGCAGAAGATTCAGCCTCCGAATGAACGGGGCCATTGTGGTACAGAGTGTAACTATGTTCTGGCTGGTGTTGGTCGGAGCTGGCTGGAGTGTCGCCGTTTTCATAGTTTCCGAAAAGTTTCTCCATCATCAGATGCAATGGATAGAATAGCATGTGAAAGAAAGCACCAATACCACCGCCGCCTTCATCTTCTTCATCATCGTAATAGTCTTTAATTTTTGTGTGCGGCGGTTTCTGTATACCTGTCTGGCTTGAATAGTCATCGTCATCGTCATCCTGCTCGCCGTCTTCGTCTGCGTTTCCGTCTTCCTCTGAATATTGTTCTCCTTGCACTCGTTCCGCAGTCTCTGAGGTTGCAGCATTCTCTTGCGTGACTTCAGTAAAGAAGCCATACTCTAGATTTTCTGCTGCTGAACTTTCGCTGCCGCCAACTTTCGAATTGTCCTCTTTGAGAGTGCCCGGCCTGGAGTTAGCAGCCTGTTGTTGCTGATGTCTAACAAAGATTTCATTCATTTTCTGTGCATTGGGCTCTTTTTTTACTCGATCTTCAGCGTACTTGTTCTTAGTCCTTTGTCTGTGTTGGTTTTCGTCCTTATATTCGTAATCGTCATCATATTCTTCCATTTCCTGCTCCTGCTCCTCTTCTTCTTCTTCGCTTAATTCGAAATAGTCGTAATCGTAACTGTCTTGCTGTTTCCGTTTGGAATTGTTGTGTCTTTTTTTATTGTGTCTTTTAATCGGTCTGAGTTTAAAAAGGGCACCGGAAGAAGGGCGCTTTTCTGGTGCCCTTTTCTTCATTATAAACACTTTCGACTTCTCTGGATTACTCCGGATTATTTCTGGTTTTACTGATGTCGCTGTTGCTGTTGTTGTTGTTGTTGTTTTTGTTGTTAAAGTTGTTTGTTTTTCTGGATTTTGTATTTCAGCTTCAGCAGTAGTCGCAGTCACAGATGCATTTTCCCGACTCGTTTCCTTTTTTACTGCATCGAATTTGTCATAAAGCGCTTCCCGCCGAAATCTAACGCTGTTCCTCTTCCGTTCGGAATGAAATTTCCCGGAAATATTTTGCATAAATTCGAAAGAACGCAGCTCGCCCCCGATACGCAGCGGTAGACTAAGCGGTTTTTCCAACTGCGTGCGCAATGACTCCTCCGCGCGCGCAGTCAGTCGAGTTGGCCGCTGCTGGTTAGTCATCATCATCTTCCCCAGAATTATTTTCGGATACGTTTCTGTTACTGCAGCTGTTACTGCAGTCGTTGTGGAAGGATGTCGTCCAGGACGTTTCTTGAATTTCTTGCGTCGTTTTCTCTGTAGTTTGGTCGCTTTGATCGTTGCGGCGCTGCGTCGTAAAGGCGTCGTGGATCGTAACTGATCCTGTACGGTCAGCTCGGTTTGCAAAAGTACAGGCGGCGGCGGTATTGAGGGCAACCCATCAGATGGTGGTGATGCTGATAGCGATGGCGTAGTACGCGATTGATTACTTCTGTTACAATTTCCATAAGAACTGATCGCATCCGCACAAAGTTTTTCATAAGGTTGCTTCAGTAAATGCCCGACGACGTCTTCGCGATTTTTTGTGGTTTTTATGTTGTTGTTGTTGTTGTTATTGATGTTCATATTATCACTGGACAAAGTTGTATTACCATCAGCAGCCCGCAATCTGCCCACCACGGTTATGGCATAAATAATTCCGGTGGCAGGATTTGTGAAGAATACCGGAAAACCCATGACCGTTGTATGACTATATGAAATGGGTATTGAGAGACTTTTATTCCCACTTTCTTGATTAGTGTTTTTTATTCGCGTTGCGAACAATTTCGTGGCCGTATAATCCTTACTGCTGTTTGTTGTAACGTGAGCACGTTTCGGTACCTTCTCGCTGTTATACTTTGGAGCATAGAGATAATTTCTTCTGCGATCGAATGAGAAATAACCGGTTGACCACGGTGTTCGTGCCACTTGTGTCCTTGCGTTGGCCCTCGAATCGTCCGTCCAACTGCTATAACTACTTTGCACCGGTCTAACGATCTCTTCGCTATTCGAATAATAACCGTTTGCGTAAGCAGCCGCATGCCGCAGAAAAAACAATTTCAGAACTAACCATTTGAATACTATTCCGTAGAAAAGGTACATTTTTATTATGGTCACAATTCCGTTTCACAGCTACGAACTCCGAAGGACACTTTTCGGCGCAGTTGTTTTCGCGTTAACGTTTATCAAAGAAATGATCGGTTCTTATGCGTTGGTGAAACTAGCGCAGTGGTTACCGGCCAGTGTCGCGTGTCGCGTGCCGCATGCGTAAAGTCGCTCGTTACCAATCGAACCCTGACAAATTATTTTTTTTCCAATGACAATCGAAATCGACAGCGACACACGAAGTATTGCTTAGTATAACTTTGAGAGGCCGCCAATTTACCCCATCCCATCCGTGACCATGTTTCAGAGCTGGCAAGTTCTGTTCCGTACACTTCGAATCGCGTGCACCAACTGACATCTTGGCTTGAGCAAGATTTTACAGCTCCGTTGGTTGACTGGAGCGGTTGGTCATAGATGGGTTGGTCGATTAGTTGGCATCTTGGTTGACTTGCGTGAGTTGATGGCGTCACGTTGTGCTGGCAAAGTGTCGCATTTCTACACCAACAGAAGTTTGAGAAAGAAAGATATGTGCGATACAATGTCTCTACGGTTAATCCTGGAAGTCCGGTCAGTCTCTCTGACTTAGTTGTTGGTTTTAGCTGTATTTAAAAAATCATTTCAAATCTCAGTGAAGGAGTGAAGTCCGTGGATATGAAAATGATCTGATATTCACTGAAAAACGGAGATTAATTGGAAAGAACAAATTTTATAAAAATTGTTTACTTTATTTGTCGCTAAAATTTACGATTATTAAGGATTCGTTTAAGCCTGATTATTTTGATTTTTTTATCATCAAACTACTCGTAATTTCGATCCGCTCCTGAAGCGGCTAAATCCGGCACGAAACGAAAATGACAGTTGTTTTCCTAGATCACGCTCAACACTACTATGCATACATATATTCAACATAATGAAATAATATACATATTTGTTAATGGTAGCATGAGTCGATAAATATATGGTGCCATTGGTGGCTATGCGATGATAAGGTAAGAAGCAAGGAAGGAAGGAAGGAAGGAAGGAAGGAAGAAAGGAAGGTTCGTGTTAATATAAATGCTTACAAACTGGCACACGCTGAGCGTTTAACTAGATTGATCCCCGTTTGACTCTTTAATTGTGCATAGTCTCAAAATATCACAATCAGAGTCTCGTCCAGTAAATGACATAATTCAAATGTTTATAAAATTTCAACGTACTTATAATTAGTAAAAGCGTTGTTAATTTTGGTTTGGTCAAAACTTATATACCGTCATACCAAATATTACGAGAAACATACATATTTATTTAAAACTAGTCTATCAATACAAATTTGAAATTCGCCCAATCTCTCTCTCTCTCTCTCTCCCTCTCTTTGTGCTAGGTTAAGATAACGAACTCACTTAAAAGTATCAATTTTTTTTTAAATTGGAAGAACAAAATTTGTAATTGTAATTGAAATAAATTGAAATAAATGGAACCTCGAATGGATTAAAAATGTTAGAGAAAATATTTACTGTCAAAAAAAAATTATATTTTATTTAAAATATTTACTGTCAAAATTTTAAGTTTTATTTTAAAAAACCGTCATTTAAGAACCGTGTAGAAATAAGCGAAATCGTGCAAATAAAGTAGCCTGTCGCCTGATTTACAGGCTACTTTATTTGCACGATATATATTTGTATATATTTGTATATTTGTATATATATGTATGTACTAATATGCATATTAATATTATGCTCAATTTATATTCCTGAATTTTGCTTACCTGAACCGCATTACCTGAAATGCACCATTCAGCTCTACGCCGAAGTAATGAAAATTATTGTTGATGCGGTTCAGGTACAATTACTGTTGATAGTAACATTAGAGACAGAGAGAAAGAGAGAGAGTGAGAAAGAGAGAGAGAGAGAGAGAGAGAGAGAGTGATGATTTTTGTGAAAATACTGAAAAATACTCTTATGCAATCAAGGACTTTTGTTTTACTTTACTTTTAATTTAAGAAAAATTTTTTTGTTAATTTATTCTTGATTTTAAAAAAAATTAAGATTAATTTTTTATTTAATCCTTTCTTTATTACTTATTTTAACATGCATATATATTTTTTTTTTAACTATTTATAAAAAAATCCTCATTCTATTTGCCAGACTTTTCACTTTTTAGCGCTCTGTTGGAAATCTTAAAATTATATAACTAAAAATTTCAGTATATTCATCATTTCATTTCAATTATTTTGAATTTTATTTTAATTATTCTACTAGAATTAATATGCTTACGTTTTTTTTGTGCACATTTGTCAACATTTGCTTAACATATGCTTTATTTAACATAGAAATTCTCTCCGTGTACTTATTCTTTACATATTTCTCTTTGCAATTAAATGAAATACTCCCTACTGAGATGTCAATTTAACTGTATTATTAGCAAATAAAAAAAGAGTGTTTTTTCAGAAACATTAAACATTAATTGCGAAAATAAAAAGCCAATGTATGTTACCGCCCAAATACGTCTAATCCGATTGAAATAATTTTTCATATTCGATAATCAAATAATTGTGAGCGAATAAATTCAACGATTTTTCTTTCAAAACAATTTTATTCTATTAATTCGTTATCAATATTTGAATCTTTCCCAAGCTCAAACTACAGAGAATGAGTCTATTAAATCTTTTAATCATTGTTTATATTAATTATTAAATATTGTTATTCTCAATTAAAGCGAATTAAAAATTGCCTCACATGTTTTTTATACCCATCAAATACAAGCTACGGTTTTGACTTTCAGAAGAAACTGAAAAGAAGTGTATAAAAGTTGTTCACTTGTTGATTTCTTTTTGTTACTTTTGACTAAATTCTGTTGTTTTGCTGAACAAATGGATGAATGAATGGTTCACTTGCTAAATCGGTTATTTCCTTTGTTACTACTCTTAATTTTTTATATAATAACCCTAGTGGTTAATCGATTTGGAAAGTGAGCCAAATATATAAATGTAAGTAAAAGAAAAAATTCCTTAATTATCTCTCTTTGCCTTTTATCCCTTATTACTCTTATTAACTCTCTCAATATTAAAGACAATAAAAGACGTTACTCAATACTATCGTCTTTTTTTAAATGCAATATAGATTTTTGAAATAATCTTTAATAGAATTAAAAAACTTACGTTAAATTTTATCCTGTAGTATTTTCGCGAAATTGGTATCTCTTTTTCCATAAATAACAGAGGCACTCTGCCCCGGTAGGAATTTTCTGGCATTGCTCAAGCTACATAAATTACTCTATTCGCTCTTTGCAATAAAACTTCACTCTGTGAGATAAGATAAGATAAAAATGAGAAATTTTATAACTGTTAACCAATAACTAATATATTGAATATTATATTATATAGATGTATGGAAAATAACATTCAATAAAAAAAAAATTTGTTTCTGCTTTTCATTACATAAATTTTCTTTAATTAAAAATATAGAAAAGCATATAGCAAAAAGTATTTCATTTGCTGAAAATAAGTAAATCAATTGAAAATCAATTAAACTTAAATAAATAAATAAGAAAAATCTGTAACAAAAAACGTTAAACGTACAAATAATATAAAACAAATAAAAGAAACGAAAATAAAAGCGAGATACAATTAAAGCTTTTCAATTGCGAACGTCGCAAGCGAACAAACAAATAAAAATAAAACCATAAATAAAAAACAAAAACAAATAAAAAGTTAATAATAAAAATAAAAATAAAAATGTAAACTTGTTGGCACAACAAAGCCAACAGCAGCAAATAATGTGTAATGCACAGAATCGCGGGAATCTGCGCGACGGAGCAGAGTCAGTCGAAGCGGTCTCGTGAAACTGGCAACACGTTGCGTAGCCAAAAGTAAAGAGTGTGCATATAAGAACAAGTTAAAAAGACGTGATAAAAAAGACGTTTGGCGAACAATTCAATAAGTTGGGCAGTTGTGAACATCGCGTTGCAAAGTCTTAAAACGAAAAAAAACAAAACAACAAAAACGTTTGTGTTCAGTTTGAAAAACACTTCAAGCGCAGATAATAAAATAGAAAAATAGAAATTTTCAAAGGGCACCCACGTGTTTTTGACAATTATTAAACTGAAGCAACTCTAGGATGGACAACGACGAAAGTGTTAAGAATGCGGCTAATCATGCTGCTGTCGCCAATAATTCGAATAATAATGTTGCTAACGTAAAAGAAACCTCAGCGACCCAGGATGTAGAGCAGAATGCAGTTCGAAACATTTCCAACCAGGTCGCCATAAATAATTGCAACAATAATGTTGTCAGCCTAATGGACTCTGTTGACAGCAGCGTTGCAATGAAGGACATTACAAACACGAAGACGGACGCTAACCGTGGGAGTGTTGTTAACAGTGTGAAGGAGGCTGGGTACGTTAACAGTGATGCCGATGTCAACACTGTTAATGTGGGTGTTAGTAATGGTTTTGCAGAGGCTTCAAATCATCAACGAGATTTTCATGTAACCGACATCGACGATACACAAGCGGTAAGTATGCAGACAGGTTACGGTTTGTAGTAGGCGAATAAGATTCGAATAAGATTTGAAATTTATGCAATGAAAAGAAAGTAATGAAGTGAAATGAATTACGAATACAGACTATAAAAGCTGCAAGCTCTAAACAACCCTGAACTAAATTAGTACCACCATCTCGTGTCTTGGCCGTTGTCAGTTAATTTATTTTAGCACGCAATTGAATTGAATTGCAGCATCTTCGATTTTAAAAATACATAGTGAGATTTTTAAAAGCGAAATCTTGGCGTTTAATTCCATCTCGTTGAAATGCAGTAATTTTTTTTTTTTGTTGGCGTTGTAGATTAGTTTTTTTAGCATGAGAGAGAGGGAGAATTATTTCATACGAGTATTAGGAGATATTTTCAATGCGATTTATTTTAATTTTTCTCATGCAATTAATTGTCAATAAAAGTTAATTTCATTCTAATTATAAAAGTAAAAATATAAAAACTATAAAACGTCAAAATATAAAAAATAAATCTGAATAAAATTAATTAATGAAGAAATCACTTAAAGAATAAAAAATCGTACCTGCTAAAACTTTCTATAATTAAGATTTCTTGAGAAGAAGTATTTGTTTAAAAGTACGTAGGTATGTATTTATTTAAGAAATCCACAATAAATCAGATTTAAATTTGCAAAAGTTAATGCACTCTTTATTTTGTTGTTTTTTTCTTTTTTTTTTTTTTTGCTTTTCTGCACAATAACAGTTAAAAGCTGGCATATAAAATAAAAAAATATATGTATTAACGCTTTCTTTTATTGCTGTTAAGCTTTAAAGATAAGTTAATGAAGTATGTACTTGTTTTTTTTATTAGCGTGTACGACGTTGACAAAAATAATAATTTTTCCTGACCGATACAAAAACTCTGCACCGTGTCTTCATTGATAAAATTAAATGATGAAAAAAAGGAACAAAAAAAAAAACACAAAAATGCATAGACACAGCGAAATATTTTTACACATTATGCATCAAACGCACTCACATTGAGCCACCAACATATTCGTAACATACTCGTGCATACACACACTCGCCTGCAGGCAAGTGTAGGTATCGATGTAATGAAATATTGTACATTTCGGTTTTGCCAGTGGAAAATTTCCACAAACAATCTTCACACGAACAAAAAGGAAAAGAAGAAACGAAAAAACTTAACTTAAAAAAAAAAGAAAAAAATACCCAAACTAAAAAGAAACAAAACATCACCCAGCTGAAACAACAGCAACAACAGCAGCAGCAAAAACAACAACACCAGCAGCAGAAAGAAAAGACGGCATCGAGAACCGGTGCTGCTAACAAATTTGCTGACCGTGCGCTGCCTGTTGATTGTTGTGTTTGCGCTGCCGTTTGCCAACGGCCGGCGCTCGCGGAGCACGAACGAAGAAGTAGTCTCGTGCTCGGCGATAATGTGCAGTAGTGGCTTCTACGGTTGCCGCCGCCGCCGAGCAGTCAACACAGAGATGGCGGCTGCAGCTAACAAGTGGCAACATTTTGATGGGGCGTCGTGCTACTACCCGCCCCCCGCCATTGCCCCTTTTCAAAGAAACCCCTTTCGACCTCCTCTTTCTCTTGATCGAGGCAACTTTAAATTTTTCTCTGAAAAGGAATACAAATAATCTTTTGATTGAAAGGCGATAATAATCGGCTTATAAAAATCGCGATTTAAATGAAAGAACTTTTGTTAAGAAAACTACATATATGTACATATATAGTATCTATATCACAAAAAAAGAAATCAAAATAATCACTTTTACTCTATTATTTTCCATACATATTTTGTAGAATTTTTATTGCGTGTTTATATTATATGCATAAATATTTATTGTGTGTTTATTTTTTTTAAACTAAAAGAGTAGTTGTGTCGTTGTTTTTAAGGCGTGTCAGAAAGTGCCCCCATTGATTCGGTAGGTTCGGTTTTCGAGCAATAAAAAACGTAAGGTTTTATGGACGATTAAAATGTGCTCAATTTTTGTTTTATTATGTTTCTGTCTCGAGATACTGATAAATATACGCGCGCGTATAGCTTGCTTTGTTAAGCTTTTCCCTACAAAAAATAGGAAATAAAAAAAACAAATAATGAATTTGAAATGAATAAAATTAATGAATAAATAATATACCTAATATGTATAACCTTAAAAAATATCATAATAAATAAATAAATATAAATTACACACTTAGAATTTTTTGCAGGAATTTAAAATAAATTAAATTATGTATCTATAAAAAATAAAAATGTTATTTATTATTTAAAACTAAACTAATTTTTTATTTCTAAAAAGTAAGTAGGTACGTATTAATTAAAATAATAAATGAATAAAAAACGTTTCTATGTAAAATAAAAATTGAATTCTCTCAGATTCTTTGCAAAACCTTAAAAGTGTATTTGTATAAATTAAAAATTATAATGTGATTACGTCATACACTCGTACAACATCTGAATTACTGCCAATAAAGCCCGTACAAACAATTGCTCATAATTACAAAACGAAAAACTCTGCTTTTTAAATTTTTTAACATTTTATATTTTTTTATTTTTTATATTAAATCCAGAATTAAGGCAGGTGTCTTCAGACCAGTTATGTGGGTCTTTCAATCTTTGTAAAAACTGAATCTTAATTAGATTATTATCAACCACCTTCCAGAAAATAACACTGAAGGTTTAACACGTTTTCGCTCCCTTTTTGTGAATTTTCGCTCTGATTTCGGAAATCAAAGTTCAAAGTTCAGCTCTTGCTGCGAGTACATACATTTGTAAGAGCGTGTGTAGAGAGGCACTGGCTATGTGAGAATGTGCTGCACCACTCTGTTGACCACTCTGGTTTTTTTTTTGCATGACAAAAGAGCAATAACTTTACAATTGTGTCTACATTGTTAACGTCAAACGGAATCGACGCAGGCAGACAGACGTACGAGCATGACGATCACGATGATGATTAGCTCACAAAGAGAACAAATTTCAAATTGTATACATACGATACATACGAGTACAATACTATTTCCTTTCTTCCTTTCAACTCAAGATTAGAGAAAACTATCGAGAGAATGTAATGAAATTTGCTAAAGCTTGCGAATACAATTTATTGCGCTTTGTTTGAGAAATGGAGAGAGTAGAGTGGTGGTATTTTTAGGTGCCCTCAATAGTAGTGAGGATAAAAATACACCCACCCAAAAGCCACTCAAGCCACTAGAGACGATTTTTTTTCTTCGAGTGTATTCAACGTTGAATTTTGAATTTAAAGTTTTATTGTTAAATTTTTTTTTTTTTTTTAAATTTATTTGCTGTCTATTTGTGTACATATGTTTTCCTTATTTTTTATTATTGTTTTTAGGCGTCTATTTATTTTCGAAAAAAACACTATACATACTCGCCGTGTATATTTTATTTCAAAACTCTTGATCACAGTCTGAAAAATTCTTACTCATGCTCTTTCTCTTTCTCTTTTTCTTCTTTTTTTTTTTAATTTTATGGCTGACTGGTGGTGGTTCGGTCGGTCTGTCCGAGAGTCCCCAGATTTCAGACACTTTTTCCATTTTTTTTTTTTCGTTTATAATGAATGGAAAGTTTTCAAAAACCATTCTTACTAAAATAAAATAAATAAAAAACGAAAATTCTTATCGTATTGTATAAAAATGAACGCACGTTTAATATTTGCATAAGAACGAAAAATATTAGGCAGAAAGAATTTGTAAGACTAAATAAAAACCAATGGTTTTGAGTTTCTAAATAAATACAAATATTGTATTAATACTTAGCGAATAGAAGTAACACTTCTTTGGTGGTATTAAAGAAGAAGAAGAAGAATTCTATTCTGTTTATTTCTTATTTTATTACATGCTATAAAAATGCTGTTTGTTGTAGTTTTTTTTTTTTTTAATTGTTATTGGTAGAAATCGAAATTCCTACCAATGGCTCTCAAGGTTAAATTATTTTATAGTCGTGTTTTATGTAAATTATTCCACAAAATTGAATTGAAATTGAATTTAGGTAGTGTTGTTTTTTTTTTTGTAGTTTAAAACGTAGACGATTATGCGATATATAAAATAATTTAACAACATGTTAATGCTCTCTTTTTTTTCAAATTTAAAAATTTATAAGTTATAAAAAATTTACACTCGATTAAGCTCGAGAGAAAATTTGCATTGCCCTTTTTTCTAAAATTTTTCTATTAAATTCTGTGCTCTAGAACAAGTCAATTAAAAGTCGAAGTGAATGATAATGAATTTGAGGAAAAAGTTTAAAAAACTTTGTAACTTTATTGTGTTATACATATTTAATTACAATTTATTACAAATTGCTCTTAGATACTTGTTTATGTCCTCGCTCTTGCGATTGATGTTCTTCCTCCTCATGATAATGTCCTTCCTTCTCTGTTTATATAATCACAAATTTTTCTTTTCTAAAAAACAACCTGTTGCCGATTTTTATTTACTCTTATTTTCACTAAATTATTTTAATCGTTTGTTTGGCAAATGATCAACATTCTTTTCTTCAATCATTTTCTACTTTTTGAAGGGTGTTTCTTAGGTATAGTACTCGTATAGTCCATTGATCTTTAAAAAAAAAAAAAATCTGTAAATGTATGAATTTGATTTTGAAATTGAATTAAATTTCTAGAATTTATTACAATAATTTACAATTTTTATTATGCCTTAATTCATAAGACAAGTCATTTGCATCAATGATTTTGAGCGTTTAAGATTTCGAAATAATACGAAGCAGCAATTTCGATACACGTGAACGACGAAGCAGAAATAGAAAAAAACGAGCTCAATATTAGACTTTTTCCTTTTGTAATGTTTATACAGATAATCCAGATAATCTAAGCGTACTCCAATAATACTCGTAATAATAATAATAACAAATATTAATAAGATTTAGAGAGACGAAAACCAAATTCCTTAAATTAATTAAAATTGATTTATTGTATAAAGAATAACAATAAAATTAAAATGTGACAATTAAACTAGTCATGAAGCTAATGATTTCTGAAATCGCTTGACATCGACTAATTCGATATGATTCGCAAATGATTTGTTAATGATTTGTTAATGATTTAAGGAAATGGAAAAATCTCTAAAAATCATAAAACATTATATTATTTATTCATTGAATAAAAAAAAAAGAGCTGCTGCTGCTGATCCTTACGATTAGCTAAACATAAATACCAAATAAAGGCCAACAGGCAGGTAATACTTAAATACTAATAAGTCCTCCTCAATTATCCTCGATTATTTGTAATCCCTTTTATTGCTAATCTTAGCTTTGTTTTTTTTTTTTTTCATTTCATTTGATTTCAGAATCAATCCAATCATAATTCGGCCGAGTATTACTATCCGAGCATGACAGCCAGAAGTCGGGCCCATAGTATGACGCTGGCACCTGCCAAGTCGTTGATTTTAGCTACACCACTTCAGGTGGCCGATGATGATGATGATGCTCATCCGCCCACGAGGTAGATACATCTGTTAGATTGGTTAAATTTAACGTATTGCAACATTGTTTTGAACCTGCAGTCAGTATTTTATCGTTGCAGCTACTTTCAAACGATTGTGCACCTTTTTAAGGGCAACATTGGGCCGGGCCTCTTCGCAATGGGTGACGCCTTCAAGAACGGCGGCCTCCTTGTGGCTCCGATCCTGACCATTGCCATCGCCTTGATCTGCATTCACTGCCAGCACATTTTGGTCAACTGCTCGAACCGCATGCGCGTCCTCAATAAACTTGATTACAATGCCGATTACGCCGACACGGTCGAGCAGGTCTTCGAAAGTGGGCCGCTCAAGCTGCAGTCGTGGTCGAAGAAAATGCGAGTGGTTGTGAATGTGTTTATTTGTGTAACGCAGCTGGGTTTCTGTTGTATTTATTTTGTGTTCATCAGTACAAACGCAAAGCAGGTAAGTCATGAAATTTATGAATGCGCTCTCGCTGCGCGCGAGTGTTCGTGACACCTTTCGTTGCGGTGTCGTTAACCTTTTCAAATGCGAGTGTAAGCGATAATTTCTTCTCACTTCAATGATTATGGCAGCCTCCAGATATAAAAAGTCGCTTTTATACAGTGACTGTTAAAAGGGCACAAATGTTTAATAAATGCGTAATATATACTTACTGCTGTTGTGGCCATCAATCGCCACCACGTCTGAGAAGAGATGTACCAACATTATGTGTTTCGTACTTCCTTTCTTCCTTCATTCCTTCCTTGAGTAATATCTAAAGATCTCTGTCTGATCTTCTTCGTTTAGATTCTTGACAGTTATGGAATCCACATAGACGTACACTGGATAATGGTCATCGCTTTTGTGCCCATCCTACTCTCGTCGCTTATCACGAACCTCAAATGGTTGACGCCGGTCTCGCTGATTGCTAACCTTTGCATGATCTTCGGCCTGGCCATAACGCTTTACTATGCGCTGCGCTATGGTCTGCCCGACGTTCCGCAACGCAACCTGCACACCAATGCACCAAAACTGGCGCTCTTCTTCGGCACCGCCATATTTGCCTTCGAGGGCATTGCTCTGGTGCTGCCACTGAAGAATGCCATGAAAACGCCCGACGATTTCGAGCGTCCTTTGGGCGTGCTGAATGTGGGCATGTTTTTCGTATCGACGCTCTTCATATTCGCCGGCTGCGTTGGCTACATGAAGTGGGGCGAGGGGGTGGGCGGCAGTCTCACATTCAATTTGGGTGACACTGTGTAAGTAAATACGAGTACATACATAATGAGTTAAAAATCGGTCCTCGGTCCATGCACGAAGGAATGTATGTATGTATGTATGTGTTCTTTTCAACAGGCTTGCTCAATGCGTTAAAGCCATGGTGTCGATGGGCGTGCTCTTTGGCTATCCGTTGCAGTTCTTTATAGCCATTCAGATCATGTGGCCGGATGTCAAGGAACGTTTGGGTATACAGAAGCGTTCCATTATCGGAGAATTACTCTTTCGTACGGTCATGGTATTGATAACATGTAAGTTGTTTAATTATTAATGATTAACAGTTTTTTAAAACAAATAATAATCTCTTCCATTATGTGTGTGCTCCATTTGGTGTTCCTTTCAGTGGGTATAGCCGAATTGGTGCCGGCTCTAAGCCTCTTCATTTCATTGATTGGTTCTCTCTGTTCGACCGCCTTGGCTCTGGTGTTCCCGCCCATTATTGAGCTCCTCGTCAGAACGGACGATCAAAAAGGACCCAGCCTTCCGCTGTATGTTAAAAATATTTTCATAATACTGCTGGCGCTTTTGGGCTTCTCGACCGGCACCTACGAGAGTTTGTCAGAGATCGTTAGACATTTTGGCGAGACGGATATTAATTGATTGAACTCGAATAAAGTTTAATATAATCTTAATTAATTTTAAAAGTGTTATTTTTAATAAAAGAAAACTTAAATCTTATCTTAATGCTAAGAGTGATGAAAATGACGTTTTGTATGTGATAAAAAAGTGCTATTTCTGTAGAATTATACGTATCGTATGCATATCACCACAATGTGGAAACGTACTCGCATATAAACATGCTTAAAGTCACAAGAGGATACGTACAAACACACACACCAACACACATACACCAACACACACACACACACACACACACACACACACACACACACACACCCTTCACACAAATTCACGTTTTCCATTGATACTTATCGCATAAAATTGTAAACATACTTTTGTTATTACATAATTTTATCGTTTTCTTTTTATTTATAAATAGAAATATTATTCTTATTAAATTAGCTGATTAGCAACATTACGCTGAAGAGTTTTAATCATTATTTACAAAAAATATTCATTATAGGACGTAAAAGGTCCTCTTTTATACGTAATCTATGTACGTTTGTTCTCAAGAAGAAGGCCTTCTTAGTATCTAAATTCAAACTCATTATATTTAAATTCTTGAATATTCAATCCTAGGCACTTACCAGGCTTGCAGAATTGATCTATGGAACCTCAGAAATTTATCAGTATACCTTAAGGAGGTTTTAAATGTACCGAATTGCATTTTTATGTTGACATTTTGTTACCTTTCGTAACGATAGATTGCGTATTATAACTCCCTTTGTGGCGGACATCGGACCAATATAAAAAATTTCTTATCATCAACTGGTTTTCTTTAAGAATTTGGACTTATGAACCATATCGCCATAGCTTGAACACGCTAAAATATAACCTTAATTAATCATCTTAATCAGTTGATTTCAGTTGTAACAACTTTTATTTTATTTTGAACTAACCAACGTCACTAGCTTCAATTTTAAATTAATTAAAACTAACGATTTGTTTATCTTCAGAGTTGGCAGCTCGTTCGTTGGTTTGAGAGAGAGAAGAATGAAGCCTACTTTTAGGCAGTTGTGGAAATTATATAATCACAAGTTTTTTTTGCTTTCAAAAGCAAGACATTTCAGTTAGTTCAAAACAAATTTTATTATTTACAAAAAATACTTTATTTTATGTTAGCAGTAATTTTTATTCATCGCAACATTTATTACAGATTACACAAATTGTTTGGGAAGAAGAAAAACGATGTAAAAAAGGAAAAATTATGACAATCAAATAAGTTTATTTATAACAGAGAAAAAAAACATACATAAATACATTTTTCGTAAAAAAAAATAATAAAAATATTTCTATTTTTGTTCACTATAATCGACTTTGGCGATGATATGTAGCTTATTGTACACGTACCGCCCAAATATTGAATAAATGAAAATAAACCATACACGAAAATTGATTAAAATAAAATAAACTAAAGTATTAGCGAAATAAATGACACATAATTGCAAAGTGCTTTATTTTAAAATTAGTTTATTTTCTTTTAATATTGTAAATTAATTTTAATATGAAAATGTACTGAGTTAAGCGCATTGTACTGATGTTGATTATTTTTTGCACTACCGCAGCGGCGCCTTGTCTACGTTCTTGCCTTGAAAATAAAAGTGAAATAAAATTAGTATACATTTTATTTTCGGTTTCGGGAGAAAGTGAAGTGTCTTCTGACAATTTTAATTTTAATGTTTTTAAAACAAAAAAAATTTTAAGTATCTAAATATAGCTGTATAAAAATTAATTAAAATCATAGTCTGCACTTAAGAAATCTTTTCTAATACTCGAAAGCAAGGTACATTTTTCTATGCCAATATTGTCAGTATTTTATTTAGTGTTGAATTGTTATATTTTATACTACTCTACTATATTTTTATTTAATCTTTCTATTTCCAATTTATTAATTATGCATTATTATTTAATTGTTTTTGCTTTTTTCAGCAATTTTTTTGCTGATTTTAAAGCAAGTCTTTATAGAGATTTTGTGTACATAAAATCACAAAAAGTAGTCGGTAATAGTTTACAACTACAGCGTTAAGAAACACACTGCTGTTGCTCTTTTTTATAGTTTTTAAAAGACCCAGCCGATTAAACCAATCTTAAACTTGAAAACCTTGAAAAACACGAACTTGAGCAAACAGACCGTTTGAGCAGAGACCACTAAAAAAATCTTAACTTTAAGCATTTTCTTCGTAATGGATTTAATGCATAAAAGAGAGAATGCTGAATTTAGCTTTTATTAAATGCATGCCTTAATTTATTTATTTATTTTTTTTTTTTTTTTTTTTGCGTATTTGAAAACATCTGTTGGTCAGAATAAGAATAAGTCAAATAATGAAGCACTTGAAGTTTTTGTAAAAATAACTTTTTTTTACAAGAATTTAAAATTTAACAAACTAAGAAAAAATTTTGTAACTACATATTTTGAAATTTAAAAGTTAAGACAACTTTTGTTTTTTATAAAAGTATAAAAACATAACATAACTATAAAATTTAGTATAACATTATAAAATATAGTATAACATTTTTTATGGAATGTTTTTTATAAAAAAGAAAAGAAAATGAAAATAATTTATGAAAATGACAATAATTAATACATAATGAAAATATATTTTGAAAAAGTACAAAACAACAATGAACTTACAATAATGAATGCATGCGCAATGAATAATATTCAATAAAATAAATTTCGTAATTTTTTAAATACGATAAAATCAACTATTGTCGATCTAACCGTGTCATGTTTCATTTCTTTCCTTTTTTTTTTCCATATCAATACACGCCTTGCCATTTAAAGAAACAACAACAACAACTACAATTACTTCCGTAATACTGACAATTTCGAATTGAAAGCTCAAAAATTAATCGATAAGAAGCCATAAAAGCTGTTCGTTCACAGATCTCGAATAGTTCTTTAATACTTTTTAGATGTTTTCGATTATAATAATTATTATTATTATTATTATTATTACGAGTAGCATTGTTAGTTGATTGAAATTAAAATTCTGTCGAAAATTTCTCACGTACGAAACATAAAAAGGTACTTCGCCGCCAAAAAACGTTTCATGTCCTCGAACTTGAAATGCCGGAAAACATTCAAGGAGGAGACACACGGTAACGAGAAGGACAGAAAGAGAGCGAGAGAGAGAGAGAGAGAGAGAGAAAGAGAGATAAAACGTCAGAGAGTGATCGAGATAGAGGGAAGATAGTTTTTTCGGTCAATGAATTGATTGATCTATCAATTTAAAGGAAAAATATTTTTAACTGCATGTAAAGTTGGTTGTTGTAAAGTGTTGGTGGTGGTAGTGGTTGTTGTTGTTGTTGTTGCTGTTGTTGTTATTGTTGTTGTTGTTGCTGCTGACGTAGCAAAAGCAATGAGTAACAAAAGTAATAAATGTTTTAGCAAAATAGAAAAAGTAATAATCGTTCAATTAATAAAAGGTATTCGTAGAAAATATCAGCAAGCATTAAACAACGAAATACAACAACAAAAAGCAAAGCGGTTCAATATAAAGTGCAGAAGCAATAATAATTATAATAAAAAATTTACATTTAATTTATTGCTACTGTTGTTGTTGTTGTTGTTGTTGTTGTAGTAGTCGTAGTTGTCGTTGCAGTAGTTGCTTTATTTAAATTGGTTAAAAGTAAGAAAAACTTAACGTCTAACTACTCTAGAATATACACACACACACACCAGCACACACACCAGCACACACACGCACACACACAAGCACACGCACACACACGCGGACCCATACATACTCAAAAATCACACACCTATCAACTTACATATAAAAAAAAACCTGCGTCGCGGCGTGTACTCGTACATGCTTAAGCAATGCCATGCAGTTTGAAAACTTATACGACCCACTGTACTGCCATTACTTCTCCATTCTTTCCGACGGAGTCTTGGTTGAGCTTTCGACGTGTTCGGTTCGGTTCTGTTCGCTCGAAGATATATTAACCGCCTTGAGAGTTGGTGTTCTTCCTTCGATCAAGGAAGTGAAGATCGAGGAATATAAAAACATTTGATTTAAAAAAAAGCGACAAAATAAATTGTAAATACCTACGCTTTAAAAAAAAAAAACAGAATTAAAAGTAATTAGTTTAGTGTAATTATTTTTTTAACGTATCGTAGTGTATTTCAAGCGAGTTAATTACAAATTTATTAGCTTCTAGAGAAAAACTCCCTGGAATTTTAATTGCTAATTTTTTCGCTGTGTTTCATTTCTATTTGCCAATTATTTTTTCATTAAAATTAACTCAACATTAACACAATTTTATTACTTTGTTATTTTTTTAAAAAACGACTACTTACATAATCAACAAATAAAAGAAACAAAAACTCTTTAACAATTTGACACTCTTCAAAATATAAATTGTTCGTCAATTCTCCTAAAAGTTATTAATCTTGTTGTTACTTTGATAAATAAATAGCTTTGGCGTTCTTTAAAAAATGAATAGTGTTGTTAGTATTTTTTTTTAGAATGAACAATTTTAATGTTCCCTAGAAAATGGACAATTTTCTATATGTTTTGTGGAAAATGAAAAGATTCGACATTTTCTAGAAAATGAACACTGTCGATAATGAACAATTTCTACGTTTCTTTAAACTTAATAAACAGCTTAAAAATTCTCTAGAAGAAAAAGTGTAAGCCTTAATGTTCTTTTGTAAATTAATAGTTTTGATATTTTCTGCAAAAGGAAACAGTGCTGATGTTGTCTTGAAAATGACCAATTTTGAACGCGCTACTTAATTAACTCATTGCCATTTTCGTGGTCATTCCCAATCGACTTTTATGATCGGAAACGTTATCGTAAACTCGTAACTTTTTGAACGACAGTTCGACATATTAAAGTTAAAACTTTATACACATAGTTGACTTTCAGTAAGTGCGTCATACACTCAAGTTAATGATTTGAAAGTGAAACTAATTAAAAGGAAAAATTATCTGTAATGTCTTTTCCCCCTCCGTCCTTTTCCACACTTGATATATGTAATTGATATGATACTTGTACTTTTTACACAACAATATATCAATATTCAATATTCAATATTAAATAGAGTGGAAAATTAGGAATTTTTTTACAATTAAGAATTATAATTGAGAATTTCAAGCTTTAAGGATTTTTTGAAGAGCATACTATAGGCTGATAAATACGTCGTCACATAAATACATCAATAAATACGTCAATAAATACATACATACGTCACATCGCAATATCTGATGCCAATATTTTGCGTGATAGAATAAACGTGTCAGGTGTCAGTCACCTCCTCCAAATCACCAGATAAGGATAGTTATACATCATATAAAATCACAAAAAAAAGCTAGATATTGAAATTGAAATTAATTGTAGTTATTAATATTTCACCCTTCATATTTTACCTCATATCATATTTAATGATATGATGAGTATTTTTCTTTTTATTTCCAACCATGATGGATGGGCATTTATTGATATATCATACCATTTAGCCATCGTTCTATTCCAGAACTTCTACACAATTAATTCTATTATGATAATTTTATAAAGTAAAATCATTTTCCAGAGAAAAAGGAAGAATAGGCTGCCGTAGGAAAGCTCCACTCATGAGCAAAAAGCTCATGAATTAGAATTTTAATTAAAAACCAGTACAAAATACTCGTAATTGATATCGCAAGTATTGGAAAACTGGTTACTCTCACTATAAATTAATAATAATTTTTCAGAGAATATAAGACTAACGTAAGAAAGTTTCATTCATGGGCTTGTTCCTAGAATTGTCTTTTTACCCCAAAAACCGGTACATAATGATCGATGTTGCTAGAATATGAAACCTGATAAGTCTGATTACTACATCATATCATACTCGTATACGAGTATACAATAATATATTGCGCATATAAATTAAACGGTTAAATAAAATATTTGTGCTTTTTATATTTTGGGGAGAAAAACCAAACGATGATGCTTAAAGTTATTTAAAAGTAAATTATTTACTTACTTTAATTTGTAAAATGAATTTATTGTATAATGTTTGTTTCTGTTTTTGACGTTTTTTTTTTTTTTTTTTTGTTTTTTGATCCGGAAGAAGAATATTTAAACAAGTTAATAAAAAATATGAAACCAGAATAATTATTTTTATTTCAGTTTTTAAAATTAAGAATTAATATCTCATGTAATAAAAGTGTAAATCCAGCGAGATCAATAAACTTGATTGAACAAAATTTTCTTTCTTTTCCGGAAGATTCTGAAAATCGTATTGTATTAAGTTTCAACAAAATGCAAGCTTTCTATGAAAGCGATTGATTGATTGATTATTTTGATGCCAGAAAAGATTTCGGTTACCCAAAAACTTTTCGCACATCATCAGTGCGATCAAGGCCAAAAAAAAATGAAAGAAAAATGCTAACTTCGTCGAAGTCCGTTAGTTTTTTGTGTAAATAAAAAATTTGACAAAAATATTTTTCTTTTATAAAACCGCGCGCTATAACAATAACTTTAAATGAGAATATTTAAAAAACTCTGAGAATTCTTTTTTAGCAAAAAAATATTTTCAAAAAAAACTATGGGCACGGCAGAGGAACAGCATACAGAGAAACAAAACGGAGAACCTCACAAAATATGTCCCGAAATGGAATCGAACGTGAAAAAAAATCACCTGACAAGGTACAATAGATTTATAACAAAATATCGCGAATGTTTTCATTACTATTTAATTATTTCAAATATAACGATTGCATTCTTTTAATTTGTTTTGTCGCAGCAACTTTGAGGCGGCCACTCATCTCTTCAAGGGCAGTGTCGGCGCGGGCCTTTTCGCCATGGGCGATTGCGTGAAAAACGGCGGCCTGGTGGGCGCTACACTGCTGTTGCCCGTCTTTGCGATTATCTGCGTACACTGCGAACGCATATTGATCAAGGGTTCGTTGCACGCGACGGCGATTGAAAAAGCGCCGGACAACATTGTCTACGACTATCCTGAGACGGTGGAAATTTGTTTCGCCAACGGGCCGCGCTCCGTGCGAAAATTATCGAAACTGATGCGACTAATTGTAGAGGCTTTTTTGTGTGTGACACAGTTTGGTTTCTGCTCCATCTACTTCGTCTTTATGACAGAGAATCTGTATCAGGTGATGACGCTGTGGAGCAGTGAATTTTTAAAAGGCGTTTTTTACAAAAAACATCCGATTTTAGGTGCTGCAACAAAACGGAGTGAACATTACTGAAGACCTCGTTATGCTGATCACACTAATCCCGGTCATGATACCTTCGCTTATGACGAGTCTTAAGTACATTTCGCCAGTGTCTATGTTGGCCAACTTTGCGCTACTCTTCGGACTGATTGCCACACTAGCGCTGGCCTTCGCTGAAGGTCCCATGCCGGCACTGTCCGAACGTAAGATGTTTACCAACGGCTCGCAGCTGTCTCTGTTCTTCGGAACGGCACTCTTTTCTTACGAAGGCATTGCATTAATACTTCCACTTCGTAACTCCATGCGCACTCCTCAGAAGTTCGACAGTCGATATGGAGTCCTCAACCTAACCATGGCCTTTATAACCGCAATGTTTATGTTCACCGGCTTCGTCAGTTACCTGCGGTGGGGTGAAATGGTCGAGGGTAGTATCACCCTCAATCTGGATGTTTCAAATGTGTACGTATCGACAGTTGTTCAGTGACAGAGGTTACTACGGCATTTGTTTAATTTTTTCGACCTTCGTTTTATTCGTCTCTTTCAGTTTTTCGCAAGTGATCAAGATTATTGCCTCATTTGGTGTCTTCTTCGGCTACCCCATACAGTTTTATATTATGATCAAAATTATCTGGCCGCCCATTAAACAGTCTAGGACATTCGCCCAGAACCATCCTGTGGCAACCCAGGTTGCCTTTCGATTTCTTATGGTGTTGTTAACTTGTAAGTTTTCGAAAATACCCTAACATTTTGAGGTTTACTTTTTTTATCATTATAGTATATAACATTATAATTTGCCTAAACATAAAACTTGTAAGAGTTAAAAATATAAACTAATTAACTAAAATACAATTATAAAGAAACTCATTATTTTCCTTTCAGTTTGTGTAGCTTTGGTGGTACCAAAACTGGGACTCTTTATTTCGTTGATCGGTGCTCTGTGCTCTACATGCTTGGCTTTTCTGATACCAGCATTGCTTGATTTTGTTATCCGCTCGAATATTTCGAAGGCTATCAACACATGGATATATCTTAAAAATATTGCCATTATTCTATTAGCTGTTCTCGGTATTGGAACTGGCACCTATCAAAGTGTAATCGAGATAATAGATGTGTTTCGTACATAAATCAATATTTAAATTGGTTGGATAATCATTGTAAATACTTGTATGTAAGCATAATTTTTAGTGTATAAATGTATAAAAGTTTTTATGTGCATTTGTTTTTCTCTCTTAATTGTTACCAACTTAAATAAAAAATCTGTTATAACATTTACAAGATTATACAATAAAATTTTTACAAAACCTTATCCTTATTCTTAAGATTTATGTATGTAGTTAATAAACTGTTCCAATATTAATGTAAGGATTGTTAAGCACAAATTTTAATTTATATGCTCAGAAAAATTATTATTGTTATTTTTTACCGATATTAATGGAAATAAATAGTTAAAAATTTTGTTTGAGAGACGTATTTAAAAAATATTCGAAATTGTTTATTTATTCTCTATTACTTTAAAAAATTTGTGGTGGTAGCACTGGTTCATGCTAAATTCCTTATTTTTCACGTGTTGGAAATTGTCATTAGCAGAGATCCCAACTTTAGTTTTGTGCCTACCGAACTCTCAACATTCCTGAGCTTGAAGTTTTGCGGAACCAATAACTTTTCATATTAATGAAAATGATGAATGCAATTTTTTTCACATAAACCGCCTTTGTCATTCAAATTTTCAAATTATAATATATGTAATTATCTAAAAATGTAAAAAATAAAATTAACTAAATATGTAATGTTTCCTATAACTTAGTTTGTATTGGCAACCCTGAGCCAATAATATTTATTTTAAACGTCAAATAAATTGGTTGGATAAATTCCTTAAGATTTTATAAAATTGTTATTGCAAAATGGTAACGAAAATAGGCATTAAATTAAAGAAAGAGGGACGAATTGGTCTGCCACCACCGCTTGCACCCGAGGAATTAGCAGAATTTGATCAGGAACAGCAGATAGAAGTGGAGCACAGCAGTAGGGATGATGAAGATCAGTCAGCGGGAGCGTTGCAACAGGATGCCGGTAAACCAATTTCTCAGGAAAATATGACAATAGACCAGGATTATGGCGCTAATGGCATTATGGATGGAAGCCAAGACGAGAACGATAATGACAGCGATAGAGATCTAATGGTACTGCGACCAAAAAAGAAACGCAAGAAAGGAATAATTTTCATTTCAAATATACCCAAACATATGAATGTGACTAGAATTCGCGAGATACTGGGTGGATATGGTAAAATTGGTCGTGTTTATCTGCAGCCAGAAAAACTTCCAGGAGGTAGGTTTTGGATTTAAAAATATTTTGTTGATATACAGTCATGGCATAATTTAGATTCTGATAGAAGCAAGAAGAAAAAAAGACGCAAGCCTTTTGCTCGCCACTTCACTGAAGGCTGGATAGAGTTTGAATCGAAACGTGTAGCCAAGCAGTTGGTGGAATTATTAAACAATAAACAGATTTCAACGCGCAAAAAGTCGCAGTTTTACGACAGCATCTGGAGCATGAAATATTTACCGCGCTTTAAGTGGGTGCATCTGACTGAACGTATGAACTATGAACAAGCTGTGCATAAACAAAGGCTTATGACGGAAGTCTCGCAAGCGCGAAAGGAGACCACATTCTTCCAAAACAATCTGGATAAGAGCGAATACTTAAAAAAGATGGAAAAGAAAAATAAAAGGAAGGAGAAAAAAAAGAAGGAATCTATATGAAGGCTCTTTTAGGAATACCAGTCAGCGCCATCTGTGGAGTAATAGTGTAAATAAGTTTTGGTTTCTGAATAAAATGAGAAACGAAGCAATTTTTTCTCAAAAATTGAATTTACATAATACGTTTGTAAAAAAGAAACAAAATTGTTTTTAAAAGGTGTGGCTTCTTTGCGTCGTTTTATATAAGTACAATATGACAATAATTAATAAGTAAAAGTATTGAAACCAATTATCAACGTGCTGTTCAGTTGTAAAAAGAGTTTGCAGAATAGGTAATCGTTCGTATTTTTACCGCGCCGTGACATCTAATGTTCAGTCTATAAAATTAATTAAGATTAACAGTTTATGCACATCGCCAGAACTTGCCCAAAGGAATTAATAGTATTTTTAAAGGAAAAATTGTTATTTCATTATTTTAATTTATTAATTTTATTCGTGAAGAACAGAATCTATTACAAATAAGGTTTTATTTATTTGCTCTGCATGGCAATGCTGTGTTAGCAAACAGTCCTACATCAGGTGCGAAGTTGTCAAACGATGGCGACATAACTACAATAATACAAGAACAGGTAAGCGAAGACAAAAACAACAAAGGTCTAAAAACATTGAAAAGAACGTTACAACGAGGCGCTTTGCAGCTGCAGTTCGAAAAACGCCAGTAAAAGCAAAGCAATGAACAAAGGAAAAGGTAAAACAACAAAATTCCACAAACGCGACTGACAAACGAGTTATTGAAGCGGTCGCGTGTGGTTGTTGGTGCTGGAGTGCGGAACACAAAATTTTTATTGAAATTCGAGCAAAACATTAACTAGAAGTTCATTCATAAAAACAGCGCTGTTATTAGATAATGAAACTTCGAATATAACATAGCAAAAAACAAATACATAAAGGAAAATAGCTATAAAAATAAATAAAGGAAATTTATAAAAGAGCTTCTAAAACGAAATCGCAAAACAAGTTAAAATATATAAAATAATAATACACATAGGTAAAACGTAATAAATATTCTAAATTTTAGAATCCAAAAATATAAAAAAACAAATTTATATTTTCTCTATAACGAATTATGAACATCGATACGAATCTCAGAAATTTTCCAAATCTTTTTACTCACCTGTACCGTGGTTCTTATGAAAGCGAACTTTGGAAAAGCCAGTTTATTTTTCCGTGGTTTTTCCTGAATTCTTTGCTCGTTGTCGGTAAGTTACGACTGCGCTCAATGTAATATTAAAAAATGCCAAAATAAATGCAAAATTATGTGAAAGAACAGCAAATTCAGTAAAGTGAAAAAAACAATTTTTTTTAAATATATTGGAATTTTATTATACTTGGGAAATGCAAGAACTTTTGAACTTTAACCGTCAGTGTATCTCTTTCCCACGTAAGCGTCCTGTTCAGTTAAAAGGAAGCGCAGCTGTCAAGTGTACCATCCAAAAACGATCCTTCCAACAATCGACTCTTTCTAACTCACGCAAATGTACGGGATTAGAAAACCATTTTAAATTTTTTTTGCTGCAACTATCGTTTACAATGCAGCTGCGGATAAAAGCAATATCATCAATTTCAACAACAACAACTACGGCTGCGGAAATGCGACGGCCTCGAGGACGTTGCGTATTGTGTTAAAATTCCAACAAAAGCAGGCACAACAACAACTTTGTCAGTGACGTTTGTTCAATTATTTTGATGAAGCCGCTGTGCGGTCATAGTTTATGAACACACATATATCAACTATTTTGGAAATAGAAATGTAGCTTAGATAAATAAAAGTAAGTGAACCATTGTCAACGTTTTGTTAATTCTAGAGGATTATTTGTGTGAAAAGGAAGTGCAGGAAAAACAATATGAAGGTTACAGTTTGCTTTGGAGCCTTACGGATCGTAGTTCCTTGCGGCAGTGGAGATCTTTTAGTTAAGGATCTCATACACGAAGCGACGAGGCGCTACAAAAAGGCAGCCGGAAAGGTAAGGACTAAGATAAATGGCAAATAATTATTTTAATAATTATATTTTGATAACTATATAAACCTTTTCCAATCGTTGCCTTTTCTCAAGACACAAATTAATTATCACCCTTTATATGGCTTAATAATTTATTTTATTTCAAACTTCTTCAAATCTAATAACATCAATTTATAAAGCCGCTTAAATCAGTCACGAAAATCCTTCTATAACTGATTTTGAGTGATCATTGTCATTGTCATACAAACCATGTCGTTATATTGTACCTTTTTGACATGTGGGTGCGCCAAGATGAGAAAGGCTCAACTCTCACAACATGTACATATGTACGTGTATGTCGTCTCTATAGGAATGTGATATAAAGGAAGCGCGAAGATGAAGAGTAAACCGCACGATCGATTTATCTTCCTGTTGGTTATAATGTACACATGGTTTCTAACGACGATTCTAGCTTGATTTAAGCTTAAACGTTTCAATATTTCATAAGAAATGAATCACTTTGAGATTTCTAGTGGCTGATTTCTTACTTCCTTTTGGATTATTGTTATTGTTTTCTGTAGAAAATCCATATACGAAATGACATGATGTAGATTCGTGTAGAAATGGCCAAGATTAAATCTTAAATTAATTATTTCAAGGTATAAACACATACAACATTTTTGACGTAGAAAGAGAACGCGAGAGACCGCTTCAGCTTTTGGTTGTTGATTAATGACTATTGCTGTAGATAGTGTTTCTTTTCTGTCTTCACTCTACTCCTTTTCTCTTTTTTTCATTATTTATCCGACTGCTTTATCTATCAAAATTATTTATTATAACTATCCTTGTGTTCGACGATGTTTGTTGTGATATCGCGTAATTAGTCTTTCTTAGATCTCATGCTATATATTTTTTGAAGTAACAAAATGTCAAAAATAACTATAATAACTATAACTATAATCTAGTTCTATAGATTAATTCTTTTGAAAGTTAGAAGATCTATTAGAAATAAAATTCCTATGAATTTATTCTTTATAAAAATTATCTTGCTCCGTAACGAGTCCATAACGAGTCCGTAACGAGTTCAGAAAAGGCAAATTATTTGTATAAAGAGAATTTTTATACTACTTTTAATGTTGATTTAAGTTGTTACTTAACCGTTGAAAGTTGCTATTTATTTATTCAGTTTTCTTTTCATGTCGTTGATTTCGGGTCGTCAACGTTTACGGTGTATTTTTTGATAGATTGTTTTTGTTATCTCTCGAGCGTCGTGGTTCATGTAAACATTTCTGAGTACAGCTTATTTTTGTAGACACACTTTGACTTTATTTATTTGTTTATTTTTATTCTGATGTGTTATAAATACAGTCTTTAACTGTCATTTTACCAAAAAACCGCTATTAAGTACTAAATTTTTCTTTTTAAGCCTTCCAAAAAACGAGGCGGTTACCCTAAAAAGGATCTATGTATAACTTGGTTTAAAATTTTTAATTTCAATTAAAAAACCAGTAACGTTTTATTGAAATAGTTTCGCTGCCTCGGAAGTGGATAGTGGCGTAATTTGAAATACGATATTATCTCCAAGATAAAGATAGTCATCACATCTCTGGTGAGGCACAAAACCAAAGACATTCTTCTCAAGCCATTCCGCAAACGAGATGCTCTTAAAAGTGCAGCCGCAGCAAGAAGTAATTCGAGCAGAAAACCAACAAAATGATTCCACAGAGATTTCATTTAATGAAAACAACAAAAAGGAGGGGGCGTTTTTGAGCTGAGTTTTTATAAAAATAACAACAACAACAGCAAGCTGAAAATTGCTTATCTTTTGCTTTGGATTTTTTTTTTAAATTATCGAACTTTTTTCTTACTCTATCAAATATAATAGGAGTTATAATCTTAAATAAAAACCTAAAAAAAAGTGTTGTTTTTTTTTTTTTTTTCTCGTTATGAAAGTTTTTTTTTTTTTTTGGAGAAAATTTGAAATTTCCAAAACTAATATGAGTTTCTCACCATCAGCCCGGTCTCACTACGCTTTTATTAAATGAGCGCCATGTAGCGCCAAAAATGATGTACTTCTTTTAAAAAAAATGTTGATTTGAAGGAAATTACAAACAGACGAAATTTTTTTTACCCCCTTTTTTTTTGGGGAACACTTTTCTCCCCATAATTGTTGTTGTTATGACAATATGGCAATAACTTTGCATTTTGTTTATTCGTTTTCGCTGGCCGCGTGTGTGTGTGTGTTTGAGTGTGTGCACAAAAGTCGCTTTTCCAAAGCTTTATTATGTCACTGAGTTTTAAATTGTTAATGTTTGCGTTGGTTTCTTTTTTTTTGTCTACTTGTTGGCCATAATATTTTATGGTTATTGTTGTTTTGTTGTTGTTGTTGTTGTTGGCATTTTGTTGTTTAGTTGTTGGTGTTGTGTTGTTGTTGTTATTTCTGTTAACCAATTGATCGGTTTCCCACGATTTGCCATCCAAAGTTGTTGCATTGTTAAGAAAATTCGTGTGGGTTGAATTTTTCATTAAATACTTATTTTTTTCATTATTGGGTTTGCAAATAATTGAGTATTTATTTGCATTCTCTATAGCTTGATTTAAGAAATAAATAAATATCTCATACTTTTGAGATTGCACAAATCGTTTGGCATCAGCGTCGACGAAATACAGCAAAAACAAACAGACAGACAAATTATTTATTTATTTTAATTTTAGTTTTTGTGGGTTGTGGCTAGCGGTGAGACCAAAATACTCGTAAAAATATGTAGCTATATAAAAAAAAAATATAAAACTTAAGAATAAAAAAGTTGATTTCTCAACTACTTTCTCATTGTTTTCGATTTCGTTTGATGAAATCCTTTGAGCGCTATAAGATAGAAGAAAAAAAGGCGATACCGTCTCATATGTTTTTAAGATAGCTATAATTAGAATAAAAAACCTACAGCTCTTGGAATTGTATCCATGCCATGCCATTAATGAGTAAAAATTTGAGGAAAGCCTAACTCAAGTGTTTTGCACGAAATTATTTGTATTTAATTAGTACATAAATATAAATGTATGTATATACATACTTACAACACAGCAAGTAGAAAAATTGTATAATATGTCGCAATACACAGAAAGAGCTCAAGAACACGCAAATGTTTATCTTTCACTTCGGTCTTCTTTGGCCTAACATTTTGTCCACACAATATAAAGTGTACTGAAGGGTCGGTATATCTTCCTTTTTCTCTAGTACTGATACTACATTAGTCGCGTGTTTGTAACGTATTTATATTTTGTTTTCAAAGTCATATGGTGGTGTGTTTGCGTGTGTCTGAAACCTTGTGTTTTGAAGCATAATTCGAACAATAGTAAGGCACTTGCAAAGCAAAATAAACCATATGGTTTGTAGTAAGACCTTTTTAAAATGGTACCAAAAATACAGAAAAATATATTAAAAACAAGGGACAACCAGAACCAACACAGAACTGACAAGAAAATCAATTAAATCGACTTTTTTTGAAAATCCTACAACAATAATAAATATTACGAGTATTAACAAAGAAATGAAAAACAAAGAAATTTACAAATATTTGAAATATTGTATGTATATAAAGAATTCAAATTAAAATCGTCAGCTTTTTAAAAAAATATTTAAAATATTAAGTAAATACGATTTTTTCTATATTTGCAATTATATTGTACTATATTATAGTATATATATATCCAGTAAAATTGCTATATGTAATTACTTAATTATTTAAATCATTTGTCATTTTGTCTGTATGTCATTGCATTTATATTTTTTTCCTTTTGTTTCTGTTTTTATAAGTTTTGTTGAAATTTTTGCAATGTTGCTGCAATATTTTTTCTCTTCTCTATATTACAATTTTTCTGCTCTACTGCATCAGCATAAAATCAAATGATTTTCGATCATTTGGTGCTGCACGCTTTCATGATTCACTCGCAGAGAATGAGAGAGAGAAAAAAACAATACTGAAAAGGTTTTTTTTTTTGCAAAAAAAAACAACAATCTACTTATACGATAAGTATTACTCACGCTAATAAGCAGTGTCGTAGTGAAAGAAAAAAGGAAAAGGGTTGTCTATCAGTAAAGTGGGTGTCTCTCTCTCTCTCTCTCTCTCCAGCAGCTGTTATGACACTCGGAGCGATTATTATTTTTTAATAATTGAAACTTATTTAATAATTTTCTGTCAATTTTTCTATAAATTAATCTATATTTTCAAACATCAATAAGCATTATCTGTCGCATTGTCCTCTCTCTCTTTATTTAGCACCTTTTTCAACTACGTCATTGTCAGCCGTAATACCTTTTGCTTATTTATCCCTTTAATTTTGCAAAAGTTAAACCTTTTTAGGTTAAAAAGATTGTATTCGCATTTGAATCGCGTGGCGCGAGCTCATTCGTTGTGGTTGGCAACGTTTCACTGCCAATTACAGAGAGGGAGAGAGAAAGAGAGAGAGAGAGAGAGTTTAACTAGAGTATAACTACGTAGAAAAGAAACGATAATCAACAAAAACCAACATTAATACCGACTTATTTTATTTTGTTGTGGTAACAATATTGTTGTTATGGTAACACCTACACAAAAAAAAATATATTTTTATAAAGAGTTGGGTTGGTTGAGACTTAACCTAAACACATTCTATGATATCGTAGTTGATTTTGTCTGAAAAGTCACGTTGAAAAATATTGCCATAAAAGTAAATACGTAAGTTATTGATTTAATTAAATAATTAATATTAGTATAATATTAATGAATGAAAAAAGGCTTATTAAATGAAAATAAGCCTTTCATTTAATTGAAAATGAAAAATGGTTAATAAAAAAAAGAGGGCTTAGTTATGATTTTTCTTTTAATTGTTAATCGTGAATTCTTATCTATAGATGTCTGTACTTTTCACGTATTTTGTCTTCATCCACTTGAATTATTTTTTTGTTTTTCCTTTTTCATACCTCATTCATTCATTCATTCATTAAAAACGTTTTAGTAACAGTGAGTGGTTGACCTTGATGTATACAGACCACCACATACCACACAAAAACTAGTCTCGCGAAATTATCGTGTTTTTCTGACTAAATTTATTTCGTATTTAGTTGTCTTTTTTCTTGTGCTTTTTTGCACTTTGCACTTCTGCAACTAATTTGCATTAAAAAGCAATATTTTTGCTGTTACATTTAAATTTTTCCACGCAGTTAAGTGTGTTTTTTTTTGTTCATTCTTATTTTAGTTTTTGATTTTTACATACTCATGCTTCATGCGAGTCTCATCTCAAGTTGACACACTTGAAAAGAGCTCCTTAAAGCTCTTAGTGTAAAACGCTTTCAACCACGGAAAGGGTAAGAAATGGGCCGACAGACAAACAGCAAAATCAATAATCAGTCAGTGTCACGCAATCGCAAGGAGCTGAAAAAGACTTAATTTCTTAAATTTTTATCAAAACAACGATAGTTTACAATTGTTTAATTGATTTCTTAACGAAATAACTGACAATATAAGTCTAAATCAGTCTAAATAAAGTCTAAATCAGATTACTGAATATTTAACAAGAAGCAACATATTGAAATCTGAAGTTCTCAATTAAGCAGTTATTAATTCTGATGGAAAAACCTTCCTTCTAAGAACCTCCAGCTTTTATGTGAGATTTTGTGAAGCGGCCGGGGCAAAAGTGTGATCGGTAATACTAAGAAAAATTATTGCGGTTTTGGTTTCGTGCCATAAAAATGAAAGCATTTTCATTAAATCGATCTAACCTACAAAAAATAAATTAACTAAAAGCAAAAAAAAAAATAACAATCAACAAAACATTTTGCTCCGCTTATTTATGATATATGTACGTATGTATCTCCAAGGAGACTATAAAAGTATACCTTATTTTATTTAATCAATATCTACACTAAAATCTTATTGTCAGGGTTATTGATGAAACTGAAACAATTTATAAATGTACTATACAGTTGTATGAAATAAAATAGCATTTAAGAATTACGACGAGCAAAAGAAAGAAGAAAAGTAATCAATTATTAAACAATTAAGCAATTTAGAAATTTTAACCATAAGTAGTTTTTCTGTAATATACAACCATAATGGAGACTATAAACTTTTAGTAGATAAAATAATAATATTTTTTTTGATAAAAAGTTGTTTTTTTTTGTTACTAAATTGATGGCGATTTGCTTCATCAAACTAGTACTTACTTTTCCTCTTAGCAAGTACTCAAACCACAAGCAGTACGTGCGCAAACACTCGTTGAGGCTAAATTCAATTTTACTCGTTAATTAAAAAAGGAAAGAAAGCCCTCATTATTTATACTCTTCAACCTCATAAAATTATGTATTCTCTCAGTAGATATAATAAAAATATTGTTTTATAAATTATTATATTTATTATTTAGTTTGATTAAACGTTGTTATTTATTTAGTTAAAATTTGATTGCATTTTGCTTTTCATCAGTTGCTTTTAGCAAGTACTCAAACCACAGCAAGTATGGTGTTTACACTCGTTGAGGCGAAATCCATACTCGTTAATTTAATAAGCCCAAATTACTCATTAGTTATTATTTAAAACCTAATTCTTTAAATTCTCAGATGCTCAAGAAGCTGTAGACAAAGGATGCATAACTCAAAGCACGTTTCTCTTAGTGATGACGCGAAAAAGGGGACGATGATGGCAACTAGCTTTACAGCGTTAATGTCTTTGTGGACATGAAATAAATGGACGTTTGAAAAATTAAATTATAGTAATTTTTTTTTTGTTGGGTGTGGATTTATTCAACCACGTTTTCGATGCATACGAATCAAATGTTGCACTTGGATCTCTGCCTAATTGTCTATTGGTCTATCACGATGCATGGTAACAATTTAAACACATAAAAGAATGTGTATTACGTTACTTTAAATATATTTTCATAGAGACTATAAGTAGTCGTATATATCGTATGCTTTTTCTTTATTTTCTTTGTCTTTGCTTTGAGAGAAACAAAACGTTAAACGTTACTCATTCATTTACCGTGTCGGTCACGACGCCTCGTAAGTCTGTTTCTGGTCGGTCACAGCTGAACAAACAGGCCAACTTTTATCGACAAATAAAGGCGCGATTGAATGAATTGAGAGTGAAAAGAAAATATTTTATGGGCGGGGAAAAATGGGCGGCATACAAGAAACTTGTGCACGACATGCGTTCAGAAATCCTTTTGTCTTTGGAATGGAAAACAGTATCCTAAAACGAAATTTTCAGGCTGTCGAAATTATTGAAGTATGACGTCGATGGCGACGGGTCGTGGTGTCTCGTCTCAGTTTAATAGTGACTATACACTATACGCGTTTGTGTGTATGATTGCTGAATCATTATGAGCAATAACCTGAACCCTACGAACTTACCGGAAATTACTGTCGCTTTGGTTAAATGAGTGTAATAACAGAGAGTGGTCGGTCGGTCCGTCGGGCGTTCGTTTGTCGAAGGCTCCGCATACAATATTGTTAGGGTTCAAAAATTTATGATCTGGAAAAAATTGTTCAATTTTGATCTCTTTAAGGTTCATAAAAATTTGTTTTATTTCATAGATTTCGTTAAAAGTTAAAACAAAAATGTAGTTTTTCCAAATTGAGAATGTTTTTTTCAAAGCAAATTATAAAAAAAACGCTTGAGAAATTGAATTTTCCTTGAATTAGTATCCTTTTTTTCAGCATTCAGCAGTCCATATTTGCTCAAAATATATTTCAAATTTCAGTCTTTAATTTGTTTTTTTCATTTCTTGTACAAAACGTTGCAAGTTAACGGCTAACGGCCGTTTTTCACTGAAGAGCCATTAACTTGGCTGTCAAGCCGTGGTTCCGTTTTCACTTGAATTCTTAAAACAAAGGAAGAACGTGTTTCATTTAACGCTTGTGAGGTTTTTTGTTTTCTTTTTTCGCGCGTTTGTTGTCGACAATTAATATTTTTATGAATACTCGTATTCATTCGCTTTTGGGTTCTTTTTTGCCTCTCGTGTCAAGCGAATATTTTGCGTAATTCATTCAAGCATGTTTTTTTTATACAAATTTCATTACTTGAGCTTGCTTGTTTGCAGACGGTTGATGATTGTTATTCGAAACCTGGTCAAGCAGAAGCTCGTGTTTGTATATATGTAATTATGTATGTATGTATGTAATTATGTATGTATCTATGTTTATGTGCGCGACATTATGTACTTGGCCAGAATGTAATTTATGTCGCCGCTGTTGAATTAAAATAAAAAGAAAGAAAAAGTATTCTCGTCTCTTGGTTGAGTCACGTTTCATTACATTACGAAACTTCGCCGGTTGGTTGATCGCTACGTTGTTCTTGTGTAGGTTGTTCTCGCCCCCGTTTTGTGGTACTTCCAATATAATTCGAGAATAAGACAAAATAAGTATAAATTTTTGTCGTTTTAAAGCGTTTCTCGAAGGATTACGTACTAAGAATGCATTACAGAAACTGACTCATGACTGTTTCTGCGGAACAAGTCTTGCTTAAGGATATCGCTGAAAAGACACTGCTGAAAAACATTATCATTGATACTAAAAATACCGTCTAAATCTGTTATTAGCATTATCCGCATTGAATACATCCACTTAAATTGTTTATGATGAATTCTCAATAATTCTTCTTGCATCTACATTCATACTAAATGTTTATTTATAACATTATTTAATTTATAACCATGATAACCGACACTCTCCGTCTTCAGTTTTGACCCAGAAAGAATTACAATATTTTCACAAAACAAAAGTCACCACAAAACGTTAAAAGCACAACGACCGAGAGTTTTCTCATTTAGTGCGCGTCTTGCAAGAATTTGGTAATCCACAAATTGGCAACAACAACAACCACAAGAAAACCACTTTTTTAGACAGATCATTAAAGTCAAGAAGAAGAACTCTTGAATTTGTGACGACCTCAAAAGCCTTAGGCAAATTCATGGCACAAAAAAAGAATTAAAAGCTTGTAAAACTTTGCCTTTTCGCCGTTAAAGTGATGGTGGGGGAAGGGGATGAAGGGTGAATTAATGATAGTGTTAGTGATAGCAGTTGAAGGAACATAACAAAGAATAAAAAAGAAAAAGAAAGTATGGACAAGAATTAAAAAATTATATCGAGCAGATGCGTCTTTTCATGTTATTGAGAAAAAAATCTATAGTTAGCCTATAGTTAGTTATTTTAGCATTGATTTTTCTTTACTTCTTTCCTTATTTTCCTTCTTCTTCTTCTTCTTCTTCTTCTTCTTCTTCTTGGTAACAACACCAGCCACATTAAAACTTGTTGCTGCAAAAATCTATACGACGACCTTTTGTGGCCTTCAGAATTATTATTATGATTTCTTATAACTAACAGCACGCACGTTGGCAACAGCGAAAACCGGTTTCTTTCTGGTTGCTTCATAAAAAAAATGTTGTTGCAAATCAGCAATCATCAAGTGTTGGTTGTTTTTACACTTTAAATATTTGTAATTGAGTTTAGCCAACAGCGTCGGAATGCCATAAATTCATAAATACCCATTTAGTTTTGTATGAAAGCGAGATTTAGAACGTTTAGAACGTTTTGATAATTTGTTGTCGTTATCGTTTCAGCAAATTTTCTATTTTTTTTCCTCTTTTTGTCTTGTTAAGTCTGGCTTATTCTGGGAATTCTCTACACATGACATCTACTTATGAGATAAATAAAATAATTTTTTAAGTCGCAAAATGTTTGTATCGAAAAAAAAAAAAAAAAAAAAATTAAGGAGTGGCCACAATGATCACGAAGCAAGAAGTGATGAGCTTGCGAATAACAAAACCATTTATTACAAACTAGTTTGTAATGATTTTAGAATAGAAAAACATATTTCTTATTAAAAAAAACCTTTTCTAGTTGTAAGATTTAGTGAACATTTACGTTTACGTAATACAATAGAAATTGAATATTAATAGATACCAGAAATAAAAGCCATTGTCTTATCGTATAAAGAACAATTTATTTACCTTTGAGTGAGTTTGTTTCTTAAGTCTTTTGTTTGAAAGACGGAAACTTTGTGCTGAATAAAAAAGTTTGAGGGGAAAACAGAAATTTGAATGCATTTTTGTGCGCACATACTTAGGCTCTTAGACACTCACAGACACATAAAACTAGCTATCATACTTAACATATACTCGTATCTACTTCAATACTTATAAATTCAATGCGAACATCGTGTGCAGTCATCATGTCGCCAAGTTCAAATGCGTGCTTCAAATTAAATTTACTTAATCGACATAGCTTCTTTATTTCTTCCTCTAAACCTCCATCCTTCCCTACCCTTCCTCACCACACCTTTTTCCTATCAAAGTGTTCATGTGTTGAAGTAGTTTGTGAGTTCGTAACGCAAATAGAATTTTAATGGTATAGAGTAGTTTTTTTTAAATTGTACTTATGTCTTTTTTTTCAATTTGTTGAAAACAAATTAACAGAGAAGAATACATACCTACTTACGTAATTTCCGTTGACATTAATTATGAATTAAGTAAAGCGCAATACAACTATTTAAGCCGTGTTTGTTGTTGCGAGCTCATGTTTATTATAATGACGATAAAACGATACGAAGGAAAATATCTCGTTATAAATGCATTCAATTTAGTGATTTATTTTGGTTTTCTTTGCATTTGCTTTTAGATTTTATAGCGATCCTGTTTCAGAACAGCGTAATTTTATTTTATTTTTGTTTTTGTGTGGAAAATATTACGTGTTCTAATTTGTGAATAAAATAAAGTTGATTGCGGAGTTAATTGTCTCTAAGATATTAAATTTCCTCTTTATTTTATTTTCCTGGTTTTGTATGCTTTAGAATTCTTACGGTTCTTTTCTAAAAGGCAAACCGCAATGAATCCATACTTGATTTTGAGCAAAAACAGAAACAAAAACCTACTCTATCCAGTCAGTCAGTCAGTCGGAGGCGTAGAACATTAACTGATTTCTAAATAAGGATAATAATTGTTTTTTTCCTTCTTTTAAAAACGATACCAAAAAATTATGTCTTTACTCTTGGCTAAATCAAACGGAATGATTCATTACTGGTTTAACATTTTTTTTTTACTAATATCTAATAATTTAATACTAATATCTAATCAATCTCTCAACTTTGGAGCATTTAAAGACTGACATACGTCAAGTTATGGCCGCATTATTGCCCAACTTGTTTTAAAAAGTCATCGAAAATGGATTGTCATCAAAAAAATTGAGGCCTGCAACAGATCCTGTGAAGGACATTTAAACAATATTGTCTTTCACGCATAATGGCGAAATCCAAACATCATATTGCAATAAAAATTCAATCGATATCGTAATATTTAGTGTGCTTTTTTTACTTCATTTTCCGAAACAGATAATGGATAATGGATTCATTCGGTGATGAATGGATTTCTATCTCTCTGTTTGCCTGTTTTCTTATCGGATTGTGAAACTTTCTCTCCAAAAATTATTAACCTGCTGTTTGTGCCGATCCTTTTTTGATCTTTTTAGAAATTAAATTTTTAATTTGTGCAATGCTAAAAAGAATTATACCCAAAAAAATTATTCTGAATTATGTATGTTTATGTAATGCTTTAGAAGTTCCAAAGTCTACTGAAACATAATAAATAGTTAAAATATATTTTAACTTTTTAAAGTTACTCTTTATAAAGGGCGATAAATTAATGAACTAGAACTGATCATGTTAAGAATATAAATTAATAGAAGTTATTCAACTCGTCCGAATCCTTCTTAGAATGTAATTTGAAAGAAAAAAATATGACCACTTCATTTTTATTTTTGTTAAATCATTTCTATGCTTTTCAGGTACAATGAATTCTTTTTAAATTCTTTTCTCTACAAAAATTACAAGTATTTTATAATAGTTCTAGCATTGAGGCATATAAAATACCTCACTTCATGCCGGTTGATGTCACGAATTCTCTAACCACACACACACATGTTTATAGAACATCAACGGACAACATGTCACGTAGAATCTCGTAGATAGATAAAGTTATAAAAGTATGCATTCTTCTTATCCTTTTCGATTAATTAATACGACATTCAGTCTATTGTATTGTATATACGATATTTGAAGGCGATATTTGAATACTTCAGTAACTATACAAATTTTTGTAATCTTTTGAAATATTGTACAAACGTTTTTCTATCATGACTAATGATCGGCTCTTGTATAAATATTTAAATACTCGTAATATATTTCTTAAAATTACGAGTATGTCTGGATCTTTGAAAATGAGACCTTTTTGTTGCAATATTTATGATGGTGGGTCATAAAAAAAAAACCATGTTGGACAGGAAGTAGCCGTTTATCTGTTCACCTTGCGAGTCTGTCTGAGATCGTATATTGTGAACTATTTAAATGGCTTTTTTGGAAAGACCTTTTACCTGTTGTAAGTATTTCTTTCGGTCATAAAAGTCAGAGAAGAGTATGTTTCAATTTTAAAAGTATGTAATTTTGTTGAAGGTTATTACTCAAGAGTTACCTTCTTATAACATGCTCGTAGTTATACTCGTACAAAGTGCTAAATGCATTGAAATTTATAATATCATAGATTTAATGAGTTTGGGTTTAAGAAAACATTTAATACTATAACGTTAAAAACTTAAAAGACTTAATACAATTAACATCATTCAAGATTTTGAATAATGGTTAAAAGGTAGAGTATATTGTATCGCAATAGATCATTAGGCTCTTAATGAACTACCCCCGTTGCATGATCGGCTAATATCATCCTTAATATCGATTCTAGAAACTTTGACAAATCAATACGATTGAGAATAGTATCTCGTAGTAGAAAAGGCTATAGAGAATATTGATATGCCACACCGTCACCATTCTATCAGATCTCAACATTCAAGACCACTAGAAGCGTGAGAAGAAATCCTTGAATTCGAATAAATGCGTGTATTTGAAATATATCGTGATAATCGTATTAATAAAAAATGCGTGCTACACAAATTCATGACAAGGATGATCATGGCCTGTCTGTCTCTACGCTGATTGAATATAAAATGTTTTTTCATGGGACTTCAATTTGAGGAGAATAACATAGAAAACAATCGCTTCACGAATATGTTATTATGGTATTTCTACCAATACCTAGAAAGAAATGTACTCTTATGTACCTTTTCTTTAGGCAGACAGAAACAAAAATGCAATAAGTAATCTGTCATTCCTTAGAATGGATCAAACTTCGTCTTCTTCTACCCTCACCTATATACGTACAACCATAACCAACAACCATGAAACGGACGACTCCTTCCAGTAAACGGACACGTTCCTCTTTTTAATTTTATATTGTACAAAACTAAAAGTAGAACGGAAAAGGGTGGATAGATCATCGTTATTATGATCTTTTCTTATTTTATAATGTTGAATTTTTATTTTTATTATCAGTTTCTCATACCATCAATTTTTTCTGTCGTAGAGTCTTGTTCCAGGCTTCTTGTGAAGACAGTAAGGGCTCCCTTTTCACAAATTCTTTTTTAGCTACATTGAGAAAGCCTTTATTTATTCATATTCAAAACAGGTTTTTACAATCTTTGGCTATTTTTTTCCTTCTTCATCTTGTTTTTCTTTAGTCTGCTTATTTCTCCCTTCATTCGCCCTCGAAAGGACGGAATTCTTAGACTCTTTCTTGGGCATTGTTTGCGGTTCAGCGCTTTTTGTGTAAGAATTTTTTCTTAACGTTCTTATTGAATGCTTTCGTTGAGGTAATAAAAATATTTTAGAGTATACTATATAGTACATACGTACCTATAGTATTTAAAATATATTTGATTGAATGATTGCTCTGCAGGAGTTTCGTGATTGACATTTTCTTTTTTGTGATTTCATTTTTCGGGTTCTTTTGGTCAGGTTTTTTTTTAATAAGATATTTGAATTTCTGTTTTTCCATACATTTTCTTCCATCAAGTATAATTCCGCATACTTTTTTCGACATTTCTATAACAGCAGTGTTGGTGTCTAGACTCACATTGTAAAGAGCTTTGACCTTTTGTGAAAAAGACGGAGACTTCACACTATTTTAAATACCTTTATAATTACTCTCTCTTTTGCCCTCTTTCTCAGTCGGGTTCAAAGACCTCAAAACCAACAAAAAAAAAAAAATTTAATTATGAAAGGTCATTGCTTTAATATTTTACAAGCTAATTTAATGAAGTTGCCTGCTTCTGTGTATATGTTAATTATGTTTTTCCCAACCTGTTTAAATTACAAACATGAAATAATTTCTCTCCAACTCTGAATAACTCCGAAGCATTAACTTAATGCAGTTAAAGTTATTAATTTGAAGCATGTTTTTCTCTTGTCAAGCAACAAGCTTCAATTAGGTCGTTTTTATATGCTTTTATAAATTCAGTAATAAATTTAAATATACATAATTCGATAATAAGAGGAATTTTTTATACTCAGTCCTTTTCGTATTCCTTTCTGTAAATGAAAAGGATGAAAGGTTGTTTAACTTAACGAACTTTCTGTAAATGAAAAGGATGAAAGGTTGTTTAACTTAACGAACTTTTCGTTGTTTAGCTAAAAAGATCTTCCTGTCGAAGATCTGGAAAAATGTTTATTACCATTTGGTTCGGAGACCAATTCCATCCATTTATACAAGCATACCGAGTGCCCTTTAGCTCGGTGGTTCGTTTGCCCGATTTTCCATTCCATTCCATGCCGTGTCATGAAGAGAAAAAGAAAGAGTTTTTCTGTTCACAATGTTTATATGAAATTTATAATACATGAGAAGCCACAAATTCTAGTATTTTTTAAGGTTTTTTTTGTTGTTGTCATTATTTCATGCAAAATTTTTAATCCGCTTATTTATGTGCGGTGGTGGTGATAACATTGGGTACGACGAACGCTGTAAGCATGGAATCAAATTTAAATTGTAACTGATCTGATGCGCTTCTCTGCAAACGCATAACCTTAAGTTACCTCAAGAGGCACCTACGCGATAAGTTAATATATCGCGTATCGCATACTTCAGGATGAATTTAACTTCTCTGGACCCTCAGTGGCACACCCTCACCCTAACCCTCAGCTCGCTCTACCATCCATATCGCTTGAGCAACAAATCGACTTCAGCAGCGTAAAGCAAAAAGCAGCTCTGCAAAAGCCAGACGCAGGCAAACAAAGTATAAGGCGAAATGAGAGAACGTACCAGCAAATACGAGTACGACTATGTATCGTAGTTGGCCAGAGAAGCCAAAGAAAGCCACTGAGGGGGAGAGGAAAATCGCTCTGGGTTTGGGTGCTGGTGGGTAAGCGAACACGGCTAATAACCTTTGTATGCAGTTGGTTCTTTTGCCTTAGCCTTAACGAAGTCATTCATTCTTGTCAGTGATTTATAAGGAATTTCCACTTATGTATATTTCTTTCGTAGAGAAAGAGAGAGAGAGAGAGTGAAAGGCCCACCAAACGATTTAAAGAAGAGAGAGGTTGGGGGTAGATTAGATTGAAGTTCTTGCAAACAGAATGAATGAGAAATATTAATAGTTTTGTTAACCCTGTTGACCATAGAATTTGATACTATTGTAATGATTGTAATGATTTTTTTTTTTTTTTAGAAATTTTTGAAGGATTTTTTGAGATAGGTTGGATTTTTTTATAGAGTAAATTTCAGAATTTTTGCAAATTAGCGAAACAGAAAATCTTTCGACTTCTTTAGTTGAAATCTCTTTGGTACTATTAGTTGGTACTATTACTCGCGTTATATTATTTCCACTTTTATTTTATTTACGACATTAACTCTTTACTTTCGACTTTAAATGTTATTGGCCGATTTGAAAATCGGAAACGTAGCGAATGTGTGAGAAGCAGGTCGTTTATGGAGCGCTAAGACAAAAGCTTGGCATCTTGGAATTTGCCCCACAGACCTAAAAAAGCCATTACGCGAGCACTACGACAAATCGTAGTGGCTACGTTTTGGCTAAAGAAAAATTAAAAAAATAAAACGAAACAAAAGAACACCCGCAAAGAGGAAATTACAAGAAAATGCAAGGAAAATTTTTTCCTCTAAGCTGATTACTTATGTGGAAAATAATCTGAATTGTTGACGAGTCGATATTAGTTACAAAAATATATTTTTGAAAAATTGTATTTGCATTTTATTCAACAAAATTTATCTAAATTTTCCATGGTAGTCAAATTTTTTATTTGTAATAACAAGAATCTTTAAAAAATATTCACCTTAAATTTTGCTAAATAATAAAAAATTTTCCAGTTTATTGTACAATTTAACAAAAACTTCAATATTATTTTCTTATCTTCTCTCTTAGTAATTAACCTAATTTTTTACTCTCTTTTTTATTTATTTTCAGGTAAGTTTGTGCTTTATCTACATCAAACAATGCTTTATCGACGAACACTCTTTCCATTCACCCGTTCTTCAATCAATCCCCCATCAATATATTGCGTAAATAAGTGATAAGTAAGAGTATGTAATTGTAAAATAACGTAAATATTGCATGCATAACATACATACATCACATTTTACACATAAATGTGATAAATACAATACTTACGTGATAGAAAATAGAAATTGGAAAATTCCTCGATGATTTTTTGATCGATACCTTTTTCGTGTCGGTTTATACCTTAATCATGTCGGTTAATGATTATCGCTCTTATCGCTCTTTTTAACTGACATGTTGCAATCAGGTTGCATCAGGTTGTTCAACTTCAGTGAAAAGTTTTATTTATTTTTTCATTACAAACGCATTTGGCTCCACGAAACGAAGCTTAGAATTCCCAAATTTTGTTTTTGTTTCTTCCTACTCCATGCCTCCACCTAATTACAGAATGACGGAGCCTTTTTAAGATAATTGTCAAAATCACCTCAATCGAAAAAACTGACAAGAAATCGATAAACGCTTTTTCATGGTTGCTAAGCATAAGTCTTTTTGCTATCGAAGCAGGTATCAATCAATGGTACCATAAATTAAATTGATAGGAAAAAAAAAAGGATAATGATTAAAGAGACCTTTTCCGTCGTAGTTATTTTGGAAATTTAGGTTGATAGAAATTCGTAAATTCGTAGTCTTTTTCATTATATTAATCTTTAACGTAAGAGTGCTTCTGAAGGTCTGCATAGTCGCTGAAAAATAAATCATATTCGTGGTACCACCTACATTGCCTTCCTCCCAACATAATCGTACAATATGTATATATTGAGTCATCGAAAAATATGGCAATTACAGTCATGCGGCTACCGTAAGCCGCCCAAGAATGCGATTCGTTACTGCCTATCGCAATCGCAACCGCAGCCGTCCGTCGTCTGGAGCCATCGTCTGAAAACGGCCGGTAAAACTAAGTGTAGAATCAATGAATGCATGGACGACGACTGTGAACGTGAGGAGAATGCAAAAGGAAGAACAAAAAAAAACCACCAAACAACGAACGATTTTATTGCAAACACGTTGCAGTATTTTACTTTATTATCATTACAATATTATGACTTTTTCCTAATTCATTTTTTTTTTATTATGACTTCATTTGCGTTTAGCGCGAAAGTATTCTTTTGTGTTTGGAAATTATTATTTAAGACTCTCCAAATATGATTTAAATTTTCAGTATTTTATTGTGGTTTTAAATACAATTTATGGCTTTCAGTAGAATCGAGAGGACCTTGTTATTATACGTTTTTATAAATATTACTTTTTTAAAATGATTCATTCGTCCTCTGAATTATTTTTCATTGCTATATTTTGCTTTATAAAAAGAATGCAACACAATCAATTTAATAACATAACTTTGAATTCATTCGGAAGAGATTTTATTCATAATAATCTTCTGTAAATCATCTTCACAATAAATTAAAATGCATGTGATTTTCTATAGTATAAAAAACCAAAATCAAGACAGAATCAATACCGAAGTCGAACCTCGAAAGCATGTACCTTATACTTCAAAGTTATTAAATGAGTTTTGAGAGCGTTTCAAAATAAAACAATGATTGTAGTAACTTATTACGATATAAAGAAATTATTGAACTCTGTACTAATCTAAAGAATATACCTTTGATTTCTATGTACTAAAATACGCTTTGGGCAGTGGCTGAGATGCGAATACTACGTGTATAAGATCTTGTTGTTCCAGAGCTTTCTTTTTTTTATCATAGAATGATTTTCTATAGAGCGAAGAAGTTGTTTTTGTTATCGACTTATCTGGCCATAATTTTCCAAAGGAGTGACGCAGCTGATGATGATGATGAATGATAATCTCTTCTCTAGTTCTATAACTACGATATATGTATGAACGTATAGGTGTGTATTATGTATGTATTTACTACTTGTGGGAACAAGTTGTTTTTTTGTTTTATTTTTTATGCTTAAAATTCTTTATGCCACTCTCTAGATTTCTATCAGTCTCATCAGATTGGTTCATGGTTAATTGCTACGTAGGCAAAGTGTTAACCCTGACTCTTTAGCTCTCATTCTTTTACTATTTCTCTCACTCTCTCATACTCCCACTCTACTTCTTATCTGCTTATTCTCCATTGAATTGAACAGTCAGTTTGCTTTCGGTATTGAACATTTTGTTGCAAAATCCCTTTGAGTGTTGGAGCAATGGAAACTGATCGTGTTGACTGTGCGAAAACTGATCTTGATGCTGACTGCCTGATTCAGCAGCAAACACTAAAGCGAACACTAAAAAACAAGAGCCATCGGACAACGTTACAACGTAAACAGCTTCTCAAATCCGAAGCCAATGAAAATTTTTCACATTTCAACAGAAGAGACGCTCTTACTGCCTGTTCGGCTGTACAGCCCGCCCCACCGTTCACTTTTTTAATAAAATTTAGTTAAAATTAAGGATTTACGTCTGATCATTTAAAGATTGACAATGTGTCAACCTTAGCAGATTAAATTTAATTTTTGTTGGTTATATTTTAATCAAGAATTCTTTTTATTTACAAAAAAAAATAAAAAAAAAATTAAATTAAACCTCATGAAAAAAAGATTGAAAAATTTGACATAATTATTGAAGTTGTCCATAATTTAATTATGATATTACATAATTAGCATATCAAGTCAAAGTATTTTCAGGAAAATAATAAAACTAATTAAGTAAGGAAAAAGAAAAAAAACTCATAACGAAAAGGTTGATTCCAACGACTTTATTCAAAACCACTTCGAAGAAGCAACCAATCAAACAAATTTGAAATTGTAGCTTAATGCGCTACTAGAAGTCATTAGGTCGGTCATTATTAATTTCCATTCATTTCCATCTCATTAATTTTTTTTTCCTACTGCTTTAAAGTGGTTAGAGCGGGACCGACTTGGAAGGGTCATGGTATGCCTTGTGGAAGGGACTGTTATTCTTGATCATAATGATGATGAATATTTGAGAGAGCAATTACTAAATGAATGTAAAGATAATGATAATCTATTATTGAAAGAATCAATTTATTTTCTGCATACGAGAAATATGAAATATAGAATGAGATAAATGAGATAATGAAGTTGGTGATAATAATATGCATAATGATGGTTGTCAGAAAGTTATTCCATAATCCATAATTAAATACAGTAGTTTTCTACTGGTTCGTATTTGATAATGATGAGTTTCTCATAATAATATACATAGATTATGTAAATAAATTCTTTAGCATGATAATCTGAATTGCATGCGACTTAAGAAAGCAGCTCTCTCTCTACTAATGATGGCGCTATAGATGATAATATTAATTAATAAAATTATGATAAGTTAAAAAAAATGTTAGTGATGGATTGTTGAAGTTTTGTTAGCAACGTTGCTGAGAATTACGATGTTATTGACCGCAAAGTTGAATTAATTTCGAAACAAAACTTACGCGAGAGCTCAATGAATTTCAACAACAATTAAACAAGAAATCTAAAATTCCACGAAGGTGCACCTGTTTCATCATGTCATTCATACTGTTGTTGCTGTCGTTGTAGTAATTTTTAATGTATAAATCTTTTGTTTTGTATTGTTTTGTAGTCTGCGGTCGCAGGCGCTGCTAGCAAGATATCCATAGATTTTATTTTACTATATGTACCTACTACAAAAAATTAATTTGCTAACCACAAAAAAAAGAGATGAACAATAAATGACTACATGTGAAAACATTTCAACATTTCTCTTGCATTGTAATTATTTGAATAAGTCTTTGTTATTCATAGAAATCTTATGATCTTAACAATGCAAAAGTAAGAGCATTAAAGAAATAGGCTATTACTCTTTTTAAGCCAGCGATGATAGTCCTTTTAAATGGAAATGTCTTCCAATTCAAATGACATTCTTTGATGACGCTTTGTGTTGGTGGATTGTGGTTGAATAATTCTAGACGACGATGCCATTTCATTTGGTCTATAATGTGCTGCAGTATCTATTGGTGACAGAATGAATGAAAAGAAGAGAACGAACAATGAAGAATGGGAAAAGCCTTCCTTTTGTTATTTCTTTTTTTTTCTTCTCCTCCGCTGATGATTGTCTTTTAATTTCTTGGGTAAAAAATTTTCTATTTCTAGATTACTATATATAATCTTTTCGCTCTTTTTCACTTCTTCAGTTTCTTCTCTAAAGTTCTCGGAAGAGGAAACCATAAGAAACCATAAGAAAAGCCTTAAGAGGTATTGATTTAATGGCACAACAAATTCTTTGCCTTTGTTTTTGCTCTCTGCTCTACTCGTTGTTGGTCTCGTAGCTCGTGGAATCCTTTTTCTTTTTTCCTTTTGTATTACTTAAATTAATTTAGAAAGTCGTTTATTGTAGTTACGATAATGCTTCTCCCTCTCCCTCCACTCACTTCTACATATTCTTTGTCATAATCGAGTTTCAATTTTGAGATCAGATCAGTTTGCTGCTGATCATCTCCGTTGGCATTTTCTTTTATCCCTTCAGAAGATTAACCTGTCACCGACGGATCAATAAATCCATCAGTTTATAAACTTACTCGTCAGATCTCAACGTTAACGAAGACATGCCAGTGTGTAGTTGTATGTGAGCATATAATATTAATAATTTTTTAATGATTTGGCAAGTATTTTCTTTTTTTCTAATAACGTTAAACCATGTTTAACAAATTCTTATTAAGAATTATATAGTTTTAGTGAGTACACCAACCCGGTCGGACGCAAGTGCTGCCATAGACAACAAATTTCCAATCAACGAGTACATCATACTAATACTCATTACTCGTTAATACAATTTTTATCACCTTCATCCTTATGATTATTGAAACGTTTGCAGATATTGCAATAATTTTCTTTATTTTATTTTATAATTGAACTGTGATTTTTTTAAAGTAATCAAGTAAAAATATTTATAGGTATTTTTGGGCAAGCCTCATTTTAAAATTCAAATTGATACAAAACGGAAGCACTTAGAATATTTTAATTTAATTACATTCTAACCGGTTCAATTAATACTCAATTGAAACTTGTTCAAAAAACAACAAACAGTAACAATTAATCTTCGCTTGATGTCGCTAGTTTCTCTGTTTGTGGACCTTGCTTGTTTCTGTTGTTGACTTTGAACTACGCTGGTAACACCTGATCTTTTTTATTGGATAATTTTTTTAGAAAAATTTTATGCATACATATTTTATAGAGAGAAGTTGAAAACAAATGAGGCCACCATTAAATTTTTATACCACTATATAGTTTTTTCCTGTGGAACGATGTCTTTTCATTAGTTGATCTCAGTAAATAATTATTTAATTAAAATTTTCATCTTTTCTTATTTTCTTTTTCGTCAGCGATTTTTTGCATCTCGTTTTTGATTTTTTACGGTTTTTGTTAGTTTCCGCGGATTGTCTTTTAAGTCGTCGTCTTCAGCATTGTCAAGGTTTTCTTTAAAAAATATTTTTCTCTCGTTGATTTTTTTTCAGCATTTTTATTTCATTGTTTTGCCTTTGTTATAAAACCTTAAATTCTTCTTAATTTAAATTCTTCTAGAGATGTTTCTGTCAGTGTCCGTCGAATTTTTTGAACTATGTATTTTCAAAGAAACAACAAGAAAAATAATGCATGAATTATAAGCTTTGAACTCTAAAAAAATGTCGGATTATTTAAATAATTTAATTTGTGTTTTATTTTTCTTTGCAATTTTTCTAATTGTTCAAATTCTTGTTTTGATTCTTGTCGCGCCGCTGCATTCAAAAAACTGAGACACAAACCGCTCATCAGCAGTTTGACAGAGACAGCAGTTGCTTTCAAACTTTCCAGTGCCTTCAAACTCTCAGTGGCTAAGGTTTACGGTGCTTCTATTGTAAATATTTCATCGACGAGTGCGCTCGTCACTCGCTTCAAATAAAGGCGTTCTGATATGCATTTTAGAAAGCACTGTAAATGATCGTCAGCTTTATATTGTTTCAGTACTTGTGGAAATAAATGGCTTTGATATCTTACATGCTTTTCTTGAAATTAATTTTTAATTCCACTAAAAATTTATATGGTCTTATTAATTAGAATGAATTTTCATAATTAGTTAATTTTCATAATTATAATTACCATAATTTCTTACTTATTTACATGAAGTTATAAGTTTTTAACTACTTTTAATTCATTAAAATTTGATTTTTAATGTAAAATGTGATTTTAAATAAAATTCAATAATTTTTATTAATCACAATTTTGTAGAAAAACTTTAATGAATAAAGTAAATAATTTTAAAAGATGATATCTTTTTGCTATCATCTCATCCCATTCAGTTTTATTTTTACGTCGTTTTATAATTTTTGTTGTTGTTTTGTATGGTTGCCAACATAATGGCACAGTTTCTTTCTGTAATTTTTGCTGCTGTTCGATTGCTGTTGTTATTGTTGGTGTTGTTCTTACTAATCAATGTATCGTAATTGATAATGTGTAATAATTTCTTATTTTATTTTTTGTTGCTATTGTTGGTTTAATGACCGTTTACATGAGTATAAAATAAACTCGGTTTAAGTATAGATACATTGAAGCCGGATCGGTCGGCGGTCAGCTCTTCCGTTTTGATTGTACAAAACGCTGCTCACCGCAACCATTCTAATAAAAAAACTGGTTGTCAGGCTTCCGGCCATTAGAATTATTGTTCTCTAAAAAATCGTTTTTTTTTTTGCCCGTTTTCAAAGGTACAATATTTATGGGAAGTAATTATTGTTTTTTTATTTCATTTTTATTGTGCGTTTTTTCATAATCGGAAAACAGAAACATGGCGCAATAAAATGAATCGAAGTGAATCTACGATCTTCATTCAAAATAAATTTAGCTGGGCCAAAATCAGTTGACAACGATCTGTCGAAAACGGTTAAACTTTCAATAAGCCTGGTTTAATTTTATTTTATTAAATATCATAAAAGTATATACCAAGCTTCCTTTCTAACAAATCATTAAAACTAAAACAATTCAGGGAAAGGGTAAATGTACAATGTGCATATACCAACAATGAAAACAACAACAATATTGTTTCGAAAACATACAATTGTGACGGACGACTCGAATCAGCTGCTGCCGCAATTAATTTTTTCACAAGCTTACTTTTTCCACAATTAAACGAGTTGAATCGTCAATTATTTAATTGAGTAGAAAGTTTGCATTTTCTTTCTTTCCTTTTTCCGATTTTGTGCAATGCTTTTGTTGTTTTGTTTCTTTTCTTTTTTTTTTTCTCTTGTTTTCTTAAGGTACTACGAGTATATGAAAAGCCATTACTTCAGAAACGGTTTGCTTTGTTTTTAGTTGATTTTCACAGAAAGTGCGGGGAAATTGTTATGCTTGGTCGATGTTGTTGTTGTTATTAATGTTGCAATATATTTTAGGCATACTCTAAGAAAAAGCATACATTTTTAAAGTGTTGTAGTATATGAACTCTTCACTAAAAAAGTCTGAAAAACAGCAGCAGAAACCGAAATCGAAACCTCGATGACAATACGTCATCAAAAGAGTATTTAAGATATTGGTTAAATTGTCAGATAGTTTTTTAAATGCTGTGACCACAAAAACACCTCTAAAAAAGGAGTTACAAATTGGTCTGTTTTTGCCTTAACCAAACTAAAAAAGCCTTAAGAAATAATAGTAATAATAAGCAACAAATAATGGAAGTGTCAAAGAGAACAAACAATTGTCATTCTTTAAAATATTTTTTAAAATTCCGAAAAAACAAAGTTACCTACTTTTTAATGTTTTAGAAAAAATTTTGATGCTTATAACATTTTGAAAATATACAATAGTAAAAATAACAATTATTGAGGCTTAGTTATAGTTCATCCTCTGCAAGTTTTCTTCTCCTTTATTTTGCTCGGTTTTCCCCCGTCTTCTTCTTTTTCTTATTTATGGTTGAGTTCCGCTCAAGGCCAAGATTATACGATAAATATGATTGTTAAATATGTCGGTGATAAATTGTTACACAGAGTTCATTCGTTCGGTGAAGACGGTTGCTGTGCACCAGACCATATGAAGTACTTACTCGTAGTATTACTATTGTATATATATGAAAGAGAGAGAGAGAGAGAAACAAACCGACAATTAGTTAATTGTATAGTATGATTCATAGAAGACATCATGATCTTTTGGTGATTTTCTTTAATGATCAAATGATTCTGCAGTTTATGAGAGAAAAAAAAAGGTCTTTTTAAATGACACAAATTAATATAAATTTTCAAGGACGCCGGGAAAATGTATTTACCATGCCTCAAAATTATCTCATGGGGTGGTTTTTTTGACCGATTTCAATAACTCAGTGCATAAAACAACGATATACTGATATTTAAATCGAAATTGAATTTAATTGAATAAAGTTATGCCAGTTTTATTGTTGCTTTTGTTGTTTCTGTGGGCAATGTATTGTTACAATTGTTGCATTATTTCATTGTTGCAACAGTCTGTCCATGCAGAATTGAAGACACAACAATCTGCGAGGAAGCAGATTTCAACGAATTATTGTACATGCAAAAAATCACAAGAAAAGAAATTGCAGCACAGCAAAAGTAGTCAAGCCTTTTAAAAGAGAAGCGTGTTTTTACAACATTATTAATAATTTCTTTATTCAAGAAGAACAAGAAGAAGAAGAAGAAGAAGTTTTGAAAGCAGAAAAACAACTCCGTCAGACGTATTTGCAATTTAATTTAATTTTACTATTGTTACTATTTTTGCTATTGTGCAAAAAAACAACAGATTTTTGCTACGATATAAAAAAAAAAATTAAAAATAAATTTGAACTACAATAAATTTATTTTAATTTTCGCTGAATTATTGTTTGCTGCATCTCGTTGCTGTTTTTGTTGTTGTTCGTTGGTACATAGGTTAGTATTTGGCTTGTTATTATCAGTTGCTGCTGGATGCTGCAAATTGACGTGATTTATTTAAACTTAGAAAGCATTCCTTTGAGATCATATCATATGAACAACAACAACAACAACCAACAACAGCAAGAATAGTCTCACAACAACATGGCATTTGCAATGATATCAAATGAAGAGAAGAGATAAATTCTTTAACACTACAGCGCGTCGACCGTACTTAACCCTTATTTGATTAAAAAAAAGCGTAATATTAACTCTATAAGCTTTATTCTTCCAAAGTGATCACACTGCTGGATCATATTTTTTATATGTATGGATGTACATATAGAGATGGATGTATATAAAAATATTCATTTATCGTTTTACTGAAAGCAATATTAAGCCTCATTAAGTTATGCCTGCGTGTTTTTTCCATGTTTTCTTTAAAAGTCATTAGTTTTTTAAGTCTAAAAAAGGTTGCAAACTTAATGAATTCTTCTATTTCAAATCGATTCACAGCTCAAATGAGTTAAAATTAGTTAAATTGTCATCTCGAAAAGACTCTGATTAACCGTCTCTTAATCTTGTTTTTTTTCTATCTGTCTGCCAGCCTGTCTGCCTGTCTGTCCACCTGCTCAAAATCTGAACAATCTCCATTCGCTTTGTTGACTCGTTAAGCGTTATGTATACTTTTCATACGTTGCATACTTTTCTTTTTTATGCTAATTTATGAATATTAAGGTGTTGACTGCAGACGAACGAGAAGATTTTATTGAAAGAAAAATGCAAATATTTCTTATAAAGTAGAAAGCGAGAGAATAAAGCAAAAATTACTGAAACAAAAAATATAAAAAGAAAGCAAAAATAATTTTGTTGAATACATACACACTACTAATGGGTTAATGTCAAATAAAAGGGAGGAGGCGGGGAGGGAGCATAAAAGAAATGCATTGGATTCATGGAATAATGTGAAATATTTGACCGCTTCTTCTTCTCTCTTCTTTCCAAAATACGTTACAAAACTCAAACGAACTCAACCGGAATTTGTTGCATGAAAGTTATTTATAATGTTGTTGTTGTTGTTGTTCTTGTTAGTGCCCTTGACATTTTCCTGCAGCAGCAGCCGAACGAAAACAAGCATCATCTGGCAAGCAAAAAGCAGCTGCTGGTAGTGGAGAATACTTTCCTTGACGGAGCTTCTTCGCAGCACTATGCAACATTATTCATCAGACACTTGACAGTTCATGCAACAAGTGTGTGTTTTAGTGTCCTTTGTCTGAAGCGTTTGCTAAATTTCGCTCCCTCACAAACCATTCTGCACGACTGCGACGGATGGATGACTGCGTTGAGCGGATGGATCGGCGCATGGTTAGTTAACGGTTAGCTCATACGCTTTGGTCACAAAAAAAAATGCTAAATTAAGGTGGATTTTTTTCCATACTTTACATTTTGCTACAGCTACTTTTCGTTGCAGTTTTCATTGTTAAACCGCGCAAATAAACCTACTCATCAGGCTTCCTGCTTTACTCCTCTTGCATTTTTTGGCATTGTCGTCATGCTTGATAAACTTTTACCGCCCCTCTTTTTTTTTGTTGCAGCAATGATTACCAGTTTGCGATGGACTTTGTCTATCCGTCCCTCTGTCCATGCTTCTGTGCTTCCATACGACGCCACGGTGCGGTGCGTGCGCTTCTCTGGTTGCGCCGTCACTAACCGATTGCATTAAAGTTTGCAATGCTTTCGTTTTGTTGTTGTTGTTGTTGCCGCTGTTGCGCATGCACATTTTAATTGCATCTTTTTTCGGTGTCTTGTTCTTCTCCTTTTGTTTCTCTTTCTCCTCCTTTCCCTCTAGATGGGTCTTCTCAATGAACAAACTGGTGTTGGTCATTCAATGTTTCGTTTCCAGCCACAATGTACCGAATGGTATAAGTTTCCTGTCTGGTACGGTTGATGCACGATGATGGAAATCGACTACAATGAATGATTTATGTGAGAGAGAGAGAGAGAGAGTGAAAAAGAGTCAGAGCCAGAGAGACATCATGGTTTTGCCTGCAGAACTGTCCAAGAGAACGGTTTTTATGCGGCTTTAGTTTTTCAGTTACTTGCAACCTGTTTAAAATACTCGTACACTGAGCCAAAAAACAAGCTGTTTTGTGGTTAATTCAAGCATAAACACCCTTGATTTGGCATCAATATGATAAATGCTTGTTTTGAACATTATATGTTTAATATTGCTAAAATGAATTTGGTGAAATTAACAGCAGTTTCTTTTGTATGAACATTTTCCGCTTATATTAAGCAACCTTTTGATAAATGTAAACACACATTTGTTTAAAGTAATGTTTTCTCCATAAAAAAGTCATTCAGCCCTCTTAATGGAAAACATGGAAAAAATAACAATTATCATGTTTGATCCATACTTATAAAATACTTTATAAGATTTTTAATTTATTTCGCTGCAGGTAAATACTCGTAATATTCTTTCTAAAAGGTTCCATTAAGGACTGCAAATGTTGTTGTTGATGCTTCAAGTTGGTATGCTCCGACGACAGTTTGGTATGCATAACCGTGCTATTTTTTAAATATACTAATTTTAAAAGTAACTCTTAGAAAATTGAATTGAAATGATTTTTTAATAATTTCTAAAAGTTATTATTAACAAAATTTATTAATATCTTAACTGTTAATCGTAATCCTACATATTTAAAATCCATGCTTAAACTATTTTTTAATATTTTTAGAAATATTTACAGACTTTTCGAGAATAAAATTAATGACAAAAACCTTATTGTAACAGTCTTATTACGCAACAACAACAAATAAATCGTTTATTTTAAAAGTGGAGCTAGTAGTACAATGCATAAAAAAATTGAGCTAATGAGGGGAAAACTTTTAATCTGTTATAATCTTATTCTTATACAAATTTTTATATATTAAAAATTCTGTTCCAAAAGGATTTAATTACATTTTGCGTTTAAATAGCAAACTTGTAAATATTGCTTAAACTTTAAAAATTTAAATAGTTGAGATCCCCTTAAACGACTTCACACACTCTGCTCTCTCGAACATTCTCTCTGTGGAAAGTTCCTCCATGTTTCTCTTTTCGTTCACACTCTGCAACAAAAGAGCAGCGTGAGCAGCGATCTTTTCGTAATAATCACTGTTCGCTCTTGTCATGGAGTTTTATCATCACCAAGAGTTAACTTGGCTAAAATGCCTCGATTCGATCAACTCCGACTCAGTCACAAACATTCTCGCTTTCTCGGCTAACGTGTGCGTCGGACGTTGAAAGGCAAATAATTGAACGATTCGTTTTTGTTTTGGAGTTTTGGCCAACAAAAGAAATATTAGTAATGGAAAAAGAAGAAAAAACGATAATGTCGGTTTGTTGGTTTTTATTATTTTTTCGTTTAAATTATGTACATACTTGTGCACTGCACCGAATGCTCGTTGCTTGAATTTGTGGAATTATTTATTCTGGTGCGCTCAAACGATGCGATTTGATTTCATTGAAGTGTTCATTGAAGTGTATTTCTTTTTTTTTTATTAAAACAAAATATAAATCATTGAAAAATTTATTACAACCAAAGTAAATTGAGAGAAAAAAAGTCATTTGTTAAAAAATAAGCAACAATTTTGCATTATATTTACATTGTGCTGTTGTTTTTTTTACCTCTAAAAATATATGCCAGTAAATAATGAGAATAACACAGCACTAACTGTTAATTGTGTTCGCGTTTCATTAGCAATTTAATACAAAAAGTAACCATTTTTAATAGCTATCGTGTTAAATTTTAACAATTCGTGTTAAATTTGTTAATATAAGTCTTACATATGAAACACATTACAGAATTAAGGAAATAAAAGCTATTTGTTAATTAATCTAATAATTATAAAAACTAAAAAGAAAACTAAATGTTTAAAATACAATAGAAAGTAAAAAAAACACACAACTTTTTAAAACATTTTATACTTATATTTATATATAAAAAATACGAAAAGGTTTAATCCTTTGAAAGGCATAAACGATTAAAGTGTTTTTAGAAAATGAAAACGGAATTGATTTTAATAAAAATTCTTTTATACTAATAAAGAAATAATAAAATTCTTTTGTACTATAATTAATAAAACAATGAAATAATTTTAAAATTTCAAGAATATATCATAATAAGTTCCTTTTAATAATCGTTAAAATTAGCAGATGCAGACATTTTGCTCTCTGCACTAACTAAGTGCAAATTTTTGTTCGAGGGTGTTTATCTCTTTTTTTGTGCTCTTACCATTATACGCGAAAAAAACCATCTTGCACACACACCCACACACACACACTCAGAAAGAATCATTTTAACTTCTTAATTTATTTCGTCTTCGTATTTTCTCACCACGAAGAAAATGTAAGGCACGTGAAAAGTCTCACGATAGAAATTCTTGTGAGAATGTGAATGTGTAATTTCTTCTTCAGCGGTATGAAAATTATATAGACACTATAAAATCAACATAAGTGCACCACTATAACCACACGAAGAAGAACAAAAGGAAGAAGATTGAGATTTTTGAGACAGAGGAAACAATAAAAACCTCACTTAGCAAAGAACAAAAAGCTGTTTTAATGTAGTTGAAGAATAAGCAAAATCGAGGAAACATCCCTTAACTGAAGTACCTTCTAAAGTACCTGTTTTAGAAGATTTCTTCAACCTAAAAAAAAAACAAAAAGAAAATACTTATAATATCCTGAAAAGATTGTTGGGAAAGAATCCTGGGAAATACAGAAAAAGGTGGCACTTTAAATATCGTATTACCAAAAGGTATAGCCAGCCATATAACACCTGTTAATCGATCTACGATTACAAAAAAAAAGAAAAAGAAGTTCTCAAATGCAATATATTCACTCTTCTCTTTAATAACTTGATGTCAGAATACGAATATTGTATATACTCGTATTATATATATGTATATATATTTCAATATAGAAAATAGGACGAAGTGAGCAGCAGTACGGTCATAATAATCTTTGGATTGCCTTTTAATATAAAAAAACGTTTATCAATCAATTTAACTGTGCAATAGAGACGACGCGTCGTCCAACAATTATGCAATAATAATAATATAAATATTTATGTTTTGATAACTTTATTAAAAAGTGTTTCACTAACAGTTCGCATAACCTCACATTCTCTTTCATTTGCTTTATCATGTTCCTTATCATCGATAGCAACAGCTATGAGTACAATCTGTGTCTTCTGTATACTTAGCCACTTAAGGCTTGTTTGTTAGTGAAACCTACGAGTATACGAATATACTCGTATATTCATTAAAAGTCATCATCAGGGCAAGTGCAATTGTAATATAATAATATAATAATAAATATAATATTAATAAAAAATAATAAAATATAAATTTAATATAAATAATATTAATATAAATAATAATAAAATAATACAAAATAATATTACAATATAATTGTAATATAATATAAATATAATCTTACGAATTTTAGGTAACGATTAAAGTTCTTGGAAATTATTATAAAAAAAAAACTATTTGCTTAATTTTATCTTCTTCATTTCTTTATGCGCCTCTTAGGTTTAGGTTATTTTTGATACGAGTAATATCAGAAGAAGATAAGGTCTTAATAATTTTAATTAAGATATATTGCGGAGGTATATATATATTGTAAAATAAACAAGGGTTATCCATTTCGAGTTACGGAAAGTGAAGCCCTGTCGTTTGGCAGCTGTCAAATGTCAGTGTCATCCGAACTAGCATTTGTTTAGTTGAAGGTTTGCCATTTTACAATATGCATCGTTTTACCATCGAACAACGCGTTAACTTTGTGACCGCATTTCGAGCTTTACGACAAGATTATGGTCGTCGTAATCGTCCTACTGAACGTACAATGTCAAACGTAGTGAAGAAATTCGCAGAAACTGGATTGGTTACAGACATTGTAATGCCTGTGCATTATCGCTTCGCAGGACGCATTATTTCGCGATTCGGCGAAGTTAATTGGCCACCAAGATCGTGTGATCTGACAGCTTTGGATTTCTTCTTGTGGAGCTACGCAAAAAAACGTATTTATCCCAACAATGCCTTAACTACTTCACTTTATGAGAAAATGGATAACCCTATATATGCACGATATATCATTAATATCAGCGAGCAATGGCTTTTAATCACTTTATTTTATTATAGTTTATTTGATTTATTTAATTATTACTGTTAAATAATTCGACGGCAATAGATTATTATAGGTAACGAATAGTAGATTATTATTTATATAATTTTTTTTTAATTTTTATATAATTATTTTTATAATTTTTTTTATTATTTTGAATATAAAATCGTTATTTTTTCATAATAAATAAACAGAGTAAATATTTCTGTTTCGAAAAAATTTTCAATCTTTTTTTGCTGAGAATGAAATCCGGATAAAAAGCAAAAACAAAATATCCGCATTACTGTACTTCTGAATGAATTGTGTGGTATCGTTACAATACTCGTATCATAAAGATACTCATATTTTTATCCGAATTTTTTCCTTCTTCTTCTTCTCTTAGTCAGTTTTCTATTCTTAACGTCTGTGTTGTTTGCTTTACTCTAAATATCCGTTGGCGTTACTAACCTCCATCTAGTAATTTTTTTTTTTTTCATTTCAAATTGAGTCGACTGCACTCACTGCATTGTTTTCGACCGTTATTCGTCCCAGCTTCACGCCTCACTTTACAATTTCAATCTCAACCGCAACCAGCATCTTGGCACCTGTTGGTTGGCGCGCCGGTTTGTTTATCAGTCAGTTTGTTGGTTCGTTAAGTGGGTTGGTCGAGATGCGCGATATCATCTTTTGTAATTTAATATTTAGCAGGAAGATGTAAATTTATTTATGCGCACTTTTTTTTTTTAAATACTTCTATTATTTTTCTACTTGTATGACGCTCTACTACTGTACTCTATTCTTATGTTGTTGTTGTTGTTGTTGTCGTTGTTCTGGTAGTGTTTGTGTGAGTTATTGTGGGGTAAAATGGGCCTTCGTTTGAACTTGGCTTCTAGGTTGCTCTCTTTGTGCTGGTATCTCATCATTAACGCCTACTTAATCTCTCCTTCCTTCTGTCGCTTCCGTCGCCGCCGTCCCTGCACTCGCCAAAGTTCAAGTTCAGCCCTGCTAAGAAAAGTTCGTTTTTTTTTCCATAATAAATTTCATGTTTTTCCTTGAATTCACTTAAGTTTATTGCACAGAAATCTAATCTAATCTACATAAACATCTTCGATTGTTTTCATTGATTGTTGACAACAACAACTCGCCTTATTTATGGTCGTCGCAACCGCCGTTCAGCCGTGCAGCCGTCCTTACTTTACTTGAAATCGAGTATCATGTTGTTGTTGCTGTGGCGGCTGCCGCTGATTTCCTGTGCGAAGTATGTATGTATGCCTGCGTTTTTGAGCTTTGTTCGGCGTGTCTGCTTTTCGTTGAGCTTGTGTTTTTTTTTTAAAGTTGCTTTCTCATGCAGTGAAAGTGGCAGCGAACTGTAATGACCCCGCTTTTGAAACAGCAGCTACAACAACAACAACAACAACAGCTACGTATTCGCGGTTATTTTCATTGTGATAATATTGTTGACGAAGATGTCGTTGATGATGAAGTATTACACAGGTACATACTCGTAGTATATTCATCAACCTGCTGCGTCTACGATTGATTATTTTCTGTTTTTGAGTAAAAATATATGGCTCGGATGAAGCCGAACTCCGAACCTGGGAAATTATCGTCTATGCGTCTATTGACAATAGTTACGATTTCCGTTTTCCTGTGAGGAAACGTTTTGTGGTTTGGTTTATTTATTTTATAAATAACGAAATATTTTGAAAGTTTTTTGGTTTTTTTTCTTCTTAGGTTTTACGTTACGTCTATTAGCCTCTAAAATCACGGATATCTTTGAGCTACGAACGAGGTGTGTGTGTGTGTGTGTGTGTGTGTGTTTTAATTTTAATTTTTTTTTTTTTTTTTCGTGAAATTGTTTTACCAACCTGCTTAGCTGTTCGTATTATTGAAGTTCATTAAACTCGGTTGCAAAATATTCATAGATTCGAAAGGTACTTTTCAACTTTTTGCTTTAGTCAATCCAATGATATTTCTATATAATTATCTTTAATCCAAGCGAAAGAAAGTACATATAATTAATTAATAAATTACTGTGTCTAACATTAGCTTTCTTTCTTTCTCTCCATGAGTTCTCCGGAGACGCGACTATCAATCAACAACGATGATCGTCCATGGCAATAATAAAATTAACATTAAAAAAATTAATATAGAACATTATAAGTACTCGTATTTGTTTGCTTTTTAAATTTTTTTAGTGGCACTTTTTTACCCACATTTTTTTTTTTTCCTTTTTTTTTGCTGCCATCAACCAACGGAGCCACCAACCCACAAACCAGATGCAGACAAAATGTATTGTAGGAAGAAGCTGCGAGTATGTTGCATCATAAACATTTCTACACTTTCACGCGACAACATGGCTTTTGTTGTATGGTTGATGTCTGGTTTTTGTTTTTGGGGCCTTGTTTTGTTGGTGTTGTTGTGATCACCACCACTTTATTTTACCACTTTACTAAAACTGTTTTTCTCTTTTCTTTCGAAATTCCTTACCGTGTCTCTGCAATTTTGATGCACCGACAATAAAAGCTTGAACGTTTCGCCTTCTTTTTTATTTTTTTTCTTTTCTTTTGTAAACTTTTGTTTATATGTATATTTTTTTCCCTTCTCTTACGGTTTTCAAAGATATAATTATAGATAATATAGATTGCATGGAAAAGTGTGCCTCCAGACTAAGACGATAATTAAATATGCTTTGTACAGCATTTGCTGTTATAATTTTAAACATTGCAATTTGAAAACTTTGCAATGTACAAATTTATTCCGAAATGGTTTCGCTAATTTTCCTATTATTTTATTTGAAGGTACCAATTTTGAAAATGGGTTTGTTTGGTACGTACATGAATCTTAAAATGTTAATAGTTAGTCAAGCCTCAAACCAGCTCGTTGCAAAACAACTCGCTCGAAGCATTGGAACGATTAAGGGCAATGACTCAATCCTACGCGATGCTGTTAAAATTTGTTCGCCCACATGGCGACGGAGCTCACTGAGGTGGGATTAGCTCCGAAATAATTGTATACATAATTATGGAGGAAACCATTTTTCTTTTTTTCTCTCTATGTATGTATTTCGTATGCTACAAGTAATCGTTTAAAAAACAATACGAAATCTTGCATGAATGAGACTTATTTTACGACAAAGTTTTACACTCTTTTAACATCAGGACTGTCGGACCTTTTACGATAAATAACGATTGCTGAAATCATTATGATGATAATGATGCACTGACAAGTTTAAAAACTATTTACAACGACCTCGCACTTCATAAAAACTGGATGCGGCCATTAAGCCATCTAGAGAAGACCAGTTTAACATTTTCTATGACTATAAAGAGTGAAAAAGTGTAGCAGCCATCGTCGTCTACTCGTACAACGCCTTCAAAGGATACGGCATAAATTTGGTCTGTATTTAGCTTGTGAGAATTTAAAGTCAGTGAGAGTTTGAAGTTCAGTATTAAGTTAAAATAAAACCATAAAAAAAATGCTTACAAAATGCTTTTAGTATCGTCACCTTCTCCATCTTTTTTTCTATTCCTTTCTAAACAACTGTCAACTTTTTAACAACTGTCGGTTTATTCTGTAAAGATCTCCATCGACTGTCAGAGTTTTATCTCTACTTTTTACTCGCTCCAACATTTTGGGTACGGTTATCATAATTTGCGATGATACTTGGATTTGATTTTTCTCTTCTGATAATTCTCTTTTCATAAAATTATAGAATTCAATATACTCGTATATATTTTTAAGGTGACCTTTTTTCTCAGTGTTGTCTCTCCTGGTTTTTCTTCTGAGAATTTAAACTCTGCTGTCATTCTGTAGATCAAGCTATTGACTATCTCTCACATTGTACATCACTTTTATCTGTTGCAGATTTCATCTCACGTCATCATCATTCTGCGTGATTTTTTCCTCTCCCTTCTCTTCAGAGTTTTAGTGCTCTCTCTCTCTTCATGGTAACCTGAATCCTTTAGGTCTCACTCTATTTAATCTTCTCGCACAGAGCGATTACGGAACTGTGCTCAGTAGAGCATGAAGTGATTGCAGGAAAGATTGAATAAAATATAGATTCAACGGAGAGAATCAAATTTCATCAATTTCTATGTGTCTGCAGTTAAATTTCAGGTTACTGCGCTTTGTTTTGTTGCTAATTACAAAAATAAATATTGTCTGGATATGGTTTGATGTTTAATTTTTTTTTTAATTATTATTTTGAAGTTAACTAGAACTGGTTTGGTCTAGAACATATAAATTAAAAAATTTTTAACATTTATATAAAATATTTAAAATACTTTTTAGCAAGAAGGTGCTAAATTTTTTTTTTCTATGTATTTTTTTAAGGGAATTCCTCTTCTTCTTGGAAGTTTATCATTTTCGTCGATTTGGTCGCTTCAAATTTAAAACATTTTTCGAGTTATAATTCGTTTCTCTTCGTTAGTTATACTTTCCTTTTACTATAGAAATTATTATTATTTAGATTTATGTGCTGCCTCTTCTTTATTCACACGCAGAGGTATGAATGGTAAAAGTCTTTTTATTTTGCCAACCTTTCTTGCATTAATTCTGCATTAAACTTATTGTACAATAAATTATCAGGTACTTTTTTAACACTATAATAAGAAACGTGTCACGTCAGTCACGTTAGTTGAACTGAAGTTATTAACTTTCGCAGAAAAACAAAGCCACTGTAAACACTGAACACAGTACAGTCAGCCCTCGATTACTGCAATTGATCTGATAGAAGTAGAGGTGGTGATTGCCAGTAGCGAGGGTGTAGCGTTTCAATGAGAAATTTGTTGGTGAATGAAAAAAAAAATATTACAATAATTTCAAAAAAACCTATTTTTTCCACTACATTATTGTTCATTTGAAAAAAACTTAATAATATTTATTCGAATTTAAAACTTATTTTATTAAAATCTATCAATTCATTAATTAGAAAAATTTGAAATTTTTTAATATATTTTTTCTGAAAATTATTAGTAATTTTTCGCAATACAGAATTTAGAATACTTGAGAATACAGAATTTTAAATACAAATTTTCCACTAAATACAGATATTAAACGTTTACAAAGCTAAAACATCGCGATATTTTTTGAAATTTGGTGTACCGTTTTTTACTTTATTGTCATTTCGAAATTCTTGAAGCGAGTCAAACTGGGTTGAGTGTTATTAAAGTGTTGGTTTGTTTCTTCGATTTGAATTTAAAATTTTAAATTCATAAATTAAGCGGACAAGGTTTCACTAATCGCGGTCAACACTTTTAGTAGTTGCACTAGTAGAGGCTAAACTGAAGATCAAGAAGGCGCGGTTGCGAAAATCAACAAGTGTTACGTTCGTTGAAGGCGGGCCCATATAACCGAGGGAGGACTATGCATATTCTTCTGACATGGTAGAAATATTTGTGGCAAAAAGTTTTTTTTTTATGTGTGATTGATTGTTCAGTTATATAGTACGTGTGACTGACAGAGAGAGAGAGACAGATTGGCACAATTTTTGGCGATAATGTTATGATGTTTGAGCATATTTTTTCGCCAAAATTTAAATAATAACCTGATTTATGAAATATCCTTTTTGGAATTAATCAAGTATTTATTCGAAAATACTTTTTGAATGCGCTTTATTTATATTAATTTTGGAAAAAATGAGCTAATTTTTTTTCTCCGTGTAGCTGCAGAGTTCTTCATACATGATCACAAACTGAAGAAAATGTCGCAATTTGAACTGATTGCAAAAAGATTGAATGCAAATACGACGACATCAATTTAAATGCAATTATTTTGGCATTCTACTTCTTCTTCTTTTGCTTCTCCTTTCCTATGTATGCTAATCCATCCTCACTATGGCTGCCACTCCCCATAAAAATACACTCGACTTGTTTTTCTTAACTTTTTTTCCATAAATTTCAATTTTACTGTTAAGAAAACAGAATCTTCAAGCAACAAAAAAAAAACAATTATTCTTAGTTTTAGCTTAAAATCACCGGCAGCAGCAGCACAGCAGCCAGCAGCTTTCATTATTCTACAATCCGTCGGCAGAGATTTTGTTTCGTCTCGTGAGCATGAACTCAATATGGTAAGAAGAGGCTTGTTTTGGCTTAGTTTGCTTTGGTTTGGTTTGGTTTCATGACCTTAAAAAGCGACATTGTTGTATAGCAGTCATCAATAGTTTGTTGTTGGAATTTTGTTGGAGAAGTTAAAAAAATTATTCTTTTGCAGCGAATGCAAAAGTTCTTGCAGCTTGCCGTTTATTTTCATATAAACGCTCTTGCATAGTGCTGATGAGCATCGTCATCATGACGTCATTATGATTATTATCGGTAGTATCACAATTATTATTTTTTAAAAGCCTTTATTATTGTGGGTTGTTGTTGTGGTTGTTTCTTACTGAAGCTGTATTTAATGTTTTCGGCCATTTTTAACTTCTGCTTTTATCTCTCTCTCTCTTTCTCTCTCTCTCGCTGCCTTTGGTTTGGTTTTCTTGTTGATTTGTTTTTCTTTTGCAATCTTGACACCATTTATTAATAATAAAGAATTTCATTATTCATTCAGAAAGAGAAAAAATATGGTCATTTAAGAAAGAATCTTCTACAAAATCTTTTTTAAATATAAATAAATTTTTAATATTTAAAAATTTAAATATTAAATATGTACGTTTTATTAAAAAAAGAAATACACATAAACAAAAAAAAAATTTGTTTAACACTTATTGACAGCATTGCACAATTTCAAGTTGCTCAGTTGTTTTTTTTTTTCTTTTTTGTTGCTGCAGAGTTCTGTAGCCCAGAATTTTTTTAATGTCAATACAATTACTTGAAACTGGTTTTAGCGTTTTTGGTTTAATGTAAACATACGTATAAATTTTTATAAGGTTTTTGTAAAGTTTGATTTTTATTTTGCAAAAACAAAACTGCGCAGTCGTTCGCAGTTCGACTGCGTAACTGACTGACAGAATTAGTTGTTGAGCTCAATTATTTAGAACCTGTTGGAGGCGACGGTACACCTGTTCTCTTTATTGATGTGGTTGTTGTGGTCTTTATAGTCCTCATTCTTTTCATTTATACACTGGGATCCTGTAATGGAGGCTTGTTGGGGAAAGAGTGATAAGGATAGATGCAAAATAAATTTTTCCATACGAGTTTAAAAGTCTGATTCTATTTCGAGACTGATTCAGTCAACTCCACTCGCTGAAGAACGAATATTGCTCTATATTAATTTTAATTTTCATTCATTTATTATTATTGTTTCTCCACTAGTTCTTTCACCTTTCCCCTTAACCAGTACCTGGGTGCCTGCCTTCTCTATTGTTTCACGGCCTCAAAGCTTCAAAGACTGCTGTTTTTCTTTTCTCTACACACGAATGGACCTCAGTCATGCAGAACGTAGTCGAGACTGAACGAATGAGTTTCAAGTTAAATTTCATTGAATTCTATTAAATTATTTTGACACGGTGATTTTTATTAAAAAACTACGTACTCAATAACTCGGACTGTAGAATATAAACTTACTAAAATATCGTATATAATATATTGGAGAAGGTTCAAAGTTCGGAAATTTTCAAGTTACTATAGTATAAAATTGAAGTTTAACATCAAGAAATTTCTAAAACTCAGTTTATAAACCTTGTAAAAAAGGCAAAATACAATGACTATGAGGCGGGAAAGAGTACTAATTTGAAGAGGATATATAGTTTTTAGTCCTTAAAGAAATATAATGCAATAAAAACGAGGTTAGGAAAAAACTTCATTTGTTCACGATCTTTCATAAGGTTTTTAATATTATTTTTAAATGCTTGAATTAGAAACCTTGAAGCCATTTGTAAAGGCTTCGACTGAAAGTTTCTCTTTAAAATTATCCCAAAAAAAGTCTAAAGATTTTCAGTCAATAAAGTTCAACCGAAAAAATGTTGTTATTCTCAAAGTTCGTTTCAGCACGAGAAATTTACTCTTTAGTAACTTTTCTTTAATAACTTTAGTAATAACAATAATAATTATTTTTGCTCTTCATATTAGCTTATCGTCTCTGTCGAGTACATACATACCTAAATATTGTGTATATAATACATAATAACACTTTAGATATATTTGTATATTTTTCTTATGTTTCAATTTCGTGTCATTTGAACATTTAACAAATCGACATAGTAAGAATCTCTGAGAACTTCGTGCATTTACTTACTCTTTCCGACGCGGAAATTCGATCGCTTTGCTTTATTCAATTTACAAAGAACGTGTATACAAAGCAACGCTGCGCACGTATCATCATTTCACCGACACTTTCAACACTTTAGTCTTTTTTGTTTGTAGGAAGCTTTGTTTTTTTTGTGGTATCGTCTTCCGTTAATAATACTCTACTGATTGTCACAACAAACAGTAGTTATATTGTTGTTGTTGTTGTTGGTGACATCGTTTAAAATTTCAAATTAAGCTATTCTTTCCATCTTTCTTTTAAAACTTTTTAAGTTTATTTTTTCCATCGCTTTTTTCTCTCCATCTATCTCATTGTCTTTCTACTTCACTGTCTTTTGTCAGTTTTGTTGAACACTCCACTTTATTTCTTTTAATTTATTGAAATTTCTATTGAATTAAATACAAAAGAAAAGTTTTTTTTTGTGTAAAGCTTTTAACGAAAAATTCAATTTTATAGTTTTTTTTCTTTTAATTATACTATATATAATCATATTATCATATTGAATTTTATTTACCAAATATTCAACCATATTATACATAGTTTATTTAATTTATAGGATTTTTTGGGACTTTCTAATGGATTTTATTATAGATTTTCTAATGGATTTTATTATTTCTTTATTGATGAACAAAAGCAATGCCGTTGCATAATTATTTGCAACGTCGAATTCGTTACATTCGACTCCTCGGTATAGTCGTTGCATTCGCTTTATACTTGGTAAATTCGTTAGCGCTCGTTGAATTTGCTGCATTCGTTGCTTTTATTCGTTTGTTCGTTTCGTTCCGTAAACCCGATACGCTCGTTTCTTTCGTTACATGCATTCATTGCTTCACTGTGAAATATGAGTAAGCTATCAAGTGAGTGAGTACACTAGCATTCGTTGCTTTCGTTTCTCCCATTCGGTATACTCGACAAACTCCATCTATTCGCTGCAGTGCATTTGATTCAAAACATCGCGAATTGAACTATACCCATCTGTCCTAGATTTTGTGCGTCAACAACAAGTAGTTGTTTCTCTGTTGCTGCTACACACTTTTGACTAATTAACTGCAAACACGTTTTCATGTGTTTTTAAAAGCTTATAACAGTGTTAAATTTGTAACATTTTTTTTTAAAGACTCTAAATATTTGCTAATTGAGTCAAATTTAATAAAATTCAAATAAAAAACCGGTTTTTTTATGTGACAGTATGCATTACTTTATTTTTGGTATCAGACAGATTGTATGAAAATAATAAGTTTAGCGTATATTTTCCTATAATAACGTTTCTTAAATAAAGAAATTTGCAAAAATGTTCTTCTTCCCCTCTCTCTCTCTCTCTCTCTCTCTTGCTCTCTCTCTCGTTTTCTCTCACTGCTTAGGGGAAAAAATCACTCATGACAAAGGAATTTCCATATCTTGTTTTTTGTATATTTCAGTGAAGGTAAAAAAAAATTGAAAATAATATTTTTTTTCCTTTTTCACTTGAACGTTTAGGCATTTTTCGTAGGTTATTTTTCTTGTTGACTTAAAAATTGAATATTGTTTTTATAGACGCATTTAGGATAAGATAAGTCAAAACTTGTCAATTATTATTATCTTTAATTAATTAAGCCATTTGTTAATGATTCATGAACACAAAATTGTTATTGTCGAAAATATTTTAGAAAGTTTACAAGTAGCAAACCCTGATTGTGTAACTTTTATCTAAAAAGTAACTACAGATTATTTGTCAAAATAAATTCAAAATGTGAGTAATTTTCTCATATAATTTGAAGTTTATTAAAATAACAATGGGCTGATATAATGAACAGCGCACAGAAGACTTGTCTTGAAAAGTTTACAAGATTAATATTACAATTAATCTATTTATAGTGAAACAACTAAAATCAGTGAAATTTATGCATTTACAACAAACGGTTAAAAACGAAGTTACAAAAGAATATAAATAATAATAATAATAAATAAACATTGTGATATAGTGAAAGCAAGTTTTAATTAATTAAAAATAAACTAAAGTATCGCTAAACTAATTGTCAATTCTAATGACATGAAATCGTTAAAAGCATTATTTCAGTAAATTAGTAAAAATTACTTTTAACAGAAAGACTGGTAAAAAATAAACAGAAAAGAAGGAAAAAAACTGCAACAAAAAATAGTCGAATTTAAACGATTAATTAAAAAATAATTTAACTAATTCATTTAATTTTTTTTTTTTTAATTTTAATAATTTAACTTTTTTTTTAATTTAATTTTTTTTTATTTCTTAATAATTTTTTTTAGTTTTAATTCTTAACTTAAAAAATAGTTGAAATTGTTATAAATTTCTAAATATTTGGAAAATATTCCGGGTTGTTTGGCTATTTTTGTTGCTTTTTTATCATAGTAATAACGTTTTACAATTAAAAAAAAAACATACAGAAATAATTCTATGAAAATGACGAAATATCATACAACATGAAATACGACAAGACAAACCTTTTGTTTAGTAAATAAAATGCAAGAAAAAGAAAACAAAGTAAGATACCAAAGCAATAGCAATAACATAAATAACAACAGAAACAACGCCTACAGCAAGGTCAATCAATAATAGCAAAAAATGTTGGGCTATTAAAGAAAGAAAAGAAAATATTGATATACCAAAGAAGAAAAGAAAACTGTTACAACACAATGTTCGACATACCACCAAAATGTCCCGCATTGGCCAACAAATTAACCGGCATCTTCGGTTGGCGTCACACCTACAAAGTATCGGCCCAGCACGAGGGCATCACGCATTCTTATTTGCAGAAATCATACTCATTGACATTGCCGCCGAAGCGTCCAGCAACGGCGTTCGCCTGCGGCGACATGAAGGTAACAACATTTTTATGATGTTTAAGGTAGCGAGAGAAAGAGAGAGAGAGAGAGAGAGTGTCGTTTTGAAGTTTTGAGAAATGCTAAACGTTCTGAGAGCGCATGCATTTCACCTCGATTATTTTCACCCTCTCTCTCTCTCTCTCTCTCCCGGTAACCATTTGATTTTGTTGATCTTATATGGTTTACAAGTTACAGCTATTCGTACGTACGTTATTTTAAGCGGGTAATCTTTTACTTTATCGAATTCAGATTTCATAAACGGCGCGCCGCCGTTGCCGTTGCGTTTTACATAATCTTTGAAGAAATTTTTTTTGTACAGATTTTTGTACAAAAACTTTGAATCAATGACTACCTTCTCAATGACTCGGTAGACAAGCAACAACAGCAACCACTTTGAATATTGTTATATTGTTGCTTGTTGTTTGCTGTTTGCTGTTGGCTGTCATTGTTGAGCGCAGTGGAGTGGCATGGCGTGGCGTGCAGTTGACCCAAATTTCTGCTTTTATTCTAAATATTTCTGCTGTGCTTTTTTGTTTGCAATTAAAAAAACAAAAAAGCAAAAAAAAGTAGCTCGGATTCGCTTCGCTGTACTTGTGTGGTTGCAATTTATGTGGCTGGTGCGTCAACACGGGCCCGCGCGTGTCCACTGTGCGTCGTCGCATGTTGGAATTCAGTTTCCTCATCGCCGGTTTTTATTTCCTTAGTTTTATTTTCTATCTATCTCTATCGCGACGAATTTTTGTTTGCCATTTGTTTAACCGGTCTCCAGAGAATTTGAAATATTTGCTTGCCTTCGTATCGCGTGCTCCTACCGCTATTATTTACTTGCCCAAAAACCCAAATTCAATTCTTAAATACTGCCCAAAATTCCGCATGAATTCATTCCTTGCTCGAACATTCTAGTCTGGTCTGATCTGGTCTGGTTTGATCGATGATCGTTGATCATTTCGATCATGCCAGAAGTTTTGGGTAAGTGCGTTATAATCGATTATAGCAGAATTTTCATTACTTTTTTTCAGTGGAGCGCAAAAATTTTATTTTTTACTTATCGAAAAACTTATTTCTCTTTATTTTTCTATATTTTCTTTTCACTTCACGCTATTTGTAGGCCGCTGGCCTTTCCTTCTTCCTTTTTCCATTTCTGTTTCTGACCAAATTCTGAAGTAATCTATCATGAAAATCATATCACGTATTACCAACAGCCACAAAATAATATGTTAATAATAATAATACTTTTAATAACAACAACAGCAGTCAGCCTTCTTCTTCCTAACGCGCCACTCTAAACGTTCAGTGTCGTCCGTCCAGCATAAAAGTATTTTGCCTGTATTTAATTTTCCTTCTATTCTTCTTCTTCGTCTACCTTTTCATTTAGGATCCCGATTCATGGGTTGCCGTTCATCACCTACAAACACAGTCCGGCATACTCGATCCCGACGATTGTCTGCGAGATGTCGCCGATGATCGTGATCAAATAATCGCGAGTTTCGAGGATTCCGGACCTGATCCGGGAGTGCCGCAGGGTGGCGGTGACGGTGCCTCTGGCAGTTCTTCCGTCGGCACTGGCTCGCCTGACATTTTCCGCGATCCCACAAACACCGATGCGCCTACGAACAGCAGCCGTGGCTCCAACATCTCGACGCCGCACATCGAGGTGACGAGCACCACTTCCTGTCCCATTACCGGCATGGCTGGTCTCCAGGTGCGTCGCAGTAGCGATCCCAATCTGCTGGCATCGCTGAAGGCGGAGGGCAGCAACAAACGCTGGTCGGCCGCTGCACCTCACTGTGCCGGCGACTCGCCGGAGCGTTTGCCAACGGAGAGAGGCGAGAAAGGCGGCAGCTACCATTTGGCACCTCAGTGGGAAGAAGATGATGACACGCAGCAACACGCAGTAGTGGCCCCCGCACAACAACCGTTTGCCCGTTCCGGTCGTCTCTCAATGCAGTTTCTCGGCGATGGTACCGGCTACCGCTGGATGGAAGCGGCCGAGAAGTTGCAGCAGCAACAGCCAACACAACAAGCGGCCGCGCTGCCGCAGAATTCTTTCTCCAGCAAGTCTTTGCCGCGCGAGACGGGCAAACGCAAGGAACCACTCGGCCAAGCCTACGAATCGATACGCGAGAAAGACGGCGAAATGCTGCTCATCATCAACGAGTACGGCAGTCCGCTGGGATTGACGGCCCTGCCGGACAATGAGCACGGCGGCGGTCTGGTCGTGCAGCACGTGGAGCCCGGTAGTCGCGCGGAGCGTGGCCGTCTACGTCGCGGCGATCGCATACTGGAGATCAATGGGATCAAGTTGATCGGACTCACCGAGGACAAGGTGCAGGATCAACTGAGGCGATCGTTGGAGTCCTCCGAGCTGCGGGTGCGTGTCTTACGCGGCGGCGATCAGGTCGGCAAGTCAAGGCGACGCGATTCCAAGGTGGCGGAAATGATCGAAGCCGAGGAGAAAGTCGCCTCAGCGGTGGAGGCGAAAATCGCCACAGTGTCGCCGACACGTAAGCCGAATACAGCGCCAGTCGGTACGTCGTTGCAAGTGGCCAATACGCGCAAGCTGGGCCGCAAAATCGAGATCTTGCTGACCAAGGGCCCGAATGGCTTGGGCTTCTCGGTGACGACGCGCGACAACCCAGCCGGTGGTCACTGTCCGATTTACATTAAGAATATTCTACCGCGCGGCGCTGCCATCGAGGACGGCCGCCTGAAGCCCGGAGACCGTTTGTTAGAGGTTGACGGCCTGCCCATGACCGGTAAACGCCAGACGGATGTGGTCGCCGTCCTGAGGGCGACGCAGCCGGGAGCCACCGTGAGGCTGGTGGTGTCAAGACAGCAGGAATTAGCCGAATTGGACGAAAGAGAAATCGTGAGTAGTCCGCACTTTTATTAATCGTGTTACGAACAGCTTTTAAGAATACAATTATTTACCTCCAAAGAACTACAACGAGGAGAAAGACGGAGAAGAGCTGAATTCACCGGCAAAACCGCCGCCTCCAGTTTTGCCCGCTTCCCTGCAAAAAAGCCACCACCACCACCCCCAACAACAACAACAACACAAGCAGCACCAGCAGAAGTCAAAACACAATGCGCACATGGTGAAGAAGTCGAGCAGTGCTCGCTCACTTTTCGAGCAACATCAGCAACAAGTCCAACAAAATCTGAACGAGTCGCAGCATTTTATTGATGCCGGCAGCGAGTCGGCCGCGTCCAGCGTAAGTTCTTTCGGTGTTCTTTTGTCTTTGTAGGACTACAATTATTAAAGGAACTACTTCCATTCTGCAGGACAGCCTACAAGCCGGCATTGCTTGGCGTTCGCGCGAGGTGCTCACTTTGCACATTCCCGTTCACGACACCGAGAAGGCTGGTCTCGGTGTCAGCGTCAAGGGAAAGACGACCTCCCACAACTCGGCGTCTTCAGCCGGTGGCGGCTCCATGAAGAACGATGGCGACTTGGGAATATTCGTAAAGAGTGTCATTCACGGCGGCGCAGCCTCGCGCGACGGGCGCCTGCGCATGAACGATCAGCTGCTGAGTGTGAATGGCGTCTCGCTGCTCGGACAGAATAACGCAGAAGCTATGGAGACATTGCGTCGCGCCATGGTCAACAATCCCGGCAAGCATCCGGGCATGATAACGCTCTCGGTGGCGCGTAAAATTGCACGATCCGCCAGCTCCGGTGACATCCTCGAGCAAACGAACGATAGCTCCAGTACCAGTGAGAACTCGGGCGCTACGGTGATCTACTTGAGTCCCGAGAAGAAAGATGGCGCTAGTGGTGGGCTGGCGGTGCCCATGGGGCGTGGTATCAGCGGTGGCATTAATGATATGAACAGGTAAATGCGATAAGTGCATCTTCTTCTTTGAATTCTGAACTGAATTCAAACTGTCTACTTTTCTCTTCACAGATGGAGCAACCCCGTTTTGGATCGTCTAACCGGTGGCGCTTGCTCCTCGGGTTCGTCCAATCAGCCGCATCGCAGCTTGCGCGAGCAGCAACCACTGCCAGCGGGCTGCGGCACGGCAGGCGTACATGCTCTACGCAACGAGAGCTATTACATGGCCACAAACGATACGTGGTCGCCTTCGTTGCAGCAACCAGCACATTATCCACATCCAAATATGGTTGGTGGTGGCGGAGGAGCGACTGGCCACATTAATAACTCGGTATTGATTGAGGATGATCCGGAACCTATGTCACCGTAAGTACAGATAAGGAGTCATTGTTGTTGCTGCAAAGCTTCATTCTCTTCTTCCGTAGTACTTTGCCGCATCGTCCGGCCGATTCGCCGATGTGCTCACAAAACAGTACCGCCGCCGCCAACTCTTCCAACGCCGGCTCTGGCGCACCGCATTTCGACGCTACCTACTCGTCGCAACTGAGTCTGGAGACGAATAACTCGGGCATCGAACACTTCAGCCGCGACGCACTGGGACGTCGATCCATTTCGGAGAAACATCATGCAGCTCTGGATGCCCGAGAAACCGGCACATATCAGCGCAACAAGAAGGTCCGTGAGGAGCGCGAACGCGAACGCGAGCGACGGATTCAGCTGACCAAGTCGGCGATTTATGGGGGTTCGGTGGAGTCGCTGGCGGCACGCATCGCGAATGCGAACGCCCAGATACCCGGCTACAAACACAGCAGAGCCGCTTCGGGCATAGCAGGTGGCGGCAGCGGCGGCGGCGGCGGCGGCATAGCTGTCGAGCATCTGCAGTCCGAAGCGTTGGATCAAGTCGGCGATCTGGGCCCTTCGCTGGGCCTAAAGAAATCCTCTTCCCTGGAATCGCTACAGACAATGGTGCAGGAGATTCAGATGTCGGACGAGCCGCGTGGTGGCCCTACTGCATTGCGAGCTCCGCGCGGAAGAGGACGCGAGGATAGCCTGCGCGCTGCTGTGGTCAGCGACGATGTGAACAGTGAGTGTGAAACTTTCACGATATATTCGCAACTAAATGTGATGCGACTTCTTTTTTTAGAGCCACGCAAGCACTGGCTGCTGGAGGAGGGCACTGATCCGGAAGCCGGCTTTGCATCGCATCGCAATGGACCCTTCCAGAGTTCTTTGAATGATGGCAAGCACAAGTCGCGCGCCAAGAAGCCGAGCATCCTGCGCGGCATTGGGCACATGTTCCGCTTCGGTAAAAATCGCAAAGATGGTGTCGCACCAGCGGACACCGCGTCGCAGGGTCCATCCGAGCGTATTACAAACGCCCCGAATAATCAGATACCGGTGGCCGCCCTCGCCGCTATGGACAGAAATGCGAAAATAGCGCCACCTGCCTATCAGCCGCCGCCCTTACCGCCAGCCAATCACAGTGGAGTGGGCGGAGGTGGTGTCAATTCGAATGGTATTCATCACAATGACATTTTCAATCATCGCTATCAACATTATGCGAATTATGATGAACTTCAACAACAACAGCAACAGCAACAAATGAGGTAAGCCAAACCCTCGGGTGGGTGTGTGTTGTTGGGTTTTTAGGCTGCAGACCACTTTTTGAGGTTTAGAGAGGATCTACAACGATCGATTTTAGTACTACTTAGGCCTTAGGCCTTTATGAGGCCACTTAGAGCGTCACTTACCACCACGCGGTAATTGACTACGTTTTAGTTTTTGGTATCGTAAACTCCTGAAAGGAATTCAATAAAACTGACAGATCGAGAAGTACGATACTATAAATTTAAAAATTACCAAAATTAGAAAAAATATTTTCTCTTTTAATATCGTCTATGTACATATGTACGTATGTATGTATTATTACTTAACTGACTTTTCTTTTTCAATATTAATCCTTTTCAATATTATTTAAATTTTATTCAATAACTCTTAAATAATATTTTGTTGTCTTCTTTTCGAAACATTAAATAAGATTTTTATTATTAAATTTCTTAAAAATTCTTTAACATTAAAATTAAAATTTGTGTTTACACGATTGTAATAATTTTTGTCGTTATTAAGAATTAATTAAATCAAATTTCAGATCGGAAATTTAAAGATCCAATTTTCTTATTACAATTTTCTTATCCCAAAAAATCGCCTTAAAAAAAGTCGCCTAAAGAAGAAATATCAATTTTAAATCTCGTAAAAAAGAATAAAATTTTTTTTTAAATCGCGTAAAAACAGTTCGCGTAAGAAAGGTGCAAGTATTTACAACATTTAATAGACTCCATGACACCTCTTTTCCTCTCTCTGTCTCTCTATTTCTCAGACTTCTCGTTTTTACCTGCACAATATATCACATCACGTCACACTGCATCACATCACTTCACTTCACCTGTTATTAAAAAGAATTAATGATTGTTCTAACAAATGTATACAAATTTCTCTTTCTATTCATTCGAATACACACCGTCCTCTTTCTCTTATGCTCTCTCTTTCTCTCTCTCTCTCTCGTGCTCTGTGACCGTCCTCCCGTTTGTCTCCTTGTCTTCTCTCTGTCGTGTCGTCATTTTACTCACACTAACGCATTTGAAACGAAACAATAATCTCTGCAATAGCGCTGATCAATCTTCTGATGTTTTGTCAGAGTCAACCATAGAATGCATGCGGCAGCAGGTTATCAGGCAGCGCCATAAAGTCGAAGCGGAAAGGTAACTAAACAACGAACACTATCTCACAAACGTACACACCTAGTATTCATTGCTCGCACATTAGCAACTTATCCAATTATCAATAGCACTCACTCAATGTTGCTGAAATGCTTGCTGTATTGCTGACATCTGTTATATGGTGTTTCCATTAAGCGGTTTTGCCTCGGTTTAGCGCAAAAGTACTATTCGAAAAAGCAGAAACCATTATAAAACCAGAAAATCTCCATTGAAATTGTTGTTGTGAGTTTAGCACAAAACCAAACAGATTTCTGGTTCTAGGAGTTTTCAACCCTGTTTCGAAGTTTGAAATACATACTAGACGCCATAGCCTTTTCTCTTTTAATAGTTAATATGATAGAAAAAGAGAAATATTGTACGCAAAAACATTCTATCGAAATTAACAAAAAAACAAAACATTGGTTTTGCCTACAACAACAACAGCAGGAAGCGAAAACCAGCAAAACCAAAATTAAAACCAGTTTTGTATGGAAACACTGGACACTTGATCAATAATTCGAAAGCTTTTAACTAAAACCATTTTATGGAAACACCATATAAATCTCATGCGCCTTCTTAGCTTCTGCCAAAATTGCTCGCTGCTTTGTAATTTTATCATACATATATTTTTGTGATACTGTATTATCGTAATTTAGTTTACATGCAAAATATTAGTTTATAATTCACATTAATTTTCTGAAGGAGTATAATATTTTGTTATTTTTTTTGTGTGCTTTGTAAATAAACACTTTTACTGTATATAAATAGAGTTTAATTTAGTTTTAAATTATTGAATGTTGAAAGTTCAGAGTTAGAGATCATATTATTATTATTATTACACTATTTTCTGGAGTTGGTAATACATATATTGAGGCGGACAAAATTAGGAATGATCTTCTAAACTAGAAACCCGACTTGGCTTTGTCGAAGAGTTTTGGCGACTTCAAACATTCTATTATCATAATTTCTGCATCACATCAGTTCTTCGAGATGTGTTCATGTATGAATAAAGCTTCTTATGGCACCCAAAAGCACTATGCTTCCTCCGCCTTCATTCTGAATTGTTCTGAATTCTGTTAATTATGTTTTTCTGATAAATCGATATTTATATTACATTCTAAATAATTGATCTAAATAAGTTTAATAAATGCGGTGCTGTTGGTAGAAGTAACATTTTTTACTTAGCTTACTTTGAATATATGAAAATATGTAGCCTTTAATCTTCCTGAGTAGAGAAGTTATCCGTCTGTCCGTCCATCCGTCCGCCCTTTTGGTGTACTTTGAAAATAATTTGCGCTTAATTTCGATGCTTCGATTGTATTTTCATATAAAAAATTGCTGGAACTTATTTGCTGCGTTTAGAAAATATTCTAATTTGGTTTATTTCATTATGATTTGCACACTTTTCACCTTCTCCTTCTCGCGCTGTCTCTTCGCTGCCTCTAACTGTTTTTTCCCTCCGGATTTTCCTAATTCTCTTGCGTTAACTTGTTTAGTTTTTGTCTCTCCTCACAGTCGCCGTCATCAACATTATCATTCACAGCGCAGTGCCCGCAGTCAAGATGTTAACTTGCATCATCAGCTCAACGGCATGCGTTCCTCTTCAAGTTACTACGAATACGAAACTGTACAGCACAATGTCTCCTCACCCACAAAGCAGCCGCCGCCACAGCAGCAGCAACAACAGCACCAAGAACAGCAGCAACAGCTTTACCGCGATCGCGACCGCGACCTCCATCCCCATCAACAGCAACAGCAACCACTACAACGTCAACGCAACGGAGGCAACAGCATGAAACAGAATGGAAACGCCGCCGCCTCCTCACCCATCACCATTAATGGCGGCGACAGGTCACGTGATTCACCGCAGCCGCATTGGAAGTTGGCTACACTTAACGGCTTCTCACCAGCTTCGCTCAGCAGCAGCGCACGCAGTCGCGGTCCCTTCGTTACTCAAGTGACCATACGCGATCTGTCCGCAGCTCTGGCAGGAAAGCAGCCGACTTATCAAACGGTGCAGAAACAGCAGCAGCAACAACTTGCTGCTTTACAGCAACAGCAGCAACACCAGCAGCAACAGCAACAAAGGCAAACACAATATGCTGTCGTTGTTAGCAGCGTGCAGCCGCATGCTTCGAAGGTATGACTATAGAAGAAGGAGCTTCGTTGCCGCGACGTCGCGGACGAAGTGTCGTGTTGGCGGGCACATACTCAGTGTTGAACGGCAGGAGCGCAGCAGCAAAGGGTGAGACGGAAGCGATAACAACGACAGCAGCGACCAAAACGAAAAACTCTTAATTATTCTAAACTGTTTCCTGCCCTCAAAAGAATGGAAACGATATATTTCTTTCCTAAAAAAACCTTTATAAATTATTATAAATAATTTTTTTTTACGTTTTTGTTGTAATATTCAATATTTTATGAGGTGAAATGAAATTCTTTCTGAACATTTTCACTGTGGAAAAATTGACAGAGAAAAAATCCAAATTAATAACGCAATATTTTATAATTACAGATTATTTATTTAATAAAAAAAATTCCCGAATGGTGGATGATTGATAATGCTGTTAATAATATCAGTTAATATTTCCATTAATTATTGATTTATATTTCGAACGGAAACGACGATTTTGTAGTTATAAAGTATATTAACTTCACACCTTACAAACTATGGCTTTAAGAAGTATTTTTTTCGTAATTATTAAAAAATTTTGTAGATTATAACGAGTCGAATATCTTTACGAAGACATTTAATAAAACACTAGTTTAAGTTATGAAAATAAATTGTAAAATAAACCAAGAAAAGAAAGGAAATCTCCTTTAATAAAAATTTTTTTAAATAATCACATTTTTTAAATAACAAATTTTTGGTAATTTTATAAAGTAATTTCTGCGAAACGAACTTGATTTCACAAAACCGAAAATCAAGCAACAGTACATAAATTTTTTTGGTAATCTTAACATGATATGTACATACTATGTACATACGTAACATGCTAAATGCAAAATTAGTTAAGCTTTATTTAAATTTATTTCTTTCATTATGTACGAACACAAATCTTGTATTTAGGTTTATAATATTTTCCCCAAAAATTTAATTTGAAGCAGGTTTCTAACTTCTAGTTAAATTTAATCATTTCCATACGAAACAATTTTGAAAAATTTTGTGTAATTGAGTACGATCAAATCAAATTTCCAAATTTGAAAAACATTTTAGTTTTAATTTTGAAAGCTGTCTATTATACATAAACTGTTCTTGTAAAGCAATTGTCATTATTGCTAATTTTTCTAATGTTTATTTTAAAAAAAGCTCTAAAGAACATACATTCATACAAACATCAAATAAAAATAAACTGTGATTTTTTTTTTTTACAAATGAGCGATTGAAAAATTACACTAAAGACAAAGACTAAGCATTACTTTTTCATAAAAATTATTGAAACTACATTCGAATATACAATTCATTATTAATTAATATTATACAATTATTCAGTTTCATTTATTCCAATTAAAAAAAACGGAACATTATTAAATATAAACGCACTTTAAAAATATTAAAGAACGATAGAATAGTATTTAGTAGAAATTAATTGCAAGCTGAATTAATGTATGTTATTTTATATAAATTATTTACATACATATATAATCAATATATCGTATATAAATTAAATAAAAATTAAAATTGAATTCGGTTTTTCTAGTTTAAACATTTGCTAATTTTTGTTTTATCTTTTCTCTCATGTTACATTACGTTTCATTTACGTTTAGGTTTTGTTTAGAATTCATGTAATTCTTTTACATTTAATTTCAGCTTATAATTAATTACTTTCATTCTTTCTTGATTTGTTTCTTTAATATAATAAACTTAAGCTAATTCTTTCTAGCAATTACGATAATTTCTACCAATAATAATAACTCATCCATTACTTCTTAGTTTTAAGTTAACACTTTTTCTTTTGAATAAATATCATATCATATTCAATACTAATCAAGAATTAATATGTTCACCTAAGTATATTGGATTTAATTAATTGTTTATATTTTCTTATTGTATATGTTTTGTCGATTAACTACGAAACTGTGTATATTCTAAATTTATTTAAACTTTATAAAGCAAAAAACTTAACAGCTCTAATTTAAAAAACCTACAAAAGAAGTAAATAAAAAATAATACAAAAGCAAATTTTCTAATAATTTCATTATTAGTTTTTCTTTACTTTTTTAGGTAATCACAATTTATTGCAATTTTTCCAAACGTCGTCTCAGGACATATAATCAGAATTTATACTTTCACTACCGTACATTTTAAACGATCAGACCGATCGTGCATGCATGCGTATAAATCGAACCGAAGGACATAATAACGCCCTGCAGTATAACGGCGAAGTACTCATTTCCAACGATTTCCATTCGATTTGCCCGCCGCATTTCTATGCTGAGAGACGCCCTCCTCCTGAGGAGCCAGCTCCTCATCCAGCAACAGCTCAAAGTTACCCAAAGCATCAGGCCGGGGCACTTTATTCCAGCGTACACTGCCACAACAACACCAAGAACAAAGAAAGAGAGAAAGGATGCTCGATGATCTTCAAAAATGCTTTTTTTTTAACGTACTCTGGTATTCCATCCGGTGGTATCACCACCGACAAAATATTATCGATTAATTTATACTTGAGTATGCGATCATTAACCGTGGTTGAAGTCAGTGATGGCGATGCATTCACCTCGACCAACCACGGCTTCAGGTTGTTGTCTATGATGATGTCGTAGCCGTAGCACTCGAAACAATGGCGATCGTTGGCCATGACGGGCGCTACAGCGCGCAAAGAGTGCACGATCAACCAAGAGATGGCACCGAACAGACGATCGGTGACTTCTTTGCCGCGCGTACCTTCCAGGTAGAGAGCCAGATTCTGGACAGACCATTTGCCGCCATGCAGACCATTGTATTCGCCCTGCCAGAAGAGAAGCGCATGATTTTTGTTTTATTTTTCCCAGTCAAAAGAAGGTGGTGAGTGCTAAATCACCCTTAGGGGCGGGCAATCGTATAACTCACACCATGTTTCTGCACACTGACGTTGGTGAGATGGACGTACATGTTGTCCAACTCGGTGACACTGGTGTCGTATTTTACCGTACAGAAGCGGCAGAAACCGAGCTTGAAGAGGTAAGCTTTGAGAGGCCGAAAGGAGGTGACCAGAACGTACAGACGCAAGTCAAACTTCTTGCCACCAATAAGCAAAGGATTGTCGATGTAACTGCGGGCAGAGCAGGCCGGAAATGACGAAAGACATGGAAGGGAAACGAGAAAGAAGAACGAACATAAAATGAACGAAATATACAAAGTAATATAATGATTTCGAAATAATTGTCGAAATACCGCGATATCACGTAGCTTTCTTTGCCGATTTGAGTATGAAAGGGTCCCTTCGCTTCACGTGACCACTTCTTCAACTTGGACAACTTATTTATGAGGAAGATGCCCGCACCTTGCGACTTGCTGCAAGGCTTCATGATCCAGGTGCTCTGTGGATTTTTGCGATACTCTTCCACGAACATGTTATAGTCTAGTTTTCATAGATTTTCTAAGCTCTTTTCGTTTTTAATTGTTTATTGTTTATGCAACAAACAACTCACCGGCAGGTAGAATAAACGTGACTGGTACAAAATCCAAATACAGGTACCGGGCACCACCTCCTGGATGGCCGGTATCCCTTTTCTCCCCCAAAGGATTGCCATCACGTTCCAAATCTTTGCGATATCGTTTGATATTCTTCACCAGCAGATCCTTGCGGGATAACTCGTAATGATTGGGGAAATGATTGATCATTCTTTCGGCAGAACATGGGGACAGACAAATTGGTGGTGAGATTAGTAATGATATTCATACCACACGCCGAGTATTTCGTATATATTTTGTGGCACTCACTGATCATCGCTCATCCGGTAACCGCTCTCCACACTGAAAATATTGCGGCACGTGGGCACACTGGCCCAATAGAAGTTCCAGTCATCATCGGCACAAACATGCGACCAGCCGCGCTTTTCGAAATTATTCATCAGGACCGATTTTTCCAAGTCCGTGCAGAAGCAGATAGTCTGGCGTTCATGCTGAGCTGCATTGTTGACCCTTTCGAAAGGCAAAAGAACATTTAATAGAGACGCAACGTCATGGTCAGGAGCGATGCACACAGCCATACACACAGAACACGAGTAGTCTGCAGGCGGCACTCACCTGCCGTATGTCAAATTTGTTGTGGGACGTTTCGATGGTTCGATCGTGGCCATTTTTCTAGTATTTCCGGTGCTGTAAACGTTGTTGTTGTTGTTGCTTCTTGCTCTCTTTTGATTATCCTGTTTATTCCACTCGAATTTTTGTTACTTCTTGCAATTTACTTTTTATTCTCTATTGACCAAACAAGCATCGACCATCGCTGGAGCTTTCAAATAGCTTGCGTTACTAAGAAATTTCGTCTCTTTAAGAAGTTAAAAAAGCTAACAACTGAATCGGTCTCTAATTCTGTCTGTCTGTCTGTCTAATTGTTTATAGTCTATTTAGTATGTTTACAGCAAAAAAAAATGTCAAAAACATGTTTGCTTTATGATTTTTTAGTTTGGGAGTGTGTTACATTGTGCATAGTAGAATAATGTTTTAAAAAAAATTATTAATTAATGAACTTAAATATTTTAAAAACTTTTGTTGTAATCATGATTTCGTTTAAATTAACAGTCATTCGTTTTCTTTAATTGTATCTCTGTGTGTGGCTGAGATCTCTGAGAGTTGTGTAAGAATGGGTTCAGTAATCTGCTAGAAAATTTCTCTCTCATGCTGAGAGAAAGATTTGTTCAGCTCATTGCTGAAAATGGTTTGAGCAAAAGCTCAGTCAGCACTTTGGAAGTTTGCTGTTCAAACGAGTGCGCCTCGAGCAGTCGAGCGTTCAGTCAATCCGATCTCTTTACCGCTTCGAGGTACATTGCAATAGAAAAAAATTGCTAGATTATTTATAGTTTTCACGTTGAAAAAAAAGGAACAAAAGCTTGCACAAAAACTGAAAAGAATTTGGAGATAACTCCTTGGCAATATGGATTTATTATTTCTGAGTAAACGAGTCTTTTTGGGCACCGAACCGGGCCTTATACACGGCGGCATTGTAGTCGATACCGAGGGAATCGTGCGAAAGGTGTTACGATCAGCGCAAGAGGTGAACACTTATCTGTACAGCACCGAATCGGAAGCGGTGAGTGACTGAGCGTAAGCAGCTCGACTGCATGAGTGCCAAGCGAAAACGTAACGAAATCTCTTTTTGCTATCTTCTGATCGAGACAGGTTTACGATTTCGATAATATGGTGTTGATGCCGGGCTTAATCGATGCGAATGTGCACATCAATGAACCAGGCCGCCAGGATTGGGAAGGCTTTGTGTGCGCAACGAAAGCGGCAGCGGCTGGTGGCTTCACGACAATTGTCGACAGACCGACGTGAGTGATGTTACGATAATTCAATGGACGGCATCTCCAAGAGATTTGCTTTCGTACCGAGACTGGTACTGACTTTTGTTTGAAAATTTCTCCAGCAATGCTTTACCAGCAACAACAAATGTTGCCGCCCTGAAGGCCAAGACAGCAACGGCTCGTGGCAAAATCTATGTTGATGTTGGTTTCTGGGGCGGCTTAATACCGGACAATCTCTCTGATCTGGAAGCACTGAGTGCTGCTGGTGTTATAGGTCTGCAGTGTACCCTGAGTCCGGTAGCTGAACCGGTCAACGAGGAATTTCCAGCGGTTGAAAGAACACACTTGGAAGCTGCACTGAACCGATTGGACGATGGTATCACAATAGCCGTGAGTTTCATAAAGTTTGTTCTTGAAGCACGTCGTGACTCCTTTGCAATGATGCAGTTTCATCCAGAGTTGCCGCCTGCGCTGCGGTCCACTGAAAGTCCACTGGTCACCGACAAGGAACCACAGAAATATAAAACCTACGCCTGCACACGGCCTGTCAGCCTGGAAATTGAAGCCGTTCGCTTAGTGACAGACTTGGCGGCAGCCTACAAAAGGTTGGCTCATCTCTGTTTGGTCGCAGACGCTCGCTAACATCAATCATATTCCATTCCAGCAAACATTTTCATCTACTCAACATCAGCTCTGCTGACGTCCTGCCCCTCATAGACAACTGTAAGCGTCGGGGTTGCCAACTGACAGTCGAAACTTGTCCCCATTACTTGTGTCTGGCCGCCGAGGACATTGAAGATTGTCACACCGAATGCAAAACTCAGCCGCCGATACGAGACCGAGCGAACCAGGAACCGCTCTGGGCGGCGTTGAAAAGCAGCATTATCGACATGATCGCCTCAGATCATTCGCCTGCAACGCCCGGTGTCAAATGCTTGACGTACGGCAAGATGCGCGGCAATTTTCTGAAGGCCTGGCCGGGCGTCTCGTCGCTGCAGTTGAGTTGAGTTGTTGAATTATTAACAGCAATCAGCATCATCACACCCACACACACACACATTAGAGGAGCTGCATTTTAGTGAAGACCTTTTTTTTGTATGCCTTTTTAGGTTTGTCGGTGGTCTGGACTCATTGCCAGCAACATGGACTCGGTTTGAGCGACATGCACCGCCTCATGTGCCAACAGCCGGCAAAGCTGTGCGGTGTAGAACATTTTAAGGGCAAGATTGAGGAAGGATTCGATGCCGATTTCTGTGTCTGGGATCCCGACGAGGACTTCTCGGTAACTCCAGATATGCTTCTGTCCTCGAACAAGGTCGTGCGGAAACTAACGCACTCACAAGGCACGCAGTTTTCATTGTATGTACATATATTTTCATAGGCCACTCCTTACATGAACCAGCGCCTGCGGGGCGTGGTGCATGCAACGGTGGTGCGCGGCTTGCATGTGTTTCAAAAGTACGAAAGTTTTGGTCAACCTCTGGGAAAGGTCATCTTGCGCAAGAGCTCCAAGAAGGTGGTAAAATTCGTGCGAATGTGAAACGGTTATGGTGCATGGTGCATCAAAGCGCCTTATGACTGACTCTTCAGTTAAAATCTGCAGAGACGCGGTATAACTTTTCTTGTTATTCGATTTTTTGATTTTGTTTATGCTTTTAATGCTATTAGAATAAAAATAGAATTATAATCTTTTCTTGTATCGTGAAGTATGTAATAATAAACTTTGCGAGTAGTTAAAAATTATTAGAGTTGAAAAGGATTTAATAAAAATTTATTTTAATTTTTCGTTGTTTAAAAACGAAAAACATTGTGATTGTGAGATTCAGTATAATAAGAGCCAGAGAGCATAAGCTTAGGACAACAACAACAACAAAGCCAAAGACGTAAACAATATTATCTGACCAAAGACCAAAAACGTGAAGCACATTCTACAAGTTGATTGACGTTAGTTGACGCATTGCCATTCGTCTGTACGTACGCAAGTGAAATTGTTGCAAAGTACGTGATAAACGTGATAAAGTCAAAGTGCAGAGAAGAGAAAAAAAAAACGGAAACACGTGAGAGTCTCGCGTCGGCGAACAGCTCAAACAGCAACAAAAATAGCAGTGACAACAACTGCTTAGCAAAGGTTGCACAAAGGGCAACCAAACCGTTCGTTTTGTGAACATACGAATGTTGTGCCTGCTGCGTCAGTCAATCTTTTGTAACAGAAAAACACATTGAATTGTGTCAAATGCAAAAATTTTGCTAATGGAGATGATGCTATGGATGATGCTGATGCGTATGCTGGTACCAACGCTGAAGCTAACGTTGACAATGACGTTTACGTTGCCGACTGACGACTGACGCCTGACTTTGAATGGTAACTAAAGACACTTTTAGGAGAAAGGGAAGCATGTGAATGAAACCTTTTTTAAAAACTGGGTCTGAAAGTATTTGATTTTTTATTGCGCTTGTTATTATTATTGTTAATAATTGCAACGATTTTTCCACCGAACTCACGCGGCATATGTATGTGTCTTCTTCAAGTCGTTCAAGATCTACCTAACTAATGATTAATCGATATGACTTGTCGTCTATGACCGCTTGTAGGGTTAATGAATCATGCGAGTAATAAAGCTTTCTCACCTTCATACATGCTAGAGAGCTTTCACCGTCACCGTCCGTGCTTACGTAGTCGATGTCGGGTAAATGTCTATCGGCAGAGAGTCAGTACGACATCAAATCCGAAAGCAAGCGATTTTCGCATTTAAATTATATGACTTTAGGAATTTATAAGAATGTTAGAAAAAAGTTGTAAAAGAGCAGCAGCCGCAGCAGCAGAGCGAAACAGTCTCATGACGATTTTGATGTTGACATAACAACAGAACACGTAATGACAAAACGACTATAAAAACACGGTGGCAACAAAACGATTAGATGCTGATTCAGTCGCGTGTATTTCGTCAGGTCGCGACGTTGTGCGAAGGCATTGAAGTCGTTGCGTATGAGTGATGCGACACTCCAGCAGCTTGATATATACATATGCATATATCATTGCGGAAACGAGATTCTGTGTGCATGTGTGCGTGTGTTTTTGCGCGCCCCTGAATCAGAAAAGCAAGAAGTAAATACTAAATATACATACTTATCTATATCAAAATGCAATTAATATACATACATATGTATTAAAAAATTGCTATAAAAAATTATTGTGATAATTTTTATAACAACATTGAAATGAAATGAACATTGATATGATATAAACAACACTTCGGACGACTATAATTTTGTACATTTGTTAAACAGTATAAAAGTATAAAAAGAAAATCTCAAACAAACTCAGCGACGCGTCGCGACGTTATCACAGAAAACTAAAAATATGTATGCACGAGTATAAGCAAAAAAAAAATCACGACAGCGATTACAAATACATACATACTACAAAAGTGCGTGTGTGCGTGCGGATAGTATTTGCTTTTTATTGTTGACATTTATAGTGACAAAGGATTGTGTTAAGTGATATTAGGTACTAGGTTATTATTGCTGTAATGAACAATTGTTTTTATAAGCTTATAAGCATCCTTCATAACCTTCAAAATATGCATAAATGAAACGTATAAAGTTTTATTATTTATATTGTGGTATTGTTGTTTTAAATGCTGTTTACGCGTTGCTGTGGTTCTAGTCCTAACTGAAATCTCAAATCTGAATCTAATATTGATCGTTAACTTTATCAACTAATCCAATGATTTCAATTTTTGATACACTGAGTCCAATTTTCAAAAAAAAAAAATAGTTTGTGGTTTTGTGTGTGCGTGTGTAATAAAAATAGAATAAAAAATACAATAAAAAATATCACATGCGACAGTATAACAGTTAACATCACCACAAAAACAACAATTCTCTAATAAAATTAAAACATATGCAAAAAAATTGTGCAATGTGCAAAACTGACCGATATGCATGACGTGTCCTTATGGCTTAATCATTGCTGGTTATCTATCGATGGTTGTTTACACTGCTGTCAATTTCGTTTTCCCAACAATCGCTTGCCCGCATCGCTCGCCCACATTAATTAATTTGCAACATGCAACACAGCAACAGCAATAGCAAGAGCAAGGACGAAAGCAGCAGTAATCGCGACCGCAGCAATGACGGCAACCGCAGCAGTAACGATACCGCAACAAGTGCTCTCTTGAATTTCTTTAATTAATTAATTCTTCTTTTTAAAAAAATCGGTCATGTTTAAGTGTATCTACTTTATATTCCTGAACGGCCTGAAGTTCATAATTTCATAAAGGAATGACTTTCTATAGATTCGCCAAAAAAACGAAAAATTTTTTGCATTGCAAAAAAATTATTAAAGCTTAAAAGAAACATACTAGCTTTTAAAAATCTAATTGAGAAATTAAACAAGTTGAAAGGAATTTGTTAATTTTTCGAAAGACCCCGTAAAGTAAGATCTTCCTTCCTCGCAAAGCTATTTTTGTACAATAATTTGTTTTTACGAGTATGTCATCATATGAATATTGTAATCTACTGACGTTATCAATTAATACACGTTTTACTATAGTGGTCTCCTCGGAAACACACACAAACACACGCTGCTGTGAATACACCAGAATACATATATTGAATAATTTTTCTAGTGCCGTTCGAATCGTTTTGGGGGTGTCTGCTATTTTTATCAGGGTCTAGAAATTCAAATCATTAACGACAAAACACTAAAACAAGCCATCCGAACATCGTTACAGTGTATGCACGTGTACCTCCACAGACTATATATTGTTAAATAAAATAATCACTAAACATTATAAGAAACATAATTAGTAAACGGTAACCTGATGGATTATGATCTGAGGGAATAAATGATTTAAAAATCGCGCCACAGAGATGGTGAGACAGAGATAGAAAAGCACTATTTAATTGAAATAAATGTCTATTTGAAAAAAAAATTAGAACTAAGATTTCTAATACATGATTTTAAAAAAAAACAAATTGATACATACAATCAACTTATCGCGAAAACGATAAATTTAAAATATTATTTTATGTTCGTTACCAAAATTGTAGCTCATATTATTGTTGTTATTTTATAATTCTCAAATGACATTGTCTTTCGATATCGTATAAAATTTCAGCTTGTCTACAAAGGGAAAACCTTCAAATTATTGAATTTTCCGACAACCTTGAACTTTGTTATTCCACAAGGTTGTATTCCACAGCAGCGGGTGGAATGACGCAACCACTAGGATTGTTGTGATGAGTGTGGATGAGTGACAATTATTACACATCTGTTTACATGGTTCTCTTCACACGCTGGCTAATGCCATAAACCCAGTAGTAACTTACCTTTCAATTGCAAACCGAATTTTGATATAATCATTAATTGGAAAATCGAGTAAGTCCGGTTTTTGAAATTTTAAGATATTATTATTTATTATTATTATTTTAATAAAATTCAAAAAACGCTCTGCTAAATAGCGTTTTAAATCACTAAATGATAAAATTTTAACTAATTCATGCATTAGCTTACATTGGTCATAGTGCATACTATCTCACATTTTGCCACTTTTTGTTTTATTGACCATTAAACCTTAACCATCAAATTGAAAAATAATCTCAATGAACTTATATTGCCTTAGCTATTTTTCTATATGTTTCTCTACGTAAATTGACTAATCCAGAAAATATTCAAGTTTACGTTTACACAACTTCTCAAATAAAAAAATGCATTAAAAGCAAAAGTAGCCAAAGTTATAAGGTTGCCTCGTCCTTCTTTAGTGGGCTGTCTGGTTAACCAAATTCAGTTCAATTGAAAAGTATTGGACTGTTTTAGACTTATACACGATACTATACTCGAAACCGAAATAAATGTTGAAAGGTACGATACAAACCAAAAAAGATAAGTTGACTGATTTTTCTTATTATGAGGGGAAAAATATCTGCAAACTATATACAAATAATAAAATGTGAAATTTTTTGTATTTAAGTAAGAAATTGAAATCATTAATATATAAAATCATTAGTTCATTTCACTAAATATTGAAATGAATTCTTTACCACAAGAAAGTTGAAAAATCCACCAATTAAATTACTGAGTCGATTAGATCTGGCAACGATTTTAATATCTGAGATTCCTTCATGTGTAAAGAGTCAACAAAGAGTATTGTCAGTTTTACAAACATTAGTTTGTGTTGGTTTCCTCCGTGTTGGTTTAATCGCGTAAATGAATTAGAAAGCTGTTGATTTCTGTCTGCAGGAATACAAAAATTTGAAATCCCAAAAATGCACGTTCCTATTAAACTCTAGTTGCGATAAAAAATAAAAAGGTAAAATGCAAGAATAGACGACTTTGGAGTGTTTTTAATGGTTGCTTTAAAAGAATTCGCTACGTCTTTTAAGCAGGCGATTATATTATTTTATTGGTCTCTTTCGCGCACATGACAACTTTCATATAACTTGACATTTGTGTGGTTGAATAAAATGAAAGCCCAACAGCAACTAGGCAACAACAAAACTAGTAGTGATGTCATCAGAAAGTTTAAAAGATTTCCTCCTTATCAATATTTCGCGTGTGATTTGCTCTATCGTTTCTCGTAGTTCTTGTGTATTCGCTTTTGTAGATTATTCTGTGGCATCGTCAACGACGTCGTAATTTTTTCACCTTCCAGTGAATTCACAGAGCAAAAAGGTGAAGTGAAAGAAACAACTTATTAACAAAATATAATTGTTGCATTCAATAAATTTGTTCGTTTAAAATAAACAGTTATAGTGAAATAAATCATTATAGGCATATCCAGAAGATAACAAGTTATATGAACAGAAGAAGAAGGGTTGGTATATTTTGATGACATCGTGGAGAACAGTTTTGTCTCAATATCACCATTTACCCCAGTATTTAATAAATTACTCAAAAGTTGGATAATATTATTGGATTTCGTAGTGTAATGATCGATTTTGTTTGTCGCATTTGATATATTTTATTAATTTGAAAGTGTTGCAATCAGCTCTGCCATAGTTCTTTTGTTTTTGTTACTTTTTGTTGCTGCCAGTGTTGCAACGTCATAGTAAATGTGCTTGACAGAAAACCGCTGACAACTATTCTGAATGTTCGTTCGTGGCTACAATCTATGGAGAAAATATTTCCATAGATTCATCGCATTGATAGATTTTAGAAGGAATAAATAATGGAAATGGACTAAAAGTAATATCAAACGTAAAGGGAGAAAGCTTGAAAATTTACACTATCAAATGGATAAAAGCCTATCTAGCTTACTTTTGAAAATACACTTATTATTAAAAAATCACACTCATAATCGAAAAACTGCGATATTGCAACGTCTGCATTGATAACTATGTATGTACATATATCCTCTCCTTATTCGATTTGGTTCATTTTTGAAAAGAATCTCTTTTCAACGTTACTTTCTGAAAAAACCATCTCTACTTGAACTGATAGTCTACACTACGAACGCTTAAGTACATCCTTTTTTTTGAGGATCTGACAATAAATGCATACTAAAGCTTTCCATTGTATATTATTAAGGAAGGATTACGAGATTTATTCCTAAAAAATTGTTTATTTGAACGGTAAACTATGAAAGCTTTTATCGTCAATTGATTAACAATTTTCAGGGGACTGATAAATGTTTGTTAGTATTAATAGTAAATAATTTTATTCCTTAGCCTCTGAGTATATGGCGGTAATGGCAATTATGGCGGTAATGGTACTGGCAATTTTAGTAAAAAATTGCTTAAAATATTTAAAAGTTTTCGAAGTAAAAAGCATTTTTCGCATTAAAGTCTCGTGGTGTATATATATTGTACTTGTAGTAATTTATGTCTTGATGTCTAGTAAAATACTATAATTTTAATAATGTCTGTAATTATAAAGAAATATTTAATGCACAACTATTTAATTTATGCTTCAGTAATTTTGAACAGGTTTTTTTATACGTCTACACGCCATCATAGTTTCATCGAAAAAACAAAAACAATAGTAGCGACAAGATCGCAAAGATATGAAAAAAAGGCAGTATGTATTGTACTAAGAAAATAAGAAATTACGTCATTGCTTCGGCTTTCACAAAAATTGCTGCTTGAAATATTGAAAAAAGTAAATGAGAAGAATACAATAAAACACAAGCCCAGACACACACACGCACACACACACACCCCTACATACATGTTATAAGAATGAGAAAAATAGAATAGCATGGGCCAAGCAAGACAAGAGCCAGCCGTAAAGCCATCAGCCAAGCAGCAATGTCGGCACTACAGCAAGTGGTGAGGCATCGGAATCCTTATCGGATCCACTGAGAACGTTTTCGTTCTAACTTTTCCAATGACGTCATCTGGTAAAAATACGCCAGTAATAAACATAAACTTGAGAAACTATCACCGCCGCGAGTGTGTGGTTGCGTTGTGTTTTGTTGCTATCGTAGATGTTGAATAATGATGTAAATTATTATTTGCTTAAAATGTAAGAATTTTATGCTTGCGCTGCCTTAGCATCGGTAGTCTTTAGTTTCTCAAGCTGAGGCGAGAAAATAAGTCATTTAAAAAGTAACGACTATTATAAGTCTAATCGTAGCGCGCGGAAATATGCACAAAATACAATACAAATGACGATAACGACAATGAGCCTCAACTAAATATTTCACTTTTATTTTTATGCTTCGCAACAGATTTATGAATTCTAAAGATTTAAGATTTTTCTTGAGAATTCAGTAATTTAGTTAAAGTCTGAAAAGTGTCTAAATTCAATCCAAGTCTCATCTAAACTCTAAATGGTAAATTGTAAAATCCATGAAGTCTACTTTTGGATTTCTGTTGAAAATATTATAATCATGAGGATTAATAACACTAAACTACGAAATTTGTTTAGCCATAGCGTATTTGTCCATTTTGTATTATTGTACTTGTGTAAATTTTCTTCACTTTTTATTTGAAGTTAATCGATTTAAGAAGTGGACGACCGAATACGAATATTAAGGTTTGTACGTTTTTTCCTCTTGGTCGGACGGTTTTTGCCAAGACTATAAAGTTGGCGGCAACAGTCGACGTCTTTGTGGTCATAATGGTTAGCGCTACGAGTACTTTCGTCACCTTTTGGATTTTAATACTCGTACATACATACATACCTCACAGTTTTGATGATGTTGCCGATGACTCATAGTCAGAGGCACTCGAAACAACATTGGTCTTATGTACTCGTGCAAAAATACTCTGTTCACTCTATGGAATTCTCAAAGCTTTTCAGTTAAGCGATAAACAACGATAGTTGTTGGTGAATGTGTTTTTTTGTTTTCTTAACAAGCATTGCTGTTCGAAAATTTACGCGCCTAACCAGACAGTTTGATGTTAGCGTTGTTGTTGTTGTGTCGAACGAAATGTATTGAAGCTACAGAGTAATGTCTTAAAAGTCTTTCATTGAATTCATTGAAATCCTCAATACTTTTAGTTTTTTGAAGGCAGCAGAGCTTTGAGGAAATGTCAAAAAATTTAGTGATTGTACACTTTAAAGTCAACACCGTCTTTGAACGGTGCTCTGGATCGAGCAAATGTTGCAAATTTTATTTGAAAAAAATTTCAAGCACCATAAAAAATTATTTATTTCCCTTAACATTCGATAATGTTTGTAATCCGTGAACCTTTAAAGATTCCATAGAAATTTCCTTTACTAATCGAAACTTGTCTGTTGTTTTTTGCAGTTAAAACTTCAAACTGGATAAATTAGAAAAATTAAATCTTTGGTGGCCACCTGGTAAAGGAACCAAGCCATTTTTCGCACACCTGCTTTCATACCAAAGAAAAACGAAAGAGAAGCCACCACCATTATCACAAACGCAAAGAAGATAAAGAGCTTCTGCATCGAAGCGACAACAACAAAAGTCCCAACTTTAAGTTGTTACAATTTCGCTGTTGCGAAATCTCTCTCCCTCTCTCTTTCTCTATTGGATTAAAAAATTGTTGTTTTGTTTCTCCATTAAAACATCAACAACAAACTTTCAAACTGAAGCAACTATCAGAGGACGTCACGGTGCTGTTAAAAATTAAGAAAATGGACAGCATCGTTGAGGAGAATGGAAATTCGAATAATGTGGACGGCATGAACAATACCGGAGGCGGCGGCGGCGGCCCAGTAGGCTCCAACGACGTCAACAACCTGTCACAACAGAGTTCATCTTCAAACTCAGCGCCACTTCCACCGCCACCCTCCTCGTCGTCGGCCTCCAGTGTTCTGACCACGACCGGGAATGTTGTGCAATATCTGCCAACCGTTGCTACCGCTGCCGCGCACAACATTCAGGTACACCGAATTGTCCCTATCGAAAGTGAAGCTTGTGCATAATGAAGCCGTTCGGTTTTTGTGTTCTTCTGCAGGTTCAGTCGGTCATCCAGGCCGCGAATCAGTCCTCTGTCATACAAACAGCGGCCGCAAATGCACCATCCATGGCGATGAAGAGCGGTGTTCTCTTTGTGAGTAAACCGAATACAACGGTCATCCATACCACATCTGGCAACGCTGTGCAAGTGAGTGTGCTTTGTTCGTTTTACGAATTCTTTTTGAAATTGTCTGGCCTTTTAAATACGTACAAAGTTCTTTAGTATTTCCTTAGTAATGACTTAGTGCTAATGTCACAAAATCCGATGGAATGAATTTGACAAAGCCTAATTGAATTCGATGCACCAAATGAGATCAAACGGTTATTGGTGCCAGCAAATGCTGAAAAGAATTATTATAACTATCAGCTTTTGATTTTACTCTTTTATTTATTTTTGTTTTGTTATGCAAATTGAAATATATTTTAAGTTCTATTTCAAGTGAAACTTATGTGTGTGTCTGTGACTCAACTCCATTTCCAGCTCCCTCCAAACTTCCCTTGTAAGATCAAACCTGAACCGCATTCACAACAGCTGGATACCAATAGCGAAGACAGCCTCACCGACGAAGACTCACCGCGAAGACGAAGGGAACTCACACGACGACCGTCGTATCACAAAATATTTAACGACATTAGCGGGCCCGATATATCAGGTAATTCTGGAACGCTCTTAACGCTCTTCATACTAGTCCGCTCTTGGTCTTTGTACTCCTCATCCTCCTCTCTATCTGTTAATCAGTCTTTTTCACTCTATCTCAATGTCAGTCTCAATCTGTCACACATTTGTTGTCTTACTGCAGGCTAATTCATTCACTTTGTTTCATATTCTTTCATTCAGATAATTTACATGCATTATTTCGGTTATTGTTTGGAATTAATTGTATGTATTTCGTTTATGTATTCATTCATGTATTCATATCATACATGTATTTCTTATAGATATGTAAATATAGTTATATGTATAAATATTTGTTAAGTAACAACGATTAATTATCATACACACTATATAAACAGCCAACCGATTAAAATCAAATCAGTATCTTATTGTATGTATATATATATGCATATATTGTTGCTGTTAGCGCTGTACCTCATCATCACATTTAGCAAAATAACTGTACTGTACTGTTTTTACTGTCATCGTAGTATTCGGACCGACAGTAAACAACAAAACACGAAAAAAGCCGTAAACAATCAATAAATATGGCTGAAATCAACTTACATTTTGAATAAACACACACTTTCGACACATAAATACTGCGTTACAACCATACATACTAATGCATTAAAGACATCGTCATCATTATATACTTGTGCATATGTATATTCTCATTGCACTGATCTTTCTTCTTCATTCATGCCATGCCATAAACACGTCATACTTCGAAATAAGTTTTTGGTTTTAAATGCCTGACTTTTTCTTTTATTTGTACCGTCAACTGTCCCGGTCGGCTGGGTTACGCGTTATTTGGCGTTAATTGCGTTATAAGAAACTAGTATTAATACTATTTTCAGACTAAGGCATTTGTTTTATTGGAATGCTGTTGTACGGAAAAAACGTAAAATAAGAAATGTTCATCCCGCGTTTTATGAACGCCTGCCTTAGTTAAAATAACAACAACATTGCATTACATTGTAGAAAATCCTTTTTTCGCAATTTGCGTGCCGCGTTCTAATAAGGTAACAGAACTTTGAAAATTACCTCTTCCTGACTTAAGAAAAGGGAAAGCCGGGATCTTACTGAGAACTATCACAATATATAGTTCTTTAATTTTTTACCCACAAGCTAAAAATTTCTTCTTGTAGAATTGTTTGAAATTCAAATTATTTTATGAATTAACAGACGGACGAAATAACATCTAAAAGCCATAAACAAACTCAAACTTATACAAAGCTCTTAATCCATCGTCAATTTAATAAAATACTCGTAATATAGACAGATTAATAGGCTAACAATTTACACATTCCTTTAAAGGAAAATTGCTTTAACCAAGAAATTCGTTAGAAAAAATACAAAAAAACGTGAAACATTTTACATTTAAACATTTTACCTTGAAAGTGAAGAATTCAACAACCTTTCATCATACTAAAAATATTGGGATTTTTTTGGGCTCAAAGGATTTTTTCTATTCGTAAGCATCAAACGGTTTTAATGAAATCGGTTTAGTTCCCATTCGTAACTAACATCCTCATTCCGTATAAACAAAACGTAGAGTTAGCGTACATTCTTCTTTGTAATTTTCCAAATTTGTTGTACTTTGTCACCAAAATGCAGAAAATTAACAAAGGAGAACACTTTAAATCTGGTGGAAAACCAAGAAAAACTTGAGCATTATTTGAAAGAGAAAAAAATTAATGTACATACATATAATGATCATAACACTGTTTTATAAACAAAAAACTTTGTTTTTTCCAAAGAAATCGACATTCCGCCAAAAATGTGTTGTAATTGATTTTGTAAATGTCTGTTGTCGTTGTTTTCGTCGTCATATCATTTCATGATTCTACCGAGCTTCTGAACATAATCCAGAAATAGGCAAAAATATCCAGAGGAACTAAAATTTCTTTAGCGATTCCTTCTATGGAACTCCCATTGTGTACATATTTTCGTAGAATGTTCCTCTCGAGCTACTTGTTGCCATCCAATAAACCATGCTTTAGAGTAGTTGGCCTCAACCAGACGTCACTCATTCTCGTTCTTTACTAATATCTGTCTCCCCTTCTTTCTTAAACGTTTTCTCACTTTGTGAATAAGTTTTAAGAATTCACATTTATCAATAATTTCTGCATCTGCTCTCTCGCTCCTACTTCTTTCACTTCTCTTTCCTTGTCAAAAGTCGCACTAACCTTATTATTAAAAGAAGCTTCGATTTAATGCTAACACATTAAATAAATGACAAGAAATTGATAGCAGCAAATATTTTCAATTTTCCTTTTACAAAATCAACTACTTCACAACGAACTAATCAACCAACAAAAAACAACCGATCGATAACGTGACCTTCCGCTCGTGCCATTTACTGTTTTGATTTATCTTTTACCAAAAACACGACCAATTCTATCACTACAACCGCCACCACCACCATCACTACCACCGCCTCCAATCCAACAACAAACCATTTTGCGACAATATCGCCAACAACAACAAAACAACCGCCAACCGCCGTAACGCTTGTATTAGCGGGAACGACTCTGCAAATGTCACAGAACGCCACCGGACTACCACCCACGATCGCGACGCCTGGCAGTACAAGCGGTACATTGATTCATTTGCCGCAGGATAGCGCATCAGCATTTTATATACCCAGTAGGATAATTAATTCATACAACAACACTAGTAAAGAACATTTTTAAATTCGTTCTTACGCTCCGGAAAGAGAAAAGCTTTGTGAAAGTTACGATGAAGAAAAATATCGTATAATGAATTAAAAATTTTTGATTTTGTTTGACCTTAAGGGAAATTCCATTAGACACCGACCTTATGGATCTTTTAAAACACGATCCGCCACAACTAACTTCAAGAATTTGTTTTCAGAAGAATACCTTTTTTTATAGAATACGATTCGATTCGTTCTCGTATTTTTTCATCGTTAAGTTCTCAGGAATGTGAATGTTCGATGATAAAAAAATTAGGCTTAAAATTGGTGCCAATTTTAGTGCATAAAAGTTGGGCTTTTCCATGTTTTTAGTTACGAATCAAATTAAATATTCGTTTGCAACAGTTAATCTTAAGAATTATGTTGGAAACCTTTTTTCAATACAATGAAGCGATAGTTAATTTTAATTTAATTACTTACATCTACGTCATTTAGTTTACTGATCTTTTATAACTCTTACGTTATCAATTCTCACAAATTTTACAAACTTTTCTTTTCTGTGAGTGTTTGTTTCTCTGACGTGGTGTTAAATTTCCATACTAACGTTGTGGTTGTGTTTCAATTCTTCTCTTTCACACTCTGCTGGCCGATGATTTGTAGACAACAGTGTCATAGCCGAGGATCAGACACGGAAGCGCGAAATTCGACTGCAGAAGAATCGCGAGGCTGCGCGCGAGTGTCGACGCAAGAAGAAGGAGTACATCAAGTGCCTGGAGAATCGCGTGGCGGTGCTAGAAAACCAAAACAAAGCTTTGATTGAGGAGCTCAAGTCGCTCAAGGAGCTCTACTGTCAGACGAAGAACGATTGAGTAAGGCCAGAGGAGTTGCCAGCCGAAGCAGAAGCAGAGGCGGAAGCACAAGCCGCCCCAACAACGGCCGCAGCAGCAATTGAAGAAGTAGAGGACGTAGTAGTTAGTGGAGGAGTCGCGAATGTTGCAGCAGCAGGCACTGTTTTTATAGTCGCGCGACTTTCACATCGTAACGAAGACGACAGTGATGGTGAAGGCGATGGCGATGGCGACGGCGGAGGTGGCGACAAATTCGGCGATGGTAGTTACAACTTTTCGCGAGAAGTTGATGACGCTCATGAAGCTGATGATGGCGGCAATGATGAAGACGGCGACCATGATGCACCTGATTAGAAACAGAATTGACGAAAAACATAACAAAGTTAATATTTTTTTGTTCTTTTTTATTCTTAATTTTAATTTTAATTTTATGAATAGCTTCAGTACGAAGAAGTTTTTGCGTGTTGTAATTAATTTGTTAAAGCAGAACACAAAAAGATATCAGTTTAATTTTTTTAAAAGATATTTATATACATATATATATATATATATATATATATATATATATATATATATATATATATATATATAGAAATTTAAATTTAGTTTGTATGTATGTTTGTAACATAAAAGATCTAATAAATTAAATTGAATGTAAAAAGGAGAAAGGAAAGAAATTATTAGTAAAGAAAGAAAAACAGCAGATAGATAGATACATGCTTAATTTTATTTTTAAAGAAATTATTACTAGTTATTTTTAATTTCTTGCTTTTTTTTGTTAATAAATTGCGCGGCAGAGAAAACGTTTTTAAAATTAAACAAAAAGCCTTGTTTTTGTGCAAAAAAATGGAATTATTTTTGAAAATAGCAACTTTAACAAATCATTTCATTTGTTTAGTTATTAAGCAATAAAAAATAATTAGTTAAAATTAATTAAATTTGAAATTAAAAAAAAAATGTTCTTTTATTTAATTTTTGATAAACTATAGCGAAAAATTATGGTATTATACGAGTATTATATTTCGTATATAATCTTCGAATAAAATGAAAGAATTTTTTTTTAATTATGACATTTTTTGTTGTGCTAAAAGATATAATAAAAATTAGAAAATAAAATTATTCAAAATTTTTTATTGTGAACAATTTTGTTGTTCTTACTTTAATACATAGTTAATTAAATTTAAATCCATGATAGAAATTCTTTTGCACTAAAAACGAAAATGTGAAAATTTTTTCGAATTTGTTCTTTTCATTTTGATTTTATACAATGTTATATCTTGGATAATCCAAATTAAGAGGTTTTGAAAGATTGACAGCAAATCTTGTCAGTTATCACGTGAGCATAAAACCTTAAGCTGTGCTCTCCCGAACTTAAATGCAATAAATACTGATATTTTAATTCATAGAAAAACATTTTAAAAAATCGAGATGGTTTCTGAAATAAAACGTGATATTATAATATTTGCAGCACGAGTTTATCATGATTTTAATTATGCAGACGTGATTATTTTCTTTATATCTTTTTAGTCTTTTACTTCGCACAGTTTTAAATGCCATAAGTTCATTATCTAATTTTCATAATATTAATTTCATTTATATGAAAAAAAAAAAAGTTATTTCGAAAAGTACACAGTGGAAACAGATTTATATGAATAGAATATCTCACAAGATTACTTTCTGGAATGTTCCGAGTTTAATTGGAGCCTTAAATTAAAAAAGCCTTCTGTTTTTGGGTTGATCTTGAAATTGAAAGTAGTTATTTGCTCCCAAAAAAGAATGGCGGTAACATTTTTATACAAAAAAGTTAAAAGTATTTGTGGTATGATGGTGATATTTAATATTAAAACAATACGATATTCTGCAGATGACGCTTCAGATGCATGCATATCTAAATAGAAGTTTTTACGCAGATCGATCGATACGATCGTGTACCTATTTGATGTCAAGCCTTACTTTGCCAATTCCTCACATTAAACTGTGTCACGTTATTGTAGTGTCACGCTTCTGTAAATATAGCAATAGATCGTTGAAAAGAAAATTGTTAAATTTTTTTCCCTTTTTTAAATAAAATAAGTTCAAAAAAGCTTTTTATGCACAATGCGCGCGCTCTACACATCGAACGAAGAAACTCCAAAAAACCAAAACTATTAACTCTTTGTCTTTTGTGCATAAAATTAGCCGTTACAAATATAAATGTATAAATTTGTGTATTTAAATAATTTTAAAAACGCAAGCTAGCCTTTTTTTATTCCTAATTACACCAGAGCAAACTTCTTGCTTGTAGGTTAAGAACGTTCTGAACGTTTGTTCCAAAAAACAAAGATAAATTTTAGCAATTCAAGAACTAATAAGAAGGGAGTAGTGAAATACAAAATCAAAAAAAAGCCCAAACAATATTTTAACGAACTTTAAAAAAGATTAAGTGTTGTTAAAGTGAAAAACTCGTACTTTAATAAAACTGATTTTTTAAGGGCCTCTGCGAAATTTGACTAAATATTAGTGATAAACTATTTGCTGTCAAACTGCTTCGAAAATATTTCTGAACTGTGCAAATTACTTTCCAATACTAAATCAAACTAATGACAGAAACTTATAAATTAAAAAACGGTATTTTTTTTTAAATTTGTCCAAAAAATATGGAGGAGGACATTGATTCTATGATTCCCAATTATTTACAGCCATATTGTTTTTAAAATCATTTTCAATTATTCGTTAAACTGCTACAATGCCGGTGTAGACTTTTTTATCGACATTTCCAATGCAAAAAGTTTAGCAAAATACTAAATTTTAGTGTCAATTCGCACAGGCCCTAAATGTAGAATGTTAAAACTATACCGATTTTAATACATTATATTATTTTATGATACAAAATAATATAATGAAAATAATGTATGTACTAAAAATTATATCAACATGGTAAAAAAAACTTAAGTTTATTAGAAGATGGAAACCAAAAAATATAAAATTGTATATTCTTTGATGAAACCTTTAAAAGATTATATTTTTTTGGTGATACAAACAAAAAACTTGTCAAATTGTCTTAACTCCAAAGGTGTAAAAACTAAAAACGCCTACAACATTGGAAAACTAAAAAAAAGCTAAAAATAATTAAAAGGTTTTAAAATATTTTTGATGCATACTAAATGGAAGAGGTTAAATCGTGAAGTTGAACACAAATAAAATTAGCATTAAAATTAAATTAATTTCTATATATAAATGGAATTTGCATATTTTATATAATAACATTTAGGTCAAATCAAAGAGATGTGAGCAAAATATGATGATGATTGTAAAGATTATAAATATTGTTATTTATCTCTCGAAGAACTAATTAGTGAAATAAATATTTTAAAATAAATATACTTTGGTAATTATTCCAAAGAAAAAAAAAAATATACAACAAAAGTAAGAGCGTCTAGGTAGCAGTCGAGTCTACCTCTCCCCGTTTAAGAGAGTTGATAATGTTTTGATAACTATAAGAATTTGAAAAAGTACCTACTCGTGTTAACATGCCTTTTCAGAAGCTAAACTCAGTCTCGAATATTTTTAGAGAAAGTGAAGTCATCAGCAATCACGGTTTTCTTTTAGACAACAAGTGTTGTATACTTTTCTCGTTAAAACTAGATTTTACATACTTTTAATACATAACTCAAAGACTAGCTTGGACATTTTTTCAGAGCACAGGATGTAAACCACCTTAATTGTTTCTAATTTTTCATATGTCACGTTCTCTACTGGTGTCATTTGCAAATTTTCCCACTTGACAGCAATGGCAGAAAACAAAAGGTCTTTGCAATCCCAAAAACAAAAATAGAAGTATGGATATCTGATTATAGGGGTGGACAATTTTCTGGAATCCTGTTTAAAAAAGTATAATTCAGAAAAGTGATATAATCAATTATTGTGTGCTTAAGGGAAAAAGTGAAATCAACCATTTCGAGAGGTATATTGGATATTTTAAAAGTTAATTGCGACATAATCTATAAATTTGTTGGACACAAATTATATATATAAACCGTCTTTGCAAGCAAACATTTTCGTCGGTATCACGGGTGAGCTGTGACCCTTTCCGACTTCTCTGTGGGACATTATTCACAAAACGAGAGGCGTGCGGTTGTCGTACTGCAAAACGCCGGTTCTTTAAACGCTGGCCACCAAAACCTAAAACTTCCTTAAGATGCCTTCGCCGGATAAGCCACCAATTCTTCATATTCTAGTTGTGGGATTCCACCATAAATTTGGTTGTCAGGTAATGATGGGTGAAGATCATTAGTGGGAGGAAAACCCGTGGCGTATTTAGCTTCTATGGTCATCAAAAATCATTGGGAGAGAAAATATAACAAATGAAAAAGAAAAATACTTTAGTTGTTTTTTAACGAGCCCGGATCCGGGGACTATTCTCGAAATACGCCACGAGTCTTTTTTATGGGTTATGGTAAATTTCTTTGGGAAAACTACGTGTGTATTATTTATAGGATTGAAGAATTTAGTTAATAGTTATCTATTAGGCTAAGTTATCTATTAGGCTTCAATTAATAGCCCCTTTTGTTATTTTAGGTTGAATTCTCTTATCCACCACTTATCACAGGCTCATCAGGAAAAAATGAATGCCCTTCCGGGTGGAAATATTTGCCTACATTGGCCTTGCCTGATGGTTCGCATAATTTCCTCGAGGATACGGTTTTCTTCAATCTACCCAGTCTAATGGATCCAACGGAAAGCGTGTATGGCGTCTCTTGTTACCGGCAGATACCGGTGGAGGTTGCTTTATATGCATTTGCACCACCTTTTTACTATACATATTTCCTTACCACCTAGAAACTTAAAATACGCACTGCGGACGTCACTCGTAGTACAGTACAGAAGTCGGTTTCCATTCTGGCACGCTTGCCTATCTATGGGTATATCGAAGTAAAGCTCTCGCTTATAGCCGATGCCTTTTTTGAGCAGGGTGACTTCTCCTGCACCGAACTGCTAATGAAAGCTTATCGCCAATTGAATGCTTGTTTGTTGGATGATGATTCTTGCCGTCCTTTGCGTCACTTTTATGTTGGACTATCACTCCGTGAAATAATTTTGCAATGGCGCCATAAGACACTAATTCTCTTCAAGCTGTTCCTTTTGCAAAAGCGCGTCATCTGCTTTGGTTCGCCTGTTCGCGGTATGTGCGCTTTAATTCTGGGAATCGCTTCGTTGATGCCAGGTTTACTGGAGAAAGGATTTCAAGAGGTGGCTTGTGTGCGCACCTCACGGCCTCTTTCACCTATGCCCGATTTTAGTGATTCGATACAAGATTTTAGCGCGGAGACTGTGCAACAGGCAGGTAGCAACGGGCTTCTGGAAAATGCAGTAGCCGACTCCAGCTCAACTGAGGTAGCAGCATCTTCAAAGGAATCCTCGCCTGAACTAGGAAGTTGTGCCGAGCTTGTTGAGGAGTACACTTTAGTATCATCAGCGGCATCAGCTGGAGAGTCCGCAGCCAGTACTGACTCCTCTCCCCCTCAATCGGCGCGTGAGCTTAACCGCATGGATTCAGCGGATTGTCCCACAGATGGTGGAAGGCAAAATGATCGTAGCAATTCATTAACTCGCGAGAGTAGCTTTGATGCTTTAGGTGGTGAGTATTTTTTAGTTTTTGCACTATTTCAACATGTAGTATATTATTCTTGTCACTTTTAGCCATGTTGCAGGCATTCGTTGAAGTCAATCCGAATGAATATCGGGCACCCTTAACAATTTTTGCCAGTGGCAATCTCTGCTTACCATACCTCTCCCTGCCATACATGGATCTGCTAACGGATTCCTCGGTACAAAGCTATGTCATCGGAACTTCAAACGTGCTGTTCCAGCAGAAGCGTCAGCTGTCAGATGTTTTGGTGGATATTGAAAACACCAACATTGACACTCACGATCAGGAATGGCGGCGTCAAATTGGTTTAAGCACTGAAGATCTACGATTTATGGACTACATAATGAAGCATGTGTTGGCGCCAAAAGAAGATGCGGAAGGTAGTGAGCAATGGATAAGAGATCAATTTCAGGGTTATATGCTGGCTTTACTGCGCACGGCTGTAGCCAAAGGTATGCGGTGACGCCACCTGTAGATCCTTCGTATCACTGCAGTATTTGCTTCAAATTTTCAGATGCGAATTCAAAAGACTGTGATCTTTTTAACGCGCAGTTCATGAATGCTTTTAAAAAAACACAGTGCTTTCAAGAATGGTACGATGTCCGCCCAGACGACGAATTCTTCGCTGCTTTACCACCCGGCCATCCGTTTGCGGGTACACTCTCGGTGGCCGATATGAAGCTGAAGCTTGCCCAGTATGACGAACAGAATTACTGATAAAAGCGCTTTCTCTATTTACTCTTCTTTCCCTTTTAGGACAATGCAGAATAGCGAAAGCGGACGTAAAATAAATCAAGCCGTGAACACAACAAGTCGTGCTGTGGGTAAGTGATGCATAGACTACAAATTTACTGTGATAGATTCTTCATATTGCAGATAAATATATTAAAATAATTGAAAAAAGAGTCGACGATGGGTGCCTTCTAGTACAAGACCTTTATTTATCAAGTTATCTTTCTTTAAAAATTAATAATTTATTCCTTAGGTGGAGCCATATCGCAAGCAAAAGGCGCCTTCTCAAACTGGTGGTCCTCGATCACAACAGCACCACCTGTAACAGCATCCAGCTCCGATAATGAGGCCAAAGATAATCCACCAGCTCTCACGACACAAGAAATTTCAGTAGCATTCCAGAATAACAGCAATAATTCAGAAATTGAGGAAGTCGTCAGTATTCACATCGATGAAATGGCAATACTGGGGGAGGTGGATAGTGACGAAACAAATCCTATCATTTCCGTGATGGATACGGAAAAGTTAATTGACAGCGCTGAAGAGCTGGATGAGGAAGCGGCGAAATATGCAATGTGCGAGTCACCTTCAGAGTATGCAATGACTGTAGTAGCGGCGGCGCCAACTGCGGATATTTCGCAAAAATGTGGCATCGTCGAAATCGGCCACGAAGCTGAAATGCTGAATGACAACGAAGCTGGAGACTTGTTGCCTATGAGTACTACGCAAAGTTGTGCGGGCGATGCGACAAATGCAGATACATCTGCGACTGCATCTAGTAGTTGCAGAAATGGCAATATATTTATTGTTTAATTCTACTCTTTAAATTCTTTATCATTTGCTAGAAGTAACTGTTAACCTAACATACACCACTTTTGTATAATTATTTTCTCTTAATTCATTCATTTTATTTTTAAGGCATTATAGCGAAGTAAGTCCATAAATTATGTATATAGTTTGTGGCCATATTAGAGCCATAGTAAAAATAGACAAAATTTTAAGTTTAACTTCAGTAAGCTATTCCATAAGTGCACATTGTGCCTATATTTGGTTATATTTTATTACTTTATAGTATTTCACCTTTATATGCAAATATTTTTGTTGGCTACACTAATATTTCTCGGAATAACTTAAATGACACCCTTATTCCAAGAGACGATATAGTTCCGAAAATAGCCTTTTATATGCAAAACAACAACAAAAAGTTGATTTTTGTTTTGCATATAAGAGACGATTTTCGGAATATCGTCTCTTGGAATAAGGGTGTGAATGTCCAAAAAAAACAAAAATTTTAAAAAACAAACAATATTTTTTGTTGGAACATTTTTTCACCAAAAAAAAACTATAATAAAAATACACAACGTCTTATAAGCACACAAGCTCTTACAATTGTAAGAAAAATTTTAACTGATTTAAGAAATATAACGTTTAAAAAAAATGTAAGGGACGGAGATGCCGAATCTTTGCTTTTACATTCAGTTAGATTACCGTTACCGTTATTCCGAGAAATATTAGTATTGCCAACTAAAAATTTGCATATAAAGCTCAAATACTACGAGTATAAGGTAATAAAATATAACCAAATATGGACACAAAGTGCACTTAAGAAATGCCCGGAACAGGTTTACCGTTTGAGCCATGCCCCAATTTTTTTGCGTTTTGTTGTTGTTGTTCTTTTTGGAGCTGATTCTAATGAAGCCATCTGTTTTTGTCGGACTCCTCTAGTTTAAGAGTTATAGCTCTCTAAAATTTGGAATTGACATGCCTATAACTCATAAACCAGAAAAGATATTTCGATCATATTGGCACCGTTAGAAAGCTCCCTAAAAGCCCTTTGATTTCTTTAATATAACATATTTCCGAAAACTGTATAGTTTTAATGCAAATCGAAATTTTTCATTTTTAGTACTTTTTTTCACATTTAATAATTCTTTTCGTTTCAAAGTGTGTAATGAACCTATTAAATCTTTGGAATAACAGTAAAGCTGAGACCGTAAGCTTTCCTAAAGTATTTTTTTTCATTTTTAATAGTCCAGTATTTGAGGAGAAAAGGTCAGAAGATCGTAAGAAAAAACTACTCTTTTCCATTCTACTATTATTAAGTTATTAATCTATTGTTAGGAATTGGTGGTTTGACGTAATTTTTTAAAAATATTTTTAATTTTGACTCAATAAGAAAATTTTTTTAATCTGCGCCGCAGGGGAAAAATTTTTAAACAATATAGAAATCTATGGAAACAGCGCCGCAAGCGATAAGATACATACAAAGTGTAGGTTTGTAAGTTTAGAGTTAGTAGTTTAATGGAAAAAAGTAGTTTTTACTTACGTTCTTCTGACCTTTAACAGCTATTTTCTCCTCAAAAACAAGACTGGGAAAAATTTTAAAAATACTCAAAGAAAGCTTACGGTCTGTTATTCCAAAGATTTAACAGGTTAATTACACACTTTGAAACGAAAAAAATTATTAAATGGAAAAAATAAGAACTAAGAATAAAAAACTTCGATTTGCATAAAAACTATACAGTTCTCGGAAAATTTTTTATCAAAGAAATTGAAGGGCTTTTAGAGAGCTTTCTAACGGTACCCATATAATCGAAATAACTTCTCTGGTTTATGAGCTATAGGCATGTCAATTCAAAATTTTAGAGGGCTATAACTCCTAAACTAAAGGAGAGCGACAAAAACCGATTGCTTTATTAGAATCAGCTCTAAAAGCAACAACAACAAAAAGAGCAAAAAAATTGGGGCATTTCTCAAACGGTAAACTTAAGCCGAATGCCCTACTGAATCAAACCTTTTGATTTGGGTTATTTTTCACTATTTGGCCCTAGTAATATGGCCACCCACTGTATGTAGTGTTTTTATCAATAGAGTCTTTGTTATTCAATCGATATATCGATATTTAATTCACACAACATTGCAGAAATTTATCTCATTTCCAATTGCAATTTTATAATGAACTGTAACCGTAAACTTAAATATTGTATTCATGTACGATTGCGAACAGCAAATTGAAAACAAGACAATGAAGCCCTAATCCGTTTTCAATACTGAATGTGAAGCGACATACCAGTTGGATTTTGCTATCAAATACACGATTAAAAAATTAGCCCTGTTTGTTTCAATTCTGTAATTGGAATTTGAGGATTAAATTACTTGATACTGGAAAGAGCGAAGTTTTTTTTACTTACTAAAGATTGTGCCTAAGCAGCTACTTTTCCTTCTGAATTGTTGCTATAAGCTCGTCGTTACGTCTTACAATTTCTTTTAATTCTTGCAGCTCAGCATTTGCTTCTTCAATGACTGCAGCACACGTGTCTAAATAAGTCTCACGTTCCGTCGCAAGTTTATCATACTCTACTTCTACCGAGGCCATGGTTTTTTCATTTTCTGCAGCCATGCGTTCCACTTCTGCTTTTTTTTCTGCAACAGCACCTTCCAATTGCTCCAGCTCCATTTGTAACTCCTGACCACTCTGAGTCAAGCGTTCCTCGTTTTCTTCCATGGCTCTGTATTCCTGCGCTACAAACTGTTCGTATTTTTGAAGCTGTTCTTTTGCAATGTCCAGCTTCCGGTATAGAGAATTAAGTACGGGCTTTAAGCTGTATTCCGTCTCATAGACAATTTCGGCACTTTTCTGTTCAAATTCATGTAGAGCATCAGTATTCGCCCTTAGCTTGGCTTCCGAAGACGTTATGAGATCATTTAAAATGGGCTGGACACGTTCTAAGTCTTTTCGATGGATTCCAAGCGGTAGCTGCAAATCGTCTGCTGAGTAGTGGGTATTAAGTTGAGAGTATGCGATCTGTCGAACGTAGCTATTGAATTTCTGTATCTAGAAGCGAAGGAGAATAATTCATATTCAAATCAATGAGAACGCTAATAGCATTCCAAAGTATTTCAATAGCATCCAACCTGTTTGCTTAGTTGATCTCTAGATCGAGAGAACAGAATCTCTTTTTCATGACAGAAGTCTTGCAGATCGGCTAGGATTTGTTGCTTACTTTGCAGAAGGTGTCTTTTTTCCATCACCCGATTGATTAGACTGTCGCGCTCTTCGACAGAACATAACTGATTCGCAATGGACACTTTTAATGCGTCAACCTCTGCCTGCAGGTTGCTCACTTCTTTCTTGACCATTTCCCGATCGGAATGCATCTGCTTAATAGTATTCTCGTTCGCCTTGATGGTATTATTCAATTTTGTAATCTTCCCCTCAAAGTTGGTTAGCTTTTTCTTTAAGTTGCTGTGTTGTTCTTCATCCTGCTTGCGCAAAGGCGGTCTCTGCTTCTCTAATTCAGCGAGTTGGTCTTCTAGCTCCTTAATGGAAGATTCCAAGAGACCTAAGCCTTCTATGCCACAGTGTTTCTGTATAAGTACATCACAGGTGGAAATTTTTAAAGCTTGAAATTCGTTGTCTAGTTGTTTATCCCACAAGGAGAAGCCTTCCTCGGCGTGACGTAGCATGAGAGCTTGAAACTCAATGTCGGGAATGCGTTGGTATTCATCTTCCAGTCGACTGGCAGTGTACTCTGTTGGCGGTAACAAAGGAAACCTGTATTTGGCTGCCACTCCTTCATCATCATCGTGAGGCAATACAAAATCCATGAAGAAATCGAATAGAAGTATGACATTTCCGAATGAATGCTGCGTGTTTGGTGTCTTAAGCCACGATTTGTTTAACTGATATGGATATTCTAATTTTTGTAAAACATTCACGATATCTGCGACATGGTTAGTGAGGCTAACTGTACATCTATTGCCGCACGCATATTGCAGAAAATAATTAATAATGGTCACAAAGTGTTTTATAGACATCTGGCGAAGGCCACCATAGCGCGCTGAAGAAATAAACATATCATGAAAGATGTGTGTATGAATAATTTAAAATCTGACCATTAAAAAAATCTGGAATGCCAGAAAGGGCTCGCAACTCCTCCTTCCGTAAGAAATCCGAAATTCGCTGCACTTGCTCCTGTAGCCACTGTTTGTCGTTATGCAGGGCAACACCGCTTCGATACTTTTCAGCAGTCAGATTTCGCCCGGGGGACTTACGAGCATATGACGGAGTTTTCTGAGGAGTTGGCGCTCCCATACCCGAAGCACTGTTGCTTCGTCCTTTGGATGCAGAGGACGGTGGCACACTTGACAGAGCGCTATTAGGAATACTTCCACGATCCAAAGAGGAAGCGCGGATCGGCACCGCGATGCGACTTTGGCTGAAGAAAAGCTGTGTGGACATAGTTGAAAGGACGTTTTATATCAGTACCTACCGAGTTGAATATTTTTTAGCCGTACTAGGCGCTGGCGAGGGAGCAGCAACAGAACGTTGTTGTCTACGATGGTATTAGAAAATACAAAGCACGAATTTATATAGAAATAAATTACCTCGACTGCCTTTTTTGCGTTTGCGTGTCTTCAACAAATTCCGAGGTTCTTCTTGGCTGCTGCATTTTCAATTCAAAACTTTAAATCAGTTCAATTGAATTTGTTGCAAATGAAGCGGCAGATATGCACTTTGAAAATTCATGAACTAGTTTTCGAGTCTCGAAATGATTCAAAAATTGGCCTAATTCGGATATAAACACACTATGGATGAAAAGGGCAATTTGACACACTGTTATCCCCGAGTTACACTAGCAATATTAACACGACACTTCTTGTTGCCTATATAGAATATAATATAGAAAATAATAGAATTTATAAGCCCCTAAAGTAAAAAGGCTTTGCGGCCGCGGGCTAATGAAAGGCACATGCGTCTGAAAATGATTTCATTCCTTATTTACAATTTTAAAATTAATAATAACACCGATTAAAGCGTATGAGTGAAAAAATTCAGATAAATGTTCAACTAAAAAATATCAGTTTTTAAGTTCAACATGGGAATGAATAAGAGCTGCTTCCCTCTTCAATCCTAAACTGATAGACACTTCAAATTCAAGCGTCTTCGTTCGCAGTTTTAACCAATGAGTGTAATATGGTGTTTACATACGGCGGTTTTGTTTTAGTTAAGCGCAAAATTGGTTTTCGCAGCGATCGACATTATAAAACCAATAAAGCTCCATTGAAATTGTTGTTGTACGGTCAGCGCAAAACCAAAGAGAGTTCGAAATACTAGACCCCATAGCTTTGTCTGCTTCGATAGTTAATATGGTAGAAAGAGATAAATATTGCAATTTAAAATATAAATATTGCATTAAAATACAGATAATATACAGCATTAGTTTTGCATACAACAACACCAGCAGAGGCGAAACATAGCAAAACCAAAAATAAAACTTTGTAGTTTCTAACACGGCACCGACATTTGCCGGTGTGAAATGTCAAAAGAACACACGACTCTTACGGGAAACGAGCAAAAAATTTAATGCCTGTGCTGCCGACGCGAACAGCACCGACAAAACTAGGAAATTCGTGAATATTGTCGTTGTCGGTGCCTTTGTTCTTTTTTTCTCTACATAGATGATATTTTAATGTGTTTATTTGATATGTTTTTAGTTTAGGAGCAGATTTTTCACATTTCACATCGGCAAATGTCGGTGCCGACTTTCTATGTATTTATAACATGACACTTGATCCATATGGGAAGCCAGAAAAAAAACAATTTCTCAGCGGTAGATGTCGCCAGCGGTACAAAACGCTGGTCCCAGCTACGGTCTGTTTCGATATTGGCGGCTTTCGTCGCTGGTCTTCTTCTTCTTGCAAGTGGTTTGTTTAGATTTTCTTGCTAACGACACGAAATTTCAAGCAAAAAGGAATTGCATTGCGTAAATATTAACAACAGGAAGTATATAAATGAAAAACTGATTGAGTAAGTGCGTGGACATAAATGTTTGTTAGCGACCATTGTAGTTGTGATTTCGTGCAGACGACAAGCAAATGGCAGCGATGATTTCATATCGTCAAATCGCCGCCTTGGTTCTGGTTATAGCATAAACCAAAGCCATTTTATGGAAACACCATTTCTTATTAACAATATTTTTGTTTTATTATTTCATATTATAAATAAAATTTACGATTAAAATTACAACTAACAATTAACTTAATTTTTAGGAGTATAATTTATTATAATTCTATGTTACATCTTGGTTTTAATATTGATAGCAGTTTTGAAGCTTAATTAAAATAAAATTAAATAAAATATAAACGGAAGATATTACTTCTATATATTATACTATAAAAGCACAAACTCAGTATTACGAGCATACGTTTTCGTATGTAATTGAGTAAAAATACGTCGCTAAATGCAGAAAACAATTCAAAAAAGCTAACGATACATAGAATGTGGTGTGGGAAAGGCAGATAAGACAAATTCTGTGGGTATAAATAAAATATTTTTTTTTTAAATGCGTGCGTGTGTATCTAACTAAATTGTTTGCTATCTCGTAAAAGTTAAAACTTTCAGTTTTAAAGTATTCAATTTTTTCTTTAGTTTAGTAGCTCTCGCAAACAATGCGCTTGGACTACTTTACTAAAAAACTAAAGAAACCTATTTTATAATATTTAATTTTAATATTTACAATAAAGCCCACTATTTTTTTTAAAATCTGGGCCATCATGCAAGAAATAAGTTACAAATTAGCCCTTCAAAAATAAATTAAATATTTATATTTAATATGCGTCTAAATTGAATAAAATTTTCAACTAAATTTAAAAAATTCGTTTAAAAAATGTTTCTTAGCTAATTACTCGTTTTTTAATCTTTCGCTAATGTTGCTCTTTCCTTCTCTTTCTCTTTTCTCTTCTAAAATTTAGTTTAAGTTACCTCTTCCTATGTTGCTTATTAGATTAAGCTTTTTTTAGGTTATTTCAAATGTTCAACTTAATTTTCAATAGTCGAGAGACATTTCGTTTATTCAAATCTTTACTTTTTTTTGCTTTTGCGTTTAGGTACTGAAGATTTCATATTTTATGGTAAGACTGTTTGTTTTTCATTATTTCAACTCCCTTTAATTCGGTTTATTGTATATTTCTATATCAATTATACTTAGGTATATTAATTTGAAGCATTCAATGTGCTTAAATCGGCACCGTACTCTTTCTTAATCGAGAGCAGGAACAAGAAGGCCAACGCTAACAGGCTGGAGCCGAGTAAATCGCCCAACGCCGTCAGGTAAGGAATTGACGAGTTGTCCGGATCAATTTTCCATTTCCACATCGCATGCACAATGACGTGAGCAATGTACAGAAGCAGCATAACCTGAAGCAAATAAAGCAAAAATGAATAAAGAAAATTCAAGCTCAGTTTAATGAACTGATTTTTGCTATAAGTTGTTGCATTTTGAGCCCAACGCGTTTTACCTGCAGTAAACTGGCCACCAAATAGGACACTATAAAAACAACAGTTATTGTCGAGGTGGACATATGAATATAATCGGCGGCAAAGATGAATACAATATTTCCAGGAATTGACATGGCAATAAGGATCCTAGCTGTTCTGGCATAAGGAACTGTGTAAAGGAGGATAATGGGAATATTAAAATCACGAATACAAAGAATACGAAAGTGCGAGTTCTTCATCATACCTCCCTTAAATAACGCCTTCCAGGGCCATTCGAAGATTTTCGCATGCGGCGGTATGATGCCGATTATAGAACTTTGATGCAGCATGGTTGAGATCTTACTCGCCTGCACCGATACCAAATTGCCACCGATACCGTTAATGATCGGCTGGAATACAACGAAGCCGTTAAAAACTTCTACAGCAGCATCCAGCACCAGACCGCCCAAACTGAAATACACCAACAGTAATGAAGATGGTAGATTATATAAATGCGTATATAATTGCATTGAATTCGTAAGTGGAAAAATTTTTATTTGAATATGTTAGTCATTAAATTAAAAGGAATCATGATCCTTAGATAAAAATAATTCAAATGAAGACAAAAAAGTTTAATTTTTTTCTATTAATTTATTCACTTTTTACTTTTTTATAAAAGGACTAGCTTGTTGTTTTTTTTTGCTCACCCGCTAATGCACAGAGCCGACAGCACCGGAACCCAACCGCTTTTCAAAACGGGGCGTGTGTATTTGTTCTTGAGCACAACAATTACCCACAGGGGCAACAAAACCAAATAGCACACGACTACGACGAAGGTTATCCAGAGATGCGTCACTGCGGCGATGAGAAAAGTTTGAGATAATAAAGATCGGGCTTGCGGCGAAAATTTTCGGCACTTACTGATATTATCAAAGAGCAACGAGGCTATGAAGGACAAGAGACTAATTGATACCACATCGCCAATGGATGCGGCCAACGGTGTTGCCATATTGTCGGGATTGAGACGGTACTTTTGAGATAATAATATCACAGCCACTAAGACGAAATCTGCGGAACGACAATTGTTAGCAGAAAGGGATTATTTACTGTCTGTGTTGTGATGTGATTGCTTCAGGTGCTTTGCCTTTACCTAAAACGAAACACGACGAGGTCGCTGTGAACATAGCCGATGCTGTCAGCAACATCACGTGCTCGAACTTGAAGCTGCCATTCATCGCGGCTCCCACCCCCACTGCGAACATCGCTACGAGGAACGATGCTACCGTCGCCTGCACCTGCACCAACGCAATGTTGCCGACAATCATGCGCACCACTTCCTTGCGTGACGTCATGTTGCCCAAGTTCACTTGAGTGGAGAGACGCGACGCCAGACACATGTCAAGGTTGCCCTTCAGACCCAGAAGCGCCGGCACGAGAATGAACAGCTCCGTAATCGATTTGAAGACACGCCATTTCTGTCAAGGAGAAGAAAATGGGAGAACTTTTGCGATTATAAGCATTTTTGTATTGAGCACAGAAATATTTAGAAGAAAAGCTGAAAGATAGTATCTGAAAAAAAGCTGAATAGTATCTTTAAAAAAAACAAAAAAGAGGACAAAAAGTAAGAGACTTTTATAATATTTATAATTAATAAGAAAACGTGCATGAAATATATTTTTAATATTATATTTTTATTATTATTATTACATATACTCGTATAATACTTGTATTATATTTTTTATATTATTATATTATTTGCTATATTATATTGTATAACAAACAATAACGTATTTCTCAAATAATAATAAATTTCTCAACTAATTATAGTTTCATAAGCTCATCAGTTATGAAAAATACTTTATAATAATCGTTTATAATTTGTGGGTACAATTAGTCAGTGGCGTAGCCAAAGCAAAGATTTTGGGGAAATACTATAGTCGTATCATGTGTCATTGGATAGTATTAAATGTATCCTTTGTACTTTCAGATACAAGGTGCTTTAGTCTTTTACTTTATTGTGCCTTTATATTGAGCCAGAAAAGAGCTCTTATCTTATATTGATTCTATAAAATATGAAATAGGAAAGATGTTTATAGTATATCAGTTTTGTTGAGTTCTTTGTTGGCTACGTAATATGTTGTTTCCATAGAATGGTTTTGGTTAAGGCTTTGGAATATAAATCAAGTGTCAAGTGTTTCCATACAAAACTAGTTATATTTTTGGTTTTGTTTGTTTATTTTGATAGAATCTTTTTGTGTAAAATATTTATCGTTTTCTACCATATTAACTATAGAAAGAGACAAGGCTATGACGTCTGGTATTTCAAACTTCGAAACAGGGTTGAAAACTGCTAAAACTAGAAATCTTTTTCGGATTGCGCTGAGCTTACAGCAACAATTTCAATGGAGTTTTATTGGTTTTATAAAGGTTTACGCTGCGAAAACCAGTTTTGTAATTAGTAATTAGTTCGTGCTTCATAGATAAAACGTAAACTTAAAAGGCGCATTAAAAGAATATAGAAGTTACTGAGAATATACGTTCAATAAAAATTGATATTTAACAATTTAGAGAGTGGCGGTGTCATTTTTCGTCATTGAGTAATCTCTTCATTAAAAAATCTACTCCTATTATTTAAGGAAATAGTATTTATAATTTTATGTATGTACATTATTGTATACATAGTGTATTTTTATTTTGCCAATTAATAATCAAAATGAGGAAGGGAAAAAGTTAGCACCAGGTTTAGAGAATATCTCTTCTTATTGAATGAAACAATTGTACTCGGAATGAGTTGAAAGTAGTATGAAATGCGGAAGTTACTCTTTGAAAATTGTATGTATTGTAGACGCTTGTGTATGTACGAGTATTATGGAATTATTTAATTGTACAAAAAAAGTGAAAAAAATCTACGGTTCCGCTTATCTTTAAAAATGAAAATATTTGAGGAACTTTTTCGAAGTTAGGATCTTCTTATAATAACAAAGCCTCTACTTATCATACCACGGAGATCTTCTTATCATAGCAAAGCGGTATCATAACACAAATCAACTTACTGAGTATTGTTGATTATTTAGTATAGTATATACATATGTATGTAACTCTCATTAAATACAAACGATATCACACGAGGCGCTTGAGCAATTTTTACCCGAAACTTGAGCAATCCTTGAAAGAGGTGTTATCAACAGTTGGCGGTACTCGTACTGTTATTGTATTGTTGCTGCTTTGGTGCCAGCAGAGTTTCGGTTATCTGTATTTTATTACTGCACAGATAAATCTTTATAATTACAGCAATTGGCTGAGCTTCACAATAATTAAATTATTACTTTAACGTTTTTTGCTGTTTCTTTTTTTGTTTCTTAATTTGTATAGCACGTAGCTATTTTTTTCTCTCTTTTTCTCTCTCTTTAATTTGCAATTATAATAATAATAGATTAAAATTAAAATATTAGATAGGTTTAAAGAAAAAAATATTTAATTTACGCGTTTTTATCTGTTGCACACACACTCTTACTCACTCATACTATTATAGAACTTCGCGTAACCGATAGAGAGAAGAGAATTCGAAAAAGACTGCTTTGACAGATTGAAAACGTGTCAAGAAATGATTGATTGGATCAGTTACGTTGTCGAAATACGTAACAATAATACGAAATTTGATCAATTAATTTGCATTGATTTGATGAGAATTTCAGTATCTATAAATGTATGCCTTTAATATCTGGACTTGATTACAACACAATCGAATATGAGCATTGAGAATTGTCTCACCTCCACACGTCCCAGAATAATGCCCGCTCCAATCGTGCCTATACCAGCCAGAAAGAATGGTATCGAAACTTGCAGAAAGATGGTTGTCCATTTCTCTTGCTTGACGCCAGGATGATTTAGAGCTAATTTTTCGTCAGCACTACCTGACACGCCGGCAATACTGCTGGTATCATATCCTTGAGCATCATCGCCACTTGGACCACCCTTACCGCCCCCATCGCCGCCACCCCCGCCGCCACCACCGCCACCGCTCGCTCCAGGATCCGGTTCAGAGGATGCTATGGACGTCGTGATGATTGAACTTAGTGAACCGATTGTTGAATGTGGCAAACCGGTCTTCTCATTGTCGGTGTCTGCGAGATGAAAAAGGAAAAGGAAACGAAAAAGAAAAATAAGAATTTTTATAATATCCTTAAAGTGAAAAAATATTGGTCAAGAAGAGGAATGGCTATAGCAAGATGGTTAATTATTTTCATAAGAAAAACATGCACAACATGCACTCACTATCAAGAAAAGGAAGAAGAAGAAGAAGAAGAACACAAAAAATAAATCTACTCGCATGCAATAAGCGAAAAATTATAAAAACAAGCTCAATTTCGTTAATTTTTTTTTTGGGTTGTTTTGGTTGTTTTTTCATTTAATTTATACAAAAATTGTGACAATACTTGTGTAAACAGTTAAATATTGACAATGTTTTGCAACGAATATTCACGCAAACAAAAATTTAAAAACAGAATTATTTTGAAATGATACATTTTCTGTCTATTGACTTCGTCAATTACTCTGATGCAAAAAAAATAAAGATGCAAAATAAATAAAGATAAAAAATGCAAAAATTAATAATTATTTCGTTCAACTTGTTGTTGTTATTGTTGTTTTCTGTGGGCGTATGATAGGAGTATTAAACTTAGTCTTGTGTACATTTAAGAATGGTGATTCCTTATTTTTTCGTATCGTATTTTTTATTTTATTTTATGGGTTGGTTGCGAAATCCCGAAACTTAAAATCGCGGACGATTTACCAACCCTCGCGTATAAAGATTAAGTTTTTCAAGAATCTCAACGTAGGTATAATGCGCTGTCAAAGCTCCTCAATATCAATATAGATACATAGTCATCGAATTGAATTGCTATATTATTTCCATTGCTATGTTATGATACTACTAACAAATACCATACTTTCAAATTAGATAATTTACTAGATTGGTCAAATCGGCTGCTTCACTCCACTTCGATCCGAAACATTCCAATTTTTTTTTTTACTGCTAACGAACCGTAATCGGGGTCGTTCTTGAGATAATGTCTCAAAAATTGGAGAGAAAAAAAAGAGGTGATATAATAAAAATTATCCTAATCGCTTTCTGAATAATTTATTTTGTATTTTCGAGTCATTAGATTATTAAAGCGGAATATACCAATTCGGATATAGCCTATCATTTTTTTAATCGCATTTGACAAATGGTAATCTCGATATTTTTTAAAAAACTTGGCAGTAGCATGTGGCAAATGTCACTTATATGTATGTGCATATTTAATAAGGCTTATTCTATAGAATTTAATAATGGACAACACGCCTATTTAAATGACAACTTCAGAGCATCATTTAGATGTGTTTATTGTGTTACTGCTAATAAAATCGGGGGGGCGATCGTGATGACAAGGGCGAAATTTTTATAGACGATTTTCATAGCCTCCATCGACTTCTTGTTCTAAAAAAATGATTTCACCGAAGCCGAGTATATCTTGAAGCTCCACAAATCTTATCTTTTTGGAGGACTTGGTTATCGTAGGGTCAAGGTATTTCAAATAAAACGGTAGGAATTATATTGAGAAATACAATGAAGGAACATTTTGCCACAGAAAATCGTTTTTCTTGCCCAACATATGTACTTAGTTATGAGTATTTATACATATATCTGTTTTATTGATAGTGATATTTATTTTATTTTATGTAGTAATATTGAAATAGTAAGAAGGTTTTTTTAGTTATGATACATATTTCGAAGTGTTATGAAAGTTTTGTTAAAACGATTATGTAATAAAATGTTTATTTTTCTGTGAAAATAATCTTATTCAAACCGATCAACAATTTTATATTTACTTTTACTTTTTCTTAAAGGAATATATATTTAAAGAGTGCATATGGACGGAGAAGAAAAGAAGAAGAAGAAGAAGAAGAGAAGAAAAAATGGAGAAGAAGTAATAGTTTTTAAAAAATAAAATGTACGATCTATCGATCAAAATGTCAATTCATGCGTAAGCGAAGTAAAATAAAGCGAAGAAGGCAAAGACAAGAAACGAATATATTTACTGTTCATAGTTAAAAAAAAAAAACAGTAAACTATAATATACATATGTTATAAGTATTTTTTTAAACTCTCCAGAATACAGTCGAACGATAACACATAGACAAAGAAAGGAAAAATGATAAAAATCATTTACACTTATTTTCATAATTTTTAAAGAGTTAAACAAATACGATATTCCATGACGAATCTGACCACTTAAAACACTTTATTCAAAAAGCAAATAAATTCAAGTTTATGATGCTTTTTGTCGTAAAGTATTTGCGCATCGAGAACCGCCGGCTATTTAACATTCTCTCAGAACTGTTAGAATGTGGTCAAAATGTGGTGTATTCTTGAGGCATGTGTAGACAAAAAAGGGGGGCTAAATATAAGGAGATTTTGGGAACAAAAAACAAACTCACCATTTTTGAAAATTGTAAATATATTATATCTTTCATCCGGCACTGGTGAATGTTGTAAGTGTTGTTGTGATTTGTATGAAAAGTGTTGCGTTGGCACCACGACGCCGTTGATGTAAGGTATCGTATTACTTTTCTCATTACCCAAATAATTGTTAATGTTAAGGCGTAGGCTATTTTTACTGTTAACGCTATTGTTATTTTTGTAAGCAGAATTTTGAGCTTTAATGTCGTTGTTTTGGTGGACATTGCTGTTTTTATTATTATTGTTGTTGTTGTTGTTGGGGGTCGTAGTAGGGGTAGTGGTGATGGGAATTTTTAAAAAATCATTTTTATTATTTTGTTCATGATTTACTGATTCGAGTGATGCTGGAGGTTGTTCTTGTTGTTGTTGTTGTTTTGAGGGTTGTGCCATTTTTATAAATTTTTTTTGCAATTCAAATTTATATTTTTACTTTGTTATAATTTTTGTAATTTTTAGGTTAATTTTTTTATATTTTGATTTGTTTCAATTCAAAATCATTTAAAATTGTATTTATAAGTAAAAACTGTTATAGTGTGTGTGTGCGTGTGTGTGTTTGTTGTGTGTATGTTTGTGAAATAATTTAACAGAAATTTAATTTGTACTTTTTTTTTCAAACTGAAAGGAACAGCTTAAACATTTAATATCACTGCTAATTTTAATACTTTTAAAAATTTATAAAATTTATAATTTATTTACAATATTATAAAAAATGTAAGGAGCGAGGTTATTGTGTAAACTATTGTGCAATAATAATGACGCTAAGAGGATTTTAATTATTATTTATTTGTTTAATTTATAAAAAAGCGCTAGAAAATTAATATCACACCAGATTTAAAAATTTTTTGTTTTTATTTAAAATAATATTAATTGATAATTAGGTATTTTATAAATAAATACAATTATTTCATGTAATTTTATTCATATATTTTTTATACTTTTATAAATTAATTTTTCCTTTAATTAGTTTACATTGTGTGTGTGTGTCGATGTGTGTGTGGGGATGTGTGCGTTAGGGTTTTTCCTTTAAGCCTTCTTATTCTTTATGTTTACAATATTCGTAAACAGTTTTCGTCTTCTGGCTTTAGTCACCGGACCGTTGAGATGGCTGGAAAAGCGAGGTAGAAGAAGAAGTAAAAGAGGACGAATAAGGAATTAGTTAGATAAGGTTATTGGCAAAATTCTTCTGACTCAATAAAACTGCCTCAAAATAGTCAAAATCAATAAAGTTTTTTGTATTTCTGCAAATGTCCCAACACTGTTGCTTTAGAATTTGAAATCTCAATAAAGTTATTAAAAGCTAAGAGAGCCTACAAAGGCATTATTGAATAATAGTTGTAACGAAATCTTAATTACAAAGGCTTTAGAAAAAGGCCTTACACAGAAGACCTGAAAGTCTTTGCCATTGTCTCTGCAGAAAAATATTAATAAATGTTTCTAAATGATAAAAAGAAACTATCAAAAACGGTTTAAATTCAAAAACTGTTATAAAATTAAAATAAGATATTCATATACATATATACATTTTTAAAATGCCAAAAAACCCACAGAAGGTTAACTTTAAACTAACAGCTAACTAACTAACAGCAAACATTAAAGTTTCAAGTTCAAAACCGAAGAGACAGAGAAGAAAAAAGCAAAAGAGATACTCTTTATTAAGCAAAATAAAATCATTAACATTTCAAAACAAATTAATTTATTTATGGAATAGTCAAGAAATGGTTTCTTGAAATGGATTCTTTCCATGAACAATTAGGCCAGTTCGACCGGTCTGCGCTAACAACAATGAGCTAAACCATTTTAGTATTTCACGCAGAAAAAAATTATAAATCGAAAAACGGAAAAAAGTAATTAAATCCAAAAAAGTTAAGAATATTAAATAAGCCAAAAAAATATCACAAGCAACGAAAAAATGGAAGGAAACACAAAAATAGCAGAAAAAATAAATTTAAAAAGTAAATAAAAATGTTTTTAACAAAATACTTGTACAAACGCAAAAATTATTAATGGTAATTGAAAGAAGGAATTTTGGGGGAATATTTTGGATTACATCCTCTACGTTTTTTACTTTTTAAGTGGTAAAAAATAATAAAACAAAAATATTTGTAAGTGATTTGTACAAAAAATTCCAAAAAATCAAAAAAAAAAACAGAAACGGATTAAAAAAGCCGGAATTTTGATGTCTCACAGTCTCACGTCATCTCTAAATTTGATTTTTTTAAATAATTATTTTCTACGATACGATGTAGGTATTGTATATGTTCATGCATATAAAACGATTTTTGTTTAATGAAATTAATAAAAAATAATGAAATTATTGAATTGCGTCTCTCTAAGTTGTTTATAAAATTTAAAACAAACAGAAACAAATCTTAAAAAAGTTTTTATAAAATTTTAAAGGTTTATTATATGAAATTATTCGGCGCTCTTAAACAAAAGTAAAAAAACATTAGCATAACCTACAGTACATACATATACGACCTGATGCTGAGCGGTAGCCACAAGTGTATATTTTAAAATATTAAAAGAAAATTTAAAAAAAATATAATTAATTTTGTTTTATTTCCGTTTTTTATTTTGCTTAATAAAATAAAATAAAATAAAATATAACTTCGTTTTGTTTTCTTTTGAAAAATACTTTCAATGTTTTTTTTTAAATTCAACAAGATCGAGGGCAAAGATTGGTTTTTATTTTTTTTTCCATTAAACTTTAGCCGATTTGTATATACCATCCGTGTAAATAACGTTAAGTGTGTTTCTGTGTGTGTACGTATGAAGCCATGAACTTCTGAAGGCAAAAATTGAACATCACAATAAATAAATTAAAAACAAAAATTAAAATATTGAATTGAGCAAATCATATAATTTATAATTCTTAGTAATGATATTTTTTTATTTAAAAATTTAAACACAATATTTTATTTTCGGCTTGAAAAAATTCCATGAAAATCTTGTTAAAATCTTGATTTCAATTAAAAGTTATCGAAATAAACGGGGGGAGAAAAAGGAAATAAATTGAAATAAATATATCAAAATAAGTAATAAGTAATCGATAAGTAAAATCGTATATAAATAAAACACCATAGTCGTGTTTTTCAAGAACATAGAAATCTTATTACACAGAGAAAAATAGTACCACATAAAAATAATAAGATCTCCTTATTGAGCGATTTTACTATAAAATCTTATTAAAACAAACAAATAATATGCTTTTTTCATAGATAAATCTTATTAATTTTGTAAAGAAAATCTTATTGTCTTGAAACAAAAAGTTAATCTTATTCAAAATTTCAAAACGTCAAAAACTCATGAAATTAACAAGTCTGTATGAAAGTATGAAGACTTGTTATATTTTTGTATTTTTTTTTTTTTATTGTTTTTGTTCTATTTTATGTGGTGTTTTGGGCCTGTGTACGAGTAGAAAAACTAAAAGAACTCTAATCGTTTAAGAAATCGCTGATGACTACTAATAAAGCTATTCCTAAAATAGCTTTTTATTTAGCCGTTTGAATATTGGTTTATTATAAGACAAGACTATTTTTTTGCTAGAAATTAAAGTGTTTGTAAATCTATCATAAAATTTAATTAACTTTATATAATTGCATTTGACGTCAGTGGACGGTGACCGAAAAAAACTGTCTTCGATCAAGTCGGTATGAGTTATAACAACGTACGAATTGATAATTAGTCTTGCGATAACATTAATTATGAACTTTCTAGTTAATTTGGAAATTGAATAATGCTGAAATCTTTCTTTGGATATCTTTCTTTATTTTTTATATTCCATAAAATTCTTATAAGAGATAAGTATGTATAAGATATAATATATTTTATATAAGTAGAAGACTTCGTTTCGTATACGCTTTCGAGTTGAATGACATTAACAATAATGATAACGGATCATTATTTGAGTCCATTGAAAGAAGCTGAAAAACACTTGTTCAGTGTTTATAAAGTTAAATAAATAAAATATTTTATAATTTTGTAATTATCGATATTATAAAATGATATTAAACAAGATAATTTGTTTTTGTCAAATCAATATATTTTTTCGATTGTTTCTTTTTTAAAAATGTAATTGCTTTTTTTTCAATCGACCTCGGTATACAAAATTTCGATATCAAAAAAAATATACTGCTGCCAGTGTAAATATTTAGTGTTTAATTAATTAAAGTTCATTTTTCATGGAATATTTTTAATTGTTTAATTCATTTAAATTTACTTTTCATGTAATGTGTTTTTTATTATTACTCCAGCTTTCTTTTAATTTTTTTTAAATTTCAAGATATGTATTTACTTTCCTCTTTATAATAATATAAAGATAATAATAATTATAAATATTTAAAGATAATAATAGAAGAAGAACAGAAGAAATTTATTATTTTTAAAATAGTTTTTGAAAGGTTTAAGAAAATGAGATGAGGCGTTTTCAATGAAGAAATTTGGAAATATACAATAAGTTTTAGCTAATGGCAAAATTATATAAATTCGGAAATATATTCTGGATGAAGGTTAAGTTTCAAATGATCAGATAAAAGAGATTTAAAATGGAGATTTTTAGAAAAGTTCTATTTTATTGTACACTTATATATCGGATAAACATGTACAGATTTTATTGAATTAATAATTAATTACTGTCATTCGATCGGTCCCTCAGTAATATTATTCACTGAGGTAAAAAAAATATAAATATACAATATACTACGAGTATAATGAAATAATAATTAGAACTGTATAAATATTTGTATAATGTTCGTAATTGATTTGTTATTAAAAAAAAGTTGAATTAATAACTTTCAGTCTAATTTCGAGACTTCGTACTTCAAAATATTATTCCAAACTTATGGAGAAAAAAGTACATATTAAGTAAATATATATACGTTCGGTAAACGAATGCAGGTCAATCAGACACATCATCAGACGGTAAATGCTTAATTAATGCAAGCAACGTCACTTGAGGCCTTCGCCACGTAAATGTCCACTCGAAGCAAACTCGAAAGAGCAAACGAAAACAAAAATAAATGGATAATAAATACATAATTAAACCGAATATCGGCCAATCTCAAACGCACTCGTAACACTGAACTTGAAATGCGGTTCGTTTCGGTCATTGTTTTTCTAAAAGAAAATAAAAGGCATAAAAGACGTAAGTTGTTGCTATCGCGGGAAATGTTGTTGTTGTTGTTGTTGTTGTTTATCGAAATCCAACTTTTATTTAGATTGCATCAAGAAACGATCAATGATCAGCAATTCATGCTGCCGCTTGTTACTATAAATTGTGTTTGTTGATCAGCAAACATCAAGAGACCACAAGAAATGAGCCGCTAATTGCATTCGACTCTATTATTGTTTTTAATTTTATGGAAACTTATTTTACATTTATCGTACCAAAAAAATTTTTCACTTTTGTTACAATTATATAACATGGCCTTCGAAACATTAGAAATATGTAGATAAAATAATAATAATAATAATAATAATAATAATAATAACTAGGCATACGATCAAATACAAGTTTATTAGATAATTTAGGGACTGAATTTTTTACATGACTATTAATTATTAATTGAGTTATATGTAAAATTTAGGAAAAGTGCCCCTTCGGCACAACCGATTGTAGCCAAAAAAGGAGGTACAACTAGACGTTAAAACAATCCTAAATACAAAATTTCAACGGCTTTCTACGGCTAGCCGCTTTTGAATTATGCGGCATACGTACTAGAGGGCTGCATGAGACGTCTCGAAGTCTGGTTCAACATGTCTTGAAAGTTTCAGGGATTGCCTGAAATGCTTCCATTATGTCAGTTTTGAATCATTCGAGACGTCTCATGCAACCCTCTAATACGTACAGACGTCACCACGAAAAAAGTCAAAATGAATTAAGGGATGATCGAAATTTATATTTCCGCTGAAATCTGAAACTCGAAATTGCTCGCGATAAAAAGCAATCAACTTTTCTCAACTCTCGTATAAAAATATTTTTATTTTATCCAAAGTGCAAGTTTAGTAAAATAAAAATAAATAAATAAACGTATAGTTTTATAGTTCTTAAGTGCGAAGGTGTGAAGGCTCTGTTAAGCATAAAATATTTGAGCAATCTCATTAAAGTTTGTACATCCTCTCTAATATGTGTACATTCTTTATATATACCGTTGCTAAAAACTTAAACATTTGGTTCTTTGGAATAACAAAGCATGAAATTACATTTGTGCTAATTTTTTTCTTTCAATATCGTCACGTTTTGAATCGATACTAATCAAAGTTTATGAGAGTCACGACTGTCGAAATAATATTGTATATTTTATAATTATACATACATACATACATAGGTACAGGCTTATGTAGACAATTTATAGTAGATAATGTTAGTGCTGTCCTAAGAAATCGTCGGCTTAGCTACGGTCGCTATTGAGTTAAACTTAAGCTTTTAAGGGAAAAATTCGAGCTGCTTTTGGAAAAGACCCGATTTAATTTAATCTTTGATGTTTTTTTATTCAACGAAAAATATCACTATTTTAAAATGCATATTCTTGATTTTCAATTATAACATTGTAATAATTTATTCCATCGTATTTAGACGATAATGTCAGATGTGCAAATGTACCTTTAACCAGGTGCTAAAATTTGTACTTTTCGGCGACCAATAGACCAATAAAAAGCATCAGCAAAAGTGTCTGTTTGCTGAGTCATAACGTGGTAAGTGTTGTTGTTCTAAAGCAGTTGATTGTTAACGATTTTTGTTGTCACAAATTAAATGTTAATTGAAGCATACACACTAGTTCTGTGTAAATATTTGTATAAAAGATGCAAACATGAAATAACATAGCCATAGACATCCACATATTTGTGTACAGCGCACGTCATACGTCATACAATCAAATAATTATCATCTCATCATAAAGTTGACAAATAAAATTATTTTAAATTAAGCTTAATTTATTTAACAATTAAATCAAAATATACTCGTATTTATCATCGAATGAGGTATGATTATTTTATTTGGAAATAATAATATAAAAAACAAACAAGAAAAAATACAATAAAAAAAATTATTTACACTCAATAACACTAGGAACATTTTTGAATGAAATATTATTATATAATTTCAACTTCGTCACTACAAGCAATAGATTGAATATAAAAACTATGGGTTTATAAAACAAAAAAAAACGATTTAAATGGGTTAATATTGAGTTGTAGAATTATTTGACAGTGTGACAGTGCGTGAAGAAATTTAACAATGATCATCTGCAAAAAAATTCTGAACAAACTGTTCTTAAAAGGCTAAACATCGTTGTTGTTTATTTAAAATAATTATTTTATTTTAAGTTAGTGCTAATTTAGTGAATTAAATTTAAATTAATTTTTAATAAAATCCTATACACTGTTACGAATTATTGAAATATTTCCAGAGACAGAAGCTGAAATCATTCAACATTTGATACGTATGTACATATTTCTAATTTTTTGAGCTGTTAATAAAATCCTAAAATACTGTAAAAATTTCATCACAACTGTTAACTGTGACTGTTAAAAGTCTGCAGCTGTTAAGAGTCTTCGTTATGAAGAGTCAATACTGTTAAAAGTCAGTAATGTTAAGAGTCAGCTGGCTAAGAGTTTGTGCTGTTAATGAGGTTGTTTGTTTATAATTAGTTTAAATAAGCATAATTTAATAGCAATCATAGCAACTAACTTAAAAAACCCAATTACTATATATTCTATAATATCGTATCATAAAACTGTTAAGCCATACGATTTTCAATTTGAAAATTATCTTTTTGTGTTTTCTTTTGCCTTTTAATGATCAATTCGTTTAAATTGTACAATCGTAATAATCATAAATTAAATAAATAAAAAAATAAATGATTCCCGCATTATTCTTTTTAACACTTCATTATTGTGTCGTAAATATTCTTCATTCTTTGTTTTTTTCTTTATAGTGAATATCATGATGCTAAGCACTGAAAAATGTATTTAATTTTCTTGGATTCAACTGATTATTTTCATTAAATACTTTCAACCAAAGAGAACTCAATTACTATTTAGATAAAAATTTTTTATTTCAAATTTTTTCAATCAAATAAACAAACAAAAATTTATATCGATATCATTTATTTCTATTTCTATTACTTCATTTCGAAATATGTAGGATAGTTTGGTTGATGATATCGTTTAAGAAACGAGAGAGATTACTTCAAATTTTTGAAAGCTCTTCGTTCGTTAAAGATTCAGATTTGATACAGATTAAAAAATTTAGCCATAAACTCTTTTTAACGTTTTCTAAACCTGTTCATCGAAAATCAGGTCTTCAACCGATTAATGATCATCATTTAATACAATGATTTCTACATACTTTATCAGAATATAAGCTGGACGACTGATTATCTTCATTAAATTTACTATTTCTATTGGTTTTTTTTTTGCTTAAATCATTCTTCTTTTAAGTTTATCATAAAACGAACACGATTAAAATCAAAATACGTATAATGACTTATGAAATGATTGAATGGTTGGTAGATAGTTAGGCCAGTGTAGTGCAATAGGTGCAGCATGGTGAAGAGTAGTGCGGAAAGAAGGTGGGAGGCAGGTCGGATAGTAATAAGAAGTAAGGTTTTAAAATATTATGTTGCGTGCAGGCAACAGTTCGAAAACATTTCACGCCTTCTGGAGGCCAAAGAATTAATGGACTTAATTTAAAAACCGAGTGGCGTGAAAAATTTGTATCCATGAGCCCAATGGGCTTATTTTATACGAAATGAATTCGTGTGAAAAATTTTATTGTTTGAGCAGATTAGAGAAGACAATTCGCTGTGATTTCTATTTTGTTTGAAGATTTCATTGCAGCAGTCGATGGTTTTTATGTCTTTAAGAAATAGAAAAGTACAATTTTTGAATGTAACGAAATTTAAAGCGATTACAAAAAAAATTGTATATTTCTTAATGAAATCCATTTCGCCTTCCATCACGAAATCAGGAAAATCGTAAATTTTGTCATTGAATGGTTACAACGGTTGCAACTAATAAGTCGAGATAAGATATGAATAAAAGAGATAATTTTTTTTTTATCTTCTTTTATAACAAACTAACAGTTGAGTAGTAGAGAGATTAGAGTAAACTGTTAAATCATTAGATAAAGAACTCTATAAAAGCAAACTGTAAATGTTTCAAAATAATTACTACTTAATTATTTTAACAATATCGCATCCGCGTCGTCGATGCGAAGTTATATTAAAAATGATTTATGCCCAAAACAATATTTACTACAAACGACGACGAGTGTTTGTACAACAGAAGGGGCAGTGGGTGTGGTTTGTTGGTAGAATAACACCATAAAGTGTTTTTTACAACACAAAAAAGAAAAATTTTTACAGCAGGAAAATTTCAACTAAAGACTTTGTTGCTCGTCTTAAAAAAAAAATCAAAATATCTATTTTGTTATAAAAATAATATACGTACGGCTTTTACTCTATCACGTACGAGTATAAAAATAGAAAAAATTCAATAAAAAGATATTGTAACGCTGCGATATGTGATATCTATGGCTTTTTCTATAGTAATCAATTTCAAAACAGCTCTATACTAAAATATTAATAAAAAGGTATACATTTTATAGATCCGTTTTTCGTTTTGAGGAAACGATAGATAGGTATGTCTCTGTATTGGCTGTTTATATATGGATATATGGATATAGTGTTTCTTGACATTCTAAGAAACTTAGGGCCAATTTCACAATGTCCGTTTCAGTGCTCTCGGCACTTTCAAATATCCATTTGTAACAGATTTTGACGTTTGAAAGTGCCGATTAGCACTTAAGCGGACATTGTAAAATCGTCCCTTAATATTGTATAATACGAGACATTTGAATTCTGGTTACCTACGAACTAGGGTCTAGACTCTAAAGAGACTACGAAAGGGTACAACTTGATCAAAAGAATGACCCTTTATAAAGGAACATTATGCAGATATTGTATGCAACGACCAAGCTCAGAGTTTGTACTTTGGATTGTGATTACTTTGGATTTAAATTGTGGCGTTTTGCAGTTGATTTAAAATGATAACTCTTGTTGTACCAAAGACCCTTTAGTAGTTGAAAGGGTTAAACACAATCAAAGATTTCTGACCAAAGTCTATAATTTTTTAATGCATTCAAGCAGAAAAAGGTGGTGCCATTGTCACGAACTAATATTATTACTTAATGGAATAGTATCGACATATAAATATATACAAAAGATAATAAGCGCACATGAAATAATTAAAAAAACAAACATGGATACGATAATTAAAACTACAACAAAAACAGGGAATTTTAATACGAGTATTTAAAAGTACTCGTATTTTTAAAGCTCTATTAAAATACATTTTTTTGAAGATTATAATCACGTGGAGTCGACTACCACCAATGAAAAGTAACAAAACAAAAATTCAAGGAAAAATAATGAAGTAGAGAAAAAAAAGAATTAAAAAAAACACGAAAAAACAAAAAAAAAGAAGAAGCAGCAGCGGAGCAACTGAAAGAAGAGTCCTCAAGAAAGTACATACGGCTACAACTACAGAATAAACCTGTTGACAATGCATGTGGAGGCGCGCACGTGTAACGGTCTAGACAGCTTTGCTCAGCACATGTGCCGGTCTATGTTGTTGTTTTTGTTGTTTTTGTCGTTGTCATTTGAGTACACGTTCAAATAGTGAGTATCCACTTTGGCATAACGACTTGAAAAAGCAAGTGAGAAGAATATTTATCGCGAGTATTCAATTGAAAAGAAAATTTAGGCAAAAAAAAAAATTTAAATAAACATTAAGAGAAACAAAGACAAGAGAAATAAACATGGTTGGTTTATTTTTAATGAAAATGCATCCTTTATAGCAACTCAACATTGCCGGAATTTGAGGAATCTATTAAATCGTGGCCTGTGTGAACGCATCTACTTCCGTTCACGGAAGCAAGTGGGCGTGTAGGCGTAATTTCAAGTAAGCCATTGAACGAATAGGGGTACGTACATAAGTGTGTGTGTGTGTGTGTGTGTGTGTGGCCGTTGGAGTGCAAATTATGAATTAATTATTACACGATAATAAACTCTTGCAAAAGCACACGCGTGTTTGTCGGTCCCAGTCGCGGCTGACGGCTGAACATAACACGAATGTTACTGACTTGAACGTAAAAAATGGGTACTCATAAATTTAAAAAAAAAAGTGAAAAAATTCAATAATAATTTAGTAATAAACGTCCTTGGAGAAGTAATGTGATTATTTAAGACACAAAAAAAAAGTTTAGCATGTTTTTTTGAAAGCAACAGACTTGTAAAAATATATTAGTTGTTATTAAATAATCATGGATTTTCTGCGTTTTTGGCATTTAAACATGTGGACATGTTTTTATCTATAAATCTTTTGTGATCATTCTGTATTTTGCTCGAAATAAACTTTTGACAGTGTTGGTCTTTGCAAAAATATTTATTTTTATTGAATAACTCTTTGTTCCTTTGCTTACTGTATTTCTTCAAACCATTTACACTATTTGTAATTATTCTCGGTTTATAGAATTTTTTTTTGAATGCACATACTTTTAAATTTCGTTAATTTCTTACTGGTAATGCTATATTTTTAAAAAATATCATTCATTTTAGTTTTTAACAAATTTCTTATTTTTTAACTTTCGCATTCATAATTTTAAAATTATAAAATGTAATTTATTTTTTGTCATGGTTAATTTGAATTTTTTAAATCGTTTTCTTGAATCGTTTTCTTGAATCGTTGAAAATATTAAAAAAAAAAATAATTAAGAAAAGTTTTACACGTACTTGTAGTATTTCAATTTACTTTAATTAATGCCATTTAAATTTGTAAAACTGACTTGTTTTAATTAATTTCAATTTTTCTCGCTTTACCGGACTTTAAAGCTTTGAATTTATAAAGCTTGAAATTTATTTTTATTTCTGAAATACTGTACATTTTTCCAACTGAAAGAATCCTTATGCTTTTAATACTTGTTTAAATTCTTTTCACATTTATCTAATACTATTTAATTTACTATTTTCATAAATTATTTAATACGCAAGAATTTTCTACGGCGCGCACTTTCGATTCGACTGACTGAGGCCGAAACTGACTTCAGTTTATTTCTTGGCCTAAACCGAATCCACTACTTCTTTTTTTTCTGTTTATTATTTATTTGGTCCGTCTTAACCGCACGCCGGGATCTTGTCTACTGAGCGTTCGAATGCGATAAACGCTTCGTATTATAACGAAACCAAAAACAATCCCTGAAAGCCGCCGACGTCGATTTGGCGATATTTTATTTACCGTCGGCGTACCTTGTTGCTTAATTGTATGTCGATAAAGGAATGGTTGAATGAATGAATGAATGAATGAATGAACGAGTGAGCAAGCGACTGACGGACAGATGAAAATCAATTCCTCATTTTCGAAGAGATAGTGATGAGCCCACAAAGAGAGAAAAGAGAGAGAGAGAGAGAGCGGGCTGGAGAGAAGACCAAAAGAGAATAATTGAAAATAAACACTAAATTCCGGTATAGAGTTGCCATAAAATCATAATTTAAATAAAATAATAAAAATCATAAAAATAAATAAATAAATAAAATAATTATAAGACATGATGATAAAGTTGTATGCAACTACACATGTATACGATACATACAACTACATATGATACAACAACTATCATATATGATAAAGTTCGGATAGTCCGGTTTTTTGCAAACTGATGCAAGATTGTGTCCGGACTTTTGGAAAATTTTTAATTATCTGTCATAGAAACTCGGATACTTTTGAATTTTTTGCGAGAATCTTACCATATAAAACCTTTCGGTTTTAAACTAAACGAGCTTATGACAGTTGAGTCGAGTTTAGGACAGCTTTTGGTGTTGGAGAAAAATTCTTCCAGATTTAAAAAAAAATTTAATTAAATAACTTATTCATTTTTTGGTGGACATTTTAAAGAGTATTTTTCATCAACTAAATTTGATCGACTCAATTTTAAAAGAATAAGATTTATGACGGTTTTAGCGTTCACGAAATTTTTGCATATTGTATATGTTAACATCTTGTATATTTTTTTGTGTTCTTTGTTTATTTCTTCTTAATGCAATAAACGTCTTTTGCAATACTCTCGCCATTGAAAAGTTTTTCAAATCATAACTTTTGTCATTTAAATTGTCCAATAAATTGTTCATTTGGCAACACTTATACAATACATTGTTTCTGTTATGATCGGTAATTCTCTGATTTTGGTTTCCTCTCTTCGACTTCGGTCGATCTCAAGTTGATTTCAGCTGATCGCCACAAACAATACTGATAAGTCAAACAAACTGATAAGTCTGATACGTCAAATGCCGATAAGTTTTCGATCGTTTGCCCAATCATTCATTCAATTAAAGTCAATTCAATTCATTCATTCATTCATTGTCGTCGTCCATTTACATTTGTATTGTACACTTTGGTATTGATCATTGTCGATCAATGACAATTATTGGTAAATGTTTATCCCACTTGATGTCATACCGCACTGTATCGTACATACCTTTGTGTAATTATTGTTACTTTATTGCATGCAGTCAGTCCAGAAAATTTGCAATGACGACACTTACGTCGAGGTACTCGCATTTCAAGAACAATTTCGGGTATTTCCCGTGCTTTTGTGACTGATAACTGAGGTGTCAAGATATTTCTCCATGTAATTTCTTCATTTTCTTTCTTTCTGGTGGCGAAGTGTTCGCATACGTCAATGAATCGACGTGTACAAGTATGTAAAGAGAGAAAACCTTCAGCGGGAAAATCTTGTGAATAAAAAAATCTTTGAGTTAGTTACTGAACTAGATCAAGTGAGACCAGAGTAGTCTCACTAGAGTGATTTATTTATGAAACGGGTTTTTTAAATATTCAATAAAACTTTTCCATTTACTTTCTACAAAAAATTAATTTTGTATTATCAATGTCAAGGTGCGTTTATTTTCGTTTCTTTTACAAAGAATTATTCTTATTATTCTGATCCTGTTGATTTTAAATCAAATACATATATTGAAATTTAAAAAAATTATTTAAAACTTTTTATTTATTCCAAATCCTTTAGCGATTAATGAATATCTCGCCCTTGCTTAATTTTGTATTGGAAACAAAAGCTATATATTTTACATAATATTTCTATATTATATAAAAATTCATACAACAGTGAATATATAAAATTGTGTATATCGTCACCTAAAATGCAAAATAACGTAACATCACTTTTCATAAGTTTACAGGAGAAGCAAAAACGATATAAAATTTAAACTACTTGAGATATTATAGCAAAATTTTAAAATCTGGATAACCATCAAACTAGAAATATATTTTAGATTAAAAGAATCTGTATATTAAAGTATGGTATACCTATTAATATACAGGTAACGATATTTTTTACGTTACATACACAGAGCCAAAACATCACATAAAATAGAAGAAAAACAATCTAACTTATCTATGATTTTTATTTAAGAAGGAAGCTTTATTAAAACTATAGAGAAAATCAGATTAAAATTTAAAAGAGACAATCATATTAAAATACCAATTTCATAAGAAAATCTTATTGTTTTTCATAGAGACTATCTTATTAAAATTCAAATTCAATAAAAAAATATTATTGTTTTTAAGAGTTTTTTTAAAAAAAAAAAGAATTATTTTGATTTTTTTATTTCATTTCGTTTATCCAAGATTTCCAAAATATTCATCTGAAAACTGACATACATACTATGAAACATAATATAAATTTCTGATTAAAATCAAGAATTAATAAGATTAACTTGAAGACAATATTATTTTCTTGTTAAAATTAATAAGATTTCTCTATGAAAAAAGCATATTATTTGTATGTTTTAGTATACAAAAAATGGCTGTTTAGTAAAATGGCTGAATAAGATCTTATAATTTTTATGTGGTACTATTTTTCTCTGTGTACAGGCATTTTAAAGCAAATAATCTCGGTGCACGAAAAAAGCCCAGCTTAATAAAAAATTACAGACAAGCCACAGAACAGACTACGTGAGAAATTTGTTTCCTCCTTTTGAATTAAATTTTATCGGTCACAAAACAAAAGGAAGCGGACCAAGAAGAAGAGCAGAAAATATTTAACGTCGTTCCGATTGACGTATTTTTTGATATAGTACAAACAACAAAGAACAAGATAATTTGTTGTGGACAAGAATATCAATTGTTTCCATTACTTCATTCATTAACTCTTAGCATTTCTTGGTATTGTTTTTCAAACATGGTTCATGGTATTGATGATTAAATTATTTTTCCCAATATGAATAATTAATGAAAGTTACATATTTACAAAACATATAAAATTCTACATTTAACTTCTTCTACATAAAGAAGTTAAATTATTTATTTAAAGTTAATTATAAAGTTAAAGTTAATTTTATTCACCATAAAACTTAACTAACAATAAATGTAAATATTTTTCTTTTGTATTAATTTTTTTATTGATAGTTATGATAATTATAAAAACTTAAAGTTAGTGAAGAATGAGACGTGAAAAGTTTCCATGAAGTGATAAAAAGCGAACATAATGAGTTAATCAACAGTTTATTAGATTCGTTTTTTTTTCTTTGCTTCTAAGACCAGAACAATGGTACATATGTACATGTTGGCAATAATGAGCTGAAAACCTTGCATACGATCGCCCTCAAACATAGAGTGGCAGCGCTCAAGGCAAAATCAGTCGATCGATCATCGAATTGACTTACAGAAAGATTTACGGAAAGATTTACAGAAAAGTTTAATGTTGTTAATTGTTAACCTGAATGAGTGCGTTCTGAATAAGATACGAATACCTACAAGTACACCGGCTAAATGCGACTTTGATGATCGTATCGTAATTAGTGTATTAACAACTTTAAAGCATTAATCAGCTAAATCATAAAACATTTATTTATGTATGTTCTTCACAATCATAGCTGTTGTATTCGCCATGAACCCACACAAAGTCATGGATGCAGGCCGACAGATTCGTTCATATAGTATATATACATACATTCATTAACATTCAAAGGCGATTTCAAAAACAATCTCTCTTCAATCCAGATAAACGACAATTGAAGTGTTTCGCTCTCTCTCTGTCTTCTTGTTCTTCCACTTCTTATTCTTCTTCTATTTCTTATCAAAGTCAAAATCTACACGCCGATTATGAACTTCGAAATGCTAATCAGTCAAGAGGAGGAAGAATCCGAGGTGCGAGGTTTTCTGAATAGATAGACACACACACACACACACACACACACAATTACCTTCGTCGTTGGGCGGTAAAGGCGTGTAGCCCTGTCGCAATCGACGGACAATAAACATCCATTTGCTTTGCGATCGAGAGCTCATTTTAAACAGTTTATCTTCTAGAGCACGAGCCATAAAACGACGGAATTATTTGTTACAAGAAAAAAAACACACAATCGCGTATTTTAGGTGCAAATTTTAATCTTGAAATTAATTTCAATTTTAAGTTGTTCGTTTTTATTTTACAATATGATAGTTCAATTCCTAAATTCACGCGCGTACGCTCTATATTTTCTGCCGTGACATCCGTTCGCTTCCGCAATTAAATCCATACGAACAGTTACGCTCTTATAATGCTTTTTCTACATGCTTTTGGTTTCGTTCTGTGAACATCATAAACACCCGCACAAATACAAACGCGCAGTATGTGTACATGCAGGCAAAAGCATGCTTGTGTTATTAGTTTTTTGTTGTTTTTCTTTTTTGTCACTCTTTAGAAAACCGCCAAGTTATTTTAATTACGAGTATCTAAACCGAAGGAGAAACTAAGATTCTCTGTTTCAGATCGAGATGTTGAGCGGACAGAGCATCAGATTTGGATTGATATGATTTGAAATGATTTGTTGTTTGGGACATTTCAATTTTAAAATTCAAAACGACAAATTAAAACGGTGTTTATGTTTTTGTTTTGACTTTTCCTGAGAACTAAAAAACAAAGTACATATTTTCATAACGAAAGAATAAAAGTTTTTATTTTATTCATTGACTGATGGAAAAAGAAAAGTTTGCGCTGGTTATATATCTAAGGATAATTTAATTCTTGAGCAGTTGAGAGGTTTTTATGGCATATATGGACATATATGTATATACTTGTTAATATAGAAAGTTGTTAATATACTCCTTTTCTATCCTCATAAATGAGTATATATCTCTCTCTCTCTTTAATAGACTCATATAGCTTATTTCATTCGAAGAGGTTCCAAGAGGCTCTATATAAACCCCTTCGACTACGGACACCTCACCCAATACTTATGTACGTAGCTCCGATATGTGAGTGTATTGACTAACATACGTATAACATACGTACGTATAACATACACTAACATACATATTTACATAAGATTTCTAAGATTTAAGCTTATCTACAAATACTCAGAAACCACACCTTATAGAATAGATAACCAATACACACATATAATATATATTTCTTCTAATTCCACAATTTTATGTCAATACAAGTGTTTAAATTCAATTTTATATCGATACTCTACACTTCAATGGAACGACACATTGATAATTCTAGATGACCGATACACCTACTACGTCTGTCAAATGTACCAAGGGCAAGGAAAATTTTTATCACAGCATAATAAATAGCGTACATAAAGTTAGAGGCTTTTGCTTCGCAAAAATCTTTTCAAAGATCGTTTTGAAAAAGATCGCAAAAAACACTGAAATTTATAAATCGCCGAAAATTCCTCATTACTCGTATATAGTCTATACAATAATCTAAACAAAACATTTGCATATTTTGACACTTAAAATACTTTACAGTTTTAAGCCATACTCATAGTTAAATATTTATTCTATTTTATTGCATTTTTTCTTATTTTTTACTTACTTTTTTACAATACATATATCTATAGGTTTCGTATTATCGTTTATGATATAGAAAGGTTTCAATAAATAATATTAGAAAGGTTTCAATTTTCTATTTTTAGTGCGTACTTAAAATATTTATAATTTCTTTGAGTTATTATCGTATTTAATTGTCAACTATGAAATTTCTATAGTGAAATCGAATCGATTTCTATAGTAAATCGTAGAGTATCCGACAATTCGTCAGTGATTGGGCTGCTTCTCTTCTTTCTTTCTTCCCTTTATTTTTGTCAATTTATTTGTATTGTTTTTTTAATTATTTGATACATATTTTCGTTGATGTTTCTACTTCGTGCACTTTAATTATACGAACGCGAACAAATTAAAAACAATAAAAATATTGTATCTATGCGTTATGTCACAATTAAAATATATACAACACATCGGAGTAGTCTGAGCTTGTGTACTCATATTAACTATGAAATACACTGAAAAAATAAAAGGGAATAAGTCATTTTAAGAAAGAATGCTATGAAAAGCTAATGAGAATGTTACTGTTCTTCACTGTGTTTTACCATTTTCATGGCTTTGTCTATTTTAAGCCATGTCAAACGACCATAATATAAATGAGATTCCGAATATACTCGTATGTATGTATATGAAATATAAAGATGTATAAGAAGTGTATATACTCCATATTACGAGTATTTATAAAATATTGGAATACCGTGAAAAATTATACACGTAATATGGGCGCGTATTATTGGCGCGTATTTGTACAACTAGATCGAAATTCACCGAAGCCATTAAAAGAAACCATAATGAAGTATCGGTTAACAGCCTCCATTACCACATTATCAACCAAAGATCGCCATGCAAACAGTTGCATGCGATACCGCAGAACTTGTTCCCGGTTTGTGCGACATGATATACAAAATTGACAACCACAAGTATTATTCTTGTTTGTAAAGCGTACAGCTAAAATTTGCCTTGACAATGAACTCGCCGCTACGTTGCGATATGTATTAACTGATCAGAGGAATATACCGCATGATGCCGTACGTGCATCGTGTCTTAATTTAAATAGACACAGCTACCAAACATACAAAGATACATACGAGTACGATTTATTATATATATACATACGATTTATTTAACTAACCGTTTCGTATATCGTTTTCTGTAAACTGAAAAACTGTTGATTTTAAATTGAAACTGAACTTTGTTGCTTCCGTAACTGATTTTAGGAGATAATAAAATTAATTTTTTTCATTAAATTGCAAATTAAAAAGAATTAACTTATTTATAATCTCATTTATAAGCTGATTCAATTAATTTGTAGAAAATTGGAGGAAAATATTTAAATTAAAACAAAAATGTTCATTTGATTTTTCGGAGTATTAACAACTTCAATATAAAAAATGAAATAACGTTCTTTTAATTAGTTCTTTAATGGATATAGAACATTTTAATGCGCTGATCAAGTATATACATATAGCAGCTTATATGAGCCTTTGAAAAAAAAAAAAATTCGACAAGCCCACTTTATAAAAGAAATTAGTTAGTGATTAGTTTTACGATCCTTTGAGAAACTAATTTAAAAACCCTTTTCCCGTGAAAAACTCGCTCAACCTATTTTATTGCTGTACTTCGTTGAAAGGATTTTAAAGCCATTTTGAACGCAGAGTTTTTGTTTGACATCGATCGATTCAGGTTATCACAATAATCCTGATAACCGTGTTAAGATTCCACTCTTACTAATCATATATTATCAATATAAGAAATTGTTTGATTCTCATCAATTATTATTAACAATTAATAGATAAAAACTTGTGTTATTATTTAGCACAAATTAATCTACAATAGTAATAAATAATATGTAATAAAATAAATGCAACTAATAACTTCCAACTAACAATTATAATTGTTGTTCGGAGAACTAGTAAATATTTAATTGTATTTAATAAATTTAGGTAGTTACTCAAATGTCATTCTCTTCTGATTCATAAGAGTTCGTTTAACATTTCGACATTTGTTCCCAATAATGGATTTTATGCGTATGCCTTTTCCACTATTGACAACTTTTTAAAACTCTCTGAAATGTTTGCTTATGCAAAATCACTTTAAGGCAGGAAAATATCCGCAAAAATTTTCTTTGTTAGTATTTTATTCGTATTTATTTAAAAAAATCCCCCTTTTCCAGCTGCTTTTGCTTTCTTTGTAAAACATTTAAGTAATCACAAAAAAATCAAGAAAATACTAAGAGTGTTTTTTAGCATTTCAAAAAAGATCACGGTTTACCTAGAATCATAGTTTGTCGTTGAGAAATACAAATATACAGATATATTACGACGATAATTATTATTATTTAAAATTATCGTGACCATCATGGATGTTTACTTTAGATACGATACTGATTTAAAGAAACTTAAAAAGTTAGTGGAACAAACTTGGGAAAAGGTGGTTAACCCTTTCACAATAACTACCATGTATAATATGAACATTATTTAGCAGTGATACTGATTTGTTTGTTTGCTTGAAATATTTCAAAATCATTGCGCTATTGAAGTTAATAACTTGGTTTGTTTTAAATGAATCACTATGCCGAAGATCTTATAAAATCAATAAAATTGCACATAAAAAAATATATTTTGTAATTTTAAGCATTTTCGTATTTGCAGTGACTTCATAGAAGCTGTTCAATATATGCCTTTTTTATGAGATATTATTAAGATAATTAAAAGATAATTCTAAAATTAATTTTAAGACTAAGAAAGTAATGACTCAGAAGGAATGGAGTTCAATTCAGTTGTGAAGTGATCGTATCTTCTATAAGATAATATAGCAAATATAACATAGACAAGAGCTGAGTGGAAACAGAAAATTCGATAAGAAACCAGCTCAAATTTTTAACAACTTCAGTTGGCCAAGATGAAAAAAACTGTCCTCAAAGTTGCCGAATTGTAGAAGCAACAAGGAAGGGTTATTAATTTCACCTCATTAAAAAAAGGAGTCATATAAAAAAACTGGTTATATAAAGAAGGGCCACCGCTGCTTTTAATTAATTACTATCATTAATTATAAAATTGATTTAAGTTTAAAAGATACATTTTTGCTGATGACGAAAATAATAAACGCTTATAATATGATTGTAATATGATACAATATCGTTTAATAAACGCCCTGGTAATAAATTAGTATTATTTATCAACTGATTCATTTATTGTTTGATTAATTAATGCAATTGTAATTTATTAACTCTACAAATCAACACGTCGAAATTAATACAATTCATTAATTAGATTTAGATTTTAGATTTATTATAATGCTTTCCATTGTAAGATTATAAATTAACTATTTAAAAAAAAAAAAAAAACTAAAGTTAAAACTAGTTCGAGTATTTTATTATCATTATTATTAGCAGGTCGACATTAACAATTATTGTATTTATTGTTATAATGTTAATTTAAGCTTAACACAACAAAATCGTTTATACTCGTACGATAAAATACAAAAAAAACACCATCAATTTTGGTTCTATACGACAATTATAAAATATATAATAAAAATTGAAAACAACAATGCAACAACGACAATATAATAATAATAAATAGACTATTATTATTATTTAATTATATGGAATGTGATTGATCCTGGAAACTTAATTTAGCTTTCTTGTTTTGATTTTGCTAAGCCATGTTTAAATTAGTAAAGTTGATAAAAAGTAATAAAAACAATAGATTAATTTTTTTTAGGAAGAGCTGCCTTTTATAATAATCATGCCGCAAAATCATGGCGTTACAAAAAACACGTTAATGATGTATAGTAAATAAAGTATTTACGATTGAGAAATTATTCATTGCTATTAAAATATTTAATTGTTACGAGTATAAGAGGATTGGACGAAATCAGATAAAATATCATAAAAGTATAAACTTAGTATAAACTTAGGTACTTCAGTACAGAAATTTAAGAATGTTTTCTAATGAATAATGAGAGAGCAAAAATTGATGAAATAAAGAAAACATACATATAATAACACACAGAGAAGAAAAAACAAGGAAATTAAAAGAAAAATTGGTATGCATGAATAAATGAGAAGGAATTAATTCTTAAATAAAATGTAAAAAAAAATATTTAAATACATTTTTATGTAAAATTAAGAATTAATAAATTAAGAAAATATCTTACGTATCGGTCTGCGACGCATGCTGATTTAATCGACGATAAGGCGGGCAGCTTCTTCTCGAGTATGGCCAAAATGTGTAGAAAAAATAAGAATAATTTACACGATTCTACAAAGAAGTTGGCAGCAAATCAAAAAAAAAAGTATAAAAGGGATTAAGAACACAAAAAGATGTCACTATGTAGAAACGGTCAGTGATTTTAATTATGCGTTCCAATTTTTACGATCGACTAAATAACTTTAACACACAACTAAAATAAATAATTTGTTTTTCTTATAATTTCTCATATCGTTTGCACTAAAAAACTTGTAGGAAAAAAACTTTTTTCTTGTCGCATTACGCGGCACTAATTCCAAATTATGGTTTATATCACACTCAGGCACCAATTGATAGTTCTATATTATCTTCAAGGAATTTAAAATTGTTAAACATTTTCATTCCAACTGTCGAAGTACTTTTTATTCATGATTACTTTTTAATGAATAATTGTTTTTGGTTAATAGCCGCGCTATTTACAGATTTCCACGTTTATTCAAGTCCATAAAAATACGTCGCTATTTTAATACATCACTGACAAAAGAAATTGCTTACTACACACTGTATTAAAATAGTACTAGTACTATGCACTTGTTACTTTTTGTTCTATTTGCACGCTCACTCGTTAGAGCGAATACAGCTAAAGCGTGGTTCAGAGCTTACAAGACCGATCTTCACGCATAAGAAGATTCGATGTCTCTCAAATGAGTAGAGAAAAAACGAAACCTTATAGTTGTGGGGCAATCACGCTCTACAGCCGGTCTTTTCAACTTTAAGGTTCACCCGATATTATTCAGATTTAACTAAACATTATTGCATAAGACCATGCATGTAAAGACCGTTCATTGAAAAAATTCAAATTCAATTTTTTATTGTATTATTTTCAATTTATTGTATTTTTACTCAATGTTTATTTAATTACCCAAATGAAAATAAAAATTACATCACAAATTTACAAGTGAAAAGAGACCAATCATGCAATACTTTGGCATTTAATACAGAACGAAATTTAAATACATACGAAACAATACTTGAAACACTTTTTGATAAAGAAAATGTTTATTGAACTCAAAAAAATTCCACGAAGCAGCACAATGAAGTAACACATTATTACATGGCACAGTAACAATCTTAATTTAATTTTTTTTCATGTTCGTTTGTTTTTTATTTATTTCAATATTTTATTATGTTTTTTAAAAATGTCATCACGCAACTACCAAAATTCCAATAAAATGTTCAAAATCAATATTCAAACATTGGTCAATATTACAAGAAATTTAAGGAAAGATGTTACGAAATTAAGAGAGAGCAAACAACGGCCAACTTTTAGTGTGTACAAGAGAAGTCAATGCTTCAAACTGATAAAATCGTAGAGAATGTATTGCTTACACGTAGAGAAACTTTTTGCAGCAATGGCACAAAAACTCTCGTTAAATTTTTACTTTTTAATAAATGTACTTAGTTACTTTCATGTCAAATTAAAATTGGAACTGCCAAAATGCCAATTTTGACAGTGTGTTAAGAAGTAAAGTTGGCGCAAAAAATATTTTACTTTATAACATCTTTTGGTTTTAAGAAGAACAAGGAAAATAAAAACATAAACTAGTTTTATAATTAAAAGTCTGTCTGCAGAGGAAGAGGGAAGAACACAAACATATGTCAGCGCAACGCACAACGCATCAATTTAGGTATTACAGAAGCAAAAACTAATAACATATTACAATAACATGTATTAATTTTTGAGTTAATTACATTTCAACCACCCTGTGCGGTATGGTTAATAATGTTGCCAGATGAACCTAAAATTATTTTTCGTAAAATATTTTTCAATGTTGTTTTGCAATGATGTTTTTTTGCTTTAACAAAAAATGTACACAAGAGATCGGGAAGAGAGGAATTTGCTATCACAATCCAACTCTTAAAGAATTCGAGGGGAGAGTTTACATTAGCCAAGCTTCTCTTTTGTTTCGTACTGGAAAACTCCAAACAATTTTAACACTTGAGAGAACAAACTTCGTCGGCAATACGAGTCTAGTCCCGTCCTAATAATGATTTTATCATTTGAATACAAATAAACAGTCGGATTCAATCAAAATTACAATAACTAAAAGTGAGAGAAAAGCATAAAACGTCAACGTGAATTGCTCTTTCTAATAAATTCCTCCATTTCGTTTTGCTTTCTTCTTTGTTCTCTCGCAGACCACATAATTCAGGGCCGCGACTGAGAGAGTGGGAATCCTTCAGGAGTCTGACGTTACAGCGCGACGTAAGCTTTTCTTTAGCTTGCGTTGTTTGTAATGAGTTTCCGCGGTTGCTTTTTGTTTCTTTTTTAAAACTTTTATTGATTTTACCATCAACCACAACCATTCCCTCACATAAAAGAATCGAAAGCAAGAACAACAAAACTCACACCACAGAGCGGCAGGTCAAAGAGATTTGCGAGAAGGAGAGCTTTGCGACGGCAGACAAAAAAAATTCTGCCTTCAAATCAATAAGATTTCTTGATTATGAAATCGAATATATCACGTATCCATAGGTATATTATGTACGAGTATATTAAAAAAAATAAGCAAATGTATGTAAAAGTTAATGAAATATGCACTAGTAGTATTGGTTATATTTTATTTAGAACACTGCTACTTTTTCAAAATTGCTTATTCTCGATAATTAATCATTTGTTTCTTAGACAAAAGCAAATTCTATAAACACCAAATTATCTTATAGAAGTATTTTTTAATTTATCGATCGTCCATTTTTTTCTGTTTGATGACTTTATATTATTAGAATTTTCGTCCTTTTTTCCATTTAAAAGTGAAAAAGTATGTAAATTTCAACAACAATTTTTACACATACAGAACAGTATATAGAAAGAGACTCACATCTTTTCCAGACAACTTTAGTCGCGGTAACAGCGCGAGCTTGAAGTTTACGCCAGACTTCATTGACTTGAAATTTAAAACTGAGCATGGAATCGCCCAGAGACCACCACCAACCACCAAAAGTAGCCAAGTTAACCAAAAGAAGACGACAAAAAAGAAAGGTGAGAAGATTCTTGAAGTGGCCTGTCAACTTCAAACCTTCAAATGAACTAACATGACATAAACAACTAACTGTAGGTTTTTATTGAAAATTTAATTATATTAAGTGTTTTCACTATTAATATATGTATATGTTTTCATTAGTTTAATAGACCATTAACTCACTCCGGTCACATCGTAGTTTTTAAACGCATTTTTACAATTTTTTATAAAGCCCCACAATATGAGTCTTTAATTAGTCTTTTAGTAAATAAGTGATATGTCCTTTTTATGAGTATTCCCTGCAGTTTCATTTTTTTAGTTTGTACGAGTATATACATATGTATGTATTATTTACTCATACTAAATTATTATTTGGTTTTTTATATTTTAATATATATTTTTCCTCATAGATATAATATGTTTAAGAAAAAATCTTAAAAGCAAATAGAAATCCTAAAATTTTAACTATCACAATGATATTATTGTAGTCAGTTTTCGTAATAATATATATATTATATTAGAACTCGAAAATTTACAATAATATAAATAAATACGAGTATGTATTTGAGCCGTGCGTTCACCAATGGTGAAGAGCCCACCCTTTTCACCACACAGTGGTAAAGTTTTCCAGGTGGTATGCTGAAGAGGCAATTTAACAAAATTTAAGAGCTGTGAGAGAGAGACGAGAGCTGAGAGAGTTATGATTAGAGCTCAGAGAAACAGCAGCTGAGAGTGATGAGATGAGACAGAGGAAAGATATATTATAGTAGCTTGGAGTAGAGAGAGCTTAGTTAGACAACTTTTAAAAGCTGTATAAACTCAGCTGATTGTTGCCACATCTCTTTCTGCTACATTCTCCTTTCTTTTTGTTCGATAACTGACAAAGATTTGTCGTTTTTTGGCCGAATTGTTCGATTGTGTGCATCCTAAAAGTATGTAATATTAGTTCTAAGCTGATAAGGCTGTTCTTTTAAAATACACAGCCTGAAAATTAACATTAAGGAATTGATTGGTTGGTAGTTTAGTTACATACTAGAGTTTGAATTGGTAAATAAACACTTTAGATTGATTCTAAAATGGATATTTGGCGCAAAATATTTTTCAAATTATTGTTCAACCCTTCTTATTGTTTAACCCGTATTATTACGATCAGCTTGCCTGAGGTTGAATATAATGGTCTTAAAAACTCATTAGCTGAAAAAAATCAGAATTAAGTAAAGAAAAAGTTACAAGGTTCTCTTTGGCAAAAGAAAGGTATCCAGCTGCATGTAAAGTTTTAAGAAATAATAAATATTTTTTATTTTACTTATAATTATCAGTTAATGACTAAAATGCATATAAAAATATTTTTTGATAATTGGAAGTTAAGGCCATACACACTCGTTCAGGCCATATACACTAAACATTTCGTTAGCTATCCATTTATTAGCCGGTCAATCATTTAGGTCAGAGAGCCGGCCGGCATGCTAAGCCTTGCAATATACATATATATGTACATATCTTTGTGTTTACCGGCCTTCTCCAACATCAGAACACGATGAATCCTCTCCTCAAACAGCCGCATCCGAAGAGCTTCGGACAATGAAATACTGGAGACACATATTATTACAGCATGGAAAACAAGTAAACATATTATTAATGTGTGTAATGTTATGACAAATAGTCGGGGCATTTATTCAATTCAATTGAAAAGCAACCCGATCACAATGCTCGATCTTCGGCGACCCAAGAAAATTGAGCCGAAAAGACCCGAATAGAGGAAGCTGGTGTTTTAATTCATAAATTTTAAGGAATTAAGACGCTAACATGGTGGGATCGATAGAGTGTGGTAGTATAAAAGCCTCGACGCAGATCGAAAATGATGCAGTTTATTTCGCTTCGCGGCAAAGAAGCTTGGAAACAATCGGTCATCGGAATAGTTGAAGCGATAACAATTGTACTTGTGTATTCTAAAGGCAATAAATAAAAAGTGCAGATAAATCCTTTTTGCTGTATTTGCATGCGCGTGATCCTTTTGCTCACAAGGATTAAAAGGACAAGGATTTTATTTGATTAAATTGGATAAAAACACAAATTAGTTTTAGAAAATCATGAAATTTTTCAGTAGGAAAAAGTTGTGAAGTTTAAGATCAGAATATCAATCAGTTTTATATTTTTCTAAAAATTATCAAATCAATTTTAAACAATTTCATTTTCAACTAAAAGAACACTGGAACTGGATTTGAATTTAGCATTTCAAAATCGATTAACACTTTAGGAAATATTTTAAGATAAAGCGCGATTATTTAGAAAATTTTCAGAGCGATTAAATTAATTTGAAAACAATAATTATGGGTCTCATAATCTTTTCATGACCAATACTTTTATTTATTGGTTTTTAAAAAAATCTCAAATGAAACTAATTGAAATTGTAAGAAAAAACTGTAATTAACGACCACTAAATTAATTTGTTTAGTAAAAAAAGGATTGTGATAAAAGACGCCACTACCTGCGAAAGTTTCGAATATCGATTTTTTAAGCAATTATTGATCTTGTCTAAATTCTATATTTAGAAAGTTATTTCAAAATGGATTTATAAAAAGTGCATATGATAAAAACGTTGGAAGAACTCTCATAAAATAACAAAATGCATATTTGGTCCTTAATAAACCTTTGTCTAAGTCTTGCAACGTGGTGCCTTTTAATTGATATCGTACACTGTGATGAAAGCGGTGGTTCCTCTAATAATAAAACCTCCGTAAGGAAGTTGAAAAAGGGTCGAAGACCGCCTGTTAATCGGCCGCAGTCGGAAGAGCCCCAATCTGATATTAATTTACCTGATCTTGACGATTTGGAAGCGGACGATTACGAGAATTACGATGAAGAGGAAGGTAATGGCAGCAACAGAAGAAAAAGAGCATTTTGAAAATAAAGGCATATACTAAAGATATGACCAATAAAGGACCAATAGATTCACATAAAGTAAATTTTTATTCAAATTTTTATTCAAATTCGAAATATACGAAAATTGCAAAAATTGTTTAAATTAACAGAATTAAAAGAGACTAGATTTTAGTAAATTTACGCTATATTCATATTCGTGCATGGTAACTAAAACCACTTTTCACAGATTGATGACATTTCCTTGACCGCATTTCATTAATGCATTTCCACACTTTGATTCTTCAATCAATTAATTGTAATGAATTTGTCGCAAGAAATGTTCACGCATTCACACTATTTAACGCAACAAAGAAGTCTATTTTCTCAATTCCTGAATGCATACATTAATATTATGTAGAGGATGGCACATGGTTCTGAATGAAAATGCATCATGCTCTACATTCAATCCTCTCTATTGGCGTTCTCTCATCGTTCAATTGAACTGCATGTCAACCATAACGTAGCTATAAAATACTACAACAATTCATGAAATGATGGTCAATTAAAGCTACATTAATGTGCGCCATCGCCGACCTAGTAAAGTTTTCAGTAGTAAAATGCCTTTTTTTTGTGGATTCTTTACGAACGGAGGCTGTAAACTTACTACACACTTTTTCTCATTTGTCCTTTCAGATCTCATCACAAATGCAGACGATGAAATTTACGAAGCACATAAAGATCAAGGTTCACGTTGCCCTCTTTTTTGTCCTTTGACCATAATTAGACTGACCAGGTTAATATTGTACTTATTTAGATTTTGTGTCCTCTACACCAAGAAGCCGTTCAGTGGATAATCTTATCGGCGCATACTCTTGCCATTTCGATGGTAATTGGTATCGCGAAAATGAACGTTTCGCGACCGACCAAAATGGTTGTCCTAACGCCTGTAGCTGCCGAGCAGGCCAAGTCACTTGCCGCGCTCTCAGTGATTGTCAACCAAAACCAAATGTTGAACGTACAAGTACACTGCCGCCTTTGTCTACGACCCGGAGTGCACCACCCCCCGTTACGCCAATCTACAATCCTTACGTCAGCCCATCCTCAGGGCCCATGCGCTCTGGGCCCAGGGGCTTACCCGGCTACTCAGGTGCATCGGGTCCAACCGGAGAAGCTGGCTTGCCTGGTGTTCCAGGCAATCCGGGAGTTCCTGGATCTCCCGGACCTCCTGGCCCTAACCCTGACTTAAGTTTTTACCATCAACAGCTTGCTTCCGAATATGCTAACACTGAAAAGGGCCCATATACACCGCAATATCATTATTTGCAGGCATCAGTCGGTCCTGTAGGGCCTCGAGGTCCTCCAGGCAATGTTGGCCCGGTGGGACCACAAGGTTTTCAAGGCTCACGCGGAGAGTCTGGCGAACCTGGTATGCAGGGACAAACCGGTTTAATGGGTCCTCGCGGACTAGCTGGTATTCCTGGGAAAGATGGAGCGTCTGGTGAGGATGGCGAATCCGGAGCTCCAGGAACTGCAGGCATTCCGGGCCCAAGAGGTTTGCCTGGCTTACCTGGCATCCCCGGATTAAAAGGACATCGTGGTTTGCCAGGATTAGATGGGTCTAAAGGCGAACAAGGTTCACCCGGCGAAAAAGGGTCTACAGGTGCGATCGGACCTGTGGGGCCTCCTGGACCAATTGTATGTATTTTTTGTAAAAGAAGAATTTGTAGATCGATGTATGTATGTATATAATAAACTAAAAGGACGCCCATGACCTTCTTTTTTTAAATAAAATTGCAAAAAAATATCTTAGCAATAATTTTAATTACAATACAGACTAAGTAACATACTAACATTTGTTTTTAGGGGGCGGCAGGTTCTCGAGGAGAACGAGGCCGAGAAGGCCCTGCCGGGCAAACTGGTGCAAGGGGTGTAGACGGAAATCCGGGCACCCCTGGACAACAAGGCTCGGTTGGAAAACCGGGGCCCCCTGGCTTCCCTGGCAGCGTTGGTGCAAAAGGCCACACAGGCTCTGAAGGTCCTAAAGGAGAACAAGGCTTACAAGGGCCACGAGGTGAAGCGGGCCGGCCAGGAGCAGCTGGAGAACCTGGATTGCAAGGAGCGCCGGGAAAAGATGGGATATCTGGTAGTAAAGGCTCTATGGGAGCACCAGGTCAATCTGGACCACAAGGATTTCCCGGCCCGCGAGGTCCTGACGGTTTGCCTGGAAGTCCTGGAGAGTCCGGTATAAAAGGATCTCCTGGGCAACCTGGTGAACGTGGTTATAAGGGTAATTGCTGAACATTTTCTGTTACGTATACATATTCCAGAGATGTCTTTAACCATTATTTCTTCATCTCATTTACAATATTTTAGGCGATGTTGGCATAAAAGGTGAAAACGGACAACCGGGGCCACGAGGTTTGCCAGGAACTTTAGGATCAGAAGGAAAAAGAGGAAAACGAGGAATGCGTGGCCCCTCCGGCCTTCCAGGTCCTCCTGGCGAAAGAGGTCCACAAGGTTTGAATGGTTTGCCAGGGCCCGATGGGCCCTTTGGCCCGAAAGGAGTTCCTGGTGATCGTGGACCTCAGGGCCCTGCGGGAATAAAGGGTAATGCGGGCGACGTTGGGCCTCCAGGTGCTCCCGGCATTCAAGGATTACGAGGCTTACCAGGTAGAGTTGGAACGCAAGGACGAATCGGTCCGACTGGTGAACGCGGGTCAGCAGGTGCTGATGGAAAGCCTGGTGAGCAGGGATTCCAAGGCTTACAAGGACTTCCTGGTCCAGTAGGAATGCCTGGTGATAGAGGATTTCCGGGCGAATCAGGAAAAAGTGGAGAACCAGGAGTTTCTGGTCCACAAGGTCCAAAAGGAGATAATGGAAAGGATGGTCTTCCTGGAGCACAAGGCCACCCTGGACCACAAGGTTTAGACGGTGGGAGAGGAGAGCCAGGACCACCAGGAGCAAGAGGATTTCAAGGTCTGCCTGGTGTTGCCGGATCTCCTGGAGCGCCGGGAAAAGATGGCCAACGTGGACAAATTGGAATTCAAGGACCTCTTGGACCAGTAGGTTTACGTGGAGAGAGAGGTTTTCCAGGAGAGCGTGGCCCAGTTGGACAACCAGGCACTCCGGGAGCTCGGGGAGAATCAGGCTCCTCTGGTAATGATGGACCTCCGGTATGTTTAAAAAATTTTGTGGTCTTTTCAAATTAATTTTAACATTTTTACATTTTGAAAATTATATTATAACGTTTAATTGACTGTAATTTTTTGATTATAAAAATAAATTATACATTCCAGGGTTTACCGGGAAAACCAGGAATGAAAGGGCAAATGGGACCATCCGGTATGTTGGGATTGCCTGGTACTCGCGGACAATCTGGACCTATGGGCGAGAAAGGAGAGCGGGGTAGCCCAGGGCTCAATGGTCTAGATGGCGCACCAGGTCGAGCAGGAGATCGCGGACCACAAGGTAATATAGGACCGCCAGGTGCACCAGGAGAACACGGCGACCAAGGTGAACACGGAAGTCCAGGAATTCCCGGAGAACAAGGTGCTGTTGGAGCTCCTGGAGAGAGAGGGCCTATCGGACCACAAGGCTCTCCAGGCTTTCCTGGTCCTCCAGGATTAGTTGGCGTTTCCGGGGCAAAAGGTGATCGCGGTTTAATGGGAATAAAAGGTGAACAAGGAAGCACAGGCCCGCAGGGTCCAACAGGCGAACCTGGCATTCAAGGACCAATCGGTTTGAATGGTTTAAAAGGGGCGCGTGGAGAAACCGGCATAAGAGGAGAACCTGGGCTGAGTGGACTTCCTGGCCGTACCGGCGATCAGGGGCAGGCAGTTAGTATATTTTAACTTGAAAACTTAAATTATGTGTCTTTTAAAGTAAAAATAATTTTGTGGATATTGTTAATAATCGATTTGTATATTGTCAACAGTGATCCCCTTTTGTTTAAATCCTTTCTTTTTCAAAGGGACATCCTGGTAGCCAAGGTATACCAGGACCTGCAGGAGTTCCCGGAATGAAAGGAAATCCAGGAGAGGCAGGCAGGCCTGGCCTAACTGGTGCAGCAGGTCTTCAGGGACCTCCGGGTACAGAAGGACAAAAAGGGGAAACTGGAAATGATGGTCCATCAGGACCTGCTGGAAACCCAGGGCCCCCAGGTAGTCCAGGTGAAAGGGGACTACCAGGTACACCAGGACCCCCAGGAGCAAATGGCCTACGTGGCCTTCGAGGGCCAGTTGGTGAAACGGGGCAGCAAGGTCAGCCAGGAAAAGACGGAGAACCAGGGCAGCAAGGATTGATTGGTTAATTAATACATACTTGAAGAAAAACTAGAATCGTAATAAAGAACAACTACATTTTAACAGGTTCACCCGGACCACCTGGACCGTCAGGAGAATCTGGCCCTGAAGGACCTCCAGGAAAACAAGGAGCCCCTGGAATAGCTGGTCGTATGGGAGATAAAGGACCACAAGGACAAGCAGGAAGTACCGGGGCTGCAGGAAATCCTGGACTTCCAGGTCCTCCTGGTCCAATGGGTCCCTTAGGGCCAACTGGTGAGAGAGGTGTTAAAGGAGAAACAGGATTTCCAGGAGTGCAAGGGCCAATGGGATTAAGAGGCAAATACGGTCCGCCCGGGACCGAGGGTGCTAAAGGGGAACAGGGTGAACCTGGACTGCAGGGCATTAAAGGACATAGAGGCTTTATAGGCTTGCAAGGCATGCCAGGTGTACCAGGCCCCAAAGGAGATACAGGAAATACAGGTACACCAGGGCAGATTGGAAAACAAGGAGACATGGGCATTCGTGGATTACAAGGTAGGGACGGTAGTCCCGGCCCACAAGGCTTACCAGGTCAACAGGGTCCACGAGGCGCTAGTGGTAACGAAGGAAAACCGGGACCTCTTGGTCCCGCTGGACCACCTGGTCCACCAGGTCCACCTGGGGAGACTGTAGGCTACGATGCTTCTATATTAGCTGCTTTAATGCAACAAGGTCAAACGAAAGGTGTTGATACAATGGATGATCAACCAAAGAATATTTTTGATGAAGGCGTTTCGGAGGAGGAGAGAAATGAGCTCGTTGTTAAAGCCTTTGAGCATCTCAAAGCGTCCTTTGCGCGGTTCCTCAAGCCTAATGGACAGGAATCAGCACCAGCAAAAACATGCCGTGATCTATTTGCTGCTTATCCAGAATACAAATCGGGAGAATATTGGATCGACCCAAATGAAGGCGACATACGTGACGCTATACTTGTTTATTGTGAAGCGAAAACCAACGCTTCTTGCGTAATCCCAAAACCCAAAGAAACGCAGGTCTTGAGCTATATTGGCACCGAAAAAGAGATTTGGCTTAGTGAAATGTCAGGCGGAATGAAAATTTCCTATAAAACGGACTCTAATCAACTCGGATTTCTGCAATTACTGTCGGCCAGGGCAACGCAAGCGATTACATTCCATTGTAAGAAAACAGTAGCATACCTTCACGAGGATAAGGATTCCGAGAGGTATCTTAGACGAATAGAAAATACGTTTTTAATGGTGTACCTACATCTTAAGCCTGAACTATAATTAGAATATCCAGGCTTCTGCCAACTTCATCAAGCGAGCGATAACACAGAAATCGTAACTCAAAACCATATTATTTAGAACCAAGTTTCGTAAAAATTTTGTTCAATTTTTCTTGTGAATCCAATCGCACTAGTTCACATAAGTACATTATCGCCAGCCTTTTGCATTTGACATGAACTTCGTTGAATTCTGACAGTAGCTTATGCCGGCTGCAGCATATTATAGCTCAGGCATTATGTATACTATGTATATAATTTGACTCCTCATATATAACATGTCGATAACATTATCTGATGTAATTCAAATTTTTTATCTTACCTTCTTAATTTTAGAGACGGTTTGAAATTGCTTTCATGGAATGATGCCGAATTGACCCCGAAGGGACCGCATCGTCTCCGGTACGATGCCGAACTGGATGACTGCAAGGTAGATCTACCATCACCAGTAGAAAGTTTAAAAATTATGTGCTTGTGACCTCTTCTTCTTTGCAAAGCGATCTTTCTCGAATTCACACGCCACTAAAGGAGTTTCACTTAAAAAAATGTGTTTTTGAATTCTTTCAGAATCGATCTGAGGAATGGTCGAAAACTGTCATAACATACAAAACGGAAAAATCCCAGAGACTACCGATAGTGGACATTGCTGTTCGCGACGTTGGTGCCAAAGACCAGCAATTCCGTATCGAACTAGGGTTAGCGTGTTTCCATTAAGAGCATTTTGATGCTTTGATATATGTCTTATGATGAATCCTTTTTTTAGTTTTAAAAATTGTTTGCAATTATTAATGCAATTTATTTATTTCGAAAAAAGCTCTCTATTTAAATACTACTTAAGTCACCAAAACTAGTAAGTTTTTTCTGCCATTTTTGCGTAGCATATTTTACTATGTATTTTAAATATACATAATATACAGGTATAATAAGATTAATAATTTAATATTTTACTATTTCATATATAATATGCTTTTACATTTAACTTAAGGCGTATATACATATATCACAGGAAAGCCAAATGCTTATAAATATTTATAGAACTGAATAAATTCTGCTGGCATATTTTGAAAACGATTATTAAAAAAATTGATTGAGTTATGTACTAATAAATACAGTTGAAATCAATTTAAATTTTATTAAAAATTATGATCAAGCCGTTCTTTTGTTCTTGTGGTGGTCCACATCCTATTTTCTTCACAGTACACTTCTGATAATTTAAAAATGTGGGTAAACAGAATTTTAACAATAATCGAAATTTCTTTAATTTGAATCTAATTAAAAAAATTATATGGTTTGGAAATCGCAAGTTTGCGATGTAACATGGCCCTTGAAGATTTTCAATCTGTCTCGTTACTATGCAATTTTGCTTTGTTGAAATACAGTTGGCGCAACAGTCGTTATCTCGCATTTAAAAAAACATTTGCATACTTTCTGGCACCCTGATTAAAAAATATTCCAATTTGACGCTGTTTTGGGTTCTCTTCCTTCATCCTTGGATACATTTTTCAGTTGATGATAGAATTTAAAACTTTTCGCTTCGTTTTAGCATTTCGGATTGTAGTAAAGAATTGTGTATTTTCTATTAGTTAAATACACTAAATTCGTATAGAAATTTTAAAAATCTTTAATTTACAAAGCTATTATTTAATCCAACGCTTTGTAACATTCAGCTGGTTGGTAGTTAATAGTGTCAAAGCTTTGTGGTTTTGATTTTCAAGGAGAAAGACAGTGTAAATATTACAAGGTGAGTTCTGCAGTTTTCCAGCCTTCGACGTACATAGATTATAGCTCAAAACAATTGCTTCTTGAATAAAAAATATCTATGAATGTTTCAAACTGCGTAAACTTTCCTTTCCATTTATTCCAATCCATATGTTGAACGCAATGTCGTTCTAACTGTAAATTTGCGTTATTCTCTTTTTACATTTTCTTTCGTTATTGCTTTCAAGTTCGCGGAAATTTTTCAACTTCTAAAAGACCTTGAAAAATGAAGATTGAGATCTGAACAAATTCCTTTTGTACAGTTGCGTTCATTGAACTCTGTCTCCAACTAAACCAAAAAAATTCAAATGTATCCAATGACGAAAGCTGTCCTGAACCTATGAAATGTTTGAGGTTAAGTTTGTCTTTTCCGGTGGCTATAAGATTTTTATAAATTTAATTAAAATACAAGTCCGGAAAACTTGCATCTGGGTGGTGGAAATTTCAATATTCCATAAGCTCTAGTGGAAAGACAAAGAAAATCGACCAATTTTAAAAATTCATTAGTTTTCACTTCTCTCGCTTTCTCAGTACAACTTTCGAAAAGTAACCCGAAATGCAGCGCCAGTTTACTTCCGGCAGCCGCCAAGCGCCGGATCCATTCGATCAGTTCTTGGAGGAAAACAACTTCTATCGCAAGCATACTGCTCGAGACTCCTCATGTCTATTCCGTGTAATTTCCGAGCAAATGTACGATACTCAGTTGCACCACTTGATCATACGCAAGAAATGCGTACGCTACATGCGGAAACACAGCGAGTTCTTTCAACCCGTAAGCTTTATTATTCATCATGTAGAGAAGGATTTTGTAGTCAGCACGTTTATCACATTGCAGCTCGTTGATCGAGACCTGGATGAATATCTGGATGATTTGTCCAAACCGAAAACATATGGAACGTTAGTTGAACTGCAGGCAGTTGGTTTCGTTTTTCAGTAAGTACTCGTGGCAGTCGAAATGGTACAGTATTGTAAGACGTCTCCTTTCTTTTCTTACCCTCACTTTTCAGACGCAATGTCATCCTATTCCAACCATTTGATTTGGGCAATTATTTCGGCAGCAATTATCAATCCATGGAAGTTTTTCGGGTGTTCTATACCCCCGAGCGCCATTTTGATTCGGTATTTACATGCGATTACATAAAGGATGCTGCCATTTGCCAATGTTAGTCGCATTCACAGAAAAAATATCGATTCTGATTCTTATCAAATCCTAATATGAATTGAATTTTGTAATTATTTAGCTATTTGTTATGAGATCCTCTATAAGGATTTGTACAAGCTGCCTGATGTTAGCTTCGCGGTAGAGCAAATGTTACATTCCGCCAGCTTCGATGATCCTGGCTGTCGGTCCGAATGCAATGAGGATGGCTACTGCACACGCATAATTCTCTCGGATGGGCGATCGTTCGAACTTGATTTACCGCACGATACTAGTTGCATTTTAGAAAATTACAAACTGTGTCATTTCCATTACACGAATTTCCCACGAATGTCAGACGAGTTACAAAGAGACATGAAAGTCTATAACAATCTCGATGATGGGCCAGATACGAAGGATATTTTGAACAAGACAGCGGAGTCTCTACTTCCAAATAAATTCATCTCATGTGTACGCCAGTTACTACAAGAAGGTGAAGGCTATGATTTCGTTTAATACATATTCGATTGTGATTGTATCGAAACTTGTTTGAATGATTGCTACGTAAAGCCTTTTCCCATATTTTCCCTTTAGGAATAACGCCCTTTCCTTACAAGGTTGCCAAAGCACTCGATCCTAACATGTATCGCAACATTGAGTTCGACTCGTGGAACGAAGCGCGCAAGGAACTAAAGCTGCAGAACTGGTACAAAGGCGATAACAACTTTAAGGTACTCGAAAAGAAATTACATGCAATTTTAAGATATACATAATTCCATGGTGTTAATGTTAGTTTTCACTAACTATTTCTGTACCGTTTTTACTCTTTTCACTCTGCGTGCAAATGCTGAAATGTTGTTTGTGTGTTGTTCGTAACTGTTGTGCTGTCCGTATTTACAAAGTTGATACGATATCAAAAAACAAGAGTCCATAAAATTTTCCAGGTAGGCGCAAAGTGTCATGTAAGGTTGCGCAAGTCCGAGAATGATTTATACACGTGCCACATACAGGAAATCGCCATGGATAAAGGTTACTGTGTTGTCTTTATTGAACAGTTGGGTGAAAAACGTTTAGTAAGTATCGCGCTTTATGATATAAACTTTATATAACGGAGATTAAGGTTTATTGCTGAAAATGTTTTCTAACAAAAACACTATGTTTTCGGCTAATATCTCTGTGATCTTAAACTAAGATAACAATTAAATAAAAAATGTTATTTATTTATTAATAAACTATATTTTTTAATAATTATAAAATTAACTTAAATATAGGCACTAAAAACTTAAGGTCTTCGGCCTAAGAATATCGTACAAATGTAATTTATTTTAAGATCGCTTAATTGGTTTAGTGTTAATCATATTTGGACTCATTAGGTTCTAACTTTGTTATTTTGTGTTAGGTACCCTATGAGTCCCTCATGCCTTTACCGCCCGAACAATTTAAGCCATGGACTTTGCCGTATCGTGTGCAGCGCCATATGCAAAAATATAGTTCCTTCCGGTACACGCGCCATTATAACTATCACTTCAAGTGTAACGGCCAGGTTGCGCAACATGAATACTGCACCTCGTCAGTGCCATGTGCCAACATGAAATCAGAGTATTACGATGTGATGACAACTGATGAAGAAAAGCATCATCATCCGTACGCGCCCAGTGTGCAACATCACAGCAATTGTTACTATAAGCTGAAGCAGTACACACATCTCGAGAATTTCCAAGCCCAAACTCTTGAATATTGCACTATGCCACTTACCGTTGAGCACGGCAGCGGCAACAGCAATCGTGATTCCGATACTAAAATACAGCGCTCCACTGAGTCCTCATCACGTGCACCATCACGTTCTTCCGTGCCGAACACGGATGGGCCGCAACTCAAGCAAGAAATCGAGGACACACCGCCAACAGCAATAACTGCTAATGGAGTGGTGTCAGCAGAGCAGTATGAGTTGGAAGGTGGCAATTATATGCAGGAGGTTCCTTACTTTTACCCGGTGCATCAGTACGGGGGCAGTGCCGAAGAATACTACGGTTATGGCTATGATGGCAGCATGCCAGCAGCATTAATGCCACCGGGTGCAGCTGGTGGCACCTTCTATTATGCCACATATCCCCCGCCGCCGCCACCGCAGGGCAACTTGTATATGCCGACAGCACCGACGCACGGGCAACCATCTCATCCGGTCTTTGCAGCAGTTTCCTCGGCTACTAGTGGCGCCCACGTCGGTGGATACTTTCCAAGTGCGTACTATCCGGCGGGCGTGATGCCGTCGTCAACGCTGGCAGCAACATCAAGTCATCTAAGTACGCCCATTACGACGCACAATCTAACGCCTTCCTCTCGCCATGGTCGTGGCGTTTCGACTATTGCCGGCAATCTGCCTGTAACTGGTCTGGTAAATTGGGACGCCAAAAAGTCGGTTAAGGCCAACGGAATGGATCTGCCTGCGGACGCTGCCACCTTGCGGTATTTCTACAATTTAGGTTTGGATTATCATAACAAGTATCTCAAACATCAACACCCCTTCGGTGTTGGCGCCAGTGGCGCAGAAGGTCTGTCACAATATTTTGCATTTTCGCTATATCAAGACATTTTTTGAAGTACATTTAATTACGTTGCAGATTCTGGAATTGATGCTAAAGATCAAATGGGAAAGATCTCTTCGGAATTGCAAAACATTAAACTCGACGAGAATGGAAATCTGCAAGAGGTGCTTAAATCGTTTTGCCATAAGTATTTGTTTCTTTTGTTGAGATTATTTGTGTGTGGCTTCTTCGGATGCGGCTTTTCGCCATTATGTTCTTTGAATTTTCGTGTGTCACGTATACACTTCTTTACATTAAATCTGATTTATGAAAAAAAAATCCATATAAGGTTTAAGATTTACAACATATTTTTCCAGAGGCTCTATTTTTTTTTACTAATAGCCCTAATTTTATATTGGTTTATCTGTATCTAAGTTGTTGCTTTCATTACTTTCATAGACTAAATGCGATGCAAACAACAATAATAATGTTAACCATTCGACTTCGATGACAAATCACAGCGTGAACTCTGGTACGGTGAAACCGAATCCGTCAACACACCAGCGGCGTTTTCCTTCACGTTATTTTAATAGCAAAGAGCGGCAAGCTTATCAGCAGCGTAGCGGCGGAAATGTTGGCTCTGGTCATCGGGGCAATAATGTCGCCATTGGTTCGCAGCAACAGCATCAACATGAACATAACAAAAATCAATTAGGAGGAAAAGGCAATCATTCATCGTCGTCAAATGTTGCAAACTCTCGCAATCAAGGGCAGAATTCTAACTCCGGCTCTTATGGTGGCCCAAGTAATGTTAGCAGCAATAACTCGGTGCGCACGGTTACCGAGCAAGGTATACAGACGTCTCCATTGGTTGCCTATAACGGGGCTAACATTGCTGCTGATAACAATCAGGTAAGTTTCGCGAACCAGCTCACTTCTCTTTCTCTCTCCGACCGTCCTCTTCGACAATATACTCAATCGTCTTTGCGGCGTTCGTTATGATCACATGAAATGTTAACCCATAACCATTATATTCTGGAACTTCATGGAACTCTAACTAATGTACATCCCTGTTGTTCTTGTTTTAACACGTAATCATTACATTCCACTCTACTCTAAAAGACGCCACCAACCCTTTACAATCCGAATTTCAACCCGTTCATCACGTGTGGTCCGTACGACTACGCCGGCGATCAGAATGGACCAGCGCCAGCAGCGACACATTTCGCTCCACCGCCACCCGGTGGTTTATTGATTCCGATGCCAATGGCACCATCTGGTTACAGTATCTATACTGCACCACCGCCGCCGCCAGCCTTGGGGCTGCATCCAACTGCTGCTGCATATGCATCTTATGTGGGTCTTCCTCCGCCAGCAGCAGCTACAGGGGCCCAAGCAGTGCCCATACCATCGCCCTTGCATGGTCCGCAACCCCCACCGCCGCACACACCAATGGCTGCAGCAATACCGCCGCCACTTCCACCACCAACCCCGCAACACTCGCAAACAGCTCCACCACCACCACCGCAGACAAATGGGTTTTACACAGCCGGCATCCTGACCACTTCCGGGCCGGAAACAATGCTTGATAGCAACGGAGTTACCGTGGGCGCTGCAGATGGGGGCGGTATACATTTCCAATGCCTGAGTTATCCGCCGCCGATGCCGATATTTTATTCACCAACTAATGCAGCAGCCGCTGTTGCGGCCGGTACAAACCTTAATACACCGAATGGCGGACAAATACAAGGTGTTGGTGGAGGCGGTAACGGTGGCGGACAGGGCGTGGTGGCCTGTCCACCGTCAACATCCGTTTGTCAGCAGGTACTCGATACGTAGTTTTTTATGTTTCAAACTCTTTTTATAATGTTATATTAATAATTTAGACATATTGGTGTGTACCACCGCCGCCGTCGAATAACCAAACAGTTGGTGGTGGTAATAATAATACGCCGGTTGCTGAAAACTCAACACTCACAACAACTAGTGGCGGTGGTGGTGGTGGTAGTGGCAGTGGCAGCTCGGCAGGCCACAATCGGCGTGACAAACTATCCTCAAATGAGTGAGATTACGCAGCATTTAGATGACAACCGATAACCGATTCACTCGCTATGGCTGAGCTGACGGTAAAACTGTGGTACCATGGGTCATCTACAATTCCTTCGTGTAAACTAAAGGCGACCAGCAGGAATCATATTTTTCGTATTTGTGTCTCAGTTATACTGTACATCATCCATCCTTACAATCATTTAAAATTTAAATTTCAAATCCTACCCTCCCATCCACACACACACACACACACACATACATACATACACAGTAATTGCTAAACACGAAGCTCGCTAATTGCTGTTGATATTTTATCTCAAATTACAAAGTTGAAAAGTTTTCAAACTATTCGTATTCACATTCAGATTTGTTTTTAAGGTTATAATCGCTAACGTTGGCGATTCCTTATAAACAGCAAAACAATTTTAAACAGCCAAAGCTTTTTGCACTGGCTTGCAAAGCTTTGATGATATAGGCATCTTTTTTTAAATTGCTCTCTCATATTTATCCAACACATTTTTATTATAGATATCTACTAACTAATTATTATATCAACTTGTGCAAAGGCACAGAGATATTTCGAATAATCCAGCTTTTCAAGTTGTTTCTTTGAACAGTTTAAGCGATTATAATTTAACCAATTTACTATGGTCTTTTAGATTTTAAGCATATTTGCCAACGATATTTAATTTATACTATATTAACATTTTTAGCAAAATCGCTGATTACCACAAATTTTTCCATTACAATTTTATGATCATCAATTTTTGCTATTATGTTAGTTTATAGTTTTTAAATCATCGTATAGTTTATAAATTTATAAAAAAATCAAACAGTAAAAAAAATATATATATGTACAAGTATATAGCTGGTAAGACTATGAAAATGTGTTTTTATTGTATTTTCTGCTGCAAAAATTTTGAACCGTGGGCTTTTGTTATTCCTCCTCTGCGTCCAAAATCGATGGCCTCTAAAAATTCTGAAATCAGTTTGATGAATATTACAGGCTTCATGGGTTGGTCCGCTCGCCTGGAAGTTGGTTCCACACCGTAAAAGCGATTATTAGCAATGACCATCTCGGTAGACTGCAAAAGAGAATGCAAAAATTTAAAGGTTTTTTCCATTTTCAATCCAACAGCGCATCATAACGGACGAGACTATTCAGGCGATAGATCTCGATGAAAATATCTCGATTTCGATTTTCACCCTTTTTGGAATAAATACGTTTCATGGGAATATATTTCTGCACACACTATATTCCAAGTATTCTGGTAATTTTCAAGAAAAATCGTATTCCGATAACGCGAGTGAGGGCTGCGTTTATTATTTCTATTAACCTGACCTTTACAATTGGACTCAAAGCAATTAGAAAACTGATTGCAGCCAACGATGTAACAGTCTTCATTACAAATTTTTGGTATTTACTAATTTTGTAATATTTTTTCTTTTCGATTTTGATTTTACGGGTATATAAAACTTAAGAGAAGAAGCTTGTTACTCTTAAACGTTTGCAACTGCAACTACCTCAATTTGACAAATTATGTGGATTTTATATTAACGGCGATCGATCTGGGTGCGGATTCGTGACCTAGTTTTCTTCATTATTGCGTGTTCTATTAACATTGGGTTTTGATTTAACAGCAAAAGTCAAGCTTATTTTGTCGTTAGACAATTTCTTTTTGTAACTAGACATTGTTGAGATAAATAATCGTGATGAAAGTGAAGTAACGCAAGTCATTAAAATATGATTTTGAACGAAAACTTATGCAAAACAATTTAACAAGTTTGTACATTTTATTACAAGTTTTTACATTTTATTTTATGACATGTTCTTACATGTCTTAATACCAGTGTAGTTAATAGTAATTTAAAAAATTACACACTTTCTTACTTAAAATACGACGCTTAATGAAAATTACCAAAAGATACCCAAAACCTAGTAATAATACAAAATTTTTTCTAATTTACAATATGTTTAGTGCTCTACACATAGGCGTTAATAAAATGACCAATTTCCTTGAATAATTAACAATCTCAATGGGAGTTTTGACTAATAGAATAAGCGAAATTCGATTGGTTAATATAACCTTAATATCCTCTACCACTATCACTTGCAGCGCCTGCCGCCAGTGCGCAGCTTCCATATGTCGATTTAGTGCCAATACCTTTGCCGCCATACGCAGCATTACCGCCACTACCGCTATTATATCCACCCTTTGAACCAGAGCCTCCAGCGGTGGCACCGCCGTTGCCATAATTAGTTATGGAGTTTCCACCACTGAAGCCACTACCATAATTAGTTGCCGAGGAATCGCCATTACCTCCATAATCAGTCTTTTCGCCCGCTCCTTCGTATCCACCGCTATAAGCATCCTTACTATTGTCATCATATCCACGTTTAAAACCATAAGCGCCAATACTTTTGCCGCCAGTGTTATCATAACCGCCATATCCGCCAGTGCTTTGTTTGACCAAGTAATTCTGGGATGGCGGCTTCATGACATTAACATAAACAGGATTAACTTTGACTGTACGTGGATGAGTCTTCACAATAACTCTGCGCATAACAACGGGCGGAGGTTTATGCAGCACAACCGGTGCAGGTTTTACCACTAAAGGTGGATGATTGACTAAAACCTTAGTAGGTGGTCGTTTTACAATGATCGGCGCTGGTCGGTGAATAAGAATTTCCCCGCCTCCAGAGGAATACTCTTCATCGCCCTTCGCTCTATAACCTCCTCCTCCAGAAGCATACCTTCCACCATTTCCTCCTCCTAAAACAGAACCTCCACCATACCTTCCGCCGCTTCCTCCACCAGGAAAGTAACCACCACTACTTCCGCCACCAGATGAGTATCCGCCTCCGCCGCTTCCTCCACTAGGAGAGTAACCATCCCCACTTCCGCCACCAGATGAGTATCCGCCTCTGCCTCCAGAGGCATAGCCTCCGCGGCTTCCTCCACTAGGAGAGTAACCACCACCACTTCCGACACCAGATGAGTACTCGCTTCCTCCGCCTCCGCGGCTTCCTCCACTAGGAGAGTAACCACCACCACTTCCGCCACCAGATGAGTATCCGCTTCCTCCGCCTCCGCGGCTTCCTCCGCGGCTTCCTTCACTAGGAGAGTAACCACCACCACTTCCGCCACCAGATGAGTATCCGCTTCCTCCGCCTCCGCCGCTTCCTCCACCAGGAGAGTAACTACCACCACTTCCGCCACCAGATGAGTATCCGCCTCTCTCTCCAGAGGCATAGCCTCCGCCGCTTCCTCCACTAGGAGAGTAACCACCACTACTTCCGCCACCAGATGAGTATCCGCCTCTGCCGCTTCCTCCACTAGGAGAGTAACCATCCTCACTTCCGCCACCAGATGAGTATCCGCCTCTGCCTCCAGAGGCATAGCCTCCGCGGCTTCCTCCACTAGGAGAGTAACCACCATCACTTCCGACACCAGATGAGTATCCGCTTCCTCCGCTTTCGCCGCTTCCTCTACTAGGAGAGTAACCACCACCACTTCCGCCACCAGATGAGTATCCGCTTCCTCCGCCTCCGCCGCTTCCTCCACCAGGAGAGTTACCACCACTACTTCCGCCACCAGATGAGTATCCGCCTCCGCCGCTTCCTCCACTAGGAGAGTAACCATCCCCACTTCCGCCACCAGATGAGTAACCGCCTCTCTCTCCAGAGGCATAGCCTCCGCGGCTTCCTCCACTAGGAGAGTAACCACCACCACTTCCGACACCAGATGAGTATCCGCTTCCTCCGCCTCCGCCTCCGCCGCTTCTACCACTAGAAGAGTAACCACCATCACTTCCGCCACCAGATGAGTATCCGCTTCCTCCGTCTCCGCCGCTCCCTCCACTAGAAGAGTAACCGCCATCACTTCCGCTTCCAGCTGAGTATCCGCCTCCGCCGCTTCCTCCACTAGGAGAGTAACCACCACCACTTCCGCCACCAGATGAGTATCCGCTTCCTCCGCCTCCGCCGCTTCCTCCACTAGGAGAGTAACCATCCCCACTTCCGCCACCAGATGAGTAACCGCCTCTCTCTCCAGAGGCATAGCCTCCGCGGCTTCCTCCACTAGGAGAGTAACCACCACCACTTCCGACACCAGATGAGTATCCGCTTCCTCCGCCTCCGCCTCCGCCGCTTCTACCACTAGAAGAGTAACCACCATCACTTCCGCCACCAGATGAGTATCCGCTTCCTCCGCCTCCGCCGCTTCTACCACTAGAAGAGTAACCACCATCACTTCCGCCACCAGATGAGTATCCGCTTCCTCCGTCTCTGCCGCTCCCTCCACTAGAAGAGTAACCGCCATCACTTCCGCTTCCAGCTGAGTATCCGCCGCTTCCTCCACCAGGAGAGTAACCACCGCTACTTCCGCCAACAGATGAGTATCCGCCTCCTCCGCCAGAGGCATATCCGCCCCCGCTTCCGCCACCAGGAGAGTATTCATAACTTCCGCCACCAGATGAGTATCCGCCTCCTCCGCCAAAGGCATCACCGTCCCCGCTTTCATCACCTGAAGAGTATCCATCACCACCAGATGAGTATCCTCCTTCTGCTCCAGAGGCATAGCCACCGCGGTGTCCTCCACTAGAAGAGTAACCACTACCACTTCCGCCACCAGATGAGTATCCGCTTCCTCCGCATCCGCCGCCTACTCCACTAGAAGAGTAACCACCATCACTTCCGCCGCCAGATGAGTATCCGCCTCCGCCGCTTCCTCCACCAGATGAGTACTCGCCTCTGTCGCCTTCTCCACCAGGAGAGTAACCATCGCTACTTCTGCCACCAGATGAGTATCCGCCTCCTCCGCCAAAGGCATATCCGCCCCCGCTTCCGCCACCAGATGAGTATCCTCCTCCTTCTTCTTCAGAGGCATAGTCTCCCCCGCTTCCACCACTAGGAAGGTAACCACCACCAGCTGAGTATTCTCCGCCAGAAGTATAACCTCCGCCGCTTCCACCACGAGAAGAGTAGCTACCAACACTTTCGCCACCAGATGAGTAGCCGCCTTCTCCACCAAGGGCGTATCCTTCACCGCTTCCACCACCAGAAGAGTAGCCACCAAGACTTCCACCAGATGAATATCCTCCTCTTAGCCCAGAGGAATAGCCTCCACCGCTTCCTCTACTAGGGGAGTAATCACCACCGCCACTTCCGCCGCCAGATGAATATATTCCTTCTCCTCCGCCAAAAGCGGAGTATTCTTCTTCTCCACAGCCTCCGGCACCTCCACCACTACTTGAGTAATCTCCTCCTGTAGAAGCATAGCCTCCGTCGCCTGAGTATTCGCCCCCACTTCCGTCAGGAGCTGAGTAACCTCCTCCAGAAGCATAATCTCCGCCGGTTCTATCAGAAAAGCAATCACCATCAGGCGAGGAACCTGTACTCTTTCCACCACCAGACACATAGCCTTCGCTGTTACCTCCACCAGAAGAGTAGTCTACCCCATTGCCTCCACCAGAAGAGTAACCACCACCGTTTCCAGTATTAGACGAATAGCCTCCGCTGTTACCTGCTTCAGAAGCGTAGCCACCACCGTTCGACGAATATTCTGCGCTGTCACCTCCTCCAGAGGAGTAGTCTACGCCGCTTGCACCGGACGAGTAGCCGCTGTTCCCCCCATCAGAAGAGTATCCACCACCGGATGAATAACCACCAGAGGAGTAGCCGCCATCATTATCATCCCCAACTGAGTAGCCACCTCCCTGATTGCCATTCGCACCAATCGACGAATATTCTCCAATACTTTTTCCACTGCTTACCCCACTGGACGAGTAACCGGCAGATGCGTAGCTTCTACCATTTTCTCCTTCTTCGTCGCCCCCACAGGGTTGTCCTGCATCATTTGAATAGCTTGCGCTGTTTTCGCCACCAGAAGAGTAATCACCACCATTTGTTCCACCTGACGTATATCCACCACTACTTTTTCCTCCGCTTCCTCCACTGGACGAGTAGCCTCCTCCGCTTCCACCACTGGACGAGTATCCTCCTCCGCTTGCACCACCAGTAGAAGAGTATCTTTTGGCGATGTTTCCACCGCTCATGTAACCCCCGCCGCTGCCGAAGTAGCCACCACCTATTCCGCCACCAAGAATATAACTTCCACCTAGTCCGGCACCAAAGGAGTTCCTGCTGCCATAAGCGGAGCAAGGACTTGCGTCGTCTTCTTCGGAACAACTGACTGAACTAGAATAGCACAGAACTTGACCAATTGTCTAAATTGATTTTCGAAAAAGAGTGGAGTTAGAAAGAGTTCAATTTCATTAAATTATAAAATATAAGTAATAAGTACAAAATATAAATAATAATAAAAATATAAAACTTAAAACAAGTCTTCCTTTGTTTGTTTGTTTATTTCTCTCTGCCTCTTACATTCCTTTCATAGATATATACTTACAATTAAGGCTATGGTAAACTTCACTAATTTAAAGTGACCCATTCTGTCGAGTCACTGAAGCAACCCTTGATTTTTCTGTTATCTTCTGCTTCTAATTATGTTACGTCGTGTATGCTTACAAGAACTGTCTTATGATGACTGTTGGAGATTTGACTCGAATCAGTGCTTTAAGTATGTTTCTCCACAGCATGGTCATTCATGATGCCGCTTCGCTCATGATGCATTCGGTGAAATTTACGTGACATTTTTCGCGATATTTTCTCAATGAGACTTTTAAAAATGCTCGGCTTTTCCCTGAAATTTATCTATGTATGTTAGATATTTCGATTTTGATAATAGGAAGATGAAAAACGAGGTTAAATGATGAAAATCAAAGGTCACGAAAAAAGGTACAGCGCTGGCGAGACAATAGCATACAGAAAAAATAACATAAAAAAAAGAATAACAAGCAGAAAAAATACCTAATAATTTTTCTTAAAAAATCGTCTTAAAAAGAGGAGAGAGACAATAAAAGTATACTGCTTATATAAAAATAACAATGTTTAAGGTTTCGACCTTGTCGTTTCAAAGTCTGAAGTCGTTTACGTGCGTTGAGACATTTTCTAAATTCAAGAATTCTTTTGTAAAAAAGTTTTATTACATACATGCTCTTTCTTTCATCAAATTAAAGGTACGATTTACGTACCAGTTTCCAATTATGTATCTGCTTCTTGAAAAGACGGAAGGTGTAAGAGACAGATTTTCGGGCATTTTGAGATTTAAAATACACCACGATAGTCGAGTCATGTGTGTATACCGAATATTGCTGTTAATTTCATTGCGACTTTTTTAATTTTTTCACTTAGGAAGTTATTTCATTTATTTCGGGAGTATTTAATTTATTTTTATTTGTGAGTTATTTCTTTTCTTGTTGAGACTTATTTTATATACATACTATTTATGTACATACGAGTACATAACCACATTAAATTTTATAATTTTTATTTTATCGTATATCTCTAATTATATTTAAATGCTTATATTGTACATACACATATCTCTTTCACTCCGCCGGTATATAATTAGTGTCTTATGGCGGATGGATGATGAACTCGAGCGCCATAAAGATCAGAAGCTAAAGGGTCATTTGCGTCTCTGTCTGGCTTATAAACCTTAACGTACACTGGATTCAGACTTATTGGCGCTGGTATCTTGTTAATCACTTCATGCTGATAAATCACCGATGGCTTGAGTGTATAAATAACCGGCATGGCTTTGATTACACCCACTGATCCGATATTGACATGAGTCGGTGGTACAGCTGGTTGATATACAACTTCTGGCCGCAAAGGCTGCGTAGAAATGATCTGATGGTTTTGATAGTTGGTCGGCGTTAAGAGTGATCGGAGTACTTTTGGATTGATGATATTGGGAGCGACAAGCTGAATCTTGCCCTGACGTATATTCGAGAGCAATCTGAATTCGTCAATCCAGTCTTCCGAATTGTGAAATTTTTGGCAATCGTATTTGGCTGTCATAAGATCGTCTTCTTGGCCTTGTACTCGTATTGCATCCGGATGGCTTGATTCGGCTGATGATAGTGCCAAATCGTTAGCAGCATAGCGACGTTGACGACTTAACCTTGAACCATCAACAAACGACAGCTGTTAAAAACAAGGTGTATGAGTAAACTGCTTAATGAAGAGCAATTTTTTTCCTCTACTTTCCTACTTACCGGAAAAGCAACCACCATTATCGCAAGTAATGGTCTATAATACATGATAAGTCAGTCTGCATTGATATCAGTTCGTGATCTCGACTAAACTATTCGACTGTACCTTCTATTCTAGCTTTTATATAGTAAGCATGCATTCTTTGAGGCTGTACGTGACTTTCCACTTTCCGAAAGAGAATCAGTAGCTTTAAGACATTGGAGCTATATTAAAACGAAATTCATATATGCACATAATTGCATAAGACAAACAACAAGATTTAAACAGCAAGAGACAAGATTTAAATTTCAACTTAAATACATAAGTTTAAGGTGAAAGTTGTTCTGACTCACCGGACTGACTCAAAAAGAAATTTTCACACACACACATTTGACCTTTACTGCAAAAAAAAAACAACTGAAGATTGCTTCAAATTAAAAAACTTTAAAAGTTAGAAAATACTAACAACTCTTAATGAAGGTTTTTTGTGGTTTCTGAAATGATAAGCGTCTTTTCTAAAACAAATGGTACATTGCTTTTTTTTCAGAAGGCACACTAAGATTGATCACTCTAGTTTTCTACTCACAAAATTATAGTTTAAATATTTAAAAACGGGAAGAGTATTTTCCAGCAAAGAGGAACTCTCGAACCTCTGTCCATTTTGATAGATATTCAGAAAAAACCTTCTTAGATTAAAATACATACATACTTAAGTACACTTCTACTGACATAAATTTTTTATTAAAATTGAAGATTATAAAATTTATACTAAATAAAATTTTTTGAAAATTTTATTAATAATAATGGCCTTTGAAGTATGTATTTTTTATAATCCTGCCTCGAAGAGTTGTTGAATTGCTGCAGTCGAAGAAAGGTCTGTGGAATTGGATTTTATTTCGAACACATTTTTCGCTGAGTCTCGCAAATTGTTGTTATTTCCTGATGGTCGCTTATGCTTTTTATTGAAGCTGTTATGTCTATGGAAACCTTTTGATTGCAAATAAATAGCATTTTGATCATTAATGGATGGACCGAATGTTGATTCGATTTCACTTTGATTTCGATTGACATTTTTACTATTTGGAATTGCCTCAGTCGTATTTTCATTGCTGTGTTTTTTGTTTTGGGCAGGCTCATCGATAATGTACAAATGAACAGCCCTTTTGTAATCCTCACCCAACACTTTGAGCCAGAAATTCTCATCCACTTCACCGGCAGTGAGAATTCTTGTTAGTTGTTCACTTAATGGTCCTTGGTGATGATCACTTCCTCGTTGCTCAGCAGCCATATCATTCACAGCGCCTTCACTGATGCGGTCCTCATGCGCAGTGTTCTTGGCCGTATAGAGAATAACTTTAGAAAGGGAGTAATGACTGTTTGTTTGTAAGCTCCAAGCCTATACATGAATGAGATTGAAGGATATTTTGGTTTCAATTTTTGGCAATTTTCTCCCAAAATGGGCGAGACTTACTTCAGACATCACGAAGATGAAAATGCAAACTATTCCTATCCATTTTCTTATGCGGCACGTCATAACTAGTTCTTTCTGCTGTGAAGAGATGAAATTTCCAACTTTTTACGCCGATTTTGTATGTGATTTAAACTGCGACTAAAACTGATTAAAAAGTTGTAACAATTTCTTCTTAAATACAAATTTAACATTAATTTTGTTTCGCTTTTGAACGTGATAATTTATGAAATTCAATTTCATTTTATAAGCTCTATTTCTTTTGTTCTCTTGTACTTTATTCGTACAATTTTCTTAAACCTTGGGTGGCCTCCAAAATACGGTTTACTATAGCTAATATAATTTAAGTTTATGGTCTTACTATAACTAATATGAAATGTACATATGTACATTTAATTCAAAATGAGTTCTTGTGTTTTAGTTTTACCCAAGTAATCTTCTTCAAGAAACACGTTGCTCAACCATCACCAACAATCATTAGACTGTTTAAGAATCCATCAAGTTATTACAAACCCACAAGCATACGTTCTGGTCATGGCTTACACAGATCAAAAGGTAATCCGATAAAAGGTAATCAATTACGATTATAAAATATGTACTTGCAAATTTACAGAGGATAGTGTAGAAATTATTATAAAGGAAGGAAACTCCATAGTAAATATATTGACAAGTAATACATTCATTTGTGAACTTGTTAATCGAATTACAAGCACTTTTTGGGGTGTCCGTAAGCGGAAGGAAGCCATCTTCTCCTGCTTCTAATGGCCAAACCATAAGCGCAATCGACCTGCTATTAACTTGTGAATGAGGTCTTTGGTGTCGGCTATCTGAATGAGTTCCGGGTCGACGAGAGCACCACCACGATGAGATGCAGCCTCGACGAAATCGGGATGCCGACTGACAATGTCTGCCACAATCTTATCTAGAACTTCTCGCGATATGGATGTTGGTTGTGCACTTCCTGGTTGCTGCAGCATCTCCGGGCTGTGGAGATCGCCGAGATATTGAGGAGCGGCCATATCAGCGGACGAAGCTTGTAGCATTCCGGTATGAGGGTTCATTATACTCAGTTCATGCTCGTGGTGTTGTAAGGGATTATTGGTTGCTCTCCATTGACCGTCGACGAAGAAAAAGGGCGCTGCGGCTTGATTGTTACCAATATGCCGCTGTGGGCGCTGCTGTAGACTATAAACGTTCTCGTCATCGAATGAGAGTGTCCGAAAAGGGTCTGCGGGTAATTGAGGCATGTCGGCACTCTTTTGGATGCCATCGTTACGTTGGTAGGTGTCGGTGTAGGCAACCATCGAATCTCGATGAATAGCATTTTGTGGTGGCGGTATCAGATAAAAATATAGCTGTGCTTTATCTGCATTATTTGTATACATTTTTTCGTCCTCTATATTCCGTTTGTTACTGTCGTTTTCTTCTACAGCGTCTGACTGAGACGCTTCCGTTGAATCCTGTAGCGATGATTTCCGAATTGCTGTACAACCAATATTGCACTGCCCGCGCCGAAAGTCCGGCTGAAGAGTCTCAGGCATGAATTGAATGATTTCCGGTAGTGTCAAATCCATTTGTTCCTTTCCTCTTTCCAAAAGTTCGTACTCGGCTTTAATGTCGCGCTTGACAAGTTTGGGACGCTTGAATCTGTCGCCACGATTTGGCTTCTGTTGGAAGCGCTTCACTTGTTCTCGCATGCTGTTCGCCAAGCGTTTCAATGGCTGTCGGTGCCGTTGAGGCAGTTTTTTGCGGTACAGTTTCACAAAACGTACCGGATGACGTTTCACTTTTTGCTTCGTTTTGCTACGTCGTAAGATACCATTTGCATAAACATCTCGTTTACGACGAGATGAGTTCTGCAACACTAGACCAAAGGCGTTTAAGGAATTAGCAGCAGATTGATCTCGGGCGATCCGTTTATAGTGGCGGTGACGATGGTGCTCGCAAGACGGATTTTTCTTATACGCGTATCTATAGAAGGGCAGAGGAGGTGTCATGAGATGCATATTGCAGTGGCAGGCAGGTGTTGGCCGCAATAAACCGTAACTTTTTGCATCTAAAAGGAACGCAAAGGAGCACGATATAATATTTCGTTATTACTGTCGCAAAGAAACTTCTCCAGTTTCATAATTTACTCTTACTTTTTGGATCAAAGCTTGCCATTCGATCGATTGTGGCATAGAGGTCTTCAGCAAACGGTTTTCGCTTGATGGGCTCCTGTGCAATGAAGTCTAGCCTGTACGCTATCCTCGGTCTCGACCGCCCTGAGTTCACTGCATTATAATTATCGGTAAGCCTACGCTCTTCACTGACCACATTCGTCATTTCACAGAGCGGCAGATCTACATGGATTGGATAATCCAGCTGATTGAAATAATCGTTCTTCTCTCCGCTATCACAATATTCAGTATGTTGGCTTTTCGCCCGAGGAACCTGAATGAGTGAGTACTTATTATGGTTTTTGTAGCGTACAATAAAACTTTTTGCGAATCTTACCATAATCAGCAATAACCAGCCAGCCACGCCCCATGCAGTCTTCATACATTCACCCATCTCTCACGATATCTCGCCACTAACACTGAATACGCAAATGTCATCGTCTTTATATCGTCTTTATTCATTCATTTATTCAACGCCATCAACTTGAACTTGAAACACTTTTTTCGTTTTATTAAAAATTGCTCTTGAACTTGGAAGCATTGAGGAATTTTTGTAAGTCAGTCTTATGTGACATTACATGACGGCGAATGCACCGATTTTTTGATTAAATTTGCTGACTCCAGAAAATTTCGCGGTCATACAAAACTGCGTGATCGTCACTGCTATAAAAGACCTTGAAGAGATTCAGGTAGATAGCATTTTCTCACGTTAACCAACGGATGATACTTAACAGTATGGCACTTCACAGCGACAATTTGAATTTTTTCCGCAAATTTCTAAAAAAGCGATTACAACTCATTTTGCTTTTTACTTCCTCATTAAATGGGAAAATTTTCCAAAATTTCTGTAATATTCGTAAAGTTTAGAATAGTATTAACATAAAAAAAACGCTTATTTTAAAAAGCGAACACGAAAAGTCTAATGCGAGCAAAAGAACAGTTCTTGCGGAACGAACTGAACACCCAAAATATTCCAAATTCGAATCCGAATTTTAGAAAATTCATAACAGTCGCGTTTTTCAAATGTAGCAATCTTACTATGTTTTATACTATGGTAGAGCAAAAATTTGGTAGTAAATCATATTGCTTTTAATTTCATTACACAAAGTCTTGTCGAACGTTGTAATCATCGTAATTTTAATAAAATCATACTCAAAATCACATAAAATACATTAAATTGGCAAATTGATAAAAAAATGTCTCCGCTGTAAGAATAAGAAAAAGTTTGGCTTCAGTATTTTCATATGATTTGCGAATTATATTTTTATAGTATTTATCAAATGTGAATCATACAAAAATTCATATTTGTGGTGGATCTAGAAAGTTTAAGGAAGTCTCATTTCTAAGTATATTAAAAGGATTAGAAACTAAGTTTTCTGCTAAAGAATTTGAGGGAATGAAGTAACTGTTGCTTTAATTAACTTACGTCATAATTGAGTTCTCTTAGCACAAATAGAATTAACGCTTGAGTAAGAAAATCGACTGAGAAAATTATAAAACCAACATTTTTTTCCATAACAAAAACCAAAATCTGTCTATATTTGTATGTATGTATTTTAAAAATTTTGCAAGAAGATAATGAAAGAACTTTCTTAATATTACGAATACCTCGCAACATCTACCAAAAATTTAGAAATACTTAAAGAAAATTTGCTTCTACGATTTTAGATAATTTTAAAAATCAAATTTTCTATAATCATAATCATAATCGTTTTCTATAATCATAAGAATATAATATTATATAAATAAACCTATCTGACTAAATTAATCTTTATCGTTGTGCATCGTATAATATACAATAATATGTTATAAAATATGCAATACTTTAAGCATATTTTTTTTTAATACTTTTGGTAGACATATTTGCTTCTTAATTCGAACAAAGCCCAAAATGAAATTAAAGGATTCTCTTTTAAACTATACTGAGGGCTCTTCTATAAAAAAAAGAGAGTTCTTCACCCGTAATCCAGACAATAAAAGCATCAAAGCATCTCAATTCCGTAGTACAATGAATTTTATTTGAAATAATTAAAAAGAAATCGAATGTTTTATGTACAACCAACCCTCTCCTCTTCTCTTCTCGCCATCCTTTAGATGATACTAGTAATGCATTTTGAATTGTTTTCGTCTGCATTCACAATCGTATCGTGGTTTGCAACTCGATACTACTTGTCGGTGTTTCGAGCGGGAAAATGGCCGCAAGCGTTTGAATTCAGGATTCTTGAAGTTTTCCGGCAAGAAGCCGAGCATGCTGTATGTCGGGCAGGGCGGCAAAAGCATTCGTTGCCGCTGTGGCTGTGCTTCCTTCCGTCTGTCGTAGGGTTTTTCTTGATCCTTCTCGCAATCCAGATTGTTTCCGTAACGCTTTTCCCCGCATTTGAATGGTCGCTCTTCTTCCAAGGAAGGAAATTTCCCGAGCACAATGATGCGATTATTCAGCTTGAAAAGCTCCTCCTCTGGAACATCAGAATAAAATGTCTTTCTTCTGAAGCTGTCGATCGGCTTGCGTTCAAAACCGAAGGCGAGCATAGCTTCTGGTACATTGATCGCATTATATCGCCGTATGGCGAGGCTTTGGCTGACAGGATCTGCGGGTCCGATGGAATTTGATTGCTTGCGATCTTTGGGTAAATTGTTTGATCTGGAAAGCACGAAAGATTAACAATAAAGTCAAGTACAAGAAGTGGTTGTCACAAAAAGACTGAAAATTATATTAATATTTTTATGGAACAACTGGTAAGGAATAGAAACCAGTAGGATGCCTAACTTCTTCATATTTGCTTTTCCACATAACATACTAACCTTAACGATGAAGGGTAGGCGGCACCCTTTCTTTGGGGGCTCTGCTAGAAGAAGAGGAAATTAGTTGCATTTTTAATATACTTAACAATACTTCGCAGTATACGTAATGTATTTCATGCATATGAATGTCATAGCCTTTATGATAAACCTACTTTACTACTATGTGCTGTGGTTGGTGATATTTTTGCAGGCTTTAGCAATGTTTTGCTGCACCCACAGCTGTCACCAAGTGATGTCTGCAATTTCAAAGGGGAGTGATGTGCTGTGTCTGGTCGGTAATGGTTAGGACGAATATTGGATGCCGCATGATGCGGCGGCCCACTTCCATGGTGTTCGCTCTTCTGCGGTATTCCATTGCAGCCACATAATGAACATTGACACTGTCGGAAAACAAAAATTTTGAGAAGAAATACTGAAAAATTTTGAGGTTATCTGAAATGAATGAAAATCTCCTAATTTATGTTAGGTCTCCTTTAATTTTATATTGGTTTTAAATATAACATCTCTCACATAAAATCATGCTCCTCGGATTGATTCTATTTGCCATCTGATATTTCATTATTTCCAATAGATTTGTATACCTACCATTTTTGAGAAATCTAACGCAATGTAACCAATCACTAACAGCCGCACAAGTTTATTTAATATCATTTTATGGAATTAATCACGCAATTATTGCGTTAACTATTTGAATACTGTTCAGCTATTCACTTGAGACTTCCGTACGTTCGGATACTCTTGATGTTCGAACTTTATTGTCAGCTCAGTCAAAAGCCATTTCTACTTTTATACAGTATTTTTTTTTTCAATGTTGAAGCGTTTTTCTTGCTGCGCATAGTTCCGCGTCATAATGATTACTGTCATCGGCACTACCGTCATCATCGTCATCATCGCAGTTATTGAGAACATTTTAAAGTTTGATGGTTTTGTCGTTATTCTTCCGTAGTTTTGTTTTTTACAACACTGAAAAATATTTGCATTTTGATTCGTATTCTTTCAGAACCGTAACCTTGAAAATTAGTGAGAAAAAGGTTTTAGTTATTTTTTTTTAGTAATTTGTACATACAATGTGCCCACTAGTACAGGCGTGCGTGCATACTCGTATACTATATTTCTTTATTTTAAATTGATGCTATCTAAAACTGAAAAAATTTATAAGACCAATTTTATTTCTTCTGTACATTCAAATCATCTTAATGTTTCTCAATCGAATCTAAGAAGTAAACTACTTTTGTGTACGCATCAAAATATTTGTTCAGCCCATACGCCGATTTCAAATGAACAATTTTCAATCAATTCAGGATTGAAAGGAGTCATTTTTGAAATACGCCAAACAATATCTTTGATTTGTATTTCATAGAAACCGTTAATCTTCTCAGACCCTTTTTTTTCAACATTTTTTGCGGTTCACAAAAAGTCTTTAAGGCGTCCCAACCGGAAATAATAACCTTCCTGGGTTTTCTCTTTGGCTAAGCGAAAAGGTTGAATTTTGTTAGTGAATTTAAGCGGCTTAGCCAATTTCAACAGTGCTACATCCTTTCTTAGGAAATAGTAATTTTTGTGGGCATAAACACGTTCAATTCAATTTATAAAACCATTGATCATTGACATTATACACCATCATCGCACCATTCACTCAACTCTAGTATCAGCTTAATTGGAAAATAAAATGTCCTTGTTCAGGACGTTTTGAAAGTTTCAGGGGTTGTCTGAAATGGTTCCATTGCTTTCAAAACAAGCCGTGACTTTCGGAAGCGCTGCTGAAAATATTACCACGTATGATTCTGATAGTCACGGCTTGATTGGAAATCAAATGGCAGCACTGCATCAACCTAAAAATGTTGCTATATCAGTTTTAAATCATTCGATACGTCTCATACAGACCTCTACTATGTATGTCATCTGCGAAGCACAATTATGGACGCGTATCAACTCACAAACTTGGGTAGCTTTTTTAAAGCTAGAAATGCGCTATTCCAAGCATACATATAAAGACCTACCTATGAACAAAAATTATTCCACACACGCCTAAGAATAAATAATTTCCAGAGAACCAGTAGAGAAGTTCCCATAAGCATCAATTTCCAATTTCCAGAAGACTTCTCTTGTCTCTCAGACCTTTGTCTGAGACTGTGTCAATTTAATTAAATTTATATAATGGGTAAACATTTCAGTTATGCAATTTATTAAAATATTTAATTTTTATTTTATCAGCTGCAATAAACTCTTTTATATACCAATATTTATAATAAAACTTAGCGAATGTTAAGAAACAATAGAGAGAACATCCGGTTATTATTTAACATTTTGTATCGTTGAATTTGTGATACTGCTGCTTATAATTAGAGTATAAAAAGTCATTTAATTCCACAAGGATCAGTCAGTGCTAATCGGTTGTCTTAGAAATGGTTAGTTTTCTTCTCATTATTGTCTTTTATTCCAGCCTGGCGGCTTTTGTGCAGGCTGTTCCAGAACTGCGCATTGTAGGTGGCCTGGACGCCGTGGGCAGCCAGTTGCCACACCAGGTTTCTCTAAGGTTTCACGGCTCGCACTTCTGCGGCGCCTCGATTATATCTCGAAATTATATCCTGACCGCTGCCCACTGCGTCGTTTTTCATGAGGATGGAATTTATACATTGTTAGTATCATATTTTTATGTAGTCTTTGCAATTTATTCATTTAGATTCATCCCTTTCACAATCTAGTCCACAACCTACGGAATATACAATTTATGCTGGCTCTGTCAACCGTTTATTTGATGGTGTTGAGATTCCGGTGGCCGCAATTATCGTCCACGAAAACTACACGTTTTTGGAAAACGATATTGCTCTTCTCAAACTGACAGAGTCACTGAATTTCAACGATAAGGTCAAAGCCATTCCTCTGGCCAAAAACCAGCCTTCAGAAGATTCGTTTGTGATAATATCGGGATGGGGTTCCTGGAAAAGGAGTCAAGAAAGCCCCATGCAGCTGCAGTGGACAATTTCATCACTTCTTGGAATGAAAGAATGTGCTGAAATTAACAACTTTTCTGACGAATCTGTGATTTGCCTAAGGTACGTGGACAGAAGTTCGTGCTTTGGCGACTCCGGCGGCCCGGCCATTTCCAATAATGAATTGATAGGAGTTTGTTCCTTCGGCAGTAGCGACTGTGAAAGCAGTTATCCCAATGGGTATACAAATGTTTTCTACTATCTAGAGTGGATTAAGGAACATTCAGATTTGTAAAAATGTACATCAGAAACGTATTGGAAAGAAGCCACATGTGAAATCTATTAATATAAATATAGGAAAGGCTTATTTAAATACGAAACGGCAGCATTTTTCTTGTGAAGTCCGCATAAAAAAGCGGGCGTAGTAGAAATAAGTAGAAATAAGTTTCTTACTCTATGGTTAAATTAATCATAACAGCTTTCTTACAACCATATTTTTTACTCTATAAATTAACCAAATTAATTCATTATCGCTCACATCGACTCCTCCCACAAAATCTAAATAAGAAGAAAAGAATGTGTGCTCGTGTTAAACGCTAAACGCTAAATATTTTCATTTATTAATTTTATTAATTTTTTTTCTCCAACATTTAACGTCGGAATGAATGGTACCATTGCTACCATACGGTAAAAGTAATCAATTTTGGACTATTTACTTCACATATATAATGAGTACTTTGATTGCACTGCCAGTCATTCATAGCAAACTCATCACCGTGCGGCCAGAGATGGACGCAGTTCTCTTTGCCTCCTGCATTGTCAGGTTGGCCTGGTGACCAATTGGTGTAGGCCATGGCTTGACCAGTGCCGATCCAGGAGAATTGTGATTCAGCGGACAAGTCATTGCCGGAAAGCCAAAACCAACCTCTGTGGCCTTGCGATTTCAAATATCCAGTAATTGCTTGCATCTCCGAGGCCGATTCAATTGATGCCAGGTTAGCATCCAAACGACGGCAAAAGTGCTGAGCCTCGAACCAATTTAACTAGAACATAAACAATAAGTTAGATTCTTCCACTTCAGAAGTGTTCAGTGACCTTTGGTTTTACCTTTTGTGTGCCCTCAACCAAATAATATTTCTCACCGATCCTTATGAAGGGCTTCATGCTGATTTCGCCTAGACCGGTATTTGGTATGGCTTTGAAAATAAATTTGAAAAGATGTATAATTAAAAGTTTACAGCAGTGTAGAGTTCAAATTCTGCCGGAATACCGGATAACCGGAATGCATAAACACCAGTCTTCAACCTAAGACTTACTATCATAGGTTGTGGCCTGAATATTGAAACCTGCTTCGCAACAAAGCACCAGGAACGTGCAACAGATTCCTGGAATGGAAAATTTCCTCATTTTTAAATTAAAAATTTAACACACGATTCGAGAAATATAGTCACTCAAACTACAGTGCGCTTGGTCAACTATTGATAAATTTCTTAAAGCTCTTGTGTTTTAAATACTTACTTATTCAAGCTTAAAAAAGGGGAAATTTCTTGGGGCCTAATGATAAGAAATAATTATTTTTATTATGTTTTTAAGAGTGGGTTGTAAAAATCACGAGTCTCTGGACTGATAACTATTAGCACATGTTTGGAAAAAATAAGAAACGGAATAAATAAATCAACAATTTTATCAAAAGCTGCAGAGATAAAAGTTATACTATCGAAAATAATTTTTAATATAACAGAACAATAAAAAAACTGTGTGATTTATACAACAGGTCACCCTGAGCCACGAGGAGCTGCCATACGTACTAAGGAACCAAAGAATAGTTCACATTCACGTTTCAACTCAGTAAATTTTGCTTATACCAAAGCAAGTTATAGGTGGAGGATCATATTCAAGCCGTTTGTAACGCATCGAATAAAGATGGGTTAAAGTAAAGATAGGTTTCAAGAAGGATATTGATATGATAATGTATCAGTAACACCTCCTAAGTCCGTTTAAGCGTGTTTGTGGAGGAAGAATAAAACAAATACATATGTAAGTTTATACCTTTCGACCATTTCGAAGGCCTTTTATTTTCTTACTTAATTCCCTTCTCACAGATAATCGTTAGTTGTATTGCCAGAAGAGTACCAGAATTGCTCAATCGCTTCCGCCAGAGGAAATGCCGACACATGTCCAGCGCTACTCATAAATTGTAGGTATCATAGTAGTCGACATCGTGACCGGAACAGAAGGACATCTCCTCCAGGATGTTGATCAGCTTCAGTGTTGACTGAAATGGCCTGATCCGCGGCAACTTCTGCCGGTGCTCTTCTTCAACTAGATCAGCGACCTCAATCACGTTGTTATTGCCATCAACCACAGCCACGTGCGATTCCATGACGCCCGACGAGTAGTTCAGCACAGCAATGTTCTTACGACCTACTTCACCTTCCGCCATGGCACGGAAGTACATTTCTCGAGCTTGCTTGCAGGAGCATTTCAGTGAACTGAAGTTCAGTGGCCTTACCGGCAGGCTGGAGGTAATGTTGATAATCAGGCTTTCAACACCTTCCAGTTGTGTAAGTTTAAGGAACTCTTGATTGAGTCGAACAACTGTGTATAGATTCTCCTCGATGTAGGACAACCATTGAATCGAGTCCTGTGGCTCGATTAGGTTATCGGTGGCACCCGAACCCTCGTTGTGAATGATTAAAGCTAACTCAAAGTACGACTCCTCATATTTGCTGAGCACGTCAGCGAGCATTTTACGGAATAGTGAGTCGCTTGTTCTCTGCCAGTCTACTACGTTCACAACAACCTCAATCTCGTTAACGAGAATATGAATTTCTTTTTTTACATCCTGCAGCGTTTGCTCGGAGGACTCAATGAATAGAACGACAGAACCAGGCTTGAAGCGTCGACACATTTCGGTGGCCAATGATTTGCCGAGTGAATTTGAAATGCCGCTAAGAACAAAAAAACAGCGTTTCTTTAAATCAATTTTCCTTGCCGCCATCCTTTTTTAAACGAAAAACCTTGTTGTCCCTTTTAAGTGTAGTTATAGACTTCTAATTTCAGTAATTTAAGCCGCGCTTGTTGTGAAGACGTCGAAATATTTGCAATTGTACGACTGTACTAATATTTAAAATTCAGTTTTTCAATTAACTACACTAAAATTTTACACGCTTATTTGGTCAGTCGCAATTAGAAACACATGCCTGGGAGCCGAACTTTGAGCGCTGATAATGATAAGCGTCTTGGAGATATCATGTAAGGAGAGAGATGTTAAGCTAATTTTCAATTAACGCTCTTGAGTTGATAAGCTTTCTAGGTTTCAAAATCCTCCCCGTGTATTACGTACGTACTATATTTCAGACAACTACAATTTTAATAACAATACTAAATATTTTTAAAGCGTATAAAAATGGCCGGGGTTCTGAAGTACAATATTTAAGAACGAACGGACGTTTTTAATTTAGATTTTTCAAAATTTGTTGTTGTTTTCCTGCAAAGTCCACATAATGAACAAGGCAGAACAAACGCTAACATTATGCTTCGTTTTTACGGAATAAGGTTGTAAATAAAATTCAATATTTTGTATCCAACACGAACATTTTTTGCAATATGTGTAGAATTTATTTATATTAATATTTTTTCCAAACTCTAGTCTACGGTATGCCAGAGAAACGAATAACAAGTAATGGCCAAACCCCAATCAATGCAGCAACAGCTACGAATGAGTTGAATGCCTGTAGGCTCTTACGAGAGTTGCCAAACGAATCGAACTGTTGCTGCATTGATTGCGTTTGCTGCATAACTTCAACATTTCACAATATCTGTCAAGGCCAAAAAATTAACTAGTAGACACAAATCTTTACAATCTTCATTAGTGAGATGAGAAATCAAGCGTGTGAATGTCACATCAGTAAATCCGGAATAACCCGAATGTAGTAAAACGGCCGTTAGTCAATGCCTGACGAATCAGCCCAGAAATTGTGTTAGCAGCAACTAGTAATACGTTGCAAAAGAAGTTCGCCGGAAGAAAGCTGGCAAGATCAACTTGAGTCTACTTCGAAATGGTTCTCGACCTAAATCAGAAAACTTACTTTTTAATCACTGGTGCCTCTCGGGGCATCGGTCAAACCATGGCATTACGACTGGCCAGTAAGCTGAAGGCCGGGTCATTGGTGGTGCTTATGGCGCGCAGCGAGGAAGGATTGGCCAAAACTAAGGCCGACATCGTAGCTTTAGAAAAAGGACTAAATGTGAAAACATTTTCCCTTGAATTGTCCACTGCGACGGCGAATAACTTCGTCGAAGTACTTGATGCTTCGCTGGATGAAGGTATGAAGCCAGAGGACTTTGAACGTGCGATAATCATTCACAATGCCGGCACCGTAGGTGATGTCTCTAAACGTGCCGTTGAGGTGTCGGACACATCCGTCTGGACGCAGTACTATCATTTGAATGTGTTCTCGACAATTTCGTTGAATTGTGAGTTCTGCAAGCGCTTCACCGGAGTGCCAAAAGTGGTCATTAATCTGAGCTCCAAGTGTGCCATCGAACCATTCGCTTCGATGAGTTTCTACTGTTCTGGCAAAGCAGCGCGTGATATGTACTTCAAGGTATTGGCAGCGGAGGAGGGGCACGATACGCTGGTATTGAACTATGCGCCAGGCGCCATAGATACTGACATGACAGTTTACGTGCAAGAGGAAACCATCAATTCTGAATTATCGGCTGTCTTTAGACAGCAACGCATAACTAATACGATGTTGACAACGGAGCAAACTACTGAAGAATTTCTGCAGGTGCTCGAAGGGCAGAAATTCAAATCCGGAGATCATGTCGATTACTGGGATTAATGAAGCAAAAACAAAACCACAATACTGATTTTTAAAGGTGCTTTTCCGTGCTCAATATTTTACCAATTTTATTGTTTATTTTTAGAATTTATTGTGTATAAATGAAGTGATTTTTTTCCACAAAATGCATTTCTTCGACCCTTTATTGTTTTCAAATCGATAAAGTGAAATACATACTTATATTTTGTATACATACTTTATATTCTCTCGTATATTAACCTAAAAACAAATATTTCATTGCAATGCCTAAAAGAAATCTGAAGCTCTTAATCGTTTTGTCGGAATTTTTAGCAGATCGTCGGTGAGTGTTGACTTGCCACTGCTGATCTGTTTGGGAGTATTGGAACCCGACAATACTGCACGCGGAGTCTTCTTGGTCATTGTAACCCCAGCAGAGCTGCTCGAACTGGACGTCGTTTTTCCTACGCTAAGCGGACTGCATGACGGTGATGGAGTCATTATGGGAGTGCGTAAACCAAGCTTTGAAGTTGCTAATCTACGTGCAGCCGGCGACATTGAAGCCAATCGTTCCATGCTTGAGCGAATGAATGGCGAGCCGATGTTTTTACGCGCTGTATCCATGGCGCGCTGCTTCTGAGCCCGCATTTTTTCGCCTACTTTTTCTGCTAAAGCCAACCCGATGGTCTCACGACGTGAAGTCTCATTTATCTTGAAGGATGGGCCTGTATTTGGCCGCACTGGAGTATCGGAGCCGTCGAGACGAAATGGTGTACCTTCAATTTCACCCCAAGTCATTAGCGGCGAGAAGGCTTCGCCTGGACGTGGTGAAGGTGTTTTAACCAGATCGAAGCCTCGTATCTGTGGTGCAGCTGTTGCCCCATTCTGCAATCGGTTACCGTCGACACCGATTTTATCGTTCACGGTTTGTTTTGGTTTGAATTTTTCCGTGGCCAACTGTGGATTATTTGTTTCATTGAAAGGATTCGACAATAGACGAGTGCTGCTGTGATTGATGATTTGTTTGCGATTAGCATTATCAACTCTTTCCGCTTCCGTGAACTCCACTCCATCCGGTATATACATAATGGAATTTTTATTTTTGTAGTTCCACGTTTCAATCTGCGACATATGAATAATTAATGATTACCTCATTGTATAAGTATAATAAAATAAAGCCAGGTTACCTGCCGCATTGGATCCACTCCATTCAACTGCTGCTCGAAACTGGGCAATGTTAGAGCCAGCGCTAATTTCTCTGCCGACAATTGTTCTTGATCATAAAGTACTGCAAACTTTTGTCGTAAACGCTCCTCTGCTGATTCTATGATCTCTTGAAAACTGTAGTTGTCCTCACTCGTGTAAGCTTGAAGAAATGAATCTAGGCTGTGTTTCGTTGATGGTTTTTTTGATGTGGCTGCAGAGGATGTGTTTGAAATAACGGATTTTGGAGTATCTGATCCAGCAGCTTCCTGTGTTCTATTTCTAGGTGTGCTATTGGCTGTGGCGGCTGGCGTTTCAAATGTTGCGGGAGTCATTGCTAAAGAAAAGGAAATATTTAATTTTATTTAGGAGCTACGGTCGATAGTAATTCTACATACATCTTCCGCTACGTTCCGTGTGTTGTCCACCACTGAATTTCGCCCGTAGAGCAGCCATCTTCTGGTAGTTTTTACTTTCCATAGCGTCCAGGTATTCATTTTGGGCATTCAGCTTGTCAAGATCGGGGAAGAAATCTCGCTGAATGATTTTCGAGAGTTCCTAAAATATCTCCAAGTTAATTGATGAATGGATGGATCTAAAGTAATTAATGCCCACCTCGATATATTTTTCCTCACTCAATATTTTAGGCTTGCCTTTCTTTTTCCTTATCTCGCCAGTGGGTTTCTTAAACTCTACCACTGCATCGTCAAGTCTCCTCAAGTTTTCGATGGCTTTGCTGCCGGGTGTATCGCACATTTTTTCGTATATGAGCTCAATAATCACGAGAAGAAAAATTTCTTTTTAAAAAATCTTGCAGATTGATGGAGCTATAAAAATTAATCATCAATCAGCTGCTTTCATAAAGAGTGATTCCAAATTTTAGTTATGACGTTCACTGACATCTAGCGAGCACTAGATTCAGAATGTAGGATTAATGAAATTTTCTGAAGGCTATTTTACACTATGTATTATCAAGGCACTTTAAAAATTGTACACGCACATATATACAAAAATCTTCTCTGCTGTCTGTCTTATAAAGAAAAAAAATTTATGACAGGATAATAAAAATCAGGATTAGAATCTAACAGATCTCATAACAGAAGGATACACACTTTTTCAGTTAACTAAGGATTGCGTAGTTTTCTCTCTGTTAACAAAGGAGAGAGATTTTTTTCGTTTCTTTTTGCTGTCGTTTTTCTCGAAAATGTAGCAGAAAATTTTTTATTGTCTTCAATCGTTGTGGCCCTGATATGGGCAATTTACAACAAAAACAAAAACAAAGTAAGCAAAAGACGATAATCAAATGGAATAATAAATAACATTGGTATTCTGAGGGTCACAACAAAAATCGTATCCTTGTTGTTGTTTGCAATGCAATTTCGAAACAATTCAATAGTTAGTGACTCTCAGAATACCCCTGTAAATATGCTTTTGGAGTTTGAGCGAGGGAAAGAGGGAGCGTTTTTTCGTTTCGTTATTTGTCCATCATTTTCAGACGCTTATGCTGAAGCACCAGCGGCGAGGGGGAATGATCCCATAAGATTGTACAGAAATTGAGCCGACGCCACACCGCTCCCCCGCTGGTGCCTGGTTTTCAAAATTATACGGCGGTCTGCCTGCAATGGTACAACGGCGAAAACTTTAAAAAAAACGATAATGAAATGGAAAAATGAATAAGTATGCCTTTGGAGTTTGAGCGGAAAGAAAGAGGGAGAGTTGTTTTCGTTTCTTTGGTTCCTTTGAAGTTTAAGCGGAGGGAAAGAGATAAAAATGCCTTAACAGTAAAACTGTCATTGCAAATTTTCGAACAAGCAGTAAAAATTACTGTCGGTCGGGTAAAGACAACCCAGTTTTGATATTTACGGCAATTTTCATACGACAGTCACAAAACAGCAGTCCTATCGATTTGTGCGTAGTCTTCAAAACGGCTTGTGCAGCGCTCTAGCCTTAACTGATTAATAATAAATGCAACACTGTTAATTCTATGATTAAAATATAACTGACTAAAAATGCTTTAACAAAGCAATAACAATAACTGGATAAATTCTTTCCATCAATCAATACAAAACCAGCATAGAAACTCGATGCAAAAAAACTTTTATCTTTCAAATTGAAAAACAATGCAGAACAAAACTAAAAATTTATTGCTGCCACCTCCCTTTTTTCCTTCCGTTGCTGATGAAAAATTAAGGAACAAGAATTTCAAGTGGTCGGAATATTGTAAATCGCATGCAATTCGAGTGCAAACAGATTTGTTTATTTTGATCCAGTGTCATTTGTCACGCTGCAATCGAGCGGGCGAGCGGACAGGCTGACTAGCACCCTGCCGCGTGGCTGCCAAATTTTATTATTTATCGAGCCGAGCGGTCTGCGGTGGGTCCGCAGGATTCGAACTTGACTCGTCCCCGTCACTGGACTTAAGACAAGTTGAATGAATGGGGATGGTTCTTACTTTTTGTCTGTGTCGAACGCCGATAACGTGTCGTATTGCAGATACGACTCTACGCGGCGAGTCATCCAAGCATCCACTTGAGATTCCAGCAGTACATGTATCGCTATTTGAGTGTAATCCAGAAAACGGATACAGAATCTATTGCATCCACAGCGTTGTGGAGGAGTTTCTTGGTGAAAGTGAAACCTTGTTTATGTTTTTGTTTTTCGATTTTTTGTTTTGTACACTTTTAGTTTATTTTGCGATTTCAGTTACTTCTCCTTCTTCTTCTTGCCTCAGCCTATGCGATCTGTACACACGCGTGTCTTCTGGAATATCGGCCGAATTTGATGAGGTTTGAAATGATTTGAAGGGCGTTCCCATGCTTGAAGTCGTTTCCTGTCAAGTTCAAGTGGATTGAGGCCATGTGGCATACATTTATTACGTGTTCCAGTCAAGCACGAAACCCCTTTGGCGGCGGGTCATTCCGATTTGTTAGGACTGTCATGGTTTTCTGTCATTCTTACACCTTCTCAAAGTCATCAAGTGGATTTAGTTCACGATTTGTTAACGAAACATAAAAAAACGGCATTGGTTACGGTTGGTGGAGGGAAATAGTTTTCATAACAAATCCATGATAATAGCGTCGTCGTTATCTTTACAGTTAGCACAAAATAGTTTTTACTATTGTACTTTAAAAGATTTGAAAACGTAAACTTAAAAAAGAAGAATCATTAATGAATGGATCGAATTTATATTTTCTAATTAATTATATTGAAATATCGATGTAGTTTCAATAATTTCTAGGTTTTTATCTTTCATCAAGACAACATCAATTATCAATTATCTTCCTGGCAAAATATCTTCCTGCGATTTTCTCAGAAAGCGACAATGTTTTGCTTTGTGCAAATATTAAATATTTTGCGGCAAAAGTAGTAACAACTATCGGCTGAACTGAATTGTTGCAATAAATATTCGTTTCACTTGGCGTCGCCTTGTTCACGCCTCGTAAAACACATCACGTCATGACTTTGTAGCTAGAGCACATACAAAAACAACAACCAGAACGACATGACATACTCAAAGCAGTATGCGAAAGGAGCAGCTACAACAAGAGCAACGTCCAAAGTTACACCAGCAGTGGCGGCGGCGGCAGCAGTAGCAAACGGTGCAATAATTGCTTCGCCAGCGTTGTCAACAAAAATATTAACAGCGTGAAAAATGCATGTTTTGCAAACATTTACGAAACGCAAGAAAAGTGTTGAGAGAATTTTGATAAAATGCACACAAGAAAAAGAAGATAAAAAAGAAGAAGCAGAATACAAAAATGCCAAGAAAAATGTTGAATAATTTAATATATTATTTGTTCCAGTCATCTCGGCAGACGCGACGAAGAAGAGAACAGCAAGGAGAGGACGGGCAGTATGCTTCATTCATACCGACTAAAAATTCTGCTGATCAGCAATTAATTTTTACGCTGCTGAACTCATCAATTATGAAGATTCATCTCCAACGCCAGTCGCAGCCGCTGCGACTGTTCTGCGCGTCAAGCGCTTGATTCATCGGAAATCGAGCATGTAATTGAAAGTCAAGCAACCCCGAAAAATCATAACTCAGCAGAGTCTTTTTATGAACAGCAGTTTGCGATACAGCTACAAAAGAAAAACCAACGTAGAGAAAGGAAGCAACGAAGGAAGGAAGGAAAGAAAAAAATTAAATGTTAAGAATTAGATTTATTTAGTAAGAATATAAAAATTTAATAAAAGAATCGAAAAGAATGTAATAAAATTATGTATGATTTTTTCACGTGCTCACAAACGCAAGTAAGCGCTTCCGTAAAAAAGAAACAAAAAACGAGAAGAATAAACATCATAAACTCGTACTTCTGTTAAGTGATCAAAGAATCATTCAGAATGATTGACAAGCGTGAAATTTTGGCCTGACACACAAAACGTCAGAAGTACCGACCGACCACTTCAGAATACTGCACACGCCCGCTACTGGGCCCGCCGCTGAGGCAGAAGTTGCAGCATGACAGCATGACACGAGCATCATTAGCTACGGCAGAAAAGGTTACACAACACAATTATTTTTGGCTTTTCTTTTTGTATTTATAGCTTTTAAAAAATAATTAATTGTTAATTCTTTAGTAGTTGACCCAAAGTTAATTTTTTTAAAGAGAAACGGAGCTTGGAAAAATTATTTGAAATGAACCTTCTCAATGCTGTGACATCTGTGAGTACGTCATTGTTGTCGTTGTTTTTGGCGCTGTTTGTTTTTTTTTTTTTTTTGTTTTGGTATTAGCTGCGTCGCTCTGTCGCGGATGCCGCAAGCAGCAATGCATAAACGCGTAACACAAATCTTTTAACAGTTGGCAATAATAATAATAATCCTCAAATAAGTCCTGCTGCTGTCCCCTTTTATGTTGCTGCTAGCTGGTACCACTACTGCTTCCTCTTCTTCTTCTTATTCTTCGCCGTCTTTTCTTCTATTTTAAGTAGCTCCTTTTCAATATTTCAAAAACAAAAACATGCAATTTTATTGGTTTATGCGTGCGGAAGGAAGACACGAGTAGGGCAAAGTTAAGCAGTCTGGAAAGCGAGATTGTTAGGAGGGAGGGGGACGGCCAGCGGTGATCAAACTCTTTGCTGTCAACAACGACATTAATTCATAACATTTCAACACTTGCTTAAAGCGCGCGCACACTCACACTTTGTGCCATCAAAGACAACGTGGCTGGAATGGAATGATTATGGTTCTCTGCGGTGGTATATACAACACATACGAGAAAAAGGGAGAGGTAAGTACCGAAAATCATTTGAAATAATGACAAAATTCTGTAGAACTTTACGAATTATTATTACGAGTAGCATTCTGTTCGCAATATGTCGCTACGTATCGTAAAGATAGTGAAAGAGAGAGAAATAATAAATACTCTTTTTTGATAGAAGATAGAAAGCAATAAAAATAAACTGAAACTAAAGTAACTTTTGGTTAAGATCGATCGCCATAATAAAAGAAATCGTTTTTGGAATATATTGCTATAATGTAAAATTGGAAGGGTTGATGGAAGGGGTGGTTGGTGGAGAGGGTGGCGGAGTGGGGGGGGGGGGAATATTACAATCACACGGCAAAGGATTTAGACCGCATGTTCTAAATGTTTTCTGTGGCTGAAAGTTTGCGAGCTATTCGGTTTGATTCGACTCGATTGAGGCTTGTGAGCTTATAATTTAAGTCCACATGAATAATTCAGATATGAACAAATCGCCGTCATTCCTTTGATGCTAAAACAAACCTATCTTATAAAAAATTTCTTTTAAATAATTTTTCTATAAAAGGCAGAGCATTGAGCATTTGAGTTTTTTATCTGTTAAAAGAGCGGAGGCGGGGGGGGGGGGGGGGGGGGGCAGACGCTGAGGGGGTGGGGCTTTTCGATTTTTCTTAAAACACTCCCTATTATTTTTTTAAAAAGCAGTTCAAAGCTGTTGTAAATAAACCACGCCCTCGCAATCGTCGGCCAATGTAAACAAATGAACCATTTACTCTATATTCGTATAAATAAAATGAAAATAAATTTCGAATACCTTTCGGTAACTGTTTGGTGCGTTTGTTTATTTGTTTATATTGTCAGTAGATTTCATTAAAAATCTACTGGTTTTATTTGTTCTATAAAAAAACACATTCTTACTCTATGTGGATTCTTCTTCTCTACGGAATCATTCAATTTAAGATGATGCTTTCAAACATTTCTGTTTATTTCAGTTTATTATACTCGTAAATAAATTATACTCGTTTATATTAGAAAAACGCATAAGTTCTGAGAAGAGCTAAAAAATGAATAAAAACCGAAAAAGAGTATGTAAAGATAAATACATACTCTTGTGCAGAAGCAAAAAAAAACATACAAACAATATTATATGACTTCAAAAATCGTATTTTTTTATCCACAACACGACCGCATCGACCAAAACTGCCGCTCTTCTGTACGCAACATCCACTAATTTCTCGTAAAATGATGTTGTAGGTAGAGGTTTTTATCGTTTTATACTTTATTTTTTATTTTTCAATCAACCAATGATCAAATACTGCTTGGAAGCCATTTTGTTTTTCTCACAATTTGCTTGGCTCTCAATAATGCTATGACTTCTAAGTTTTCTCTGGCTATTTTCAGATGGTTTTGCTTGACTACGGCCAATGAACGTTTCGAGTAATTTAATTATTCACAGAAATTTATAAAAATACATAATAATAATATCAAAAACTAATGCGTTCATCAAAAATTTGGAAAACATAACAAAACTCTTTGGCGTTTTTATGATGAAGATCGAAAATTGGCTTGGCTTGGCTTGGCTTTGATCGAAATTATGAAGAAAATGTTTTGAATTGAATTTGAATTGAATTTAATTAGGTTTATATCTTATTATGCAGTACATATTTATAGTTTCTAAAGTTTGAAATTATGATAAAATCTATAAACTTTTAGAATGTTAGAAAATATATTGGCAACATTTATCCCTGCAAATATCGCATTTCTTTAGTTTCCTTTATTTTCTAAAGGATTTATATCCTTAAAGCTATTTTTTTTGTTGGTGATTTATAAAGATTTTGATAAAGAAAATTTTTGTGTGGATCAACATCATTATGTTTAGTGATGATCATCCTAAAATGGGTAAAATTTGGTATCCAGACCAAATTGCATATAAACAAATTACTATTTATTAAAACGATAGAAAATGGCAAGACAGAGCGGAGCCTTTTCTTCGCTTAAGTGAGCTCGAAAAAATGTCTGTGGTTTTTGGAAACACCAAAAAACAGCAATGCTTTCCTAAACAATTAAAGCAGTAAAAGGAGAAGAAGATTTTTCTGCTGAACGTTTATTCCCGATACGCACTCATAGCATTTTTTTAGCGTAACCAAGAGCGCAGTCGATATACTCGTAATAGGCCAAATGCTTGCTTGAAATGTACTAATGATGCGGATGATTTGAAATAATGAAATAAATAATGAAATAATATAATTAAAAAGGAAATAAAGAAAGCGCTTTTTTATATTTAATTACTATAGCAATTTGTATTTATTGATCGATAATGTACAATATAACTTTAGTTTCAGGCACGCCCTTAATATACAACTTTTATAACACTAATTGGCACTTTTTAAAATAATACTCAAAGGACTAAAATGTATGTTAAGGACTAAATGTATATGATTAAAATATGATTTGTAAAATATTATTGTATAGTAAGTATTGAAAAAATCTTTCGGTTTTTTTTGGTATCTTTTGACTAAAAGCAGTTTTGAAATTTTCGATTTTTCATATATTTCATTACGAATATTAAATAAATTAATGACTGACTATGTGCTTAATACTTTTTCGACGCTCTAAAGAAAAAATCGTAATCGAAATCGAAATTTTATAAGAAGAAATCGAAATCGAATCTTATATTATATTATCGTCCGTTTTTAACAGAGAAAAGTTTACATAAAACTAAACGAACTTTTTATTTAATAAATGAATTAATCCTATTTAAGAAAGATTGCACTTAAATATAAAACCACAAAAGTTCTTTACCTTGGAACCAAATCGATATAACCATTTGGTCGCATCATTTGATGAGCAGCGCTTCCATAGAACGATTGGTAGTTGCTGCTGCTGCTGCTGCTGCTCATAGTATATGGATTATTGCCGGCGGCGGCGGCGGCATTGGCAAAGGCAGCGGAAGACACGGTTGAGAGCGTAGGCGACGCTGAAGAGATCGATGATGTTGCTACCGCTGCTGCTGCTGCTGCGGCTGCGGCTGCTGCCGCCGCTGCACTGGTTGCTGGCATGCGTGTGTGCCCGTTGACTTTGATTTTGTCATAAGGACTGCCATAACCGTGTCCGTGGTGGTAATGATGCTGATGATGCTGGTATATGGCACCGAAGTTGCTGTTGTCCGCCGCATAAGACTGACCGAGCGACGAGTAAATATTGGCGGCAGACAGAACGGGCGAATGCGGATGTGGATGAGGATGTACATGGTGATGGTGATGATGATGATGTGGATTGAGCACCTGCGAGGGATTCGTATGATGATGTGTTGGAAGGGAAAGGCCAGCTGCATGTGAGTATGCTGCAGCCGCGGCCTGTTGTGCTGCGGCCGCCGCGCCGACATCGTGATTCGGCTTCGTCGACTGTGCCGGTGACATGCCGCTGTTGCTGCCGCTGTTGCTGCCGCTGCCGCTGCTGCTGCTGCTGACGTTGTGAAGATGGCCAAACAGACTCTGGCTGTTGGTGGCGGTGGTTATGGCTCCCAAGCAGTGATAATTACCGCCCATCAATTCAGGTGAGTCCGGTGCCGTCGACGATGTGCTCGAGATGGCGGTACCAACGTGAGACAATAATGAATTTTGATGGTTTTCCATTTCAGCAACTGTTGGCTCGAAATTACAAAAACAAGTCATGGCAACAACAACAAAATGTGTTGCAGTCAAGGGTTTTATGCATAAATAAATCATTTTTAAAAAATAAATTTTAAAAAAGGAATAAATTTTACCTAAATTCGATTCTTTCATGCTCATTTTTAAAGGTTGCTGTTGTTGTTGCTGCTGCGGGCTATTGTGTTGCTGTGATAGTTGATGATGCTGAGGCTGCTGCTGCTGCTGCTGCTGCTGTTGAGAAGCAGTATGTTGCTTCATTCGTGTTTGATTCTCATGATTCAATTGCGTCATTGTGCTCATCGTGCTTGACGCTCTGAAAAGAGATCATTCATTTACAATTTTTTCCTCCTCTACGTTTTAAAAAATTCCAAGTTTAGCTTTTCCGGCAAAAGCAGCGCAAGTTTTGTTTAAATATTGTTTAAACAAAAATGAAGAATGTAGAACGATAGAATGACAAAAGAACAAACGAGATGATTCTTCGAGTGCGATTGAATGAAGAAGCATTCAGTGTTTTCTGAAGCATCAATTTTCAAGCATGATTTGTTTATTATCCATTCAGTAAATAGAAACTTTCGGATAAGTTTCGAAAAAGGGCTGCCGCGTGCATTCACGATCGCGTCTCCAAATCAACCACCAGCCAGCCGCCACATTGCCAAACGTGTACTCGTATCTTATGGATATGGATACAAGCGCTCGCTGTCCATCTGTTCGTTGTCTACGATCTGAAAGTGTTTGCGCCTTCCTTCGCTTTTCGTAGAAGCTCCAGCTCGAGCTCGCTCGGTCTGCAAGCTTACTCGTATTCAAAGTGATGATGATTGTGACAGTGATGATCATCTTGAGTGGCAAAGTGATTTGTTTGATTTAATAAAAAAAAAAACAAATTGCTTATGATTTTTCTATTATGAATATAATTAGTGTAATTTTACGTAATTTTGTAAAATTTTTTCGGCTGCGTTTGATTTTGTTAGGAAAAAAATTAGGTCAAAATGTTAACAGAAGAAACCGTATCGAGAAGACAGAAAACTAATGTAAACGTTCGAAGTGGTGCAGAGAAAAGGGAAAAGTGGACCGCCACTTTAAACAGGCCAATTGTAAGCATCATCGGCCATACATGTTTTACATATGCATTATAGTATAAACAAATTGCATTATTTCTTGGCATTGTTTGCAAAGAAATTAACAATTAATACTTATCACAAAACTAAGACAGCCATAATTACTTGCTTTAGCTTTTGTTTGCTGAAATAGAAATAGTTAAGAAAACAGTTTCTATAACTTACATTTCGTTGGCGCCATCATCTCGAAAGCCTTTGGCAAAAGGATTACTGACTATTTTCAACTGAGTTACCTGAAAAAAAAATTTGCAATAATGTTCTTTAAGAAAAATAGTTTATAGTTAAAAAATCTTTAGAAAAAAGAAAAATTACTCATAATTTGCAGAAAAAATTATTTCGAGTTTTCTTTTATTAAATATTTTTAAATTAATTTTATTTATTAAAGTTTTTGTATTTTTTCATTCCTTAAAATTCTTTTAAAATCATAATTTCTATTATGTTTGTTAATTAATTGTTGCTTGAAACGTGGCAAACGGAATGTTTACGAAAAGCCGGCAAAAAAAAAACATTTGAAATAACGTACATATTTAAGAATAAAAAGCCCTCATAACTCAAATAAATTTCATTCGAATAAACAATAAAATTCCATCCAGAATTCGGTTTTTTTTCTCCTACTTTATAGCAACAATAATAACTATTGCAACACAAATATAACCATGTTACACTCTTCCTCTTCTTCCGTCCAATAAAAGTCATAAACAGAAAAAATCTTCAAAATAAACATTCTGAAATTTGTGAATGGCGGCGACGAGCTCATGATTTAGAGCAGAACATCTTCCATTTATCTCCGAACATGCTCGTTAGTGTCATAATTCGAGAGGCGAGCAGCGAACAAAGTCGCATCGAGTAGCGACAGCGAAATTTGCTTGTGCTGCACTCGCTGCTCCATTCGTTAACAACAACAGCATGTAGTGGCTTTTCTTAAGGCAGCGCCGGCGTTCGTTCGTTGCGCATAATTTGCATACCAACCGGCGCGCCGCGGCCGCAGCAGACTCAGTCACGATGACAATTATTAGAAGTTTTGTGTTGTGTTGTGTTGTGTTGTGTTGTGTTCGTGACGAGAATAATTAAATTATTTATTTATTAGTTAATTCATTTACACTAACGGCAGCCCCGAAATGAAATATGCATAAAGAAGCATTTAAATTTTAAATTTAAAAATTTTTAAATTATTATGTTATGTTAGAGTGCTTAAATTTACTGAGTTCTAAATATATTTTAAGGACTGTTTCAAGAATCGTGTTCATCGGCCTACGTACATAAAAATACGAGTATAACCAACCAAGAGAGAAATCGAATATGTGCCTGCACTGAACTAAAAGGCGACCACAAATGGCCAAATAGACGTCGCGACGAGGAAAGAGAAATTTATGTATTTTTTCACCTTTTCTTCAACAACTCACCCGTTGATTCTGGTACGCAGTGACGGCGGTGAAAGCAGTTTCCGGAAATATAAAAGTTCGAAAGTGACTGGAATACTCATTTTCGTCCATGGAGCTATTTTTGGGCGGCAGGTAAACGATATGGAAACGCGGTTGATAACGATGCATGGAATTCAAAATAATCTAGATGATGAGGAAGAATATAATCTTAATACATATTTTATTTCTTGCCATTTGTTTGTTTGTTTGTTTGTTTGTTTGTTTGTTTTTATCGAAAAACCACAAACTCTTACATGTCCGTTTTCGTCCAGCTGGTTGTTCGTGAGCTTCAGTTTGTCAAACGAGATGATTTGCTTCATCCAGTTCGTGCCGGGAGCAGGCGAGTCGGGATGAACGTGTATGCGTGGCGGCGAAATTGGATCTGCTTTGCCGGCAACCACCCAACTTGAGCTATATTAGAAAGGAAACAATAACAATCAATTCTCAAAAAGGAATGATCGACCGATCATCAACCGATTTCACGAACTTGTGGAATGCGTAGCGATATCTTTTGTCATCGACGGGCACAAAATCCATCATCATGATGTACGTCGCCTGCGGATCCAGTCCACCGATGCGTATCTGAAAAGTGGGGAACATGCGGCGTCCCGTCTTCGTCACGATCATTTCGGTGCCCTGTTCGTGAAATTTGTCCCAAAGCGCTTTAGCCTCCAGCACTGCCACCGCCTGAGCCAATGAAGGATGTACCACAGTTTCTTCCTGTTGCAATAATGTTCATTGATCATTAGCAGGATAACGGCATTAAACTCATTTCTTCCGCGGTCAATGTTCACACCGTTTTCCCGCGAAACTTACCGTTTTCTCCTTCTCCTTTTTGGTGGCGGTGTTGTTGTTGTTATTGTTGCCATTTGCCGTTATCTCTTTTTTGCTATTGTTATTTTTATTTAATTTCTTATTGTTGTTGTTGGCGTCAGGGTTATTATTGTTGTTGTTGTTGTTGTTGCTATTATAACTAGCATTAATGTGATTCTCACGACAACTTCTGCTGCTGCTGCTGCTGTTGTTGCTGTTGCTGCTGCTGCTGCTGCTGTTGCCGGTGTTCGCACTGCCGCTACTGTTACTTGTTTCCATTGCGGACGTTTTGGAGTCTATGCGTTCCAATGGACGATATGATTCACGATCTTTGCCAGCCGTTTGTATGCACGCTAAAGGATGGTACATTCATACATACTTAGATAATTTATTATGTACTTATGTTATGTACTGGTAATATATAAAGTTTTGTCTTTATAACATTTTGTAGAGTAATTAAAGAAAGATCTTTCCGGCAAATTTCTCAACTTTCTTGAAAAAAAATAAATTGACTTCGTTTGTCAATTACTAATTGATTCATTGAACCAAATCACATTGGACAACAAATAATATGTATATACTCAGAAGTGTTCGACTCCGAAGTGTGGGAATGGGAATCTTAGCAGGATGTGCTTATGGCTGCTCTCAGGAGATACTCTTAGTAGATGCGTTTCGATCACTCGAACGCCAGCTTCAGACGCATTCCAGTGTCTGGTTAACGACAATTGATGGCATTCCGTCCTGTCGTGGGTCATGCGCGGCTCTATGGGTGTTGGGACTGCATGCACGTAACGGACGAAGAGGAAATTTTGTATACTAAAGAGACGAAAAGCAACAGCGCTGAACTTGATCTGCTTTAAGTGTTCAATTGAAATGCACAAAAAAAGAGCAAAAATAAGTCGAAATTTTCACAATTATTTCGCGCTTATTTCACGCGTGTTTTACTTAGAAGAATAGGACTAAAAAAATGATTTAAATTACCGTACATCAAATCAGTTTATTGTGTTACTAAGGAAGAGTCAGTCACTGAGTACTTGTTTCGACTCCTGTGGCAGGTACCAAGCCATTATTGTAAACAGACACTTTTCATAAATTGATTGTGCTCAATTAGGTGTCACCGAATATTAAATAAAAATTAAAAAAAAAAAAATTAATAAAATAAAAAAAAAAATTCATAAGACTCCACACTATTAATTTTCATTCTAAATTTGATTTGACCAAAACATTCGATTTTGCGACTTTCGAGGATAAAAAGCTTTTTTACCAAAAAAAAACTTGAAAATAAATTCTTTTAAGAATTTATTGATAAATTCTCTTTCGAATTTTGGTATTTTTAATATCTTTTCCTAAGTTCCTAATTACTAAGACTTTCTTCCATGAACCTCAAGAGGTCTGTCTGACTGTCTCCTGCTTTCAACTCTAACGCAACATTTTCATTTTCCATAAATAAAAGCTGAAAAAAACGAGACAACGAGAAGACAACTGTCGCTTTTGACTTTGAACAAATAACAAATTAATTAGACGCAGTTAATCACAAGCAACAATTTTGCGTCTTCTTATGATTACTGTGGCAGAGAATACCTCCTGTCACTCTTCCTCTCCCTCTCCCCACCCCCTCCCCTTCCCTTCCGTGACTGCCTGAATAATTTGCAAAATTTATAGGCGACAAAACAGCGACATCGTTCATCAGACACTAACTAACGTCTTCATCTTGCTTTTTTTTCTATGAATGCGGTCGTGATCAGCCCTATTACGCATAATTATGCTCATTTAATGTTCATTTTTAAAATGAAATAAATCAAAATGTGCGAATTTTTACGGGAAGAAATGAAATCGTGGACACTGCGAATGATTTATGCGGATTTTAAAGTAAGAATAGTCATGTTACTTGTCTTCTGACGCTACGATCTTGTTCAATTCTTTTAGATTTAATGAAACTCATTCCGAAAATTGCAACTTTTTTGCAATACACAAAAAGGTTGAAAGGTACCAAAAGATCTGACGGTTGTATTTTGGGTCATCTCTTAGATGTTTGATTGTGGATTTGCAAAGGCTTACGACGCCTTAAACACAAATTGAATGAATTTGCACTTTTGCACTTTTGCACTTTTATCGATCCCAAACAGTGTAGGACTTAATATTGAATGATTAAACTTATTTGCGCGGTCTTCACGACTGATATTGATATTTGCGCGAACTAAAAAAGCTCACTTACCTTCAATTTGTTTCATTGGACTCATGGTGGTCGCGTGTGGAGCTGACCAATAGTCCGAAGCAAAGCAGCCATAATCCGCCAGGCTCGTGTTCAAACCATTGTTGTCCATAAAGGACATGCTGGACACCATGGCGCTGGCACATTCCGTCGGTGCCATAAGGCTCGGGACCGAACGGCGATAGACAGCTTGATGCATAACACAAACAATAATTGATCAATACGTGTACGAAGAACTCTAAATCTCACAAATGATACGGATCAAAGCTTTAAGAGAACATCGAAAGTGTCCAAGTTTGTGCGAAAGTTATACCGAAAGATAATTTTAAGAGAGTAAATAGTGCTGTCACAACTTTTTTGCACTCACTCTTCAAATTATATCCGCGTTTGGCACTTTCTATCACTGACTTGTCTAAATTGGCCACTAAATTTGCGATCGCAAGGTGCGAAATTTGAGCATCACTTAACACTCTTTGGCCGATAAAAATGTCGAATAAGTGTTGAAAATATATTGTCGATTCCTCATTCCTGTTTCGCTTTATTACAATTGATTGCTTAGATTGATGCCAACTCATTCGCGTCAGATAATTTATTTACCATGCACGCGGCAAATGTGTCAGCGAGATCATGCTCGATCTCGACTTAACACGATCGATTTGCTGTCGTAGACCGCTAGTACTGATTTGCATAAAAGACACTTTCACATCAACGTGCTGCAGTTGACCTCTCTTTTAGCACATCAATTAAACTTTCAACCGATCGCGGCGATGAGATCTCAATTTGGATACCGTTCAATTGACACCTGATTACGACGGCGACGGTGACGGTGACGGTGACGGCGACTTTGATGTGGTGATGATGGTCGCTGCCGTGTGTGGGTGGGTGTGAGTTGACATGCAATGAATTACGAGTTTGCAAACGATCTTTGTTTGTCAGAAAATCCGAACCGACGCAAAATTCCGTATGACTTTGCGATTTAGGAAGAAACAGCTAATAAATCCTTTCATTACTACCAGAACTTGCGTGAGAATATTGTGGCTGTCGTTCAAATATTACCGAACAAATTATCCTTTGCGTTCGCGTTTCGATTCGAGCGCGTTTTCTTACATGATCCGTTGCGTCTGATCGACTGATAGTGTTCAGCTGCAAATGCGTACGAATTACCATATTCAAATCATGCCCCAAAATAACTCGCCCTGGCCAGTCTCTTTCTCTCTCTCTCTCCCATTCACTTCGAAAACGGTGATCTTGTTGCTTGCGAGGAAGATCTATTTTTGTTTGTGTTATCAGTGATCAGCACAGATTCCTAGTATTTCATTGGTTCATGAGCAATTGGCCAATCAGGGTTGCACACTTTATTATGGACCCAAATAAGAAGTTTTGTAATTACTCTACAGTGTAGAGTCTACAGCAAGAAAAAGAATAGCGCCAAATTTATGTTTAAATTTGTCTTTAAGTTTGGGCAAACTCAAGGAAAAAAAGGGTATGTTAAGGAAGACCTTGTATTATGTACAAAGCTTTAAAGTTAACCACTTCATTATTAATAAAAATTTTTAAAAAATAGTATAAAACCGAAATCAAAAAAGATTCTAATAATTTTGGGAATTTTTTGTATATAAAAAATGTTTTAAAAATACTTAATGTAATAAAAAATTATGTGCAAGTAAAATGTTGTATACAACATAAATTGTTTTTCGTATATCGATGATATTACGTTCGAAAGTGAAGGAAATTGACTGAAAATCAATACATTTTCTGGAAAAAAATAAATAAATAAAACTAAAAACAATAAATAAATAAAAATAAAAACAAAAAATAAATTATCGAATATTAAAACATCAGTAACAGTATTGATTTTGTTTCAGTGAGCGTGCACTGTACGTTCTCACCCAAAACTCACTCAAACTTAATGGAAAAAAAAACAGAAGTTAGTACAGTTTCATTAACCACGCCTACGTCAAAAGAGTGAATCAACTTGCATGGTTTGCTGTTCTTTTTCTTCTCTTCCACTGTTTTTGCTGTCGGCCTACAAAAACTGTTGCGGATGCAGCAGGACAGCCCATGCGAGCCCTCAGAAGCAGTTGTTGGTTGGTCTTCATCTTCTTCTTTATGATGTAAACGATTATGGATAACACTTCTTCCTCTCTTCGACATTCTCTTCATCGTAGAAAGGAGACCGGTACTCAGTCCGGCAAAAACAAAAACGAGTTCTCGAATGCATGATACGATTGGATTCAGTGGATTCAGTGAACCTCGCAGAGTAGCCGCACGATAATTAAAGAGGCTGCAGCACAGTAAATTATTACAGACGAGGTAAATAAAAATGGGGAACATGTTTCGCCCAGAATGTAAACAACAATGTTTTCGTGTTTAGAAAATGGAGTAACTGATGCCTGCTGCAGTGCTCGCTGCTGTTCTTCCTTTGTTGAATGCTTTCGACGATGTTCGGTTCGGTTCGGAACAAAACGAAAAAAGTAATGCAGATTGTAGATGGTCGTACAAATAGAGAATTAAAAGTAGGTACTACATTTACTCAATGAACCACGGCCACCACCCTTTTTCACCTGACGATTGAGTCCTGGAACACTCTGGATTTGGTTTTAAATAAACGCTTCTTGTGTCTTCTTTGTTTATATGGCGTAATCAGGATGTATAAATATTGATATTTCCGGGTGTCAGTATAGAATTCAAATGTATCTCAATGAATATCATTAGTCCTGCGATAAAAATAGATAATTATTTAGTTTTTTTCATCCGCGACGCTCTTGCTCTTTAGTGTTTACGTCATCTTTATCTTCCAAATATGTAGTCACTTCTGTTCGAATCTATTCTGTTTGTCAGAATAATTTTTTTGGAAAAGCACGATCTGGTTCAAAAACTTAAAAGTTTTTCAGCACCCATTTTTATAATGAATTTTCAAAACTTTAATTCGTTGTGCGAGCAGGTATCGATCAATATCTAAAAGCCAAAAACTTCCTTTTTAAATTTTTTACTTTCTAAAATATTTAATACATATAAAGAATATAGGAACATAGATTTCATAAATGAAATCTGTTTCTATTTAATGGATGTGGGTAGAAATCAGAAGAAAAATCCAACTTCTTTCTTGATATTCCTTTAGTTTTTCGACCGGGTTGGATGATGATGGGTTGTGGAACGAATTTCCGTCAAGCCTTGTCAGTTTTGGTTTGAAGACAAACCATCTTTGATGTGTCCTCTTGTACCTTCATTCATTCCGTCATTATATGCAGAGAGAATCCTGTCACCGAAATCACCATAAAATTTTTACTACACAAAAAATGTAAGAGCAATTATTAACAAGTGCTGAAATATGTATGGCCTCCTCCAGAAACTTCTCCATCCGGTACTTGCTGCAAAGCACTTCCTCAAAAGTCAAATCTCTTCATCCTCGCATGAACGTTGCAGCCCTTAGCATCGCCCCTCGCGAACCAGCGAGGAACTGAATTTTGTATGAAAGCGCTGTTTCTAGCACTTCATAAAAATAAATGAAAAACAGTTCGCAGGGTTGATCACAGTCTCAGCTGCGACGAAGATACGACCCGGCGTGCTACAATTTCCGAGTATAATAAAAATCCATTATCAGTTGGGGTTTTTTTTTGGAAATTTTTATTCTTTGGAAGCCTTTTGGCAGACTTTTTATTAAAAACTTTATTTGTCTCTTTAAGCATTATAAATTTTGAATTTTAGAAAATTGATAGAATTTTCTAAGAAACGTCTGGGGCACTTTTAAGACGCACCACTTGCTAGCAAGGCTGCAGCTAGAAGCAGAGGAAGCATTGCAGTGGCGAAAACATTAGCGGAATCGCGTGCTAATGGAATATCAGTAGAGTTAGAGGGCAAAGAGTTGCAACCGTTGCCTTCGCAGGTGAAGCAGTTACTCTCATCCACGCAGAGATTTTCCGCCTGAGCGGAAGAGAGGCAGCCGCGCATGAAAGAGTTGTTATTTTTTTGGCCTTAAAAGAGAGAGAGAGAGAGAGTGTGAGATTGTAACGGGTAATTGCGACGAATTAAAAACCGTAAAACTATCATATCACGCACCAGTCCAACGTATGAAGCACTTTTCATCCATTCTGTAAATTGGACAAACAACCGGACTCGCCAGATTGTCAATGGCGCAGGAGCTGTTGCCGTCGCCTGTGCATTGCAAACACTTGGCACGATAAAAAGGAAAGGTATTCCGATTGCAGCCATTAAAAGGACAAAGTTGACAATCGAAATCATTGTTGCAGCTGGCCAATGTAGCGTTGTCCAATTCGGAGGCACAGCCGCGTACAGTGGTACCGTCTGTTATGAAATGCAGGCATGAAATGGAAAAAATACAAAAGTAAAATGCATAACGATAAAGGGAAAGTCTTTTTCAGATCAGTACTACATACTTAAGACTCTCGTGTAACATATCGAAGTTGAGTTGTTGCACTCTTTAGCCAGAAAGTTTGGGTCGGTGGCGCATTTCGGATCGGTTGTGGAGTTGCACTGGATACAAGCTTCTGAAAATCCCAAAAATAGCATATTTTTTATTAATAGTATTTTAGTATTTTATCGAGTATATGTATTTATCAATAGAAATTTCTTAGAATTTATAATTCTTTAAAACAAGAAAATATTGAAAATATTCGCAGTTGTTTTAACAATCGGATTTCATTGATTATTTTATTATAAAATATATACAAATATGTATATATAAGCATACATACTATCTGTATGTATTAATATTCGGGTACATTCATTTCTTATTACATACAGTTCTTTATATCTCTTTGTCATTCGAATCGAAAAGCTGAATTATTAGGTTTTCGCGTATACTTTGAAAAATCCAATGATATCACGCAATTGAAAGTATCGAAGAAATATTTCCGATAAGATAATGTTAATTCTTTCTTCTGCTTCGTTGGAACCTGTGGATCAACCACAAATACGCCACTGTATATATATGTATGTATATAAATATGTAAGTATTTTATTTGTACGCTTTACGAGTCAGTGGAAAAAATTTGGGATTTTTATATAACGATATACGAGCAATTTGATTTTTTTCCACCTGCATGTAACGCCTAAATTTTTACTGAGATTTTGTAGCCGAAATCCAAATTCGGCGAGGATCCCGTTACTTTTAAATAATTAAGCCTAATTTATTATTTTTTATTAGGGTTCATTATTATTTTACCCTACTTTCATATTTTCTATTAACCTCTTTTACTGAGAAAGTTACATTTATTTACCCGAACTCACGTGTACCACAAACACAACCGATATTATTATAAAACAAGTAGCTGTATAATATATTTTTAACATTTTACTGTCTTTTTTTTAAATAGCGGCCGCTTCGTAAATCTGTCTTTATTCGCTCAATTACTCTAATCGACTACAGTCTTTAAAGTCTATTCTTCCGAAAACCGAGTCTACATACTATCTCAACACTTTGAACAGAAAATCTTTTTATCTTATCGAATGTTTTTGTACAAATAAAAATAAATAAATATGTATATAAAACTAAGGATAGTCATTTTTTACACATAACGAAAAAACCTGTTAACATTCGTCATTCGGTAAATATAATAAAAAATGTCATCTGAAATACCTACCTTTAATTTTTTCGTCATCGGGCGGGGCAGAAAGTGAAACATAAATATGTGAACAACTCTCACGAGTTATTGACACTGTGTTCAAAGTTGTCATCGTTCTTTTCTAAATAAGATTTTATTTTCAAATTATTATTAACACTATTTAATTTAATAACAATATTGGGTTTACAATATTTTTTTCTCCTAACAATTAATCTTCTCTTAACAACCACAAAGACTTTTTGTAGGCGATGAAGTAAAGGTAATAATGTCTCAAGAATTGTAGTTGTTTCGATGTGGTTCAACCTGGTTCAGGTTGACTAATAAACATATAATGTTTATGATAAAGGTTTCCAATTTTCCTTCCCCAAAAAAGTTACGGAATTTATGGGAATCGATTCCGGAAATGTTTCGAAGTGTAACCGCCCTGATAAACGACTCATCAACAAAATACTACGTAAGAATATAATCCATTCTTCCGACCAATAGGATATGAAGTTTTGCGGACGAGTGTGATAAGTGTTATTTCCTCATAAGGCAGCTCTAAGTCCTTGGCCTCGATCCAGGCTCGAGATATATTCATAACAATTTCTAAAATGTAAAAAATATAAATTTCATTCTGTTTCAACAGTCAAATGAAAAACCTTAATATTTATTCTCTTTTTGTGCCTCTACAGCTTATTTTTATTGTGAAAGGGTTTCGAATATTCCTCAGCCTTGTGCATATTCTGTATGCGGAAGTACAAAATTTATAAATACAAGTAGATATGAATTTAAAAACAAGCTAAATAGCTCAGATCCAAACCAGTCTGTATCCATTTATCATATACACCTTCTACATTCCACATTCGTATAGGACCAGATTTCTAATCAGCGAACGTTACGTTTATCGGTAGCTCTGCTTTGTTAATTTTCTTATTTTTGCTGGTAAACAACAAGAAATTTAGAAAATAACAAAGCAGAATTGACGATAAACGTAACGTTCGTTGATCAGAACTCCGGCCCATAAATTGCAACACACAAACACAATCGAGAAATGTCAAAATAATAAAAGTGAAAAATAACAAAAACAGCTGCTGTCGCTGTACGATTTTAACCAAGGATTGGAAATAATTAACGTAGGGAGTAGAGAGCTGCGAGTTTAGTGGCCAAGCATGTCGATTATAATTTGTGTCTGTGATTTTTGGAATGCAAAGAGCTATTCAAAAATTGAAAGAAGCAACAATAAATTAGAGGAGATACCAGGAAACCCTTGGTGCTCGTTCCGACAAGCAAAAGGTTCAGTAATAAGGACTAAGCAACAGGGCACGAGCCAAGACTCATGGAATAGTACTGGCAACAATTGCTACAATAGCAGAGATAAAAGCAGAACATTGCGAAGGCTACGATTGCCGGTGAATGGAATTTTAGCATTTTATTTATTACGAGAATTAAGAGAGTTCACAGAATTCCGTCGAAGACTGTGTGAGAGTCCAGGACTGCGACAAATGCAGTTGCTGTGGATACAATTAGAGCTGCCGCAGAAAGAAATCATTGATTACAAGTGGTAAGCGCAGCATCTTGACATTGCGAATTTGTGGACTTGCCAACATTTCAAGGAATGAAGCTTTTATTTTCTCCATCTTCCGAAGGAACGAAATGCTAGCGTACACGCTTCGGGAAAAGATCGAAGTGGACTACTTAATGTCATGGCTATCAACATTGGGTGGCGGTTTTTCCGCCTTGGGAGAACAATTTTCACGCTGCGTAGGTTGATATTTGAATGTACATATGTATATGAAAAAGCTTTCTATTTCTCATGACATCGACTGCAAAATCATTTTACAGGCCAAAACTGCAGGAAAAATATCCCTCAGACAGCTTGGTCTCGGAATGCGTTTAGGCGATCCCTTCCTACAAGCGCGCTGCAAACTGTACTATAGCATTTCGTTGATTCAAACCGGTCACCTGCGAGCGGCTAAGTACATTGTACGCGAACAGTATAAATTCGCCAAAAAGCTGAGACATATTGACGGTAGATTGGTGAATATGTGCAGAGGAATCTGGATGCGAATTCAGTATGAATACGCGCTACGAATTAAAGAGAAAACCAGACGAAAGCAACAGCAAACTAGCTGGGACTATGATTTTACGAATTTTAATGTGTTTCAGAGTAATTGAAATGAAATGAAAATGAAGACAGTTATTAGTGCACTTAATGTTAAATACTTGATACCGCTAATGCCGCTATTTAATAGATTTTTTGCGAATAAAATTATAATTTATTTTAAATAAAACATAAAAGAAATGCAATTTTTTTGTAGATTGTACACGTATGTATTTAAAATAATAATAAACATTGCATTTACAAATTCTCTTAATCAATGTGATAACTCTGTTTTGGTACTGGACAAAAAATGCATCAATATTTGTTTTTGCAAGCAAGTTCGTATGCCGCTGGTACTTGAATATATTGTATATATATATTTATATGTCTTCGCACGTCTCTATAAATACATAATTTTATGTTTCTTCAAATATGTCAGTTTTTTTTAGTTTAATTAACAAAAGTTTTGCCCTTGCATGCCATGTCGATTAATTGTGTTTCTCAATACTTTCAACTTCTACACATCATCGGTCAACCTACTGGGCGAGTGTACCCATGGGATCCCATGCTGGCAGCACAATAGGCTCCATGTCGAAAACTTTCAGGATCTCGGGCGGCACGAATTTTTTGTCGACAACCACTTCAAATCCGAACTCTTTGAACCAGTCCGAAGACATCACCAAGTAGCCCTTATCGCCACGGTCCTCACCCCAGGAATTTTCCACACGCAGCTTCTTCGGGTTACCATTTTGCTGATAGAGAAATAACATTTAAATAAGCAGCGCCAATCTTAAAATATTTCACGCACATCTACAGAAACAGCAGTAAAAACCATGGCATGCGTCATGGAGGATTCACCATAAATCAGACGATCTGCTTTACTTAAAGTCTTCTGCACATCAACATCGAAAACCAACTTAAAATCGTGCCTGCATTGCCATATAAAAGAAAAGAATAGTTAAGGTATAGCTAGGACTATAATTATAATTGAGCAAATATAAACATAAGGTTTGACTTACACGCCCAAATCTTCTATACCCTGCTTCGATGCGAACCGTTTCGACACTTCACAGCCAAACCAAACCGGTTCTCCTTGCTTCAAGCTCTCCGTAACGACTTTCAAGAGCAGCTCCACTGGCTGATTGTTATACAAAACGGGCCGCCCTCCAACGACATTTCCCAAACAGTCGACGGTATATGCTTCCTCGTATCGGCTGGTTGGACGGGGGTCAGTAACCAGGCAAACCTAGGAGTCGAAAAAGTGAAAAAATTAAAGAGAGTCCACTCCAATATTTCTCATAAACAAAGGCTATGACACTACCTTCTCTTCCACATTAAAATAAGGCTTCACGTGGGCGTTGTAGAACTCGATTGGGGTGACCGGTCCAATAGATTGGTAAGCCTTGGTTTTGTCGTAATATTCCCAAGTAAACGTCTCCGACGGGATGCCCAGACAGATTCCGACGATTTTATATATTTCGCTCATCATGAGATCGATTTGCTTCTTAACTTCATCATCGCTGGGATTAGTGTCCATGAGGTCACGCAGTGTTTTGGCATTTTCGCGTAGCTGGGATAAATATTAGACATTTGTTGTATGTAGGCTTATGTCAAAAGCGATATAAAAATGTCTTACTTTACTCTTTAAAATGGCATTCATGCGCATGCTGGACTCGCAGCTGAAGCTTTCCGGGAAGCTTTTTTTGGGCATCAGGCCATGTTTGGTTATAAGATTCACCAGCATGTCCCACTGGCCACCGTCCGATGTGGGATCCTATCAGAGGGCGGGCGGATAACTTACTTCAAGCACTTCACACCGTCAGTCAATTTTGTTCTTACTTACACTCAAAAGAAATGAAACCAGACGTCCATCAACCTTTTCGCCACGTTTCGATGTCTTCACAATGTTATTAAGAAAATAATTGCAGCGTTCTATTTTGTCCCAGTAGAACAGATAACCTTGCGAAAATTCAAATTCGTCGACATTATAATGTTTCATAAACGGTAAGCGAATGCAGTTTAGGGCTGCAAAGAGCCAGCACCGGCCGGAGCTCTTTTGATTGGTAACAGGCTTGCCTTCCGTTTCTACCTACGAGAGACAAGAGACAAACATACAACAGATAGACAGACAGAGTGTGCCAAAAGTACATATGCGTATATAATATTAGAGTACGTTTTAAGAGAGAAAAAAGGAACTTACCTTATACTGGAACACATGATTGGTATTCTCCAACGATTTTCGCGACAGGCACACGTCGAAGGGGTCCACGCGTGAGCAAACATTCTGCGCCAGGACGTTCTTCGGATGACTGTAGAAATCCTTACTCCATTTGGCCAATTTATCAGTGGTGATGGCAGCTGATGAGGCTGGAAATAGAGTTGTGCCTGTGTGAATATATTTCGGACGGTGATTGTTTAGAAAAAATGCGACAAGGGTTTTAGTCGATGGCGAACCACTCGAACGCTGACTGCTTATTGTCGCGAAGGGCGAAAGTCTTAGAAATGGCAATGGGCGTGACACTGAAAATGCAAATCAATTTTGAAATTCTACACGTAGAAATTAGTTGATTTCAGTTCAATTCATTAAAAATAACACACTTAACATCACAAGACTTTATTGTAAGTTTTTAATTAATGCCTGATTAATAATTATTTTACAATATTTTTATTATAGTATGTATAATAATATAGCTTTAGTTTTTACTTCAGGACAGAAAGATTTCTAAGAACGACTTAGAAAACGTTGATTACTAAACGAAAGCAAAAGTCATTATACCGATATAATCCTATAATTTGAAAAATTCTTGAAATAATTAATCCTAATCCGGCTTTTTTATGTTTTTTGCTTCAATGAAATTTTTTATTTTAATTAAGCTCAACTTAAGCTCAACTCAAAGCTTGACTGATCTGGCTATGTGAAGGTCAGATAATATAATCTTTAAATATATTTATGTATATTTACATTAAAATAATTTATACTATGAACTCGTCTTTATTTCAGGTAAAACGATTGTTCCTTTTAGACGAAACCAAAACGATTGTTCCTTCGCCAGAGCGAAGTATTTTAAACGCCCACAATGATATTTGTTTTAGTTGCAATAAGCGAAAATCAACAAGTGATGCAATGCAGCTGCCACTGCTGCACGGCATGAGTATGTATCCAATTGATTTGCTGCTAAACTGGCTGACCGATATACCGACTTCACAACTGACTGCCTTTCTAACCGACTGTTTGCAAATAAATATTGCAAAAACTGTAAATAGCAGCAGCAAATAATTACCCGTACTTTACAAACTTATAGTAAAAAGCATCATCTCGAGCCATAACCGCCCCTACTGGCACCTCCGCATGCTCTTACGTACTTTGAAACTGTGTGCTACTTTAGGTTTGTAATCTAATCTTTGATTTATTAAAACTTGCAAAACAACCAACGACAAAACATTTCCTTTGCTTAACAACGAGCAACCAAACAGCTGCTGAATCCATCTGATTATAAAAGCGTTTGACCGGTCGGCACGTAGGTAGCTGGGTGCGCCAACGTAAGCGAACCGTAATAAGCTACAAGAGTTATACCGTATATGTTTGTATACGAGAGGCTATAAAATGGGCTCATTATCTACACATTTGTGCATTGTAAGTATTAACGTATAATTATTTCAATTATTTTAAATAATTTATAAAGATAAATTAAATTTATAATAATGAGTTTGCTTCACAAATCCAGCTACTCATTGTCGCGGCAAAAATAGGTGGTTTTCGCTTAATTATGACGTTTGGTTTAATTATAATTATACAAGATTTAAAGCAGCTTCTCAGATTCTTTGTTGGGAAATTTTATATAAGGTATGTTATCCTTTAATATACTCGTATAAAGTTATTTGAAACTATCTTCGAACTATCTTTTCTTCTTAATAAGCAACTTCTTAACAAAAATTTCTTTAAGTTAACCTTTTTATAACAAATGAAGACGACCTTGCCCATTTTGGTTATGAAATAATTACTATAGCTACACCTACATACCCTTTGCCCAGGAAATCGTAGTACAGAGGATCTACATAAAAGATGTATAAGAAATCCGGCAAATATTCATAGCTTGGAATAACCCACAAACACAAAAACAGCAAGAGCAGTTGCGGCTTTCACACTGTATCGCTTCATTCAATGACCAATTTCTTTTCATCCCTTTTCGACACTTTCGAAGTAGGTGAAATTTGCTTTTCATTCTTTTTCGCTTACTCGCTTCCGTTTTCACTTTTTTATTAGTAATTGCATTGCAGCCTGCAGTTACTATGCCACATTGAATTCCATAGTAATCACGTTTATACATATTTTCGTAAAATAAAATATTAATTTTTCCAAATATTTACTTACTCATCTCAAAATGCTTTCCTTTTTTTCTTTAGGGTGTGTGTGACGCTTTAGGAGGGTACAGTACAGTGGCTTAATTAGCTCTTTGCTTCTAATTAATATTTGGTAAGTTTAAGGCGAATTTCTGTTCTGTATAATTTACAAAATAAAATGCAAATCAAGTAAAATTCTCTGCAGTTTAATCGGAAGCCCAAAAACGGATGACAGCACCAGCGAACGAACGATTACAGAATGGGCCAAAAGAGAAAATGAAAAGCAACTTTTACTTTTGCCTCGTCTTGTTGTTGTTTGAAAAAAAAAGAAACAATAAAATGCTGAAGGGCGGAAGCAGAATTCAGCAAAAGCAGGCAACGCTGACATAACGGCAGTTCCATAGTGTTGCCCTCTTGTGTACAAGAGCCAATAAATAAAGTCATAGATTTTGGAATCTTAAAGGAAATCTTTTAAGGAACCTCAACTTCGATCAAAGTCGTTAGACAAATAAAACTACAAACGTTTAATAGTGATTTGTAAATATGTATAATAAAAATTTAATTATTTTTTTAAATAAAAATTTAATTATTTACTTATTACTTACTTACTTATTTTTTTATTATTTTTTATTTTTTTTATTGTACAATTTTTGAAATTATTTATTAATTTATATAAATTTTTTTCTATAGATAAATTATAGTTCTAAAAAAGTCGTAGACAATTGTAAAAAAGTCCGTTCTTTTTGGCCATGCAGTGAGTACCCTTTTACATTTGGCAAATTTTCCCTTTCAACTTCGAAGTTCGTGTTAGTTGTTGTTAGGCTGAAGACGAAAGGGGAAGAGTACGTAGTACGTGTACGTGTCAACTTTTTCGCTATATTTGATGCTTTTCGCTCAATCATATGGGACCTAAGGCAAATAAATGAGCAATTTTGAAAAGTTGAAAGGCAAAATTGTCAAATGTAACATATGTCCCCTTCTACATTGGGCAATTTTTTCTTTTAGCTTTTTTGACGTCCCCATTTGTGGTTGCTGTTTGCCGTTACATTGTTGTTGTTTTTTGTCTTTCGTCTTCAGCCTCTCGCCAACGAACTCGAACTTCGAATTCGAAGTAGAAAGGCAAAATTGCCTAATCTAAAACTCGACTATGAGGATGCAATACTATCTAATCATTTCTTGGGTTTAGTAGTCTGGCAATACTATTTCGAAGTGTTGACATTTGTTTTTTCTAATTTTTGATTATTGACAACACCAATGACATTCGTTTATAATATAAACACAAATGTAAACAAAAGATCAGAAAAACAAAACAGAAATAAAAACAATTAGGAAAGTCTGCTGTCTGCATTGTTAAATCGAAGGATTCTCATATACTCGTATATTTGCATTTTAGTGATATAAGAATTGTTGATCATAATTCATAGGGTAGAAATAATTTTTAACCCTTCTAACATACTCTGTCTTCTCCCTATCCCATCCCTTTCCCAATTAACTAAACAAATGTCCCTTCGATTCATTTGCATTGAAGCACGTAAAAATCTACATTGCGCCAACGTGTTCCTGCAATTCGACCAGAGTCTCACTGAGACTGAATTCCTGAAAATACAAGTCAATAGCGATGCAATACACCTGAAAGAATACTCGACGGAAACATGCGCTGAAGTGAAAAAACATTTTTCTATAGAAGCATCCACTATTAGCAATCTTGTAGTGGAAGAATGTAATGCCAGTTTCCGTATCAGCATCAATAAAAGTTCAGTAGAGAACGACAACAGTGCGGCACAGACAAATGCTATCTGGGCGGCTAGCACGGATCCAAAGCCTGAAGTGCAAGCAGGTGAACTAATAAGCGTCTATTGTAAAAATTGTAAGGATGCGTTAACTCCACTGCAAAAGTTTACTCGAGTCCTGGAGTTTCCCTCAGGCTCTGTTGATGCAGGAGAATTATTCTGTCATCACGGACCTGACTTCGGTCAGGTGTTGACACCAAAGCCTCAGGACCTCTTCTACGGCTTTCGATTTCTGGTGCTCAACACAACGCTGCTATGTGAGAAAACAAAGAGGAAAGAAACCTACATCTATTGTCGTCGCTGCCTGTGTTATTTGGGTGAGACACTTTTCGAGAACAGGGCGTCGAAAATATGGTGCGACAATGTCGCCTTTCAGTCATCCAGTAGAGGGCCAGAACTACGAGAATTATATGCTGATGAGAAGCCACCCACGATTCAACTGCTACACAAAATTACTCGAGAATTGACTCTGAATGGTGAACTGTTTCAGCATTGGACATTTGCGAAGGTACTGCTGCAATCTACGTTCCCTAATAGGCAGCGTCGCTACTTGTTGCTTAATATACTCGAGAGCCAATTGGAAGTTCTGCGCAACACTCGACCATTAGCTCACGGTAGTATTCACAATAATAACAATATTCTACAGGTTGATTTGAAAAAATGCGAATGTTTCAAGCTACTATACCGTTATATAGAGGAGTCGGGCGAGAGCACGGAAGAAGGGAACGAAACGGTTGACAAGGCTGATAGGGAGGGTGCACCTCTGCTGGCCTTTTGGAAACAAGACATCAGCACCCATTTGCAGAAAATTTCGCCCACACTCTTTAGAGAACTATTATTAGAATTGGATGAGAATTCTTTACTTTTACCGGAAGTATATCGCTTCAGCAATGATGGCTTCCAGCTTTCTTACGTTTTTTACAATTAATCCATCAACACACACGCTTAATAAATAACGTGTAAAATGAAATCGTTTATTTCTCTTTAAACTTTATTTAATATTTCCTTTAATGTTGGTTGTTTTCATGGGACTGAAGGATTGTATTCGTACTTATGTATCGCAGTAACATCGTATTGTAAGTTTTGTAACAATACGATGTATTTGTATTTGTAACACGTACAATGTTATACCAGTATTATTTGTTGGCAAGTTTATAACTGTTAAATTTTTGATAAATAATAAAAAGAAGGAATAAAAAAATAAAAAAGATACATACGTATAAATAATTTTCAATTTTTCAATATACTCGAGACATACTCGTCTACACATTTTCCTTCTCCTTACCTTCTGCCATATGCCATTTGGGCAACGTAGTAGACATCGATCTTGAGGCAGGTTCATGTAATACTTTCGACTGGAAAAGTTCAATGCTATCCATTTTGTACTGAAATATCTTTAAAGTTTTTGCCGCGCTTTTAATAAACCTTTCAGTTAACTGCAATGGTCCGTATGCAGCAATTTTCCCAAAACGAAAATCTTTGTGGCCGATGTTACGATCTTTGTGTATATATTACGTATTTTAAGCGAAACAATAATAACAAATGAATATTTCGAGAGAATAATGTTTTTTTAATTTTATACACATATATTGCTTTGGTTGTCAATTGAAATTGTGATTGTTGTAAAGGTTGTTTTAATGTTGTTTTATACTATATGGAATAAGCAACACTATTACTAACGGTTATTCATTAAAGGGTAATTTAATTATATTATACATATATAAGTAGGAAAGGAGGTAGCGAATACTTTGAAATAAAATTCTACTTTAAAATCCTTGCATAAATAATTAATAAGTATTAACAAATGAAAACATAAGTCATAAGTCTATTCATTATAAGACTTCGCTTTTTCTCATGGTTATGAGAGAAGTATTTTCAGGCTTTAGGAATTCCAACTTAAAATAATGAACTCTAATAATCATGTGTGTGTTTTCGGTCTTATGAATGTTTTGTTGTACATATATAATATGTATATACATATATTTTAAATATAGCTACCACATTTAAGCTGTTTGGAAGCCTTCTTCTTTCAAACATTTTAGGATTCGAGTAATATAATGCTAGAAGATTAAGTAATTGATTTTACATAAGAAGGTACATACTTTTGCACAAATAGGTACACAATTGGAGTCTATGTGTTTGTATATCGAGAAGAAGAGTACTACTACCGCCCTTCTGTTCAACTACTTTGCGTATTTCTTCATTTGCTTTGTTTGTGCTGCCATGGAGACTTCAGCTTGATCGGCCTTGTTGATCAAGGAATCCAACTTGTCCAGGTGGGATGTCATTTTTTTCTGTATGTCCAGCTTAGCGTTGCGTATAACTTCGCTTGGTATACGGGGCTGTATTTCAGCGGAGTCGCCATTGTCATTTCCCATTTCATCCTTGTCCTCCAGAGCTGCGTTGATCTCGTCGCGGTCCTTCTCGCACCAACCTCCGCTGGCTGTTGTATTCCGTCTGCTTGCCGTTACTGCCGGACTTGGAATCTGGCTTTCGCCCAAATCGACTGAACCACGGCTGAAAATATTCGACAAGCTTCCACAAGCCGTCTGCTTGAAACGATTCAATTTCTGCTGGGTCGAAGAAAGAATCGAGTTGAGCTCATCCAATTTGCCACCAGCTCCGTGTATAGCTTCTTCTTGCTCTTCCACAACCTGTACACAGTGTGAAGCATGACATGGTGAATGCAATCGATTAAATATTCACGCATTTTCCACTCTATACACATTACCTTAGCTTCGGCTGCGTCCAATTCCTCCTGTTCTTCCTTCAATCGCTCCGCTCGAGCCTTCTCGAACTCTTCCTGATTAGGTTTCTCGATACCCAAAAGCTCTGCACGCATGCATTCATATTCATAGGTTCCTTCAGCCATGTCTGCTGGTAGCTATTAAAAAGTGTGATGGTTTCGTTCTGATTCGCCAATGCGATATCCTCAATTCAATAATCGATTTTCGACTGCTCTCACCTCTTACCCATAAAAAGTACCTACTAGGAGAACGAGACTCGTTTTAAAAAGGCATGACACATGAGACATGGCATAAGACATGCGCACTATTGTACGAAAATGAAACAACTCGCGGTTAATTTTCCTCCCAAACATTTATTTATGTTTATCTATGGTTTATCTAACGGCTCAATAGACATTACCATTTTGAGACATACCGACGTAAAAGTACACATTTTTTCAATAACAGAATCTACACGATTATACTTTGCTTAACTACTGCACCTCTCATAGATTTGTATGTAGGATTCAGTCAATGTTATCATTTGGGGCAATATTTCTGTTACATGCAAGTCCTGCATCTCGTACCACTGGCCATTGGTCTTGTGTAATACGTGAGCCCTGAATGTGCCTTTTTTGGGCTCGCCATCGTGCACAATATTTGCCATTAGATTGTATTTGGTATTTTTTAATTGCTCCCGATTTTTCATGGCCAAAATATCACCGAAATCAACATTTCTATGAACATAAAAACATATTTAAATAAGATGATTTTAGCTTTATGGAAAGTTTTAGGCCACGTACTTGATGGGAAAGTTTACAATTGTGGGATTCTTTTCCAAGAAGAAGGTATTCTTAGTGAAACGCTTGATGTACAAGATGATGTACTGCGGTAACCGGGTGATTTCAAAACGTTTGAGGAAATTATCTTTGTATGTGTTGTACTCCTTTTCCGTAGTACCATTAAACTTGGCTAGCAGCTGATACAGGTTGACCTGCGGTATGATATTCTCACGAAACTCATCGGTAAAGAGCGGCGGTGGTGGCAGATCACATGTAAGATATAGAAAATTCGACTCCTCACACTTCTCTTGGTACTCTTCGGTGGCTAGGAGCAGAGTTTTCTGTGTATCGCCCAGTTCTACTGGCGGTATTTTGCGTGTAAATATTTTCATTTCGCCTAAAAATATTTTATAAATAATTGAAGAGTCTGGACGTTTCGTGCCTTTCATGGCGCGATGCAATGTGTGCAAAAACCAAGAGAGAAAGTCTATGGGATCACCCTGCTCTGTGATCTGAAAGCGCTTCTTTGACCACAGCACAACGGCTTGCAACATTTCATGCGGTGACACGTGCGCCTTAAAATTCCGCGGATTCCACATTTTGCGCATTAGTTCACCGAACCGTTGTACGAGGTTGAATATAGAGTCTCCAGGTGAACGTTTAATGTTTGAGTAACTCTGTTCACGCAGGAAATAATTTCGCAAAGGCCCTACATGGGAAAGCGCATGTAATACGACATTGCAATAGTCGTTGGCTTTGATGTTATTCAGTCCTACCACGCCGGGCAGATAAAGGGTACCGTCCACTGTTCGTGAATACTTTACCAGTTCGTTGTTGTCGAGGTTGCGAATATCTTGAATCGTGAAGGTTGGATTCAACACATACTTTATGTCATCCAGTGATGAATCAATAATCTCGTAGTTGTCTGGCAAGCAATAGAACCGAAGTGTTTGGAGGTTCAAGAACACATGATGTGATTCGGAGACCGAGTGAGTATAAGCATGGGTATTCGTGCCGCGGCCCTGGAAGTATTTGCCACATACCAGACAGGCATACACATTGATACGTGTCAGCGAGATAGAGCATAGTTTCTCAAAATCAAAATCTAATAATGGCCGGTTGATTGTATCCAGGTAAGGACAGACGCGGAACTTAGGATTAAAGACCGAAGGAGTGTCCAGTTCTACAAAAAGTAGGGAACTAGAATTAGTTTTAATTGGTTTAAGCCTTTTGGCTTAAAGTGGATACAAACCATCCTCATCCTTAGAGTAGTCATTGTGTTTGCTTAGCATTTTTGTTCGTTTCGCTGCTGGCTCTGCTGAAGAGGAAAATTTTTTTTAATTTAATAACTAATAACTAATTAACTAATTAAATTTAATAAATTAACCTTTTGTAGCCATTTCTGTTAACTTTTCTAGTGTGAATAACTAACGAAAACTAATAAAGTTTGTGAGCACCACAATGAAAACAAATCTAATTCAATAATTGCATGCCGGTGACAAGAAAGTGCTGTCAAAATGAGTTGTAAATACCAGACAGCGCTGCCAACCATTTTTTTTATTGGATTAAACCTTGAATTACATTATGAACGTTTTTAAACTCAAATCACGTAATATTGAATAAATTACGTAACTACATTTTACATGAGATTATATGCAGACTTTCTTATAGAAAATTTATAGAATTAGACTAATTTAAGAAATTGTGACTTATCAATGCAAAATAATTATTCATATTAGACATGTATATGCAAAATATTCGGCACAAAAACATTTTTCCAGTGTACTTACCATATATGTGTTCTTGTACAGTGGCGTATCTTCTTTTTTACGCGATCTGGTCCATATTTGGAAAAATTTGCAGAGTAATAATATATCTTTTATATTAAATTATTTTTCTTTTTATTTATGGAGAGTATTTAAGGAAACAATAAAAGATATAAAAGTGTATAAAAAGTGTTAAAAAAAGGGGGAGAACGTACTTTTAACTAAAAGCAAATAAGATTTCTAATACGATACGCCTATGGTAACCATACCCAAGCAAACAATTGTATTTATATACACATACCTTATATGTACTTGTATGATATTTGAATTTGTAAAGGACCGCGGGTTAGTGAATGACTAAGAACATTTTTTTTGAAAAGGTTACATCGATTTTTAGAAAATAATTTTCAATTATTCAGGTTCTTGTTTAGGCACATAAGACATTTTACAAAGATTAATACATTTCATATTAAATATTCATAGTTGTTATAAATTCTTTCTGTGTATCAATGATCAATGATCATTGGTTTATGTATTCTAAACTTTAACTTTCCATTGCATGATTATTAAAATTTTACAGTGTATTCATTCCTTAAGAACTTATATGCTCCTTAGAAATCCTTCTCAGAACGGATTCACTGCAGCCAAGCCAACGCGCCCGCCCGAACGGACAAACACCGGTTCTGCGTAACTGTGCCGATATCCTTTAGGGATATTGGATATAGCCTTCGCATTTGGGATGGGAGCGCCACTGGTGGGCGGTGGTGGCGGATACTTGTCGGAAGGATGCGGTACTCGCTGCTTCTCCATGGAACGATCCACGTAATCTACTGGTCGATGCTCCGTTCGTCTGTCAGGCGTGTATTCGCGACGCGTGGGGTGCTCGCGCATGTAATCGCGTGAAGGATCCCGCGCCTTATCCAATCGCTCGCGGGGCTGACTTCCGCGGCTCATCTCGCGCTCGTTTGGTCGCAGTGGCACCTCCTGGTGGTCGTAGCGATGGTCACGGTATGAATCGCGCTGTTCTCTCTGCAGTTTGGATTCACGAGGATCTCGCATTTCTCTAGAGTCTGCTCGCATTCCAGGCAATTCGCGGGCTCGAACATCGTGTGAATAGTCACGGCGTTCACGTGCGTCGCGCGTATCGCATTCTCGCTGTGCTTGGTTTATTTGGTTTTTGTCCGGCGGCATATTTCGCCCTCTTTCACGTGCTGTTCCTACTGACTGTTCCCAGTGATCGCGGGAACGCGAACGGGATCTCGTAGGCGGCGGTGGCGGTGAGTCTTCCAGTCGTTCCTCATCGCTCCAGTCGTCGTAGATGCGTGCAACATCAGCTGGTGTTTGATCTGAAGCCGAGCCGTGGCGACGCGGTTTGTGTTCCACAAAGCGCTCCTTGTCGTCACTCAAATCATAACGACTGCCGCTACGCTCCATAGCGTGAAACTTGTTTTTGGCATCTTTAAAACGTTCCTTCGGAGATATGTTGCTACTGCTGGCCGCGGATCCTGCATACTCCGGACGGCCACTACCGTGCGAATAATTGTGGACAGGTCGATCGTTGTCATGCTTCGAATATGACTTGGTATGTTGGCTAACTTTGGCATGCGATGTGCCCGATATCGGTTCAGCTTTCAGCGCAGCTTCGACGGCACCATCAAACGAGTTGTAGCAAAGCGCCGTGGATTTCATCATTTTCTCCATGCTCTCAATATATGGAATACTCTCTGGCTCGCGGTACGGATTGCGCTCATTGCTGCGTGAGTAACGCTCGCGCTCACGTACATGTCCGCGATCATGTTCACGTTCGTGATCGCGCTCTCTCGAATGTCTACGAGGGGCCACGTCCGGTTCGACGGCAACTCGTTGGCGTTCACGCTGCCGTTCAGTTGTACGATGTCCCAGATCAGAACGGTCGGGGGAGACTGTCCCCCGATGGACAGCGGCATATTTATTGTGTGTTGGTTTTTCGAAGGCCAGATCAGCGGGATCTACGTAGCGACGTCCGCCGTAACGTGTCTTTTCATCTGCTGCATACGTTTTAGTTTGTTTCTGCGAAGTGTACTCGCTGAATTTCTGCTTGTCCGTAAGATTCTCTTTTCGGTGAGCAGCTGTTGATGTGGCATTTGGCGGAAAATTGTCGCTGGATGGATCGGAATCATCGAAGTCCTCCAATTCGCCAGTTTTGCGGACGTAGCAATGTCTCTCCGGCGAATCGCGATCGCGCATATGTTTTTTATTCAGCAATCGGTTGATTTCGTTGTATTTCTCGGTGTCCTGCAGTTTCCCGAACTGGTCTCGTCCCAAGCTACCGCGCTGGTAGTCCTGCTTCTGTTCGGCCAGCAGCATGCGATTGAACTTGGCATCGTAGTCGGCTGGACGCATTATAATTGGTTTAATTTCGTCCTCGCAAGTCCAAGCAGCCGTTGAAGAGGAGGGCGTTTTTGAACGGGAATTGCCGCTGGGCGTGGCGCTTGTTGGTAGCTTGTCGCGGCTACTGTGACTGCCGCTGCTGCTGTTCTGCTGGCGAGCCTTGCTGGCCACGTGTGGGTTGTATGGCTTGGCTGGCAGATCGCGCAAGTAGCTGTCTTCAGGCAAACGCAGGGCGCCTTTGCGGTTCAATTGCGCATGAGGATGATGAGAAAGGATCGGCAGAGCAGAGCGCTCGATTGGAATTTGGGATGGCTTTAGCGCAATCACCGAATTGTCAGCTTCGTTGGACCAACGATCGTCGTCTGAGGAAAAGAAAAGAAAAGAAAAGAAAAGTGTGAGCAAAAAACCATGACAACCAATTTAGGAAAATACATATCGGAAGATCTCCGTTCAGCGCTTTCCCTTTCCCTTTCCATTTTACATACTTACCACTGGAGCTATTAATATCCTGACGTTCCGGACTGGGAGCCAAGTCAGAACCTATGCCCGATGACCCACGGGAGGATATCTGTTTCACTGCGCCCCCAACGCCGCCAACACCGGTTGTCGCGTTCGCGTTCGCTGTTGCCGATGTCGTCGTTCCCGTCATATTTTGCAGCATTGTCCCGGTGGGCGATGTTGTGCTGCCCACAATCAATTTATTGCGACATCGTCGCAGCTCGATAGCCGTCAAGTTGCCCTTGGAGCGGTGCACCGTGTCGTAGTCACGCGGCGGCAGCAGTATTGGTGGTCCGTTGCCATTGAGCTTGGCACGCAACTCGGCGGCAAGCGAGTCGAAGAGCTCGTGAGGCGGCTGCTGCTGCAGAGGTTTCAACATTGGCGGCGATCCCGAGACCGGCGAGCCGCTGTGCTCCTCGCTGCATTCCGACTCGCGTGTGCTGTTGCCAGTGTCACTGCCCAGTGAGGAACTGAACCGCTTCGGAGAGGTTTCAAGGCGACGCTGTTGCTTTTGTTGTTGCTGGTGATGTAGCTGCTGATGCTGTTTGTGGTTGAGTTCGGTTTTCGAGTGGGCAGCACCGGCTGAAGATGATTTTGCGTTGTTGCCGGATGCCGTAGTGGCCATGGGAGGCATGATACCCAATCTGAAGGAGGAGGAAGAAGCCGAAGATGAAAATAAAATCAGTCGATAGTAGTCGCTGAGAATGGAGCGAGGCAAGCATACATATTTCATTTAGGCATCTTCCGGCATTCGAGGAACAATTGAATTGTTGCTCTGCAGAAATTTCCGGGTTTTGATTAATATTAAGTTTTAATAATAATAATAGTAATATAACAAGAACACAATAAGTGAAGCTGCACAAATTTCATAATGGATACGATTATGAAAATCTTTGCAGGCTTTGACAGTTTGAGAAGTCAGCTTTTTTGGGTGGGTTTGTTGGTTGGTAACGCTATACCTACATAGTGTATAAAAAGTAATTATTAGCTGCTAAAAGACAATAAACTATGTAGTTAAAAAATATTGATAAATCCAGTAAACCTTCAGGAAGCTTAAATCCGCCAATTCGTAAATTGATCAGCGCAAAGTGTTACAATAAAATCCTCAGATTTGTCAGTAAACATTGTTTCATTAACGTCGGATTACTTTGTCTTCCATTTTGCTTTTTTCACTCTTCACGGTTTTCTGTAATTTCGCGTTATGCTGATCGACCTCGACCGACTGACTGGAGGAGCTGATTTGAATCGAATGAAGAGGAAAGCGCACGCGGAAAATGTTTAAACGGAAAAAGGAATTTCAAAAATATTTCGTAACTGAAAAAATCTTGTGGCATCGTCATATAAATTATCATTCCCGTCGTTCATCTTTACGACGACACCTTGACGATTTCTTCTTTTTCTTCGTCTTCGTTACAATCGTCAAAATTAGCGATGTTGCGCTTCAGTTCGCCAAAGACAAACATTTATTTGCTGCACCTTTTATAAATTAGCTTCAACAAGCTGCGGTTACATCATCGTTGCCATCGATAGCAGCAACCAGCTGAGCTGCTGCTGCTGTGGGTTGATGGAGTTGTTGTTGTTGTTTCGTTTCTTCAGCGCACTGAATGGCATCAGATGGCGAACACAGACAGGCAGAGAGACAGACGGAGTGTGCGGCATAGTGAGAGCAATCACTGTAAATGTCAACGTCAGCGTAGCGGCAAATGTCGCTCGAAGAATGTTGAAGGCAACTGAAGGTCACGGAATGAATTTATGAAAATTATGGCAGCAGCTGTTATTGACAATATGTCAACAAGAATGAACGGTAAAGGATTGATGTTACCAAAAAAAAGAATCTAAATATCACTGAAAATGAGCGCAAAGACAATTCGACGATTTTCGTTTTTAATAACGATTTTTTACGAGTATGAGTACTTTTTGGAATTCCGAACCGGTCTCCGAAATTATCTGTCATCTTCTCAACTCAGCTGTTCATGGTTGCTGCCGTTTTTTGAGGTACCTACTGCATTTAATTAATTTAATTTAATTTAAAAACTTTAAAGGTGAGTGAACAAAATTTTCGAAAATGACTGCCTCTTCGCAACAGCGGTGGCGCGACAAGCATGCGACTAGCAGTCAGTCGACCGTGTTGCAACTGCACTAGCGATTACTGGCGGCGGTGGTAGCAGCGCCTTGTTACGTAAACTGCTGGAGGAATTTCCTGCTTAATCTAACGGCACGGTACACGTAAGCGAGCAGGCGGTCTAGCCGGGCCTTTCTTGCCATTCATGGACGATCTCGATTATCGCATGCTCCGTAACTTCTGCATGGTAAAGAAGAAGAACTGGCGAGAAAAAGCGCCAAGAAAAATGTAGGCGACAAATGTCGAAATGAAAGACGACGAATGTCAATTGTTTTTAATAGAAATTCCCTTTTTCAATGTTAGAGATTATTTAATTTAATGATCGTACTTTATCGTATTTAAAATGAACGCTTTGCTGAAGCAGTTTATGGATTGAAAGGAATTTAATTATGGCGATGATAAAGAGCAAGCTTGCATTGTTTTCGAAGTTTGGTTTATTTATTCGTAAGCCAAAATCACCATTTTTCGATTGTTATTAAAATAATATTAGATTGTCGGAGAAGTCAGGACTAATTTATTCAATGTTTTAAAAGCGTATTTATTTTTAGTTATAGCAAGAGAAGCTCGAAAATCATTTAAGCATTTAATCATTATCTGCTGCTTCGTATGCTTTCGCTGTTGTTTGAGGCGGATCATCACTGATTTCGTTGAAGAACTTAACGCAGTTCCTCACAAGATTGATGTAATCGACTTTCTTTTAAAATTAAGTTTAAAGTATTCAATACTTTTCAATACTTTTACAACAACTCTAACATAGATGCGTATAATACGCGCATTTGTAAAAATGAAGGAATAGAAATTCCAAAAAATGCGTCACGACTTTTGCGACAACACAATAACTACCAATCATTATTATTTATTATTTCGTCGAAAGAATTCGAACTGAAGTGTTTAATGTTTAAACAACTGAAAAAACACTCCTTGCGCGATTATTTGTTGTTCTCTGCGGTTGATGTTGCTTTTAAAAGACTTATTGGGTAATACTTAATTATATTCGTATTCTCTGTTAATCGAATGGGCGCGAATTTTCAAGTTTTTCGACTTAAGAAATATATATTGTTTGTTTTGTATATATTTTTGTTGAATTTTATTTAGTTTTCATTAACGTTCGTTAATGGAATAGTAGAAAAAATTAAAGCTCTTTGATATAAAATAAAAGAAAGTTTGTGTCTGTCGATTTCTATTAAAATTTAGGCATTAGTGACGTCGCTTTAGCTACATACAATATACTCGTACAACGTTAACTATCTTCTTTCTTTTCTTCCTTCCTTCCTTCCTTCCTTCCTTCCTTCCTTCCTTCCTTTCTTCCTTCTTTCCTTCCTTCCTCCCTAATCGCCCAACTCACCTGTTTTCTAACTCCTCGAAACGGCGCTGATTCTCCGGGCGATTTATCAAGATTTGCAGCTGCTGATGCAAAGCCTCTGCCGTCGACTCCGAATCGCAGCGATAAGCATGCACATGCAGCGGGCACTTGGTTGCCGGATTGTATAGAAGCAGGACGCAGGCAACGATGTCGTCCGTCTGCACGGAGCTGGTTATGGCACTGTGTGGAATGAAATGCTTCGAGGAGCCCTGAAAATACATAGTTTCAAAAATATGAACATTTGTAAATTATGTCGGTATGAAAAAATCTGCTGCTCCACAGCTGCTCAATGATTCTACGCCTTAGTTATTAGACTGATCTGAGAACGAAGTAGACAATGAAACCCAAAAAGTCGCATCCGCTTAATAAATGCACTCAATCAACTCACAGTAACCAAGAGCGTAGCAATCAACACCGACCCACCAACCAACCCATCTATCGTTCAACTAACTAACTGACCGATCAACCAACTGACCGATAAACAACGTACCTGCAGTATTTTGATGCCCTTGTGCGAAACTTGCAGCGTGACTTTCAATGGTTCTTGACCGCGTGACCTGTCGATTAGATACGGCAAAACTGAATTGATGATCCGTGAGCCGCGCAGCCCTTTGGCCTCTTCAGCGCCCAAAAACCAAACATAGTACGAGGCTTTCTGCACATCACGGCGCAATCGGAGAGCCATTTCTTTTGGCTTTAAGCTCTCTGTGCTGTCCTTTCTTTTCTTCGTTTACTAACACTTGTGTAGAGAAAATGCGCTTTTGTGTGTGTTTGTGGTGTTGTTGTTTTTATTCTTTTTTCAAGAGTTTGCGCCTGCTTGTGTTGAACTTTTAACGGTTCAAATCTGTAATGAAAAAAGACGTTAGAGAAATTTTAGCGAAATGAAAAACGAGCAGAAAAAAGCGTGTGAGCTTTTAAAACTAATGCTATTTATTAAAAGTAATTAACTAAAGAATAAGTGAAAAGAATTTCAGGTTGTTTTTTTGTATTTTTCAAATGCATTCGACGAAGGAAGGGTAGGTGGAGAGAATGCTAAAGGTTGAGAGACGCTTTCGATGCTTCTCGCTGCTCGGCAAACAACAAAAGAGGGAAAACATTTTACTTAAGTTGGTTTCTAAATTGTTACAATCTTAATTGTATATTCAAATTAATTATGTTTCATTTGAAAAACATAAGCGAAAACACTTAAAATGAGTGTGATTTGTGTAGAAAAGTTAAAGACTTAAGAAACAAACCTCTTGGACTTGTTTGGACTCGGAATGCTTTGAATTTTTTCAAATTATTTTTCACACTTTTTGAAGACAACTAAAATTTCATATTATTAGTATTTCTCATGAATAGTTTGATAAATTGTAATCTCATGCATAATTTATTAAATACTAACAAACGAAATTTCGAAAATTATTAAATAACCCTTTATTTTGAAAATTTTTAGATAATACAAATTCGCCTTTTTTCAATAAATAACGTAAAAAATAGTTACCATTTTGTTTCATTATATGTTACATACATATACTACGAGTATATAATTATGTACGAGTATATATATGTATATATTTTAAAAATTTCAACACTGTTATATTGTTAAAGCTTTTGAAAAAAAAAATTAAACAAACAACTGGCTTTAATACTCGTAACTCTTCGAAATCATGACGAAATGTGTTCATGGTAAATTTTGTTTGTTTGCTCTTAAATAATACCAAATATATTCAAATTATGTGTTTAGCATTTTTTCACTTTTTCTGTTTACCTCTTTCGCTGCTTCTCAAAAACCAAATCATTACGTAAGAACTGAATAAATTTAGGATTTTTAAGATTTTTAAGATTTAAGATTTTTAGTAAAATTAGTTTAAGTTTTCTATACGCAAATTTGTATATATCTCAAGTTTCTAATAAGAAAACAAACAATCATCGATTTGTAAATTTTTTAAATATATAATTTTAAGACTTTATTACCATTACTTCTCATTTTAATGATTAAATTTAATAACAGAAGACAATAAATAAGAATTTTTATAAGCTCAATAACACTTTTATTAACCACTATAGTGAAAAAACACACTATTGTAACCATCAAAACAAAAGGAAAACCATTCGGTAACATATAAATATTTATTAAAAAAAAGCATAAGTGAAATTTATAAAAATTTCATTTGACCGAAAATTAGTTTTTTATTAATTTTAACACTACTACGAGCTCGATCATGCGCGATCACTCGAACACAAACGAAAGCGTATCGCGCAACCGACGAGAACCGATTGAACGCGCCACTCAATACTTCGGAACGTGTTACCGCTTCAGCGGCCGAAGTTGTGTGTATGCGGCTAAGAAAGCTGAAAGTCGTTCTTCGAAGCAGCGCCGACGACTGCGGAGTTGCTGCAAATTCTGTTGAGAGCTGAAAAAGTCTATGAAAATAAAAGTAGTTGTTGGTTTGGCATTGGTTTCTTTAGATCGCAACATAAATTGCATTGATCGAGTTTTTGATGTTGATGAGATTTGGGCGAAAATGCGGCTGCTGCAAATGAGACTGGCCAAACAGGTGTAAAGGTGGAGACACCTGTTTGGCGGCAAATGGATATATTCTTTGGGATGTTGGAGAAAACAGTCTCGGAGAATAGACGAAATGAATAAATTGTTTTGTGTATTTATTTAGTTAAATATTTTATTTAATATCTTTTATATAATAATGAAATAAATAAAAACTAAAATTTCGAAGAAGAAAAAAATAAATTGTATTTCAGAAGGGATCAATTAATTCAATTTCCTATAGCGCCATTTGTTCTTTAGAAAATTTGGATTGTAAAGTAAGTATACTTTCAGGCTGAAACGTAATTGCATTTTTTGGCGTGTTTTCCTTCAGCCGCATTAATAATAGCTCAGCCAAAAAGTATACATCTTATACATTCTAAATTTCTGAAATATAAATGATGCTTAAATAGGTTTATTAAAATCAACAACCTTTTCGCCTTTCGAACCCTATAAAACACTTTCAAGCGTTGGCGGGTTAAAGAAATTTTTTATAAGAATATTAATTTTAACTCAGAGCGTATGCAGTTAACCCGCTGGCTTGGAATTCAGTTTCTCTTATATTTTCAAACCGCTTTGCGATGCGCGGGCGAAGAGAAATTCATTTACAAAACATAAGATATACGATGTACATACATATACATGTATGTATGTATGTAAGTATGTAAAGTTGTGGGCACGTTGGTAAAAAAATCTTGGTGAAATTTTCTATTTGAGCTTACAACTTCTTTGTTTTAGATCTTGCCCGACACACAGGCCATCACAAACAAAGAAAGAAGAAAAAACATTATGCAAAAACCAAATCTAGAGGCAACAACAAGAAGAAGAAGAACAACAACAACAGCAACAACAGCACCAAGAGCAATGAAAAATAACTACAACGATCGTAGTAAGCACGAATTACGGCGAACAAGCTTATTTACAAAATTATCATCAGATCGACAAAGCAGCAGCAGCAGCATCAGCACCAGCATTAGTAGAAGCAGAAGAAGTGATGACAACAACAACATCAACAATAACATCATCATCCCGCTCATGATTACCATTTCCTGAAAGTCATTTCATCACTCGCTGACTTTGCAGAGATGAAACCATGCGACAAACATAAAAAATCAAGTGAAGACGTTGCTGTCCAGTAACTTCGTGGATTTATTAGCGGATTTTTAGTGTAATTTAATGGCGAAGAGCCACGACGACGCAGTCAACCAATAACGCATAAAACTGAAAGAAAAGCGGCGCTAAAATTTCAAGTTTTCGACTCGTTGCGACGTGATTATTACGGCGCATAGCCACACTCACACACACAAGCAAATAAGGCGCCCAAACAACCCGGCCCCGGCCCACACAAATCCACGACGGCCGCATTCATTAAAGTCGCGACGTAAGAGAAGCAAGCGGTATGTACGAGTATGTAAACAGGTGAACAGACAGACAAAAAGAGACAGACGAAGACATCTACAGACACACGCACAGTCGCTGACTGCACCGACCGACCGACCGACCGACCGATTGATCGATATTTGTTAATTACCAGTATCAGTTTCGTTTTACAGATTTGCCCCGTTTATCGATATTTGGTTGTTGTTGTTGTTATTGTTGCTGGTGTTGCTGTGCCGCCATAATGATGTTGTTGTTTTGGTGTTGGTGTTGGTGTTGGACTTGCAGTGAAATTTTGTTAAGTTTTCCATACATTGCTCTGCCATATTTTTTAATTACGTTATGAATTAATAAAGACTTCTTTTTATTGTTGCCGTCGCCGTTATAAAGTGAGTATAAAGTTTTCTGCTTCTCAAAAAAAAAAATTATAATTTACTTTGAGTTGATTTTCTCGAACGGCGCGGCTCTTCTTGCTGATTTCTCTCTTTCAATATGCAACATTTTCAATGCAACAAACATGATGCATTTTTATGACATAGAAAAAAAATTGGAATGAAAAAAGGAGTCTGCTCTCTAAAGAGAGAAAAAGCGAAATATCGTAGTTTTTAGTTTATTTTAAAATATCTCTATATATGTACATACTAGAAATAAAGTAATCATAATAAAAACATTTTCCAGAAAATAAAACCATTTTCTGGAGAGTCTACATGGAACATTTTTTAAAAAGTGAAATGAAAAAAAAACAAATTATTGTCAGTACTTTCTTCAATTTCAAATTTCAAATTCAGGTTTTACTATGTTAAGTTTTAAAAGTCATTGTCTTGGCTTTTATACGCTTTTCAAAGAATTTCATTTAAAGTGAAATTCTTTTCACTTTCGTAAAGCGGTTCTAGCTTAATACATTTTAACAAATGACGAGTATTTTTGTACCGTCTGTCATTCTTCTACTGTTGGAGTTCTCTGCGTTTCTAAAATATTTTTTATGTGTTAAAAAGAGTTGTTTTTGTGGTAATGATATCATTATTAAGCTGTTTTAAGCACATAAGCTGTTTTAAGCTCTTTTTTTATTACCTCCATCATAAAAAACACGTATTCACGTTTCCAAAAACTTGTTCCACACACACACACACACGCGCACGCACACCTCAACAACAACAACAACAACAACAACAACTATGGCAAAAACTACTACCGCATTTATGTGTAATACAACAACATGCAATAGTCTGTGAACCTGCTACTTTTTGACTTCAGTTTAAAGTCAAGAAAATCAGAGAATTCAGTTGAAAATTGAAATGCGTTGATGCGTATTGACCATCATCAGACATCGAACATCGAACATCAAACAACAAACAGCAACTAAATAGTATGTACAACGTTGACAAGCGTTTGCTCCATTCATAAAATTTCATAAAATGCGTGAAAAGTTTTAACTTAAAACTTTTGTTTGTTGTTTTTATTTCCTTTAGCATTTTTTTCGCTTAAAGCCATAAACATAGTAGTAACATAGTGTGTATCATACACTGAGGGCCAAGAGGTTGTGCCTACCGCCTCAAGACTGCTGAAAACTTGAGAAAATTTCTCGAATGCGTTTCTAGGTCGCACACAAACTGTGCTGACTGACTGGCTGTAGATTTGAATGACGTTAGCATTTTTTTGTTGTGTTTGGTCTTTCACGAAGCATGCCGCAGCAGCGATTAAGCCTTTTGCACTAAACATGAAAAATTGCATCCGTTGGCCAGAGTCGGTCGGTTGGTCGGTCGGTCAGTTCAATTCAAACGGTTCGGCATAGTTTGAGATTCTGTTCGAGCACTGAGCTTTCCGAGATTTTTTGCCTCAAGCTTCAACACAAGCTTCAAGTTTTTATGCTTCAGGCCTAAATTAAATGGACGAACATTTTAGTGCACATGCACATAATATGCAATAAAGTGCATGAGGCTTAGCATAAATTTTAAATATAATCAATTCGGGCCATCTTTACGGCTTTTTAATTATTGTATGGTTAAAAAAAAACAACTTGAAGGCAGGCAGAATTATCTTAGACATTTTTACAGCAACCATTTTTTATACATTTTAAGCCTTTTTAAATTTGAAAAAAAAAATTTTCAAAATTATTTTTTTTTAATTTTTTTTTTGGTTGCTGGAAGATTTGTGAAGACGTTTACAATCCATACTTCCTCCTATGAAGCCTTCAGGCGTTTTCCGGGTATAAAAAAAACAATTTGTTTTTCTTTTTAACAATTATTTAAATTAAACATTTGTTGGTATTTTTTTTTAATTAAAAGAGAAAGTTTAGATTTTCAATTATTTTTAAAATTTATTGCCTTTCAACATAAAGTTGAAATTTTAATGGAAAGACGTTACTAACAAAATGTACGTTTTTGAAATATAATTGCATTTTTTTTTGTTATCGTATAATCATGCTGTCAATCAATAAATAAATACTTGACTTGAGTTTTTTTCCAATTTTGGCGATTTTGGTTTTTTATAGGCACAAATTACTAATAATTAACAAACCGCATGCCGTAACTCTCGTGATTAGTACGTAAGAAAAGATTCATCCACACACACCGAGATACCTTTTTTATATGGTCGGACTTTAAGAGTGTGTATGTCTTTACAGAGCAAGATTGAAAGTCTTTAAAGTCGGCTTTTTAAACTTTTTTATATGTAGCTTCCTCAATTTTTTAAAAGAAAAAATGGAAATTATCTTTACCTTTCTTTATTTAAAACGATTTATTTTATTCAAATTGAAAAATGTTAATAACGTTTTAATTTCGTTTATTAAACAATCAATTAAAATAATGGAAAGAAAATATAATCAATTAAGTTAAAAAAAAAAAACATTATTTATCACGCTCAATCAAAAATGCAGTTTGTTTTTCAAAAAAAAAATGCTTGTTTTTTATTTGCAAATTCTTTATCTCACTAAAAAATAACCATGAATTCATTGCAGTTGTTGTTGCTGTTGCTGTGGACGATGATGATGATGATGATGATCATGTTTTCTTTAAAGTGGTCGTAAAAGTAAAAGCGCTCACTCGAATCAAGATTTGCTCAAAAAAAAAAGGCTCAGCAAAAGGCTCGAAATAGTTACGAGTACTTTCACTTGCGATGGATTCGATGGACAACTGGATAAATCGGAGTCGAACAGCAGCTCTCGAATTCCGATTTAATTGTCGATTTCACAGTTTTTTACAAACAATAAAATATTTGCCCAATATTAATCCATTAACGAAAGAAAAAGCTTGCTTGTGTATGGAATACTCGTAGTGGCTAGTCCTTCTTTTTTGATACGAGAAAAAGAAAAGTAAAAGTAAAGGTACACACACAAACAGATTTTTTTTATTCTTTTTAACCATAAATCAAAACAAGTAGAAGAAAGTAAGAAAATCAAGTCGTATCAAGTATTGCTCTTATGCTGCGATTGGAATGATAAAAATTAATGTGAAAAATTATTGTCAATTAATAAATTACTTTTTCCAGTAACTTACAATACGTTCCTTCTTTATTTAATTGCTTGAAGAAATATTTTTTTAAAAAATTCTATTTTCAAACAAACTTAGAAAAAACATAAAATGTTTGCTAAATTTGTATTGAAATTTTAATTTAAAGAATTTTAATAATATTCTTGCTGAATAATTCAGGGTATTATTCTTCATATTATTCGATAATATTCGAAATTTTGCTAAATTTGTATTAAAGTTTAAATTTAACGAATTTTAATAATATTCTTGCTAAATAATTCAAGAATACTATTGTGGATATTATTCGATAATATTCGAAATTTGTATTAAATAAATTTGTATTGAAATTTTAATCTCACGAATTTTAATAATATTCTTGCTAAATAATTCCGGAATATTATTTTTCATATTATTCGATAATATTCGAAATCTTGCTAAATTTGTATTGAAATTTTAATTTTACGAATTTTAATAATATTTTTGGTAAATAATTTAAGAATATTATTGTAAATATTATTCGATTATATTCGAAATCTTGCTAAATTTGTATTGAAATTTTAATTTTACGAATTTTAATAATATTTTTGGTAAATAATTCAAGAATATTATTCTTCATATTATTCGATAATATTCGAAATTTTGCTAAATTTGTATTAAAATTTTAATTTAACGAATTTTAATAATATGTTAATAAAATATTTCAATGCACGAAATAATTTTTATGAATGCCTACCTACGATCATTGCAAACAATGCAAAAAACAATCTCTTAAATGTAAAAGTATTACTCATGAGCCGTAAAAAAAACACTTAAAATTTTTCAGCATCGTTAATGCGTAGCATCGATTTTGCAATTCTTGCTGCCTGTTATGGTTGATTGGATATTTGATATTTGTTGTTTGATATTTGGTATTTGGTATTTTCTAGCTGTTTACGCGCGCACCCTGTTTTTCAACAACTACGCTGGTAATTATTTCAGAAGTTAAGCAACCCACAGAGTATCGTAATTCAGTACGAATCTTGAAAACTCATGACTTTCAAAGAAATCCGTTTTGGTGATTTCGCTTTGTTAGTGTTATTGCAGCAGTACCTAGTTGTTGTTGTTTGGAGTTGTTGTTATTTTTATTATTATTATTGATGTCGTTGTTGTTATTGTTGTTGTTTGCCTTTAGTGTTACTCATACTTGACGTTTAACGGTTTCTTATTTTAATAAAAAAGAGTTTTTTTCCAAAAATTGTTAAAATTGTTCAATGCCAATTAGTTTGGCGTTTAATCAATTAGAGACGCTGATGTACATCTCTCTCTCTCTTTCTCTCTCTAAGCGTTAATTTGAAATTGAACATGATCATCGTGATCAGACGCAATTTTTTTGGGCTGTGCTTTATTTAATTTCATTTTTATAAAAAGTCAACGCAGCCAGTGAGTGAACGACCAGTAACCAGTAACCTGTTACCGTTACTGATTGTGCATATTAATCGATTACAAATAATTCGAATCGTTGTTGTTGTTAAAATGGTTGCCACTTTTAAAGGGTAGTCGTATTTAAGTCACTAAAAAATGTTGTTCAGACGACCTTCAATTGTTAAGACTGTTGCAACTGTTTAATATTTAAAATGGCAAAAAGTTTGCAAACCATTTCGGTATTGCCAAAGTGGTTAATGGTAAAGACCATAAAACGATTTCAAATGTTGCTTTATATATTGTGTGAACACGCCCACTGATTGTTCAGCATTTTTTTTTTTTTGTTGATGAGTTATCACATTAAATGCACGTTTTTGCACACAATACTTATTTATTGCAAATACTTGTCGTCGTACGTCAAGAAGCATTCAAACCAACAACAACAACAACAACATCCATGAAAATAAAGCTGATGAAATGATTAAAGTCTCGAAAAAAAAAATATCAAGTGACGCTCAAGGCAGCTTAACAAAGCTCAATACAGCCGCCGCCGCCGAAGATGCACCGCTAAAGTGCAATGCAGCATGCAATATTGCATTGCATTGCAAAAATTTAAGCAATAAACATTTGCATCATAAAGTGTTTAGTTTTTGTTGTTTTATTTTTTTTTTTGTAACATTCAATTTGCAGGCTCTTTCTTGTTGTTGTTAGTGAAATGAAGACTTCTCTGGAGATGCTACCTCGTGCGTTTAAAAAGAGATCATTGAGTGTCGTTCTTTTATTGCTGACTTCATGACTGACTGATGATTTTACAACATAATGCTCGGCATGCAATGCGGTTATTGTTGTTGTTGTCGTCATCGTCATTTTATTGGTTTATTAAGATTGCTGTTATTTTGATTAGCTTTGATGTATCGTATATAGCTTCTGCTGCTACCTTTTTGATCGCTGTTGTTGTTGTTGTTGTTTTATTGAAAGTACCATTAGCATGGGGCGACTGGAGGCTGGTGCCTCACTCGTAACGCACAGCAATTAATCTGGAGATCTGGCGAACTGGTCTTGTCGACTTTTATGAAAATTAAAAAAAAAAGTCCGAAATTTTATTATTGTTGCTGCCACTGATTTGCAATCAATACAATCCGACGCATTTTTTGACCATAAAAGAAAACTATTAAAGCTTTTCGTTGGAAGCTTTTGCAGACCGAAGAGTTAAAGGATAAGATGATATGATAAATGATAAATCGAAAAAGAGAGCGCGATACTGTTTTCGGTTCTATGGACGTTTTTGAATGTTTTAAAATATAGTCTCTATTTTCTCTCTGTCATCCGTAGTTCAATAAAATGAAGTACAAAAAAAGCAGCGGAGAAGATCGAAACTCGAAAACTGTTTTAGCAAAGACAAAAACCATTGCCATTGAGCAATCTTTGCAAAGCATTCTTATCAATGCATTGACGTTTGCATGAATTTATGTGAAAAATTAAACAACTAAAATAATTTATTTATTAAATAAAAGTTTTTATTTAATATTATTAAATATTTTTATTAAATATTTTATTATTATTGCAAAATATGTTTCACCAACTTCGTTTCGTTGTCGTTGTCATTATTATAATCGTTACCAAGTCGCTTCCAATAATCGAAGGCTTGCCATAATTTTGCAAGGTTTGCAAAATTTCTAAAGTGCAAAAATAAAAGTTAAAGAAAACGTTAATTGACCAGAAACGGTATTAAATTCAAATACCGTTCGTTGATAATTCAAAAAAAATGTTGCTACACGTTAATTGCAAAATAACAACAACAAGAAAAATAACAAAAACAACACCAAAAGAGCAATTCGCAAAAGAGCCAAACGCAAAAGTAAGAAAAAAGGAGGGGAAAAAAGGCCAATAGTTACAAAGAATGAAGCAGCACTAAATGGTTTATAGAGAAACATTGAAGAGTTGTTCAGACCATCGACAATACTGACAATAAGAGCAATAAGACAAGAACAACAACAACAAGGAAAGCCATCGACAGCAGAGACGGGGAAAAAGTAACAACAAGAATAAACAATTGCAAACTAAAATAACGAGGAAAATAGCAATAATTGTAGCACTAAGAAAAGCAGCAATAACACCGAGGCCATAAAGGTTACAACCAACAACAACAACACGCTACAATAACAAAGAATAATCCGATGCACCGAAACGATTAATCAAACCAAAAATTAAGAAAATTCGCGTTTCGAGACCAAACTTTCAGAAGCACGATGGAACAACAACTAAAAGAGCAACAAGCAACAATGAAAGAACACTAAGAAAATAACAAAGAGCGTTTTCTACACCAACAACAATACATTCAATAACTGTCGCATAAAACCCACTATATACACAGCGCCACCCACACACACACACATACACACACGCGTAAAAGCCTTCACACAAAAACAATTTACGCGCAAATAAAAAACAAAATTAAAAAGATTTGTTAAGAAAAAAGTATAATGAAGCAATTTATTTAAATAAACAACAAATAAAAAACAAAATAAAGTAAAAAAAGGGAAAAATTGAAAATATTTGTTACGAAAAAAGTATAATAAAGGCATTTATTTAAATAAAAAATAATTAAAAACAAACAGAAAACAAAAATAAAGGAAAAAAAGGAAAAAATTAACAAGATTTCTTAAGAAAAAATTATAATAAGCGCATTTATTTAAATAAAAAACAAAATAAAGAAGAAAAAAAAAGGAAAAATTTGTTAAGAAAAAATTAAGAAGACATTTATTTATTTAAATAAAAAACAAACAAAAAACAAAATAAAGAAAAAAAAACGAGAAAAATTAAAAGGATTTCTGAATAATAAATTGTAATGAAGGCATTTATTTAAATATTTAAAAAACAAATAAAAAACAAAATAAAGAAAAAAACTAAAACAGTATTCTTAAGAATAAATTATAATAAAGGCATTTATTTATACGTTAACAGAAAAAAATATTGGTAAAAGTAAGTTTTTTAAAAAAATGTGAAAAACCTTAGCACGATTTTGTTAAACGTCAGTATATTCTGTTGGCCACTCTTAGCCATAAATGATTAACAAGTAATCCACACAAGAAATGCAGTAACACGAAAGATTTTTTTGTTGGCCACAAAACAAACGTCTTTTGGTTAATGTTGTTGCTTTCATTTGTTTGTATTGTTTACGGCTATACATTTTTGTGTTTCCTTAACACTAAATTTGTTCTTGTTGTTGCCGTTAATTTACTGCGGCTTTGCAACGGTTTAGTAGCAATATTTATTTCACTGAGGTGAACAACATTAACCGCCGGAGTTGGGGAAGGGGCGGAGGGAGGCGAAGTACGCTCGGTCGTACTTCATTGCGAATGCGTTACAACCTTTCCGTTCTTTAGCTTTTTACTCTTGTTCTTGTTCTTGTTCGCGCTTGCGTTCAATCAAAATTTCAAGGTTTTTGCAACAGACGAAACGTTTCCAATTTCAGACGCTCTATGAAGTTTTCACGGATTTCTCTGCACTAATTTTTTAAAGATTTAATATTTTATAAAATTTCTGTATTTTTAAGCTCTGGCGTTGGTTGTTGCGTCATACAAAATCTATTAAGTATGTTATTTATTGTATGAAAATCTGTACATTGTTAAAAAAAAAAAAAATAAAAAGTGAGGACAAAAAAAAAAAAGGCAAAAGAATAACTGCTTTTTTCAATGGTTAACATTTTCAAATCGAAATCGAATAGAAAAGAAAAGCAAAAGCTTGTGAAAAATTCGAAGACTTTAACGACAAATCCTGAGAAACGACAATAAAGAATGTCTGCGCACACAAAATGAAATATCGTCTCTCTGATCATTGAGGAGTTATTGAATGAATTGGAAAAGCAACAACAACAACAACAACAACAATCACGGTATCATCTTTCGACAAAGCAAAAGTAAAAAGGCAAGGAAAATGAGAATGAGAAAAAATACTGCAGCAAAATGTAAAAATTTTTTTCTACACCACACACACACACACACACACACTCCTAACTATACACATGGACGCATACAAATGCATATCGACACATATGTACATATCTGTATGTACAAGCACACATACAAACGCGGCAACTATCACGAAAGTTCAGAAAGCATTTCACCAAAAATGCTTTGCCAACAATAGAAAAGACGTTTGTTCGTTCGTCTCAGCGAAGTTTAATTAAAATTTTTTAAAAGAAATAATTAAAGCGAAATATGTATGTCAAACACAACAACAACATCCCTCCAAAATTTATGCACTAAATTTGTTAAAGTATTCAACATTAATTACCGTTAAATTGGCCGGCCGCGGCGGCCATTCCTTTCGATTTGTAACGGCATCGTTTTTGAAAAAGTTGCAATTAACGAAACAGCAACACAACAACAAAAACAACGAATGCGAGTACAACAACGAACACAACAACAACAACAACAACAACAACAACAACAACAACAACAACAACAACAACAATAATCAGGAATGCACCAACAATAACAGCAACGACGACAAAGACGACAACAACAACTACTACTGAAGCAAATCTTTCCGAAGGAACAACAACAACAAAGAAACAACAACAACAAATACAACAACAACAACAACAACAAAGAAAACAACAACAACAACAACGAAAGGGTGATCACATCAGCTGCACCTGAGAGATTATTTAGAGATTGATTTTTTGTTGTACCATGGGAAAGGGGGGGGGGGGGAAATGATTGTTGGTTGATTAATTGTTGTTGCTGTTGTTGTTCTCTGTAATTACTATTGATATTGACTTCTTTCTTCTACGCTCTGCTTCTTTTTTTCTGGTCTCATTTACTTTTTTTTGGACATTTCTTCTGGTCCACGTCCGTCCATTGATGGTGTCTTGTCGTGGTTGTCGTCGTCTTGAAGGACATTGCGATGTCGCTGCGGATTTAATACCATCGAAATTCCAGCATTGGCACACGATGAGGGCTGCCGTTGCCGTAGTTGTTGTTGATTGTTGCTGTTGGCTGTTGCTATTGTTACTTGTTGCACAAAAACTCTCATGGCTTTCCATTTCTCTTGATTTGATCACTCATGGAACAATAACAAGCGCTACAACAACAACAACAACAGCAAGTCATAACACCAACAACAACAACGCCAGCATTGAAAGCAACAAAAACAGCAGTGAATAATATTTCGGTTTTCTTTTGTTTTCCTTTGTTTTTGTTATAGTAATTTTCACTTTTGTTTTCATGCCAACAATTTCGAAGTAACCTAATTTTTTTTTGTTTTTTGTGTTTTTTGTGTTTTTTGTGTTTTTTGTGTTTTTTGTGTGAATTTAAAAGCGATGAAGTGAAGTGATTTCGGCCGAAGAAGTGAAAGGGATATTGTTTTTCGAGGCAGCTGCAGCAAGAAACAAAACAAAAAAATGCACATTGTTTTTTCTTGAACTTTGAAATTCACCGCATCGTAACGCACTGCACTGCACGGCATCGCATCACATCGCATCGCATCGCATTACATTCGCGAAACAATCGCGAATACAATCAACGATCTTGAAGAAAGTCCGTTGTACAGATTGATGGACTGTCGGCGATTGGTTACAGCCCTCCTGTCGCGGGATTTACGGGGCAAAAATAGGCCTTTCTCTGCGAACTTTATTCACGAATTTGTGAACTTATTTTCTTGTCATCGAAGGCGATTCATTGAATTGTATGGAAAAGCCATACATAAAAAAAATAATGAAAATATTTAATAAAATATTAATGCATGGACTAAAGCGAACAAAATATTTAAGGTTTTTAATCATTCTTAAATTTTAATCTTAATCATTATTTATTTTAATTTTCTTTATATTAATTTACTTACATTGTTTGAAGGCGTGTGGACGGTTGGTTCTTCGCTGAAAGCGTTTTCGCATAAGCCTGAAAAAAGACGAAGAAAAATGTTCGTTATTATGAAAATTGCCGACAAAAATTTTTACTAAAATTTAGTTTAAAAGATTTCAAAACTGCTGTACTGAATAATACTTGCATTAACGGCCAAGAAATACCTTCTCAAAAATAGCGCAAAAAAATGGAATAAATTCAAAAATATTAATCAAAAGTTCAATTCAATTTTAAAGTTCAGTTTCAAACCGACCGCCTGCGTTCGACCTACATTCAATTCGTTACACTTAAGTAACCCAAAAGATTACAAGAAACAGCCACAGCAGCAGCAGTAACCAAAACAATGCAGCAAATAATTATAGGCTTCTTCTCATTGTCGTTAATATTGTGATTGTTGCTATTGTCGAAGCTGCTGTGGCTGCGACTGTGGCTGCGGTTACACGATGATGTAAGAACTGCAGCCATATCGGCAGCAGCAGCAGCGGCGTCGCGTCCAAGCACAGACAAGCAACAACAGTTCCACAGACGTTGAAAAACACAAACAATAAAAATTATCTGCATCAAGCCATCGCTAATCGTGATGTGCTTTAAATGAAATACCAAAAGACCAACAACAACAAAAATTCCAGCAGCAGTAAAAAAAAATCTCTTTCAAAACTAAAAAGAAAAAGTCAGCAGGCCTGCACAATTTTAAAAATGTGGCTTTGACTCTTTTCAGTTATTTCTCAAGTTCTCGAAAACTAATCAAGAAAGACAACAGTAGCAGCAGTAGCAACAACAACAACAGGCAACAACAACAGGCAACGACAACAATGTTGACAATAGAGGCAAAAACTATGGTACGAATCGCTTTGTGAAAATCTCTGTAGACAGAATTTGCAAGAATTTAAAGCAAAAAGTATTGTGCTTCTTGTGATTGTTCTGCTGCTTGCTGTTGCTAAAGTGGGCGAGAGATGCTTAGCAATTATCGTAGCGGGCCACTGGCGGGTGGCCCACCTACTGCAAACCCATTAGCGAATACAGCAACCTCTAATGGGTTGGTTGTCATGCAGCGGTAGACTTTTTCATACTTTTCATAATTTGTTGACAAAAGAGGCCGAGATCACGTAAAGCTTAACGTAAAGAAGCAGCAGCAACAACAACAACAATAAAAACACAAATATAAATTTTTGCGTTTCTTGAGACGCTGTTGTTGTTGTTGTTTTTTTCGTTATTTTAAAATAAAATAGTAGCTTCTGTTCTTATTTCATTATAGTTTGTTCTCTTTATTGTTGTTGTTGTTATTAGACTTCATTAGTCCATTCAGCCATTATTATTATTATTATGCTTAGAATTATATTTAATGTCATTGTTTTGTTGTTGTTGTTGTTGTTGTTGTTTTATTTTAGTTAATCGCTCTTTCATTGTTCGGTGAGAGATTTCTGTTCATTACGGTTCATCTCTATTGCAGCCAAGCAATAAGTTGTCGTTGCCTTATTGTTGTAATTTATGATGAACAAAAATTCATTTAATTAATTTTATAAACTTGACTATGAAATGTATTCTTCACGGTAGAAAAACCGCAGTGCGGTACCAAACGGGTTCATTAATTAAGCGTAAAAAAATGTTACTCAATTTGTGTAAAAGAAAGAAAACCTTGAAATTTTTCTCGTGTTGATCATCATCATCGCCATTACGTGCTCACAAGCCCAACATTCAACGCTCTTAATTCAAAAAAACGATTGTTCTTTTATAGACGTTTTAATTTAATTAAATATGATGATACTCGTAGTCATGATAATAGCCATAATGATAATAGTCATTCTGGTAGTCATGAAATATTATATTAATAATTATAATTGTTAATCAGTATTAACAAAAAAGTGATGAAAAACTTGAAAAGGAAGAGGTTCAATGCTTTCGAGAGCTTGCATTACAGTAATGAAGCATTTATATCATCATTAAGTAAATCTAGTTTCAGTTAAATTTGGAATTATTCTATTTTAATGTACCTAGCGTCGAGGAGGAGCGTTGTATAAGCCTTCATTTTTGTTTTCTATCTTTTCCGGATGTCATAAACGGTCTTTTTAACGCTGACATACAAGCTAAATTTGAGCCCTCAATAACAGAACGTTAGCCTTCGATGACGTCAACGGTCTCTTGCAAACTTGCCTCTTAGCTACTTGCAAAATTCAAGTGCAGTGTGCAATATGGCATATTCGTAGGACGCACATCGCAGTCGATCATGCAACAAAAGGAACACTTCAGGACCATCGGCTACTGAGGCCTGTGAGCCGCAATTCTGGTTTTTTGGTCAAGAAAAATACAAAAACTCGAACGCAAAAGTACTTATCATAATTATTAATGACGTTATACGCCCTTCCATGTGTTTTTTACGCGATTATGTAATTACGAGTATGGGAAAAAAACAGATTGAGTGCTATTTTGTTAAGCCCGGATGACAAAAAGACCTTTTCTTTTTCTTTCGTAAAAAAGTGCGCAACGAAAAATGGACTTCTGTACGTTGTTACAAATGACAAGACGAAATTTGTATGAAGAAAAAAAAAGAAAAAAGCGTAATACGTAAATATTCAGACGAAAAAAGAGAATGAATGATGAACAATTACTTTGAGCTTCGATTGAGACATTTTCAAAAACTAACAGCCGCAACCATTAAAGCAAACATTTCAGCCTTTTCGTATTTCAATGGCATTAATTGAAAAAAGAGCCAGCGAATCGGTTCTGGTTGACCGACCGACCGACCGACCGATCGACCACCTTTGCCCTGCCTCTTCGTATGTATAATTTGGAGGAGGGCTCGTCCGAATTCCGATAAATAGTCAGTCAAGGTTGGACTGTGGAAAATTCAGTTTATTTGGAATTACGTCATACGCATCGCGTCGCTGAGAAACAATGACAATAAAGCCATGTTTTTTTTGATAATTTTATGCGTTATTGATTTTAAAACTTTATAAAAAAAATTTGTTATTTGAGTAATAAAATTAATCTTCTGTTGGTAGGTACTTGTGAATATACTCGTATAAAAACAATAAAATTTTATCATAAACATTTCTAAAAACCATTCTTTTCGCGAACTTTCAATTCTATTTGAAAATTGAATCGAGAGAAATTTATTTCAGGATGGATTTTAGTAAATAATTAAAAGGAAAAATAACAACAACAACAGCACAACAACAACAGCAATACACACTTGTCACCTTCTGAACGCAAAGAAAAAAACAATTCGCCTTCATCAATGAATGCCGCCGCACTTTCCATCTGTCGAGGCTCTGATTTCACAAAAAAAATATTCCAAACTGTTCAATCTTCTTTTCTTGTGATGTATTTTATATTTTTATCTACTTTATAAGCACCTTTTTTTTAATATTCATTTAAGTATGTCTTTTAATTTTTTCTTTTAAGATCTTCAATAACTTTTTTGATTGTAACTTTATTATCGTATTCTTTTTCGTTCGAATACCTTTTGTACCTTTTGGCGCAAAAGGTTACCTTCACGAGGCCGCGTGAAGCCTTAACAAACGCAAAGAGTGAACGAACGAACCGGTTTCTTTCCGATCGTTTGACCTTTAAGTGGGTTAATTGATGTTAAGATTAAAACATGATTATCGTCGTCGTCGTCGTCGTCGTCGTCGTCGTCGTCGTCATCGTCATCGTTATCCTTATCATTGTAATTTTTTCGTTTTTTATTGCATTATACACCTGAGAGTCTTTATTTGGGTCGTCGATGAGCTCCGTTTTCGTTAAGTAAAGTATTTCCTGCCACTGATTATGATGGAAATGATGATTAAATTATTAATGACCCCTCGAGCATTAAAAATGAGGGTCATTTTACAGGGTATCTCTTACTATGGTGAGTGTAGTGCTCAATTTCCGGAAAGAGTTTTAACAGCTACGATCAATTAAGGATCTATTAATTAGTTTTATTAATCAGTTCGGTTTTAACAATGATTTGAAGGGTTAAAGTCTGCGATGCAACCTTGCAAATGTGCAAATTTATTTTGGCGCATTATAGAATGCTCTTACATGCACTAAAAAGTAATTATTATAACTAGTTTTAAACTGTTTTCTCATAACTCTTTTGAATTTTGTTTCACTTTTTCAATGCCAAGGTTCATACTCGTACGATTTACTATTTTAATGACGCACTTGATGACGATTTCTACGTTTTTTTTTTTTTGGTAGCTACTTTTACCTTTTAGTATTAAGTTTTGCCAAGTTTGCTTTTTCCTCTGAAGAGTGTGTAGCCACGCAACGGAGCCAAGAAACGGAAAATATTAAAATTGTTGCTTGACCTTTAATTCTATTAAGTTTTTGCTAACTTTTAAAGTATGTACGTATAAAATTGTCAAGAAAAACTACGATAATAAACGTTCACAGAGCTCATAAACGTAAAGAGAAAAGTATTCATGCTAATTTTTTAGAATTTGGCCTATTTGAATAAGACGATATTAAAGGTATATAAGCCTGGAAAAGATGTTTTATTTGATAAAAGGTATATTATTTCTAAGATTATTACGTGTTAATTATTTCTTTTTCCAAGACTTTCACAGAGTCTTCAACTTCAATTCACTTTAGTTGAGTTCATTCAACTCGCAGCGAAACATTTTTATTTACCAAAAAGAGATGTTTCAATGGAAAAAAAAACCATTAAAGGCCATGAAATGTTTTCACCATTTTCACCAATAATTTATTATGCTGACAGCAACTTTTTCACCGATTGAGAAGATTGTTGGTATATCGTAAATTGTTGCACGCAGAGTAGCCGCGCCGCGCCGCGCCAAACGCGTGTAAACGAAACGCATGATGCGACGTGTCGCCGGCGAACAAACACTAAATGAATATTTTATTTATTTAACGTGTATGTATTAATTTTTATGGTCAAGAAAATGTAAAAGAAGAAATTTTTTTTTAAAAAGTTATTCGAAAGTTTGTACGAATTTTTGCAAAAGTTGCAAAAACCATGCGCGTTTTTTTTATTGATTTTTTTGATCCTTAAAATGTCAATTCCATCAGCCTTGTTAAAAACGAGGCAACGACGGGTAATGGATAGCCGGTTCGTGATGGTGGTCTATCCACTGTGCCGTTTTCTATACACCGCCTTGAGCAACTTTTCACTAGAGTTCATCATCACGGCGCGACATCTTATCGTCGCTGGCGTTGTTGTTTTCTACGCATAGTTGCTCTTACAAGTTTAAAAGTGTCAAGATTTGTTTTAGTTAGCATCAACAACAAACAACAACAACAACAACAATAACAACAACACCTTCTTGTTATGATCACATAGAGAAAATAATGACGAGCTCTCGTGTCATGTAATAATTCAATCATTATTGAAACACAAAAGCCGTTGGCAACGGCTATAAATAATATCAAAAAAAAAACCAAAACCAAAAAGTCTTAATAAAAATGAATAAATTTTAAAAACTAAGAGAAATCGGTTCCTTCTATTCATCGTACTCCAGAGACTTCAACATCATCGTCATCCGCGCCATCAAATCAAAGTTATTCGGATGCTTGCCACATTCAGCGCCAGCGCCATTTGCAAAATATCACTTTTTATCATTGTCATATTATATTATAATTGAAACAAAACACTGTGAAAAAATCGAATATTGAAGATCTGCGATTTTCTTGCATGAAATCTAAAAAACACTTTTTTGTTCAAAAAGACTTTACCGTAATTTAAATTCGAATTAAATGAAATAAAATTTTAATATTGCACATATTATTAATTTTTGATGCATTTAAATTTGTATTCTTTTTTTTATTTTTTTTTTTTTTTTAAGAGGACGCCTACGCGTTCTTCGTTTACACTCTGCGTCGATCATCAACGCTCTCGTCATTATAATTGCAGTAATCAGCATCATCATCACGTTAATCACTGCTATAGCTTAATTGTGAAAAACGACTTAATTGGCCATCATCGATTACTGGCGATAATAACAGCTTTCGACTGCTCAACGCTTGCACGCAATTTTATTCGAAAGCCTCATCATTTTTCAACGCCTTCAGCGAACATAATTTTGGTGCGTTATGGATTTTTGATACAGTCCAAAACTGGTCACTTTTGTGAAAACTGTTACTGCTTTTGACTAAGCTACAGCTATTGCTATTATTATTACGAGTATTAGTATGCTGATTGTTGTTGTTGTTCGTTTACTTAAAAAAATTCCACACTTTACTTTTGAAACTAAACGATAATCGTTATAGTTGATATCTTTCTCCTGCACGAAGAGACACATCACGTCACGTCACGACGAACTATTAATAGCGTCGTAAATGATTCGGGCCATTGAAACCGTTACCAGACGCACAATTAATTGTACAATTTATGGCTAAGTGCAGGACAATTAAAATCGTCAGTCAGTGGACAAGTGACAAGTGGAAATTATGACGCGTATTAACATAGAAAGAGTTTGGAAAGTGCATGAAACTTCATTTTAGACATTAGACCGCTATTCGGAAAAAATATCACAATTTCTTCGCATCGATTAGATGATGTGAGATATCGTTTATTTTGTGATAAATATTTGGAATTAATTATTTTGAATTATTGGAAATTTCTTTTAGTTTAGCTTATTATTGCTAATTATTGCTAAAAGATAAATTCCTGAGAAATTCAAATTCGAATGTCTTTTGCGTTAATTGAGAGCTCTTTATCGAACGTTTTCATCCGCGACCATTTTCAAATTTTTATGCAATGAATGCAATACTCATTCATTCACTGCATTTTTAAATTTTTATGCAATGAATACGATACTCATTCATTCATTCATTTTCAAATTTTTATGCAATGAATGCGATACTCATTCATTCACTGCATTTTCAAATTTTTATGCAATGAATGCGCTACTCATTCATTCATTGCATTTTTAAATTTTTATGCAATGAATACGATACTCATTCATTCATTCATTTTCAAATTTTTATGCAATAAATGCGATACTCATTCATTCACTGCATTTTCAAATTTTTATGCAATGAATGCGATACTCATTCATTCACTGCATTTTTAAATTTTTATGCAATGAATACGATACTCATTCATTCACTGCATTTTTAAATTTTTATGCAATGAATGCGATACTCATTCATTCACTGCATTTTTAAATTTTTATGCAATGAATGCGATACTCATCTATTCATTGCATAAAAGTTTAAAAATGCAAAATGAAAAAGCAAAAAAATAAATGTTTTCTCTTGTATGTTAGTCTGTACAACGAAAATTGTAATCTTAGGCTTGTTGTTGTTGTTGTTGTTGGTACTGTTGCTGATCGTTACCAGTGCTTACGTCAATGTTGTTGCTGGCGCATGTATGTACCAGGAAGTAGTAAAGCAGAAGGCGCATGTTCAAAGTCGTTAATGCCGACCGACATGCGCGCAAGCAACGAAGTGCTCGCAGCAAAGCCATTACCCGTAAATTTTGAGATTGTGCAGCGGGATAAAATCGAAAAGCTCTAAACTCTGGATACTGGATATTCATTTGTAGATGGAAAGGCTGAGGGCCATGGAAAAGGAGAAATGGTGCGAAATGGTTCATGTCTTTACAGATTCTGAGAGTAGCGAAATTCATTTATCTTGCAAGAAAATCTTTGGCAGTGCAGAAGATACTGAGACAAAAAAAAAACATACTCGCAGAAAGGAAGGCTGAAAGCTGTACACAGCTTGATTATACAGGGTGGCCACATCACAGTAACTGGATTAACATTAGAACGAATCTAAATGAAAAAACAAACAAACAAACAAAAAAGAGATAAATAAAGAGAATTTCGCTTCAAAGACGCGCAGAAAAAACACTTGAAAATACTTGACACATGACACTTTTCATAACATCAGCTTTTGCTTTGACTGCATTACACAACGCCCTCAGCGCACCTGATTCGGTCTGTCTCTTCGGTGCGGTACTTCTTCTTCGAAGCAGGCGCAAAGCAGTCAACTAAAATAACTGCACTTTAGAAAAAGCATGTCGAGAGAGGCAAAAAGTGTGGAAGTGAAATGTTTTCGAGGCGCTTACGTTAAGAGCATCCTAACTTCAAACGACGCTAAGCGTGGGCTTATCAGATCTGCAGACCAAGTAGTACAACAGGTTTGTTTGTTTGTCTGTTGCTTTGTTGGTTTGTTAATTAATTCCGAAAGTGCTGTAGAGGAGACGAAAGGCCATAAAGGATTGGCCAGAATGGCTTGAAATAATCGAAGAAATAAATCTCTAGTGGCGGGCTTAATGGATTCTTAGATGGTTAAAACTAAACTTTTCTGATATACTTCTTTCATGTAACCGGAGAAATAAAACTGAAATAAAAAAAAATATTTCAATCTGCAAATAATAACTATCTTTTCATCAGCTCTTTTGAAGAAATTAGGTATCATTAGACAATTTTCTTTGGCAAACTTTCTATGCCTTTTTTTAAGAACTAACAATTTCTCTGTTAATTTCATATATTTACTTCATTAAAAAACTCTATTTTTTTAAAAATATCTTTCTTTATCCTTGGAACTAACTCACGAAGTATGTCATGTACGGCGAGCACCATTGTCATTAAGAATTTCATTAAAACATTAATTTTGCAACATTTTTCATAATAACTTGGGTAAGAAATTAGCAGTAGCTTTTAGCTCTGACCGTTAAGTTTCTATTTTATTGTCATCTTTCAGTGTTCAGTTATTGTGAATGACAGTTAGTTATTGTGAATGGCATGCAACTATTACGAATTAAGATTATTACGAATTAATGGTCGACAGCAATAATAAAATTATAATAATTATTATTGCTGTCGAAAGCAACGTCGAAAGCAGCCAGAAAGCCATATTTTTGCATGCTATTTTATTGTTTTTTAACCTCCTTCTAAAGCACTTCATAGCTAAAAAAGTGCTCTATTGATATTTTCAAGAATTTCTTCAATCTTTTGGTTTTTCTGATCACATTTTGACTGAAGAGACTTTTAAAAAAAACTTAACCTTCTTAACATGCAATCTCATAGTTTCTTGGTCAATAATAAAAACAGTCAACAGTCAGTTAATCAGCGCTATTAACTGATTATGCTCATCAGTTAATAAACATAAGAACATTATTCGTCGTCTCAATAGCAACAACAACTACGAGTGCTCTAAATTAATCACTCTGCACCCTTCACTTTAGGTTTATTTCATTGACTTCAAGGTGGTGCACCGGGCACTCAAGGTATCGACCGGTCCCTGGCAACGACTTTATTGATCAATTTAAGATTTGCGCCATTCTCTCGATTTAAAGCATTTAAAAATTGCAGAGCTAAAGAGGGAGAAAAAAAAAACAACAACTCAGAAATTGTCCGAGTTAACGAGAAGGAAATGAAACCAGTTTTTTTTTTATAGTTGTAAAACTCATTTAATATTGTGCAGTTTTTTTCTTAATTCCGTCGTGAAATCGTTTAGTCAATTTGTGCTCACGATAATTCGCAAGCATAAAAAAAAATTATATGCTGTACACAAGTCATGGAAAATTTTATAAGATAATACTTTGTTGTTGTTGTTTTTATTGTTGCTTTTGTTGTCTTCAATACTACGATTTTGCTTTAAACTAACACTTACTGGCAGCACTTTTATTTTGTGGTTTTAGTATGAAAATTATTAGGATTTAACTCTTTTGTATGCAAATTCACTTTTGTTGTTGGCTTTTTTGGTTTTTACTTGTTTGAGGGTCGTGCTTTTATTAGAAGAAGAAGAAGAAGCGGAGGGTTTAATCAAAGTCCATTCTTTCAGTAGCCACAAGCGATCACAACAACTAATCACCGCATGCACAGAATTGTCCAATTATGGGCAGGAAAAGGCGAAAAATGTCGCATCTTAATTATTTTATTATAAACCTTTGTTATCTTTTACTTACCAGTTTTTGGAAAAAGAGCCTTCTGAAAGAAGAAGAGAGAGTCTGATCTGAAAAAAAAGACAAGAGAGAGGCAAAAACTGAGTTTTTTTGTATTATCTTAAGACATACGAAATGGATTCAAATCAAATTCAAATGGACTCAATAAAACCGCGCCACATTTGGGCCAGCGCAAACGGCCCATCACCCCTTTTTCCACCACCACCACCACCATCGTCATGTTAAAACAATGCAAAACTATTTATAAATCGACCGCAATCGCAATATTCGTGTCTTTGTATTCGTGCCACGAATGGACCTCAAGCACCAACCACATTCTTTTTAAACCAAAAAAAAAAAAGAAGTAACGGCAAACATTAGTTGCCGGAAAAATTCGCCAAAAAAAACAGAAACATTTGCCCCAAAAATGGTTTGGTCCAAATTTAGATTTTGTGATTGTGGTTTTTTCTAACAAAACCGAAGTCGGTTTTACAGCGTTCAGTCAGTCTGGTACATTTCATGAAATATAGCGAGCCTAGAGCTCCTTTCTTTCCTCTTTCTTTCTTTCCGCCCTCCTCAAACTTCAAACTGGTTATTCATTGTCTCTCAGTTTTAAAAGAATGTTTTAACATTCGAGACTCAGACAAAAAAAAAACACATACCGACTTATTAGTTTGTTTTAGCTTGAAGTAAATAAGTCTACAAATTTTAATGGCTATTATTTTTGCTAACTATTAATGATACGTATAATTTTTATTTATTTGCAAAAAATTCGCCATATCTGATTATTATGGAACAACTTTTTTTGAAGTCTCAGAATAAACGGCATAGACAGAATAAATCAATTCTTTTTGGTTTGTAAAAGTTTTTATTCTCCAGAAGAAGCTACGAAGAGGTAGAATGAACTGACATTTATGGTAAATTGTGTCACTTTTAAAGTCACGATGTCATGTTAATCAAAAGAAATCAATGGTAGAAGAAGAAGACGGAGAAGTAGAAGAACTCTAAAACCAAAAAAATAGAATGGAAAAAATTAAACAAAAAACGGGAAAAATGCAAAACCAAAACTTAAGCATTACGAAAGATTTGTGGAAAGCATTTTTGGAAATATCTTCGAAATTTTCTCGAAGACGTGATACTCTTACGGTCATTTCCTCTTTTACTCTGCACGCAAGTAATTTTCCTGCCTCAGAAAATCGATTAGATTTTATCGTAATTAAATTTTTTTAGACCTTTTTTTATTTTAAAGATCTCGAAAGGTACAGAATTCGTGAAAAGTGTGGAAAAAATAGTATATATAAAGACTTTATACTATACTAAGGCCAAATGCAGAAAGAGAAATAAATAAAAGGCGGTTATTTTATTTTTATTATCTACTTTTCTTGGAGCTGTATTATATTGGCTTTTAACGTTTTCTTTTCACGTTTTCTAATTTGAAAATTTATTTAAATAACGCATTTAGAATTTACCCGCGTTGTTTTTTTATTCTCTCGCTTTTTTCGATTCCTAAAAAATTGTTCATCGATTCTGCGTGACAACTGGATTTCCGGTGTCCCAATTGATCCCTTTTTGGTTGGCAACTTTGAGTGGTAACTTTTTGGTAACTTAACGTTCTTTCGAAACCGTTAGCCAACGTTGCAGGAATTTAGAACCTAATAATGTTCTATGTCGTGAGAAGAATTGTTAATTTATCGTGAGAAGAATTGTAATAAATTGACTACGAGTATTAGTCAATTAAAAAAATTAAACAAAAATTCAACAAAAATCTATAAAAAACATTTAATAATCATAATCCATTTATTGAATTGAATTTATAGAAAAGTTAAAAAAAATAAAGTAATTTTTCTAGCTTTTCTGATCTTTCTTACTTTATTTTGAGTAAAAGAAAACTTGTAGTAGTTGTTGTTGTTGTTCTTTTTCATTTCTGTCGACGTCTTGCAAACGACTTTCATTAAATTCCGTTAGAAACGAATTTCATCCACAGAGAAAAGCTCTTTTTTGATTAATTTTCTCTAATTGATTTTGTGTTGAAAACAAAAAAAAAATAAAATAAAAACCAGATTGCATGAAACATAGAAATTTTTATTTTGTTATTTTCTAATACGATTAGACGAAACTGAAAAGAGTTTCTTTTTAATTTCAACAACAGGAAAAAGATCAACAAGAAACAAAAAATTTTGATCGGATAAGTTTCGCTGCTTCTATTTTTTTCCTTGAAGATAAAAATATAGAAAAGTGATGCTTCTTGATTCTATAAAATATATTCTTATTTTTAATTTTATTGTGATTATTGTTTTTGTAGCTGTTGTCAGTTTTATTATTGCAAAATTCATCTCTTGATGTTGGAAACAAGTGTGGACCATTAATGGTGGTCCCGTTGGCGTGATGATAGTAAATAATGTTGGCAACACTGATATTGGCAACATGGTGTGCCTGAAATATTCTGCCTTTTCTTTCCTTTACTCTTTCTTTTTAAGATTTATTTCTTGATGACTATCGCGAACATGGTCGCGGCTGGGCTCGGCCCCCTTCAGGCCTTTGCCAGTCTTTTAGTCTACTGCACAAAGTAAGAGCTGTCTCACAACAACAACAACAACAGTAATGGAGTTACAACAGTATAGAAACCATTAACAACTCACTTTTGTTGTTTGAGAAATATTTTTTTATTTCGTATTTTTTGGCGGAATTTGCGTTTTAAGTTTTTTTTCAAAACATTTTTACCTGTTTTTTGTCGCTTGTCGGGCATTTTTATGAAGTCTCAGTCTCACCGCCAAAGGCGTTCGTTGAATGTTTTCTGCTTGTGCTTGGAATTGTTGTTGGAATTCTTTAAACTTTAAACTTGGTTAACGCTTAATCTTTTTTCAGCTTGATTCCTAAATTCTTTAAAACTACGTAGCTTTATTTTGTTGTTGTTGATTTTTTTTCAGACCAAACACAAACAAATTCTATTAACATAAACTTTCGTTTTCTTTTGTCTTGATCTTTGGCGCGACAAAGCGAAACCAATAAAGAAAAACATTTATTAAGTGAAAATATTCAAATTAAAAGCGGAGCAATTTCGTCAGTGCTGCCAATTCGATTGATACGCGTCACCAGTTGAGTTGTCACGAGGACTAAAACAACAACAACAACAACAAGAACGACGGCAGCAGTAGCAGCAACAACAACAACAACAACAACAACAACAACAACAAATAAAACAAAAACAAAAACAAAAACCAAAACCATTCAAATCATCGAAGTGGCATCAGAGAAAGTTTTGATGAATGTGGTGGTGGTTGTTGTTGTTGTTGTTGTTGCTGATGTTGTTGTTGCTGATGTTGCTGGCTTTATGGTGTTGCTGTTGTTGTTGTTGTGGTGTTGTTGTTGTTGTTTTAAAGGTGTCTCAGCGCCGCACACTGGAATTTCAAAAATTTAACCACAATGAGTTTTAGCCAACAAAAAAAAAAACGTTAAAAAGTGTGAAAAAATTTAATTAAATTAAAAAGCATAAAAGAAGAACGAGAGGAGCAACAATTTTAACAAAAACAACAACAAACACCATTCAAACAAGTAAACAAGCAAAAAAAAAAAACAACAATGACCACAATCAACGAAAAGGTGAGTAATAGGAAGAAGAAGAAGAAAAAAAAGAAGAAAAAGAATAATATGAAGTGACAGCAGAACTTGTTCGCCGCGACTGCGACGACGAAGACTCTCGATGTGTATTTATTTAACGCTTTTGCTTTCATGTTGGCCAAACAACCAACCAATTAACCACCAACCTGTTGGTCAAGTAATGCGACAATTCGTCGTTAGTGAAAATAATCGAAAAAGCGGCTTTTCCTTGTAAAAATGAATAATTGTTTAGATTGTTTTTCTTTTACTGAAATCCGAGAAAGACTCTTTCGTGTTGTCTTTTTGTGGTGGTTTTTTTTTGGTTTTTTCTTTTGATGAAAGATTTCTTCATTTTCTGGAGGTTTTTTTAGGCGGAAAAAGTAAAAGTTTTTGGCTCGATCCATCAAACGATGACTCGGTAAAAATAAAATAAAAAAATAAAACCTCTTTGAAGTTTTTTTTTTCTTCTTCTTTGTCAAACTTTTGCCTTTCTGGAGTTATTGTGTTATGATAATAGACTATGTTGTTGTTGTTGTTGTTGCTACTCAATTGATTCGATAGTTTTTGGTTCGGTTGGCGGTTTCGGGTTTTTTCGTCAGCATTTGGTAAATATTTGTTTTTAAATTGCTTTAAAATTAATCAGTTTCGAAAGTTTTCTTAAGCGAAAGAAAAAGATTTCAGTCTTTAAATGTTAATTTACTTAATTTTCTTTTGAGGTGACACTTTGAGGACAGACGCACTGAAGAGAAAACTCTAACGGTTTTGACGAAATACGAATTATTTTTTGCGATTTAAGTAAAAATAGGTACATACTGATTTATTAGTAACAAATCAAATATTCTAAACGTTTTTGCCTCTGAGAGAGAGAAAAACCATTTTTACAAAATAATCTGCCAGAGTTAAAACAAAAAAAAGCACCTCAACTAAAAAAGAAATCTCCGAAGAAGCGCATTTAATTAATTTAATAAAATGCTCTTTCTTTATTTGTTTCTTTTTCGGGTGAAATTTAAATTAATCCGTACTAAAACAACAACAACACACGCTACGAGTGTGTTGAGTGTATTGAGAGCAATTTTTAAGAAGTTGGCAACACTGGCGCATCACTTCCACCAACGTACAGGTGCAGCGAATGGATTCCACACAATTTCCAAAAGTGTAGAGAGAAAGCAGAAGTATTGTATTTGCAATAAAACGGAAGAAGAAGAAGAAGAAGAAGGAGAAAAAGTGAGGGTGGTGGAGGAAAAGGAAAAAGTATCAAGATTTCGTTTTTGCTATAACAACAACAAATTTACAGTAATAAAACTCATAAATAGAAAAATTCACTACAAGTGAAAATGAATTTTGTCTTCCGCGCTACTCGGAAACCATTTTAAATGAAGCTGAAGCAAAAAAAAACAATTTTTTATTTCAAGCAAAACAAAAACAAAAGCAAAAATCATAATAATAAAAAATACAATGGAAAGGATTTTTTATGAATTCGAAACCAAAAAGCAGCATACGTTTTAAAGATGAATTAATTGCAAGACGTGGCAACGTGGTCGGCTGCAACAACAATAACAACAACAACAACAATAAGAAGTGCAATAGCACCAACCAAACAGCAACAATAACAACTTACAGCTAACAACAACAACAACAACAACAACAACAACAACAGCAACAAACAAGCAAACGCGCCAAAAACACGGCAAGGCGGAGCGCTTCAGTAATTTTGAAGATATTGCCAAAAGGCACAGCCGCCACAGCAATAAACAACAACAACAACAAACCAGAGCTCAATAAAAAAAAAACAATGGCTCCTAAAAAAATGCGAATATTTTAAAAGAATAAAAAAAAAACCGAAAACAATAAGAAAAAAGTACATTAAACAAAAAAAAAAAGAGCAATAAAACAGTCAGTCGTGGTCGTCATCGTCGTCTCTTGAATTTTTTTCTAAAGAAAACCTTGAATTAATTTTTTATTTGCTTAATTGTTTGTTTGTTTTGTTTTATTGGTTCAATTTTTCTTATCAAATTGCGTTTTAGCCAAAGTCTCTTTCGCCAACTCGAACAAATCAGAAAAAATATTCTTGCTTTACGATATGTCACACGATTTTTGAAGCTCTCGAGAGAAAAAAAAACAAATTGTCAAATAGAGTGTGCGTGGGCGTGTGAGCGCTTCGGCGGCCAGTAGGATAGGCCCCCCAACAAAAAAGTCAAAAGAGGCAAAAGAAAATAAAACCAAACAACATTGCACAAAAAACTCTCAAGTCATCACTTTATTTATTTATGCAGGTTGGTTGGATTCGTAGCCTCGTCTCGTCTCATCCCTTACTTATGCTTCTTTTGGCCCTCTTTCTTAATGACCACGAACGAAACTGAACCGAATTTTCTACATAAATAATAAAGGAAAAGTGAATTTATACAAACTTGAATGTGTTTGGTGTTGTTGCTGTTGTTTGTGAGCCTAGTTTATGGTTTTTCTTTAAATGAGCCAACAACCACCAACAACTACCAACCAACCATTGTCACCCAGGGACTGACATCACCCAATTCCGAATGATTGCAAGCTATTCCAAATTTTCACTTTCAGTTTTCTAAAGAGTAAAAGTAAAAAACGACACAGTAAGTAAAAGAAAGAGAGAGAGAGAGAGGGAAAGAGTTAGAGTCGTTTATCCTAAATTTAAATAAGAGAAAGTTTTTCTTTCTTCTCACAAAGGTGACGGCAGATGAGACTCATCTCATTTATAACTCATGCTTACTTAGAAGGCGTCGTTCGGAAACTATCCGGCTCCAATACAATAACAGTAAAAAACACAAGTATGAAGTTTGCAGCTTTTGCACCAATTTGCAGAATTTTTGCACCATTCCATTCCAACTTTTATTAGTCTGGAATATTTTGGACTTTTCGAAATTTAAAAGTCACACTTCTAAAGTTCTTCTAAAAGTGACTTCTGTTTAAGTTTTAAATTCTAATTTCCAAGGTTTGGAAATTCTATGTAAATGCAATTTTATTAATTAAATGTAATTGAAGTAGCCACAACTATAATTTATAAAAAATTTCGAATATTGCGCAGTCTTCTTTTCCAATTAAAAATGGCAAGATTTCAAACAGACCAATTTCATTTCTTGTTTTATATGAAATTTTCGATTTATGTAGTTTTTCTTAGAATTTCCAATTTTTTGATTAAAATTGAATGCAAAAATTTAAATTTTCTGCTTTATAAGTAAAAAACTTGCACGACATCAAAAACTTGAAGTTATTCACTCTCATTTTCTGTACCGAATTTATGAATTCATGAATTCTTTAGCAAATTCATAGACGTACCGAAGAAGAAGGTTTAGTAGATAGAAGTTGTTAAATCATATAAAAAGCACTTATGTAAGAGCGATTGTCGAAAAGGTTTAATTTGTAAATTATAAGAAGAATTTGAAGAAATCAATCAAGGTTTAAAGAAAACAAAAATTGTCGGATATTTATCGGACGTAAAATTTTTGTTGTTAATTTTTCAGTTAATTTTCTTTTATCAAAAAATAAACAAAAAAATTAAATAAAAATATTAATCATGATATCGAGGAAAATCCGTATCCGTTTCTTCAAAAACGAATATTGAACATAAAAATGACAATATTGCAAATGACAAAAGTGCAAATCACAAAAGGAAAAATTTTTCGCTTCAGTCTTGATCTTCCTTCCTTCCTTCCTTCCTTCCTTCCTTCCTTCCTTCCTTCCTTTCTTCCTTCTTTCGTCACGTGAGCGCCCTTTTACTACATTTACTGAGACACCAAAAGAGTTCGCGTTTCGGCCAAGTTGACTTCGTTGGCTCAGTTGCCTCAGTTGTCGCATTTGGTCACTTGACTCGGGTGACCCAGTTGTCAAGGCTGCGTGGACCGGTTCCGATCGAATTACTTTTCCATTGCAACATTTTTTCTTATACTCTTGTACGAAAGTATTGAATTGCATCGAATCGCTGAAGCAAACAAATCGCTTTGTGGCGCAAAGTATTTGTAATTTCGTAAAAAGATACTTCCTCAAGTTTTTGTTCGCGTCTCTTTTCGCCGTGTTTCGCTTCACATCGCGAGTGCATTGTTTCAGTTTTTCATTTTCTCGTCTTTTTCTCGCAGATTTCATTCATTTTTCTTTGTGTTAATACGAGTACTTTTTTTGCAAATAATGCAAAGTTTTCATGCTTACTCGCAAGATTGAGCAAGCAAAAAATTAGTCGTAGTCGCCGTCGCCGTCGCCGTCGCCGTCGCAGTCGCTGTCGTAGTTGGAGCCGCAAGTACGCAATCCGCGAGATTCAATAAAAACGGAGCGAGCGAGCGGTAGCGCTTTGGTGGCAGTTGCATTTCCTTTTTCTCTTTGCTTTTTATTATTATTATTATTCAATCAAATTCAATTTCATTCGATACTTTTTGTGCAATTTGTTGCGTTTGCCTTCCGTGTTTGCTGATGGCGGCAGCAACACGCGAGTAACAACAGCATCCATCATTCGATCATTCATTCATTCAATTACTTATTCATTCATTCATTGATTCATTCATTTATTTACTTGCAGTATCTCGCCTGGTCTTTGTTTTTCTCATCTTTTCTCTCACCCTTTGTTGACTGACAACAACTGACGGCAACAGTTGGCAACACTGCTTCCCATGGAATGGTGCAACAATTGCAAATCAGTGCAGCCACTTTTCTGTCAGCAGCAGCAACAACATAATAAATTATTGATAATTCTCAGCGTACCTGCCGCCAACGCTGGAAAGGCCGTCGGGCGAAAGGGCCACAAATTGGCACGCAACATGCCATCGCCGGCCCGTTCCGGCTCCATTCGTCAACTCCGTTCGCTAACTTCGCGAAGAGGTTAGGTTTCTTATTCGTCGACAGCGTGGCTGCAACTATTTCGAAATCACTTCTCTTTTAAATATTTGTTGCCAAAACTATTTAACCATTGCGAAGAATTAACGGAATGAAAGAAATGAAAAAAAAAAAAAAAATTCAAAAATAAATTCTGAAACTTTTTGAAATTTTCTATGGAATTTCAATAAAATTCATTATAGTTACAGAGTTTCAGAGTTTTTGCCATGATATTTTCTATCGATTGCAAGAAAAAACTTGTTTTAATGAAAATATTTCACTTGATTTCTTTTGGGGGCAGCCTACCCCCTTCGAACGGGTTCAAAATCTTCCCAATTTATTGCGATTATAAACATTTTCTTCAAAATCACACTTTTTTTACATTTTAATATTTGTGATTTCTTAAAAAATTTAGAAGAATTTGCTTTTTGTCACTATCGTTTCTCTATCGCTGACTCCCCTACTTCTTCTTCTTCTTCTTTTTCTTCCTGGAATTCACACCTTCCGCAAATTGATTTTTTTTTTGTAACGTAAATGGAAAAAAAATGTGGTTGTGTCTCAATGAAGACTTCCGCAACTAAAAATATTGTATTTATGATGTTTATTGTATTGAATTCAGTTTTTATAATATATCTATCGATTAAAGAGGAAATGGTGATGGTGGTTGTTGCTGTTGTTATAGTTATAGTTGTATGTTTTTGCTTACAGACGGACGGACGGACGGACGAGATGTTATACGAGATGCTTGGTGTTAGTTTCGATTTATTAACCGTTGAGTTAAACCATAGTTTGTACGACGACAACAGCAGCAAAACCAACAGCGTTGTTGTTTTTTTTTTTAATGATAACCAATTTAAAATTTTAATATTATTTCCTTTCAGTTGAGTAATAATGAGGAAACACGTAATGATTTCCTAAGAAAGAAGTTTGTTTGCTGTTTTGCAAAATTTTGAAAAATATAAATTTTAGTAAATATAGTAAAAAGGTTTAAAACTTAAATTTATCACCGACCTATTTGTATGTTGTTTCCATAAAATGGTTTTGGTTTTGGTTTTGGTTTAGGCTTTCGAATATCAAGTGTTTCGAATGTCAAGTGTTTCCATACAAAACTAGTTTTATTTTTGGTTTTGCTGAGCTTCGCCCCCTGCTGCTGTTGTTGTTGTTTGCAAAACCAAAGTTTTTTTTTGTTTGTTAATTTTGACAAAATATTTTTTGTGTACAATATTTATCTCTTTCTACCATATCAACTATAGAAAGAGACAGGGCTATGGCGTCTGTGTAATATTTCGAACTTCGAAACAGATTTAAAACTGAAACAGGGTTGAAAACCTGACAAGCAGAATTCTTTTTGGTTTTGCGCTAAACTCACAATAACAATTTCAAGGGAGATTTTCTGGTTTTAAATTGGCTTACGCTGTGAAACCCAGTTTTGCGTTAAACCGAAGCAAAACCGCTTTATGGAAACAGCGTATTAGTGTCTATGTTTTATAAAAACTTGTATAAAAAAAATTGAAAGTAGCGAAAAAATGGCCGTTAAAATTTTCATAAATCTGAAAAGTAACAACGATGAACTTAAGTTTTTCTAATTTATTTATAGCTTTTCTTTCTTAAAGTGTTTTCAAGCTTTTGGTGAAGCTTTAAATTATCTCATAATTAATTTTCTCTATTCTTAAGCGGCAAGAAATTTGATAAGTTTGATGATCAGATCTAATCAACTATGAATTAATAGGTTAATAAAAAATTTTTTTTTTATAAACCACAACAACAACAACTAAAAAAACGAATTAGCAAAGTTAATGGATAAAAATTCGCAACAGAAAAGATCTTCATCTTGAATTTATGAATTTATTCTCAAACCGTTAGAACGAATTGCTCAAGCTTGTCAGAGTCAAAAAAAAAAAAAAACGATGGGCGGCGGCAAAAAAGTGATTTATTAAGAGATTTATCCAAAGAATGCGAAAAAATCATATAAATTGAAGACTAAAAAAAAAGATCTTATTTATCGACTTCTGTTGCTTGTTTCTTGTTTTATAGAGAAGACGAAGACGAGAGACATTTTGAAAAATATGTACGATGATGATGACGATAATGATGATGATGAAGTGATCAGCTTGGAATTTCTGTCGTTGGAGTGTTACAAAACTTGATTCTAAACGAAACGAAACGAAACGAAACGAGCCAGAGCCAAAACCAGAACCAGAACCAGAACTACCAGAAGCACACCGACAGCCACAACCGGTTCTAAGGTGTTGGTGGCTAAGAGACGATGGCGAAGGCGATGGAGAAGGGTGGCCAAACAAACGCTTAAATGCTGCGGCTGCGAATATGCAAAAAGAATTAATGATTGTTTATGATAGAAACCAGTTGATATTTCTGGAGACTCAAAACTTAGAAGCGCGTAGAAAGAAAGACAAACATTCCACCGGATCCGGTTTTCGAAGGTGAAATAATTAAAAGGAAAAAATACATTTTTTAATATTTTACTAAAAAGCACAAGCACAAGATAAATGGCCGATAAATGGTAGCCAATAACGAAGTACCAACACTAAAGACGCCAATTGGAAAAAATGCTTATTTTTGGGCCAAAATCATAAAAGAACAAAGAAAACGCAAACAAACTAAGAAACATTAATATAAAAATATATCTGAGAAGCAAGAAAAAAATGAGACTAAAGGCAGCTTAAAGAAGCTTAAAAAGAAAAAAAAGGCACAAGAAAATTATAAAGACATCAACAACTAACTCATTACAAGTCAAAGAACTCTTTTAAGCAAAGAAAAAGAAGAAAAATAAGAAAAAGGTTTCTTATCTTCCTTTCTTTTCTTTTCAAATAGAAGCAGAAGAAGAAACAGAAGGAGAAAAGCAAAACCAAACCACTAAAACGATAACAAAGATCACAATAAACGAAGGCGATGAAGATAGTGATGGCGATGGCGATGAAGATAGCGATGGCGCTGGAGCTAGCGATGGCGATGGCAATGACGCTGATGACAACAATGTCGATGGGAGAAATGTAAGGAAAGAGCTGTCGTGTCAGCAACCTCGATTTCAAAAATCTATGTTAGCACCTTCAGAAGCCTGAGCGTGAGCAGTATAGAGCTACAAAATCGAAACGTGAAGAAAGCCGCACGTGGTCCAGCGAATGGCCATCCATTCAGCCTGATCTTCACGCAGCAAGTCAGCGCCTCAATACATTTCAAAGGCCAGACAGACTGTAAGACTGTAAGACTGTAAGACTGCAAGAAGAAGAAGAAGAAAATGTAGAAGAAAGCCATTAGAGAACGCCATTAGAGAACGCTATTAGAGCAAAATTAACAAAATAACAATAAAACAAAAAAAAAAAAAAATCTAGACGAGAAGAGAAAATAGATCGGCCGAGACTGCTTGGTTAACTGACAATCTGGTTTAACAGTCTTTGGGCAGCGCCATGACTGCCGAAGAAACTCGCGCAATGCTCAAATGCATTCGAGACGAGTTCAGGTGCCAAAGAAGTGGCGACGGCGGCGGCGGCGGCAGCAGTTGGTTGGCTGTTAGCGACAAGCGGAGCCGCCAATGGTTTTTTGCGCGCAGTGTTACCAACGCCAGCCGACAAAATCGAGGTTATGAGGTAATGAATGAGCGCTCGACTTGACTTGACTTGACTTGAGCCGCACCGCGCCATTGTCAGCGACGCCTATTCAATACTTACTCACATTTCTATGCAGCCAGCCGTGAATGTCCGTCCGTCCGTCCGGCGCTGTGCTTAGAAAGCGACAAGTGGCTGAGGATTTTCTTTTTCTGTAACCAAACTTTGCGGTCGGTGCGTATGAAATGTTAGCGTATCGTATCGTATATACCGATATATACATACGCTGTGAGACGATACGATATGACTGAAATATTTGAAAAGTATTTGAAAAGAAAGAGAAATTTCTTCTCACTTCCGGTTCGAAGAGCAAGAATGAATGAAAAGAAATTTCTGGCAATGCACAATGGCAATGATCAAGCCGTCAAGCCGTCTGGTTGGGCTTAAGCGATCGTTGAAACGCTCGTTGGCAAACACTGAGTGTTCGAGAATAGATTCAAACAGGCTTTGAATGAATTTCGAACTCTTCAGAGAACATAATTCTCATTGAATTAGTTCCAAAAACTCATTAACAAGAACAACTAAGCAAGATCCAGTTTTGGAGACTCAAGGCAGGCACTTCAGGAGTTCAAATCGCAGCATGTGTTTTCATACAACGTTCGTTACATTCCTCACAAAAGATCGTAAAAGATCGAATCGTAAAAAGAAGCATGCCATTCTTCGATGCGTTCGATTCGATTGGTTGAGAATGCTTCAATCCTGCTGAATAAAATCCAACTTCAAGGAGCGCTCTTTGATCGAATCGTTAATGTTTAGCATTTTGTGCATTAAGTTGGCTTCGATTTTGAAAGCGTTTCGAGCGTTTGCAAACTTTCTGTTTACGACAAGATGCTTAGGTAATGAGTTCGGTCGACTCAAAGACGCGGGATCTTCCGCGAAACCGAGAACTGCCGATAGCAACCCAAAAGAGGCACTAAAACGGAAAGGTTTAGTGCACAGAATGCATTAAATAAAGCATTTTATGGCAAAAGTAATTAATTTTCTGTTTTCTGGGACGATTGAAAGAGAATCAAAACGATGCTACGGATGAATCTGGTTTTTCTAATGATGCTGCTCGTAAAGTGTTGCATTCTCAAATGCTGTGGAAGTGATTTTTTTTTTTTTTTGAATTTTTATCTTGTTGTTGCTGTTGTAAAGTACCTACTAGTACTTCCTTTTGATATGTTCGACTAGTTTTTCTGAGGTGATTTATTTTTGCAATAAAAAGCATAAAAAAATTCAATCAATATTTCAGTCTTTTGTGTAATTTTTGCAATACCACAGAGCGGTGCAACGATGGCAAAAAAGAGGTTGCAAAAGAAGTCAAGACAGGAAAGCAACAACAACAACAACCAAGCCCAACAGACAATCAGTAGTAATAGCCTTAGGAAAAACCAAGAACGATATTAATAAAAACAACAACAACCACCATAGTAATAATCATCTTCACAGTAATAATCATCTTCTAAACATTGCAAAAGCCACAAAAGCGTAGAAGAAGAACTCGTTACTCTCGGCGAATACGCGCGCGTATGCCGGACAGCAAAGCTATCAACAACAAGCAGCGAGTAGAAGCACGCTCACTCTAAAGAGAGAGAGAGAGAGAGAAACGGACATGCCGCATGCCGCACGCTAACCCTTCACTGCAGGGCAGGTCACGCTGACGCACATGTAGCGTTTTTTTGGGCATTTTTGCAAATTTGCGTTATTATTGTTCTTCCAAACGACTTTTTTGCAAACATTGGTTTTTTTTATTCTCTTGCGCTGTATTTCGGTTCTTCAGCGACGACGTTTTTTCGCCATCGCCATAATGCCCTCTATCAAATCTCCTTAAAATAACATTAAGCTGTTGCAAAATTTTCCGCTTTTTTTTTGGTCTGGCAATTTTTAGGTTTCAACTCTTTTGCGTTTAGTTTCGGCCACTTTTTGCCGCCTTTCAGCAAACGAGATGATGTCTGATGTGATGTCTGCAGCCAACGCGGCGTCGTCCCCCCCCCTGCCCCCTTCCCCCTTTTTCACTTCCACGCTTTGAATCTACTCGTTTTAAAGGTAATGTGAGGAAGATTTCAGTTGAGCCATTTTTTAGTGGTTAATTAGCTGCCGGCACAGAACTTGTTGCAGTTTGCAGTTTGTTGCTGTGATGATGCCTCTTTGTCATCATCATCATCTTCTTCTTCTTCATTGCACAAGGAGGAGTCTTTTTTTTTTTCTTGAAGCCACAGCAGACTCTTCATAAAAGTTGATCGTTAACTGATTTCGAATCTTGTTATTAAAACTCACAGCGTTGCCAAATTCGACCAACAATCATTTCAACGGAAATAGATTTTTCTTCTGTTCATTTTTTGCTTTACTTCTTTTTTTTTTAACTTGAATTTTAAATTTTTAACAAAAATATTGTGCTTACGGAAAAGTTATGACGTATTTTTTCCTAAAATCTTAAAAATTTAACGTGCAGTGCTGCTGAAAATTACTTTTTAGAAACAAAAATTTCTTTATAAACAATTTAAAAAAAAAAAATATTATTTCTTTAGAAAGTCGTCTCTTTTTTTTCTGATCTACACTCGCAGAAAGAGATCGATTACATGCGAAAAATCATTGATGAATACGCCGCTAATGTTGATTTTCATTTCATCAATTATAGCAAGCTTAGCTTTTCTTTTAATTGTTTTTAAGTTTTCTAAGTAGCTTAGGAGCAAGTACAACGACAACAAAAACAACAACAATAACAACAACAACAACAACAAATGACAAAAAGATTCTCAAGAAATAAATGAAACGACTCGAACCAACTTCGATATTTGTGCTATATTTTGTGCTTTTTCGCAATGAAATCGATTTTTGAGCGCACACAAACACACACACACACACACACACACACACACACACACACACACACACACATACAATCATCGACAGACCCAGAAAGAAGAAGAAGAGGAAGAAGAAGCACCAAAGAGTGTAGAGCAAAACTTACAGATTATATGATGGTCGCTGATGGTCGTAGCGACGCTTGGCGTAACCGTTGGAACAAACCAGTTCACGAAAGAGAGACGCAAAATAATCCAATTGAGCCGAGCGACAAGGATTGAGGTTTCCTAATGGTGCTGCCGGTGCCCGTTGCTGGCTGGTGCCGGCAATTGATGAAGACGATGCACACGGCGCTCAGACGAGACCTCGCTGTTGTTGGTGATGGTGATGGTGATGGTGGTGGTGGTTTGGCGTTTTGATGGTTTGATGGTTTGGTGTTTTGGTAGCTTTGTTGTTTCGTCGTTTTCTTTCCTCTCAGGTCTTCCCAACGAGCGACGAACGAGTCTGCGGGAAGACGTTAACGTGCCAAGTAAGCGGAACCAACTGCGGGCTGACACGGAGTGCAAGTGTCAGTGTGCGTGTGTGTGTGGAGAAACAACCGCACAAAGAGTAGCAAAGTCCGAGTGAGTGCGGCTCGAGGCTGAGCGCAAGCATTGAAAGTTACAAACAAAATCAGAATGAACACAAAAGAAACGCGACACCAAAGAACGACAGTCAATCGATGATGATGATGGTGATGGTAATGGCGGCGACTAACACGATAATGAGTCAATTAATAATGATGATGATGATGATGATGATGATGATGACGATGACGATGATATCAAATAAGAACAAAGCACCAACAGTTCGTTCAATCGTTCTAAAGAAGAACGATCCAAAGAATCGAAGCAGGGTTGAAGCAAAGAAGTTCCAGCGCTTAATGGCTTCAAGGCACGCACAAACACGCACACACACACACAAACAATTAAATGTATGCCTTGGAATAGTACGAGATTATGTTGGCAAGTATGGACCGAATTTGGCTTTAAAGACAAAACACAATGTATTACCTGGCAATTTCTTTTTCACTTGAAAATAATTGTACTCCGGTTCAGGCACTCACGCCTTTCAGTTTCACAAAAAATATTAGACAAACAACTAAAAATCGTAGCACTTCATGCAGTGTTAAAAAATTGACACGTAGTTCTCTCGCTTTGTGCGAAATTGTTAAAACAATTGTGTTTTTTGTTTAGCGCGAGGATTTCTTTTACTTTCTACATCGTGATTAAATAGTATTGTATGCACTTTTCTTACTGCTTCTCTTCTCTGCTCTCCTCTTTAACGACAAGTTGTAGACAACACAAAATTGAAACACAGCAAAATGCAAAATACTTAAACGTTTTCACTACGCGTTCTTCTGGCACCGCAGCGAACAGCAACCGTCCTCGTCAAGCAACGCGTACCAACTGAACTTGACGGAACGAACGATTCAAGAAACGAACTCGCGAACGTCGCGAAGAGCTCCGAATGTGGCGGCCCGGCCCGGCCCGGTCCGATCAGCGCGCTGCGCCAACGTATTGCACACGCATGCACTTGTTGTTGGTGTTTAATGTCTTCAATGCACGAAGTTGGCAACGAAAAAGTACTAACCGAACTAACAACCACACGAAAAGCAACAGCACCAACAACAACTATATAGATACAGCATTACTGTATTATTGTAGAAAAGCCACAACAACAACAACTGCTGCTGGCGGCTTCAGCAGTGCAACCAGTGACAAACAAAAGGGTGCTCTCCAGCACCCTGAAGCACCGCTCGCAAAGCACGATTATTGTTGTTTTTGTTTTTGGTTTTTTGTGGGTGACGAAGTAAAATAATTGACAAGAACAACAAAATTAAAGCATGCGATGTATGAGAAAATATCGTTTAAAAAAAAATTGGAAAAAATAAAAAGACGTTAAAGAGTGAAGCAGCATTTCTTTTTACTTTAGAAATACATACTTAATTTTTTATGATTTCTATAGTATTTTAAAATGTGTTAATTGCTTTGTTAATTAATTAAAGATAAATTTCAGTTTGGGCAACTCTTAAAAGCAGATTTATTTGATTTTATGACTTAACCGCACATATATTTTTCACAATTATTAATTATATTTTTAAATTATTCTCTTTACCGTTATTAATATCTTTTTAGAAATTTATCTGCTTTAAATTTTGATACATTCAAATTTTTTAAAATTTGTCATATTTTTTTGCACAATTTTTTAAACCGTTAATTAATACATTCATTAATAAAAAAATTCAACTTTTAAAAGACGTGGCGTTTATTTCGTCTTTAACAGATTTATTGAATTTTTAAAAATTTCTTTAATTATATTGTATTGTACTGAAGAATAACTTAAAATAAATATCGAATTTTTGTAAAATGTTTTGGTTGTATTTAAAAGTTTGGATTTTAGCACAATCAGATCTTTCATTAATTTTAAAAATTGATAGAATTCTATTTCTGTAATTTTAATATTCGTTTTTTCGATAATTTAACCATTCGGTTAAAATTTTTATCGCCTGTTGCACGATGGTGACATGTCATGCCTGTGTCGTGTATGCATTCTTAATGAAATGAACTGCAGGAATTCCGAAAAGGTTCTTGTCATGGATTCCATGAACTCCAGCAACTGCTCTGCTGCTGCCATCTACCAGTGACAATATCGGCGCGTAAGTAAGACTAATGAGACTTAGTTAGGACGTTAACCGTGACGAGAAAGCATTTGAATTTGTAGCCAAACCACAGAAGGTGAGCTTTGAATGTTTTGGCATAATCGGATGCTCAACGTTACAGAGAGTTCCCAACGCAAAGTAATTAATAAAAGTAAACTTTTTTATATTAAAAAAAAATTAATTTTTCAATGAGAAAAAAGCACAGATCTATCTTATTTCAGTAGGCTTCAATCAGACTAATTCGGGCTGAGTATTTATTTTCCTCACTTCATATTTTTTATTTCACTGACTTTTTTCTCTGGTTTTTCACTTCCGACGGAGGTAAAGGCTTTCAGGAGGAAAGGTCAACATTACAATCAATGATTCTTATAAGATCAAACTCAAACTCTATGGAACCAACAATGATTTCTGATTCTCAAACTGTGATGATTTCAGCAGAAAATAAAAGATCAATTAATTAATTGGGATTTAGTTGAATTTGGTACACTTTTTCAGAAGTCAAAAAGGGCGGGGTCAATCCACAGCAACTGATTAAAACACGTTCTCTTCTTTTCTTTCTTTTTTTTAGGATTTTTTTATGATTATTATTTATTTATTTATGACAAGTACATATTTTGAGAATATTAACGAACTTTCGAGTTTCTTTTCTGTTTGAGTTCGTTCGTTACGTTTTAGTTTTATCTTCGCTTTTGTGGTTGTTGTTGTTGTTGTTGTTGTTGTTGTTAGCAAGTTAAAATAAACTCGCTTTGTTGCCGAAATTATTGCAAGAAAACTTTATGAATGGAAAATTGAGCGCGCTGCATAGAAAACTATCACATAAAAGTTGAAAAAGTTAGAAGAGAAAAGAACGGGAGAGGGCGGGGGAGGGCGGGGGAGGGGGAGAGGAAGAGGAAGAGGAAGGGAAAGGAAAACGATAACGTAAATGAAAAATTAAGGGGAAAAAAAACATCGACTTGTGAATAATTTTTGGGTGTTTCAGCTGCGGCGACTGCATAGAAGTAGCACGAATTATAAATGAGCTGTTATTGCTTCATTATTTTATGCAAAATATTCCTTGCCCTCCTTCCCTTCCGCCCACACCTCGCCCCACAACTGCGCCGGCGGAAAGGTGCGTCTTTCGACGTTGTTGCAAAACGCCAACGAAGTTCGACAAAGTGGCAAAGGCAAACTTCTGACTGAACGCCGGAAGTGTTTTTTCTTAGTTCGGTTCATTTCAGTTCTTCTCTTCTTCTCTTCAGCCTGACCTGACTCTTTTTTTTTTATTCGCGAAATGCGTTCTTTTTGGTTTTCTGTGTTTTTGGTCTGTCTCTGTTTGCACTTATTCATATTCTCTGACATTCGTGCGTATAAATCCTCAAACATTTTAAATTGTTTGCGAATCGATTTCGAGTTCTTGACTCATTGTTTTTGTTGCTCCTGCTTTTGCGGGCTCTTGTTCTTGTGGCAACGTCGTGCCACAATCATTGCGTATGATTTATGTGCGACATTTCGACTTTTTGCTCATTTTCTCGTGAGTGCGCCGAAGTATTTCGTGTTTCCCAACGCATCGCTCGCGACTCGCTGATGCGCCAGTCAGTGCGCCAGCCGGTCAACGCGGCCACCCGATGCACCCGATGCACCCGATCCAGCGATCAACCCGGGCGGAGCTTGTTGACGAACAAGAAAAGAAAAACCAACCAAACTGATGGCATAAAAAATTGGCAAAAACACGAATGGTCCAAAAAAAAAATAAACGAGTACGAAATAAATGTGAAAATCTGGCATCGCCGGAGGCCAAAAAATGAACATTTATCTGAAGCTGTGTTTACTTTTTAACTGATGGCCGTCGCTGCTGCTGCTGCTGCTGCTGACTGGTTGACGCTGATGGAAATCGCAGTCTGGCATCAGCGACAATGTTTTACATTGACTGCGCCGGCAGCTGATCTGATCAGAGGGCGAAGGCTGAAGGCTGAAGGCTGAAGCATGAAGGATGAAGTCCAGGCAAAATCCTATCATTCGCGACTCCGTGGCTGCGAATTGAAAGTGTTTCATCAAAGGATTTACTCTCACGAAAGGAATGAAATCCTTTTCCAAGGGTTTTTTACAGAACTACAGAAAGCTTTCTTTTTCCATAAAAAAGAAAAAGGAAGAAGAAGAAGAAGTGGTGTGTTTTACTAAATTCTCAAAATTTTCAATGATTTTTGGAAAATCACGGAAGAATAGTTTCGTTTTGAGTTTTGTCATCGATTTTCAAGAACAAATGATGACATTTATTCTACAAAAACTCATGCCATGTGGTCCGCTCCGGCCCCACCCAGTCGTTCGTTCGTTCCCTCCCTTCCCGCCCCATCCCGTCGCGTCTGAGAAGCCACTTCCTGCCAGAACAGGCGAAGATATCTAGAAATCTAGAGCGTTGTTGGAGCGAGCGTGTGGGCGCTCCATTTAATAGAAACACGGAGTCGAACCCTGACCGGAGTGCCATGTACCAACGTACCACGGAGCACGCACCCAACCGCGGTCGCCAGAAACCGAGGAAACGAGGGTGTCTTATCGACCTGAAACATCGACGCCTCCGGACGAAAAACTGTTTACTTGACGACAACAATGACTACGATCACAATGATGATGATGCTGATGATGGTGATGATGATGATGATGATGGTGGCAATGAAGCTGATGGTTATTAATATAATAATGATGAAAACGTACAAACGTACAAGTCAGCGACGATGAAAGCGACAATAGAAATGGTAACAATAACGTTGATGAGATCGCTTTCAAGTGGCTGATGACGTCATGAGAATGACGACTGACGACGCGTCGGTCATAAGAATGATATGATGGTGATGATAATGATGATGGTCGTAGTGATGAGAGTGTTTTAATCATCATCAACAAAAAACGCAAAATGCCAACCAGTTTTGTTATTAACCTTTTTAATAATGATCATTACGATTAGTCTCGTTAGGAATTATTGCAAATTTATGAAAATTTAATCATTTCAATGATGATTGTGTTAATTTTAAGGTTAAAAACTGTTTTCAAGTGACAATTACTGTCGTAAAAAGACATTAATGACAAAAATCATCACCATCATCATCATCGTCGCCACGAACGAGAATGAAAGAAATTAAATGAAATCAAGCGATCAGGTTTTTTGTTGTTGTTGTTGTTGTTGTTGTTGTTGTTGTTGTTGTTGTTGTTGTTGTTGTTGTTGTTGTTGTTGTTTGATATCGAATCTTAAAGTTATTGCCTTCCAAAGAAGTCAAAGTAATTTTCAAAGTAAAAAAATAAAATACAACAACAACAACAACAACAACAATAGGAGTAACGTCGGGGCCAATACGATCGAGGCCAGATTAAAAAATGAGGGTGGCCCCGCAAAAGAAGAAGAAGAAAAATGACAGCAAAATAACGACAAACAGACACAAGACGTCTTTTTTATCTTAACTGCTGGCGGTGTTGCTCGTGTTGTTGTTGTTGTTGTTGTATTTGTTGCTGTATTCGTTGTTGTTGTATTTGTTGTTGTTGTAATAATTTTCGTAGTTACTTCTGAGCTGAGCTATTTCCGCTCTTGATGATGTCGATCGATTCGCTTGGACTGAATGAATTATTAACTGATTGAATGACGTTGCGGTCTCGATGATGGTAAACAACGTCACAGGCAACAACAACAACAACAACAACAACAACAACACCACCAATCACAATAGCACCAATAACCATGATTTAACAGGCGAACGTTTGTGATGTTTCGGAATAAACTTAATAAGATTTTATGATATTAATCGATGAATCCATGAATGAATGTTGTGTGACGTTGTCTGGGTGATGATCGTTCAGTGAGACCGACAGAGCAGAGCGTAACAAATTTAAAAGAACAGTCGAGAGATAACAAAAGAATATTGTCACAATAAAAAACGTTATCGTACGTCTTTTCGACTTCGGCTGGAATATAATACGACAAAACAAAATGGCAAAGAAATATTGCTAAAAAACAATACGGAAAAAAAGAAGAGGCCAACATTTATTCATTCACGCATCCCTTCATCCATTCATTCATTAATTCATTCACTAAAAGGCACTAAATTCCGAAAAAATATAGAAATGTTTCTTATTTAAAAAGTAAAAAAAATTAATGCTGGACTAAACGTCTGATGCGTAACGAAAGGCAACAACAACAACAACAAAAACAGCAGCAGAAACAGCAGAAACAACAACAACAACAACAACGAAATATCTGTTGAGTGTCGGTTGAAGTCTTAACGCAAGCGGCGTATAGAACAACACTCTCATGGACAGACCAACACACGCCAGAGACAATAAAGCACCAGGTCAGAGGGAAGGACAGACAGACACACACACACACACACACACACACACGCACGCACAAAGCGGCCAGACAACCAATCGACCAGAGACGCACCAACGCGCCACGACGACGTTCGCTTAAGTTTAACAAATTTCCATACATCCGCTCAATTTCCGAGCTTTGAGGGAGAACGAGAACGAGAACGAGCACCAGAGCACGTGGATTGGATTGGACCGCAACGGACCGCAGCCAACCTTCGAGCCTGATGCATTACGAGGCGACGTAAGTGCCGTGGCGGAGGCAGCAGCGTAACAGCAGCAACGCAGCAACGAACCGAACGCATTTCTTCCAGCGGTCCGGCCTCGTTGCAACGTCAGTGTTGATGGGTCAGAGTCTGGTCTGGGCTTGGGCTGGGATGCGCCTGCGTCATATCCTGAAGATGCTGATTAGTTTTCGGCGGCATCAGCGCAAGCCGGCACTCGTAGACTCGTCTTGCGTCTAGGTCGTCGTTGTGCGCACAGCACCGTCGCGTCCGTGCTCAGCGCTCGACCGAACAACTGCAGACGAATAAATTGTGAGCTGAAGAGTTGAGAAATCGGCGTGCGCAGCAGGAAATCGCAAATCAAATACGCTTTTGATTAATTTTTAATAAATGCAAATAACAAATAAGCACAGATCGCACAGTCGCCGAGTCGCCGAGTCGCCCAGTGGCCCAGTCGCACATTGGTACCTTCGCACACTCACTCGGCGCAGTTCTGACGCGTCCGAATGTGCTGGAATGCACGCGTGCAAGCGTCCGTGTCTGTGGTTGGAGCACTTCCATGCTCCTGAGAGAACCCAAGCAAGACGGCCATCGTCAATGTCGTCGTCTCTGATGGACTTATACGAATGCGCTGCGGTCCGGTACGGTCCGTCTAATCGATGGTTCGAAAGGGATGGAGGATGGAGGATGGAAGGGATGGAAGGCTCTTCCGAAGGATGTCTAGCAAAGGCCGATGGGGTCGTTGTTGCTGTTGTTGATGCTGCAGGTTCTAACTCTTTGTTTTCACTTATTGTGTTCATTGTTGTTGTTGTTGTTGTTGTTGTTTTTCTTCTTCTTCGCACTCGTTCGGTCGCTGCAGTTGTTTTTGAGAAAATATTTTACATTTTGTCAGTTCAAAAAATTCGAAATTTTTGCTCACCCTCCTTTCCTTCCTTCCTTCCTTCCCTTACGTTTAGCCGGCAGACGCGAGGCACAAGGATTGTTTCAACTTTTTAATTAATGCATTTCACTTTGTTGCATTTGATTTTGTTGCTTTTGTCTCTCTTGTTTCTTTGGCGGCGGTGATCTCGATCGTGCTGAAAAATGGGTTGTTGTTATAAAAACTCATAAAAATATTGTAAGAATACAAATAAAATACATAAAATAAAATAAAAATAATATACAATTTTGTATCGTATTTTTCGATTTACGTCCATGCGAACGAATTGCGGATGGAGTGTTCACCGGAAATGAAAATGACAGAAACGCGGACGAGCCTTTGCCCAAGAAGCGAGCAACCGACCAAACATGATGGCAACGACCAAGAAGATGATGAAGGAGAGATGATGATTTTTTCAAATATTTTCCGATAAGAAGGTAAAAATTCAATTTCATAAATTAGCTCAATAAATCTATTTCTTCTGCGCAAACGATAACGATACGAATGTATTCCATCCGTTGCGAAATGGATTACAATGAATTACAAACATTCTCATTACAAAAGTACTGTTCCGAATATTGACCGTACCGAATTATTCTTGGGATAAAAAGTAGTCTAATTTTACCGTAAAATGGTTGATGCCATAAGAAGCGAACGATAATATCCACTTTTAAATCAATTCAATTTATTCATTTCTTACTCCGTAATTAAAACCTGATGGAATAAAAAGTCACTTCTTCGGTTCGGTTCTTCCTTCGGAGAGGGCTTGAATGAGACGCCGCGAATGATTCGAAACTGACATAGCAACATTTTTGCAGTGCTGTCATTTGATTTCGAATCAAGCTGTGGTAATGTTTTCAGCAGCAAGTCACCGCTTAATTTGAAAGCAGTGGAAGCACGGCAGACAACTCCTGAAACTTCCACGACGTTTTGAACAAGCCTTGAAAACGTCTCTTGCAGCCCTTTAGGAAATATCGACCCGTATTAAGTTATTGAAAAAAAATGATGCCTACTTTTAGGATGACGTTATTAAACAATTCGTGAGAGCTTCTTTAAATTGAAAATGAATTAATCAAATGTTTATATTTTTTATATATTTATGTATTTATTTATTTATATATTTATTTTGCTATTTGTTTATTTCTACATTTATTTAAAATTTAATTATTGTATTGTTTACTATATGTAATGAATAAAAGAGTGCTTCATAACAAAAAAAAATGTTGTTTAAAATAACGCAAACCTCTACAATTTCTTTTAAAACGATTACTTAAACGATTTTTTTACAAATTTTTAGAAAATTTTTTCATTTTTGTTTCATTTTAAAGAGCATTTTGTTAACAAAATGTTTGAAATTTTATAGATTTTCGCCATTAGCCATTCTGCTGCTAAAAGAATTTATAAAATGTGACACTATAAAATCTCGAATGTACTCAATTTCGAAAAAAGTTAAAAAATTATGCATATTAAATAAAAATTAATTGTATGCATTAAAAATATTAAAATACATTCTATAACGAATGCAATTATTTACAATAAAATATTTTCGATTAAAAATACAGACTATTAAAATTGAACAAAGTGAAGAAGAAGAGGAAAAAAAAGACAGAATTAAAGTAGAAAAAACTAATTTGGCTTTATTTACTTTGGTAAAAAATGTTTTGCGGCAACTGACACTTTATCGACATCTGTTCGTTCAAATGGAAAATTCAAATATGATTTTTGCGTATTAAATAACATGCAACGAAACGCAAATGGACACACGCAACACACACGGACACGCAGCCACACACACACCCACATACGAATACCAATACCAATACCAATACCAATACATACTACACCACCAATACATCGTTATATGCCAACTAATGCAAACGTGAGTTGATTTAATGTAGAAATATTTTAAAAAGCTTTTTAAAAAAATTGATCGATGCGTATGTGTGTGTGTATGTATGTGTGTTTGTTGAGGCAACAAAATTGACAACAACATTTAATACAACAACAACAATAATAATAATAAGAGTTGGGGGAAAAAAGCATTTGCATTTTTATTGAAAATTAAAATAATTTCTACCGCAGACATCGATTTAATAAAATATTAAAATTTAAATAGGAAAATGTTCGAAAACTAGAAAAGCCAAATAAATAGAAGGACCACAAAACAACAACAACAACAACAGTCACATCAACCAAAGACAAAACAACAAGAATAATGCAAATAATAATAATAATCGCAATAATAACAATAACAATAACAGCAGCAGTAATAACAACTACAACAACTTTTACATAAACAACGACTACAGTAACAACAACAACCGTCGCCGCCACTAGCACAAGCACCAACCTTTTGTTAGACGCCACGAGTAACCATGAACCATGACCCATTCCCTGCCAACCATGTCGTGATGCGATGCGATGCGATGCGATGTGATCATGCCCGTTTTTAAGCTCTTTCAAAAGAACCCATTTTCAATTCAATCAAAATCGAAATTTCATGAAAATGCAATGAAGAGTAAAGAAAGGACGCAGCCGACGACAAACGGACAAACGCGCATGATTTTAGTGAACATTTTAAACGATTCTGAAACCGCAAACAAACAAAAATGTACGGAAAGCAATGGTTTCTCTCTACCTATGTAGTACCACTGAAAGAGGTGCTGATTTTACATTTCGAAATATTTGGAAAATTATTTGACAAACCATTATAGCCTTCGACTGCCTAAAAAGGTGCTAACGGCACGATAATCGAACAGCTTCATTTCATCACAAATCATTCTAAATACGAAATGAAATGTGTCTGTCTGTCCGTTTTAAATAAAATTCAGTGACGATCACAAGATTTTCTTCCAATTTCGAAAGTGTCAATCTTAACACAGTTTTTTTGGAAACAACGAAATGATCATTTCGGTTAATCTATTTCTCAAATTTTTACAAGTTCATTTCAAAGTCATTTCCTTTTCCTTCGATACGCCTATTTTCCCCCTCAAATTTTCTATAACATTTTCCATCAACTGTGACATTCCTCGCTCTCTCTGTCACTTTTCGCTTTTATTGACAGCTTGTGACATTTCACTTAGTCTTTCCATCTCATTGACATCGACAGTTTTGACATCGAAATTCAACAATTTCGAATAAAGTACTCGCGTACTCGTAGGTACTAAATAAGTTTAGAACATCTGCTTGTGTTTTTTGCGTTAGAACAGGCTTAATTACATTTTAGACGTTAATTAAAAAAGTGGAGCAAGCGGACTAATTATTAGTTAATAAAATGCAAAGTTTGTGAATAGCTTTTAGAGTATAAAAAGTTGACTTACCGCACTCTCGAAATCGAAATTTGTCTTTCAATTTCTCGGAAAATGTAAAATAGTCGAATTTAGTAGATTTCGTCAGTTTTTATGTGCCGCAAGCAAAGTCTCCGTGTCTGACTGTCAAGTTTCATTATAAAATTATGAGAGAATTCGGAAGCTCTGACACTAGTTTGGTGTTTCCATAAAATGGTTTTGGTTTTGGTTTGGTTTAGGCTTTCGAATATCGATCAAATGTCAAGTGTTTCCGTACAAAACTGGTTTTATTTTTGGTTTTGCTGGCTTTCGCCCTTTGCAGTTGTTGTTGTTGTATGCAAAAACAATGTTTTGTTTTGTCTGTCAAAATTTTGCCAAATTTCGTTTACAATATTTATCGCTTTCTACCATATTCACTATAGAAAGAGACAGCGTTATGGCGTCTAGTATTTCGAACTTCGAAACAGGACTCGAAAACTAGCTGAAAACCAGAATTCTTTTTGGTTTTGCGCTAAACTCAAAACAACAATGTCTATGAAGATTTTCTGGTTTTATAATGGTTTTCGTTGTAAAAACCAGTTTTGCGTTAAACCGAAACAAAACCGCTTTATGGAAACACCATAAAAGACGCTTGATGAAATACAAAAATGCAAAGTTGTTGAATTTTTCTTTTTGGGGTGAAAGAATTTTTTTTTTTTTTCATGATAAAGTCTTAAAAAAAAATTTTAATTTTTTTGAAAAAATAAATTTTTTTTCTTTCGGAAAAAACGTTTTACAATCAATGACTTTCAATGAACAACGAAAATTTACTACTTGTGAATAATTGATCGCATCGCTCGATTTATACGATGCTTTGCTCTCGTAACAACAAAACAAAACAAAACAAAACAAAACAAAAAAAAAAACAAATTTTAAGAACGAGAAGTACAAGCAAGTCGCATTCTTCTTCTTCTTCTTCTAGTCGACACGAGCAACAATAGTCATTTGCAAATAATAAAGCGAAACGAAATTAAATCTTATTAACGAAAACAGCTTTCCATTAAGCAGGCCTCTTCCGAAATCAGGTGTTTAATGGACGGACGGACGGACGGACGGACGGACGGACATTTCGACACATTAAAGCTATACTAAAAAAACCACAACACTGTTGCGGCCTACCGGTCTAGCGAGGCGAACAATGCGACAAGGTCGAGAAGATCTGTTTTCGGGATTAACGTCGAGCAGCAGCAGCGGCAGCAGCAGCAGCAGCAGGCAGAGCGGTTGTTTTTAAGCCGTGAGATTACGAGACACAAGAATTAACGATGACGACGGTGTTCGACGACCTACAACGATCGCTTAAACGACTTAAGCGGCGATGGCTTAAGCGTTAGTATCGCAAGAAAGAAAAAAGTAAGCCTTTTCGAGCGGGCGAAGGGGCAGGAGGAGTGCTGCACCTTAGAAAGAGCTGTGCGACAAACGCAAACATCAGAGAGCAAATAAATCAGAGGCCAAAAGCAAGCAAAACTATGCGTTGCGATAAGACGGAAAGAAGGAAGGAAGGATGGAGGAAGAAACAGGGATGGACAGGATTTGCATAAACTGTCTGTCACTCAGTCAACGGTCGGCCTGGCCTGGCCTGCCAGTGAAGAAACACAGCAGCCAACCCTTCTCGTTCGTTCGTTCCTGCAACGCCTTTCTGCCGATGATAATGTCTTTGTTATCACGTGATGTCATCAGTCTGAAGTGTCACATGCGAGTGTCAAGCCCGCTGCTGCTGGATGTCACTTTACTGTCATGCGACAATGGTTGTGGCACGGCCCGGCCAGGAAGAGAGCAGCAGCTACCTGCCTTTCATTTATCATTTCAAGAGCTCGTACTAAACGACCGACCTTCTGATCGAACAACAACAACAACAACCAACACTGCTGCTGCCCGGCTAACATGGGCCACGCGCCCAACATCGTCACACGTAGGTGGCAACAAGGGCCATTTGCTTAATCTCCGGAGAGGTTCTGTGCTGCCGATTCGATGCTGCCGGCTTTAGCTCTTTGTGGCTGACTTATTGTTGGCAATTTGTTAGTCATGCATCGTATGTGGTCGCTGGGTCTCACGCGACACTGCCATACCGGATCTCCTCAGTGCACAAAATGCTTCTGTTTCTGCGGCTAAATGCGGCGGAGCGAAGAGGAGGAAGAGGAAGAGCACTGAGCAGTTACCGGCACCGGCACCGGCACCAACTCAATCTACTTATTGTGAAAATGTCTGGCCATTGTTGCTGTTGTTGTTGTTGTAGGTGATGTTGTTGTTGTTGTTTTTGTTGTTGTTGTTGTTGCTGTAGGTGCTGTTGCGAAAGTGTTACAATCGTCGCGGTTTTAAAGTGTGCACAATTTCGGTGTTTTTGTGTCGAAACTAATTCGCTTGTTAGACATTTGTCGGTGCGCTTCGGTGGCTCAGCCCTTCGAGAGACCTCGAGGAAAGTCTATGTAGGTACCTGCTAATCTCGGTTTGGTGAGCGCTTTGTCTGTGCAAAAAGAAAGACTCTTCCTTTTTGGAAAATAAGAAACTCTCTCAAGGTAAATAATTCGTTCAAAAGATGTCATGTCTCCGAAGAAAAAGATTACTAACCATGAAGTTATATGTAAAGTCATAAAATAGTCAAGAAAGTAACGAAGGAAGGAAGGAAGGAAGGAAGGAAGAGTTAAAAGAGACGCCCTGAAATCATTTGCTTCGATATTCGACGATAACTTGAATACTTTAAAGGATTTGCATCGCAATCACATTAAATTGCCCAACTTCATAACATATCTTCTTAACACAACAACAACAACAACAACAACAACAACAACACAATTCTCCACGTAACTTCTTCGCTGGTAACCGTAACCTTCGGTGCAGGTATCTACCCTTCATTGATTTAAAGGTTTGGTGACGATGATCCATCTTGGTCGACGCGTTGCGACGCAGCCTGCCGGCTCGGCGTTCCAATTACTTCCTGTCGTCGTACACACACCAACACCAACATTTAGCATTTAGTCGTCGTGCTGTACGAACGCAGCTTGGATACGCTACGCAGGTCAACGCCTCTGCTGGGCCTCCCTGGGCGTGGGTGCAGCGTGGAGCGTGGAGCGTGGAGAGTATAGCGCGCAGCACGATAAAGAGAAGAAAGAAAGGGCGTGAAAATTTCGAAGCGTGCTCATTTCGTGTCAAGTCAATGATGACAGTAGCTAAGATGACAAACAGAAACACAACAACAACAACAACAACAACAACAACAACAACAACAACAACAAAAACCAATAACAACTCTTCCGTCCGTCACAGAAAATGGAGTAAACAAAAAAAAAAAATTGTTTGTGGTCTAAAAACCGCAAAAGGACGTGCCGTGCCGTGCCGTGTCGCTGAGCAACAGCCATAGCCACAACAACAACAGCTCATCGTTGGCGTGGTGATAGCAACAACAACAACGACAACATCAGCGTGCAATTTCAACAGAAAAGAGCAGAGAAGAGAACGATTTTGTGGAGAGCGCGTCCGGAGACGCGTTGGTGACATTGTTAATAATTATGTTGTTAGAAGCTGGATTGAGGATGGCTTCAATCCATGCAATCCTTTGGGGCCGAGAGTGCGAACGTTGAAGCAGGATAGAAGATGGTTTTCATCATCGTTGAGTCCGTTCAGTCACGCAAGGATTCGGATTCAGATTCGTCGCGAAACAAACGACTATTTTTGTTTTTGTATTCATTTTTAGATTAATTTTTGTGTTTTCTTTTTTTCTTTCTTGTACACTTGACCTGAGTCTTGGCGAGAACCGAGAAAGAGACAAGGCACGAGACGCCGGGGACGCCAGAACCAAGCTTTTTCAGATGATCGAGATCGAGATCGCGAGATCTTGCCGATACAAGTTTATTCAGAAGAGTAGAAAACCGAGAACGAGATCGCCAAAATCTCGGAAAATCTCGCCCGTTGTTGTGAAGGAATAAAAGGAAAAAAAGTGAGGAGTTATAAAATATTCAACAACTAGCAATAGTACAATACTATAAACGTTATCAACACAGCAAATATTTGCCAAAATAATTGTAATCAAAGGAATTGTTTGCACAAATTTTTTGTAGATTTTCTGTGTTGTTGTTGTTGCTATTCGTATACAAAAATGTGAATAAAATTCAAACAAAGTCCGAAAATATTCATAAAATGTGGGCGGAGTGAAAGGAATAATTTGGTCAATTCGAGCATGGCCGCAGAGATTATAATGAAATAAATTTGCATTAACGCCAAAAACGCCGCATGCCAAACGCCCAAACGCCCAAACGCCCAACGTCGAACGTCGACGTTGTCAAGTATTATAAACAATTAAAATATTTGGTTGCGAAAATCGGCAAAACCATTTTAAAATATAAATAATTATGTATGTTATATACAAAAAATCAACAAAAAAAAAAACGATAAATACAAACAAACACACAAACATCATCACGTTGTTGTAGTTTGTGTTGTTTACAAATTTAAATATTTGCCAGCTTTGCTTTTCTACAAAAACAAAAGAAAACGCTTCTTTTTTTTTGTTGGAATTTTTTGCAATTCATTAAATTTTGTGGGTTTTATTGACAAAATAATACCGCGCTGCGGTATTACAAAAAAAAAAAAAAAATCGCACATAAAATGTGTGCGCACACACACGCTCATAAGCTCATGCGAAAACGCACGTTTTTTTTTTTTAACATCATCGTCGTGACGTCAATATTTGTTTATGCAAATGACATAATTTTACAGACAACTCTAACAACTCTTACAACAATGACATTGACAACAACAACAATGATGGATGATTGCAACAACAATATGTTTGCGCCTTAGCGCAATGTCGAAAAATATGTTAAATTTAAAAAAAAATGTTAAATAAAAATAAATAAAAACTGAAAAATTGCATTGAAACAGAATTGAATCGAATAAAAAAAAAGAAAATGGAAAAAAGTCACAACAAAGTGTCAGAAAAAACAAATACTAACTACATTAAAAACAACAACAACAACAACAACAACAACCTGTACCGCACTAAAAACAATAGCTTTAAAGACATACGTTTTTTATTTTTCTCTTTTTGTGTCAATTTCTTCCCAACCAATTTATTTTATTTTATTTTGTTTTTTTTTATATATCTCTTATTACAATAAATTATTTATTAATAGAAAAATCTATTTGTTTTTATTTTATTTTTTCAGAAATACACCACGCGACAATTAGTTTTTATCAACCACGGCTAATTGTCGCGTGATATTTCTATCAAAATTGTTTCTTCTGAATTAATCCAAACAAAAATAGCATTTTCTTTGTCGCTGTCATTGTTGTTGTTATTGTTTGTATTATTATTTTTATTATTGTACTCCGTAATTATCTTAGATTTTATTTCAATGCTTATTATTTTATCAAGTATTTATTTATTTATTCATCCATTTCATTTTTTTTTTAATTTTACTGGATCCTTTCTCGTCTACTGGAATGCGTCTACTTTTTATACTTTTTTTACTTTTTATACTTTTTTTACTATTTATACTTCTTATGCTTTTTATACTTTTGATACTTTTTGTACTTTTTATACTTTTTTTACTTTTGATACTTTTTGTACTTTTTATACTTTTTTTACCGTTTATACTTTTTTATCCTTTTTTATACTTTTTTTACTTTTTATACTTTTTATACTTTTTATACTTTTTATACTTTTTTTATTTTTTATACTTTTTATACTTTTTTTACTTTTGATACTTTTTGTACTTTTTAAACTTTTGATACTTTTTTTACTTTTTGTAGTTTTTTACTTTTTATACTGTTTGTGCTTTTTATATTTTTTTTACTTTTGATACTTTTTGTACTTTTTATACTTTTTTTACTTTTTATACTTTTTATATTTTTTATACTTTTTATACTTTTTATACTTTTTATACCTTTTTTATTTTTTATACTTTTTATCCTTTTTTTATTTTTTATACTTTTTATACTTCTTATACCTTTATACTTTTTGTACTTTTTATACTTTTTTTACTTTTTATACTTTTTTTATTTTTTATACTTTTTTTACTTTTTATAATTTTTATTTATACTTTTTTTACTTTTGATACTTTTTGTACTTTTTATACTTTTTATACTTCTTATACCTTTTATACTTTTTATACTTTTTATACTTTTTATACTGTTTGTACTTTTTATACTTTTCAAACTTTCTATACTTTTAATGCTTTTTATACTTTTTTTACCTTTTATACTTTTAATACTTTTTATACTTTTTTTATTTTTTATACTTTTATTACTTTTTATAATTTTTATTTATACTTTTTTTACTTTTGATACTTTTTGTACTTTTTATACTTTTTATACTTCTTATACCTTTTATACTTTTTATACTTTTTATACTTTTTATACTGTTTGTACTTTTTATACTTTTCAAACTTTCTATACTTTTAATGCTTTTTATACTTTTTTTACCTTTTATACTTTTAATACTTTTTATACTTTTTTAATTTTTTATACTTTTTCATTTTCATTTATAATTTTTATAAACTTATGACATTTATTGCTGTTATTATATTGTTGCTATTTCTTTGATCTAATGTCTATACACAGTTTTTGAGAAATGAATGTTTTTCGTACCAGTCGGTATCGCATATACATATGCACCTATGTACATATGTATGTATGTGTTTACTCGAACATAGGTACATATGCATGTATGTACATTCTTCTTCATTTCTTATTTTGTTAGTATCCATCTTCTCTCTCACTCTCTCTCCATCTCTTTCTTTCTCTATTGCACTTTATCAACTTTGACCACGGAGTGTCTTCATTTTCCAGAAACGTGTCTCGGCTCCTCCAGTTTCTCCTCCTCGCCTTTTGCTGCATCTTTCTCACCTCATTCTAGTTCTCCTTCTTCTTCTTCTCCGTCGTTGGGTTTAATGTTACTTTTATTTAACTACTGCCACTGCTTCTTCTTCTTCTTCGCCATCTTCCACTTCTATGATTCGTGATGACGGTATGATTCTTTATTAGAGTTGATGACAATGACGATGATGATGATGATGTTGTCCATGATAATAATATTTATGATTATTATAGTGCGGTCGTTGTTGTTGTTGTTGTTGTAACTTGTAATATCGTTACTCGCCCGAATCGAATCGAATCGAATCGAATCGAGAGGCAGAAGCGCGGAGCGAACAAGCCGACGAAGCCATCTTCGCCCGAACAACCTTCCTTTCCTGTCCGCAACTTGTCCACTCGACCAGTCAGCCGTCCAGTCGGCCATGCCGCCAACTTGCGAAGCATGACAACACGAGGGTAAACTCGTAACTCCTCGCTTCCGACCTGACCGAAAAGAGGGCGTTTATCGTTATGCGAGTTGAGCAACTTCTGTAAGTTTGTTCTGTTCTGTTCTGTTCCGTGCTGGTTGTTGTTTTGGCTTTTTTGGTTTCTTTCGTTTTTTTGGCGGAAAGTTGAGACGGGTAAGGGTGAGGGTGAGGGTGAGGGTGAGGAGGGCATTTGCTTTTTTCTTCTTCGTAGTACAAACTAAAGAAAGCACGCGCAAATGCGCCGCTAGAGGTAGAGAACAAGACGGCCCCGAAATCACAGACACGGAAAGAGAGAGAGAGAGAGAGAGAGAGAGAGGGGAGAGAGAGACAAGGAAAAAACATGAACTGGTTAAAAAAGTACTCCTCTACTTTTTTAGTGGTAAAAAACATACTCCTCTTCTGGAGTATGAACCATATTTCGTGCGTTTTTACTGTTGTTGTCGTTGTTGTTCTACAACAACTTGTTAAGTGTTGCTTTTTTATTTTTATTTTTATTTTTTTTTTTGGAGTTTATTTTTTTAAGCCGGACTTTTTCGCAACTTTTTTCTTTGGTTTTTAGATTGCATTCGCAACGCATTGTAATCTCGTTGCATGGCGGCGTATCTCATGGTTTCGATGCGAACGTGCCGCCGACGTAAAACCACAAAAGAGAAAAAACAAGAACAAAAGAAAAGAAAAGAAAAGAAAAGAAACGAAACGACGAGTAAGTAAGAATGAAAGAATTTGCTAAAAATACTTTTCTTTTAGTCACTTTGTGGCTGGTTTTGTCATTGTTGTTGTTTTTGTTGTTGTTTTTGTTGTTAATCGTCAATTGTTGTTGGCGTTGATGTTGGCGTTGTTGTTGTTGTTGTGTTGTGTTGGGTTGTGTTGTTGTTGTTGTTGTTGTTGTTGTTGTTGTTGTTGTTGGCTTCGTCGTCGTCGTCGTTGTTGTTGTTGTTGTTGTCGTTGTTGTTGTCATCGTCGTCATTATTGCTGTTGTTGTTGTTGTTATTTCATTCCGTCTATTGTTGTTGTTGTTGTTGTTGTTGTTGTTGTTGTCATTGTTGTTGTTGTTGTTGTTGTCGTTGTTGTTGTCATCGTCGTCATTATTGCTGTTGTTGTTGTTGTTATTTCATTCCGTCTGTTGTTGTTGTTGTTGTTGTTGTTGTTGTTGTTGTTGTTGTTGTTGTTGTTGTTGCTGTTGTTGTTGTTGTTGTTGTTGTTGGTGTTGTTGTTGTTGTTGTTGTTGTTGTTGTTGTTGTTGTTGTTGTTGTTGTTTTAGTTGCCGCCGCCATATTCACAACGCATAAAAGCCCTGATACAGCATCTGCTGCTGCCGATTTTGCCGCTCCGAATCTAGCCGCTACTCTCCTCTCCTCTCCTGCTCCGTCAAGTATTTCTGTACTACGTGCAGTCAGTATTGTCGATTCTGTCGCTGCAACATTTTTGCTTCTTCTTTCGTCTTGCGATGACGATATTCCCTTTTTTTATCATAATCTTTTAGTTGTTGTTTTAGTTGTTGTTTAATCTCGTTCTTCTCTTTATTGCACTCGCGTACATAAAATGCAAAAAAAAAACAGAAAATAGAATTCTCTGCAACGAACGTGATTTTGATATTCTCCATTTTCTTTTCGCTCGGAAGCCATCCAGCCTTCGATTGCAGCTAACCAAAGCGTCTATCTCAGGGTTGCCTGAGCAGCCTGAGAAGCCGGAGCAGCAGCAGCAGCAGCAGCGATTCGCAAAACCGGGATAACCCTCGAACAAATCGATTCGAAATCTTGGAGTTATCTCGACGCGCGGTACGAGTATTCGATAAACTACAGCGTTGGTCAACGACCATCATCATGGCTTTGCTTTTTCTGCCTCAGCATCACCATCGCCATCAGCATCACCACGGTGCATCTATGGAATGAATCTGGAGGTGCATCTTGAGAAGTATCTCCGGGCATAACAAGTAGCCATTGAAACGAGTCGACAAAGGCAAAAATCGGCCAAACGAAGCCAGAGAAAACGCTGTTAAATGAGCTTCGTAGAGAAAGAAGTACGTGCTCGGTTGGCGCTGCATGAACATGACATCATTTATACAGAGCACAATTCGACATAATTACAGGGTGCCGCATCTTCACGGAAAATGGCTACTAATTACGGGTTACGCGACCGACGCGACCGACGCGACGTGAAGCGCTCTAGAGGCAAATTAACGTAGCGTACATCGACACAATGAATGAATGAATGAATGAATGAATGAATGAATGTGCGGCAGTAGCACAAAAAACAGCCTCGTCAATCATTTAGTCAATCAGTTAATCAGCCTGGTCTGTTCGTCACTCAGTCAGTTAGTCCGTCAACCAATCAATGCGGTCACTGTGGCGGTCAGTCAGAAGAGCAACCAACGCTTTCTGAGATCTTATTAACTGATTGTAGGAGCAAAAACGAGTAGTGGCCGCGACTCCAACGCGACTCTGACTCCGCCTTCGCCGACTCTACACGCCGGTACTCAATTAATATTCACAACCCATAAATCCTTCTTGAAAATGCAACAATCAAAAAACAAGTGCCGCGAAAAGGCCTAATAAACAAACACGAAAAATTGTATTGCAGCCGCGAAATACAGAAGAGCCGCTTGTCGGCTGTCGCCTGCTGCCTGCTGCCTGCCTTCTGCCGCTCCACGAGCTGCATTTAGCGGCGTTTTTGAGCAGAGCCCTGCTGCATGCTCGAAGCCTCAGCGTCCATAAATCATCCGCTCTAAGCGCTGCCTACTCGCCTGCTTTTAATTGGTTGGCCGCGCGACCGGCCGCGCGACCGGCCCCGCTTCACAGCGCTCACTGCTCCGGTTCCAGCATACTCGTATCATCTGATTATTATCTGGCGCATAACATCCCGGGCCATTTTATTCTGCGGCAGCCCGAATCATAGAAATTATTTATTTAATTAACCTGATTTCATTGAATCCGGCGTCGCGACGGCCTGATCTTATCGACTGTCGTTTATTGAAAAATGGCTTCACTTAATTTCAATTGTTTAAATAATGCTTTGGAATATTTAACGAAAATAAATGCCTTCAAAATTTTAAACATTTATTTTTATGTCCAAAAAAAACTATTGTAATTTGTTTAAAAAATTGCAAAAAAATGTCAAATTAATTCTGTAATTTTTTTAACAACAATTTATATTGAAGGAAATTAAAAAAAAAAAAATTTAAATGTAAAAAAAATGTAAAATTAATTCTTTAATTTTTTAAGCAAAAATTTTTATTAAAAATTATTTTCAATGATTGCCTCCGAAAAAATGTGGTTTCTTTTAGGCCCGCGCTTTTTTTTTACAATTTAAAAAAATTTTAAAATTTTAAATTTATTCAATATTTTTTTTAAAGAGATCAACTTATATTGATCGATCGTTTTGTTGTTGAGCGATTTAAAAAAATAGGTATTTTCGATTAAAAAAAAATATGAATTCTTTACGGAAATATTTTAAAAATGTGTCAAAAAACAACAAAATGTAAAAACAATAAACGACGATCACGCAAAATAACAAACAAAGAGCAATTATTTTAAGTTTTTTTCAGAGCTAAAAACTAGCAGCCACCAAAAGCAACGAAACCATCGAAAATATCATTTACTAAATATAAACATAATACACAGAATGTACTCTTATCAACACCAGCATACTCTCTCATCAACACGTACACACTCACACTCGCACGCACCCCACACGAACGACTTCATTAGACCGAGAATTCTTTGGAGGATTCGTTTAATACGAATACACACCACAAATTAACAAATTCGAGGCGAAGCAGAAACTCAAAATGGCCAAAAGTCTCGCAAATCACTGCAGGACATTTTCAGGCAGAGACAATATTAAGTAAATTAGTGTAAGTGTGTGGGTAAGCATGTATGTGTGTAGGAGAGAAGGTGTGCAAAAACTGACCCAGTAGAAAAAACGGAATAATTTCGAATGATTACCGAGACACAACACACATTGTTTGTGTGTCACAGAAAAGGAAAGAGAAGAAGAAGAATTTTTTGTGAATGAAATTTCTTAGTAAAATGAAATTTCTATAGAATATTTGAAGCACATTTTTTGTTCGTACTTTTTTTTAAAGTTGGTTGCTTGATGTGAAAATCTCTAGTGAAAATCGCCAGAAAATTTGATGATTTGAAGATTTCGTAGCAAAGACGAACCTGGACACAGCGCCCATTGTACCCAGTAGAGAAAGTTGCACAAAGTGCACCACTTTTTCCATTAATGTTATAATCAATCAGTGATTATACTTCGAAGGTAAACCGTTAAACCGTTCGCTTAAAATAGTTTCATAAGAAAAACTTACGACACATTTTTTTTTTAATTTTGTAGCTACAAATGCTGCATATTATTCAAAAGTTTTGTGTGAATAATTGAGTTTTGAATAACATTTTCGTTTCATAAATTCGTAAATTTCTAAATATCAAAGTTTAAAAGGAGAGTTTCTTCTCCTAAACTTTTAAAAGGAGAGTTTCTTCTCCTAAACTTTGATATTTAGAAATTTACGAATTTATGAAACGAAAAAGAAACTCTCCTTTTAAACTTTGATATTTAGAAATTTACGAATTTATGAAACGAAAAAGAAACGCTCCTTTTAAACTTCGATATTTAAAAATTTACGATTTTATGAAACAAGAAAGAAACTCTCTTTTTAAACTTTGATATTTAGAAAATTAAGAATTTATGAACCGAAAAAGAAACTCTTCTTTTAAGCTTTGATATTTAGAAATTTACGAATTTATGAAACAAGAAAGAAACTCTCTTTTTAAACTTTGATATTTAGAAAATTACGAATTTATGAAACGAAAAAGAAACTCTTCTTTTAAGCTTTGATATTTAGAAATTTACGAATTTATGAAACAAGAAAGAAACTCTCTTTTTAAACTTTGATATTTAGAAATTTACAAACTTATGAAACGAAAATGCTACTCAAAACTCAATTTTTCACACAAAACTTTTGAATAATATGCAGCATTTGTAGCTACAAAATTAAAAAAAATGTTTTGTAAGTTTTTCAATCGGTATACCTTCGAAGTATTATCAATGATTAATTATAAAATTAATAGAAAAAGTGGTGCGACTTTCTCTACTGGGTACGGGTGGCGCTGTGTCCATGTTTCTACGGGGGTGTATCGGTGTGTGTGTGTATGTGTGTTGTAGACGAGTGTTAATTTGTTGTTCAACTTGTTGCATGTTGTTTGAAGCGGTTGTTTGCCGCTTCGTAACCTGCTGCTAGTTGTTTGTTTGCTTCCGTTTTTGCACGCATTAACTCTTCCGCGTAAATTCGTCAAATTCGCCGATGACGATACCTACGTTTTCATACGTATGCCCTTGAGAGAAACATCGTGATACTGACATTTTTTATTATTCCTTCGTATCCCGTTTTCAGTGTCCTCTTTTGCCCTTTCTGTTAGCTTCATACCAGTTTCATTTTGGTTTAATCTTTCGAAATATTTTCAAAAATTCATTTTATCTTAAGAATTTCTGCAAGCACTTTTGCGAGGACTTTCATAATGATTCTTATGATTTCCGAGTTCCGAGTCGGTCGGTCGGTCGGCAAGCACGCCGTCAGTTGGTGCGTGGAGTAATAAATCATGCCTACGACGCGGTTAGAAACGGTAACCCATCAGCACTTCAGCAGACGACTGAGGCGGTGGTAAAGCAGCACTGCCGATCGATATACAGACACGGACACTTAAGGTCTGGCATGAATGGATGGCCCAAAGGGCCGGAAAGGAAGCAAGAAGAAGGACTTAGCGAAGGGCAACACTCTCGGGGTGTGTACTATGACTTCTATTTGTCGAAACAACAAAATCATGGAAGCCACTGTAAAGCTTTCCAGCGACGACGTTGACCACGACGACTAATAATTCATCGAAATCATGCATGAATGTCTCGGCTGTGATGGTTGCAAAGCGATAACAACAACAACAACAACAACAACAACAACAACAACAACCACCACAAAAGCCATCAATCGCTTCATCACCGACACTGGCAGCCAAACGTCATTGCGACTGCTACTGCCTCGGAACCTTTTCTTGAGGGTTCTCTCTCTCTCCTCTCTCTCTCTCTCCTCGGCCCTTTTGACGCGTTCTCTAATCTTCCATTCAGCCAACAGACTTCACCACCATCAGCTTTATCGAACACAAAAGATTTAAGCGGGCAGACCGAGTCAACGCTTCGGCGGTTCAGGTAATGCGAACACGAACTCCAGCATCCGGTCTTCGAAGCACTTGCGATACTCGTAGATCTCGATAGAAGGCAGTCTCATCGGAAGGATGGATGGATGGATGGATGGACGGAGAGTGGAGACTGCGGTGGAATGGCGCAATGGAGACCACCGCTTGGTCTTGGTCTTGTCGAGTTTCTTTGCGTTCCGCGAGCTTCCTTTTCCTCGTTCCGTTTTGCCCTCACAAACGGTCTGAAATTGTTCGGTAGCGCGCCGAGAGCTGGCCGCTGAGCTTGGCTGCCGGTGATGAAATGATGACGGCGTCGTCACGGTCAGCCTGAAGCTGAAAGTCATGATTTGCATGCCGATGAATTCAGTGAAAGAATCTAAGAAATCGGAATGATTGCTGCTCTAATGATCCGTCGATCAGTCTGGCTGTCTGGCTTTCGGTGAAGAATGAACGGATGGATGGTCGTGTTGCAGTAGCCGACTTTTAGCAACACGTAAAGGTCTTGAAATTGCTTCGAAATTACTGAGATTTTTACACTCCGAAATATCGTGAAAGTAAGGTTAAAATGTATTCGTTGGAAGCATGAAAATTATTGGAAGCTTTCTTAATTATTTCATAATCTCGTGGTTAGGTTAAATCTACGTTTAACGATGCTGCCTGAAGTCTCGGGGCTCAGATCTCGTCTTCAGGCTCGGCGTCTCGCTGCATGATTTCGTTTTGAACGAAAGAGCTGGTCTCTTCTCTGCTCTTCTCTGCTCGTCTAAGCTCAGGATCTCCTCTCGCCTATAAAGGAGGGGCGAGTATAAAAGAGTCTGTTAAGGATTATCTTGTACACACTTTGCCTTTGTGGCGCTGTTGTCTGTCTCGTCCTAATCTCTCTTCCATTTATCACCGAAAATTACACGACAATGTTATTTCTGACGCTGCAGAGTTTTCTTTTTGGAGCCTGACGCGCGCAGCAGAGCCCAATTCGAGACCGAGACCCAATTCAGAGACCAATACCATCTCTATAGTAAGATGATTATTATGGTCTTTTCTGTTTTCTCTTATTCATTTCTTAGTTGGTTTTTTCTGTTCTGTTGCTATCGGTAGCTATGCTGTTGTTGTTGTTGTTGTTGTTGTTGCTGTCATAGTCTTAGCCATTATTACTGTTAGTTTTTACTTGGTTTCGTTGCTCCAAACAGCAGACGCCGACGCAGACGCAGTCGTTCACGAAAGCACACTTGAAGTGGCAACAGCAAACGTCGGTCGGTCGGTCGGTTATCGTTTCGCTATCCTCAACATCATCCTTCTCGCTGACGATCATTATCGGCATCATAATCATGTTGGGCTCATCGCCATCAAACGAAATAAACTCACGTCGCGTCGCATCGTCCGTTCGTTTCGATTTTGTTTTTTGCTGCTGCTCGAACTTCATGAGCATCGACCTTAACCATTTATTGTGTTTTTTCCTCGCGATACTGGTTGTTTTAGTTGTTGTTGTTGTTCTTGTTGTTGTTGTTCTTGTTGTTGTTGTTGTTGTTACCGCCTCGGCTTCTCGGTGTAGCCAAACCAAATTGGATTCATTATTTTTACGAATAAATGACGACGACATTCTGGTGCTTCGTTGGGTCGTTTTTTTTTTCGGTACATGAAACCGGGATAACATTCATTTCGTTTAGTATAGCAATTGTTGTTGTTGTTGTTGTCGATTTTATTTTGTTGTTTTTTTTTTGTGTTCATCTTGTCCTTACGCTGATTATCTTCATATCGAAGATTACCAATTATTATTATTATTATTTGTTGTTGTTGCTGTTGTTGTTGTTGTTGTTATTGTTGTTGTTGCTGCGGCTGTTGTTGTTGTTATTGTTGTTATTGTTGTTGTTGTTGTTGTTGTTGTTGTTGTTGTTGTTGTTGTTGTTGCCGTTGTTGTTGTTGTTGTTGTTGCTGTTGTTGTTGTTGTTGTAATTGCTTGATTTCTGCTTGACTTTTTCGCACTTGCTTTGATTCTTTGTTTTCGGTTTTTGTTTTTAATTTTTGTTCTTTCTATGCTTTCTCTGTGTTTTCTTTTCCTTTTCACCTTCATTTTTTTGTTCTTTTCCCAGCAAAACAAGAATAACCGAGTCGCACACACTATTGCATTATTTTCAAGAATCACTAACACGGTCTCACTATTTTTTGACAATGGTGGCTGAGTGGGAAAGAAATGCCAATATTAACGCGGCTGAAATGGATTTTTTCTCATTCTGCCATTACTAGTGCCTGAAAAGCAGCGCAGAAAAAAATCAACGTGAACAAGGAAAGTTGTGTTTGAAGTGTTATTTCCAAAAATTAACAAAAAAGATACAAACATTAAACAAAATATTTTTATTTTCAGCTTGTTAGATGTTCTGAAACATTTCCATTTGTTCTGAAGATTTCCTGAACAAATCCAACTACATGAAACCACACAGTTCCTGCTCTATTTTGGAATACAAATATAATTGGAATACAAAGTACATACTTCAACATTAAATGTAATTTAATTTTGTGATTTTACCATTTGTGATATCATATTAATTAATAATTTCATTTTTATTTAAACCATTTCTTTAATTTCTTCACAAACAACATTAATAAAAACATGATATTTACCATAACTTGCATTTTATTAGTTAAAAATTGGAAATGGTATCGCAACCTGGTATTTTACCAGTTAATTTACTGGTAGCGCTACCAGAGTGCGAATGGTGCGAAAGAGCGCACTATACGTTTGAGCATATGGATTTGTTTATAGGAAAGCAAGGGATACACGATCACACGTACACAAAAGTTTCTGGTACTTTTTTCCCGATGCTCTTAAGAAAATAATAGAAACTTTAACCGAAACTTCGGGTAGCGCTACCAGGTAAATAACCGGTGAATTACCAGGTAGCAGTCTTGCAGGGTTGTTTCTCTCTTTTTTTTTTAAATAAAGACGAACTTATTCGAAGCTATTCACGGGAGTTTTTAAAAGTCCTCAAGTCCTCTTCGGAAACACGGCAGTGGCGGCGCTGGCCGTTCTCATCCTTCGCTACTCAAGCGCACTTTTTTCAGCGGCAGCGGCAGCGGCAGCAAAGGCTAATGGCTCTCCGTTAAGCTGTTCCTCAGTTCGGTGCGCTGCAACTTTTTGCAGCTCATTGAATCTCGCGGCACGCTGTCGCGTTAATATAATTCGCGTCATTATCATTGAGTGCTGCGCGAACTGGCCGAACTCGCCGCTGCCGCAAATGGTTGTTGGACGCGTACGTTGTTGGCGTTTGGATTGGCCTGGCCTGATCCGGTTGGATCCTCGTGGTCTCCGGGTCTTTAATGTTTTCAGCAACCGCACAATTTTTGTAATTTCAAAATAATAATAATAATGCTTCTTAGCTGAATGCATAAAAGTGTTGCTGTTGTTGCAGTTCTTTTGCTTGAAATTGCTGTAGATTTTGCCAGCGAGCACATCTTACGGTGATTGCAGAAGCCGCAATTATAGTACACTTGCATGCATGTGCGGCCACGTATGACGTATGCAGGTATGTGTGTACGTGTGTGTTCATAATCGCGCCTGAAGTTGCTGTCAGTTTCGGTGAGAAAGTCATTTAAGTTGGTTGCACCGAAGTTACGAAAGTGTCGCACTGTTGTTGGTCTTTAAAAAGAAGGCCGATGTTTTTCTTGATTATCATCCGTTTTGCGAGGACTGATGATGCAGTCGCTGCCTAAAACCTTACTTAAGTTACTTTAATAGCAAGAAGAAGCCTTCCTGAAGTACCTTCAGGTACTGTACTATTTGGTCTTAGTCTTGATGCTCTCGGTGTCGGTCTTCAAATGTATGTTATCCGTCGCCATTTTTGCAAAGATTTTTGTGTATTTTTCGTAAGAACATGCCCGTCAGTTTATCGAGCGTCGTGGTTCAGTGTCGGTACATTAGAAATCAAATCCCGTGAAAGCTTCACTTTTCAAATGACGAAGCGCTTTAGTGGCATTCCGGGAGAGCGTTACAAACACACACACACACACACACACACACACACACATACACCAAGCAAAACGACAAACGAAAAAGCGAAAAATGTCTGCGAAAAAAAAAACAACCAGAAAAACAAACTACAGCCAATAAATTCTCAAACCTCACGAGATTCGGACAAACTAAACGAAACTAGCATAGAAGCAGCGTAGTCACACACACACACACACACACACACACACACACACACACTGACACCAGCAACAAACAACAATAACAACGACACCGTAAAAGCAAGGCAGCATCCGGGATGTATTTTTTTTTCGAACTGAACTGTTTTCGCCGGCTGCTACGCAGAGAGAGAAGGGTTAAAAAATGGCGCTTGCGAAGGGCGAAAAAAAAAAAATGGCGAAATGTACGCTTTACACTCGTTAGTATCCGAAATCGGAAATACGAGTATTGTCAGAAAAGAGCAAGCTCGCAATGATTTCTCATGGAACTCCGGACTGCCTGCAACGCGTCACTCTTGCTCCATCCGTTTTTCGTCCTTTCACTTTGATCCTGTCACGTTCTGTGGATGGTACTTGCCTGAAATGCCATTGCCGTCAACGTAGTTGTCGTTGTTGTTGTTGTGGTGGTCGTTCATGTTGTCGTTGTCGTTGTCGTCCTCATCGTCGTCCTCATCGTCGTCCTCATCGTCGTCCTTGTTATGGTCGCCATGGTGTGATATTTTGTCATTTGTGTCACGTTCGCATTCATGCGGGCGCTTCAGGCGATGCTGGAGCTAGCTCAGCCTTATTCTCATCGTCAGCGCCATCGTCATGACGACCCCGTTGTTGTTTTTGCTGCTGCTGCTGTTGTTGTTGTTGTTGTTGCTGTTGTTGTTGTTGTTGTTGCTGTTGTTGTTGTTGTTGTTGTAAAATATACTTTTCGGTTTTATGCTTTTATTTCAGACTTGTTTGTACACATTTTGTGTTTGTTTGTTTGTTTGGTTTTCTCATTGTTGTTGTTGTTGTTGTTGTTGTTGTTGTTGTTGTTGTTGTTGTTGTTGTTGTTGTTGTTTTAACTAGTACCGTTATGCTGTTATTTTCTCATCGGTCTCTTCGTCACCGACTTCGGTATTTTCGTGTTCGCTGAATGTTGTCGACGTTGTTATTTTAATGGTTGGATAAACCTACATCTTTATTTTTATTGTTGTTGTTTTTTTCCTGGAAATGTTTGCAATGTTGTTATTTGTGCTGTTGTTGTTGTTGTTCTTCTTCTCTTTATTTTAGTTGTGTTTCGTTATTTTTAACAGTCTTTTTCTTGCTTTCTGGCTTTTTTTTATAAAAGTATTATATTCGTACGTATTGCTGTTGTTGTTGTTGTTGTTGTTGTTGTTATTTTAGTCTGGATTTCTTGTTGTTTGTTTCCTTTTATTTTTTTGTTGTAATGAAATGACCATTGCTTTGCTAGAACTAATTTTATGTTAGCAAACGTCATGCCAAATTTTTATGCTTTTTAAAAGTGTTCAAATGAGTTTGAAAAAAAAAAGTTTTTCGACAATTTTATAAACTTGAATTTCTGAGTACTTTTCATTCGGTTAAACTTTTTCGAAAATTTTTAAGAAAAATTTTAAACAAACATTTTTTAAAGAAAAATTTTTTTAAACAAAAATCTTTCTCTCTGCTTATTCAAACAAGCTTAGACAATATCGAATCCAAAATATGTTCAAACAAGTTTTCAAATTTATGTTTCAAACTTTTTAGAATAAAATGCACTAAAATGCAAAAAAAAAAATATGCCATTTAAGAGCACAAGTAGCCAAAGTGCCAAAAAGTAGCGAAATAACGTTGGGGCCTCGTGATTGCAATCTCATCCTGACATTATTTATACACAGGTCTGGCACATCCTTAAGTCCTAGAAATAGTGTCCCTTCCAGTAAAAATGCTTATGAACCCTTCTGCGCTGTTTGTTTTGTCGCTTCTTTCTCTTTCCACAAAAGAAAAGCAACGACTAAAACAGCAACAACAACAACAACAACAACAACAACAAAACAGACAACAACAACAACAAAACCGACAACAACTTCGTTCAATGACTGGCCTGTTTTAACGCTACCTGATTTTATTTTGATCGAAGTTGTCAAGGTTTCAGCCGTTTCAGGCGTTTAGAGTCGTTATTTTGGTTGTCATCGTTGATACGATAGTATGCTGTTCCTGTGTTTCCATCAAAACTCATCCTTATCGCCACCCTTCTCATCCGCCACCCACTTTTCCTAACAACTCCTGCGTTAAGGACACCTCAACGACCTCGACGATAACGTGACTTCTGCTCTCAAGTCAGTTTTCTTCGCCAGTTTTTAACGCTGTACGCGTTCTTTCGCGCAGGCGCTGCCAGAAGCAATAACAGTCGCAGCTAGACACTCGAAAGTTTACACCCCCCCTCTTCCCACTCTCCCCTCGCCCACCCTTCTGCACCATTTTGGTGTCGTTTCATTGCACCGAGACCGAGCGTATACGTACTTTTCTAAACGAAAAATGGAAACAGGATGGAAAAAATGGTTAAGTATCATTTGTTTCGCTTGTTGTTGTTGTTGTTGTTGCTTAAGTTCTTTTTCCCATTTTTTTTTCTGTGTATTTTCTGTGTATTTTTTTTTTTTTTTTGAGATTCTACACATATTTTTTTGGTTGTTTTAATATCGTACCGTAACGCGTACCTTTTTTGCGCATGTTTGTAAAAAAAGGTGCCAAATTTATGGCGACATCGTGTTGTTATCCTGCTAAAGGACTTTTCCAGTTAGCTGCTGCTGCTGCCACTACTTTTCCAATTCAGTATTAGAAGCAACTCCCCTTTCGTTTCACCCTCCATCTCTCCGCGTTTTTTTTATAACACACAAAAAAAAACAAGCCTCACATTGTACAATAATTTGTCGATGCTGTCGACGGAGAAACGACTCCTTTGTTGGCGAAACAAGTCGCTGTTTGCTGCAGAGCATTGTTTGCTGCTCTCCTCTACTCTGCCTCCGCCCACAATCCACTTCGCAATCCTTGTTAAAAGCGAATCCTGGCTGAAAAGTGATCACAACGTTTCCGCGTGCCGCCGCGTTACACTTCATTTGCATGCTTTTTCCCCGTTAGCAGCCGTCATAAGTTGCCCGCTCGTGCTGTGCTGTGCTGTAACGAGTCTTATCAACAGCAACTATGACAACAACAACAACAACAACAACAACATTGAGAGCAAATATATGAACATACATATATCCATTGTTTTACAAAAGAATATGTTCGAATGCAATGACTTTAACAATGGCTCAAAAGGTTGGCCGTTGATGACAAAAAAAATGCATGACATCAAGTAAAGTTGGGCGGGAGGTAGGCGTGGTGGGCGGTAGGTAGACGTGGTTGGCGGGAAGGCGGTGTTTTAGATGCCGAATCACTGAAACGGAAGAAGATTATTGCAACAAAGGACTCGAGTAGAAATTAAAATAGTTGAATACGAAAGGAAGGAAGGAAGGAAGGAGGGGAGAGAGGGAGGAAGGAAGGAAGGAAGGATGGTTTGAAGGGACAGTTAGTATTGTATCTTTCTAATTGAGAGTGGCATACATTTTCGTAAGTTTTTCCGGTTTTTGCATTAAAAAAAGTTGACGTATTCGTTATGAAATTCTTGGATTCTATCAGAAGGTGCCATACTTTTTATACATGAGACAATATTCCGAAGAAGAAGAAGAAGAAGAAGAAGAAGAGAACCATGAATAAAAGAAATGATCGGAGAGTGAAGGTAAAAATCAAAACCTAAATCAGCTCAAATTCATCGAAAAGTCAGTCAAATCAGTCTTGCCAAACTTTGCAAAAATGGACGTTTTCAGATGTTTCCTTTTACCCTTCCGCTTTCTCTTCTTTAGCCATCCCTTTCTTGTTCTATTTTGCGTTTTCTTCGTGCGCTACCGCTAACCGGTTACCGTGTGTAAACTAGTTCAACACGAAATGGAAGTCTTAATTTGTTGATAACGTCATTATTTGGAACAAACTAAATGAACTACTTAAAGCTTACCCTTCCGTGAGAGACCAGCCGACGGACGGAGCGACCGACCGTCCAAGACCGCAAACGAAAACATATGCCACAAAGTGTTGGTCTGTGTTGGTCTGCGTGGGTCTGCGTTGGTCTCTTCATATGCTTTATAAAGCATCACCTGCCCACAAAGTTGCCGAAAATGGCTTGCGTCTAACCATAAAACTTTCGTCGTAGTAGAACCTCAAACTGCAGCTCTCTGTCTCACTCTGATATTCGATTTTCTCTTCCTCCCCCCTTTTCTCTTACTCTTTCTCTTTCGTGCTTTTTTAACATTTGAAGCGTACAAAAAGAACAAAAATATTGCAAAACAAACGAACGAGAAATTTTGAAAAGTAATTGTGAGGCACCAGAAATGGTGGCAACATTATTAACTCTATCACCAGCAACCACCAACAAAACAGGACAGAACAGCAACCATAAAAAAAACCATTAAAAAAGTAAGTTAGCACACATTTCGCACAAAAAGAGGAAAAACTCGAAAGCAAGGAACAACCTCCGGGTTTTAAAGAAAAAAAGGCACTTTAAAGAAAAGAATCTCAGTGTAACCAATATTAAGTGGGAGGCATGATGGGGCGGGGGGGGGGGGGGGGGGGGGGAAAGAAAGGGGAGAAGAAAGCTAAGTATTGAGATAGTTCACGTCGTCGTAGACTAAATCAGAAGAACGTAATTTAAAAAAAAAAAAAACCACACGAATTTTCTTGCTAGAAAAGCTTTCATTAATTTTTCACAACAAGATTTGTTTCTTCGTATATTCGTTTATTATCGTATTTCTAAAAAATCATACGGTCATCGGAAAAGTCATGACGCAACATGATGTTAACAAATTCTGATAATTAATTGCGGTTCTGACCGCTACACGACATGATACGACACGAGAAATTGCTGAAACGGTATCAATATATCCTTCACTTAATCGATCACAGCCATTTCAAAAGGTTGCGTATACATGCTCAGGCTGGTTTCTCATAATGAACTCCAAAAAGCTTTTTTAACGGAAAAAGTTCGTTGAAATCTGATGAAACGACGCATTAAAATGTTCCTTCCTTAAAGAGATTAATAATGATTACCCAGCAGCGTGAGGAACTGGGTTGTCATGTCGTATACTTTGTCGAGTTTTCGACATTTTCGACATGTCGAACACTGCCTACGGTAGACTAACAAACTCCAATTTGAGTAGATTACACAAAATTGTCGAAAACTCTAAAAAATGTACATTCATCAATTACAATAAAAACAAACGAACGATTTTTCGATGAAAAATATGTTGAATTTTAATTTTATTTTTGAGTCCAGTCATTTCTTGGTGAAAAAATGGAACATTTTTAGGATGACAATGAATTTTCTTTACTAAAAGTGCTGAGTCTTGATCGTCACTTATTTCGATGTCATCAGACTCTTTCTGTATTATTCTTTTATAATCTTCTTTCTTTTATAATAGAGAATAGAGAATAATTCTCTTTTTTCTGCGAAACTTCGTGGTATAAGATTGAATGCAAACGAGGCTGTTTCTCACGGACATCTGAACGATGCTTTTAAGAAAGTGTGAAGCTGTTTAAATGAAGTTCAAAAGTTATCAAATAAATTGGGCAATATTTTCGATTAATCATTGTCTATTATATAAATTCTCGTAAAAAGGAGTATTCAGTTCATGTTTTCACAATACATATAGTGAAAATACGTCATGACTTTTCCGTGGACACAATATTTTCGAATTTCGTAATTGTGCGATACGATACGAGTACTACGATAGCTTCCACCAAAAATGCACAGCCTTCTACTAGATCTTCTTGCTTTTAAAGGATGTTTCTTCACGTTGTTCGTAAATACGTGATGCTGTTTCCGAAATCGTCTGACTTTCGATCCGACAATGTTTCAGTAGATTGTAATTTTCATTTTAATGCTCTTTGCACTAATTACTACGTTTACTGCTACTATGCTACCATTACTACTACTATTACTACTACTATTACTCCAACTCGTACTACACTTACTTTTATAACAACTTTTTTATGACCCTTCGTCACTGCCAGCAACCGTCCGTGCTAATGCTAATGCTGTTGTTGTTGTTTTTGTTGTTGTTGTTGCTGCTCCTTTTAATCACTTCAGTTACAGCAAAAACTGGAAAAGAGTAAATCCTTTCGACAGCATGGACCAGATGCGGTAAAGCACGATAGTTGCTGTCAAAGTACGAACACACACACACACACACACACACACACACACGAACACACACACACGAACACACACCCTTCCATGTCAGTTGAATCAACATAAAACCGACAACAATTTGAAAACTCTATGAACAACAAGAGCAACAACAGCAGCAACAACAGTAGCAACAACAACAACAACAACAACAACAACAACAACAACATTCACAACGAATGATTGAGCGACAATGATACGAGCGAGCAACAAACGCATCAAAGTCAACAACAAGATTTTATACAACCATATTTTTGTTGTTGTTGTTTTTTTCGGGGTGTTGGACACAAGGTTGATTTGTGGCCGAACTCAATGGACGATGATGGACAGCAGAAGTTACGCGCTGCTGCTGCTGAATCCAAAATGGTTGATCTTTGAAAGAGCCTCAACGCCTCAGAAGGGCGCGCCGAAGGTGAATGACAGCAGAGACGATACGAAAAGATGTTGTGGTCACGCTTGACATGCGTCAGCATTATGAATGACAGCAGCGGAGCAGCAGGGAGCAAATGATCAGCAGCAGCAGCAGCCGACACTTTGGCAAACGCAAACACAGCAATGGCTTTTCGGTTTGTGAAACAGAAAAAGCGCAATATTTCAGAACAAAAACAAACAGCAGAGAAGAAGAGAAGAGAAAATTAGCTGCTTGGAATCCAAAACAACAACAACAACAACAACAACAACAACAACAACAACAACAACAATAATAATAATAATAATAATGAGAATTATTAAACATGAAAAATGTATGCATATTTCTTCAATTGATTTCAAAAGTTCTTCTTTAGTTTTTCGTAAACTTCACCCACTTTTTCCCCCACTTTTCACACCTCCTTCCTTTGACCACTTTGTGGGCTCTGCCGTACTTCTTTTTATCGTAGGACTTTTTAAAACGTAGTCAAAATGGGTCCTGTTGATTTTTGGACCACCGAATACAACTTTTCTTTGTTCAGCATAAAAAGTAAGAACAACAACAACAACAACAAAAACGTCTTAATAAAAATCAATAAAATAAACAAAATGTTCTTGGATTAAGAAATAAACCAAGAAAGAAATAGGAAGGAATGGAAGGGAAGGAAAAGGAAGGAAGAAAGTAAGGAAGGAAGAAGCAAGCAAGCAAGCAAGCAAGTAAGTAAGTCAGTCAGAAAGGAAGCAGAAAGCAGAAAATATAAATGCAAAGATCTCAAAAGTTGAAAGCAACGCGCAAAGAACTCATTACTTTTGATAAGTTTGAATAGTTAAGAGTTACTTGAAAGCGCTGGAAGCTTTTTAAAAAAAAAAAAAAAAAATGGGTAACGCAAAAAGCAATGAGTTCACAGCTTCATACGCAAGAAGTACGTACCGTCAATGCGGCGAACAATGGCAGCAGCCAAAGGCAGGAAAAGGTAAAGTGAGACATCGAGGAAGGTACACAAAATGTTCGGTAGCAATTTTGTAAAAGGGCAAAAGGGACAAAGAAAATTACTAACTTCTATTAAAAACAACAAAATTATTTTCTATTAAAAAATTGCTTATAATTTACTTACAAAAAAAAAAGAAATTATTGCAAGAATTATTTAGAAAAACAAATTCAAAAATAAGAATTATTTATAAAAAAAAAATTTACTCAAATTTATAAGATTTAAATTTCAAACCAAAAAGGAAAACCTATTTCTCTCAGTTAATAAGAAAAAAAAAAGCCTCTAAAAGTTACTTTTACGCCAAAACCTTTTCAAACAGAATAAAATAAAATAAAACTAAAAATTCTACGCTTCAGCGGCTCGGTTTGAGTGAGTTGCATCCTTGCCTTTTCCCATTGCGAAGGATATTCAGATTTAAGGACATTGGCACTGAATACGGCGGCGGTACCTACTTTTCAAAAATCTGTCTTCGATAATCCACAACAAAAACCATATAAAAACACACACACACACACACACACATATTATTTCTTACAACTTTTTGGTCATGTTCGTTGTTGTTGTTGTTGTTGTTGTTGTTGTTTTTGTAGTTTCTTTGAGAAAATGTTCGATAAAACTTGAAGAAGTTTTTTGCTAGCTTAGTTTCATAAAAGAAATTTGAAGCAGCAGAAAACTTCTCAAGTAACCGACACACTTCCTTTGGTTTGTTTCCTTTCTTTGTGCACCGTCGCCCCTCTGTCCACCCTCTGCCCTTTCCCGCCTTTCCCTCCATTCAACAGCAAACACGCATAAACGAACGGTCGTCAAGAGAATGAATTCGTGCTTACCGCACCGCACGCCATTGCTTTGGTTGGCTTTGTTTGCGCTGCACGTAAAACTCGTGCCGCAGTTGACATTAACACCGACAGGACATACAAAAGCCCCAACAACAACAACAACAACAACAGCAGCAGCAGAATCAACACTAACAACTGGAAGAGAGAGCAACAAAAACAACAAGGTACGTAAGTACGTACGAAACGTCAACTATTCACAGCTTAACACCCACGAGTACAATATTTTGTAGACCAGACCCACGAGCTAACAAGAGCACCGCCCCGCCGCCTCCGCACCACCCACTCACCGCCCACCGGAGTGCCTTGTGCCTTGTGCGAGGGCATGAACTCACCCCTCTCGCGCTTTAACGAATTCACAACGAATGCACACTCACACACACACACGAGAGACCAGAGACAATTTCTGACAGCAGGCGCAGTTGTGTAATGTCAAAAAAAGGTTTTTTTGGGGGGCGAAGAGGAGGAAAAAAAGACCGTCGCAAGAGACACTGACAACACCCGGCCATTGGAGGAGTATTGTCACGCAACCGGCAAAGGCCGTTGTTCGCGGTTTCTACAGAGAAGAAGTGAACGAGAGCAGCGAGAGAGAGAGAGAGAGAGGGAGAGAGAGAGCGACGACGGTGAGGAAAATAGAGAACCAGAGAGAGGTTATGTAAAAGAGAACTATCTAACCCGTCTATCCCTTACCGCAGCCCGCCAAGGGTACCCACATCCAGCAGCAGCAGCAAAGGAACATCTGACAAAATGGGTTGCCGTCTCTGGAGGGGTTTGATCTTTACCTTAGCGCGATGACACCAGTAACCGATCAGAGCCTCCCACCGCAGCAGGCGGTAGCAAGGCCAACGAAAGAGAGTGTCTGTCCCGTCGAACCTTTTCTGGAGACAGCAGCCGGCAAAACGGCAAAAAAAAACAACCAAAAAAAACACGAACAATTGAGTTCTTTTGCGTTAACTTATGCAAAAATGCTAAAGGGGCGGTTTTTCATGGCTGCTCTTGAGTCAACACTGACAGCTACTAGTTGACATTTTACCTTACAGCAACAACTGCCAGAACAACAACAACAACAACACCGACCGACCTGCAGTCTACAGCACAACAACAGCCAAATCCTCATGGGCCCACACTGCAGCAGCGAACGAGAGAGCAGTCAGTAACTGCGATTGGTTCGGCAAACACCCCACCTGCCAAACGCACACACACACACGCACACCCTGCCACAAGCTAGCGGCGGCAATAGCATCACCATTCGCTCTCTCACTCTCACACCGAACAAGACATGTACGCATACAACTGAGCATCCAACTTGTCGCCATGCCCTGAGCTTCATGCAACCGAGAGTGCCGCAAGTTGCTTAGCAACGCCCACTCGGGCCGCGCTGGACGACTGTCATCGTCGCCGCCGCTGCACTCTCTCGACGACTCTATCTCGTTGTGGGCTGTCACTAACGTTGTCTAAAACGAGCAACAAAGCCACGGCGACGGCGACGGCGACGGCTGCTGGCCGCTTGTCAGGAACAAACTCCATTGCAATTTTGTTGTTGTTGTTGTTGTTGGTGTTGTACGGCAATTCTCTATGAATACCTCACTTCATTTCTGTACAACGCCAGAACGTACCACCCCAAAATACAGAAATGCACATATCTTGCTCTCTCTTATTCGTCCCAACGATTAGATATTCCAACGATAGCATTCTCCGACAAGAGAGCGCACTACTGCACCGAAAATGAGGGGAAATGGACTACTATAGACATCTTTTTCACGCCAACGTTGCGCGAAAGAGTGAGTGAGAGTGAGAGTGAGAGTGAGAATGAGGCAAGTGGTTGCTGGGTTGGCTGAGCACCAGGGAGCATGCATGCACGTGATTGAGTGGCTCTAGTAAACCAGTTCTGCACAGCTGTTCGTTCCGTCGCTCTTCTTCGGAACAAACAACTACCTGCTGCGCTGCCTTGCTGCTTTGCTGCTTTGCTGCTCTCTGCTCAGCCCGATCGTTGGCGAAGATTGCGACGGCTAGTTTTAGCAGAGCTTCAGTTCGGCGCGGCGCTTCAGTTATTGTTCGACGTTCGCGTGATACGTGCGTTCGTAGCGGATGAACGTTCTGTTGACGTCTGTTGTTGTATTACAATTCTGGTTAGAAGAAAATCTGTGCATATTATTGGAAGTGTTGTCAAACAAAGCGAGAAAGGCACAAGGACTTTTTAATTCAAACTCAAACGATTCAGGTTTGAAAAAAAATGCTCGTATCTTCAAGCATCAAATAAAACAACAAAGTGGTGCGTTGCCGGCAAATCGTAAGAGAAGTTTTTGTACCTAAAAAAGGCATTAAACAGTAGCGAGAACCACAAAAACGTTGATCGATCGCTGGCCCGCGTTACAAAGAGTGTAACGCGCCACAAGTGAAAGTGTAAGTGTTGCCAACTGCTGCGCAAACCGAAGCGGCAAAAAGTGATTCAGGGGGTGCCTCTCGAGCCAGCCCAGCACGCCCGCCACCCACTGACCAACAGCCCACAGCCCACAGGCACCGACAACAGAAACCGAAACAGGAACACAGGCAGAAGCTGTCATTAACCCTTACTCGACCGCCGCTAATTAATTGCAACACATAATTTTTAAATTGTTGCTGGCTGTTGCATGCGTCTGCCATGCGCTGAAGTTTATCCAGCGTCGTAGTTCGCCGCACCAAGAAAGCAACAAAAACAACAAAAACAACAATTAAAATTTCGTTGAGTGCGTGCGTTGCGTTGCGTGTTGTTGTAATTCCTGTGAGAGAAAACGTGCAGACGAAGTGTTAATAATAGTCACGAGCGGCGGCGTTGCTGCCACCCACCAAAAAGAAGAAGAAGAAAACAAATGCGAAAAAAGCAAGAGATTGCCGTGATCGTGAAATAAAAACTAAAAGAAAACAAAAAGCAAAATTCGAAAAGTCCCCGAAAAAATTAAAGTCACTTTAAAGCGACCAAATTGTGGCCAGATATCGTCGGTGGTTCCTCTGCGCTCTGAAATTTGCAGGCGCAGATTTGTTGTTGCTTTCTCAATTCCGCGTCAATTCCGAAACAAAACAACAAAATTCTCACCGAAGTCTCAAAAGCGCCCCTCAGGGCTGTCGCGCTGGCGTCGTTTTTGGGCGACGGTTTCGCCGCCCTCGGCACCAGCAGCAGAGCGCCGCCGGTTAAGGATCTGATGGCGTTCGGCTCGGTGCTGCACAACAATCAACACAACATAGGTAAAAAAATATTTGAAGAAAAAACAGAAAAAAAACCAAAATATGTATTTTTATAGATTTATGCAACTTTGGGCGGGTGTGTGTGTGGGTGTATGTGTGTGTGTGTGTGTGTGTGTGTGTGTGGGTGTGTTTGTAAGTGTCTCTTGGTGTTTATGATTGTTTTGAGATTTATGGAAAATAAACTTCATTTAATTGTCAATAAAAAACGCGTGCCGGTTATGGCCTTAACCTTGCCAACAGAAATAACAACAACAACAACAACAACTCAGTCCGCCATCGGTTGCCTGATAGGTCCTCCTTCGTCCGTTTACTAACAATAACGAAACAATAAAGCTTTGCAATTCTTGTCCGTTTGATTGTTTTTGCAATTTATTAATAACTTTGCTCCTTTTTTCACGACTTTGTTCTGGATTTCACGTTAGTTTTTGAGTTTACAAATTTTGACAGCTACCGTGAAATACCGAAGAAATGTCAGCTGTCGTCGGCAAAGTTCTGACGTTCGTTTTGCGGTGCTCTATAAAGTTTTGTAGCGTATTTTGCACACGCCATGTTTTCGCAATAGCAACAACATGCGCTCTTGCAGTTGCACTAAGTGTGCCGCCAGCCGGCCTCATTTAGTTTTTGGTCGTGAACGGACCAAAGGTACAAGCGTTTAAACGAGCCTTTACAATTCAAAACATTGCAAAAATAAATTGCAAAATCATAAATATTTGCAATAATGATTGGTCTTAACATAGTTTTATAAATTGAGAACACCGCCGAGGTGCTCAGTTCGCAAATATTTCTACAAAAGTACGGCACAATACGGCACAATATTAATTAAAAAAAAAAAAAAAATTCACCAAAAAATTACTTTAAAAAAAAAAACAGAAATCAGAAGTCGTCAAAGTATCGTAATATCTCATGAACAATTCTAGAAAAGAAAAACAAATAAATCGAGATCTTATGATAAAAGATAAATGCGACGTTGTTGGTTTTTCCGAAAATTCGTAACATGTTCGAAAATGAAAGCACGCAGACGAAGAAGCACAAAACAAGAACAAGAACTCGTGCGATATCTAACAAAATTGATGCTACCAGTTGAAATTGTGGACTACAGCAAAGCGCAGCGCGACCGAGCGCTGTCGAGTGTTGTGACACTTTTTATCAGCAATTTTGTTGGCTTCTTTTTCCGTTCGACGCTTCGCAGTACATAGTTCCAAATTGTTTAACGTAATCGAAAATATTTGAACGAGACGATTCGGTAGAAACCAACAAGATAACATGTAGCCACAAAACGGTGTACCCACCAACCCAACCCATTAATCATATCTAAACATGGGCCGGCGATATCGTTGTGATATCGTTACGGTATTATTGTCAGCAGAAAAAGAATGCAGGAGTTCGTTTAGAAATAAACGCAATACGGGAAAATCCCGCATTGAGACTTCGCAACAGAAGAAGAAGAGTAATGGAGAATATTCTGTTAAATACTTACTTACTTTTAACACAAAAAGGAAAGATTACAAAAGATTCTGCATTATTCTGGTCAGCAAATGTTCTTTATACGCGTACAATTTGCGTCTGAAGGTTTTGAAATGGTCTGAAATGTTTTGTCGAGGTCTATGAGAAAGAAAGTTATATGCCATGAGCTACTATCACAAAGCTCATGTCTGAAAACATGCTACTATCTCCAAGCTCAGACCATTTCAATTATTTTAGACCATTTCAAAACCTTCAGACGCGACGCGATACGTTTTAGAGATTGTGCAAACTTTTGAATTGATCGAACAATCAAGTCAAAGCCAATCGAATGTACTCCAATTGTACCTACTACTAATCTTTTCTTCTTCAATGTTACACCTAAATCAGATATGGTTTTTCTATATACAATATTTTCTATAATCAAAAAATCAACTTCGTTTGGAAGATTACTTTATCGGTAGTTAATTCTTTATAAAAGCTCTTGCGGCGGCAGCTCAAAGACAATTCTTTCAAGGAAATTTTCTAATCTAAGATTAAAAAATTATAATCTAAGATTAAACAATTTTTTTATTTAATTGATAGAGTTAAAGGCGAAGAGCGGAATTCGACAGCTTCGACTTCATTTTTATGACGAATAAATATGATTTGCCATTATTTTTAAATTGCGCTATGACGCACTAAATAAGGATATTTTGATTTATAAAATATGTACTGGATTGAAACAGAAAATGCCCTTAAACTAGCGACCACCGACGACCCCTCTGAATACGTACGTAGAGAGCATTTCATTTAATTGCTTATTTTTTCTACTGAATTGATTGACTGACGATAAACTTCCTTGACTGACGACGACGACGACGACGACGACGACGAATTGATAAAATCGATGAATATCGTAATTTGAAAACAAACAAACATTCGAATATTTTTCATAGTTTCTACTTAAGTTGTGCCTCCATTGTCGGTAACTCTTGTAACCGACAACTCCAAACAACTTCAAGTAGCCTGAAAATCAATCGTCAGGGGACAAATTATTTTCTTCTTCATTTTTGTTTAATTTTTTTCAACAATTTGTGTTGCTTTGCCGATTTTAATACTAGTCGTACTTTTATATAGAAACTATCTTATTTTTTTAAGGGTAATATTTTTTTTAAAGGTAAAAATTATAGAAAACAAAAACTCGCTACCGCCAAAATTTTGCTCAATTCCGCGCAAAATTTAGCTTCTGACTTCTGTTAGAGTGTGATTTTTTTCCAAAACCGAAATGTTTTCTAAATAGTTAATCAAAATTCAGATTAATTTTGGATTTATGTATGGATTTATGAAGTTCTCTTCTCTTCTCTTACTCTTCACTTTAACATTGACTTTTCCGCCTGCAAAAAGTAGCCCATTTCTCAGGGTCATTTTTTGATTTTTTAGTAGTTAAAATTGTTTTGGTTTAAAATCGTAATTGATGGCCGTGGTTGTTTTTTGGCTGTGCCTTCACTTTGGTGCCTTCATTTCGGAATCAATGATGAAAATGTTCTCATTTCGTAAAGACAGACGGACATTAATTAAAGAGTTTAGTAGGTCTCTTTTAGGTCTTCTATTGTATACTTTTAGATTTGAACGGAGTTGCTCAAATTTATGAGAACCTTCGATTTTGTTTTCTTTAATTTTATTAATGTAGTCATTCTATAATCTCCGACAACACAATTATCACTCAATATGCTTTGTTATTTTCGCAGTTTTGAGGTTTAGGCATTTCACAAAAAAAAATTCAAGCAATACAATAGCTAGACAATTTCTAGACAATTTCTAGACGTATACGACGAAAGTTGTTGTTTTTTTACATGCTTTTTGGGCATTGCCTTTCAGACAAGGCATTCCATAAGCTTCAAAAAATAATTGCCACACAATCGAATATGTCAATGAAAAAAATATCTAAAAACCAGTTGTGTTCATACAATTTTGAAAAAATAAAGTTTGTTTTGTAAAATTGTGAAAAGTTGTTGAAAATATAAAAACATATTTCTTTTAGCACAAAGCATACAACGGTGGACCAATTTTCTGTCCTCATTAAGGAAATGAGGCGTTGTCTTCGAGTATCTCTTCATCAACGGAGCTACCTCTTCCAGAAGCTGCATGAAGCAGTTTTGGTCAATTCTAAAGTTGTACACAAAACTGTAATAGAAATATAAAGCATTTGCAATAAAAGATAAATTGTAATGAATTCAAAAATAATTTTGAAATAAGTAAGAGAAGAAAAGCTTCGCATCCGTCGAAATGATGACAAAAAGTGGGCGGGTGACACCTACTTTAATTTTGTTTACAGGTGGTAAATTTTGTCAATTACCTCGTTTACAACACCGGTTTTATCAACAAATATCTCATTACATGTTATGGTATACCAGTGGGCGGACTACGCGCATTTTTGGTAGTATATTTTACTCTAAGATGGTGGACTCAGAAAAAAAATGTTAGCTTAAAATTCACTCTACAAGCTGAGAAATACCAAACAGCCTAGGATAACAAAGAATATGACAATACCTCTTTTCGTTCTCCTGTAATCGTGATTTTCACAGACGGACGGACATGGCTAAATCAAATCAGGAGGGGATTCTGAGCCAGAATATATACACTTTTCTATACCTGCCACACCTCCTTTAATGCGTTACAAAAAGAAGATCAAAGTGAATCATCCCTTCGGGAGTAGGTTATAACAACAAAGCAAAAAATATTTGCGGTGCATTCCTGGTTTATATGTATATCCATACCCTGCAAACATTTGAGCAATATTTAGTAAAGAATTTTATATGGCGAGCTCCGGCAATTCGCCATATTCCATTTGGCCGTGATGCTGAAGATAAGCAGCCGGCGATGCTTGCCATCTTATCGCCATACAATTTTTCAGCAACAAGACAGCGAGTCGACATGTCTTATTATTGGTAAGGGAGCAGCTACATCTAACGGGCGATAAGAAAGCTATCAGACAACAATAGTTGCCGGCCACAAATTTATATATTGTATTACATAATTATAAACTAGACCGGGTTCAGAAGCTGGCTGGAATTTGCATCACGGCGCCATGAGAAGCACACCATCTGCCTCAATAAACGTCTTGCTCTACCTTCCACCCGTAGAACTGTGAATTAAAAACCATGCAAAAAAAAGCCGCCCTAAATTCTATGGGGCAGCTGGGGTATCTATCTTATGGCCATTGCAAATTAATGGAAATAGATAGGCCCCCGCAACCTATAGATTACGTAACACTCAGACTAAACATTGACATAAAGCCAATAGTGACCATTAAAGAAAAGGGATGGCTGAAGGGCATTAGCCTCAGAGGCAAAACTTTTAATATTTTTACTGACGGCTCTAAGCTAAAGGAAGGGCTGCCTGACCACTGCCGCATTTTTCAAGCCGAAATATTTGCCATCAAAATGGCAGCCATCTTGGCCGACACACTCACGACACCAAACTCAAGAATAAATCTATATGTCGATAGCCAGGGGGCCAAAAGCTCTCTGCGCAGACTAGATCTGTTCAACGATGGATTGGGAAAGCCAAACTGCACTTGACCGGCTAATAAGAGACAAAAGCCTACATGTTTACTGGGTTCCTGGACACACGGGGATCATAGGGAATGAAAAGGCCGACGAATTAGCAAAGATAGGAGCCACACTGCAAACTGAGTATATGGTGATGGCTCCTATGCCTCTATAAAACCTTGAACACAATTGTGACTCTGAAATGATAAAAGAAGCGGAAAAACGGTGAAAGTCAATCACTACCTGCAAAGCTTCAAAAATCATGTGGAGCCACTACGACGATAGACGGACGAATTACCTACTGTCACTCACTAGGGCTAATTGCAGACTACTTGTGGGGATGGTCACCGGGCACTTTTATACCGCAGCTTACGCCTATAGGATTGGACAGGCTGCCAGCGATTCCTGCAAGAAGTGTAGACAACCTAGGGAAAGAGAAACTGTGGAACATTTGCTCTGTCAATGTTCAGCCTTAGCTGACAATCGAGCCAAATGCCTAGGCCTTTACTGGTGTCACGACCTTAGGCAAGCAGCGGAGGCACCACTTGATGACCTTCTGCGCTTCTCTAAGGTCGTGCGCAGCAGTCTGACCTAAGCGAAGGTAGCGGTTAACAAACGATATAACGACTTAGCAACCTCGTAAAGACTTATTGAACCAAACATAGGCTAGTAACACAAAGGACCACAAGGTCCATGTAGTTCCAGCTAGCTCTTAACCTAACCTATTACATAATTATGAATTATGAATTATAAATATTGTATTTTTTTGAAATTTGAAATTATTTGAAATCAACTATCAGCTGTTAATTTTTTTATTTCATTTTCGACTTTAGCTTACGTTTTCAAGCAATTTCCGACAATATGCTTATAGAATTAGTTGAATTGTCTGACAATAAATTGTGTTGAATTGCCTGACAACACAATCGCAATTGTTGGTTGTGATTGTAGAATGACTACATAAATTGTTTGAAGTATTCTTAAGAAGTACCAGATTGAGGTTACTGAGTTTAAAGTTGTGCTCAAACTGTCAGTTCTTGCTGAATAATTTGCTTTCCGATCTTCTACACAAGTGTGCTTTTATAGTCGTTCTCTGAAAGAAGCGCTTTCAGGAGCGTTAAATGTTGATGACGCGCAGCCATTTTTGCTTTTAAATTTAAAAATAAATTTATTCAAGAAATTGCTCAATCTCCAGAGTTTCAATCTCTTCAATTTCTCAACTAACAACAACAACAAGCGTTTTTTAATATATTTCTTGATATTTGAAAAAAAAAAAAATGCTAAAGCTTGAAAATGTTTCGTGGCGTATGTATGTACCTTCGAGGTCACAGCGAACACCTCATAAAATCTCATGCTTGCAGCGCGCACGGTGCGGTGCATGTTGCAGCTAGACCATTTCGCAGATTTACTGCCCGAGCCATCGGCACCAGCATGATGCTGGCAACGGAGCAGCCGCCTCTTCTGCAACGCATGACTGATCATCAGCGGAGACGTGTCCAAAGTCGGCTCCGTCTTGCAGTCACGTCTAGTGCGCGGGCGCGCGCGCTGACTCCGCACTACAAACGCTCCTAGAGAGGGACCTCGACGGACGGGCCACCTCCTTCCGGACACTCGAAAGGCAGACAAAAGGACTCGTAAAACTGCGATTTTCTACTGTACGGCAGACAAAACGCAACAACGGCCCTAATAAAAGCAGCTACTTATGCTGCAGTCAATTCCGTTGGCAGCAGCAACGCAGCAACGCAACAACGCACCGGCGGCGGGTGTGAAGCAACAAGCAGAAGCACCTCTGATGACCCGAAGAAATGTAAAGCCATAGAAATCATGCGACTGCATTTATTCTCAGCCGCCACAAAGGAACAACACACCTTCCTAATTGTTGCTCGCATTGTTCTTGTTGTTGTTGGCGTTGGGCGCAAATTGCGGCATGACTCATTCCGGCCGACTGGACTGCAGTGGACTGCGAGAGGCAGGACAACGTGGTGTTGACAGACTGCCGGCCACGAACGAGCCGAAGAAGTCCATTCAAAATATTATGTTACGTTCAGAAAAGTTATGGCCTAGAAAGTCAGCGTTCGCGCTGCTCTCTTTACGAGCGTAGATTTTACGAGCAGCTAAAATAACTACTACAACAACAACAACAACAACGCTGACAATAGCCGCGAGTGGGCAGGCAGAGCCCGTAAGCGGCTGACTCTTCATAATAATAATAATAATAAAAAATATTTTTATGAAGCGGCATAGAAAATAATTTGAAGAGCGGTGAAGCGGAACGGATCGGAACGGAACGGGACGGGACGGGACGGGACGGGGTGAGAAGGGGGACGGCGCTGGGGAAGTTGACTAACTGACTTCATCCTGGTTAACAACAACCAGCTTGCCTACTGTTGAGTAAACGGGGACAGAGGCGACAAAAACAACAACAACAACACTAGCAACAGTAAAAATTAGCAACTATAAACTATTGACGACACCAACAATAACAACAACAACAGTAGCAGCAGCCATCAAAAGCATCTCGAGTATAGTAAGTAGATTTCGGGGCATTCGGAACATGAGCCAATTTGTTGGTAGCCTTCATCGAACACTTGCCACTTTTTCGCGGCTTATACGTCTTTTTTTTCGAGGATATTTAAGCCATTTTGGGTTTTTGTTGTGACGACAGAAGAACACACTTTCGTACACGAACGAACACTGAGAGCACAGACGACTCGAGTTCATCGGAAAAAAGCGCGATGGCAAAAAACAAAATTTTTTTTAAATTTTTTCTTCATAAGAAAGTATGTAACAACGAAAAGCAGGCAGCAGCAGCAGCACCGAGCACTTGAAGTGGTAAAAATAGCAGAAACAACTACAACTTGAACCACAACAACAACAACTTGAACAACAACAACAGCCATAACACCACCAGCCAGCAGCACCAACAACAGCGAAACAGGAACAAACCACAAAACTTCAAACTAAGCCCGATTTTAGTCATTATTCGGTTTTTATTTCGGTTCGGTCAAAGCGAGCAATAAAAGCGGATAATTTATACATTTCGGATTTGGTTTGTTTTTTTTTTTTTACTATGTTCACGGCGGATAGTCGCTCCTTCGGTCAGTCGGTCGCTCGCTGTTCGCTGACCGCTGCTGCTTAGCGGTTTTGGGCCGTAAAATAGTTGTTATTTTGCCACTTTTGCGCATTGGAGATCAACGTGCCGCTTTGTTGTTGTTGTCGTTGTTGTCGTTGTTGTTGCTTGTGCACTGGCGCATAATCCGCGACTACTGGCGATCGTGGGTCGATCGGAACATGAAAATGGGCCGCTTGGACTCGATACGACTTTCGGTACGAACGAAAAAAAAAAAAACCACAAAAACGCATTAAAAGTAATCCGCTGAGCATCCGCAAGCAATGGCGATAGTTGCTGATGCCGCGGGCGAGATTAATTTTATTGGTGTATTTAGTCGCTCTATATTATGCTGATCCCCATTTAATGTCTTACTGACCAAAATAATTGACCCTCTTCAGCGAAAAAGGCTTTGTTTTGTGCGCGCTGAAATCTCGCTCAATGAAGTCGAGCCATAATCAATGAAAAATTTCGAAAATTAATAACAATAAAGGAAGGATATACATATGTATGTATAGCCCACGCTATACTTTTGTGGTATGGCGTGCAGAGCGATACTGGTACAATTTTAGAAAGACTTATTAGACGATTATACCGAAAAATGCAATGAAATGCACAGAATTCAAAGCACAGAGAGAGAGAGAGAGAGAGAGAGAGAGAGAGTTCTTTTTCCATTTTTGTGGCATTAAAAGTTCCACAACTTTTGCAGCGATTTCTTTGGAAAACTGTCGCAACTTCGAGGGCGAAAAAGTCTTTGATGCTTGAAAAATCTCAAAATTCTTGCAAATTCTTATCATCTCATGAAAGTACGAGTATTTTTCACCATCATAATTTCGATAATAATAAAACGTATTATCGTTTTAATACCTAGAAATATGTTTTGCATTAACCTTTCTGTTGTTACAAGGTGAAAACGCTTTTCAGAACTTCGACTTCTGCCGACTTCAAACGCTTCATTTGAACACTTCAAGCAAAAATTATTACATGCATGATAAATGCCATTTAATGGCAAATTTGAAAACAACAACAACAATAACAACAACAACAAAAGCGGCGACCGTACTGTGAAAAAAGCATGGTAGCGATTATAAACGTCCGTGCATTAACTAAAGTGAAACCTCGATTTGGAGTTTAGAAACACAACAGCAACAACAACAACAACAACAATAATAATAAGAAGAAGAAGAACAAGAAGAAGAAGAACTAAAACTAAAACTTCATCGACTTTAGGCTAACAAAAAAAAAAAAGGAAACAAAATAAAAAATAGAAATTAAGAAATCAACGGTAATGAACCGCCGGAAAGTTGTCCAGACTCAACAATTCAGCTCAAAGTCTAGCTGGCTGGTCTTGTTGGTCTTTCGACGCTTGTGAGGAGCTTCACATCAGGCGGCGGTGCGGTGCGGTGCGGCCAGTCGCGGCCGTTTGTGGCTGCCCGGAACAAAGAACAGCAGCCATAGTAGTTTTCGATTCGTCTTAAATTTTATCTATATCAAGCCGCGTTTGCTGCTTCCTTTTTTTCCTGCATTTTTCTACATTATTTCGAAACCTTTGCATGTTGCCGCCGCTAAAATCATTGTAACGCAGCTCAAGTTGCGGGCGCACAAAAGACAGAGGTACAGATGGCTGCCCGGCCCCCAACCGCTGAGAATTTCATTATTTTCCTACACGCAAGCGGTCGATCCGGCTCGATCCCTTCGCCGATCACACAGTCACTTTCACGCATACACAATTTCGCATTTTTTCGCTTCTCCGTTTACAAAATGTCGGCGAAATACGTGCGTTGAGAGAGTGCGTCGTTAAGAGAGCGATGGACGCAAGAGCTGTCAATCAAAAGCGAAGTGTGATGCTCTTTATCTTATTTTAAACGATTCTTTAGTCAATATTAGCGTGAAAAGTAACGAGATGGCGAGCCGATCTTGCCAAAACCAACGGACAACGGACAACGGACGCCGACGAATGTGGTCTCGGTGTTTATCAGAAGGAGACCGACCACCTCACACCACACTAACAGGTCACAGCTTACTACTGATCGTTATTCGCAAAGCGATCGCAGCAACAAATTCATCATCGACTTATGGCAAGATCTCCTCTTTTTGGCACTTTCTAATTCGATGGAAAGAGTTTTGTCCGTCCTCTACACTCGCTTATAAAAGTATAATAGTGTGGAAAAAAGAAGCCAAAACAGCAGTTTTAACAGGCCAGTGTAACCAACCACGTAACTGACCCGATCCGACGCGATCACTTTGATGAAGTGCGAAGATTTCTGTAGGACTTATCAGTTAAATAATGTAATAAAGTCTATCGAATAACTCTGAAAGATCATCTACTGATTGGCTTTCTAGGTTGGCGAAGTGCAGGATCAGTGTGCAAGGATCCTTGTGTCATGATCGCTCCGTCGAAGGTAGTTTTTATTCTGGTGATATTCGAGTAATTGGCCATCGTTCGAGTGAGCGCTTTCCGTTGTTTCATACCGTCGATCGTATTTCACGGTGAACCGTGATCAGTTGGGCAACAGTTGTGGACTTGGCCCCTTCGAAACCGCGTCGTTCCGTATACTTCAACCATCATTAGATAAATGATAGATCGATTTGAAGACGATGTGCGACCCCGTGGATCGGATTCTTTGTCTTCGACAAAGAGACTCTCGATGTGACTCTAACCACTCTCGCGGTTGGCGGCTGCCTTTTTAGAGAAGTTGTGGTACGTACTTTGTGGAGCGAGGAGCGAGGAGCGAGGAGCTGCGCATTTACACGCATCATTAAGAAGTCGGATTGCTGCTGCGGTCGCCACTTTTGGTGAAATTCGCTTTGGTCTCGCGCGTTCTGCTTGGTTGACTGCTGCTGCTGCTTTGCTTTTTCTCCGTTTGCTTTTTGTTGCTTCTTTCTTAACCTATTAACGAGGTTTTTTGAGTTGCCAGATTTTCATCGAGGTTTTTGTTTTTTTGGTTTTGCTCGGTTTTGTTCTGTTCTGAGCGAGCGCATTTCAATGTCGAGCATTCGTGACGAATTGGCTTTCGTTGCGGTCATCTGTCGTTCACAGCATGTACTGATTCGTGGCGGTACTACTTCGGGCCTGGGTCATTATCGCCAGGGACAGAAGCGTATTGTTTTTATGCTCAATTGAAGCGCTCGCTCGATCGAGCGCTCGAATTCATACAGCGACGCGCCCGCAGAAGAAGCAGCGAAAGTAGGTTTTTGGCGGCGAAAAATTTCAAAATCTTAAAATGCAAAAAAACGAACAATTATTTAGTTTAAAAATTATTCTTTAAAAAATTCATTCTTTTTGATCGTCATTAGAGCATACTCGTACATTTCGTTATAGACATTTCGTTATGTTTTCATCACCATCCATCATCTGCTTCTTGTTCATCCTCATCATCATGATTTTCTTCATCATTAATTTCTTCTTCAGCATCATCATCAGTTTCGTTTTCTTCTCTTTCACTGAACAACCATCGCTGACGTCGGCCGACGCGTCGGTTTTCGTCCACCTGTTGATTTTCCATCGCATGGTTTTTCATAATTTTACATTCTCTATTTTTTTCCTCCATCTCTCTCTCTCTCAACCCTTCACCCTGCTGCACCCTTCATACGTACGTACGTACGTCCTTCTTTCAACAACATTTCAAGATTTTTATACTCTTTACTGTTTCGAATACATTCGATTCGAAACGATGCCGGTAGTTAAGACTGCTTAATTAATTAATCGATCAAAGAATTATGCTCGTGTGTTCGTTTGCTTTCGTTACTTTGGATTTATTTTTATGGTTTGCGTTTAATTTTTATGGGTTTTATTGTACCGAGCTGCGAGCTGCGCGCTGCGAGCTGCCGTCCAACGCAACGATTCTGTGATAATGATTCTGTGATGATGCATTCATTCATTGCAATACTTTGATATTTTTTTATTGCTGCTCTTCAGAATTGTTGTTGTTGTTGTTGTGTATTTATTAATAGTTTCTTTTAACTTTTTCAAAAACATTTTTTTTTAGATTTCGAAATACAAACGCTTGTAAAAGAAGAAGAAGAAGAAGCTGGTTTTTTTGCATCATACTTATTCGATAGGAAATAAAATGAATAACATAAAATAAAAAAATGTATTGCGAAAATAACCAAAAAATTGTCAACTTTTTTACTTTTGAATTTCATTTAATTAGTGTTGAAATATGTCTTTTTTTCTAAAACTTCGAAAATCAAATGATATCGTTTTTTCAAAACTTTATTCTGTACATATATAATTTTTAACATTTTTAATATAATACTATATTTAATGTAATGAAAGGAATTAAAAGTTTCATTTAAGCTCTCTGCAAATCGTTTGAGAAAAATTAAAATTTTGAAAAAATTAAAATTATGTCAGAATCAAAAATTATGCAAAAACAGGTTTTAGAAAAAAAACAGGTTTTCCAATTTTTTTCGATTTTCATTCGTAACAACAACAAAATTAGACCGAAAAGGCGTCTTCATTCGTCTGAATTAAAACGGGCGCGCCGCCGCCGATGCCAAGCGGTGTAGAGTCGAACTTTTACAAACACTTCGTCAGGATTAAAAATGAAATGTTGTCAACACTTACGCACGTACAATGTCCTTAAGCGAGAGATTTTTTTTTTTTGTATAAAATCTTACACAAAAAATTTACAGTCTGCCAGAAAAAGACGACGACGACGACGCTGCAAACTGGGTTAATCCGACAGCAGAGCAACATGTTTACGAAACAACAACAACTACTACTATAGCAGCAATAACAACAACAACAAAAACTGCCGCATTAACAAACGCAATCGAATCGACGCACCAAACCGTGCGTTGACCAAACCGTCCGACAATATAAACTCTATAAAATTTAATAAAAATAGTTGAGAAAAAAAATGACAACTTTAAGAATTACAAAAACAACAACAATAACAACAACAACAACAAAAGCAGCGCCTTTTGAAGCCCTCAATTTCTGAGCTTTGACATTTCGGGCAGAATCTTGAAGATGAAGGCGTGGAGGCGTGGCGAGGCTGTGAGTGATGGCGCTTATCGCTAAAGGACAGCAGTGGCTACAACAACAACAACAACAACAGCAACAGCAATACGTGGACGCACCCTTTGCGCATAACCGTTCAACCGTTCATTCATCCATCAGCTGCTGACGCTAATGCTGTCGATAAGAAACGCACCCAGCAAAAGAGAGAGAGAGAGAGAGAGAGGCGGCCGAATGACAGATTTTCATGAGACACATTGCAAAGAATTTTAGGAAAACAGAAGCCCATCGACCCCAACCGACCGATCGATCCTCAAAAAGCAGTGCCACAAAAGGATTCGAACAAAAAAAAACAAAGAAAAACAGTAAATGGCCCGCACCCAGAAGAAAAAAAAAACCGAGCGTGCAAGAAAAGTTTGCTAAAATCTTTCTCTGCTAAAGATTCTTTAGACGCGATAAGAAGGTCGGTTCACAGGCAGGCAGCCAGACCGGCGGGAGCAGCAGCAGCAGCTGAGCACTCGCGACGTTCCTTTAGCCGCTTCCACAACAAAATATTGCGCAATGCGAGCAACAACAATGGCAAAAAGTTGGCTACAGCGGATTGTGGTGCACCGTTTACACGAGTATAATGAAGAAGGGCACATAGAGCCAACAAGAACAGCAACAACAATGTGACGAGACTGCTGCAGTGCCGGTGTCGCGTTACCACGCACGCACAACCCGATCAAGTGCTGCTGATAAACAATTGACTTCGGCGAACGCAACATTTTGTTTGTTTGTTCGGCCCGCTTTTGGTGGAAAGGACGCACGGCACGAAGGGATGGCTGGATGGACGATTAGATGGACGATTAATGGTAGGCTGAATGGGTGGGTGTGGGTAGTACGCGGGGTGCGCTACACGCACATGCTACCATCACAGCTGAGTACACCGCAGTACCGAATGCGCGTACGAGTACCATGAAAAACAGCCTCGTCATAGGATTTTCACAAATAATCTGATAAAATTGTGCGACGATTAGAGGAAGGGCGAGAAGGGGAGGGCGGCAGATGGGTCTTTTTTTTTAGTCTGAAGAGTGTTTTGGGAATCGATTTCAGTGGCCGTCGATTAGAAGAGACGATCCATTCATTCAGTCATTCAGTCATTCATTCAATGTTGGCACAATGAATAATTACAAAGAGCATTTAAGCCGACTGATCTGATAAAATATTGAACAAAGCAAACACCGCAAAGTGTTGGAAAGAAAGACAGAGAGAGAGAGAGAGTTAGACGACGACCACAAAATGTGGCAGCGGAGCTTCAATACGAAAAACTGAACATTTTAACATTTAATGCGCTTTATGGGCTCAAAATTCTGCTGAGTTTTGTTTAAATTCTAAATTCTGAAATAAAGTCTAAATTCTAAAGTTTCAAAACTATGAAATTCAAATATTAAACTATTAAAACAAATAGTTCTAAAACTATTCAACAGGCGCTTCTATAGGCGCTTTCAACAAGAGCTGTCATTTAAAACTTTGCGTAATTTTTAAACTGTCACCATTCAAATGTCATTGTGCTGTCATTTGACAAGTAAAAATCAGAAGGTTTTGACAAATGTCAATAAACAAAATTGACGCCTCTGAAGGTACGAAATTGTAAGAGAAATAGACGAATATCTCGCAACAAATGGTTTCTCTGTAAAAATTATCCAATTATTATTTATATTTTATACGTTTTTTAATATTTTTAAAATCTAAAATAAATACTAAAATGCACCAAAAAAATCTTGAAGAATCTGAAAATGGTTTAAAGAACATTTCATACAAGAAACATCGACTAATTTCGAAATACTTTTCGAGAAACAAATCCTTTCCTAACCATTCAAAATTATGTAATTATTATTTATATTTTATAAGTTTTTTAATATTTTGAAAAATCTAAAATTAATACTAAAGTGCATCCAAAAAACTTTAGAAAATTTTCAGAAGAATCGGAAAATATATAAATAAACCTTCCATACAATAAACATCAGCTAATTTCAAAATACTTTTTGAGAAACAAATTCTTTTATTAACCTTTTCTTTTCGAAGCGAATTCTTTTATTCGCTTTTAAATGCTTTTTTGCGCTTGATTGTTGCTTGAGCCCTCCCCCCTCCCTTTCTGCGCGCTTCTAAAAGACTTCTTCATCTGTCTGTTGAGTTGAATTGTCTGAAGGCCTTTTAAAAAATATTTGATAACCATAATAATTTTCAACATTTTGAGAGTTTCTTGAGTTCGTTTTTAAACAACTTTTGGAGACAGCCTCTCTTTGCGGCTGTCAAATTTATGCCAGATTATGGCCTAAACTCGACCGCTGTTGCTGCTTTTGATGCTGCAGCTCCTCTGAACTCTGTCTGTTCAGAGTGTCCACTGTTTTGTGTGCAGAGCAAATGGCTGAAAAGCAAAGCAAACTCGCAAAGCATACAAGTTAAATCCATAAATGTATAGAAAAGCGTTCAGAACAGCAACAACAATAACAGAACACATTCTGTAAAATAATAACGTGCGGACAGATAAGGATTTTGCTTTAATCCTATTCTGTATGGCATCATCGTGCACAAAAACCATTGAACGGTTTGCATGCGCATGCATACAAACAATTCGGGCCGGTGGTCTGTGGGCCTGTTCCTACGAAAGTGCAGACGAGAGTGTTTGTCCTTGTGTTTGTGTCTGTGTGTGTGTGTGCGGTTCCATGTGAGTCCATGTCGCGTCATGAAGCTTTTGTGTGATTTAAGCCCACACACTTGTTGTTGCTTCGTTGGTTCGTGGTTGGTTGGTGTGTGGGTGGTTGTTGTCGTACCGAAAACACATTTCACGTACATGTATGTATATCCTTGCTCTCCCCTCCTCTTCCTCATGACCCTATCCCATCCGTCCGGAACCTATTTTGCCGTTGAAAAGTGACCTGCTCTCTCTAAACATGAAAATAGAGCTTCGTGGGACGGCGGACGGCACGGTAACGGGCCACTTTTGCTAGGTACCTACCTATGAGGAAATACTTGATGTTGAGTATGATTTTATGCATAGCTCGCTAGAGGGCGCTGGGCCTGAAACATTTTATGCTACTCTGATTGTGTTATTGTTGCTGTTGCTTTCTCATTTCTTTTTTTTTTATATAACCGGCGGTTGTTATTGTATTTCGTCGTTGGTGGTGGTGTTGATGGTTGTTGTTGTTGTTGTTGTTGTTGTTGTTGTTGCCGCCGTCAGTATGTAAGAGCACAATTTTTGGAATATTTCAGGTCAAACCGTTTGTACAAAATGTACCAGAAAACAAACTATGAAAGCGAAAATGCAAATTAAAAATTGCTATGAAAATGTTAGCAATTTCTTTGAAATTAACATCACCATCATCATTGTCATTATCATCTCATCACCGTCATCATCATCATCATCATCTCTCTGATCTTGAGTATCATTTTGTTTTATAAAATATTTTATAGATTATTATTTTTTAAGCTTATAAATAATTTCCCATACAAATTCTTAAAGTACATAGTTTTAAGTTTTCTGATGATTTTAGTGCGATTTTTTTTTGCTTCATTTCTTTTTTTATTTTAGAACAATGTACGAGTACGAGTACTATAGCTTTTCGTGGTTTTTTTTTCATTTTTTTATTTTGGTTATTGGAAATTCGAATTATTATTTATTTAATTATCAAATTATTGATAATGTCATGTGAGTTCGTGATATCGCGATTTCTCACTTTTTCCTCTGGTGACGCATCGACTAAATCGTGAAGAGATTTTTTATCGCTTGTAAGTTTTGCTACCGTCAACACGAAGTATCTACCTTCAACGATGACTGGTTATCATCGAACCTTGCGTGCCCCAATTATGGCCGATTATCTCTCAACACCGAATCAGTATTACCTCAAATTTTTACCGAAGCAAATATTACCGTAAGATGAAAGGGGCGTAGTGAAAATAATGAGCAATGACAGAATCAGAGGAAGATAAGAAATGAATTCAACGTTTTGAAGTGGGCGGTATTTTAAAGTAGAAACTTGTTAGTATTTTTACTAACTCGCACTTAAAAGAAAAACTTCTTTTGGTTTTAATACGATAATGATGGAAAGTAGATTGTAGACGAAAAATTGATAAAATTGAAAATTATACCAAAATTAGTTTAAAGATTTTTAGCCATTTTCTATAGTTTAATTTGACTGCAATAAAAATTATTATTTTTTTAATAAAAAATTATTCTTACATATTTTGAAAGCATATAAAAAAGTTTCTGAAAAAAGTTTCCAACAATTTTTTTTTGGGTGTTTACCATATTGCTCACGTAAAAGTATATTTCTTGTTCCAATTTTGTTGGCCAAAAATAATTGGGGCTGGCTCTCTTGTGGTTTAGAAGTTAGTGTTAATAAAAGTTTGAAATCTATCTAGGCCTATATCTTCTAAACTGATTTAGACACAGTGTGAGAAAAACTAAGAGAAACCTCAAACCATCAAAAAAATCATGCTGTAGATTTCATTCGTTTGAACAAATTCAGCAACGATATTTTATATTCTTTGCGATAAAACGCTTAAGAAGTGCTTAATTTATGAGACAGCAGCTACAACAACAACAACAACACCAGCACTAACGGCCCCACCAACGACGCATTGCTGCTCATAATCGGACACTTCAGGCCAACAATAAAAATTTTCTTAAGCGCGACAATTAAATTCGCGCTTTTGATTTGACACTTTGATTGTTTTTTATGCTAACGACGCAAAATAGCAAAACAGCAAAAAATTTAGAAAAAAAAACAATTAAAAAAATCCAAAAAAAGCGCCTAGATTTTTCATTGTTACTCGTTAAAAGCCATGGAATGATATTGAAGCCGTTTTATAGAAAAATTTTATGATGTTAAAATATCATGAAAAAAACCCATTTTAAAAACGTTGTTTTTTTCTTCTGAAACAATCTCATGCAATAATAATATATGTATGTATTCGTACATATATCATGCTACATTTCATATAACAATGCACATTTTTTAACTGTCAAACAATGAACTGTCATTTGACAAATAACAGCTTTTGGTCCATATTGCCATACCGTTATTAATCTCAGAATTTTTCTTTAGATTGCAATAAAAATATCCATCACTTTTCACAAAAAAATTGTATTTTACTGATTGATTTAAAATGACACCTCTTAATGAAAGACTCTTTTTAGGGAATTATTAATAATTAGGTTTCTTCATTAGTCATCGCAATTGATTTTAGTCGGCTTAGTACACAATTAACCGAACGATGGAAGACCATTCGATGGAAAAACACGGATTTCAGACACTTTCTCAGACACGGTTTTGCAAACGCGACGGCAAGCGATAGAAGTTTGGCCAAAATCAAATAATTTCATGATACCTACTATTATTTTCGCTGTTATTATGAAACTCAGACTAACATTGTAACTCTAGGTTACTTTGAGGTAAGTTAAACGCCGAATGCAAAAGGCATTGCACTGAATTTAAGGAAAAAAAATAACGATAACAAATCAATTTAACGATAACTGAACTCTTAATGGAAAAAAAAAAAAACAACAGCAACAAATTTTTTGGAAAATGTAAATATCGTCGAGTATAATAAAAAAAGAAAAATGCTTCGAATATTTCGAATGCGTTTAAAGTTTGAAGGAAAAAAGCACCGCCAACACCGTCGAAGGGGCTGGCAACGCCATTACCAATTTGGAATGTTTTAAAGGGGGTGGTGGTTGCTGGAGAGGGGTGGCGGGGCGGGGGCGGGGGTGAAATCATATTTCATTACTCGCTTTGGTTAGCATAAACCATAAACTCTTAATCGTATTAGTAACAAACAGAGCAAAGAGCGGTCTCTGGCCGCTCGAATGAAAAGCAGTCAAGCGATAGTTAAACCGTCAGTCAGTCAGACAGTCGGTCGCTCGGTCGCTCGGTCGCTCGGTCGCTCGGTGGATCATTCAATCAGTCATTTAGTCATTCGCTCAATTCAGTCAATGCCGTCGATTCAGTCTATTAAATGCAGCCAGACTATTCAGTCAGCCGTTAGTAGTCAACGGTTGGTTACCGCGCCGCGCCGCGCCGGTCTATGAAGTCATTGAAAAATATGTTCGTTATTGTTGTTGTTGTTGTTCGTTATTGTTGCATTACAACACTTAACATATTTAAAAATGTAAATTTTGCAAATGAAAAATGCACGAAGACGGGCATGATGCGCATGCATAAAAAAATGTCGCTACCTTCTCTTCGTCGTCTTCGTCTTCTTCTTCTTCTTCTTTTTCTTCTTCTTCTTCTTCTTCTGCTTTTTCTTTTTCTTCTTCTTCTTCTTCTTCTTCTTTTTCTGGTCTTGTCGTTTGCCCTTGGCAGCTGCGTCTTCTTCTTCTTCTTCTTCTTTGTCGTTGTGCAATGAATAATAATAAATTCAAAATAAATAATAAATTAATAGCAAACACCGTAAAGGATATAAATCAATATTTATAATAAATCATGACAAAATGCATGGTTTCCGTTGTTGTTGTTGTTGTTGTTGTTGTTGTTGTTGTTGTTGTTGTTGTTGTTGTTGTTGTTGTTGTTGTTGTTGTTGTTGTTGTTGTTGTTGTTGTTGTTGCATTCGTTGTGTGCCGAAGAGACGTGTTAGAATTAGTTTGAGAGTTAAAAAAAGGCACCCACACGCGCTCCGCCCAACAAATTCTAGTATCGTAGCCATCACAGGATTTTAAAGTGTTGGCAACACTAAAGACCTGGTGAAATATTTTACTCGACTGCTTTAGAACTTTAGAAGCTATTTAAATTTTCAACAGTACCGGACAATATCTTCTAAACTAAGAAGATACCACTAGAAAATATTTAGTAAGTAAAAGAGAAGAAAATGTGTCGAACGAAAGAGACGAACACTTTAAAAGAAAACTTTAAAAATCGTGAGAGAAGAAGAAGAAGAAGAAGAAGAAGCTTTTTGGTGTAGCAATAAGCAAACTCATTACATTCATTACTTTGCAACGCAGATATTTCGATACAAATTCGTAGACAAATTCGCCGCACCAAAAAAAAAAAAAAAACAAAAAAAAAAAAACCGAAAATCCGAAAATGAAAAATGCAACAGTAAAGAAAAGTTTTCAACACACGCAGTGCGGCCATTTTCAGAGTAAAGCAGAGGATGAGAATTCTCTCTCGTTAGCAGAGAAAAAGGCACTCGAGATACAAATATCTTTTAGTTTATACAATACGATAAGAGGGAAAAGAAGAAGAAGAAGAAGAAGAAGAAGAAGAAGAAGAAGAAATAGAATCTGAATTAGAAGTAAAAGAAGAAGAAGAAGAGAAGAAGACCACACTGAATGTACATACGTCTTCTGTATTCAAACGATTTTCAGGACGGCTAAACAAAAATGGCTGCCTTCTGCTGTCGCTGCTGATGTTCTCCCTTGCTCCGGCTCTAGTTATCTCTTTCTTAAAACCCCCCTGCACACCCTCCCCCCCACCCCTCACACTTTCTCTATCACTTTGACTCCTTTACCACACAAACCCTTTATCCATCCATCCATTCTTCAGCAAGGATTCTATTGAAATCCAAAACAGTCTGCAGATTCTTCTTCAGCTTTCTTTGAATTTATTCTCTCTCAGAGTTCTCGTTCGTGTTGTTGTTTTTTTCTCGCTGCTTTTCTATTTCTGCTTCTTTTTCTTTTTCTTCTTCTTCTTCTTTTTCTTCTTCTTCTCCTACTTCTTCTCCTACTTCTGCTTCTTCTTCTGCTTCTTCTTCTTCTTCTCATACTTCTGCTCCTTCTTCTTCTTCTTCTTCTTCTTATTTTTCTTCTTCTTCTTCTTCTTCTTCTTCTCCTACTATTTCTTCTTCTTCTTCTTCTTTTTCTCCTACTATTTCTTCTTCTTCTTCCTCCTCCTCCTCTTCTTCTTCTTCTTCTTCTTCTTTCTGCTGTAAGCCATGTTACAACTCCCGAAAGGAGCAACCCGCTTAACATTCTCCTCCTCCTCAACGTTGTTGTTGTTGTTGTTGTTGTTGTTGTTCTTTGTTGTTCTTTTTGTTGTTTTTGTTGTTGTTGTTGTTATCATCTTCCTCGAACAAAGCAACCAAGCGAAGAAACCATCTACCACCAACCAACCAACAAACGGCAGGCTTCTAGCCCTCGAAGCCATACACCCCCCACCATCCTCCCCCACCATCCTCCTTCTCCTCCCCCCCCTTCCCCCCTTCCCGCCAGCCATCGTCCACCACCAGCCCAACGACTTCGTCTTCGTGCGTTCTCGTCGAAGGAATAAGAAACCATGAAATCCATTGCGTTTTGTTTCATTGTGTGTGCACACATATTTATTTTCGATAGGTTTACTTTGTTGTTGTTGTTGTTCTCCTTGCTGTTCTCCTTGTTGTTGTTGTTGCTATTCTCGCTGTTGAAGTTTCTTTGTTGTATGAATGTTGTTCTATCTTTTGCTCGTTTTTTTTCTTGTTCGAAAAGTCGTGTCGTATTTGCCTCCGTTTTGCCTTTTTTCTCTTTTGCATGTTGCTGCTGCTGCTGCTCCACATTGCTGCTGCTGCACCGTGTGTGAGACGGTATCGCATGCTGTGCCGTGTGCGGTGCTGGCTCGTACGTACTACGAGGATTTGTGATCTGAATCGGCAAAAAAAAAGTAAAGCAAAGACCATTTTATTTTTCTCTTTTTTTTTTTTTTTTGATGGCTTTGATTTCTTTAGAGTTTGAGTGTGATTTCTTGTTGCCAGCCATCTTCTTCACTGGCTGCGACTACAAGGATATTGTTGTTGTTGTTTTTATTGTTGCGTATAACCGGCGATATTTTTTTCTGTACGAATCCGTGCGTTTTTCTCGTCGCGGGCAAATCGTTCAGGCAAACAATTTATCTGGCAGTTACAACGATTTATGTCACTCCTTGCAGAACAAAGACAGAGAGAGAGAGACCGAGAGAGGGATTGAGAGAAGAATAGAGATAGAAGGTATTACAACAACAATAAATAAATTATATGAACCAGTCGACGATGACGATCACAAGATTCTTTTATAAGACAAACAAAGCAGCAAAAAGTCTGATAGAAAGTTGACACCCTTCCCGTCCTTGGCGCACCTACTCGCTCACACACTCGTTCTATCTCTCTCTCTCTCTCTCCTTTGGGGGGGGCTTTACTTTCGAGATCAAGCACTCAAATGGTCTGTAAAGCCAGCATTAAGTGAAGCACGAGGCACGAGGCACGTTCGAAGGAGCACAGAAGCGAACGGATGCAGCAAATTCTGTGAAGCAAGACGGAGAAGAACAAGAAGAAGAAGAAGAAAGAAAAGCAAAAAGTGAAGCGAATGAAGGAGATAGAATGGCGGCGATGTTTTGTTGCTGCACTCTACTCTGCAAACATTCAGCATCGGTCACGATATTGCCCAACAAAAGAAAGGAAAGAGACACCACCACCGCCACCAATATCATCATCACATCATCATCATCATCATCGTCATCGTCAACCAACTTCTGCTACCAGTGTTTCTTCTATACTTGCTTTCTTCTGCATTCTTTTAAATAATATTGTAATAATAATACTAATAGTAATTTTTTAGCAATATTTTTTAGTTTTTTCTCTTCACAATTGAAAAAAAAAATTCCTTTTTCCTAATTTCTCTCGCTTATTTCATTATCTTTAGCTTAATTATCGTTACATTTAGCTTTGGTTATCGATAAAATCTAATTGTAAAATGTCATCAAAGTCACCAACAATCACTATTAGTGTCATAATCATCATAATAACTATCATATCATCATCTTGTTTATGATTCTTTTTTAGTTTTTGGTTTTATTTTATACCATCATTATTATCATTAGGCCTTAATTTCGCAACATGATCACCATTACGATCACGATGGTTAGTCTATCATCAATCAATCTTCAAACGATCATTAGTCGATCATTAGTCAGTTTATAATGAAATTGTCATCATACTGTCGTAATAATCGCTACAATGTCATTATTACGAGTATAATAAGCATCATAAGTTTTGTGTTCTTAAATTATTTTTTTTTTCTTTTTGTTCGTTTTTCTAATCATTCTTCTTTTTCTACTACTTCTTCCTCTTCTACTTCTTGTTCTGCTCCTTTTTTTTCCTTTTCTTCTTTTTCTACTTCTTCTTCCTCATGATCGCTGCAATCGATCTCACTTGTGTTTTCATCACGATCTCTTTATCGTTTTTCTTCTCTGTTCTCATTTGAAAATTCATCATCATCTTCTTGATGATAATCACAGCCCATGAAGAACTTCCAAAATATTAGCATTTCATACATTATTATGATGATGATGATGACATCATCATTTTTATAAATTCTATAATTTATTTCTAATTATATATTATATAATTTATAACGGTATTTCTTTTACAATTAAATTTTTTTTTTTTTAATTTTCTTTTTTTTAATTTTTTTATAATATTTTTTTTTTATTTTTTATAATATTTTTTTTTAATTTTGACTCTGTGTGCAGAGTCTTAGCAAATTTTTAAAGCGGCTCGCTATTTTTATTCAGCTTCTTTTAGCATTCCAAAGCTACAGCCAACGCCATCAACAACAACAACAACAACAACGAGAAAGACAACAACCTGCTTTCAACCATTGTTCGGTTCGGTTGTCGAGTTATTATGTCATTAAAGTAACTTCTCTGAACAGCGCGCAAAAAACCGGCAAACTCGAAAAGTAACGGAGCCGCCAACGTTTAGCCCGACAGCTGATAAAGCGATGCTGTTGTTGTTGTTGTTGCTGCTGCTGCTGCTGCTGCTACCATTCCTGTCGACAATGATGAACGCCATCAATGATGGCACGACAATCTTCACCAACAACCAGCAGCAGCAGCAGCAGCAGCAGCATCAAGCAAAATTTTGCAAAAAAATGAACAAAAAAAAAAAAAACAACACAAAATCAAAAGCGATAACCAAAAACTGAACAACTGAAAAACACAACAACAACAACAACAACAACAACAACAACAACAACAACAACAACAACAACGAACACACCGATCGCCGAGTTCACTGAATCTGAATGGTCTGAATGGTCTGAATGGTCGCCACGGACGGCCGAACAATGGCTGATGCTCGAGCGTGGCAAGGACTGGTCGGTCGGTCGCTGGGTCCATCGGTGCACCGCAGTGATTTCATCTGGCTGTGCTCTGCTCGGCTGCGCTTTGCTTTGCTTTTGAGGTAATCACTTTGAGGTGGGCGGTGCCGGGTACTTGGTGGCAGCTTCAAGATTGCGCCTGCAAATAAGTCAGACGGTTCATGATCTCGATTCCGGCCACGGCGACGGCCGTTGCGGGCTGTGAATTATTTTGCTCTGTCTACATGAAGCGGAGCCACCTTCCCACCGGGCCCGCCTCCCAGCAGCGGTCCGTCCGTCCCTCCGTCCGTCCCTCCGTCCGTCCGTCTATCTGTCCGCCTGCTGGCTTCTCGTCTGTCTGCGGCCTTCTGTCCGTCTTCGGCGGTGCACTGAGTTCGGTTCAGTTTTATTACCTCGGTTTTGCTTCTGTTGAATGCGTTCGGTGCTCGGTGTTCGGCGCACAGCGCACAGCATTCAGCAATCAACGAACTCGGTGACCGCAGCACGTAGAGCTCATTTTTCATACTTTTGCTCGGTTTTGCTTTTTATTTATTTAGTTATTGGGCTGCTGTGGCTTCTGCACCAAAGACAAACAGCACTTGCTTCGGCTGTTGTTGTTGTTGTTGTTGTTGGGGCCATCAAAGCTGCCACTACGGTCGTGCATCTGTCTTCATGGCTCTAACACGGCCATCAGCTTCATGATGGCCCCGCTTTGCCGCGCGCTGTGCTGAATTTCTAAAATAAGCGGCGCAACCAACCCACAGCGACCGAGAGCGGATGCCCGCTGGAAGGCGTACCAGCAGCAACCGTATCGGCATCTAACCACAACCACAACCACAACAACAACAACAATAGCAGCCATCCGGCAAGGACGGCACAGCAGCATTGTTCGTTCTTCAGCCGTTCATATCTTTCGAAAAGCCATCCACCCATTCCGTGTCGTTCGGCCAATCCGCATCCGAAACGCACCGCAGACGGGTTAAAGCATGACGGTTCGGCGGGCCAGCCAGTCAGCCACCAAGCTGCATCCTTGGAGTCGCAGTGGCCGCAGCCGTCGATGCGATACGCTTCGCTGCAGCGAAACGTGACTAAAATACTAAGGCCAGCCGGCATCAACGTATTCCTGCCGGTGATGCTGGTCATGGAGGAAAATCTGGGTTTTCTCACAAGCATGTGCACATACCAACACACACACACACACACACACGCGAGCGCCTTCGAACAGCAGCAACATGTTCAGTGGCCCGCAGCAGGCGGAAAAAATGCAAAAGAAGCAACGACATTTTGAAGGCGGCCGATTTTTGCCATTTCAGCAGAGAGTTTTTTAAGGGAGGATTAAGGGCGAATGCTAGTTAGAAGGGGGGAGAGGGGGGGCGGAAGGGGTGAATAAGTCAAGTAAAATATGCGTTCGCTTTGGGTGCTTTCAAAACTTTTGTTTCGTTAAATTCAACAAATTTCGGGGAGACTTTATTTAAATGACCAAGAATGTAAATAGTGGGAGGGGTTAAGGGTGCGGGGGGAGGGGGGGGGGGTAGAGTTACTTTTGTTGGTTTTGTTAGGACACTTTTGTGTGAGAGCAACAATTTTAGGCTGAAATAAAAAGTAGTTACTTCGTTTTTGTTTAACGATAATCATTTAAATGCTTCATTATTGAATATTGTTAAAGAATATTTCAAAAAGTTTCACAAAATTAGCACCAGATTGATGTTAAAGGCTTTTTTTTGTGGTTTTTTATGTTTTTTTCTTGCTTAAAGACACCCACTTTTTGTTCGTTACTGAATAAAATTCCATCGAATTTAAGAATTTTATTTAAATACGTCTACGTCTCTACACTATTCTTCGACTACCTTCGCTGCGCCTCGTTCGGGGGGGACGAACAGCGCGTGCCACGCACACTCAGCGCGTTGGCACTGCCTGCTGCCTGCTGCCTGCTGCCGACAGCGACGTTGGCGTTAACGTAGAGGCAGGTGTGGCCCACTAAGTGCCACAAATTAACACCTCAACTCATTAAACCAACAGAATTTGTATAATTTGCACAACAACAACAACAACAACAACAACAAAAACGCCAAATTTACTTACCGGCAATCAAGCAAGTCGTACCGCATTAAATACTATAATTAGAAGGTCCTTAAGCGACACCAACAACGAGCGCGTTACCAAAACCGGCACCGGCACCGACCATTCCCAAAAACTCTCTCTCTCTCTCTCTCTCTCTCTCTCTTTGTCTCTCCCACAAACACACATCGTTACATTCGTCCGTGATACTGAACGGACGCCGGTACGCCTTAATGAAAGGTTACGCATACGCAAATCGGGATGGTCCCGGTAACCGAACGCACCGAACGCACCGAACCTCTGCGGATTTGATTTGAATCATTTCATTTGAGAAGTGTTGTGGAAGCAGCAGCAGCAACAACAACAACAATAACAGTGACAGCAACACAAAGAGTCAAAAATTGTAAAAGTAGCTGAGAAAAACAAACGCTCAAAGGCTGAGAGACACACTAACACACACTCACACACACACACACACACACACACACACACACGCGGACACTCTCGCCTCAACACTCGCCTCAACACTCGCCTCAACACTTCGCTAATGGTACATACCTTTGTAAATTAGTACCCAGAGTTCATCTATTTGTTCAGGTTCCGTCTGTCCGTCCATCGGTCCTGTTTGTCCCTCCGTCCCTCCGTCCGTCAGTCCGTCTGTCCATGTCTTTATATTTCTTTTAAGTTTACACTCGATGGAGAATAGAATGTGCACCGAAAGCATTCTCTACAGATTTTACTGTTATTTGACTGAAATCCTTCCCTCTTGCTCTATTATTATTATTATGCTGCCGCTGATGCTTTCATCCGCTCATCTTCTTCTTGTTCTTCTTCTTCTTCTTCTTCACCTTCATCTACTTTTAAAGAAGTCAAAAGGCAAAACCACTTAAGTACCAAACCAGCCCCTTTTCGGTCTCGGTGCACACCACGAAAGTGCAACCGTTTAATGATACGTTTTGCGGCATGCACACACACACACACACACACAGATACATAGGTAAGAGGTACCGAAATGTCCCGAGGGTTGTTTGCTTGGCAGCCACCTAGTGCCTACCGTTGATGGGACGGACGGAGTAAGTCGTAGAGGCGGCGAGCGGACGGACGGGCGGACGGGCGGCTAACCGGAGGGCAAAAATAGTCACGGAATAAGGAATAAAAACGTAACCAAAGGAGGGAGGGAAAGGAGGGAGGGAGGGAGGGTGGGCGGTAGAGAAAACGAAGGTGCGGAAGGTGCCGAAAACTCAGACGTTGGTGATAATGATGATGCTGAAGATGCTAAAGCTAAAGATGCTAATGCTAAGGCTGCCAATGCTAATGATGCTAATGCTAATGATGATGATGCTGATGATGATTACATTTTGATATACATTTTTTCAAACACAAAAGATGCCCGCGAGCTGAACTCATCAGAAGTAAAACAAAAGCGAGAGCACCCAAGACCGGCTGAAAAAACAACAACAACAACAGCAGCGCTGTTTGAAAATGCAAAACTGCGAAAATATCCACCAAAAAAAAAAACAAAAGGCAGCAATTTTTAAAAAAATGTGTGAAGGTAACCGAGATATCGCTTGCGGTAACCGTTCCATCGGCGAAGTGGTCCAACCACCAGCAGCGGCGATGCACAAAATGACTATGATAAAAGTCCGGGACGAAATTAAAGGATAAACAAGACGAAGAAGAGGAAGAAGAGGCAGAGGATGATGAAATAAGTGTTGAAAAAGAAACCAGGAGCAGGCAGCAAATACCAAATTTAACGTAAATTTATACGAAAAGTTTGAATGAGACCGAATCAAAAATTATTTGAGACAATTTTTAGAGCTCTCAGATTTTTATGAGAAAGTTTTGTTCTCAGAGAAAGACACCCAGTTTTTCACCCAGATTTCTTCTACAGTCTTTTGGAATCAAATCTCAGCTACTTTAGATATGAAAATAAGAAAAAGATGAAGAAGAAGAGAAGAGAAATGGGAGAAAAAGAAAAATAGCGCTTTCAATCCTTTCAAAATTACAATTTTTACGAAATCCGTGCGCCGTGTTTTTACAGAATCGTCCAAATATTAACGTTAATAAGTCTTCGCTCAACAGTAGCGAAAATCGAGCATATAAAAAATGCAATTGGCAACACTGGCGGGCAAACACTGTGGCCGCGTTATTCACAACTTCTACTTTTTCATCAAAATTAAGAATGAAAAATGTTGAAAAAAAAACGATGAATTCAAATAAAAAAAAAATTTTAACAAAAAAAACAAATCTTTTCGCCACAAAAACTCATTCTGGCAAAATGTGAAAAATTGCTGGAGGAAGAACAAGCATCAGCGAAAAAATGGGCAGCACTTTTGCGAGCATGATTGATGACATCCGTCAATTTTGACAGTTTGCAGCTTTCGTAAACGCTTAAAAAGCGAGTGAGTGGAACAAAAACAAAAAAAAACCAACGCGAAAAATTTCCAAAAATTGGCAATAATTTCGGGGAAAAAGTGGCTTCGGGTGAAAATGTTCTGGAGGCAGGGGTAAGGGCAAAGGGGAAAGCAGCCAGACAGCCGGAGCAACCGGAGATGGAGAGACCGAAGGCATCGATGGCCGCAGCAAATGCATGAACAGAGAGCGGCCAAATGAGTCCGGCAGCCGGACAAGGCCGCAGTGTCGGACGGTAGCCCGTTAGGCCGGTAACGTTGAGAAGACCGTGATTTCGATGGCAAGTCAATCAGTCAGCCGTCGTTGTTGGCCATTTATTTTGTCAGTCATGATCGAGAAGTAACGAGAGACTGACTCGTTGCGATTTTGTTGAAATTTCCAAACGCATTTGTCAGACGCCCAGACGGCGACTTGCCAGAAATGTTTTTTTGTTTTTGTTTTGGTAAAATGACGCTCGTGTGGCATGAAGTGAGTCATTATTTAGAGAAATAAATCCTTTTTTCGATTTCAATTTTAATCAAATGGAAATACTTGCTCTTTTAAAAGCCATTAAACACAAGATTGTTAATCCATGTTTGCTAAATGTGTTTAATAAACACAACAACAATTTGTTTTTGTGTAAATAAGAAGAAGTCCCGTTTTAATAATCGACGCCATAAAAGCGGACGGTGAATTTCGGGTCTAATCGACCCGTAGCTGCCGCAAAATTGCATTCACTTTCAGCTGACTTTCTTCCTAAACCTTTTTCCTCTCTTTCAGGACGCAGCGAGCCGCCTGTGGGCGCGGGTGAGCCCTGCGCGGGCTGCAACAAACCGATACTGGATAAATTCTTACTGAATGTGTTGGAGCGCGGATGGCATGCGTCGTGCGTGCGTTGCTGTGAATGCCTTCAGCCGTTAACCGACAAATGCTTTAGCAGAGAATCGAAATTATTTTGTAGGAATGACTTTTTTCGGTGAGTTTTTGTAAAAGGAAAATAATCTAATTTTTGTTTGCTTATTTTTTTAACCCTTGTTTTTTTTGGTAGAAATTTTTTCTTCTGTTGTTAAAAAAATCAACGATTTTTTTTGTTTATTCAAAAATGTTAGAAATGTTAGAAATTAGGTAGAAATGTTGCTTTTGTTGTTGAAAAAATCAAAGAGTCGAAAATAAAAATGAATTGGATTAAATTTTTCCATCAAACAAAAGCAGCAGCGACAGCAGCACAACTTGATAAAAACAGTATTGGAAAAATAACAAGTGCACACCACACCAAGGAGAGAGAGAGAAAGACAGAGAAAAAAACGAGACGAATCTCTGATGATTTAAAAGGTAAAAAAGGCCAAAACAACAACAACCAGACCGTCTGATGCTCTGTGTGCTCTCTTTTGAAAATCCACTGAGCTTTGGCTTTACACCAACGATCGATAGGTCTCTTCCAGCTATCGAGATATCTGTCCAGCTGTCCAGCAAGAGCACGTCTGTCCATCCATCCACGCTTTCAGAGAATGCGGCGCAATGAAAACAAACGCAACGGAACGGAACGACACGACACGACGACGCGTTAACGTCGCTGTCCTTCATTTGTTTGGTATTTTTGCCAACTGCCAACCGATTTTTCTCGCTTCTTTTTTCTCCCTCTCGCTCGACTTTCTATTTTATATAGCATAAAATGACGACGGTATTTTTTCATTAAATTTGCATTTGCATTGATTTTCTTGAAGAGTGCGCGGACCGACCGACTGACCGACCGATCGACCGACCCATTGCAGACTTTTTCTTTTGCTTTTCTTCAATTTTCCTTTCAATCATTTGGTTTGGCTGCATTTGATTTGGCCGTGATTGAAAACGTTGTTTGATTGAGAGGCAGAGCACACAAAGGAAGCCACCGAAGAAGCAGCAAGAGCAAAAGAATTGCAAAAAAATATGTAGAAATTTTTTTAAAGACATCAAAACCATGGACGCGAGCGACCCTGTTTCATTGATTGCGTCAATCATCGCGACTGAGTGTAAGTACTTTTTATTGAACTTTGTTACTGCTGCTGTCGCTGTCGCTGTCGCTGCCGCTGCCGCTGCCGCTGCTTGCTCTGTTTTGTCAAGTTTTTGGTCGCTTAATTATTTCTAATACAAGACAATTCTTTCCTCTCTCTCTCTCTCAAATCGCTGTCTTTTTACAGACGTTACGGCACGAAATGCAGCGGCTGCGGTCAGGGCATCTCGCCCTCGGATCTGGTGCGGAAGCCGCGCGACAAAGTGTTCCACCTCAACTGCTTCACCTGCTGCATCTGCCGCAAACAGCTCAGCACCGGCGAGCAGCTGTACGTGCTCGATGACAACAAATTCATCTGCAAGGACGACTATCTGTTGGGCAAGACGCCCGGCAGTGGGCACCATTCGCTGAGCGGTGAGTAGGCCTAATAGTGTTCAACAATCGCAATAATATTTATTATATTATATTATAATAAGGATGCATTATGATAAGGATGATTGAGTCCTTATTGTTATCTAATAAAGCATTACAGAAGAAAATCAAAACAACAACAACAACAACAACGAAATAGAAATAACCATTGACAAACTATTGCAATAAATAAATAAATGAAACATATTTTATAATGATGTTAGCAAAAAGGATTTTCGGCAACAAAACCAGAAACAACAACAACAATTTAATAATTTTATAAAATTTTTAATAAAAAATTTTTTTCTAATTTTTCTTTTTTTTTAATATTTATTTCATGTTAACTTTTTTCACATTTAAACAGTTTTAGTAAATAATGCTTTGGGAGAGCAGAGATTTATGATTTCTGAAGGCAATAGTTTGGAAGGCACGGCTAGCTCTCTGAGTGTAAATATGCTCCGTACTCTCTCTCTCTTGCTCTCACTCTCGACTGCCTCCTTTTTTCGACGGAGCGGACCGTTTGGGAAAACGGCTGGCTCGAAAAACTTGAAACAGCGGGCCGCTGACTTGTTTATCCTTGTTTTAAAAAATTCTAAAAAATCTGAAAGAAGCAATAGATTTCTCACAGCGTTAAATAAAATTAATTTCATAATATTTTACAATACAAGTATGTTTCGAATTAATTTTCTAAGGCTTGTTAAATATGGCAAGCGAATATTTTTGTACGCTATACAACAATAACAAAAACAACAACAACAACATTAACATAACGATTCAACAAACTTACAAGCTTAAGCGTGAATCCGCTCAAATACAAAAAAAACCAAGTGTGTAATATAAAAAAATATATATAAATACATATAAAATAAAAACAGTTTCGATAAAAATTGAAAATGTACAATAAAGAGACCTACTATAAAACATATACGTTCTTAGTTATCCAAACTTTTTTGAAAAATCCAATAACAATTAAAACAAAAACAAAAACTTTAATAAATACAAACACCAGAAGAAAAGTTAAAGCATCATCAACATCATTATCATCATCAACACAATTCAATGGAGCAAGACCAAGAATTACACAAGAAGAATAAAGAAGAAAGAAGCATGGAAAAAATTGATAAAAGAGATACACTCTGGCAATTTGTGGAATGTAAAATAAATAAATACAAATATTGTAGAAGCAACCACACTCACACACATAAACATAACACACACATAGCCATAGACACACACGACTGGCTCCGGATAAAAGATTATTTAAAATAATTCATTACAAATACGAAAACTTTGACAAAAAAAAAGAAAAAACAATACAAAAGGTACGCATCATGAGCAACAGAATGTGAATGTGTTGGTGTTGGTGTTGGTGCCAACAACAACATCATCGACGATGAAAAAGTTATCATACGAATATTCGTAATCATTATATTTATCATCGTCATCATCATCATCATCAGCACTCTCATCGTCATCCTGTTTCACATTTCATCATTTTTGCAAAAATTTTAAATAAACATTTATGAAGAAAACTCACACGGACGCAACACACACATATACAAATGCAACACATACTCTCGCACATCTACACCCACCATTTCATTCAATCACTCACACACACACACACACTCGCAATCTCTATGACACACAAAGCAAAATAAGATCAACAGAAAAATGTTTCATTGCTTGAATAATGAAAACAATAACAACAACAAAATGTCCCCAAGGCTAATACAAAAACATCGTTGCTACGTTATGCACCATCGACATCCACGATGCTGGGCGTGGAAGGAGGGCGTTCGTACGTTGTTTGTGCAGGACTCCTGCAATGTTTCCGATTCGTAAGAGTATGCGTCGTTGTGGGTGTATTTGTGTGTGTATAACATACATATGTATATCTATGTAGGTATGTATGGATGTATTTATGTGTACACCACTTTCAATTGTGTGTATGTGTGTGTGCTGCTTGTGTTTGTGTGCGTTCAAAATGGTCTCGCTCAGAGCGTATGAATTTTAACTTTTATTGCTACAACTTTTATACTTTCAAACACACACACACACACGCGCTGTCGGGAGAGTACACGATGGGACAGATAACCCTATATTTACACCCAGGCCGACAGACAGACAGAGCCACAGACACATACCCACACACGCACACGCACAGACATAGCATAGCATGCATCCACTTTTCATTAAACTGACATTTAATGGATATTCGTATAAATTTTATTTAAATTTTCAGTCTTAAACATTTTAAAGTTACAACCTTTAATTGCCGTTGGGTAATTTAAGGTTATATGCACGTGTGTGTTTTGTTTGTAGGTACATATTATCTCTATCAGTTCGTGGTGTGTGTGCATTTAACGTCTTTTACGTTAAATTACGTGCGTATTTGGGCATTTTCCGGGGGCTTGTTTTTAAAAGGGCGCCCCACGCTCGTGGTGTCCTTATTTTAATCTCTATGTCCTTGAGTTTTAAAAGATTAGAGACATTGTATTTGCTACGAATTTGAAAAGCCTTATTTTCTTTTTCCATTGTCCTTTAAAGATATTTTATGTTCGTTCTCATAGAAAGTAGCTAAGAAATCCTAAACAAAGTAAAGTAAAGTTGAAGGAAGACTAAGTACAAAAAATACCAAATTTTTATCCTAAAACACGGCGAATATTTTCTACCGTTTCTACTTTTTTCTTTAAAAAAAAAAGAATTCTTTCATTATTCCTAGTAAATGTATTCTTGGTAATACACAGTTATTGAATTTTCTTTTAAATGTTTAGTGAGTGAATTTATGCAAAATGAAAGTGGTTCATTTTTCGCAGTATTGTGAATTTTAAAGGAGCTTTCTCAAATGTTCCAGTCTCAATTGATACAAATTTGAGTGGCACATTGACACATTTTCGAATCCTGGCATTTGCGGATGAATTTCTTCAAAATACGGTTTCAGTAATTTTTTTCGAACATATATTATTTATGTTCGAAACTTGGTTTGCTTAACGGGAACATTACGTATGAGTAAGACCAAGCATAAAAGAGATCATTCTTCTTTTAAGACTGAAACTGAACCCTATGCCTCCTGAAAGATACATATATACGTATATTTCAACTAATTATATTTAATTTTTGTAGGTCGCATTAGGCCCGGGGGCCCATAATGCTCTCAAGATGGCCCTGTAAAGAGTGCCTAAGAATTTAAAATGCAGCCCAGCTGAACTTCATTGTGCTCTCAGGTACATACACACACACACACCCACCCACAAATGCCCACACATATTGATAGGCATACGCAAATTTACGCACTTATCTCTCTCTTTCTCTCTCTCAAAGCGATCAGACGACAGCTTTAATGCCTTCATGCATAATAAATAGACGTTTTTATTCTTGTTATTTCTGGTACTCGTAGTATCGTCGGTACTGCCTTTGATTATTTACGAGTATTTTTCCTTTGAAATTTTGTGGTTCTGTTTGTGGTATTCCTTTAGGCGCCGCTCGCCCTACACTATCGACGAATATCGTATATTCATAACATTCTGCTCAAATACCCAAAAAGGTATGTTTGTCGCTGGAAACAGGAAAGCATAAAAGAGAGAACCATCTCTGAAATCATCGGTTTTACTCTGACATATAAAATAACGCCAGCAGTCAAAAAGGAAAAGAAGAAGCAGAAGGATCGTTTCCTACAGGCAATACAATGGCAATGACAACAACAACTACTGACTACGCCAAAATTTTGCATTGAAAGAAGGATATGCCAAGACATTGCCTGAGGAAAGACACTTGAATAAATTTTCAAGTTAATTTCGAAACACAAACAAGTTCAAACATTTTAATATTAAAATAAAACAAAAAGACAAGAAAATATAAAGCTATGGATATATTCAAAAAATACAGCTTTCGATCCATTTTTTGCCATTTGTAACGAATTTTATAAAGAAATTCGAATTTCAATCTGAAAAACTGCTTAACATTAAATAAAATTCAGTCCTTAAGAGAGAGGTCCTTTACTCTATTTTTCCACCATTTCGGTTCCGGATGCTTCAGGCCTAACCTCTCGTTTTCTCATTGCATTTATTTCTCTTTAAATGCTTTTTTCTTCTGTTGAAAACTTTTATCATAATTTCTTTGTAAACGTATAGAAATTTTCCGAAAACATACACTTCAGCATTCGACTTATCTTCACTCTTCAACTTGTTCTCTCAACTTTAAGCCCAATCGAAGACACATATAAACTCGCATTCTATTCCAAACCCTTGCTCTCTCACTCTCCATTAACTGCTTTTGCCCCAACGTCTTTCATTTTCATCTCACCCACTCTTTGTCAACCATAGCCCAGCAACACACGCACATGCACTCCAGAATCTCTCCAGCTCGCGCATGCGAATTTCTCTTTTCAGTTTTGCGGTTCTGCGCTTCTCTTCTCACATTCTACAGCTCAGGCTGTCTGCGAGCTCTTTGTACTCCATCTATTCGATGTGCGATGCCTGCGCTCACCTGAGAACGACTGCAATGCTCGCTTGCTCTCTCTCTCTCTGGTGACTCTTCCACTCCCACTCTTTACAGACGGCTCCATTTTGGAGCTCTACAAAATGGCTGCATAGCAGCAAATTGTCAGTATTACTGCGGCTGCTTCAACTTCTGCTTCTGCCGCTCAAGCTGATGCTGCTGCTACTGCTGCTGCTGTTGTTGCCGTTGCTGTTGCTGTTGCTGTTGCTGTTGCTGTTGCTCCAGCTGCATCGACTTTTTGGGGAAACTCTAGTAACTCTAACTCTTGCGGGAGAGTCAGAGAGCTCTTCTCTTGTGAAGTGGCGTGTCCTTTTGCGTCGGTCAATGTATGCATGTACGAGTATGTGTGTATATGTATGTCTTACTCGCTTTGTAAGAAGTACGAGTAAACGTAATAGCAGCTCTCCAGGTTTTCTCCACGCATTTGCCGCACGTTTGGCGTCGTGAATTTTACTCCCGTTTTTTGCGGAAAGGGGACGCCGTCGTCATTACTACCCTCCGCTGCATTGCTTTGCGGCATTTTCTTTGACGACCTTTCTTTTTTCGAGTCGTTTTATTTTTTTATTATCGTATATCAGTCGCTGTTGGTGGTGGTGGTGGTGGTGGTTGTTGTTGTTGCTGAAGGGGATGTGTTTGGACTCTCGGTCGGACTGCTCCTGTTATGGTTGTTGTTGTTCGTTTTCTCATTATTCCATGGCGCTATTGCAAGTGTTCTTATTCTTGTTCTTGCTCTGCTCCATTGTTGTTGGCAATTAGCATAATTAGTCGTCGAAGGAGGTGTCGCTCGTACATGCGCCGACCAGCTCATTAATGTTCTGATTTTAATTGTGTTAATTACGTGCCGCGGTGGATTGACTTCAGCTTCTAACGTGCGGGTCCGGCGATATATGAAAATGATATGATATGATATGATATGATAAAAGGATATCAAAAGTTAGTGAAAGGTTTTGTTGCGGTTTCGGAACTTTTTAAACACTTTCTAAGTCTATTAGTGCGTCGCGGCGGCAACTTTGGTGAAAATATCACGAAAGGCTTTGGACATAAAAGTTTTGGATATAAAAGTTAGCTTCGAGATTGTTACGTAAAAGTTTTTGAATTAAAATAAGTTTTGTAGTTAATACTGTATGGTTTTTTTGTAAATTAAATTAATGAAAAATGAATTAAGAAAGGAAATATATCCTTACAATTTTACGACGGACGAGTTGTACACGCTAAATACTGTCAACATGGCCGTCGGAAGTGCTAAGATATTATGTTCAAATAAATTAAACAACTCAATTCTTTGGAATTATTGAAAATTAACATTGAAAAAAAGTGCTCAACAAATTAACTTGGAAAATATTAACATTTTGCCATCGATCTGAGAAGAATTGCTAATAAAATAAAAACAAAAAATATTTACATATAAAATAAAACTCAATAAAAATCTAAAACAAAAATAAATAAAACAAATTTTAATTAAGAAATTTTAAAATTTTGATTTTTACACTGAAATCTAAATTACTTAGGACTAACAAAACAATATATAAAAATTTAAATTAATAAATTTTTTAGTGTTAAATTTAAAAAGAAAAGGCACAAAAGTCAGCTTGGAGGACTTTAATAGACACCACGAACACTTCAAAAATTGCAAAAATATGAATAATCTGCAAAAATTGCAATAAAATAATAATTTTGAAATTTCTAAAAACCTTTCTAAAACCATTCCTACCAATAAATTCCAATGAAAATGTTTTCCAATAAAATAAATCTTTTCCAATAAAACAAATATCTTACAATAAAATGAATAATGAATAAATAATTAATAAAGAAACTAATCAATTAAAAAAAAAACCTATAATATTGTAGAATAACAACATATTGCTAATGCTAATGTCAATTTTAAAAAATGTTCAAATTTTAATCTTAATTCTTACAAGGATTCCGCCGTCGGTGCCACTAATCGCTACCACTTTATACATTTCGTTTATGAACGTGGCCAACGCGTTGCAACGTGTCGGATAGTATCTGCTTATCGGTCGATAACTCGAAAACTCCGCTGCCAACACGTCTATCTATCATTCTCCTTCTCTAGCCGATGCCGCGTTGAGGCATGCACCGTCGCCACCTACCATCACGCTGCTGCTGCTGCTGCTGCTGCTGCTGCTGCTGCTGCTCTCTAACAGCTGTCAAAACATAAATTATACGAGTTGGCAACTTGTAGGAATCTTCAATCTAAGAAATGTACATTCGTCATGGCTCCGCACGGAGCCTCCTCCTTGGGACGGACCCACTAACTGGAAACGCTATCGGTAACGGCCATTGCCTTTGCCCTCACTGTCGTCGCTACCGCGCTCGCTCGTCTTCTTGCCATCGCCATCGCTATCGCTATCGCCGTCATCGTCATCGTAAATCATAGTCGAGGAAAAACAAAAGAAGTTCTTCTAAAAAACTAGCGCCTGCTCAGCTTCGCTGAAGCGTTGCCACCACCCGCTTCTTCACCGCGGCCAATTGCCGCATGGCATTCGAAGGTGCTCGCGGCGAACAACAAATCAAAACAACAGGGCACATTATTGTCATGTCCAAATGGCTAATGACTTTTCTGACGTTTGTAGGCGGCGTCCATCAGCGTCGCAGCAGCACGGCACCTCAACAGCGGAAGGTGCCACTGTTTTTTGGGCGCATTCCAAAGCAAGCAAAACCGAGGGCACGGCAGCACTTTGCAGCTTTCGGCCACGTCTGTACCTAGTTTCGGCACGACGCGTTGCGACGCTTTTCGCTCTTCGTCGGAAGTTCTCAGCTCAATTGCGGCCATGAATTATGGCCGCACTCTGCCGCTTCTGTGGAACGACGGCGACGGGCAGCGCCGCGTCGAAGTATGGCCGACGGCAAATTGTCACTCTATGCGGACTTTTAATATTTTCAACTCTTTGGCTGCTGCTGCTGCTGCTGCTGCTGCTGTCTTTAAAATTGTTGCGCGCCGCCGGAGTCGAGTGAGTGGCATATACCGACGCGTCGTTGATTTATGCCGGCCTTCCGTCCGTGAAGACGGTTTCGTCTGGATGGCATCGGTTTGTCGGTGGGTTGGTCTGTTTTCTGTGTGTTTTATGGCGTGCTTAGCTCGAGCCACCTCCTTCGCCGCCTCCATCGCCCTCCTTTTTTCTATTTGCACAGAAAGCCATTGTTTTTCTGCTCTTTCTTTTGAATTGTTTAAATCATTTGCGAACCTTCACGCTTATTTATGTCTGTTTTTGCAGTTTTTTTTTTTTTTTTACCATTTCAATCTCTTACCTTCTCGTTTCCGTCTCTGCCGCACCAGCCGCCGTCAAATCTGACAGCTCCGAATGACAGTTAATCATTTGCTTAAACTGTCAGCCAGAGCTTCGTTGAGACACCAGCTCAGTCGTTTGCTCGCCTGCGTTGTCGTCCTGCGTCTTTGCTGCGACTGCATCTTTTTTTCGAAAACTTTCGGTTTTTCTTTCGACTTCTTTCGACTCCTCCACGCCGCTGATGTTTTGACACATGTGCCATTTTTCTTCTCGACTGTCAAAATGTTGTTTCATAACTTTTATGCATGTTGCTTGGTCCGAAGGAAGACCGGCGCTGCCCTCCGTCGTCGTCGTCGTCGTCGTCGTCGTCGTCTATCGTGATGCTGATGGCGTTGGTCGTTGGAGAGTCGATGGTTGTAGCTTTTGGTTGTCCCAAAAAAAAAGTGGGGAACAAGAAAACACCAAAAAAAACAATAAAATTATGCATTTCGTAACGATTTTTCGTCATCCGTCTCTGTCAAATTTGGTTTGGAGACCGCAAACCGGTTTCGGCGATGTGGCATCTTCAGTATGTTCACAAAGAACCTTAACCCTACGACGAACAAACTGTAGACATGCATTCTGTCACATTCATTCTGTCACACAGATCAAGTTAAGTCAAGTCATCAAACTGTCATCAACTGTCAAATGATCAACATTCAAACAAAGTAAGATAAAAAGAAAGAACTCAACTATACCGATCAATCTAAAACGGTCTACTAAACCAACTTAATCGGTCTACTCGGTCTATTTCCGTGCCGATATTTTTCTTCTTCTTCTTTTTCCACAGTTTTAGTATTTTAACGCCTTTTTTTAACGAGGCTCACTCACAAAAAACAAAAATTAAATAAAATAAACGAAGGTGTTGCGTCGTTAAGATGATGCTTGCAGCATCCAGCAACAACAACAACAGCAACGATCACATTTTCGCCACCAACCAACGACTAACCAACCAACCAACCAACCAACCAACCAACCAGCCGACCCATTCGACCCGACCACATTATTTCGGTTTAATGGATTACTTTATGTTGGGTCAAAGTTTTTCTGTGCGCTTTTTTGTCCGTCGTCTGGAACTAACTAAGCACGCTTGTGTAAATATATTTAAAGACTATAGCATGATTTAGTGTTGTTGTTGTTGTTGTTGTTGTTGTTGTTGTTGTTGTGGCTGCTGTGGTATACTTTGGCCACACTATTAGCTTTTATTTGACATTATGATGTTGTTATACTTGGCTCGAATTTTTTCACATTTCGTTTATAACCGTAACATGTTGCGATACTCTCTGTGCGTGCGTGTGTGTGTTTGTGTGTGTGTGTGTGTGTGTGTGTTGACAAAGAAACACTATTTTTTTTTTAAACTTTAGTAATCTGTATATAAGTAAAGACCTTTGTACATAATATATTCTTGATGTTCCAATTTGAGCATTTTGCTCAAACTTAAGACAGCTTTCAAGGACCATAAAAATTTCATAGTAATTTCATAAAAAAAGTTAAGTAAATACGATACTATTTTGTATTGTTTCGTTTATGTATTTTGGATGTGTTTTTTTTTTTCAAAATATCAACACTTTTCACAAAAAACGAATGCATTTTTCTGTTGTTTTCAACGAGGTAAGAAAGAGGTATATAATGGCTTCGATTGATCGTCACACTTCACTAAAAAAAAAACCATTTAATATGAACCTTCATTAAAGAGATAAACCTGCGTATCTCTTGGTTAAACCTCAAAACGACCTCAAAGCGACGAAATCTATGTACCATAAATCACACAGAGACAGCGAAAGAATAGTTAATAAAATTAAAAGCGCTGAGAGATATTCATCACCGAAAATCTTATCACTCGCAATGATTTATTTATAGCGTGCTTGTTTTTGTGTCTCGATGAATTCTTTCGAACTCATTCTCTCGGTCTTATTCTCATGAATCGGAGGCGTTTTTAAAACCGAATAAAACAATTAAAGCAAATCACCAGCAACAAGTCGACACTTTTAGTGTCTAAAGCTTAACCCGCTCTACGCCAATTGTGCCGCAAATGAGCCACTTTTAAGTGCCACACTGCGCTTGACTGCCTGGCGGCGACAATAAAATAAAATTTATCATAAAAAAAATACATACGTACATATATGCATTCAAGCGCAGACAAAGAATGTTATATTATTTAGCTTTTATGGTGAATTTTTATAGCATTATTATTTTTTTTTTTTTTTTTGTTTTACACCGTCTTGTTCTTGTTTTTATTGTTGTTGGTGGTGGTACTGTTGTTGTTAATGTTGTTGTTGTTGTTGTTGTTGTTGTTGTTTATGTGGTTATACCTATATTGATTGCTTTTGTCAAGCCCTTTTTACGGTTCTAAAACCTCTTAAGTACGTTTAGAAACTAAGAAAAAGGTTTAGTGTTTATCCTGCGTCAATAATTTTTTCGTCTTTAATTTCTTCGTATTTTTTTTTAATTGCAGTTTTTCTACAATACATTCTGACCTTCTTCTTTTAAAGAATGAATGACTTTTACCCTTTCTTTTTTTTAGATTTTGGGTGATATTTTCATTTTAATGTACCTACGTCGATGTTAAAGCATTTAAAGTCATTCATTTCTTACTACGTTAGTTGTTGTTGTTGTTGTTGTTCTTGTTCTCCTTCGTGGTTTATTGCTGTACGGAAAACGTGTCATGTTTCAAAATTTCGAAAAACCATAGAAAAGTTAAATCCGTCCATGCCTGCGCCCTCGCTCTCGCTCTCGCTCTCTTCTTCGCGCTAGCAATCTCTGTTCAAGTGTGCCCAGAGCAGCCATTTTGAAATATATAAATCCCACAACAACAACAAGGAAACTCTCAAGCACAACAACTAGTAGAAAAAGATTGAATCTACGTAGAGAAAAAGACTAATAAAAGGCAAAAGAGTCACTCCGTCAGAATAAACCAGATCAGAACAGAGCAGAATCGCGAACTCACCGCCACCCACTCGCCGCCCATGGCACCTTTTGTCACGTAACCGAAATCCATTGCGATTTTTTGGGGCGCAAACAAACGACGCGACGCGACGCGGCGCGACGTGAAGCGAAGCCACAAAAACCAAAGCGAGCAGAACAAAAACGTAGCCAAAGTAACGAGAAATCAGCGAGAGACTGGATGCTGCTGCTGCTGCCCCTTTTGTTGTTGTTGCTGTTGTTGTTGTTGTTGTTGGCAACTTTGACAGACGCTCTGAAGGTTGGTCGAAGTAAAACATGAAAATGCGACTGTCGAAGGTAAAAAAGGTATCAAAAAAATAGGAAATAGCAGTAGCAGTAGAAGTAGAAGAAGAGGAAGAGAAAGGAAAGGGAAGGGCAGAAGCAGTAGGAAGAAGAAAAAGAAAAGGAGCAAGAAGATGGCGCTCGAAAGCAGAAGAGCATGAAGAAAATTGCGGACGCGGCGGCTTTGTTGCGCTGGCGGCCATGTTTTTCTACGATTGTATTGTATAACAACCGTGGGTTGGCATCTCTGTGTGTGAGTCAGAGTGTTAGTGTGTGTGTGTGGCTGTGTGAACGAAATAAGGTTAGGTACACAAGACAAAAGGATGTAAGAAGGACGAAAAAAAAAAGAACGAGGCACATTCTGCAGAGCGCAAAACAAAGCTTTAAAAAAAAACAACAACAACAACGACAACAACAGCGAAAAATATTATAGTAGAAAATGGCAGTAGAAGAAGAAAAAAAAAAGAGAGTAATCGATTTTTATGCTAAAAAAAAAGTAAAAAAAAGGGAAAAAAGGGAAAAAAGCGGACAAAAAACGTTGTCGTTGTTTGACAAGAAAAAACGACAAAAACAAACAGAAAAGTTTTTCACAAAAAGAACTGGATAAAACACCAGAAAAAAAAAAAAACAACAACAAACGAATAAAACGAATGAAAATGACAGAAACGAAAAACGTAGTAACAGAAAAATAGTAGTCAAAAAAAAAAAAAAAAACTAGAAATAGCAAAATAAATATAAGAAAAAAAAAATTTAAATCACAAAAAATTAAAGCAAAACATGGAAGAAGTGGAAAAAGTGGAAGAAGTCAGTGTAACTGAAAGCACTGAAAAAACTGCAAAATCAAAACGAAAAGAAAAATAATAGAAAAGCAAAAATAAAGAAATGATTTGATTTGTTAAAGGATGTGCATAAAAAATCACTAAAAGAATAGAAATATTTGAAAAAAATGGCGAGAAAAAAAACCTGAAAAACTAACACTAGATAAACTTATTTAGTAGCTGTAAAAGAGAAAAAAGGAAAATTTTCCTTTGAAGGAAAATGAAGAAGAAGAAGAAGAAGTGACGAAAAAAGAAAAAAATTCAGATTATATAAAATGAGAATGAAAATTGAGATTGAAATTGAAATTGGGCAACGAACGCTACTATGAGTACAATTTTACTAAAGAAACTTCTTCGTCTCTTTAGGAAATAATTTTAAAAAAGTTGCTTTGTTTTTTTCGACGGCGATTAACTAAAGTTTCAGCGACCAATTTTCGCGTAAAACTCTTTTAGAACGCAGAAAAAACGCAGGAAAAAAAACCACACACAATTAAAAATTATTCTTATATGATAACAACTATTTCTTGCTAAAGTAATAAATGCTTAATAAAGTATTATTTTTTTTTTTGTGACTTGAAAATAAATTTTTACTTAAATCTTAACGTAGCTTTTTAGAGAACTTTTCTTTATCAAGTATTATTCTTTGCGTTTTTTTTTTTTGTATTTTACGACTTTAACGAAATTTTTAAAAGCAAATTTTAAAATAAAAGCAATTTTAATATTTTTTTAAATTAAATTTTTTGTACTTGTACTTAAGAAAAATTGTCGGTTTTTTTTTTCTATTTTTTCTATTTTCAAATTTTTTAAAATTTTTTTATTTTAATTTATTTTGATTTTTTCATATTTTTTTTTTTTCTATTTTTCTTCTCAATTTATTGAGTTCAGTTTTACCGCAAGATTTTTTTTTCTTTTCAAGCCTGGTGGTAACTTGTTGTCGTTGCTCTTGTTGTTGTTGTTGTTGTTGTCATCAATATTTTTCCCTTTTATCTGAGGCGCAAATCTTGCGATTGGTCGATTCAATGCTTCCAGTCATAAACATCACGGTTTTCTGTGTATCTATGAGTTGATATATTTGTACGCGTTCGCGTGCGTGCGCTTTGAAGCACTCTGTGGCTGCGTGTGTTTGTGTCTTTGTTTGTATGTGTCTGTCTATTTATAAATACTTCTTTCTTTCGTGTTTGCTACCGTCAGAGGACTTCGAAAGGATTTTTGCTGTCTGCTTTCTACGACGCTTCATTTCTTTTCATTCTCCGGTGCCGAACTTTATTCTTCATTCTATTGGGATTTGTTGTTGTTGTTGTTGTTGCGCTTGTTCTTTCATACTATTATTATTATTTTTATGTTCGTTATAAAACGTTGTTATCAACAAAATCATCGTCATAAAAAGAAAAATATCAGAAAAATAACCACGTTCGCGTTCTCGGGCTCCCTCTCTCTCTCTCCCTGTCTCACTCTTACCCTCACCCTCATGAATTTCTCTTTTCATTTTTTCTGTCTTCTTGAGCGCTTCGAGCGCCCCCCAAAAAGGCGCTGTCATTTCGGGATATCCGTTGATTATTTATCATCTATTATTTTCCTGTCTTTTTCGCCGTCTCGTTCTTTCGATGATGTGTGTTCTATCTTTATCTCTGAGCTCTGTGCTCATTTCTGTGCATGTTGTCGGCAACGCAGACTCTTCGAAGTCTTTGCTTTAAAGTCCTTTTTTCGAGATGTTTGCTCCAAAGTTTTTCACTTCCGTTCTTTAGTCTTACTGGAATTTGACTCACTCTCTCTCTCTCTCTCTCCCGCTCTATATCTGTGTCTCTCGCTCTCTATCTCTATCTCTGTCTCTCTCAATGCTCTGCTAGCATTGAGTTTATATTTTAGCAGAGCATTTTCTCTTTTATCATTTTTATGACTATTTTAAATGTATTCATATTTCGCTTCCTTGCGGCCATTTTGATTATATTGTATGGTGTAATTGTGTGTGTGTGTGTTTCATTCTTATCTGTATATTTATTGTATATTGCGCTTTCATATTTGTTTTACGCGTTACTCTATCAGTCTCTACCATCCTTTGACTACGAGGACTATCCGTTTTCATACAATTTTGTTAAGTGTACCTACTTTTATATGATGCTTTTATATGATACTTTATTTTTCAACAAAAATCCTTTTCAAATATATGTTTTTCTCACAAGATTAACATTATTTTTTTTATGCAACAAAAACGAGATGTGAAGTTTTTATTTTAAGGTCCTCCCAGTACGATAATTTACACCAGATATAAAAAAAAGAATACTCTGTAGCTTAAAATCGACGCGTCTCTCTGTGAACAACGTATGGGCGTGTTCATTGTAGAAACAAAAAGACAGCAAGCAAGGACAGCAGCAGTGCCCAACAACAACAACAACAACGAAACTATAAAATACGTTCTAAAGCCATTTGATCCTAGAGTATTTTGTTGCTTTTGTTGGATTTTGGGTGCTCTGTGGGGGCAGCTACTGTTAAGGCCGCTCTCGTTGTTGTTGTTGTTGTTGTTGTTATAAACAACAATAAACAACAACAGCAGTGGCTCAAACATCGCGACTTAGCGAAAAGAACCACCGAAATGTACCTTTGTACGCGCAAAAAGATCACCCTAAAAAAGAGCGCCCTAATAATAATAATAATAACAGCAACATACTCGTACCAGCAACAATGCGAACAACAACAACAATCTGACAACTTGCTAAAGTTCTTCTTCTTTTTCTTCCCAAAAAAACTAAAAAAACCAAGAAATTTTTAAGCATTTAAAATTTGAAGCAAAAAAGCTCAAAAAATTATAAAAATCGGGGCAAGTGTTTTGTTGTTTTTTTTTTTTTTTTTGGCTCCTTTCGAGAATCTGCAGATCAAATTTTGGTTTTGGTGGTTGTTGTTGTTGTTGTTTTTATGTTATTGTTATTGTTATTACTATCCGTGTTTCTACAACAACAAAAAAGCACCTTTTTTTGTGGGTCTCTTAATTATGCAAGACTTTATGACAGCAACGACAACCACGACGACGACGATGATGATGATGATGATGATGATGATGATTATGAAGGCGATGGCGATGCTGATGATGATGATGAAAGCGATGACGCTGACGATGACTTTGACGACTGTAGCGTTGATAAAGGCAAAGCTCGAGCAGTCTCTGCAAGACCAACAAACAACAACGCACAGCAATAAACATCACATAAAATATTTAAAATTTTGCCCACACACACACACGCACGCACACACACATACACCCATATTCCAGACGGTAGTCATAGCCATGAATGGTTGGTTCGTTGCTCGGTTGCTTCCTTTCAGGCTTCTCTGATCGTTACTCACGATATTGTTGTTGTTGTTGCTGCTGCTGTTGCTGTCTGTCTGTCTGTCTGTCAGTCTATCCGTCTATCCGTCTGTCGTTCTGGTGCTCGTTCGAGTAATTGTCTATTTGGCAGCATGAAATAAGATTTGTTTTTATGTACGCTGAACGTCGTTGAAGCTAAACGCTTATCACCTGCTAAAATACGATTCTTGGCATGTGTGGAGAGGACCACACCGTTCTACAACGAAGCTGCACGAAGTACCGTAACAAAAAAAAAAAAGGGGGGGGGGGGGGGGGAATTGAATAAAAAGTAAGCAAAAAATACCCTTTTAGAACTCAGACGAAGATACGATTCTTAAACTTAATTCTTTTGAACGGTTTACTGCTTAACGTCGCGTTGCGTCGCGCCTGGTGCTAAATAAAATAATAATAATAAATCTAATTCCGCATAAATTGAGTTGATCTGAAGTTCTTCAATTTATCTCCTTTTCTTGCTAAATTCGTTTGTCGATTATTTACCAAAATTTCGAATTCTTTGAATGAATTCTATAAAAAAAGTCTTAAATCCGCAAACTCGCACACTTACCGGAAGACGAGAAGAAGAAGAAGAAGATGAAGAAGAAGAAGAAGAAGCAGAAGAAGAAGAAGCATACTACTGCTAAGAATAAGAAGGAAAACCTACTCTACCGCCAGAAAATAGATAAACATTTTAATGACTCTTTTTGAGCAATTTAGCAGACGTTACGACGTTACCGAGAACAGTTAGTAAATTTTTCGAGCCTTTCCCACGGAAAGCGCTCGCGGTGCTGCCACTTCCACTGTTGTTGCTGCTGCTGCTGCTGTTGCTGCTGCTGCTATCGTAAGAAGAGTAACTTCAGCTTATCCGGCGACGCATCTGAACACTTTTTACTGGGTGTGTTCTTTGCAGTTGCGTCAGCCCACTCCGTGTCCTTCCTTCGAGCTCCTCGCACCGCCTGCCGCGCCCCGTTTACACGGCTTCCACGCTTCTACGCCACGCCGCGTCACTCGCCATATCGCCGGAGTTGGCAAAAATCCATCGTTTAAAGGCTTTTAGCTTTTGCTCGCCGGCAATTTCGTTGGCCATTCAAATATACATACATACATAGCTTCAAAACAATAACAGCAAAGAACATAACAACAACAACAACAACACCGATTATATTTGTGTCAGAGTGAAGTGTATTAACACTAGCGATGACCTGAATCGTAAAGTTTTAAAACGACTCCGATTTGTACCCGTTTCTTAAGAATAACCAAATATATTTCAATTTAGAAAATGTAGGTTTATTAAAGGCAATAATTTCGAAACGAAAACTATTGGAATCGTTTAAAAAGTTGATTACATTGAAAGGATTCAAAAACGGTAGATTGGATTTTGTTACACTGAAGCTCTCTGTGAAGATGATGTCAGATGTCAAGATGATTCTTGCTCTCTCTTGCTCTCCATAGTCTCAAACCCCTTTTTCTCCATCACGTCCCACGCGTCTAGGCCGTATGGAAAATTTACTGAATCTAACATGGGCCGGCCGGCCTTGTACTCTCGAAAAATCGAAAAATCTCCATTATTGATATTCGCGAGTACTCATATTTCGAAGTACGAGTATAGGATTCATTCGCCACAACAACAAAAAAAACACAGTTTAACAATGCTTTCATTAAGAATTTCAATTCGAGGAAAAGTATTTTCTCCGGCCAAAAGGTCAAGAAGTGTCTGTGAAGCTGGGCGAAAAGCTTCACAGAAAAAGTAATCGAATCTTAAGGACACTTTCTTTAGCCTATAGTCTGTCTAGCTACATTCGAAAAGGAGATTTTTCTGAAGCTTTTAAAAGACCACAGAAGTAGGCGGAAAATAACTCCGCAGAGGTATTTTGCGGGCTCTCGGAAAAATACATATTCGCTTCGGAGTTCATCACTAGCTCGCAAATGATGAATAGTTACATAATGGTGGATTTTCTATATTCAGCACCGCGCCATATCAGTTAAGTCTGCTTTAAATGTGCCCGTACTTTATTATATTTAATCTTCTTTTTTTGGTTTTATTTTTATAACGAAAAGGTGGCCCCTTTTTTCAAATAGTTTATAGTTTTTGCAGCATTTGCAGAGAAGTTCGGGTGTCGGTGCTGGGGCCAACCTTACTTTTTACATTCCTCCTCATCGGTTACGGTTTTATTTTAAATTTTATCGCGCGTGAAAAATTCTTAGCGCGCAGTTTGTGGCAGTCGTTTTTCACTGGAAAAACGTAAAAATGCCATAAAAGTAAGCAACGACGATACACGAAAAAAGAGAGAAAAACTCATATATGATAGAAAAACGTTTAGTGTGTCGATTTCATGTCGTTGACGTCGGGCCGCGGACGGACAGAACAAACGTGAAGCGGCGGCTGGAGGGCGGCTGAAGGAAAGGGCGTTGTGCGTTGTTCGTTGGTGCAAAATTTGTCAGTTTTGCAAAAGGGCTTCAAAAGGGCTTTTGCAGCCACACACGAAAACGCTCTGCCTGCCCACGGAGCCATTTCAACACCATAACTCCTTAACTCAAAGAGTGTACATGCCTTTAGAGCGCACCGGAGATACTCGGCTCTTCTTGCAAGTACCATCCAGCATCAGCCCCGCCCAGCGCAGTCCGTCTGGAGGCTGTTTGCAAGGTTTATTTGTTTGCTGACTGATGCCTCGAGTGGCCAATGACGAATGGGTAATAAACGGTCCGAAATTAATGTGGTCAGAACCTGGTCAGGTGCTGGCCGGTCTTGTCACTTTCAGTGATTCGTCACATGTTTAGGCATGGATGGTGCAAGACCAATGACATCGCGCCGCATTTCAATTCGGTTTGGTTTGCTTTGGTTTGGCCTGGTTTGATTTGGTTTGGCCTGGTTTGATTTGCAATAAAATGGCTCTGACGAGGCCATTCTAGCAGCTTTGCTTGATTTGTTTTATGTTTGCGTTTGTCGTGCTCTGCTTTCGCTTCTGCGGTAAGTGACAAAGCGCTCCATTTGTACGCTCCAATTCCGTTGCACTCCGGCGGCGGGGTAAACCGGGATAGCCTTTATGTTTGCCCACGAATTGGTTTGGTAATCGATACTGGTTGGTGGTGTTTACCTCAAAAAAAACCTCAATGTCGACCAAAAAATACACCGCCGCAGAGACCACCGATGCAGTGACTAACTCTATGTTAAATTAGAAAATCGAAACTTTAGAAAATGTTTTTATTTGTTGTAAAACATCGTTTTTATTATGCTTCAAGAGGTTTATTTGGGAAAAACACTCGGTTATTTAGAGCTCACTCAGCTGCACCGTCAGGCTCGGTATCATTTTTTATGTTTCAGTGCTTTTATGAATCTCTGAATCATTCTGGCGTTTTGTTGGCTTTTTTTTATTATTAACTTTTTTTTAATTATTTTTATTGTATTTATTTTTATGACAGCACTGTTTTCATTGCTGTTGCAAACATAAACTTGCAAAGAAAAATTTTTTTCTCTTTCTCCTTCTTCTTCTTCTTTTTTCCCTTCTATTCTAACAAAAGTATCGTTTGAGTCCAAAGAAACCGATATTTTATAGCGATCAAAAAAGTCATAGAAAACCAAAGAAAATGGAGTGATTTTTTGGCAGATTTTTTTTTTTTTTTTTTTGCAAAAGTGACAGTTGTTTTTTTTTGTTTTGTTTAATCCTGGAATAAATTAAAAGTGTGACCGTAACCTTCCAGAGAAATGTTTGTTTGAAGAAAAGGCCTTCTGGGTGATAACTCAGAAACTGTAAACAAAATCAGTGTCATCAACGTGGAGAAAGTGGTTGCTATTGTCAGTATCAATTTAACCGTGTTTTTATACTGTTTGAAAATATCACAGAAAAATCACAGAAAGTGTACGGATTTTTTTGCAACGAATTGGCAGCTTCGAAGGCACCAGCAGCCTTCCTTCATTGATTCGAGAGCTACTATCTATGTAAGTACCTAAGAGTGTACTATGTATGTACCTACTTTCTGACAATCCGGACAATTTTCAAAATAGCATTTTAATTTCTGTTCACAAAACAACAACAAATTGCAAGCCTCGCCGCCTCGTTCACGTTTCACATGAGCGTGATGGAGGCCTTTATTATGCAAAATTGGAAAATTCGTCGGTTACCACCACAAGAAAAAACCCACCCAAAAAAAAACAGATTCGACCCGGTAGAAGGTACTCGTATACCATAACACAGGATTTACATAAAAAAACAACAACAGCAGTTTTTTCTTCGTTTTTGAAATTGATACAGGATAAAGAAGAACAACGATAAGAAAACAATGAAACAAACAACAACAACAACAACAACAATAATAACAAGAGAGTTGGCACGGCCCTTCCTTATTTCTCTTGCTAAACATTTGTTGCTTGTTGTTTGTTTTGTATATTTTTATTATAAGGAGTGTTGTTGTTGTTGTTGTTGTTGTTGTTGTTACACCGGTGTTATTGTTATTTTTTCATTTCAACGCCCTTGCATTTGTTTGGTTTATCGTGAAGAAAGGGCACGAAATAGTGAAAGGGGGAAGGAAAAATGGTGAAAAGCAACCCAAAAAAAAAAAGTATGGCAACTCGAAGAACAAATAAACAACAACAACAACAACAAGAACAACAACAAAATTGGCAACATTGTTTGCGCGTTGGGAAAAAGTTGCAAAAAAGTGCTCTCGTGAAAATTTCAAAAAGCAAATATTTATTAAAGAGCAAAATATTTGTAACCTTTGTTGTTGTTGTTGTTGTTGTGGTGGTAGTATTGTAGTAGTAGATAGTGTTGTTGTTGTTGTTGTTTTTTTTTCTATTACATCGATTCTCAGGTAGAGAAAATTTTTTTTCCGGAAATTTCGTTGCCTGAAATGAAGCGTAAACTCCTAAGAAATATTGATAAAAACTGTTGTCAGTTATTTTAATCCCACTCTCACTCTCTCTCTCTCTCTCTCTCTCTCTCTCTCTCTCTCTCTCTCTCTCTCTCCCTCTATTTCAAATAATGGATAACGGCGCTTATCTCTGACATTTTATGACTGCTGCCTCTTATCGCAAAATTTTTCACATCACCGGATCGTTGTAAACATCCCTCTGCTATACACCCCCTCCCCTAAAACTCTTCTACTCTATCGCATTAACTGCACAAAATTGGTGCAACCGCAAAAACGGCAGCTACAACAACAAGACCTCACAACCAACCGTCGTCCCACAAATCCGGATCATGCAAAATAATAAAAATTTTGCATACACACACACACACACACACACGCCTACACCCACACCCACACTCACCCTGTTCGCCGCCTTTTGATTCGTCTGCTCGCGATCTGCCGGCTTAACCGGCCGACGAATGTCATTCGTGCATTTGACGGACGAACTCTCACGTTCTTCGAAATAACACTTGCGCTCGCGCTGCTGTGTCCTTTGATCCGGTTTTTGTTTGAGAGATGTCTGAGGGCGACATGTCTCGTCTCTGCCTATGACTTTGTTGTGCATTCGTGGTCGGATTAAGGCACCGTCTGTTCCCCAAACTTTGCGGCATGAGAAACCTAAATAAAGCCTGGCGAATTGACGCGTTTCTGGTGTGACAATGTCAGCCTTAAAGCCTTCAATAAGTATAAGTTGAATATAAGCGAGCGCCTCGATTCCAGACATTTTGAACTTGGTGCAATTAATCAGTTCAATTAATCTCTGGTAGGTTTTAGCGTCAGTATCTTCTAGATGGTAATAATTTGTAATTTTCAAAAAGAAAAACGAGTTTATTAAGATTTCCTAAAGGCATTTATACGACTCGTGAGAAAGTACTCGCATTTAAGCATATCAAAAAGGGTTTGCGAGGTTTTCAAAAATCATCCAAACACTTGAAGAATTAACTGAACGAACTACTGTCAGTGTTTTTTTTAACGTTCTTTTAGGCCTTTTTCTTTGGTGGCCTAATTTCTTCTCTTCATCACGTACGTACGTATATCTTGATATCAGTTAAAATTTCGAATCATTTATGAATACACTTAAGTCATTTACAAGCAAGACTTATAGGAGTTACCGGAGTTACAATGTATTGAAGACATTACTGTGTTTACACTGCCTTCAATTTTTGTTATTCATTTTAGGAATAATATTTATAGAATTCAGGAAGAAGGCAAACATTTTCAGAAGAAAAAAATATACCAAGCAATAGAGTACGAGTACTCGTATTTTTCCTAAGACTGACTCAATGATGGGCGAATTGAGACATAGGTACAAGCCCTTCTTCGACATAACTGGGTAACCATATCGGTTATAGCCATCTTAAAACCCACAACAACAACAACACAACTAACTTTTCATATATATATATAAAAATAACAACACAGGATTTGTTAATTTAATCCCTTGACAAGAAATTACTTAAATACTTAACAGCCAGATTTCATAACGGCCGCAAAAGCCGCAACCGCAGCAGCGTCGCACCGCGCCGCTTTCATGCAACGCGTGGGCAGGTAGAAGAACGGGAGATATCAGTTAGACGTCTTTTATGACAAACAACTTTTCAGTCGCACTTAAGCCATTTTTTCGGGAAAATGCAGCTAAGCCTTAGCGACGCAGCGACGCATGTATTTCTAATCCATTTCAAAGAGTCAACAAAGCGCATCAACGCTTGCTTCAAACGCAGAGTGACTGAGTGGCAGAGTAGCTGACGACTGCTTGACTGACTGACGGGCTGACTGACTGGCTGAGGCTGTTTGTATATGCATACATACATATGTAACCAACTGACTGATGGAATGACGGCCGAATTGACGGGTGCATTTGTTGCTGGCTTAGAGATTAACAAACTAACAAAATGTCATTTCAAGAGTGGCTTCTCAGTGTTTGCGTGTGTGTGTTTCAGTGCAGATCACACAATCGAAACCTCAACCGGAGCTCTCTGAGCCTGATCTGATCTAATCTGTTGAGCCAGAAATTTTAATCTTCTGCCGGTTTTCTGCCGACAAAAAAACCACACTGTGTTTGTCGTTTAGCAAAATAAAGGCCACAAAAGCGAGCGAGTATGGCTTACAAATTGCCCAAATGGGATTTTGCATTCGTTGGGCCCTTCGTCGGCTTTGCCGACAACTGACTGTTAAGCGAGATTAGGTCGGTTCGGTTCGGTTCGGTTCGGGTGAGTGATTATTTTTGAGGCTTGCTTGCCCGCTAAGCCACGCTTTTCACCTTTTGAGAATCGCGTTGCGTTGGTCTGAGGGCAAGCAGGATTATCTAATGTTGTTTTTCCGCTTCTTCTTCTTCTTCTTCGTTCTGCTGCAGACAGAGAACTTTTGATCTTCGATCACATGCAGCTGCATTCATCTGTCAACATCAAAACAACTGTCAACTTATCAACTTATTCGCTTCATGTTATTTTTTGCAACTTTTGCAACTTTTTTTGCAACTTTTGCAACTTTGAAACGGAATCCAGTTTTGTGAAGTGAATCAAGTATTGCTAGGGGGTTCCTTCCCCCCCTCTCCGCGCCACCTCTCTGCCCTTGTTTCTGCTATATCTTTCACCCGGACCCGGACCCGGACCCGGACCAAGACCAACAACGGGTAACAAACCAGCAACTCGACGTGGAAAACAACAACAACAATAACATCAAGCCCAACATGTTGCCTACAGTTCAAAGTCGGCGTCTTAAGGCGAAAGGACGCCCGCTGCGAATGTGGCAACGCCACTGGGGGCCGCCGAAGTGATTAGCAGATTCGAAAATCAAAGGGATGCGCTGCAGAACAGTGTTGCCGCTTGATGGGAAAAAATGAAAGCTTGTTTTTATGTCCGGAATTCGTTTCTGCAAGACATCAAGCCATTGGAGACCATTGGAGAGGATGATAACGATGACGGTGGCGGGGGTGGTCGTGGTGGTGGTGGTGGTGATTGAGGTGGTGTTGCGGTCCATCTGGTGCTTCTGGTCTGTTGGGCTGCGGAAAACATTAAAAATTGTAAATCAAAATTTTATGAAATACACGAATTTCAACAAAACTTGGCCACAAACGAAAGCCATAATTTTCACTCAAATCAAAGGCATTGCGCCCATTTTCGCTCATCAATCCAACCATCTAACCAACCATCCATCCATTCATCCTTTCCGCAATTTGATTGCTTTTGAAATTTCGGTTAAAAAAAGCGTGAAAGGCATAAATTTTTTCAGGCGCTCAAAGGCCACTGCGTTTTCAATTGGTTGGTCGATGCTCATTGCTGTTGACAGGCAAGAACAACAACAACAACAACAACAACAACAACAATTTATTCCGCTCAACGCTAACGATTAAAATGTCAAAATCAGACTCGTTTGAATCGAACACAATCGACGGCAGTCGCAAAAGTCGAGGAAGAACCAATCGCTGCATAACGATTTTCCAAGAAAATCGGTTGCCTTTCTCCGCTCTGCCGGAGGTTTTCTCCACCCTTATTCATTACTTACTTACTTACTTTTTTTTAAAAATCGAATCGTCCCTTAAAGTGGAACAAATGGTCTCTTACGTCTGTCTCGTGGAAGAAGTTTCGTTGGCCTTAAAGGACTTATACTTGTAGACACGAACGACGTCTCCTCATTTCCACTCTCCACAATAACCATCTTCTTCTTGTTCGTCGTCGACTTCTTCATCGACTTCTTCATCCCTTGCGAATGCGTTTTTTATACGCTCTCGCCCTTCCTTTCACTACAGTCGCTAACTTTAAACAAATCCTTCGTGTTTTAGAGAGTAATTTTGGAATATTATTCCACCAACTTATTTATAAATTCGTCCTGGCAATTTTCATTGTTGGTTTTTTTTTTTGGGCCGCATAACTAACTTGTCTCTAACAATAATAACAAACTTTTGGTCTGCTTTTCTTAACTAAACAAGTTCGCAGCAGCGGCAGCAATCATGCCGCCCCTTCTTCCGCAAACCAGCAGCCAACAGCTATCAGATAAAGAGAAACCGCGCTACCGACCGACGCGTCGCCTCCAGAGCGACGAAATCGCTTCTTTGCAGACCACAAGAATTGTTTCGAGTAAGCGTCAGTACACGTCAACTTTATTTGTTTGCAAAAGTTCATCATCCTGCTCCGCCGCCACCCACCGAACACCGCTATCTACCCTCTACCCTCACCCCAACAACCTTTGCCATTCGCCCTACCTTGCCTCTTTTCAGCCCTTACAGCGCTTTCAAGCGAACGCACTGAGCACATGAACGTACCCAGCATTTGGGGAGAGACCGTGGCCCTGACCGTGGCCAAACCAAAAGCCCGCAGTGGCAGTGCCTGCCTTCCGGCGGCACGTTTTCCACTTAATCTAGTTGCTGGAATTTGTTCGGGCACCCTTCTTCGACGCATACTTACGTTCTTACTAGTTTTCTAAAACACAAAGAACAAAAAAAGAAACAAAAAAAAACCAAAATAAAAAGGATAAGAAGAAGAAGAAGACAACTCAAATTCACATTCAAATCCGTTCCGCATTTCCTGCCGATTTTGTACGCCCACAAGTTGCTGCCTTCGTGCGTCAACGGAAGAAACAAGTGATCGTCGCAAATTAAGGCCGGAGGATGCGGCGAAAGCACGAAAGCAGGGGAAGAGCAATAAAGAGGGGCAGGAGGAGGGGGAGGGGGAGGGAGAGAGCAAGAGGGTGGCCGGGAATCATTCATTCATTCTTCCTTGAATAATACGCAGTCACGCTACGTAAATACGTCTGGTGGAACGACGACAGAAGCAACGCACTTTGATAAATTGCTGCTCGCTGTGCGTTATTCGGTCGTGTGTGAATAACGCGCTCACTCGCGTCAAACTGCTGCCACAAAAGTTGCCAAATCTATCGACAAGTGCTTCCAGACACTGCAGAGAACCCTGAACCGTTTGTGCTGAACTCAGCAAGCGCTCTTCGACCTGCTGCTCGACCTTCCCACAAACCCACAACAGCAGTCCTCAAGCGACTTGCTGATGCGTTACCAATTGCTCGCTTGTTTTGTTCGCGCCTGAATGGTTCGTGTTGGTCCGGGGCCGAGGCCGAGGCCGGGGCCGGCGCTGCGCATACGGAGCAATTCTTTATTGTCATTTTATTAGCTGCAATTCTTCGCGCGTTTACGAGTATCGGCCCGGCCCCGGCCCGCAAAGCTTTGAAAATTGGCCAGATTTGCATTCAACCTTATGACGAAATTATTGTTGCGTGGCGATCAGTTTTATGATCAGTTTTATGACTTCAGCGCGCCGGTGGTGGGTGTTAAATTTCTGGTGATTGGTGCTGACCGGTGACAATAAAAATGGTATCGCATAAAAGCAAGCAGCGACGGCAAAAACTACACGCCGGAGAAGGTGACTTTTTTATAGAGAATAATTTACTTAATAAGAATGGAAAAGCTTGGAAGAGCTTAAAATGCTTGCACTTAAAGAAAAAAGTGAGACAAGTCAAGAGAAAGTAGCAGCTTCTCGGTAGATAAAGAGAGAGAGAGAGAGAGTCAAAGATTTAACGAAAGAGGGCAAGAGTTGCCGGCTACAGGGTGCCATACAGTGTTTCTCAACAAGAGGTGTTTTTTTTGTTCCTCTCCGCGATATTTTCACCATTTTCGTAGTGATTTTGCACAGATTTTCATCCATAATTTCAATGATGATGAAGCTTAAAATCTTGCACATATTTTAGTTCTTAGAGAAGTTAACCTTTTTGAATTCAAAAAAGGTTAAATAATTGAATGTATGAGCAGTTTATCGACCCTGCACATCCCAGACGCGTTTATGGAATACAACAATAAAATCTACCAACACTCAACAGCACTAAAAATAGCACAAAATCTTACACTTTCTCAAAAAGGATTCAGAAACTTTACTCTTTACATGTCAAAACTTTCAAGTGTTTCAGAAATTGCTGCACTTTGTGAAATTTGCAGACGTGTCTGCCGACTCTGCGAGTATGGTGAGGAAAGCCACTTGCTGCCAGGCAGCCCGACAGTCCGACAGCCCGACAGCCATGGAGCCAGCCCCATTGAGCCGTCAGACGGCTTCCGAAGCTGTCAAAATGATGCACAGAACTTGCACTAACTACGCTCGACCGTCTACACTTTCGATACTACCAACACAGTAACATCAATTGCACTTGTACAACAATTAAGCAGACAGTTTCAATGTAACAACAACAACAACAACCGACGACGGCGACGGCGACAACAATGTCCGTAACATTTAACGGTACTCGTATTAACGAACGTACTCGTACATAAAGAACTCAAAACCTTAAGCTGCAGCATGTGTGTGGTCTGTTTGGGTTGGCTGAAGGTGGGCGAGGGGGTTGGGTGGAGGTGCCTGAGAGGGAGGGGGGAGGGGGGTTGCATTTCGTTGTATTGCCGAGAAGATTGTAGAGGCGAACTTGACGCAGAAGAACTTCTAGCGTCAATAGTTTTGTGAATGTCGGCCCCAAAATATTGTTGGAAATTGTTTGAAACTTGTCAGGCGCGCATTAATTCTCCCGATTTTTTTGTTGTATTTTTTTGTTGCTGTACTTTACTTGTATTGCCAAATACGAGTACACACACGAACGACAGAACTGACAGACGCACATAAATCACTGACTGCACACGTTTAACAGACACGCCCCACAGCATGGCGTGGGAAAGGGCTTCGTTCCTCCTACCTCCCCCTCTTCCCCCCCCCCCCCTCCTCCTACGCCCACACACTGCTGAGAACCAATGGCTTCACCAAAGCCAAAGTTGGGCAACGCTTGTAAATAAACTTGTTTACGCGAGTGCAAACTTTTGTGTGTTGAGTGATGCGTTGCGATGCGTTGCCCCCGTTGCGGCCCCCTTTTCGACCGCTTTTCGCCGCAAACACAGCTCGTTTGTGTTGCACGGACTGCATCGTTGGCTGTTGCCGGGGCTGTGCTGTGTTGTGCTGTGCTGTTCGTGACATGAGCGATTTTGGCTCTGTGCGGCTCTGTGCGGCAACGTGCGGCATGGCCCGAGGGTTGGTTGTGTTTAACATGCATTTAATGTTGGCGACAGCTTCGCTTTAATGTTTAAGAATGCCATAGAAATTCCGGACAAGCCGTCGGAACAAGAAAATACTACAGAGAGAGAGAGAGAGAGTAGCTTTTGAAGTGCCGCAGTAAAAAGTGTTTGTGTTTATGTTTATTAAGGAAGCACTATGAAATTGTATCCTTGGTTGTCAGCAGCAATGACAATAAAAACAACAACAACAACAACAACACTCATAATATTAATGGTCAATTAAAATGAAAGGAAAAAACTTAAAGGGCTTCTGCCAAGCTTCCGCGTGTCAAATGGTCCTGCTAATGTCGTCGACGCAGCCTCTACGCAGCCTTCTCTGCATACAGAAATATGTACAAATGTATAATATTGTCGTTGGTCATAATTAAGTTGATCAGTCGTAGAATTTGTAGAAATCCTTACAGTGTCCTTACTGTTGCTTCTTCTTGATTATGACCTTATATGGCTTTAATCTGGTACGTTGTGATAATACGTACGTTTTAATACATTTCAGTTTACTTTGACATTAGTATGATGGTTAACGAGTTATCGTTTGTACGGACTTACGATCTTTCGAACATTCCAGATGGCAGAATTGTGAATTCCAAGACCGTTAACGTTTTGTCTGTTACTTTGGTTCATTTTTTAAAAATTACCTACATATGTATGTATCTCCTTTTTCGATTTTCGATAATTAAATTGACTTATTTGTCAGTATTAAGCTTTTATTTCGAAGGCTTCCAGCCGGGGACGGGCCGGGCCATTAACGGGTCAGACCAGGCCAGGCCAGCCCAGGTCAGGCCGTAACGGCATCGTCCAAGTACGGCTGCTTGACTTACTTTTATTTTTATGACAGCAGCACGCCGCGCTCAGTCGGCCGTCCTACACTGACAGCTGTTTTTGACATCTCAACGAAAAATGTCATTTATTCAATGAATGAACGCATGGTGTGGCGCGCTCTGTCATTACGTTGGACATTTTTAGTCGTTTTTTATTTTTATTTTATTGTTATTGTTATTATCGATGCTAAATTTTCCTTCTCGCTCATGTTGGAAAACTTTACAGCCAGCAAAAATTTATAGTTTGCGAATTTTCTATGCTCATGTTGTTATCTTTATATTGTTGTTGTTGTTGTTGTTGTTGTTGTTGTTGTTGTTGTTGTTCCTGCTGTTACTCATAAATGTACGCCAATTTTCCGCCCACAATTCTTATGACAAAATATTAAAAGCTTCAGTTAAAAAGTCATAAATAAAGAGATAATTTTGCCTAAAATTTTGACTGGTTCTAAGAAGTTTGATCATGATGATCATGATAATCATCATCATCATCATTGACTATTGCGTTGTTTCTAAGAAGGTAAAAACACGAGTAATCAAAAAAATCGAAGCGACCCTCAAACGCTCTCTGTTGCTTTTGATACTGACAGGCGTTACTAAAGTGCTGCCAACTTCATTAAAAACATTTTATTTTTCTCGAGTTGACTTTAGTGAGAAATAACGCTTTAATTCGCAAACGCAGCCTCTACCTCGGTCGACCGGAAGTCGCAAATAAGTTTTTGTGGTTTTGATTTCTTGAACAAAAAATTTCTTCACAAATTCTTGTGCTCGGTCAACAAACGCGGCGGCAGCTTAAGCCACCAAAAAAGACTGCTTTAAAATGCTCGTACCTCGTTTTAAACGCTCTCACTCGCGAACCCATTCGCTTTAATTCGAAAAGCGAATATTTAGAGAGAGAGAGAGACCACGTCAAGTGGTCGAGGCCGAGTGGTCGTGTCGTGCAAAAAAAAAAAGAAGTTGAGAACAGAAACCACGGCGCTGTCAAAACTTAAAATCGCACGGCTTTCGTATTCCCTGAAAATATCTGTACGTAATACGTTGGTTCTAGACGCTTCTTGAAATCCGCTTCGCATTCATTCAGCGTCAGGAATTAACCCAATTCTCAACACTGGCCAGCGCACAGTCAGTCAGTCAGGCATAACCGTGCAGCAGCAGCAGCAGCAGCAGCAGCTAGGCAGCGAGCGACTCAGTCCAGCGTATGAAACCGAAAATGTGCATTCAAGTAGAAAATTTGCTGATCTGTTCCACGTTCGAACCGAAGCCGGAGCCGCAGCCGGAGCCCGAGCCCGAGCCTGAGCCCGAGCCGTAGCCGTTGCCAAGGCCGGAGCCAAGTCAAGGCGTCATCGTCGTCATCGCCGTGGTTCTCTGCTGCAAGAGCTCGCTACGTAAGCATACGTTTTCCTCTCTCTCTTCGTACGTGCATACTCCATCATCCATGTCGTCCCCAAGCCCTTTGTTCCAACGCCAACGTCTATCGTTAGTTTTTTGTCGTCTGTGCGGCGAACCGTTTGGCCATCTGTCTCTTCTTCGTGCATTTGATAGTTTCGCAGACCTGCCTGCCTTCCTTCCTTCCTACCTACAATCTCTCTTCTCAATGACTCCCCTGCCATGAACACTACAACAACAACAACAACAACAACAACACCAACCATCAACCACCACCACCACCACCAACGTGTTTAGACGATTTTTCTGCATCATGGACCACATGATGCAAAACTAATTCGAAATTAATGTGCGTCGAAAATGCTCACCCCGCATCCGTACGGTTAACGTAGGACCGACCGAGCAACCGAGGAAGGAAGGAAGGAAGGAAGGCAGGAAGGCGTATGTACCAGTTCAATGAGTACTCGTTTTTCAAGTGTTTACCGCGCTGTTGTTGACGATGTCGTTGCTGATGTTTATATTGATGTTGCTGTCGATGTCGCTGTTGATGTTGATGGTGATGTTGCTGCTGCTGTTACTGTTGCTTTTTATTTTCACGCAACCTGTGCTGCACTTGTTCCAGGCACTCGCTGGGGTGGTTTGGTCTGGTCCGTCTGGTCGCTCTAGAGACGGTCGGGAAATGCCAACCCAATTTTCAGCAACCCTGCCGAAGTGCGCTTCCCTCAAAAGGATGCAAACATCGCACTTGAAAGGCAAACAGGGAATAGCGTACACCGGCCGAGACCGCCTTTGATGAACGCCTCAACCCAGAATGAGGCCAAACGGAACGAAACGAAACGAGACGCGTCTGATGTCTGTCTATTGAATGTACTGAACGCACTTTACGAAACAAGTACCGTGGCGCGTAACATTCAGCATACCCCGCTATTCGCAAGCAGCCCCTTACACCCATCCCCCCCACACCCCCCGCCCCCGGCCACGGCCCTGCTGAAACCTCATCTGCCTCGCCGTTTGTTTATCCAACGCAAACAAAGAAATATTATCTTAAGCGAAAAATGAGTGTTCTCTTTCGTTGCCGTCGCCTGCCGGCTGCCGCCTGCCGCCTGCCGCCTGTCGCTACAGCCCACGAAGTTCCGTAAGAGCCTTCCCTAACAAAGCATCCCTTCCGATGTGGCTCAGCCTGCGGCATTGTTTCCTGGCTTGTTCTCCGCCCTACCCTCTCTGGACCCTTGTTTGTTGTTGCTCTATCGTTCGAGGGTCGGAAACGCTCTCGACACTAAGGGGGTTATTCCTGAACGCCCGGGCCTTTAACTCCCATGAATTCTTCTCAATTATGCTTTGTTCATTTTCGGGTGTTTGCTGGTAAACAACAACAACAATCGAAAATAACAAAGCAAAATCGAGAAGAATTCATGGGTGTTGAAGGCCCGGGCGTTCAGGAATAACCCCCTAAAATTGCTGTGTTTTACAACAAAACATTCCGAAATTAAGTTCAGTTTGTGGCAATAAAATGAAGTGCTGCTGCGTGTTGCTCAACGATTGTCGAAGTTAATTCAAGAGGTCCTTGCGCAGCTCCTTGTGCAACTTATCGTGTAGTTCCATGTTGGAGTGTGTATTTAGCACATGTTCCATTTCACTCCAGAGGGCGCTCCGAACAGGGAAAATCTGTTGATGCAGCGTGTGAACATTTTATGAGCTTTCTGAGAATTTTTAAGAAGAACTTGAAAAAAAAACCTCGCTAATATTTCGTCTTTGTTTAGTTGATTAACAGCAGCGGTAAAAGTAATGGAAAATAAAATTTTAAAGATTATTATTTAAGATTATACCATTTTTAAGCGAAAGTAGTCTCCGAATTTGCTGTGATATCCTTTAGATTTAAGCCTTCCCTCAAGCAGATATTATCCACGTTACTCTCATTCATTAATTCTCAATAAACTCGAACCTGCTGATTTTAATGGAACATATCAAGCACGCAGATTTCTCTCCAGAGACTGGCATAGAAATCAATGCGCGCATAAACGCAACAGCAAACGACGGCTACACACGGGAGATGCCTGCCGTCCTGCCTTCCGCTTCCGCGCAGTCGAAGAAGGTCGAAGAAGCAAAATCTGCTACGAACGGCCTTCCACCAAATCGGCAATAAAAATAAATTACACTTTATTATGAATACCTAATCTTATACGCACCAGATGATGTCGTTTAAGTATTCAGACGCAAACGAAATCCGTGTCGCATTCTGCTGTTCAATGCAGCCCGAGTAGTTGCAAAGATGGCCCTGGCCCGCAACCACCGACCGAAACGGACCAACAGCCGGCCCAACAACCGCCAACCAGAGGAGAAGTGTTCTAGCTCGTGTCTCGGAAACTCTATACAAAGACAATATGTACAAAATTACGCGACAGATCTAATAAAATTTTCAACACTCTGCTCAAACTGGTACCACCAGAACAAAGAAATGCTAGTAACAGCATAACATTCATTCTCCTCCTCGCTTTCCGGCGAAAATCCAACCCTCTCGAGCTGGCTTCGCGCTTAGTTACTCTCTCTTGCCTCAATTCTTCGAGGGCTTCACCCTCGTCCGAGACTACATGAGACCAAAAAACCAAATGATAAAGAAAATCACTGCGTTTTTGTTTAAGGGGCATGTGGAGAGGGGGGTGGGGGTGGTAAAAAACACCACTTCTATCGCACTACCCATCAGCCTTTGAAGGGCCCCGAATAAAAACGAGACAATACTGTCCAAACCCTTCATCCAGAAAGCAGTAGCTGTTACTATTTGTTGTTACTATCAGTGCACACTGTTATTGTTACCCGTTTGTGTGGGCAACACTGGTCTCGTTTGCGTTCCTGGTCCTTTTGTTTGTGCACTCGTTGCTTTTTATCCGATGTTTAAAAATTCAAATCACATTCATTCAATGGCTTCTCCCCAGAGTATTCTTTTGAGAGAAAATGAGAGGGCGAAAAGCAACTCTAACTGTTCCTAAGAGTTCCAACGGGAACTCCTCGTCGCTAGATAAAAATCATGGGCTAGCATTTTTGTAAGGTTGGACTGGCTGCCCCTGCGTGGCCTCTAAATATTTATGAAGCGTAGAAATAACGACGAAATGTCAGAGACCCTTGAGAAACGATGATGTAACGAATCTTACATCACAATTTGTGTATTTAAAACACCATCAGCTAAATTTTATGAGGTTTTAGTAGGTCCCTTTCAATAGCAGGTCCTCTGTTTTTCCTGATTATGCAATAAAAACCTAAAAATTCTCGCCAAAAAAGTCCCAAGAGCTTGCATTTTTGAGCAGAGCAACACTTCATCGGAGCGGAACGGATGGACAGATATCTAAAGATTCGGTTTGCCATTCAGACCTCTTCCCCGGAAATAAACTAACTTATCCTTTGCTTTCTCTAAGAAAGTAAAGTAAGCACTGCACCGTTCAAATTTAAAAGCAAAACCGTGCGGGTACCCTTCGGTCTAGCAAGTGTAACAACGCGTGGCGCGACTTAAAATGCGATTAATTTCGAACTAAAGCACGTACGGATTCGGGTTCGGAGTGGGTTGCGGGTTGGGTTGGTTGGGTTGGTTTGGGTTTGGGACCGCATCTAAAACGCTAAAGTTTTCCGCTAGCTCGTGTCATAATTTTCCACGCTTCAAAACTTCGCCAGCGTGCGTCAGCGATAGAATAACAGCAAATAGCTCTCATCGAAATCTGGTTGGTCTGGTCTAATCTAATGGTAAGGGTATTGTTCCCCCCCCCCTCTCCCTCCCCCTCCACCCTTTCTGCGCACCAATGGGCTCTGATTGAACCCAACAACTGCGGTTCTTTAATTTTATGAATGACACGCGTCCTCGACTCGCTTGAGAACGACCCACTCCCTGCCCCTTTTGACCTGCTACTTCCCTCCCTACCTCCCTTCCTCCCTCCCTTCTACCTTTATTTAAGAGCGTTGAGCGTATACAACGGCGACACGTGTCGCGCCGTCGCTCGTCCAAAGCAGCTAATCTTCGAAGCAAATATTATTTATTGCGATTGTAAGTTGATTCATCATCTTGTTAACCAATTTGCTGGGCCCTCTCACCGGGCCCTTTGACAATGTATATTCGGGGGTGGGGGGGGGGTCAACTCTCGGCAAGTACCCCTTTGGTAACACAAATTGCTTAAAAGTGATCGGAAAGTGCTCGGAACCGGTGACGAAAAATGCTCGATCGCTCAAGCCCCTGAAATAGTTTTAATCATTTTTGAAGACTTATTTTTATGCTAGTTTAGTACTAGTGCTATATATACCGAATCGTATTTTGAATGCTCCCCGAATTTCCCAAAAAACAATTCCTCGCAAGAAACTATTTTTCACTCGGCGCTTCTTTCGCCGCCGCATCGTTGTCTTTGTAGATTCGTTAATGGGCTCGGCCAGCGAAGATGAGGACGACGATGATCCGCCGCATTTGCGCGGCCCACCGCTTGGCCTCAGCGGCCTGGGCCCGAATGGACCCGACTCAGCGGGTGGACCGCTGGGAGCATCCGATATCTCAGTACAAAGCATGAGCACGGACAGCAAGAATACGCACGACGACTCGGATCAGGTAATGAAGTTAGTCCGGCACTCATTCTTTGCTCGCTTTTTGTTTTTGTAATTAGTTTTTCGTACAAAACGAGTATAATGGAAATGATTAATGAATTGCAATACATACGATATTTTGTTGTTGTTTTTTTTCGGTTTTTTTGAGTTTATGGTTTAGATTTCTTTAGTAAATGCAGTCAATATTCGCTGTATCATGTATATTTTGTATATGGTTTTTTACGCGGTCAGCTCATTTTATTTCCTTCTCTTTCTCTTGCGCTCTGCCGACTCGCCCCCGGTGCAGGGTTCCTTAGATGGTGATCCCGATGGTCGAGGAGACTCACAGGCGGAGAACAAAAGTCCCGACGATGCGAACGGCTCGAAGCGACGCGGTCCACGCACGACGATAAAGGCCAAACAACTGGAGGTCCTGAAAACGGCATTCAATCAAACGCCGAAGCCGACACGGCACATTAGAGAACAATTGGCCAAGGAGACGGGTCTGCCGATGCGAGTGATACAGGTGAGTGCATAGCATCGCCCTCGAAAGGGTGCCCTCTAAAGGGTAGCCTTTGTTCGAAAGCTACACTAATATAAAAGACGAGCAAGCAGCACGTTAAAAAACAGGCAGCAGCCTAAATTAACCCCCATCATAATCAATATCCCAAAGAGTTTCTAGAAAACACCATTACCATTTTGTGCTTCTACGACTCGATGAAGTCGAGAAATTAACTTTAGCGCTTTTGATTTTGGCGCTCAGATTGTTTAATAAAAATGCTATACGTTTTCAGCATTTCTCAATGAAAGTAAAATCGTTCTGCCTCTGACTCTGCCTCTTCTTCTTCTTCTTCTTTTTCTTCTTCTTCTTCTTCTTTTTCTTCTTTTTCTTCTTCTTCTTCGTCTGAAATTTGCTTTTCAGACAAGCTTTTTCTGCGGACAGCGTGATTTCTTTTGCGGCTTCTTATTTTCGTTGCTATTAAAAAACCTCCAAAAAGAAACTGCTCTTACATACTTCTTCCTCTTCTTCTTCTGCTTCTTCTTCTTCTTCTGCTACTTCTCAAACGTGTCTCGCTTTATACGTGCTGCCATAATGACTTCCAGAGAATGGAAAAAGTGCATTAAAAGGCATAAAATGCAGAATACTTCGAAAAACAATAAATCAAATTTTCAAATTAAAACTTTTCACTGTTTCACTGCGAATCGACCGACCCACAGTCGGAGGAGCCTCGCTCGCGTACCCCGAAATAGGGCGGGGGGCAGGAGGGGGTCATTAAAACGGGCAGCAACACTTTATACTCTAAGGCCGGCGCAACTATGTTGAGCTACGCTTAAGTTTAATTTAATATTTAACAGTAAATACTTAACAGCAAACAATACGTATTTAAAATCTCACCAACCGACACCAACCGACACCAACCGACACCAACCGCTGCCAACGACAGACCAACCGACCGACTGGCTGACCGTTTGAACGATCTTCAAGGAAACGTTTTCAGGCAAATGAAACGTTTGGCAGTTTGTTGCTCATCAAACGATTTTGGCTTACTTTTAGCCACTAACCGTCAACCGAACAAACCCAACTCTCCAACCCATTGACCAACCACCAACCAACCAACCAAGACCGTACCCGAATCTACCTCAGTATTTAGTCGGTCCTACGGACGTACATATGTACATATGTACTCGTATGGACCTATACGTACCTCCGTTGTTTCGAAAACATCGATTTTCAAAAATTATTACAACAAATAAAAATGATTTATGTGGCATTTGTTGCTGTACTTAGCTACATTCTGCAGCTCGCCGCTCAGAAAATGCACATTAAAGCGAGATTAAAAAGAAAACCAAAACCGAAACCAAACAAACGCCAGCATTTTACTTAACGTTTCACTAACTTTCAATTTTACGAGCTTCGAAGTTTCACTGCCACGGAACGGCACTTACTCTTAAACGGCTGGCCGTTCGTTGGTGCAGCCTTTTTGCTTGGTGCTTCCTTGGTGCCAGCAACCGCCCAATCGCCCCCACCTCCCATTCTCCACATTCCGGTACATTTTTATGCGCCGCAACGAAATCAGGCAGGTAACCGCCGCCGCGGTTGTGCGTTACCAAAAAGCGAAAATCCCAGCAAGAAAAACGATAAAATATAAATTTAAAAGAAGAGTAAGAGAAGAAGAGAAAGAGAAGAATCGCATTTAAATAAAACAAACGTTTTTCATTCATTCATGCGTAAGCGCTTTGCGGTCTGGTGACATGACGCGGTTGACCGTAACGCGACGCACACGCGTGTCGCGATGCGTTTACGTAAAGTAAGCGTAAAGCAATTACAACAACAACAACAACAACAACGACAAGTTTAGGTAATTACGTTAGCAAATTTGAATAAGGGAACGTGCGGGAAAAGGGAAGGAAGGGGGTGAAGTGTCCCCGAACTGCGCATAATTAAGCAATCAGTAGGCGTCATTGTTAAACGCTTCGAGAACTGTCAATTACGGGGAAGAACAAACGCTTACCGCAATAATTAGATCTAGAATAAATTGTTGTGTGGTTAAGGAGATACAGCTCCTCCCCCTTCCCCCTCCCTCTTCAGCTCCTTCATTGAAGATTGTCAGCGTTGATCAATCGACGCCTGACATAAGATTTCAACGAAATTAGGCCTATTTTTTAAACCATTTCTTAAGCTTAAAATCGATTTTAGTTTCATACGAAAAAAAGGATCAATTTTGATGACCAAAAAAAACACCGGATTTCATGGAAAATGTGTTGCCGGCCATTATTAAAGAAACGTTTTGAATAATTTTAAACGATTCTTGAAACGATGTTTGCTCTAAACTAAACTAAAGGCTGTTGCTTTTATCAAATATCTACAAATTGGATAGACTTGAATAAAAATGGATCGTAGTAGCGTCTACGAAGTGGAAAGCCTTCCACCTACGAAGAGTTATAAAGTGTGTAAAGAATGATGGCAAACAATTTGAAAACCATAAAAATGCGATACAAAACAAATGGATTCTTTGAAAAACATTTTGCTGGGAAATAAAAGCTTATCCAGACTAAAAAAATCAAATAAATCAAAATCAATGTTCCACCAACATCAGTCAACGGGCAGCACCAACGACCGCCGCCGCCACCAGCACAAAAGTGATCCATTTCTGATTTATGCTAATCTATTCGTCAAGAGCTGAGATGATCGCCAGCAACGAAGAAACATCAAAAGCATCAAAGAAAAGAAAATAAGAAACAAAGAAAACAGCAAACAGAAACCAGAAAACCTCAGCTTTCGAATTAGACACGCGGCGCCAAACTAAGCCCGCCAAGTTAATGGCCCGGCCCGTTTTGCCTCCACGTCCTTCAGGCGAGGCGCACGAACGCAAGCAGCAGATATTATCGTATTTTTATTAGACAGAAGAAAAAGAAAACGACTTATACGAGCATACTCGTATATTCTTTAAAATAAATAAATAAATTGACGGCAGTTTGTCAACGTGTTGTCTGACTTGTTTGTTATGAATTGCGATTTGCGTAGTCTTTGAGTTGAGTCGCCACGATCGCAAGAGCTCGTTGAGTGTTCGCCAAAGAAGTGGGCGGGGGCGTTCCGTTGGTGCTTACTCTCTTTTCTAAAGCGATTTTTGTGACATTTTAGATACCGAACGGAAAAGTACTGTCATAAAAATCGTAATAGCGTGACTTTGTTGTGAAAAAAAAAACACACACGACACGGCACAAACAATGTTGTGGAGGCACAACAACAACGATCGTGTGGAGTCGTGAGGCAAAAGCTCAAGGCCTTAAAAGAAAAAAATTTTAATTTTTGAAAAAATATATATCGATAATTACATTTTAAATCGGTATATACGATGCTTTGCTGAAAAACAGCTTTTTTCCCTCAAAAGTGACTCTTTTATCTTTTTTGCGTTCTCGGAAAAGAAATGTTTTATTTTATTATTTTTGCAGTATAATTTTTATAAATATTTTATTTATAATTTAATTGAATTTATTTAATATTTTATTACTTAATAAATTTCATTAATTTTATTATTTATTTTATTTATTTCATTTAATAATTTGTATAATTTTTGTATTTATAATTTAATTTAATTTATTTAATATTTTATTACTTAATTAATTTTATTATTTAATATTTTATTATTTATTTTATTTATTTAATTTAGTAATTCGTACCTATAATTTTTATAATTATTTTATAATTAATTTATTTTATATTTTTAAAAATTAAATATTATAATTTTTATAATAGACTGCATGATATTTATAATGCCGTTTTTTTCAGCATTTTAAGCATTTTTAATAATCTTATTACTTCATTAATTTTATTTAATTTTATTATTTAATATTTATTATTTATTTAACTTAATAATTTGTATAATTTTTATAATAATAATTTTATAATTATTGTGTAATTAAATTTATTTTATAATTATAAAAATAAATATTATAATTTTTATAATAATATTTATAATGCCGTCTTTTTCAACGATAAATCATCAAAGAATTTAAATCTACAAACGCAAGAAGCCTTCCCGGATTATTGTCGAAAAGCAAAAAAAAAATAAGCAGCCCTTAAAACTCTTCGGAAGTGATACGCACACAAAAAGACCGCGAAATGAAGGAAAACCGGAAAATCAAAGAAAAATTTCCAAAAAAAAATTTTTCCTACTCGCAGTCTCTGTCTAGAATAGCATTTATGTTTTCCGCTAGACTTAATTTCCTTAAAAATTTTCCTTAAAAAACATCGAAAAGACCGAAATAGATTTAGGAACCTCGCAGTTCCCGAAATTCCTTCCACGTTTTTGCTGCTCCATTTCTCAATTTCTTGCGGTGCGCAACCGCCCCTCGATGAAAAACTAATTTCGTCTCAATACCGCGAACGGTGTGAACTACTTAAGGGTGAAATTTTGAAGGGCAAAAAGGCAATACAAAAGAAGAGCCCAAGCCCAAGTCCATACTGTCTCTCGGCAGTCCTCACCGTTTATTATTCACTGCACCAAAATACGCAGCACACAATGAGTGGGGAGAGAGAGAGAGAGAGAGAGCGAACTGCAGTCACTCACGACAAATCAATTCTCTGAATTCTATGCTCTCGAAACTGTAGTAGTCCTCCTCAATGATTCCAAATCGTTGCGGTAGCAGCGGCGGCAAATCTTGTTTGAAGTGTCATTCGATACAGTGAAAGGATACACTTTCATCTCAATCCTCCTGCCTGCTGACTGCTGCTTGCTGCCTGTTGCCTGCTGCCTGACAATAAGCGACCGACCAGAGTGTAAAAGAGTGTGAAGTGACACCTTCAACACCTTCCCGCCGCACTGAAGCATAAATAAACCCTTACTCGAAGAGCCCTACAAAATTTGACAGCAGTCGGTGAAAAAAATCGACATTCTTCGCTGAAAATCTGCTTATTTTAATCCATAAACGTGAAGCCGTCACCGTCACCGTCACCGTCACCGCCGCCGGCCTTCGTTCCTTTGTTCGTTTGTTCATGCGGCTTGATCGATGCGATCTAATAACACGATACTCTGGCTGTCTCTGTCTCTGAACTGTCAGAAGTGTCAACGCGTTTGCGTCTTCATTAAACCTGCCGATCAGCGAATGTTCAAGCGATGCTCGCCCGTTGTTGAAAAGATGCTCGCGTACTCAAGATGAATGCGATGCGAGGCGATGTGAAGAGCTGTTAACAGAAAGAACCACAAAAAAAAAAAAAACAATGAAAAAAAAAAGAACAACAAAAACAAAATAAATAACTAACAGACAATGACAACAACAACAACAACAACAAGAGTGATTTGTCTTTGAAATTCTTCAAGTAGCAGCAGGTGGCGACTGACTGCAGGCGGCAGCAGGCGACTCCAAAACGTCTGTTGGCCTGAACAACGAACAACGCACCAAGCGGCCAATACGGCAACGAATCAAACCAACCAACCGACCGACCAACCTGTCACACAAGCGCATTCTGACAGTTGACAGCATGATCATTTGACTTTATGGTGGATACTTTGCTCCAGAGTATCCGATATCAAAAGCGAACGAGCTGACATTCACAGAATTATGTCAATCTTTTTTCAACATGACCCCCCCCCCCCAAACGGTCCGGTCCCCCCCGGTCCTTTCTGTCTTCGACATTTTCTTCAACTGAGTGACGTCTTCTCAAGTGATCGCCGGAGTTCATTGAAGCATGTGTTAAAGCGATTACGGAGAGCGGCAACCGTTCAGCGTCAACCCTCCACCGACAACCGTTAACCGTCCACCGTCCACCGTCAACGGTCCGACGGACGTCCAGTGCTCTTAAAAGTCAAGCAAAAATTAAAATTACGATGCTGCTACTTCAAGAAGTGGAACCTCATGGACTCAACCTCAGTCAGTGCTTAGATTGTGAAGTGTTTGGGTTCCGGCCAGCTTCGGCCTTCTGAAGGCCTCCAGGACTGTTGCACCGATAGCCTGAAGGGTGGTTATCTTCGTTTGGGGATTCCTTAAAATCTTCTAAACCAGCGGGACATTTTTCTGTAGCTTTTTTGTATGGTACATACATATTTATTCGATTCCATTTATTCGCCCTTGAGTCTGCGTCTTTTTTTGTTCTCACGGACCCACATGCCATAACGCTGCCGCTGCTGCTGCCGCTGCTGCTGCCGCTTCTGGTGATCTGATCGGCAGTTCGGTTCATAATCATGAGGATCGCCTCGCCACACGACATGTGCGCGCCTTCAGAACTTCGCCGACCACACTTTGCATATGTTGAGGCGCATCAAAACATGAGTTCCAACAAATTTCCACTCGCACCATCTTGCTTCGTCTGTCCACAACAACCACAGCAACAGCACAGCGCAGACGACACGACAAGACACGACACGACACGCCACAAAAAATGACCGACATCCAGGAAGCATCATCATCCAGCCACCGATCTTCAGCCGCAATTTGTCCCCATGATTTTTATTGGCCGTTTGTCGTCGATTATCGACTTTTGTTTTCGCTGCGTTGTCGCTGCGCGTCGCGTCCCGTCCCGTCCCGTTTGTCCGTCGTACTCGTATCGTTGGTCCGGGCTGGTGCGGACTCTGTGCGCGGCCGTTTTTATGGGTCCGTTCAGGTTGTTAAGAAATCGTCGCATATTTTAGTCGGTGTCGTACAATTTTATGGGCCCCATTATTATGGGCCCGCGCTGCCACGTCTGACTTTAACACTTTAATTTATGTTGTGCGCCACGGCCTTTAACACAAATGAGTCTTTATGGCTTTTGTTGCTGCGGCCTGCGCGCCGTGTTGCTGTGCTCCCGCCGTATGTGCCGCGTGGTCGCGTTGTTTGCTGATCCTTATCCGGCCTGAGCGTGCCCGATCGCATGACAGGGCGGTCCGGTCCGGTCTGGGCCTGACCCAGAGTGACAGAGCAATTGACAAATTGAAAGCGCGGCCGGCCAACGAGTTGATTTACGCTCGAGGGCAGCGAGTGCAGCGAGTCTTTATCGTTTCACAATCGCCGTAAGATCAAAAGTGAAAACGCGAGTAAATAAATCAGTCGAGTGGAGACAAATAATGAAGTGAAGTGGACAGATTGGCAGATGATAAGAACAGTAGATAAAGAGAGAGAGAGAGAAGAAGAAGGGGAAACTAAGTGTGAGTGAGAAATTTAACTTTTAATCAATTTTTAAGCAAGATTTAATAAAACTCTGATTTTCTAACAAGCCTTTTTTTTCTTCGCCTTCATTTTAGTGATTAAATTCAGTTCGCTTCGGCCACGAGCCCTTCGCCATATCATAACGGTTTATGTTTATGCATAGTTACCGATTATGAAGAAATTATTGAAAGAACAAAATAATTGCATTGTGTTTCTTTAATTGATTTATTCGTCGACAACCTGAAGCTGCCTCGAAGCTAAGTTTGTTTTCATTCTTTATTCCTCGGTAAAATGGTCATATTTTGCAACAACTTTAACAACAACAACAACAACAACAACTCAGTTTAATTGAGTTGCAATAATCAGCACCTGTTCATCGAAACCGGTCTTTTTCTATCTGCGGCACATCTCGACAGATAGACAGATAGATCCTGCCGATACTGAGCATTCAATTTAATCGCCATCTAAAATTAAACACAATACCAAGCAACAACAAACAAAAACAAAAACAAAAACCAAACAAAAATAAAAACAAAACAAAAACAAAAAAAAAACAAAAGGGGCAAAAAACACAAACAGACAATTTTAAAATTTATGGCACAAAAATGCTTAAAACTATAGAGAAAATTTATTATTGTAATTGTTGTGGCGGCGGTGGTGGTGGTGTTGTTGTTGTTGTTGTTGTTGTTGTTGTTTGTGCTTCTTTATTATTACTATTATTAACACTCGCCAAGTTTTGTTCATCTCGGTTTTTTTTCATCTCGTTCGTTCCGTCTGTCCGTCCGTCGACAGAGGGGTTGCTCGTTGCTCGTTGCTCGTTACTCGCACAGAAAGACAGATGGATGGATGGATGGACAGACAGACCGAAACACACACACACACACACACACACAGAGGGGCAGACCTGCAACTGCATTCTTGTGTTCGTTCGTTCTTTCTGGCCTCGTTCGTTCGTTCGTTCGTTCGTTCGTTTGTCGTGACAGATGATGTTAATCTTTTTCGTGATGCGCAATTCCGGACGCAGCTAGCAATCGACACCTTCGTTGTTGTTAGTCGTTATAGTCGCTGTGGTCGTCGTTATAATCGTTGTCGTCGTCCACGTCGTAGTCGTCGTTGTCGTTGCGGGCGAAGTCGTAGAACAACGTAGTCGTTGTTGCTGCTATCGACAGGACTTTCTGTAGACTTTCTTTCAGCCGCCAGGAAGAAGTCTTAATATTTATTTAAAATATTTAAAGTATTAACATTCCCCTCCCCCCCCCCCTCCCCACCCCTTCCCTTTCCCACCACGAACCCTTCTTCGATTCATTTTCTGTTTTCTCTGATGATTTTTAGTCATCAACTAAAGTCAGTAAAGTCAGTCTCGATTTTACTTAGTAAATAACTTCCAACCGCCTTCAAGCAGACACGCCCTACAACAACAACAACAACAACAACAACAACAACAACAACCACCACAACTAGCAACAATAATTTCCATGAAATACATTTCATTATTTCAATGATATCGCCCTCACCGAAGCCTTTCGTCGTCGACACCGGCTTTCTTTTTACACTAAAATTGAAACTACTTTTAAAAATTTGAAATGAATGAAATGACTTCGCACAAAACGAAAACAAAGAAACCAAAAACAAAAAAGCCAACGGAGGACGGCGGACGGCGCAACAACGAAGCCTTACAACAAACAAACAAACCAAGTCGCCCCGCGTGTGTGTGTGTGTGTGTGGTTCTTTTTTAAAGTAAAGCGCCATCATCATCATCAACACGTCTTCAGCCAGCAGAAAGGGCGCCAGCAAAAGAAGAAGAAGAAGAAGAAGGAGGAGGGGAGGAGTAGGAGTAAGCAGTTAACGATGAAGAATTAAAAATGGAAAAACTCAACACTTCAACAACTCATCTATTGTCAATTTGTGTTGGGCTCACAGCACGCGTTTCAGCAGCGGCTCATCATGGTTGCCACCAGTTTTCGTTTTTTTCCGCTCTCTCTTTTTCTAACGGTCTGCGAAACACCAAACGCAATTGTCGGAGAAGGCGTTAACGCCGCCGCCGCCGCCGCCGCCGCCACCGGTGATGATGGTGCAGCGCCGTGAGACAAAATAGACCAATAACAACAACAACAACAACAACAACCACACTAAACGTGTGTACTTCCCTCTAGCAAGAAGAATCAGCAAAAATCATTTTAATGCAAGTCATTGAAATCAATCCTTACATGAAAAAAAAATCAGCGGACAGGGTCGGGCCGGGCCGGGCCGGTCCGGGTCGGGCCGCGCTGGACAGGCGGCTCTCATTGAAGAGCTAGCTCATCACGAACTACGAGCATTGTGCTTAGACCTTAATGAAAACCAACCGACGCGATTGAAGTTAATTAGTTCGTATCTTCTTCTTCTTCTGTGCGACCGACCGCACACACGGCAGCTCGGCGGCTAATCAAACTTCTGGAGAAAGAAAAAGTATGTAGAAGATGCCGAAAAAGAAGAAGAAGCAGCAGCAGCAGCAGTGAAAGAGGAAATAATCCAAGTCATCATGCTGTTGAAATTCGTTGAAGAGTTGAAATTGTTAAAGGGTTTCGAATCCAACGGACTCATTCAATTTTTATGCGATCATCGAAGAGGGTTGCACCCCCCCCCCCTCCCCTCCCCGCCACCCTTTTGTTGTGTAGTTTTTTGTTCTTCGTTTCGGTACGAAATTGGTTTGTGCTGAAGGCAATTGCAGTCATTCCGGTAATGAAAACGCCAGAATAATAGAAGATAGTCGTTGGACGTCCGCAACAAACGTGGCCGCTACTTGGATAAAAGGTTTACACTCTCTCCCTTTCGCTAACTCACCCTCTAGCCGCCCTTTTTCTTTTAAATTAGAACCTTCTTGCAGTTGGAGTTGGCGAGGAAGATCTCTCTCTCTCTCTCTCTCTCTCTAAAACCTCTAAAATAAGTTCTAAATTTTTAAAAATCTCTCTCTAAACGCAGAATTTCACTCTGTCTTTTTTTTGTGTTTTTTAAAACGATTTTTTACGCCCGCAATGTGTTAAATTTCTCATTTTCTCGAGCTTGTTAAAGGTTATATTCGACATTTTGATCCTTTGGGTTAGCAAAGCTTTGCTCTTGCTTTCTCTTTCTTCACTTTATAAAAAAAAAATCCCATTTTATCGCTAAATTTTGTTACCTTCTGAAGTTTCACTGAAGTGAGTGACGAATTCCATTCGTTCCAACGACGACGCTCCATTGATTGCCAACGAAGGCGATGGCGTTGAGGATGAGAAGCCGAGAAACGATGACGATGATGATGCTGATGATGATGTGTTTTCCTTCGAAACACTCTCAATAATTAAACTAAAACGATCTCTACCTCTCTCTGCGTCTACGACTAACGGAAGTGCCGCGTCATTAGAACTCAATTCGAAAGTAATTGACGCTCGTACTCGTGCCGCTCCTACCTACCCCTTTTGTGACCCTCCGCAGAGGAGAAGCCCGCATTCTCTTCTTGCTTTTTTTTTTGCTGTTTAGCTGATTTTGCTGACTTGGCCGATTTCCGTTTCTCTTTCTCAGTTTTAGTATCATCCGCTAAATCGCATTTCTAGTCATTATAATTATTGTTATTATTCATTTCTATTCTGCCAAATCGGCTACTTCATTAACGGTTGCCGGCCCCTACAACGTCACAACGTCGCACATGGCGATGACGACGCCACTTGACAAGCAACAACATAATGATCGTCTTTCATCGGCCACCACCACTTTACTACCAACCTACCAACCTCATCTACCTTCCATTGGCCGCCTTCTAAAGCCGGCTGCAGGAACTTCATTATTATATCGTACAGCGTTATTTGAAGGCTTCCTGTCATCCGGCCACAAAAAAAAAGAAGGAGCAATTTCATGCTGGTCTCTTGTTAGACGAACACAAGAACCAAAACCAGAACAGGAACAAGAACAAGAACAAGAACAACCTGTACCTCTTGTAAGCCATTCACTTTTACGATCTCGCCCGGTCCGCAAATTGCTCTCTCGGCTGTCGTTAGTTCGTTGGCTGCCGCCGATCTGCATCATCGCTGTTCATCTCGCTGCTGGTCATGTTCATTCAATTCAAGCTATCGATTCCATCCTCACAAAACCATTTATACTGCCGGTAGTAGGTACATTCCTGTTGGTTGTTGCTGTTGTTGTTATCGTTTTCGTTATTGTTATTGTTATTGTTATTTGTTAGCTGCTGGTAACCCAGCAAGCAACCATCGGAGGTTTTTTAATGACCTCAACCGCAGCCAAATTTGACCGTACAAAATGTTAAACTACAAACTTGCGAGTGTACTCACACACACATTCATTGTGATGCTGCGGCGTGATAAATCGATTTTAAGAGTCTTCTTTTTTCTTCTCATGTCAAAACAGAGAGCAAACTCTTTCCAGTCATTACGTATTCATATGACTTGCGATAGTAGTACACACGTCTTCGATCACGTTAAGCAGAGCTTGACCAACTTACCACTCATTATCATTATGCTCAAGATCAATGCTTTCCTATTTGGTGGTTGAACCAAATTAATTTTCAAACAGTGAAAGAATCGGAGAAAATATGTCTCAGTAATAAAAAGATCAGCTTTTTGCGAAAACAGTCGCGATACAGCCGCGAAAACGTTATGAACAATTTTTTCAATCAAGAGAGCGACGACCATTTGTCAGAGGAGACAAGGCGAAAAATTTGGCACTTGTATTACGCCATTATTAATCACGAAGTGTTCGGTACACTTTGGTATTTAAGTAAAAATATCAAGTAATAGTTTTTTCTAAAAATATTATGTTGTCCTGTTGATTTAAAATTACAACTCTTGCTAAAAAAGCGTTTAAAAAGGGTTAATTGTAACCTGAGTTGTCATGTCGAGTACTTTGTCGAGTTTTCGACATATCGAATACTACCTACAATAGACTACCAAACCACATTGGAGTAGATTACAACAAATTGTCGAAAACTCTATAAAATTTAGGTACCTTTATCAATTACAATAAGAACAAATAAACACTACAAAGATTTTTCGATGAAAAATATGTTGAATTTCAATTTTATTCCTGACTGCAGTCATTTCTTGGTGACAAAATGGAATATCTATGGAATGACAATGAATTCTATTCATTCAAAGTGCTGAGTTGATGTCATCAGACTCTTTCTCTATTATTCTTTTATTATTTACACTTTGTCTCGCGCATTTTAGGTATGGACAAGCTGGAGAACATATATGTCGACAGATTCTATACTTCACGCGAGTAAAAAAACGATATTTAAATGAGTCGTTCTTTAAGTTCTTGAATGCTTAAGAGTTTTCGACAAGGTTGAGGTTTTCGACATGTAGAAAAGTACTCTACAGTGTGAATGAGCCGTTCTGTAAGTTATTGAATGTTTAAGAGTTTTCGACAAGGTTAAGGTTTTCGACATGTAGAAAAGTACTCTACAGTTTTCGACGTAGACTACATACAAGTTCCAAAAACTCTTGTCGAATACCAACAAATGATGATGGTAAGTGTCATTTATCATTTTTATAATTTTCAACTTACAAGTGCCAAGGCCGAGTTCTTTGCAGACCGTCTAGCTCGTGAGTGCGCTCCTGAACTTAGACCTCAATTTAATGAGTGCAGATTTTTAAGTGTCGCCACGAAATATGTTCGTCCGTTTGTCCGTCCTTCCGTCTGCCTGCCTTCCTGCCTTTTGGTTAAACTTTGTGTTAGTGATACTTCACTCTCCCTCTCTCTCTCTCTCTCTCTCTCTGTGCCACTCTCTTTATTAGTACTTTAGAGACCAATTTAACGATCATCAGAATGAAGGCATCAAACGGAAAATGAGCTCAGTTATTATCGTTGCTGTTGAAATCCAAGGCACGATGGTGATCTCTCCGTGCGTTTGTTTGATTGCTCGAACGATCGCTCGATCGATCGACTGTCCATTGATCAGCAGCGTCAAATTGTTGCTCTTATCGCCGAACAACTGCTTGTCGTCCTCCTTTTTTTTGTATACAACATATTTAATATTTTATTTCCGCACTCGACTGTTGCTTGTTCTTTGCCTATCTTTTTGATGTTGCTGGTTGTTTTTTGGCGTCATGATTCAATATCATTTGGTGATCATCATGCGCCGCGCTCCGATCGTTTAGTTAAATTATACGTTGACTGAAGTCGGCAGTTAGAAGGACCTCAGGACCTCGACAATGGCGAGTAATGTGAACGGCGGGGCGGCACCGCATGTTGTTGAGGACCGCATTTTATGCTCAATTTTGCGTTGAAAATTATACCAAATTATGTTAAACGGTGGCGCGCACAGACAAAGAGATGACATGATGGACGGCTGGACGGATGGACGTAATGTGACGACGGCAAAATCTCGAAGACAAGGTTGATTTTTTTCTCAAAGTGTTAAAAAAATAGAACAAGCCGAAGGAGAAAACAATGAGGAGGCAGAAGAAGAAGAAGAAGCAGAAGCAGATATTGCAAATAAATGCCATTTTAATTTTTTCAAAAAACAGAAAAATTTATAAAAACTAAATACAAAAATGCCTCTTCTTAATTGTTTTTATAATCTTTATGATTTTAAAGCTTGAAAGTTTTCACCTTGAAACATTTCCATGAGATATTATATTGTTTTTCATAATATTTTCAGGATAATTGTGGTTTTTCTATTGTGAAAAATTTATGAAGCCCAAAAACGAAACCAAAAATAAGACTAATTTTAATAATTTTGCAAATTTTTACAAAATTTAATACTGATTTCTTTCAAAACCAAAATTAAACAATTGCAAAGAGTTTAATTTTTGCAACTTGTTCATACAAACATTTTAACAAGTCTTCATCGCTGTTGTTGTTATTGTTGTTGTTGTTTGCATTTTTGACATTGTTAGCTGGTATTATACGAGTATGACATTTTATTGGTGTGTTCATCACCGCCTTTTTTGTGCCAACACATTGCGTACATGATAAAAAAAAAATCTCTAAATGGTTGAGCGACCGATGTCTCTCTATCCATGGACCGCCGACGGACTTCAGCGGTTGACCGACCAGCCAGCCGGCCGTCCTCCTACGAGCAATAAATAAAACTTATTCCATTTCATTCAGTTTACAAAAAAACTGTCCGTAAAAAAGAAAAATTTATTGTAAAAGAAAAAATAAATTTCCACAATGTTGGCGACGGGCTGGTTTGCCATAAAAATAAAATGTTTCCATTTTATTTTTTTCCATTTTAAGTGCAAAGTGCAAAAAAAACCAACCAAAACTGACCACAATATATTCACGTTTGCAATTCACGTTGCAAATACATACATAGCAGGTGAACATAATGTCACAGACATTGTGTGTGTGTGTGTGTATAAGTGTGTTTATGTGGGTTTGTGTTTGTGCGGTTGGCTAACAACTACCGCAAAAAATTATTTATGTTCGCAACGTTAAAATACTTTGAAGTGACGAATGATGGATTAAACCACTTTGAAGCAAAACAAAGGAGGACATTGTAAAGTACCTCAGTACCTCAGCACCACCACCGACCACCGACCCCCAACCGCCAACCGCCAACCGAACAATCAACCAACCAAACAACACCAAAGCAGAGACAAAGAGAAGGAAGGAAGGAAGGAAGTTAAAAATGAAGCGTTGGCAATACCGCAAATGGAGTAACCCCGAACGATCACAACCACACCAAACCAAACCACCTAAACCAAATGCAATCACAAATGGATGCACAAACACACAAACCCTTTAAACCCCCACCTTCCCCGCCCCCCCCTTCCACCCGTTTAAACAACAACAACAACGCATCTGCACACAGTAACCACAAAATCAGTGAAATCGTTCAATGCGTCTGCGGTTAAGAGAAAAATAACTTTTTGTTGTTGCTTTTTTAACTATACATAAAGAAGGGCATGTCTTTCAGCAAGAGGTGTCATTTTAAATCGACCCAAAAACGCAACAGTTTTGTGAAAAGGCCTGATATTTTTACTTTAATACAAAGCACAAACTCTGAGATTAGTACGAATAGTATTAATGAAACATTTAACTAAATCGCCATTTAAAAGGACTTCTCTTAGAAATGGTCCTTCTTTTGATTAACTTTATATATTTTATACCATATAGTCAGAAGCTTGTATAGCGCTATAAAACGGTAGCCTTCTCTTAGAAGTCTTATTTAGCTTAATAAGAAAGGCTTTCAATATTTCGAAAATTGAAATCGAAATCGCGTAAATCCTTTAATAACTTTAAAAAATGCAATATATTTTTGCAATGTACCTATGGCAAATTTTTCCATTAAAATTTACAAAAAATAGAAACTAAATAAAGAAATTGAAGAATCAACTCGACCGCTTTGGACTCAGATCCAAACCATTTATATTCGACCATTTATATGCGTAATATTGAAGTTAGTGAGATATAAACTAATGTTCTACATAGCAAAACGATGCAAGCGATGGGCACTTTTTGCATATTTTAGTTTGTTCACGATTTACACGGTTTAACATCTCAAAATCCATGTGTTCCTGTTCGATATGGTTTTGACATATGGTTTTCGGTCTATCGCAGAAATATTGTCAGAGTATTCGAAACGTTCGGATTACTCGAAGCAGATTTTTTTCCACCTTTTAAGCTACTTTAAAGCTTCTATTGATGAAATTCTTTAAAGCTATTTTAAAGCTACTCCAAAGGAAGGTGATCCCTGTTTATTGCACTCTCCTTAACGTCATGACGATTATGGTTAATAATAATTCGTTACATTTCATAACATGCATTTTTTTTATTGATGACAAAACCAAAAGTAACCAGAAATTGAGAAATAAAGTTACTTTTAGTTTTCGTGCAAAAAAATGTTGTTGCCTTTTTTACGCAATTTTTTTTTTTTTTTTTTTTGTGGGCATGAAGAGGATCTTTTTCTTGGGCAATCATACATTCATACCAAAAAAAAAAAAAGAAAAATATTAATGCCAAACAACAAATCATATTAGTGAGCTGTTGTGGTTGTTGTTGTTGCTTTTGCTGTGGCTTATATTGCGAAGACAACGCATGCTGAGCATTCGCAGCCTGTCAGCTGCAATTTGCGGCAACGCTGCACTTTTGACAGCTCAGGTTATGCACGTTCGCGAAGTGGGCTAAAAAACGCTCGCGCGCCGGCTCAGTGACAGGTTTTCGCCGAGTCTGATGCGCGTTTATCTGACAGATGAGGTAATACTTGAGGTTGTTCGTTTGAGATTGGCGTTTGTGTTTGTGTTTTCGTTGCCATTTGGGCGAATCTTAATCGCAGCCAAAGTAACCATATCGAATTTGAGTGCGAAGGCAAATACTAAAGTGTTTTTGTTGGGTTTTTTGTGTTTGTTTTCTATAAATAAATTGAAATTGGTCCACAGAGTGATGAAATTTTGCAGTTTTGAAAAGTAGTAGGAGTAGTTTTTTTTTATTTCGCATGAAATATCGTTTAAAAAGTTAAATACTGTACATATTTTTAAAAACCGTAACAAAATTCTGGAAATCATTTTAAAAAATTCGTGGAATATTCGCGTAAATAATTGACAACCAAAGTCTTCTAAATTGTTTAGAGATTTTTTTTGTGGATTCGGGAAAGATTATGGCTTTTTGTTTAGCAGCCAAAAGATTCGAAAGGATTTTTTGACATTCAGCCTTTGCATAAAAACTGTAGGTTCTTGTAAGAAAGTCTATCGACACGAAGTCTTCGACGTTCCACAAAACGTCGATCATTAACGGCAACAATCACGCCGCCGGCAACGACTACAACGACGACGATGACGTTAATGCTGGCGACGATGACGACGCCCCAACAAAACTCTGGCGAGCGGCCAAAATTCTCAGGAAATTCTCAAAACTTAGCACAAAAAAAAAGTATAAGAAGCAAGAAACCTTTGCATATTACCATCTTTCTTTTAGCCTTCATTAAGCCCGATCGAGACGAAAAGAACCGCAAAAAGTTCATAAATCAAAATTCATTGAGTAAAGTCAAAGTTTCGAGATCATAAAAAAATTAAGAGCCAAGAACTTGTACCTCAAAAGCCGAAATAAACATACATGTGTACATATTTTAGCGGCTTTTAGCGCTAAACCCTTTTTCGCGAATATCGACCGCGGATGCGGATTTTGACCAACCCGGTCGGTCGGTCGGTATAGTCAACTATGAGACCATAAAATTTTAGAAACAGAAAATCTCGAAAAATGTATGGGAAAAAAAATTATGTTTGCGTTCTGGACTCGAAGCGGGAACCAGAAATCCATAAAAGATCGGGAAAAATTAATATTTTTTTGGTACTTCTTTTAGGTTCTTTTGATTTTGCAAACGACAACGAAACACTTTTCGTTGGGGCGATTTTTGTTGAGTTTATTCGATTTGAGGAACGAACCGAGAATAATTATCGATCGATCTTCTTACCGAACAACGAACAGCAAACAATAAAATACTGCAACAACAACAACAACAACAACAACCAAGATGAATCATAAAAGTTTTTATTATCCTGTCAGCGTTACTACAACTTCAATGATTATCATCATCGTCATCATCATTATCATAGCCCTCTAAATCAACATCGTTAATCACGTTAAGTTGAGAATATTTTTGATATATTCTCAACTAGTTATGATATATTCTCATATATAGTTGTCCATCCATCGGTGGCCTTTCTGCCAGTGAGGATGAATGCGATTCGCTCCGATTTCACTGAGATAGTCTTGAAAATCCAGCGAAATAGGGCTAAATCAAATCAAAGAACCAAAGTTTGTAAGTCAAGGATCTCTAAGATATAGAGCAGATATGATGAAGCCCATCATGACTTCGTTACAACCTAAATATCATCAGACATGCGAGTAACCTTCTTGGTAACCTATTTTAAATAAAGAGCACTAGAAATCTGTGGACAAAGTGTGAGCTTTTAATACGAATTGTCCTTGAGAAGCTGGGTTGTCATGTCGAATACTTTGTCGAGTTTTCGACAATTTCGACATGTCGAATACTATCTACGGTAGACTACCAAACCACATTGGAGTAGATTACAACAAATTGTCGAAAACTCTATAAAATTTAGGTACCTTTATCAATTACAATAAGAACAAACGAACGGTACAAAGATTTTTCGATGAAAAATATGTTGAATTTCAATTTTATTTTTGATTGCAGTAATTTTTTTGTTTAAAAATGGAACATTTACGGAATGACAATGAATTCTTTTCATTCAAAGTGCTGAGTCTTGATCGTCACTTATTTCGATATCATCAGACTGTTCTTCTATTATTCTTTTATTATTATATTTCTTATTAGAATTCAAGAATTCAAGAATTTAAGAATTATTAAGTTCTTGAAGTTCTTAAGAGTTTTCGACAAGTTTGAGGTTTTCGACAATGTTGAGGTTTTCGACATGTAGAAAAGTACTCTACACTTTTTGACGTAGACTAGATACAAGGTCCAAAAATTCTGTCAAATTACCCGTGCCAACTCAGCTCATTAGACCATCATGAGCTTAAGCGCCCATCATGACCTCGCTCCAACCTAAATATCATTATACATATTCCTTGGTAACCTTTTTTTTTAAATAAAGAGCACTAAAAATGTGTAAGCAAAGTGTGAGCTTTCAATGTCCTTGAGAAGTCACTGAAGGTTAAAACCGCCTCAACGCATGAAAATCTACCTTCACATAATCCGCCATTTTGTTACATTTTGCTCAAATTTTCCTCACGTTTCAAATAATAATAGATAATAATAATTTATTTCTCTCTCTTCACTCTCTCTCTCTCTCTCTCTCTCTCTCTTTCTCTGTAGGTTTGGTTCCAGAATAAACGCTCCAAAGAACGCCGCATGAAGCAAATCACGAGTATGGGCCGGCCGCCATTTTTCGGCGGCGCGCGTAAGATGCGCGGCTTTCCCATGAACCTCTCTCCCGGCGGCCTGGACGATGGACCGCCCGGTTTTCCCTATTTTTCGGCAGACGGAAAGTTCGAATTCGGCTACGGTGGACCGCCCTTTCATCCGCATGATGGCCCCTTCTTCCCGGGCCATCCCGGCGGACCAATGCCCTTCAACACACCTGGTAAGAAAAACCGAAAATACGAATGTACCGATTTTTCTAAAGTTAAAAAAAAAATGTCTACTTATTGTAAAATAAATGAAAATTTACACTATTTTTATTGCTGCCTTTCTTCCTCTCTTCCGATTCCAACCTCTGCGGGCTGTTGCAGGTGGCCCCATGGATCACAGCGGCCCCATTCCTATGGTCAATGAATTCGGCCTGACGCCCGAATCGAACTTTCTGAGTCAAGCTGGCGGACCGCCCATGAATATTCAAGCGGCAGTCGGTCCGCCACCACCGCCCGAACATCTGTTGGCGCAGCAGCAGCAGCAGCAACAGCAACAGCAGCAACAACACCAGCACCAACAACAGCAAAACGGCCCGCGCTCCGCATCGCCAGAATTTCTGACGGCGGCGAATTTCTCCGAGCCGCAAAACATGCAGAACGAAGGTCTCGTTTGGTAATACACGAAACAGTTGGCAGGCCGGCTGCTGCTGCTGAAAACTTTGGCACAACAACAACAGCAACAACAACAGCAACAACAACAGCAGCCACAATATCAGCAGGAACAATGCCAACATCAGCAAGCATACCAACCACCGCAGTAGAAGGCGTTGCCACCTCGCTCTCTGCAGGAAACGAGCACCTGCTGGCAAAAAAACAAAAACAAAAAAAACAACAAAGTTTCGTTCTTCTCAAAGAATGAATGAGAAAAAGAAGAAGAAGAAGAAGGCAAGATTGTTGTAGGAAATGAGAGGCGTTTCAAAATGGCTGCTACTACTACACTACAAAAAAAGTTGAACATTTTTTCCTAAAGAAAAAAAAATAATAATGTAAATTTTTAAGTGACAAAAAAAAAATGTTATGAAAATATAAAGACGAAAAAATGTGTTCCGCCGGTTGATCGATTGATTGATTGACTCGGTATCGCTAACGCGAAACGGTGCAAAGGACCAAACAGTGAAGGTCAATGAAAGGACGTGGCGAATAGACAGGAAGAAGGACACAGAAAATGATAGACAAACTTATTTTGCTTAATTTTCAACGTTAAAAATTCTCTCCTTCTGCGCGCTTTGTGAAATTTTTCATCTTTAAGCTCTTCAATCATAAGAAAACAATCCAGGATTTCTGGCTGGAGCGAAGCTTAAAGTATTCACATCAAAAGCGTTGCAATTGTCAACAGCAGCAGCGATTTTCGGCAACATCATAACTCGTTAACTGCCAAATATTAGAGTCCGTAACGTGGACTCCTCGATGTCAATATATTTCCTTTCTAAAATCTTTCAACCGGAAACACGCACAAAAACGACAAAAAAAAAACACCGAAAATTATAGCAAATTAAAAATGTATTGTAAATTATAATAAAAATGTTAAAACGGAAGAAGAGAGAAAATTAAATTTTCTAAATGTATTTATTTAGAGTATGAAATAATTTATTAGAATGCAATTTTAACAATTTAATCAGGCCTATTTTTTCTAGTTATAGCTTTTTTGTATAAAATCAATGTACATACCTATATACAATACTATAAATAGATATATAGCGTAGCACGTGTGTAAATTTTACAAAAACAAAATCCCTCAAAAACCAACAAAAATCTAAAAAAACATCCTTTATATGAAATAACTTTAGTGCAGCGAACACAGTTAGAGCAGTTCGATTTTGTAAATTAGTCCCGCAATTAAAATATGAAAATTATTTCAAAAATTTTGTTGTCAAACAACGTCATTATCTAAGCCTTATTTTTATTAATTTTCAATTTATATTTAAATTTAGACGTTTAGATGTATTGTATAAATTATGTGTAAAGTGATTTCCAAAAAACAAAACATTGAAAATACAAATCTATTATTGTACCTACTAATAAACAATGTAGTTACAGCAAAGAGAAAAATTCAATGCAAAAAATGTATAAAGTATTTAAAGTGTATTAATGATAAGTTAAATATAATGAAATTTACACTGTAAACATCTAAACACGTACACACATATCACATACAGAAAATTACGTGTATGTGTGTGTGTGTATGTATACACACTATCGTAAATGGAAATTGTATTTATCGTGAAGACAGAAGAAATACCGAAAAATAATATCTAAAAAAAAATTGTTAACTAAAACAAGCAAAAAACCTAAACGTATCAATATTAATTAAATACACCAACAAAAGCGTAAAAATGAGAAAAACAGAAAACCACAACAACAACAACAACAACAATAAAAATAAATTCCCCACAATTTAAAAATACCCAAAAACGAATACTTCTATTATTTTTAAACGCACTCAAAAACGCTGTTAAAAAATTTGCAATAATTGCATAACTTTTTTTTTGTTGTGTTATTTGGCAAAATTTCCCCTTCCGCTTTATTCCCCTTCCCCCTCTTTGCCCACCACAACCTTTTTCTCCAGCCCTTGTCTTTCTTTTCCACTTTATTTCAAAACATGAATGTTCTAACTTCTGCGTCTATCTTTAAGATTTCGGGAGGCGAGTCGGGGGGGCCACCCCGACCACAACAACAATTTCATTATACGATACCGTTCTTCACACTGATGCGTTTGCGAATTGATTGTTGTACGAGCGAGCATGTATAAAAATAAAACTAAGCCAACAAAAAACACTGTCTATTTAAAATTTTAAAATACAACAATACACTGCAAAAATAAAAATTCTAAAAATTCCAGCGAAAAGAAAATTTAAAAAAAAAAAAACAAAATCAAAAACAAGAACAGAAAACTAAAATTAAAAAAAGTTATTAAAGAAATAAAGAAAATATGATAAAATTTACTTATTGTGGTTTTTATCGATTCGCATCAAGTCATCATCAATCAGTAAATGACCGAAAGAGTCCCCCAAATTTTTTTTGTTGAAAAAAGAACCTTTTTTAATTTCGAATTTAGGGAAAAAACTTATTTTTATGTTAAAACTAAAAATTGAATTATTTAATTTTTTAAAAGAAAATGAACTCAATCCATCAAAAATAACTCTATTTTGTTTTCAAGGACATTTCTATGTACGGCTATACTCACTTTCAACCTCAAATCTTTCATTTCTACAATTTCTGAAGGCCGTGGAATCTTTTCGTCCTCTGCGCTGTTTCTGCTCTCAATAAATAAAGTATTCTCTCCTGCTCTGTTCGTGTTCTCTAGACAGAAGACAGATCGATCGATCGATTCGTTTCTATCGTATAATAAATAACGAACTTCTGACAGAACGTTTGGACGTTCGACACATTCGCCCATTAACTATTGTATACCATGAACACAATCGGGGCAACTCAATCAGCGGGAGTGAGAGAATCGATTGAACACACATGTTAAGTTTTCCTTACTTCGATTTCGATTGTGTTGTTGTATCGACGACGGTCGTCGTCCTTTCGCTCTCGTTAATCACGCCGTGAGCAGCAATAATATTCATAACTTTTTTTAAACGTTCTTTCTGACTGACTCGGCTGGCAACGAAGCGTGTGTGTGTGTGTGTGTGTAACTACGTGAGTGCAACAATTTCGTGTGCAGCACTCTCCGTGACGTGACGTAGAGCATGTGATGTTCACACCTACCGCCCTTTTTTGCACTGACAGCGTGGTGCTCGGTCAGCGTTAGCCGTTGCAAGTCTGTAAGCAGACAACAAACAAAGGCGCCAAATGGTCATGACATGCCAAATGGTCATTTAGTCATTCATTCCTTCTTCCAACCGGCCAGCCTGGACTGCAGCCGCCACCAAGTGAGTGCGGTTGGAGTTATAGACAGAATTAGCAGATCCAGAGCATGAATCCGCTCAACGGTTGCGTGTAGCATCTAATAGCATCTTGTTTCTTGTGCTACAACATTGCAAGAATAAGCATTGAAACAGTCGCTGTCGCTGTCGCTGTCGTTGCCATCACGTGGTAGCACAGCAACGTTCATCAGTTCGTGTCCGATGCGCATTCACGCACGATGCACCAGAATGATCAGAGGCTGCATGGTCAGAAGGCCATGCCGGAGTGTGTGCCACGGTTTGCCACAAGGTGCATAATGTTTCTTGTTATCACGGTGTAATATGCGTGCGTGTAGGCGTGTGAACATTCACGGGTGCATTTACATGTGTCGACCGTGTCGAGCGTGACTGATTCCGTGCTCAACTGATGATTTGTTTCCACTCTTCTCGTGATAGTCCTTCCGATAGTCCTCCTGGTAGTTTGTGGCCTTGCAGCTTTTGTTCTGTAATGTCTGTATTTGTGGCGGGGATGACGTCTGGCAATCTGCCGGTTGCATGCGTAGAAGCGTGCGACTTAAACTTAAGTGTTGCCCACTTTTTCGGTTGCATAAACGATAATGCGGCGTCAAAGGAAAACAACAACAACATCGCCTTCATCACGCAACTAATTTTTCTTTCTATTCCGATAGTTTTGTACTAATTGTTGTTGTTCCTATTGTTGTTGTTGCCGCCAGTGACAGTTCCATCCGTTGTTGTTGCACTGCACTGCTGTTGTGTTGCGCTCGTTCCTGTCATTCCTGTCGCAACGAGTAACGCCACAAACTAGTTGTCACTGTTGTTATTGTTATTGCTATTGTTATTCTTTCTGTGTTTTGTTAGTTGTAAACTTTTTGTATTGTATGAAAGAAAGGTTATAACGCTTTATTTTATTGCTTTTATTGTTATTATTATTATTGTTATTATTATTATTATTATCGTTGTTATTGTTGTCTTCGAACGAACAGCAACAATAACAACAAATAACAGCTTGCGCTTTATGGCCCAACCATCGAATGGCATCATCTATCAGAGCCTGTCCGGCACCTTTTCTCACCTCCAACCATTTCTTCTTCTCCTTTTTCTTTCTCTCCCTTACAGTCGATTCCTGCCGCTGATCCGAGCCGTGCCGAACAGTTGAGCTGTCGTCCATGCAGGAAGACTGATGATTATGATGATCCCATGTGTCCACATTCGGACTGATAAATGATGAGTTTCTCGCCTGCGTTGGTGGTAGTTATAGTAATAGTAGTAGTTGTTATATCACACCCTTCCTCTCTCCGCCACTCTCCGCCACTCTCCACCACTCTCTCTCTCTCTCTCTCTCGCTGTCGACTGACTCCGTTCGTGCATCGACTGCTGTCATTAAATTTAATGCTTCATTCGTTCGCTGAAGAAATGTCGACCGCAGCGCTTCGTTGATGTTCAATATCATTGAGCTTCGATTACTTTAAAACAACAACAACAACAACAAACAACACAATGATATTACTAGTGAAAAATTACAGCGACTACAACAACAACAACAACAACAACAACAGTTATACACTATTCAGCTGTGAGCCTTGTAAAGGAATCAAATGAAATAAAATAAAATAAAAGGATTACAAAACTTACCTTTGATTGTTTGATTGCTGTCATGTGTTTGTTGTCAAGTTCCTGAGGAGTAAAAAAAAAAGGTTTATAGAGTGGAGAAGTGCTGCTACCGACAACTGAAATCGTATAGTTTTAAAGAGACTAGAAAGAAAACAGCTAGACGGACGGCTCTCCTTTTCACCCTGAGATTTCATATCTTCCGATTCTCAGGTGAACCTTTAAGCTGTGCGAATGATTGGGTAACACTGAGATAACACTGTCTTTACAACATAAAAAGCCTTTTGCACCACATTTTATCCTCTTCATTCTGGCCCATCTTAATCCCGCTGCCGTCCCAATTCCATTGCGGACTGCCAAAGCACAGACTGCGTGTCGAATTGGTCGAATCTGCGTCGTCGCTCCAACACTCACCATGCTCAGCACCTATCTCAGCGTACCTAATATTCATCGAATGTCGTCCATGAGTCGCGGTGCTGTGTGCTGTCAGCGACTGCAGACGACGAGGTGTCAAACTGACAAGCGTTACTGCCATTTGCCGGCGCGCACGGCGTCAGGTGCACCATCACGGCACAGTAACGTCGCAACGTAGCGTGTCTTCGTGCATGATGCATGGATCACGCAATATCCAGATACGAGTACAGACACATGCGAGTAAAATCGAATTCGCCGTCGTGGTATTAGCGATAGCCGGACTGAAACATTTTGAGCGGCGTATAAATTATTAAAATAGTCGTAGTTAAGCTCAAATGGAACGCAATACGTCGTTGTCTTGGCTTCTTCTTCTTCTTCTTCTTCTTCTTCTTTTGCCCCTTGCGTCTGGTCAAGGCTGACAATTTGGAACAGCATTCAGAGAACGACTATCATCGGACGAAGCGAAAACACGCTTTAGCTAATGCCAAAGCTCTAATAATGACAGCACGCTTCAAGCAAGTGTCAATCAATGACTGCCATTGTTGTCGTTGTCGAAGCGTTAGTTATCATTCCGCATAAACGTAAAGCTTTGCGTGTTTGCGTCAAAAATTACCTCCAGGATCAATTTATATCAATTTTGTGTCTATTTAGAGTTTTTTTTTATGTTTAGCCCTTTGTATTAAAATATAACTGACATTTACCAAAGGTATCGAACAATTGTTGTTGTTGTTGGTTCTTTGACGTGCCGATAATAATGGTGTGCTCATTACCACATTTTGTTTACTTCTGTGGAAGCATTAAAATTATAAATAATTGAATGATAATTGAAAAAAATTGAGTCATTAAATAAATTAGAATTTTTTCCAGGAGATTAAAAAAAAGGAAATAAGGAAGGAAGGAAGGAAGGAAGGAAGAAACACATGACGGGAAACCGTAACGATACGTTTCCTAGAATCAATTTAATGCCGTAAGACGTTATACTCGTACCACAAAAACAATGACAGTTGACAGTTCTACAAACGCTTGATTTTTTTTATAATATATTATTTATTTAATTTAAACTTTAAATTTTAAAGTTTGTGTCTCAGTAAATTAACGTAAACTAAATTCTATTGAAAAAAAAAAAACTTACTCAACTTGAGATTAACTAAATTATAGAGATTTTTTCTTTGGAAAAATTGCGTTTGAAAAATCCAACACAGACGACTTAAAAACGCCACAAACATTCTTTCTATGCGAAGCGTGACTTTGACGCTGGCTGCTTGGCGCTGGCTGGTTGGCGCCAGTATCAACGATACTCATACACACACACACACACACACACAAGCGAACCTCCATACATTTTGCTCAAACACATTTCGGGACACAAATGGAGCACACAAACTGAGCCCTTTATTGTGCACATGCCACATGATGCTCCATAAGCGTCCATAAGCCAACTTCCAATTGCCAACTGCTAACTGGCGTCGTCATTATTAAGAACGTCGTCTGAACGACGTCATCATCATCTTCTTCATCGGAATCATGTAGAAACTCATCAAAATCTGTGTTGGATCATTTGAATTAAATAAGATGGATTTCAGAAGCATGTCGATGAACTGAAATGAAGCGCAAATCGAGTGCGCGCTTAAGTTAGGTTTTCAAAACAACTGTAGGAGAGAGGGAGGGAAAGAGAAAGGGGAAAGAGGAAAGTGATATAAAGAGTTAGATGATGAAGGTAGATAGTGTGGATAGCTGGCTGGCTAGCTGGATGGATGGATAAATGGCTGGATGAATGGATGAATGATTGGATGGACTGTTGATTACTTGGCTGGTTGGAGGGTTGGACGCTGGCAACGACAGATACAGCAACAACAGCAAGCAACAGCATTCGGTGAAGCTAAACTGATGCAATTAAAATCTTAGCTTCCAGAGAAAATAACAAAATTAACGTGCAATTAAGCACGACGACAACAACAACACCACCACCACTACCGTCATCATCAGCATCATCATCATCATTATCACCATCACCGTCACCGCCTCGAACATACAACAACAACAACACTTAGTACCATGTACGTACACTATTAACAGTCGCTGCGAATGAATAACGAAGTTAATGTTGAGTAACGGCAAAATAATTTGCCACACACACACACACACACACTAACATACATAGTCCGAACAGCCTGCACCGCTGCTGACAAGCGCACCAAATACGCATTAGACTCAACGACCCACCAGCGAAGCGGACTCGGAAGAATGGAAGGTAGGAAGGTAGGTAGGAGCATAACTTCAATAGATCTCAATCTTAGTGATCTTAGTACATCTTCTGGCATGAAGCAAGCAACTAATTTAATAACAGCGTGGACGCGTCCGTCATCGACGTCATCTATGGACCGAACGAATCGTGATACGTACATTTTTGTGGCAGCAAAATAACGTCATTATATTCGTGGCGACAAATCAAAACTATGTACGTACTTTATAGAAATCCATAAATATTTTTTTTATTTCGTTTTTCTTTATTATTTTTGTTTAATTAATCGAGAAGTTAATTGTTGTGTTCGTCCACAGCACACTAAATGGGATAGGAGGAGTCCGTTTTTCACCCCAAAACAATAAAACTTCTATCTTTTGATCTTCGAAATCAGCAGTTTTTTCCAATAACATCTTTCGCATTTGTCCACAGAGAAAAGCCACAGAAGGCGCCATTGTATGGTGATAAACAAAATAACATATTTTTTGAAAATAATCATATCGTAAAATAGTCGCAACAGGACCGGACCGGATACGAGCAATGTCCAAAGTACAATTAAATCAGCTTTTCCGCAAACGATGCTCGATTCCAAAACAATGACGACAATGACGTCACGTCGTAGTCTTTTTTGTCACTTAAACAGAATATTCGTAGTAAAGGAAAGGGTCTTTCAACAAGAAGTGTCATTTTAAATTTGTTATGATTTTTTTACTATTTCAATTCATTGCGCGAATGTGTAGCGATCGATATCTAAAGACCTTCGCAATTTTTACTTCTCAATTGAACTCACAATGACAGTTGACAGTTGACAGTTGAAAAATGACGCGAAATTTAAAATGACACCTCTTGTTGAAACACCCTTTATAATCGAAATAAAGGAGAATAAAGAATGTTAAGGGCCTTTCAACAAAAGGTGTCATTTTAAATCAAGAGAAGAATGCTATATTTTTGTGAAAATTGATGATGAACGGTTTATTTTAGTCCAGAGTACAAAATCTGAGATTTTTAGGGGTTCTATATATAGAACGTCTTTTTTAAACATTCCAGTGGCTCATAAAGAGATAAAGAAAACCGTTTGCTCCATTTTAACTATTCTAGTGATTTTTAAAGGTTTTAAATGGCTCATTATTAGCTCTTTAGTGGCTCATACCTAAAATTTTACAATAACTTTAAACTTAATTTCATAGACACAAAAAATTCTAGAAATTTTAATGCAATAACTTTAAAAAATTTACGATTTTTTGCCAAAAAAAACTTCATTACATTTTCAAATTGGTTTTCTATTTTTTTCCACTTCCACCGTTCGAAATTCTGTACTTCTGTCAGCCGTATAGTTCATATTGAAATTGAAGAAATGTCTGTCACGCCCATCCGGCTTCCGCTTTCAGTCGGCCGAACGATGAAAGAGAATAACTAAAAAAGGACTTTTTTTCTTTTCTTTTTTTTTTGCTGTTGGTTCACTTTTAACACAGCAGCAGCGGCAGCATCATCACCACAGCCATCACCGTCACCATCAACGTCAGCAGCAACAACAACAACGACAACAACAACGACAGCAGCAGCAGCACCGTCATCATAGCAGTAATCATATTACCACGATTCGAAATGAATTCTTAACTGAATTTTCAATTTTCATACTGGAGGGGAAAATGATATAAAATACAACAACAAACAGCAACAACACTGACACCTACGACAACGACAACGAGACAACAACAAGGTGCGGTTGCTATTTGCTAGTATTAACACTGTTTGGTTGTGTTTTATGAAATTTGTTCGTGTCAATTATTGTCGTCAATATGGCGAGTATGGCGTCGTCCTTATCGTCATTATCAATATCTTTAACGAGCATTTACCTGTACCTGTACGCACACACACACACACACACACACACACATTATAAAGCAATTGGCTTGCTCATTGTTGGCCAACTTCGTTGTCAAACTTCACATAAAACAATGCAAAAATGAAGAACAAAAAAACGGCGAACTGGAAAGAGTGTCCTTCTACAGAATAAATGTTTACTATATCGTAATAATCACTCTTAGTAAATAATAATATAAAAATATGGAAATTTATTTTAGTACCATAAAATTAAAGTTTCTGTCCAAGTTTTCTCGGCTTCTTCGCCAACCAACAAAAACAACCAGCATAAAAATTAGCCACGTAGAAACGGTATGTACGTTCGTTCTTAATTTTCTTCATCTTGAATCATTTGATGAGCAAACACAGATACTCATAAATCATGATTTGCAAAGAAATTTGCAAAGAGAGAAACGAAGCGAGAAAGTTGAGCAAACACAAGATGCTCAACGTATCAAAGATGAGGCAGGCACGCTCTTATTCCTTTCTTCCTCCTTCAACACTAACACACCGCCAGTAGCCATCATCGAATCAAACTCCAGAGAATAACAAATAATAATACTTCCTCCAGCCCTACAACAACAACAACACAACAAAAACAACGACCACTCTAACAAATGTTGCACATTTTCGAAAGTCGCTCAGAAAACTTGGATTACTTCTCTCTGTTAAGTTTTATACATTTTTCTGTAAAATCTTATTCTTTGGTTGTTTTTTCCTTTTTTTTTTTATTTGCTAACTTGATTTTGTTAACTGTTTGTTTTATTTATATACGATATTTCTCTTCTCTTTGATATAATTCGTTTATACTGAAAAACATTACATGAAAACGATTGAAGATAAATCGAAATAAAGAAACTATAACTTATTTAAAAAGAATAATTAATATAAAAAATTATAATGTTAAGTTACGTTAGGTTAAGTTAAGTCATGAAATTTTTAAAAATGTTTATCTTACTTTCAGGTTAATTGTCTCCTTTTTTCTTAATTTATGAATTAAGAAAATTTTTTTTTCATAATTAGTAACTTTTGAAATTAGAAATTTCGTCATAATTAAGGTATTACCAACACTTATTTGTGAAATTATTAGGCCGAAGAAGTCTCACTTTACTAGACAACGATAAAAGGAGGAGTACGACGATTAATAGGGCGACGCTTAATGGGGCCAAATGTGGGCCGATGAGATATTCGAGGACGATAATTGAAACGATTAGGACCGACGATCCCTCTTGGGCGATTTCGAACATTGTTTTGAGCACCATTTTGTAATTTACGTTTGCGCACTATCCGGAATTTAAGATTTTTTATAGTAAACTTCTTTTTATTACCGCGCGAAGGCTTTGGCGATGCTCCTGGTGGTGCCGGCGGTGCTGTCGGTTTTGGTGGTGTTGAATCTCCAGGAGGAGCAGGTGGCGATGGCCCTCCAGGAGGTGCTGGTGGCGGTGGACCTCCAGGTGGTGCTGGCGGAGAAGGATCTCCAGGAGGTGCTGGTGGCGAAGGATCTCCAGGAGGTGCTGGCGGCGAAGGATCTCCAGGAGGTGCTGGCGGCGAAGGATCTCCAGGAGGTGCTGGTGGCGAAGGATCTCCAGGAGGTGCTGGTGGTGAAGGATCCCCAGGAGGTGCTGGTGGTGGGTCGTCTTGACCTACGGCAAAGTCCAATTTGGAAAAGACCAAAATTAAAAGCCCAATAAAAAGGACTTCTCCTCTAGTATTCATCCTATTGAAGTCCTACGAGATATAATCGAAGACTACGGAATATTTTCTGGGAGTCACGCCTTTTATAATAAAATTTTCGTCACAATAAAATAGGTTCAATCAACATTTGGTTAAACATCAAAAAAGAATAACGGATATTCTAACATAGTGTAGACAATATACATATATTTGTGTATAGACAAATTCTTATTCCTCAACTCTTTGTGTATAAACAAATACACTTTCTTTAATTTTTAGGACACTTTCAAATTATTCTAAAGACGCGGAATAAAAAAAGTCAAAAGCAGGTTTTGTTTATTAACCAAATATGTTTTTAACCTAGTTAAATAGTTTTCCAAATAAAAATAATACGGCGAACGAAAGTCTTAAAACCAAGAGAATATTTAATTGAAAAAATAAAAAAAGTGGGAAAGAATTAGTTCAGCTGGAGATAAATTATTCAAATAAGTCTTGAAAAAAGCAAGTATTTCTTAAAAACAACTTCTTAAAATGCATTAAAACTGTGTATATACTAAAATAATATTTGTACGAGTTATTAAATTATATAAATTAAGAATTGATAAAACTTGTTCGCGCATTTTTTTTAAAATGTTGATGATAAACGTTTAGAGAGAGACCATTTTAATTGGTCTAAATTTTAATTGTTTTAAAAAAGAAATTTTAAATATGTATAAAGTGATTAATGCAATTTACTTTGAATCCTTAAAGGAGTAAGTATGATATATATTGATAGTTCTTTATACTTATGGTACCTTTTTCTACAAATTCTTATATTTGGAATCAATCGTTGAATATCGTATTTTATACAGTATACACGTGTACAAATTATACTGACGTTGACCGGACAATTCAAATCACCGCCAGGTTGAAAGGTCACTTCCTGTTTACAAGTTGAGGAAACCGCAAGCCGACATGCTTGTATTTTCAGTCATTTCAAGACATGACCGCATACACAGACGGAGTCATTAAGAGTTTCAACCTAAATTAAGCGCAATAACAATAAAAGGAAAATACCGCATTTCCAATACCGTTATGTGGTACAGTATTCAATAGGACTGTGCTTTTGGTTTTGGATGATTATTGAAAGCTTTCATATTTCAACACTTTTGCGAAAAAGTTCTATAATTTCCATACCTTTCCATGAGTTCTGTGTTCTCAAGCTGTTGCATCAATTCACCAACTGCCCTCATTTTCCTGCGCTTTTATTCTGACTCCGTGATCACGAGTATTTGAAAGGGGCGCACTCATACTCGCAAAGCGAAAATGTTGCAGAGGATCCAACCGCACAACCTTTGGCTTCGTTGCCGCCGCGATGAACCAACCGGTTCGGAAGGGTGCCGTTCATTGTTGCAGAAAATAAGAATTTTCGCTTGATGTGCACAAAGTGTACTCACACAAACACTTGAGCAAACAACACACAAATAAACCAACAGGCAGAGGCATAAACCTACACAAATGTAGCAGCACAAGTACAACAACACTGCGGCAATCCTCATTGGAAAAGCTTTGGCTCTGTGCCCCGCAAAAGGGCTTTAAAGCGAATGCTCGACACAGCCATTGCAGAGCAGCTTAAATATTGTTGTTGGTTTGTTGTTTATGTAGAGCTCCTGGTTACCATGCAGACAGCCTCCAAATCGGGCAGTCGCTGCCGCCATCGTCGCCATCGTCGCCAACGTCGTCTGCCATAAAGCCATAAACTAAAGCCCGCCCGCACGAACAGCCAGCCACCATCGAAACCACCCGGCCATAACACCGAACCGGGTCGTGACAGGTTCCTTGAGTGGGTCGTTGTCGTTGCCGGATAGGGAGCGGCGCGAAGGGACGGCTCTCGCACGGCTATCGGTCGTAAACCATCGAATGTATAAAAGAGTGACATGCGCTTTTATTTTTGCACAGGTTTACCGTTAAGAGCTCTGAACGAGCCTCTTTCAGGTTTTATTGTATGTCCTTGTAGGGCTTCATGTTCATGTTGTTGGTGGCTCTCACTGCTGCTGTTTCAGTTTCGGTTTATTTTGGGTTCGGGCTGTTCGACTACTTGAGGCTGTTGTTGTTGTTGTTGTTGTTGTCTGCTACTGCTGCTGGAAATGAGTTGCTCGTTATTCTTATCTTTGGGTTCTTTTTTCGTTGCGTTGTTGCTTTGGCGAATGTGTCTCCAGGCTGTCATTTTCATTTCGATGAAAATCATCGCCATCGTAATCATCGCCATCATCAGCATTTTGGGAAAATAGCATCATTGAGCGGAAGAAGGAGCAGCAGCGCCAGCAGCCGTGACAAAAACATCATCAGATAACTTCACATCAATCCATCTCCTGTCCTTTCTCCCGTCAATCAAGCCACCCCGCAAGCCAGCTTCAGTTAGTTAGTCGCTTTCACTTCTGCGGTTCACTCCGTCAGTGATGGCGGATATGTCAAGGGTCGGTCGGTCGGTCAACGTAAACGAGAAATGTACGATGCGAGCGATCGTGACGTAGCGTTGCCGATAAAAGTACATATTGCACACTTGGGCGCACTACTAAGAGTACCTACGTATATACATATGTGTGTACCTATTTAGACAGCAATGAATGTGTATGGACATGGCTGCATGTGTGTCTGTGTGGGTGTGCGTTAGTGTTACTGCATGTTAACAGAGTTCAAACCATTGCATTAATAGTCGTTTGTGTTTAAGGTTTTTATGTTTCTATGTTGAATGTAACACGTATGTACTCACATAATTATTTATATGCCTTTACGAATTTCGAATTTCGAACTTCATTCGAATTCTGCGATTTCAATTTTGTTATTTATATATGTATGGATGCATTAATGTGAGTCTATACATGTTTGAGACGGCTCTCTTTCCATAGTAGCGTTGGCTAAGCTTTTTCTTCTGATGATCTTTTTATATGTCTCGAGATTTAAAAGGTTTAAATGTATATTCACCCCCTTTTGTCCGCTAGAGGGGGGAAGGGGGTGGGTCCTTCGAAGAAAAGTGTGAAGCAGTATGTTATAAATGCTTGACAAGGGCGAAGAAAGGACCTATTGTCATTATTTTTTACTCGTATTAAAATTTGTTAATCGTATTAAAAACATAAATATTTCAAGCATAGTTTTTAGATAATCTCAAACGCTGAAAAAGGTCTCTAAAAGGGGTAGCAACATACTAAGCTCCTTAAAGAGTTTTCAAGGACTCACTGAGCGCAGACCTTGCAACATAAAAATAGTTGTATAATTAATACGGAATTTTAATCGATCTTGATACGAATATAATAGTTTTTAAGATGAATTTAATTGAGACGAAATCAAATCCAGAATGTCGTTTATATCAATCTTTTCGAGGGCCTCAACCTTTTGCGTAGAGCTTTTTTTATGCCCTCGGAAAAGTAAGAAACGAAAATAAAAACAAAAAATTTCACAAATAAGACAGATATATTTAAAAGGCATAAAGTACCATAAGTATGAGTATATGCTTTTTTGTTCTCTCAACGAATATGAATATGAATAAATACATCCACAGTTTCGCGGCGGTGAATGTTAAGGGTTAAGTAATCAAGTTTAGGATTGGTGCGGCTGGATCTTTAATGTATTCGAGTAAATAAAATATATTTACTTAACGCTGTGATATTGTAGCATACATCTTGTGCAAGCTCTCTGGAGATTTATGACAAACATGGCTGCTTTGTCGCACATACATGCATACAAACATACACCGACAACTACCACGAGCTCAAAATGGCTGAAAAAGATGGGTAGAGAGAGATCTCTTGGCGAATGAGAGGCGTGTAATGTTAAAATAATAAAAAAAATATTAAAAAAAAAATAAAATAAATAAAAAACATTATGAAATTTAAGCGATAAGTTAGTAACTAATAAATGCAGTCTGAATGGATCTAGAAATATGTTAGTTTAAGTTTCATTTAAGTGAAAATATGCTCTAATATACGATATAAAAAAACAAGTATTATCATACGAGCATTACATTTAGATAACTTGTGTGAATTTGAGTCAAGTTGAACTGTTGAAAACAGGCTCGCGGGGCGGGTGGTCTTTTTTGCTGCAGCCTTCCTTCAGTCAGGTCAGTCAGTCTGTGTCTAGTGGCATGCTTGTTACTTTCGCTCACTTCAGACTTTGCCTCTTCCCCTTCTCCTAGCCCTTTCTCCTACCCTTTCCCTGCGCTCGGCAATCAAGCCACGTTTATTTTTCTGCCAATTGGTTCGCTGTTTGTAAACCATTTAAAAATAATTTGAAAAAGTTTCCTGCTGTTCTTTCCTCACGTCATTTTCGCCACGGACGTCGCTCAGAGACGAAACGGCTTCGTCCCGCAGCGAGGTGGCCGCCGTCGCCCTCGCCCTCGCTACAGATCGACAAAGACCGACCACGGCGACACTGTTTCGTAACATTTGTGAAGAAGGTTGCTTGCTTTGCACTCTGGTGGGCAGTTGTGACAGCTTCCAACGTGCGATCGCCTTGTATACATCTTTCAATTGAGCTTGAACCAACGATGCCCGTGAGAGTCCGTCGGCAGCGTGAACAGATGTTGTTGTTGCAGTATGTCTGTTCAATGTCATCCGTGCATTGCTGTTGCACTTTCAGCGCCCTCGCTACACAACTCGACAACATCTCAACTCATCTCTCGTCGGGCAGCAAATTTGCTGTGATGCTCGCTCGCTAAAGCGGAATCCTTTTCGATGAACATATGATGACTCTGGCTGTCCAAACAAGTGCCCGAAGCTAAACCACTTCGGTAAGGATTTGTTGGGTGTGTGTGTGTTGTTGTTACGAGTTTTGAATTGAGAAGGGTTGAAGGCACTCTTCGAACATCATTCGAACATTAAACTCAAAGACAAAGGAACAGATCATGGAAAGAAGTGAGCAAAATATTATGTAAAATTTATTGTTTAGAAGGATTTCTGAAATTATTATATACACTGATATCGAAAATAGACGCTTGGTGCATGACTTGTATGACTTGCAAATACCAAAGAGTAATCATTAAAATAGCAGACATTTTGGATGAAAGTTCATTCGAATGTAAAATGAATATCAATAAATGAATCAATGAATGAATGTTGAATATTCATTATTAAACAACTCACGCTCTGTCTTGTTCTTAACTCAGTGAGCCAGTCGGGACGGCCATTAGATCCCAATCTAACCCACGAGGTTAGCTCTTTCTCTTCTCTTTGAATGGTCTCTCTTTGGATTTCTGTATTTTTCATAGATTTTCAAAATTTGTTCCATTGTCGCGCACCCTCGTGTACATTGAGAAAAATGTAACATATTTCCAACTTCTATATACGTCTAGATTTATTTACTTACTTTACCCAAAGAGATGCTGAGAGAGGGAATGCTTACACACCCACACACCCACACACCCACACAAACGTACAGAACAACTCATTTGCAAACACGCCACAAGCGTAAACGATTTGTAACTGTGTTTTGCTGGCTGTTTCCGTTTCCGATAGCGCGCGGCACGACTTTGAATTGCATTTAGCGCCAAATCAAATCGTCAGATAATCACATTATAAAAGGCAAGTGAGCTGAAATGAAAGACGAACAAAGAAGAAACATAGAAGAGAAGAGGAAGGGGCCCTGTCCCTCAATCTTTCGTACATCAAAAACCCAGAAAGAAGGATTTCCTTTACGAAAAAATTACATTTGAGTTTGTGTATTTTCATTTTGTTTTCGAAACATTTTCCGAGGGCACTGCTTCGATTAGAAAAAACTCCTCTTAACTTGCCGCCCCCTTTTTTTCGCGACTCCTGCTGCGCCGGGAATACGTATGTTGGGGTTCCCGGCCGGCAGTGCTTTCCTTGGCAGCACCACGAATGTGCTCGCTGACTCTTGTCTGTTGCGTTCGTCGTCTGATCAGGGACATGTGTGTCGCTTCGGGCTAAAGGCAGGGCCGAATGGAAGAATACTAAAGTGGGCGCTCGTGCAGAACCCACCCTTTGTGCTCGGTCGGGCATGACCGGAAATGTGAGGGAAGTCGGGAAAGAGCCAGGAGAGCTGTGTCGTCTGCGCTGTAGAACGGAGTGCCGCGTTAGTGGTCGAATGAAGTTAGCTATTTATATTGTATTACACTGCCAAATTGCGGAAAAATTAGCGGCTGATTTCGGGATCATCTAATTACATGATCCGTAGGCCATTCCACATGACCTACTACGGTCGATGGCCAATGACCATTACGGATGTCTGGAAATGGGTTTCAATATTAAGGTACGTAAATGCGTGTAAGTTTTTCAATAAAAATTCAAAACCAAAAGCACAGTCCTATTAAATACTGTACCTACCACGAAACGGTATTGGAACTGCGGTATTTTCCTTTTATTGTTATTGCGCTTAATTTAGGTTGAGACTCGTAATTACTCCGTCTGTGTATGCGGTCATGTCTTGAAATGACTGAAAATACAAGCATGTCGGCTTGCGGTTTCCTCAACTTGTAAACAGGAAGTGTCCTTTCAACCTGGCTGTGATTTGAATTGTCCGGTCAACGTTGGTATAATTTGTACACGTGTATACCGTATAAAATACGATATTCAACGATTGATTCCAAATATAAGAATTTGTAGAAAAAGGTACCATAAGTATAAAGAACTATCAATATATATCATACTTACTCCTTTAAGGATTCAAAGTAAATTGCATTAATCACTTTATACATATTTAAAATTTCTTTTTTAAAACAATTAAAATTTAGACCAATTAAAATGGTCTCTCTCTAAACGTTTATCATCAACATTTTAAAAAAAATGCGCGAACAAGTTTTATCAATTCTTAATTTATATAATTTAATAACTCGTACAAATATTATTTTAGTATATACACAGTTTTAATGCATTTTAAGAAGTTGTTTTTAAGAAATACTTGCTTTTTTCAAGACTTATTTGAATAATTTATCTCCAGCTGAACTAATTCTTTCCGACTTTTTTTATATTTTCAATTAAATATTCTCTTGGTTTTAAGACTTTCGTTCGCCGTATAATTTTTATTTGGAAAACTATTTAACTAGGTTAAAAACATATTTGGTTAATAAACAAAACCTGCTTCTGACTTTTTTATTCCGCGTCTTTAGAATAATTTTAAAGTGTCCTAAAAATTGAAGAAGTGTATTTGTTTATACACAAAGAGTTGAGGAATAAGAATTTGTCTATACACAAATATATGTATATTGTCTACACTATGTTAGAATATCCGTTATTCTTTTTTGATGTTTAAACAAATGTTGATTGAACCTATAATAATTTATTGTGACGAAAACTTTATTATAAAAGGCGTGACTCCCAGAAAATATTCCTTACTTTTCGATTATATCTCGTAGGACTTCAATACGATGAATACTAGAGGAGAAGTCACGCACATTTGGCCCCATTAAGCGTCGCCGCAGTTTTCGTCGGCCATAGTCGTAGTCAACCATTCTTAAACGATTAAGTTTCTTTGACGGTTGCGTCGATTGATGACACTTGATAAATACCTAAGATTAAATATTTTATATTTAGCAATTTTCTAATAAAGTGAATAAAAGTTTTTAAAAGTTACGCTTTTTATGACAGTCAAACCTCTTTAGTGGTCTACGATTACTACTGACAGGGTCGAAGGTAATTTGGGTGCCATTAAAGTGGGCGCACAATTTAACTAAGGAATTTCTATTGACACAATCGATAGAAAATATCATGAAAGGAATAGTCGACTGGAGGTGGGATGGCCCCAAAGTGGTTCCATCGAGGTAATTTTTAATGTAACAAGCTACTACGACCACAAAAACGATCATGAAACGGACTTTTCGGTGAGACATTTAGTGCCCCCAAAAGTAGTTAGATACTCGTATCTCTCTCTTCTGGTTATTTTTAGATTAAAATATTTATCTAATGCTGGTTTCGTACATATTTAATGTCTTTGTTGGTGATTATTGTGAATTTAACAAGAGCGTTAATTTCAGCCTGGCCAAGACTCATGATGGATATGTCGAAGCAAGATTATATACACTAAATATATATTTTTCTACAACTGTCACGCCTCCTTTATTGCCTACAAACTCAACAAAACTTCTTTTTATCTGCCTATCCGTTTTCTTCGGGATCGTGAACTGAGCCAATCTCAGCTTATCTTGTGTCTATATCGAAGTTTGCGACGATGATGATGATGCCCTAGATGCATCCAACTGTATCGTTGGTTGATTGGTTGTTTGTTTGTTTGGTTGGTAGACAAGAATGGACAGAAGTAATAAAACTACATCGACACCAATGCCATAAAGGACGAGGAGAGAGCGACGTTGCCAAAGTAAACGAGTAAATACAAGAAAGAAAGGCTCAGGCACGTACAGCTGATTTGAAACGATATCTGGCACAACTCACAGCGCCGGATGTGCTTTACTTACGTGAACAAACGCTTTGCGAACGCTCCAAGGATAAAGAAGGAGAGTTAGAAGCAAAGAAAAAAAGAAGGAAAGTAGAAAAGAAGAAGAGAAGGAAGGAAGGAAGGAAGGAAGGAAGGAAGGAAGGAAGGAAGGAAGGAAGGAAGGAAGGAAGGAAAGAGATTTCAAGAATGATGACGACTTGTTATTGTTGTTAAATTCGTTGAGTTCACAGTCTGCTTGCTCCTATTTCTCACTCTAACTTCCACCCCCCCCCCCCCCCCCCCCCTCCCCTTCACCCATTTATCATTTTACCAGCCGACAGGTCTTCCGGTGAAATACATACGATATCGAATAATTTTGGTCCATTCTAAATCCTCACTCCAACCCATTTCGTCGTTAGGCTTATCTACCTTCTTTCACAAGCATAAAAAGCAACGAAGTGTTTCAGAATGCTCGTTATCTCTCTCTCTCTCTCTCTCTCTCTCGTTCACTCTCTGATGGCTTTATCGAAACATTGTTGCTTGTGGTGCACCCATTACAGCTTTCCGCCCGCCCGTCCATCGATTAGCCAACCATAGCCTCAGTCAGTAGAGACCGAAGACCGAAGACCGAAGAGATGTACGTGAACGTGGAAACGGCGAGTACTGAACCGCCAGCACCAACAACGTTAACATAACATAACCGACTAAGCCACTAACAAACTCACCAACTCATCCGCATCCTCGCCGATGGAGTAAATAGCGCCGTCAGTTCACGGAGCGCCCTCGAGCTAGAGCTACCCATTGAGCAGCGACCCATGCGGAATCATAATCCGGTATTAGTTTCCTGATCCATGTCAAATCCTCGACTTAAATTCTTCGTGCGTTGCATATTTTTGCCATTTGAATGTTTTGATTGATGCCGCGCGTTCAGATACGAACGCGTCTAGTTGACGCGCATTACAGTCGACGTCGAGAGCGGTGGTGGTGGCGATGACGATGGCGTTGGAGTTGGCGGTGTCAATGTTGGAGGCCGAGTCAAAGTCAGAGTGGAAATCGATTTGATGTATGTACCTCAAGTTAAATTGTTTTCAATGGGAACGTTTTCACAACACAAAACGAAAAACAAAGAACTCGCCGAAGCAGAAGGAGCAGGCGAAGAGTCGAATACAAAGCAGCGAAAAGGGATGGATTGATGAGCATCTATGGATTATTTGGATTGTAGTGAACGGCTGGATGGTTGGCAAAGTGAGATAAATAAATGTTTAGGTTGCTGCTGTTTGTTTTCTGCCATGGAATGAGTGTAAGCAGTTTATCTAAAGGGGAAAAAAAAATTGCAAATGTGATCCTTTTGCATTGTATAATATTTATTATTTTTGCTATCATTCCTAGGAGAAAAGAGGTTGGTGCCACCAAAGAAGTTCGTTCGATACATTATATTTAAATAATTTCTCGTTCTCGCAACAACAGCAACAACAGCAAATAGCTAATTAGAGCAAAACGGGACACCCATTTTTGCCCCTTTTTTTTTTTTGCTTCTGATTAACCATCTCCGTGAACGCGGCCGCGTCGTCGGTGCGATACCGACAAAGAGTTTTGTCATGTACCTACGGTTAACGTAACATGTGTTAGATTCAACTAACAACAACAACAACAACTGTAATGCTAGTTGTAGAAGCAACAAAGCCAACAAGAAAAACGCCCGCAACACTTCTAATAATAATTATAATAATCATTTCATAATCAGATTGGTATCGCCTTCGTTTCATCGAAGCCATGACATAACATAATCCCCGCCAACAGCCACATAAAAGAAGACTAAAAGCAGCAACAACGTTCACCCACAACAACAACAACTAAAAGCCAAACAAATAAAAGTGAAATTTTCGGTGCAAATTTTACCTCAGACGAGACCGTTCGTTCGTTCATTCATCAACCAAGCGAGCCATTCATTCATTTACTTAATTGTTCATTCACCACATTCACCCATTCTTCTACTTCTTCCTCCTCCTCCTCCTCCTCCTCCTCCTCCTCTTCCTCTTCTTCTGGTTTTGGCAGTGGCAGTTAACGCGGAACGCGGATTGTATGTACCGCCTCGCCTTTGTTTATTTTTCCTCGTCTTTCTATCTTTTGTTGTTCATGCATTCATTCATTCTTTCGAAACAGTTGCGAATATTTTTTTGAGATTCAAAGGCATCCCATCCCGCGACAGATGTGCGTCCCATTCGATTTTTAATATGCGGCCAATATACTTATAATTGGTTCGTTATTGAGTTTGGGCCGGTATGTGCGTCCAAACATCACAACGTGCTTCGTCTCCTGCCGATATTGTTGCTGGTACGTTCGAGGGTGCAATCGCGCCAAGGCACCCTCCTGCGGACACAAGCCTCCGGAGACTGTTTGTTTTTTCCCTTTTTTCGGTCACTGCAACTCTGTCTCTCGGTCTCTCGGTCTTTGTAACTGAAAATCTATCAACGTGAATACCTTCTGAAGCCTTCCTTCTTCCCTTTTCTGATGCTTCGGGAAGGGTTTTTTTTTTGCCAGCACTAACCTCTAACGTTTTGAGGTTTCTGTGGGTTCATGGGCTGTCCTTGTGTTTGTTAATTTTTGTGAAAATGCTGTTCACACTTCCGAGAAATTTGTTTTGACTGTTGTTGTTGTTGTTGTTGGTCGTTGTCGCGACCTGATGGTCGTGAAGGAACCGTTTTGATAGCATTTGATTACAATGATGGTGATGGTTCTTTCTTTGTTCTCCTTCAGTTAATATTTTATGCATGATTATTAGCTTTTTATATATCGTATATTAATATTGGAATGCGTTATATGAATTTTAAATAATTCTTAAAATTTTTAGGCCTTTTGTAGGTCTTGTCTTTTTTGCTACATTTTGAGATTACCTTTTTTTGGTTTGAAAATAGAACGAACAATATCGGTTCTGATATTCTGTCCTTTTTTGGGTTAATAAATGGAAATGGCAAAGTATATAAAAGTTTATAATATATTTCTGTTAATGTATGTATTTCGCATTTTAATGGTATGTATTTAAAACTAGTAAATTTTCTACAAATATTATTCATTTGCAAATTATTTAATATTTACGAGTATATTTATATTAATATTTATATTATTTATTATATATTATCCTAATTTTTCGGGGTGCACTGTTCTTCTCTTATTTCACACATTTCTCTTATTGTAGGCGAGTATGTATGTGTCCCTGTTTAATTCTAAGCTGATTCATCGCAAGCAATTCATCACAAGCAATTCATCGTAAGCAATTCATCGCAAGACAAATTTATCGCACAGCAATTCATCGCGAGCAATTCATCGCACAACAATTCATCGCAAGACAACTTCATTGCACAGCGATTCATCGCGAGCAATTCATCGCACAGAAATTCATTGCAAGCAATTCATCGCCAGCAATTCATTGCGAGACAATTTCATTGCACAGCAATTCATCGCGAGCAATTTTATCGCGAGCCGAAGCAGAAAAATTGATTTTGAAAATCGCGCGATTTCAAAAACACAAAACCCCAAGTGCCTCGTATTCAGTCACCTGTCAAAGAGGCTCGCCAACCCTTAAGATAACCGTTTGCCAGACTGCCGCAAATAGAGCAGATACTAGATCAATCTCTTTATGACCACATCAGGACGCTTTTGGATGCGATACGATTTGGTTGCTCACAGCATTGAACTTTTTTTGCAGGGCTTCCCCTCTGAAACACATCGTACCACGTACCACTCGGTGCCGCTGGATTCCGGTTTATTTTTTAACTTTCTGGCAATCATTCTTCATAGCAAAAAGCAAATGATAAATTGTTCATTTGGGAGTTTTAAGGTCAATTTAAGGGTTGCACATAATTCAGGGGAATCGTTGTGGTCGTAAAAAGGGCGATTGACTGACTGACTGACTGAAACCCTTTCAACATGATGCGATTTTTACTACCCGCTTATATTTTCCTTGCCTTTTAAGGGCCCTCTTGGCCAAGGACTTAAAGCGAACCTTTTTTTATGCCATTCAATTCGTCCTTGCCATTATTTCTGACTACGAGACTCGTACGACCTACGTATTTACGTACCTATTCGTAATTGTGCCTTGTTCACGGTGTCAAAATTATTGTAACAACATCTCTTACATACTTCGCAACATCAACGAGCGTACGAAATTTGAATTTAAATTTTAACTATGCACTATATGTAGTTGTTTTTGAAGTCGGCTGCGTCAGTTGGGACGAGGACGAGTGCGCTTCCAGTGATTTGCCCGCATCTTGTTCGGATGCCCGAACAGGACGAACAGCATGCCCTGCGACATTTAGGGTTGCTGCTTCCGTGCGCGTTGGATTTTGATGGACATGGCAGGAATGTCAACACAACAATCTATGCTGCCTACATCCCGCCTACCCTCCGGCGCACCTTACTTCAGTCATACGCTTCAACGTTCATTCGTCTGTTTTTGCTTGTTGTGGGAAAAATGGTGTCATATGCTTTTATCGCTTCTGCTGATTCGTTCAACGGCATGGCACTGGCTGACTCCTCTTCATTCATCTCTCGTAGCCATGCCAGGTCGCGTACAAACGTAGAAAGTTATGTAGGTGTTTTGCGAATACATGTGTGTGTGTGTGTGTGTGTGTGCAGTAGTAATTTTTTTTTTTTTGTTTTTTTTTTTGTTACATTTCAACTTCTCATTTTATCCCATTTGCCCTCTGGCGAATGAAATTCGAGTACGCACAGATAACATTACTTACGTTAAGTGCGTCGTAGTGTTAATTTTGAGCTTGTTACTCGTTGATCCTTGATTAAGCGTGCGGCACATCGTAACGAGATTTCGGTTTCATGCAATTAATGCGAACAGATTGCACAACGTTAAGCGGCGAGCAGAACGTAATCGTCTACGGTTGCCGGGTGAACGAAGGTGTTGAATGTCGTCCTTTCACAAATCTGATTCAGATTTTTGCTTCGTACTGGCGATAATTCAAAAAGTTTCGAGGACTTTGTTATTATGGTCTCCACGGATTAGCTGTCAAAACATGATTAGGCGACCCTCAACACAACTGTGCTGTCACATTGTAAACCGACTCCAGGCCATTAACAACCGCGCTACTTCATTCATTTGTTAGAGGTTTGTGTAAAAAAAATTTTTGCAAAGAATAGCATTAACTGAATGTCTGGAATGTCATTAACATGTGATTTACATTCGTCAAATCACAGATTATTGCACGATCAGTGTATCGTATGAGGACTACAGCGAAGCGACTACGAGTGCTGTCAAATCAATGCAATAACGATTACAATATAAAAATCCAATATTACATTAATTTAAAATATTATCCTTTAACATACAATTTTTCTCTTATTTTCATAGAGAATATAATAGAATTTCACTCTTGTCAGAGCTCAAAAGAAGCTAGACCAATACAATATTGCATTGCCTTGGATTAGACCATTTGTCTTTAAACTTCGGCCCGAGAGCGCCACCGCTATTTATACAGTTACACCAAGAAATGGTTGAGAAATCGCCTTCAAACACATAATATCGTATTATGACCACGTTCTCAACTATTTCCTTTGGAAAATTCAAAACATGTATAGCAAAAACTAGGAGAAAATGGGCAAACATATTTATCCTTGTGTCCAGAATTCGTACATTTTCTGTGCAAAGAATGAAATATTAGAAGGTAGGCAGATATCCATCAAGTTCGACATCAATTGAATGCTCTCACCATAATTCGGTCCAAGCAAAATAATCTGTTCACACTCCAAAACCAGACCGTAGTTTCCACAAATTATTTAGAATGGAAAGTAACGAGACATTAATCCTCAAATTGGTGATGGTGGCATTGCGACCTAGAAGATAAACCAGGCAAGGGCTACTTTCGAAACATTTTCACCCACAAGCAAAATCGGGCGTGCGACATTATGGTGAAGGAATAAATTGAGATGTCCCGCCTCATCATCATCAAGACCAATCGGCCTTTGAACCAGCCAATCGAGGATTTAATCCGTGCCATGTCAGCAAAGAGCCCCTTCCTCTGCCATTCGTTACTATGCGTCGTTCGTGCCGGAACCGCTGCTGCTGTTGCCGAATCTAGATAACAAGTGAGCGAGTAAGAGCATCCGCCCATTCGTGTCATCTAAAGTGATGCTTATGACATTTCTAATCTTGCCTCTGCGCCAACAGGCGAACGACAAAGCAACCTTATCGTGAGTCACGTGCCGCCACGTGACTGTCGTTTGCACGTGCAACTCACGTCTGTGCGAATGATAAGCCAGAAATACGTGTGCAGCGGCAAGCAAACGGCTGGGAACAGTTTGTGACACACAAAACCCAAGGTGAAATTCCATCGGAAGTGGGCGGACACTTCCGACATAACAACTCTTTTGTTAAAACATTTATTTCGGTTGTTGTTTATAATCACATTATGTATTTATGTAAGCTGTCGACACGGCACGCAAGTGCGTTGTTTTTGGCATTTACTTGCATTGTAATTGAGTAATGATTAATGAAAGTAGCGAGAGAAGTACAAGTTTCGTAATATTTTCATAAAAGAGGCAACGCTTTTTTTATTATTTGTTTTGAAAAAATAATAAACTAAAGGTTTAAACTTCAACGTTCGACTTAAGATCCGGTATGGTTACAGCCTCAGAAAAAACCAAATGAAAAAGTATGAGATTGCAATAAGAAGAAATAAAGGATTTCTTCAATCATTAAATTATCATGCTCATCAACATGCGTCTTCTGAAACATCTTCCGCTTCATTTATGAAGAAGGTGAAGATAAAGAAGCTAGCAATAAACAGCCCTAAAGAATCTATTACAAATTGCTTCTCACAGCTGATTGCGCGAAGAAGAAAGCAAAGCAAACATAGTTGACAGCTTTGACAGCAACAAAACAAACGACGGTGGAATGCACATCGCCAATCTTATTTTTCGTGAATTGATACAGCGGAAAATAGTTTAACCTACTATATTAATATGTCTTCGTGGAAGAAGGCTTCGAAGAGTAATCAGAAAGTTCATCGAGAACGTCACCAACCAGAAGAAAGAAAGCACCTTGGGTTCCTCGAGAAAAAAAAGGACTACAAAAAACGTGCAAACAATGCTCATGAGAAAGAAAAAACCTTACAGGTTTTGCATAAGCGTGCTTTGGACAAAAATCCTGATGAATTTTATCATCATATGATCAACTCGAAACTGCGTGATGGCGAACACCACGAAAATGAAATGAAAGATGAACACTCCAAAGAACAGCTTGCTTTGATGGAGACACAAGATCTCAAGTACATCGCCATGAAAAGAACTATCGAGACGAAGAAAATTGAGCGCCTTCAATCCCAGCTCCATATGCTCGACTCCGCTAATAGAGTGCAAAATACGCATACATTTTTCGTAGATGAGATTGAGACTAAATTTGATGTAGCCAAACGTCTCGAAACTGACCCAAGTCTACTAGGACAGAAAACAAATCGACCACGCCTGAAAGACTTGGAAAAAGTTAAAAGCTCGCAATTGAGCTCAGAGGTGTTTACTTTAAAATATTTTCATTACTTCTACTCCTTTTTTAACCGTTTTCATGATTATTTAGGAATTAAAGAAAGCTAATAAGCTCAAAGAACAAGCGTATCAGGAGCTGAACAAGCGCATTGAACGGCAAAGGGAATTGAGCATAGTTCAACAAAAGCTGCAGCTAAAGCGTGCCCTCCAACAACCACGTCTGTTGAAACCGAAGAAGATACGGAAGGGCACTAAAACCAGGCCAGCTGTTTATGAATTTAAATACGAACGTAAAAAGTAGCTCCATTAAAAATAAAATAAAAATTCAATACTTCATGAAAAATACACGTAATTGTGTTTTACACGGTCTTTTTTACGATTTGAATTAAGGGTCGACAAAAATTTGAATTTAGCTGCTTCTTGTTTTTTTCCTTTGATGTGAACCGTTTATTTTGAAAGGGCCTAAGTCCGTTCATATTAAAATGGAGATATCTTATACTTTCCCATTGCATACTGTGTGTCTTTTTTACACGATTTTTTAAACTGATATTCTATGGAACGTATGTACCGTGTAAAAACGGGATTAGGCGTATTACATTGTAACTGGTCTTTGGGGTGTTGCCAATTCACCCTATTACAAATTTCAATTAAATTTGTGATTAAAAATACATATATAGGATCGGCAAGATTTCGGTCAAACCGTTTGAAAATTTTCCATTGCCTAAAATAAATCATAAAACAATTTGGTCACCTCAGAAATTCTAAAAATGAAAGAAGGGCACAGAAAAGAATAAAAATAAACACGATGACAGCTACATGTGCTCTTTCAGGAGTTACCAACTTATTACTAGATTAAAAGGGATGGCCACAAGCAATAACAGTCTATCGCTAGTTGGGACAAATAGATATGAAGGCTGTTAAAATTTAGCATCAATATGTTCGGTATACTTTTAACGTTTATATCAAGACAGAATTTTCTCAAAATTCTGATGCTTATGTATTGATTGGTATGAACAATTTCAAATGTTTAAAATAAAATTATGAAATGCTTTCTTGAAAAGTAAGGGAAACATACTTAAGCTGTTATTGTATATCTCTAAATATATAGAAAAACAACAAGATGATGAAACCTATTCAAGTGTCAAAACTTGGCAACTACATTCCGTAAAACCTTCTCTGATACTTTGCATTAAAGTACCACGAGTTCGATTTAAAAGTTTATTTATAAAAACCCAACAATATTTTAACCAATATAATATAAAAATGGTAAAGAAGAAGATCGACAACCGGATTCGAGTTATGATAGAGAATGGCGTCAAATTGGGCCATCGCACGATGTTTATCATTATTGGTGAAAAAGCCAGAGATCAAGTGGGACAAAGCAACAGTTGTTACCTCCGATAATATTTGTTTAACCATCTGTCTTCTATAGGTGCCCATACTTTATGACATTTTAACCAAATCCACTGTCAAGTCGAGGCCCACCGTGCTGTGGTGTTACAAGAATAAAGACGAAGCTATATCAAAGTTAGTGATGTTTGCATTTATGTTTTTATTATTTATTTGTATTTATTTATTTATGCTCGTCTCACAGCCATGGCAAAAAACGTGTAAAGAAAATAGCTGCTGGGAAAATAGATATCAATGATGCTGATATTTTTGATGCCTTCCGTGTTTCCACAACGATACATGGACGCTATTACTCAGAAACACATACCATTCTTGGGCGCACTTACGGTGTCTGCGTGCTGCAGGTTTAGTAGTAATCCTGTTTAAATACAGCAGGTTTTTATTGCAAATATTTCACAGGATTTTGAAGCCTTAACACCGAACCTACTCGCCCGAACCATTGAAACTGTGGAGGGAGGTGGCCTTATTATTTTACTTTTGAAAAACTCTCTTAAACAGCTGTACACCATGAGCATGGATGTACACAAGCGTTACCGCACCGAAGCGCATAAAACAATCACTTGTCGTTTCAATGAACGCTTGATTCTATCCTTGGTCGATTGCCAACGTTGTCTGCTACTAAATGATGATCTCACTGTTTTACCGCTAAGTTTTAAAACAGTCAATATAGAGCCCGTTAATGTAAGTTTTTGCAAAAGTCATTTTACTAAAAACTCGCAACAATTTAACAATATGTACTCATATCAAACTTTCGAGTTTAGCCTTCTGCTGTCGTCAAATCGGAAAACGACGATATGCTCAACAACCTCAAAGAAAGTCTTCGAGATACACCACCTGCTGGTCCACTGGTCAATCTGTGTAAAACTTACGATCAAGCCAAAGCAGTGGCACAATTTATTGAGGCACTTGCAGAAAAACAACTAAAGTAAAATTTTTCTACATTCTTCACTACTTGTTAATGACCTTTCATTATTTTTGTCTAAAGACCGCCAACATCTCTAACTGCTGCACGTGGCCGTGGCAAATCAGCAGCCCTGGGACTCTCCATAGCAGCTGCCATTGCGTTTGGTTACGTCAATGTCTATGTGACGTCACCACATCCTGAAAATTTAATTACTCTTTTTGAATTCGTCCTGAAAGGTTTTGATGCCCTTGAATATCAAGAGCACTCTGACTACACTATCATTCGTTCAACTAACCCGGATTATAAAAAGGCCATTATACGAATCAACATTACGCGGTCTAATCGCCAGACTATACAGTACATAGCACCAAATGATACTCATCTGCTGAATGCCGCAGATCTGTTGTTAATTGACGAAGCCGCTGCTATACCTTTGCCTCTGGTCAAGAAAATGTTAGGACCTTATTTGATATTCATGGCTTCTACTATCAATGGTTACGAAGGTACCGGACGTGCGTTGAGCTTAAAGTTAATTTCCCAACTACAAAAGGAAAACAAAGCACCACCACCGGTACAAATTTTGGATTATCCTGTTAAAGGATCATATTATAAAGTGGTTATATATTTTGTGCTTTCAGATAAAACTGGAAGAATCCATACGTTACCGCGAGGGCGATGAAATTGAGAAGTGGCTGATTAATTTACTTTGCTTGGATTCCACCACTGTGCCGCTTATTTACTCCGGTTGTCCCATGCCCGAAGTTTGTGAGCTGTACTACATCAATCGGGACGCACTATTTACCTACCACAAGGCGGCCGAGTCGTTCCTCCAACGTCTTGTTTCCATTTACGTAGCCGCACACTATAAAAATAGCCCCAACGATTTGCAAATGATGAGTGATGCGCCCGCACACCATTTATTCTGTCTTCTGGGACCCATCCAGAGAACGGATCATCTGCCTGAAATTTTGGTAGTGATTCAAGTGGCCTTAGAGGGTGAAATCTCATCGAAGACAATAAGTTCCTCTCTGGGGAGAGGCAGGAAAGCCAGTGGAGATCTTATACCGTGGAATATATCAGAGCAATTTGGGGACCATGAGTTTCCGAAACTGTCGGGCGTGCGTATTGTACGCATTGCAACCCATCCAGGATATCAGCGGGTAAGTTAAGGACTTATACTGATCACAGCACCACCACAAAAAATTACTGACTTTTTCTTGCCATAGATGGGTTATGGAAAGCGTGCGGTCAAGTTGTTGCGGGATTATTTTGAAGGCAAATTTACGGACTTATCTGAACACGCGAAAACTGACGAAAATCTAAATGGTAAAAGTGTATAAAAATTACGAAAAGTGGATAATTAAATCTGAAATTTATTGCACAGCAATCGAAGAGGTAGAAGAAGAAGAGCTTAGTTTACTTAAGGAAAAAATCGGCTCGCGTCGCAAAATTCCTACCCTTTTGCAACGGTTAAACGAACGACGGCCTGAGAATATTGATTACCTCGGTACATCGTATGGCCTAACACAAGAACTACTCAAATTTTGGAAAAATCTGGGCTTTGTGCCTGTTTATTTAAGGTGAGATGTCATTTTCAAAGTAAGAAGATGTCAAGCAAGAACTGTTTATTTGCTCTAAAGATTACATTTTTTCCACAACATCAACCAACATTAGTTTGCTTGATTATCTTATCTTAAAATCTTATATTTACTGATATATAAAATTCAATATTTATGTTAAATTCAACATTTTATATTTCACTTTATTTTACAATTGAACTCCAGCCAAAAAGCAAATGACTTAACGGGCGAGTTTACATGCATCATGCTGAGTACACTGAATAAATCCGGCTTGACGGCACAAGTTGGCACCGAATGGTTGAGCTTATACTTCACTGATTTTAGAAGGCGTATTTTAAAATTATTGAGCAGAACATTTAGAGAGTTCAAAACCAGCCTGGCCCTATCGATACTTGACAATAAGATGATTAAGATTGAGCAGAAAGGTAACAAGATATTTACAAGGAATATATCAGGAAAACAATAATATAACATTGAATATCTGTCAGCAGCTTTGGACAAGGAAGCCTTAGATGTCTATTTCCTTCCTCATGATATCCAACGGTTGGAGTCTTACTCGCGCAACCTAATCGATTATCGTTTAATACTGGATCTTGCCACGGATGTGAGTAATTTATATTTTCAAGGGAAAATTGAAGGACTGGAAATCGACACATTACAGAAGGTATGAATACTTTAAAAATCTTTATCTAAAGCGCTTCAAATATATTCCCCGCTAAAATTTTAGGCCATTCTGCTTGGAATTGGTGTACAGGGTAAAACAGTGGATACCCTTTCGGCCGAATTTAATAAGCCGGCCGGTCAAATACTTGCCAAATTTTACGATTTGGTGAAAAAAACAACAAAATGCTTTGTGGCCATTCTCGAGGGCCACATTGCGAATGCCATGATAAGCGAAGCGCAACTAGACCATGGTGAAGAATTAGTGCCAATCACGCTCTCACTCGATGACGAACTAAACGAAACTGCAAAAGAATTGTCGAAGAAACAGAGGGCAGAATTGAAAAAATTAAAAATGGAAAATCTAAAGGACTACGCTATAAAAGGCACGGACGAGGATTGGTCCAAAGCACTCTCAAGCACAGATGGTAAATCGAAATTGATATCGGTGAAAAGGTAATATTCCAATTATGTAAGTCCTTTTTTTAAGAGTTGATTTTAATTGCTTTTATGCAGTGGTGTGAAGCGCTTGGATGATCCTATTGAAATGAAGGAGACAAAGGAACAACAGCCTAAAAAGAAGAAAATGAAATTTGGAAAAAAATCGAAAAGCGCTGCAAAGTCGCTTATCTAGTTTTACTAAAGGTTCAAAACTGTTAGTTTTGTTTTTTATTTTCTAGGATAAGAACAGACTAAACCTAAGAATTTTTTCAAATCTTAAAGATCTGGTTTTTTACGATAGTTAGTTTTTCTGTTTGAGTATTTCTTAGTCGGTCCAATAATTTTTTTTCGAATAAAATATTGATTGGAAAAACACACTATTGTTTAAGAATAGGTGTATATTTCATTTTAGTCAATGGGCAGATCAAAAGTTTAAATATTAACCCCTTTTCGCCTCATTTCTTTCCTTTCGTTGCCGGCGCTTCAACATTCTACGCTCGCGTTCAAATTCCTTCATACGCAAGACGTAGTCCTCGTACTCGCAGGTCATGTAGTCATGCTTCTCGTGGTGGCACTTATACACGAACGGAAAATACTCTGACCGACAGGAGTAGAATTTCAGCAGTTTGTGAGCACAATAATCTCTATCCTTTAATGGCATTTTCGCAGATTCCATCTCCTCACGTGTAGCAATCATAACGCGCTTTTTTCTTCCATCAGGAAAGCCTTCCAAAGGATCGAATGATGGTACAACGTCGGGAGCTGGTGTGATCTCTGGCCTTGCGTAATGTGCATATGCATTGCCCATATTACCCTACGTTGTTGAACTGCTTGAAATCTAAATAAGTTTAAATTTGGTCAAGAATTAAAGGAACTTTTAATTCCGGCCAAAACTTACGTAAATTAACAACTAGAATGACAATTCGTGACAATTCTTTAGAATAAAAGCGATTTGTAAAAGATTCGTCCATTTAATCATCATGGTTGCAATTTCCTTAAAGTAGTAAAAACTGTTCAAAGGGCACGGTTACGTTTGAGGAACATAATTGAAAAACTGATAACCTTATGACAGCCACAATAGAAAATCTGCCATATGTTGGGCACAAAATCATAGCAGCAATTCTTCTGGGTACAATTCTTAAGTGACGTTTAGTTAGCAAAATATAATAATGTAAAATAAACCCACTTGTAAAAAAAGAATGCCCCTAAATTCGAAATAGATTCGAATTCTCGAATAGATGAGAATTCGTTAACTACGAATTAGGGCTCAAGGCTCAGTTTCATAGACTCCGTTTGCGTGCGAATCCGTCAGAAATCTCACGCAAGAAAAGTTGAAATATATGTAAACATATGGGATAAGTTACACAGGCTCCGTGCGTTCACATGCGTAAACGGATAGAAAGTGAAAAATTTCCTACTTTTTTATCTGTCGATCCGTTCATTCTATTACAATCGTTGTCTTGAGAAAGAATGACAACTGCGAATTATCAGGGATGAAACAGAAACGTAATTTTTTGAGGTGAAAAATTTTCGGCTTACAAATCTTAGTAATTTCGCTCTAAAAGGCTAGTTTATGAGTTAAATGTCGCAAACCCATTATAAATAACTTTAGTGTCCTATTTAAGCAGATAACTACAAAGGATTTTAGCTTTAAATATGAAATAAAATTCCTATAGAATTACGAGAAAAGTTCTCTGAGAAAAGAAAAGTATCCCTGTGTTTCCGCAGCTCTTGAACGGATTCTATGAAACTTGAAAATTTTCTGTTCCATCGCTATCCGTAAGTTGTAAAAGATTCCTGACGGATACGCACGCAAACGGAGTCTATGAAACTGAGCCTTTAACTACGTATTAACTACTTCCGAAATCTGAAAGTAGTATTGTATTATTTTTCATTTTAATGCTGTTCACAGTACAATGTATTAATTGTGAATAAAGCCAACGACAAGGACGTTTGCCAAGCTTTAATTTTTGACAGCAAGTTTTTTACTTTACGGGTAGAATTTCAAAGATTCATAGTAATGAGATTAAAATCTTATAAATGCATAGAATTAATAAGTTTCTTTAAAATATGTTTCAAAATATAAAACACGATATACCCGATTTTCTGTATGAAGATATTATTTGGTGTGATAGACTTGTCTTAAGCCGGAAGCAGCGATCCTGCCTCACACTTTTGCGGAATCTAAAGTTTTACGAATTCCGGGGAAAAGTGGCTCTGAAATGTATGGACTTGAAAGCGACATGTTTGGAGAAGATTCAACACCAACTAATGAACTTCGATGGAAATATTGGCTGCGAGGAAGTTGACATTAGTTCACAACGCAGGCAAACACCTCAACACTTCGATTCGAATTCAATCAGCTTCGGAAAATATATTTATCAAAATTTTGAGTTTAGGAAAATGTTTTTGCTTATTAAATGTTGGGATAAACTGATTGTACTACTGTATGACGAAAACACTGACAACCTGGAGTTGATAGCTGAGTATGAAGAGGTTAGCACTTATAAATTGGTTTATGGCCGGATCAAATTTCAAGCTTCCGTCGAAATTAAGTACCTGGATGGAAGAGTACATACCACCAATTTCCATGATGATAACAAGACGTCTACCGCTTCTACAGAAACAGTTTACAACTCAACAAAGTGCGAAAACTTCAAACCATTGCTAGAACGTATACGAAGTGCGAAAACAGAACTTTTTGTCCATAAATCAATAACTCAGCAAGACTACAACCGTCTAAAGAACACGCAAACTTTTGGATGCAATTTTTTGCGCAGTCAAAATATCGAGGAGAAACAAATGCTCGCCAAATGCGGTGATTTATGGATGCGATTCACAACAAACGACTATTTGGTTATAGGAGTACCATTGGTAAACAATGCATCTAAAGAAACCTATACCATTCTATCAAACTTAAGACCTATTTTTAAATCAAGTGAAAAGCATACAGTGAGCTATACGTTTCGTCTTTATCAACATCATCAATGTTTCAAGGATTTGGAAACTCTGGAGACATTCTTTCAATGTGAGGAAAAAACTGAAATATTGGAAGATATTTGGAGTGCGGCAGAAGACACACAGATGCTTCCCGAATCGTTTGCAGTTCTTTGCATTAGGTTATACATCTCTGAAATTATCAGCCTGCAGCGAACACCACTTTTCATTTTCTTCGACATCGACCGCGATGTCAGCAGTATGACGAAAAAGACGAGAATATTCAACCAGCAAGTGTTCATTGCGAATCTAGATGTGAACTATTTAGTAACTAAACGTGCCCTTTTCGAAATTACATTCCAGAAATCATTCATGCATCAAGATTTTTTGGCAGTTGCCATGACCTCTAGCGAGACAGAACTGACGATCGCATTTCAATCTGAAGCGGACTTAGAAAAATTTGAGCAATTGCTTTCGCAGCGTTTTAATTTTGTTAAGGTTAATCGCCATAGAGACGTCAAGGAAAATGCCAATGTGGAAATAGTTAATGCTTCCACCAACAATCTAAAACATATCTCCCACATTCTGTACTATAACCACACCCGAACATGCATTTGGTATAACACTCTAGTTGTCCGCTACGCTGGTGAAAATGTTAATCCCAGTGGTATTAATACTAAATGGAAATTCTACACTAACTCGGAGGAAAAATCATTTCTGATGCTTAAGTTCATATTAAATGAATTAATATTGCTGAATTGTAATGTCTCAGGAATCGCATGTCCAGATCGTAACAACTCCTGGAATAAAAACATAATCGAACTGGAGAATGCACTGCGCAATGAATTGAATTACATTTTACAACAGTGCGGTGAACCATCTCCAAAGACACGCTCGAAGAAGGAAGAAGCTTGGAGTTCTATATTGGAACATATGTTACGGTTGGAATTGAATACTGATCTCTCTGCGAAATCGTTTTTAAAACCACAATAAGAAAAAATGAGAAGAGCTCAGGTGTAATATGTATTAAGTAATATTTATATTTTATTTGTAAAATTGTTACTATTTATTAATTAAAATGTGTTGCCAATAATTGTAAAACTAAGATCATTGTTTAAATAGATAAAATTAAAAAATATAATATTTATAGAATAATTAATATTTTTATTGCAGTTAATGGAAATTACATATATAATTTAAAATAGATATTAACTCATATAAACAAAAATTTTCCCAAAAATGCTATTTTCTTCCATTCCAATGGAAATTTTAATAGCGATACGAGTCAAGAAAACTATTTTTATTACAATCATATAACAATATGAAATACATGCAGACATATTGGTATAAGGAACAAGGTTTCCACAAATTTACGAATTCTTTGGAGCTCAATACACTGAGTAAACCACCCTAAGGAGTCTTTTTCTTTTGGGGCTACATTCCCGCAGTTGTCATAAAAAGTAAACTATTTTGCGGCAAAATTGTTTGTAAAAACCGAAAGAAATGGATTTAAGCTATAGTATTGGTGATTCCTAATTTATATTATTAGTTTTAAAATAGAAATTTAGTAAACTAAAAAAATAAAGTTGCTGAACAGGCAATCGTACATCTAACAAATGAAAGAAACTGAAAACAAGATTTCCTCCTTCGAATATCTTTAACAAAAAAGAAAACATGGAAATGCCACCAGCTACGAAAGCAGAAAATGCGGATTCTCAGATGCTGATGGATGACCCGCGATTTCGCATTAGACCCATGCAGCAAGTTGCTTCAGCCTGTACAGGTGCACTCATCACAGCGTGCTTTAGTAAGTAATATTGAGGGTTTAGAGCTCGATCTAACCTCCAGTGTCGCCATGCGGCAAATTCTCTTTTGAAGTGACGCCACTGGATGTGATCAAAACGCGTCTACAGGTGCAAGAATCCGCGCTTGTCTCTAGTAAATGTTTCCTGTATTGCAATGGGCTTATGGATCACCTGTGTCCATGCGATCCAAACTCGCCAAGCTCTCCAAGCTCAGTTATGACGAAACCACATCAACATCTAAACGGAACTTTAGTAAGTAGCTCATGCGATTCATGTTTAGCTTAATTTTATATTTATTCTTTGAAACACAGGATGCCTTCGTAAAAATTAGCCGCAATGAGGGTGTGTCTTCGCTGTGGTCTGGATTGGGGCCCACGCTGGTGTCTGCACTGCCCTCTACAATAATATATTTTGTTGCCTACGAACAAATTAAAGCCCGTTCTTTAGATTTTCACTACAAGTACCTGGCGGCGAAAAAAGGTTCGCCCCGGGGACGCGACATCCCGTTTCATATTCCACTAATCTCGGGGATTTCGGCGCGAATCTGTGCAGTTACCTTTGTCAGTCCTATCGAGTTGATACGCACAAAAATGCAATCTCAGAAAATGAGTAACGCCGACATTATACTCGCCGTGCAGAATGTTATTAACACTCAAGGCGTGCGAGGTCTATGGCGTGGCCTACCCCCGACCATACTGCGAGATGTGCCATTCTCGGGCATCTACTGGACGTCGTACGAAACTATAAAAGATTACTTTGGAGTGCAAGAACCCACATTTGGATTTAGCTTCTTGGCCGGTGCCTGCTCTGGTTCGGTAAGCAAAGTTTTTAAATAAACGGTGTATTAACTTTGTCAGTAACAAAAATTAGGAAAAAGTATAATTAAAATGGGTTTTTTCAACGAATTTGCAATTATTAAAAATGTGTGGAATGTTAGGTTAAAAATTATTTAGTGTGTTTTGTTGTATTACTAACAATTCATCCTTATAATAATTCAATTTTCTTTCAATAGATCGCCGCAATGATAACAACTCCGTTCGATGTAATTAAAACGCATGAACAAATAGAATTTGGCGAGAAGGTTATATTTGCTGGTGAATGAAGAAATTCTCGTATTTAAATTTGAATTTATTTAATATATTCCCACCTCATTTCAGATAAACCAGAGAAAAATTATCCTGTTCGCTCCGTTCGCGAGCGTTTGACTTCTATTTACCGACGAAGTGGTATACGCGGCGTATTTGCCGGGTTAATACCCCGTCTGTTCAAAGTGGTGCCTGCGTGCGCCATCATGATTTCTACCTTCGAGTACAGTAAATCTTTCTTCTACAAATACAACGCTTTACATTTCAATGAGGCAAGTGCAGTTAATTCACTAGACGTCATAGAGAACGTTACAAAAGTATAATAAATTTGTTGCAGCCATAGAAATAGTTTAAATGTTCAGTGACGAATTCGCAAAAGAAAAAAATGTTCAGATGCTAACGCCGACATGTGTAATTTGTATGTTTCCCATTACTAAAATAGATAGTAATTGTCATTACTAGATTATCTAATAATTGTTATTCCTGCAAAATGTAGTAACGTGTAGTAATTTTTCCAAGCTTATTTTCAATCAAATACTTTTCAATTCTAATTGTTAACATCTACTTTATTTCTGTTTTGGACAAATCTTGTAATATATGTATGTACACAATTATATAGTAGACATATGGTCAATATGCACCTAATGCATAGGAATTTCAAGGAGGCTCTGTAATAAAGCAAAGATTGTATTTTTTTAAAATAAATATCCAAATACACAGATATTGAAGGTGAACAGGGTGTTTTATTGAGAATAATTGGGCTTTATTTTCGTGTCTAAATTTCAATATATAACATAAGAAATACGTAGGCGTTATCGTAGTTTCAGTTTGTTACCATTACCACAATAAACCATAGAATAGTTAGGCCTATATATGATTCACTACAAATTTTAATTGTATAAATAACTTCCGATTGCTCGAAATCATAGAAATAAATAACAAACAAGAATAAAAATCACTTTAATTGTTGCTATAAACATCGCCAATTTTTCGAATCATTTACAAATTTCTTAACTTTGCGAACACGTATTTCTATGTTCTAGTTTTAGATTCCACCAACGAGTATAAATGAAAGAACGGATCAACGAGTATAAATATTTATACTCGTTAAAACCAAATTTGACAACACGTGTGAAGTAATATGATGCGGCCAAATACCAAGATTATAGAATCTAATAAAAGTAATGGATATTAACAAAAATCCGTGTGTGGAGTCTTCGCAGGATGTCGCGCTGGCGAATACAGAACATTTAAAAGCGACTCAGACGCAGTTAAAAAAAAAATCCACAAAAAACAAATCTACGACAGCGCAAATACCAAGAGGAATGCCAAAGTCAAGGCGCCCATGGAAGACTCCGAAGCAAAAGTACATATAAAAAACAGTTTCTCAAATAACGTGGTTACGATATTCCTTCCTTCCATATAGATTCGGTAGCATTAAAAAGACTATACATCGGTTGCCCTTTGAAAAGAAAGTGGAGCTGCGCAATGAACTGCGACACATCAAGGAAGTATCCAAGACCATTAAGGATAAACGCAAACAGGATGCTGTCGATAAACATCAGCGTCGTCTGGAAAATGCGGAACGACGCCTAGCCAATGAACGCCGGTCGGAAATTGTCCAGATCATAAAGAATCCTTCGAAACTGCGTCGCATGAAGCGCAAGCAGATGCGCATGATAGAAAAGCGAGATTTAAGTCAAGTGAAAGTTGTCTGACGAAAATTCTGTACATTATTGCTTTTAAGACAATTTTTAATCGAAAGTTTATATCCTTTGCACATAAAAATTATAATTTATTTATGTATATTAAAATAGAAAACAAAATCTAAGCTAAAGGATCAAAGTAAATTTTGTCCGCTTTATTTCAATTTCAGCAATAATTATAGCCTGGGCCTATAAAATATAGATGATATCGGAGCAGGGACGCCAATGGGGAATTTTCCGATTTGTTGGGAATTTTCGTATCGGTGTGGAATCGGGGAATAGACTGTTTTTATTGGGGAATTTGAAATTCAGAACTATAAAAAATACTCGATGAATATCTATTACATGAGTTTTTAAAAAAATTGTGTCATTTTCTACAACTGATATGAATTTGTATTTTCGTTACGAAAAACGTGCGTTTCTTTTATAACTATATGCAATAATATATAGCTCTTTTTTTATAGATTTACAATAATAAACCTCAACAATTTTAAAAACATTTACATATTCGATAATCAAACAGCTTTTCACAAATGATCCTTTTTCGTTGAAAGTGTGCAGGTCCTTTTTAATTTTGAGATTTTCAGTTTGAATGAAATGTCATTCTTCTGTTTTATAAAAATTGTAAATTGGGAAAAAATTGTTCTCTAAATTGAATGAAAATATAAAGATGACACAATAATAAACATTTTCTTATCATTAACTCCATTTTTGTATGAAATTTACTTTCAAAGGAAACGGCCGAAATCAAAGCTGTTGAAGCTGTAAAATTTTGAGATGTACGTAAAAATACTATTAATATATTGTAATTGAACTTAATTAAAATGTAATTAAACTTAAAATTCAAAGTGTTACGCATATGTATGTATATAAGAAAATATAGAAACACTGCAAAATAAACCAGTGAAAAACAATTGAAATAAGAGAATATTTCAAAAAGAAAACAATATGTATTCTTTTTGAGAAAAATATATTCGTTTTTATTTTTTCTTTTATAAACAAATCGTTAAAGAATAAATAATAAATTGTTAAATAAAAATTACGTCAAGAAAACATACAAATTACACATTAATTACGACATTTATTCTCAATCGTAAACTAGAAAAAGTTTCAGTTAGACACTGCTTAGACACTACTGCTGACATGGTACCAGCAGCTACTGCAGTTTTAAAAGACAAGACATGCATCGGTACAGTTTAATAAAGAAAAATCTATTTGTGTGTAATAGGAATCATTGTTTCGCCAGCGGTTAGGGCGGGCAATGGGGCGTCGACAGTTAGAACACCATCCTTGCTAAGCGAAGAACGAATCGATTCCGGATTGACGCCTTTGGGCAATAGAAATTCACGGTTATATTCCCTGTAGACGCTCTTCGTGTCCGATTTTTCTTCATGCTTGGCGTGCACCTAAATTGGAAGAAGAAGAATGAATTTTAACAGAGATAAAATATAATATTCTACAAAGTAGATATTATTTTAAGGCTGCCTGCAATGATAAATGCACGTGAAATGCACGTAAATTTACAGAAAGGTCTGTAAAGGATGAAAATATATTTATGGGTGGTTATTGGCGACGTAGATGACTGTCATACCAAGCAGGGGCTGATAAGACCCACAATATGCTGATAATAAGAGTAACAAGCTTATAAATTGGCTTTGAGGTGGCGACAATTGAAAATCAGGAAATAAGAAACTTCTTTGTAAAGAATAAGAATAAGGCCAGTTTTCTTCGCTCTCAATTAAATTCCTTAATTTTTACTTAATTTTAATTGGCTGATAGAGTTACCATTCCTCGTTAAAAATTTAATTTCTTCACACTCGATTAAATTGTCTCAAAACTTCAAAAAAATAATTTCAAACATTGTGAGTGAAAAAACGAAAACAAGGAAAATCCTCAATTAAAGACGTTAACTGACCAAATTCGGCAAGTTAGCTAATTCGGATGTTAGCTCCAACGTTCAGTTAAATAAATAATTTTTTTAAATAAATAAAATGAATTTTGTTAATTTCCCTTTTAAATTCCGCAATTAAATTTACAAGTTTACAAATTTACCACGAAGTGAATAAAGTGGCTTTAAAAACTTTATACGAGTATATTAAAATAGATATACTAAATATACTACATACATATATGTACATATATATTCTTTACGACCTAACGCATAATTTTTTCTTATTATTATTTAAATACGTTCAGGATTTCCTACACGGTTTGTCACTCTTCTTAAGCACAGCGGCGCCAGAATTTAATTTGTCTTTAAAATAAGACTAAGAATAAGAAATACCGAAAATTTAGCCAAATGAAATGAGGTCGCCAATGTTCAAATAAAAGCCAAGAATTTTGAAATGTGCATGCTTCTCGTAATAAAAATATGCATTACAAAATAGAAGTATGTCCGCCCCTTCAATGATCTACAGACGACTGGCAACGAATGAAACAAATACTATCGAAGCTATATTTTGTTTTCATTAAAGCCTGAGATGAGACTGTCCATCATGACTCGTTAATTGAAAATAGCATTGAACAATAAAAATTAACAAATTGAAATGCTAACTGGAAAGTGGATGCCGAAACAAGCTTTCGCATTACTCTTTTGACTATAAATACATACATAATTAAGTCTGTCTGTAAAAATAAACCTTCAGTTCGAAAAACAATCACTGAAAGTAAAAAAAAATCTCAACTGAATGGAACCCATCAATAATGAAGATGTCTAAGTTTGTTCAAGGTTGGAGGAACCACACGAAAACGAATTGTGTGAAGAATAAAGAAGAGAGAGTGGAAGTAGCATAAGAATATTTGTAAGATTGTAACTTTGTAAGATTATAGATCTTATAAATGCTTTTTTTACACACCAACAATTTTTGATCGACAGTCTTGACAACAATTTCCTCGGGGGCATACTGGCTCACGTCGAAGCGTAGTTTCAGTACCTTATTGTCACCATCTTCCTGCAGAAAATGAAATCGAAAAGAAAAAACGAAACGAAATTACATTTGTAATACAATACACAAAATTTTAAAAATAATTTAATAAATACCTAAATAAAAATAATTTAATATCCTTTGAGTTATTTGAGTTTTCACATTGCTACATTCTTAGGAAATACTATACAATATGATTTTAATACTCGTACCTGAATCAACGGAGAATTCATATCGGATATATAGTTCGATTTTGGTCTAGCGGAAAGTGCTGAATTTGTTGAGCTGTAAAAATAGAAAAATTTCATTAACATTATCCCATATGCACACATTTTCTTGAGAAAATTATATTTGCAGTCATGTGCTTTAGTTACGAAAATATAAAACTTGCTAAGTAATGGAAGAATAAAAAAGTTAAATAAAATAAAATTAAATAAAGTAATATTTAGAAATTAAAGAAATACAAAATTAATGAAATATTATTTTATAACTACATATTTTATGAATACATTTATATTTAATATGCGAGCATGCACTAATGTAAATTATATAGACACGATACACCTTCGAAAAATATGCATAATAGGTTTAGTGTTATTCGTTACTATTGATTCACACAATTTAAATTCTAGGATAAAAGGATTAAAACAGTTTTTTTTAATATGCTGATAAGATATTTGCGACTTTGTGTAATTCGAATTCCGTGTTATTCGAGGGCTGTCGCAATTTTTAACCGTACAATTCGAGGCTTCGTGCAACTCAAGTACCGTGCTATTCGAGGTTCAATTTGTGACATAAATTTTTATTATTTTTTATTAATTATTGATTAAAGCATTGCTAGAATTAATTTTCAGAATTATTCCAAATTAACAGACACGATAATTTAAATTCGTAGTAACAATGGAAAAAAACCCAGATAAACCAATACAAAAATATGATTCTATTGTATTATGGAGGACATATAGATACCAGCGCCCTTAGTATATATATGTATGTGTACAATACATATACAGGTGACCCTCGAATAGCACGGTACTTGAGTTGCACGAAGCCTCTAATATCATCAGAAATTAGATTACAGTCGAGATTTGACTGTAACTCAAAAATTATTGATCATGGTGCGGTAACGATCTCTAATAACTGTAGCGGGAGTTACGGTCTTATTTTTTCAGAAATAAGGTCCACTGATGCCAGCATGAAAACGCTGCCAAAAGGTGCATATTTCTGAATGTAATGGAGTCTTTTAGGGTCTCATTAACTACTTTTGTTAGAGGAATGGATGCATGCACTCTCAACACAAAATGGCTCACTATTACTCTTATAAATCCATATACCACATGAAATTATTCAATAATACAGAAATAAAATAATACGAAAATAAACCACGAAGGTGATAAACATTTTAAATAAACGAATTAGTTAGTCGCTTAAGGAAGAAGTTTTATTATTAACATATGAATACATTTTAGTCTACACTAAAGCATTAAAACGGAAGTGAATCAATCAAAATTCATTTGGTGAGTTAAAACATTAAAACATATTCTAAAGCATAGATATTTTTATAATGTACCAACTACAAACTTGGATATAGTAATAATTATATATACCTGGTTGTCGTTGTCTTTTTAGTAGAGCTTAAGTTTTAGATATTAAAAGAATGCAGTAGCCATAAGAAACCGAAAGCATGTAGAATAGAGAGCACAGAATATATACAATATGTATTGTTTTTTTTTTTTTAGTTTGATATTTTAGTCGTAGTAGTTGTTTTGTTGGTTTTCATTGTTGTAGGAAGAGCATAAACATTTACAGCCCATAAATTATTGTAAGAATTTTTTAATAAAAGATTATCAGTGTTTTTTAGGCAGCATGTAAAAAAATTGGTAGAAAGAAAGTTAGTTAGTCCTTGCAACACTTAAATTCAATAAATTTATACAATATTTAAAATATACAATATATACATATACATATGTAAGTATATATGTATGTTTAATATGTACTCGTATTTTTCTAACTTATATAAATAATGATTTATACAGACTACAAACCAGCCGCAAGCACAATCAATATTTCTATTAATGTTTTAAATCTATCGACTTTCAAATCTGTACTGGTAAAATAATATGAACCTTCATCAACCACGCGATAATGAAGACAAGTTTAAATTCTAATAATAATGATTCTGCAAAAGGAGGTGAATAACCGAAAACCAACTAACATAACTAATGCCCCAAAAGAGCATTTAATCGAGACAGAGAGAGAAAGAGAGAGGAAGAAAAAGACATTAAAAAACCGTTTCTAGCTGCTATCAGCACTTGATAACCAACTAACTTATTCTTCGTATGGCAACGATTCTAAGCTGAAGGCAGCGGAGGGAGAAGCAGCCAATCGCGTCATTAGACGACCGCAAAAGAAAAAAAAGCCATTCATGACGAAAAGCTAGACAAACAGAACCCAAAGTAGATCAATGTGCTTCATTCATACATACCTACTCGTATCTATACGAGTACTACAATGTACGCGTATATACCGGTATGTATGCCATATACCATGGTCTGGTATATTCATGGTTGTATATTTTCCCTGTTAATAACGTATAAACCTTGTGGTTACTTGTTATGGAGTCATTGATTGCTTGGTGACGTGTTGCGGAGACAATGTCTACATAGCAACCTTCCTACGTGACAACAGCAGACACCAACGCAGCTCTTGCCCGCTCATCTGACAATCGCAGATTTTTAGAGCGAGAGACACACAGATGAGAAAAAGATGTTGGTAAAAACTTGACAAAATATTGACAGAGATTGTAAAAAATATGATATAAAAATCTGTTAGCATGTCGCTTTCTATATCATATCATATTTATATCGTATAAACATACAAAAACAAAAGGTAAAAAATAAACACACGCACACACATTTTGGAATTTAAAATAAAGTACTCTACATACAAACATAATTGACTTTAAGCATGGTGAGATAGAAAGAGATGAAAATAAAAGAGGAAGTACTGAAGCTAAATTAATAAGCCCACACATAACGTGAATTATTATAAGCAGATACCATATTAAAGTAAATATCAGACGTGGGTATGATAGATTATTGTATGAAAGACTTAAAGAAGTTTTCAACACCTTTTTCAATTGTACGATAGATCAGAAATGTTCATGACTAATATTTATTTTATAAAATTTTATAAAACAAATATTTTATTAAATATTTTATTTATACAATTTTTTTTATAAAATAAACATTTTATTTGTTACCCGTTGTAAAAAAGGATTGCTCATCTCTGGTTTTGAGATTCCAGTGTAGATATACATTACGATAATGAATTCAACAGAAATTTTCTTTTAAAATTATGACTGAGGAACTAATGTGAAGGTTTTTTGGAACAAAAAAAAAAATAAATATATAATGCAAACTGCTGAAATCTGAGAAAAGTTCGAAAATAAGAAAGTAGAATAAAATTAAAAACAAATGTTTTTAAATGAGTCTTTTTAGAAAAATACTAGAAAAAATATGTGCATATTATTTTAATAATTTAGTAAATATCTTTGGAAATTAGAGTTTATTATAAGTTTACTAGTTTATTATAATTTAAATTCAAAATAAAGTAAACAATTTTTGATTCTGGAATAAAATGATATATTATGATAATTATAGTTTAATATTGTATTGAGTATAAAATATGTCTTTTTATTTATTTCTTCAAATAAAAAAATTAATTAACAGAAGTTAATTCAAGTCATATTGCATTAAATTAAATATAATTACAAAAAGCAATTAAAGCTTTAACAAATGAATTAATTAAAAGCTTACAAAAAACAAAGAAACGAAAAGTATGGGAAATATTTTTTAAAAAGTGGAAGACAAGACTGATTTCTAAAAAAAAAAACTGCAACAAAAATGTTTGCTGTTGTTGCCAATTTCTCTGACTCTCAGCCGAAGAAAGAAGGGGGAGAAGAAGTAAAACCGCTGGCCGGCGGACGATGTGAGCAAGAAATTGCTAAGCGGATAAAACTCTAAAAAAATTTTACCAAAAGGCAGAGAGAAATACAAAATTTCTGGACATTTCGATGTACAGACAGACAATTCTTTAAATACAAGTGTATGAAACTGTAAACGACGAGGAGGAGGAATGACATCATCGTTGAGAATATGCGCAGATGTTCGCAGAAATGGGAATGAATATGAGTAAGAAGAATAATGCAAAATCACATTAAACAAAACGGTAACAAATTAAAACAAGTATATGAGCCGTTTATTTTTAAAGAGAGACAAGTCCACTTTATGAGAAAATCAAATTAATGATGAGAAAACTTTTATTCTGGTATCATCTTTATATTTTGATTCAATTTAGAGATCAAATCTTTTCAAAATCGATACAATTTTCATAAAACAAAACAACCTTATCCATAGTAATAGCATTGCATTCAAAATGCAACCCTGTAAATATCTTGAAATAAAAAATAATGTATTTGCACACTTTCAAAATAAACGGCTCAAATATCATTTCTGTACTCTTCAGAGGCGACGAAAAATTAATACATGTCTAAAAAAGTGTTCAACAGATTAGATTTAAATGTTAGTAAGGCCAAGAGTTTTGGTACACGATTAATGGACGATTAAAGACACGATTGGTCTTTAAACACAAAGAATTCTTTTTTAAAGTTACTGACAAGGAACAAATTTTTACCAAAAACTCGTCTTAAATATTTCTGTTTAAACTACCACGATTACATGATCTTTTTTTTTAGTTTAAAGAGTAACAGTCAGAGAAAGACCAAAAAATAAAGAGAATACATAAGAGTATCCTTATATACATACATATGAGTATTAAACACATATATAAACACATATGAGTATTATTAAATATGTATATATATGTCTATATATATATATAGAATACTTATATTTATTGATCAGTATAAACTAATTGATCAGAGTAAACTGATAAAAGTCTGGCTTCTTATCGGATGATGAGGAATACTATAATTGAAAAAAGCAAATAATAATGGAAAAACTGCAAATATTTCGTCTTCAATTTCAATGTAGAATTTCTATATAACACATACATATATGATTTTCAATTGGAAAATTTATTCAAAAAATTAAATTCCTAAATCCATTTCAAAAGCGCCGATAAAAATTTTCCACCGCATTGAATCTGAATAATACACTTGGAAAAGTACTATGGATGTATGTATGTGTACACACAAAAACTCAACACTAAACAAATACAAAATGGTTGGTGCAGCCATTTAAGGTCAGAGTTAACGCGCCTGATCTACGAAATAACCATTCAATAACTGTCGCTTCGCTTTGCATAAATAAATATGTTTTAACTATCTAAGATTGAAATATGAAATCATTACAAATAAATACTGCATGCACGAGTCTACTCGCAGCACATACAAAAGCTAAATTCAGCGCACACCAGCTTGTCCAAGCACGAGCGCAACCAGCATTGAACTTGAGCCACATTAGTAGTAATGATGACGCCTGAGAAGTAGCAGCAGCAAAAGTCATTTGAATTCTGAACAAAGCCTCAGTCGAATGCAACCGAATCACGTAAGACTTGATTCGATCGATGGAATTTATACATACATTTTTATATATGAGGAGATAAATTCATGATACATGATTTTTGTTTTTAGGAATTGAGTCAGTGTCGAGGTTTTGTTGTGGGTTCGAGCCGCCGAAGCGACTACTGACGTGTTGGCTATTTTTATAACAAGTAGCAAGTAGACACAATAGAATCTTTGTATAACAGAGATGGAAAAAACCAGGAGTTTTTGATTTAAAAAACAAAATTTATTTATCTATTAAAATTTGTTTGTGCCGGTGACGACGCCTACACAATTTCCATTTTGCATACACTGACCGTCACTATCTATTAAATATTTATTCATAATTCATAAAGAAATTCATTGAACTGAAATATTTCTGATATGAAATGTTGTAAGTAAATATTTGAACTCATTTTAATTAAATAGCCTTGAAATACCAGAGGAAAATTTTAATTTTTTTTTTAAGTCATAAAAAAAATATTAACAATTTAAATTAAATTTTAGCTATGAGTATTATTTAAATAGAGTATAGTCGTATATGTATATATTTTACTTCTTTTACGTCATTTTAAAATTGATCTTCTTATAAGTTACTGAAGTTCTTGGTAGATCGACATGGCCGTAAATCGTCGTCATGTCCGTGTAAATCTGACGCTAGAATGAACTCAGTTCCACTAAGAAATGTTGACGCTTTTCAAAATCTTCTACTGAAGCTTTTATATACCCAATATTAGAAAAGAGTAAGGAAGTTTTCCGAGCTAAAACATACGTACTTTTTTGAAAGCCCTTTTATTGCTTTTATAAAAAATGTTGGAAAAATGAGAGTGCAAAACTCGACTACTTTGGTGAAAACTAAACTAAATTAGTCTACAATACCCAGATAACTTAAACCTCACTTCTTTAGTATAAATAGTAGGCGAGACAATTACCAATAAATCTTGTCATTTCATCTTCCAAATTTTGGTGTACGTAACTCAATTTGACAATTTTCACACAATTTTCCAATCAAGAAAAATAAAATTAGTGCCATTTGGATGTGACTTCTTCTAGCGATCCACTTGATAATCGGATTAGATTAGAAGAGCTGGCCAAACTTTTTGGGAGCAAGCAAAAAATAAAAGAAAACATTTAGCAGGCCAATATAGCTTACTGAATAAATTAATTTTATTCTAAAATATCGTACCAGCCAAAAAGAGCAACTAGAGATAGTGGCCAGCAGGCTTCTGGCTACGGCTGTGTAACTATGAATGTGATCAATTACGTGGTTTTCACTAAATTATTTGGCAGGATGGAGTAGTTCTCGTAGGTGCTTTAATTTTTTAAAAAAAATTTCATGTTTGGTATTTTTTATTTAATATTGTAAGCTTTGAAAAATTATTAAATTAAAAAATATACAAATTTTAACAAAAATTCAGTAACTAAGTAATTACTTCTTATTCTCAAGCAAGGATTTTGTCGTATAGGTTGCGACAATCCTGTCAACTAAAGTTAACCCTCATTCACTCTACTAACGCAGCACCACAGCAAATAGACAGACAGACAGACAGACGTGTTCTACTTTTCAGCGGAATGAGGTTGCTCTAAAGACATGTGTGTTAAAAAGGAAGCAATAATCATAAAACAAATACAAAGCTTCTGTTACGAAGACCTCGTAAAAGTCCATTTTTGACACAGAGTTCAGGAAATGGACGGTCAGGACATGCACGCAAACACTCTGAACTCGTTTATAAAATTTCGTTCAAGAAAAAAGAAAAAAAGCCTTTGCTTATTTTATCAGAAAAACAATCATAATCAAAAGAAACAAACCTTTTAAAGGGCATGCGTTCGTTGTGCGTTTAGGGCAAACAATTGAATCCACTCACAAAGATGACCTCATTCCGAAGCCAACCATACTAACCGAAAAGTCATAAGCAAAAAACTTTGAAAACGTAAACAACTTAAAGCTATAAACTTTGGATTATGTATGAGTTGACGTCATCAATAATCACGGATTGTTGATATAATGAGAATAGAGAGAAATTGGACATTTCTTATGGTAGTAGTATTTATTCCGTACAACGGAAACAAATAGTTTTCACAAGCTTTTTTAACCCTAAAAAAATTAGTAGAACGAAAATATATTTCTCTTTTTAGACATCATAAAAGAAAAAGTTTATCTTGTATTTTTCTGAAGATAAAAAGAAAATAATCTATAATTATAATGAAATTATGATAATTAGATGGATAGATGATTCATAGAAATTAATACACAGTCTATGCTTTGCATTTTTCCACTATTTTAAGCGAAAATGTCGAAAATGCTCGGAAAATGCTCGGTAAAAATAAACAAAGTTTCTGATTTAATTTTTAAAACTCAAAGTAAAAAACCCAACCTGTATTTATTATTTTAAGTAATTAACGAATTAAACTAGAAAAAATTTTGTGGATAAAAAATTAATTTCTACATGATCTGGGTATGTTTTGATAGGAAAAATATTTTAAAACCAAACCAAACTTGACCAGAGGTGACGGAGATTCGTTTCAAAACCCATCTTTCTCAAAAAACATAACCCTTCAGGAACAAAGATACCCAAGCTACGCACATATTCATCGATGCTATAAAGCTAACTAACAGAGGTATTCTGAGAGTCGCTAACTATTGAAATTGTCTCGAAAATCGTCTTTTTGTATTGCAAACAACAACAAAGAGACGATTTTTGTTGTTGTTTGCAATACAAATAGAGACGAAATAGAGATTAATTTTTCAAATTAATTTTGAAAAATAATTTATAAGTGTAAATAAATTTACTTATTTCAACTTATTTTTTAATATCAAAATTCGTTCTTTATGAGACATTCGTATCATTATTTTAATTTTTAAAGTGCGCACGTCATTTGTAGCCTTAAAAAAGCACACTTACTTTCAAGTTACACAAAAAATTGCACAAACAAAAAATCGAATATCTCAAGAGTAAATAAATATTGCCTCAGACTTTTTGAGGTATACCATCAAAATATTTTTAATTTAAAGGTTAAAACGCAAGCCTTTGAATATCTTGAAACGCAAAAAGTGTGACTTATCACAATTATGATACAATTATGGGCACAATTATCAGCTGTAATGCATTTCCAAATATGTTATTTATTTACATAAATATAGCAGAAGCTTGCATTTCTCAAGTACACCATCATCATCATGTGTTTCTTCAACCGAATTTCTTTCTCTAAAAATAAATTTTATTTAAACAAGAAGCTATGCGAACACAAGTATATACATAAATGCCCCTCATGCGTTTGGTTCTATCGCGTTTGCTGAGCAGATGGACATACAAATATCGCGTCTGGAGACTCATCTGGCGTTGCTCGTAACTCGATATCCAGAAAGAAAGACCGAACAAACGAGACAACGCATTCATTCCAACGCCAGGTTAGAAAATACAAAATGGAGCACTAAAACTACATACAAATTTTTTAGAGAAGCCAAAAGATATTCTAGATATTTGCATTTTTTGCTGTACATACATACGTACTCGCACATACGACAAAAATAGAAATACATAATCCTTCAGACTATCTATCATACATTCTGCCTCTCTCCTCTTTTAAGTGTACCAGCATGAGGGCAACTATAGTTGCTGATTTTTTAGTTGCTATGCGGCCGGCTATTTTCTGATTTTTAAATCACTTACTTTTATCTATAGCTATCGCAGATGAGAATACAATCAAACTAAAGTGAAAACTGAGACTTAAGTAATCACCTGGTGGATTCGAAAAAGTTGGCCTCACGGTTCATTAACTCGTGGCGAAACTTGGCCATTTCCTCTTCCATTTTGCGCATCTCGGAATCGAAGCGCTCTCGAATACTGGAAAATTCCGTATCGATGACACTGAAGTCTCCCAATTTTATTGGAATATTTCGCTTGTTAGCTTCAGCCATATTTCTTTGTGATTAAAATATAAATTGCAATGAAATTTTGTGCGCAATAGTCTCTTCTTTCGTATTCTTCACTAGTTTTCTGATTCTACAGACCACGATTGCAATATTGCGAACTGACACAATGTTCCCAACCTCACTTTATCTTTTTGACTGTTTAGATTTCTAGTCCATCAGGCAATTTATATAAGATATATAAACCAGAGTATTCTCTGATATAAACATTTGTCAATGAATGAAACAATGAAAGAGAGTAAAGTTCAATTCATATTCACCTAAGTTCTCTCACACAGGGCTACCAGATCCAAGTATTTGTAAATATGTTTACAGCCGAAACAGAAATTTGTCTGCTATTGAGGTGAATTCCAACGACAAAATTTTCTGTAGCCTTTGTCGCTGGGTAAAATTTTGGCAACCATTAATTTTCCTAAAAACGTTGAAAATCAAAATCAAAGATAATTGTTGTTGACAAAAAAGTAATATAACCAGTTAAATAACTATTAAATTAATCATATTGTACAATAATTAAACATCATTTTATAAATCATCGTCATTTTGATAAATATATTATATTTATGCAACCCTTTAGAAATTTGGTGAAACCTTAGAGTTTCGTGGAACACCGTTTGAATAGCACTGCTACAGAGGAAGGAGTGTTTTTTTAGATTTTTTTAGATATAATAATCTCTTGCTCCATTTATCGAGTCTAAAGGGATTTGAATATATGGGGTGATGAATGCTTCAATTTTTGCCGTCAACGTTATTTTAATTAAAAAACTTCTTAATCAAAATTTTTTGAAGAAGAAGGTGCAGTGGTATCAATTGTTTTTTCGATCATAGCATGACTTGACTTGGGCTTGCTATTGATATCGCAAAAGAATTATGGCATTTTGAAGCAATTCTTTGTTGATAACATATGTCATCATTTTATTGCAGTCGTATGTGCATACATACATCCATATGTCAGTCAACTATCTAAAAAAGTAATTCACTAACCACAGGCAAAACAGCCTAATTCGGGCTAAATAAAAATGGTTATTACCACTATTGCACATATTCCAATTTACAACCAATATTTTTTATACTATGAAAAAGTAAGGAAAACAGACTCAGGCATTTATTGCTTTTGGCTGCAGCCTTTGCTCGATTAAAACCAATATATTTAAGATTTCTTAATTAAGTATATGTATATGTACATATGTATAATGTTTCTTATTTATGTACACTAAATATTCATCTATATGAATATCTTTACAAAACAGAAAGTTTCAAATTTAAAATTTTGGAAAATGTTTCAAACGATTTATATTTTGCTGTTGTGGCAGCTCCGTTGATCACTGAAAAATCTCGTTTTCTCCATATTGAAGAATCTCTTTTATCTTTCTCTCTCTCAATTTTACCATTTTTCAAGCTCAATTTCTCATTATCTTTTCATGGAGAGAAATTAAATTTTTTATTACCTTTTTAGTTTCTAGTGTGGGTGATTGCGGTCTTTTCCACCTTCTAAGGTAATAAGCGTAGACTCTACTTGAAATTTCACCACTCTCAAAATTATGAATATGTAATTAGTTTCTTCTTTCCGTTTTCTAACTTTAGGCTGTGATTCAAAAAGCTTATTGTTTGTAAACAAAATTAATAGACAAAAATAAAATATTTTTAATTTGTGACGAATCGATGACAATCGTTGGATACGTAGGATGAGTTTTACTATAGAACTTATTAATCAACCCACGAATGTTTGCCTACGTTGTCATCATGATTTCTTGTCACATTATATTTAGAATTCAGAGAACTATTAAATCAGACCTGATGATACAAAATATATGTAATAATCAAAATATTGCACATACTATATTGCAATTTACCGCAGTTTTTTGTAACAGAAAAAATATTTGAAAATTTGATAAGTTATTGGTTAGTAATATTAACAATGCCAAAAAGGTAGAAAAAAAATTTAAGATAATTTTAATAAGAATGTGTATACAGAAAACAAAAACAAATATAAGATATTAACACAGCAACGTATTCATACAGCCTTCAGATGACGAGCTGCTGCCGTTCAACAAATACGTATTTTTAGGTGAAATTATAAAACTTTCTAAAAATAAATTGTATTATTTGTATTGTAGCTTGTATGTGTATTTGTTTAGGAATTTATAAATAATATATTAAAAATGAGGGTGGTATTCTGAGGAATTTGTTAGACGGTAATTTGAATTTTTTTAAGAAATAACTATTAAATTTTAAAAATAAAATACAATTAAAACAAAATAAAATAAATAACCAATAAAATATGGAATAAAATTTTTTTTTTTGTTATATAAAACGTTTTTATAACGTACTGAAAAGCTTAACTCAAATTGTTTAAAATTTGAAAAAACACTTCACATTTTTCCAACACTTCTTGACACATTTTTTGAAAAATTGTTTGATCTCAAATATGTACTATATAAAATATTTAAAAAATATTTTTGAATGACATACATACAAATGTATGTATGTAATTTTTTTTTAAATTTCCTGTCTCAAAATGGGCGTGGGTGGGTTAGCTTATGCATAATATTGCATTGTCTATTAGTTCTGATTTAAAATTTTCGGTCTTTAGTCCATCAGGAAGCTACATATGTATGTAGTTTAAAATTAATTTTAAAATTTGTACCGAACAGGAATGAAAGCGACCTGATAAAAACGTTTTATTAATAAATAATACTCCTAACTCGTATATTATAGAAATCGTTTCTCTATTCGTAGGATTTAGTCAGAGAAACGTTGAGTAAGTAAAGTAAGGCCGCGTAGAATGAAACAAATTTGAATAAAATCAAGAAAAACTAGAACCGAATAAAATACGTGTTGTTTGTTGTTTTTTATAATTTGTCAAAGCATGATTAAAAAATACGACCGCATGTGGCTGCACTCTCAGGTGGTGCGTAGAATTACATACTTTTAGGATGCGCAGAATTGAACAGTTCGGACAAAATTTGCGCAAAATCAAAAAATTTCGGAAAAAATTTACAAAAAAAAAGCGGAAAAAATATAACATTGTTGGTTGCTGCTGTCTTGTGCAGACTCAGAAAGTTTTTCTTGGTACTGTACAACTGTACATTATTGTATGAAATTAATTAAGAGAAATTAAGAGAAAGTTAATTAATTAAAAAAAATATTTATTATAAAATTAATGCCTTTGAATTTTTTCAACGATCTTTAAATAAATAAGAAAATGCCGGCTACTTTTTTATGTGAGCATTAAATTGATCATGCTAATATAATTTTTTTGTTATTAGCACAATATGCTAATGGAATGGGAATGTTAAAAATTATGAAATAGTGTTAAAATCTATTTTTATTCTTTGCTCTGTGCTGCAAGACTTCAATAGTAGTAGCTAACAAAAGATGTTAACAAAAAATGTTTTTATTCAGGATAATAGTATGTATAACTAAGCTATATTTAGAAAGAATTTTCGAATTTAGTTACTTATTTACAAAGTTTTCCAGGAAAAACAAATTCAAATACTCCGCAAGTTTAATGTTTTATAAATATCTTAACGCTATAAAGACGCCTTCCTTGCTTTGTACCAGGTGAACTCGTATTAGGAAAATTATAACACTAAAGCAGTAGTAAAGATGGTTATGGTTTCAGTCTGTCGCGCAACCCCGTCCAGCTGCTAGTATCTACATTGAATAAATGAATATACCCTAAACTCATACACATAGATCTATATAGAATCGAAATTTCTAAAACATTGCTAGCTGATTGCAAGATAAAGGAAACACTAATTATCTTACGGTTTTCTTCTCTTTTCTCTTAATATGTTCTTATTTTTAACTAAGTAAACGGAACGGGCCTTTTTCATTATCATTGTACCTGACCTGAATTCGTATTAAATCCGAAATATTTGTATTGTACTTATTAGATTGTTTCCCAAATAACCGTAGAAGACTAAGAAGGAAGCAATCAAACTACAATAAATATTTTCTTTCTAGACTTAAAATAGGCTAAATTAACTTAAGCTCTTTGCTTGTCAGTTCATTTATATTTTCTCGTTATATTAAACTAAACACATTTAGCCTCTAATTAATTTTCACGAAAGTGTAATTACATTCACCGCAAAACTCCGATTGAGTCAGACACAACACAAAGAAATAGACCCTTCACACTTAAAAGAATGTTTTTTCACTTTGCTATTCGTGTAAAGGAAGCAGTAGAGCACACTTGGACTGGGTATAATTTTCGCTCGGCCTGATCTTCATACAAGGCCTTCATCTACGTTACCCAGTCGCACTGACCAAAGCTGAAACTAAGAATTTAAGCAATGTTTTTGATTATGGTCTGTTCGAGCTAATCTACTTTGAAACTCTTTTCCAAGAAAGTTGCACATCATCCAACCACTATCGGTACAATGAACATGGAAATGTACATTCGGCGCCGCCTGCCCTTTCCGTTCTCTTTTTTAGTGCCAAAATAGTAATTGTTAACTGGTGGCGGCGGTCATCTGTAGCTGTTGTTGTTTTTTCTCCCACCACTCCTGAATGCTATTCACCATTTGTTTCCGGCGGAAACGCAACGATTCCGTTACGCACATGCTTATGAAATTCGATTTCATATCGATGTCGCCCTTGATCAGCTCGAGATGTTCTAGTAGTTGCCGGTAATTGCGGCCGGGACGCCGAATATCGCGGAATATCTGCGCTCGGATCTCGAGATTATGTTTGCGTGCAGCTTCGCGCTGCTCATCGGTCATTGAAGGGGGTTGGGCGGTAGCACAGTGCTTGTGATTGGTGCTGCTATACGCGTTGCCGGCACCAGCAGACTCACGCTTCAGATTATCAAAGCTACTGGATGCACAATTAGAATTCGGTGTGTTGCCCATTGCCGCAGGAGGCGGCATTAGTGTGCTTTCTGTCTCGGTTTTGTGCTCATTCATTGTAACATCGATGGAGTTGGATGTTGACGCGGCGCTAAGGCCATTGTGACATTGTTGCAGAATTCGGGAGATCTCCTGAGCGTCGTTAATATCGTTATGATGCGGAAAGACACCAGATGCCGGGGTGGTTGCGGCAACAGCAGGCGTGGGCGCACAAGCAGCACCGACATTACTAAATGTATTGCCATTGATAAGGTGGGGCGCTGTGTGGAGGCCTGCCAGGGCTGGGGCTGACACTGGTGCTAGTGTGTTCATTATAGCGCCGACAGATGAAGGCGGCACTATCGGTGCTGCGAGGTGGGGCTGTATGAAGTTGCTTAGGTAGGGATGAGGTGTCGTTGCCGACACCGGCGATAGACCGTTGCTGGTTAGGCCCAGCATGGTTGAAGTGTTTGATGCGGGCAGATGTAATAAGCCTTCTCCAGCCAAACTTGCCGTCGGCAGAGATATCCCGCTTCCCGCACTAGTTACATTTGACGCCGGCAGATCAACATCGCAGCCGCTCTCATCCGTGATTCCGTTAATGAAATTCCGTACGTAACCATTGAGCGGGAAATCTTGATCGGCAGGTTCTTCTTCGTTGAAGTCGAAGGCAACCACCAAGCGATTGGGATCAGCATCATCCGACATACACGTCGTCGATGACGCCGAAATATCTGGCAATAAGTTCTCGTTGTTAACATTCACGCCTTCATCATCAAAATCGCTTAAAGCAGCAATCGACGAATCGTTGGCTGAACATAAAGAAGAGGCGCCGGATGAGGAAGCGATGCTCGATGTAGGCGAACAAGGGCGTAAATCAATAGAGGTGCGCCGAAAAACGAAATCCTTACGTATCGGACCAGCCTTGCGTTTGCGCGAGCGAGAAGCATCAATTTTCTTGAGCCCACCGATAATACCCATATTAGGGGCTTGCATTCCTGGGGCACCGGCAGCGTTTGCCGCCTTCATAGGTGCCGCCACATCGCTCAGATCTGCTTCATCGACCATAACCATATGCTTATCCTTCTTGTAAGGGTTGCCAAACATGTGTTGGCGAACATTGGTGGGCTCAATTTCTCGCAGCGGATTATCCTTATTCTTCAAGTACTCTTGGTAGTTACCCATTTCGGAAATTGGCAGAGAATGGCCCGAATCTTTCGCCACTAAGCTGGTCGGAGTGGGTCGCAGCAGAAGGTCACGCATGCGGGCGATGTCCTCTATTAGATCGCGCCGCGGAATATCGAAGGGATTGCGGTAGGACTTGGCAGATTGCTGGCGCGTTTTCTGAGGCACCACGATAGTGTAGTTCTCGAGGGGTTCGATTTCTGCATGCAACTTCGCAAAAGTTTCACGCAATAACGGGTTGCGAACAAGATCTCGGCGCAACGTGACACCAGGATTCAGCTTGGCTGTCTCCACCTGTCGGAAGGGAGGCTTCGGCTGTTTCAGCTGCTTGTAGACCTTCATGCAAAGGTTTTCCTGATCTTGCTTCGCAGTGTTCTTGATGTGCTTCAGTTGGTTCGCGATCGTGGGTGACAAATAGTTATCCACGTTCTCGGGTAACAGGAACTGCAGCAACGGGTAGGGCACATTGATGTTCAACAACGCCTTGCGCAGGAACGGGCAGTAGTAAGGCGGAATGGACCGTACATAGGCGTTAAACTTATACATCAAGTCGTTGGGCGGGCTCATATTGTATTTGTGGATAAGGTCGTGCAACAATGGCAACAACGCCGGGTAATTGTAGGCCAACACATAGAGATGCACCTGACTGAAGTTTGGCGCCGCTTTCAAATAGCCGAAGGGCAACTCGAACCCATGCATGCCATTCGATATGATCACGTGCCAACATTTGTTCATCTCGCGCTTTTGCAATATTTGCAGTGTAAACGGACTGGCTTCGACTTCGTACTTGTCAACCGGAAAGCTGCGTACCATTTGCGGTTCATCGACCGCGGGCGAGACGACTCTCAGTTTGGGATGAGCGTCCCGTGGAGGCAGAGTGACTGCCTTGGGATCCGGCCAGTAGGGCTCCGGCAGTGGCCAGTAGCCAATCGGAAAGGTTTTCTGCGATATGTGCTTCTGTACATAAATCATCTTTTTGATGGGTTGAAAGACTATGTCCTGCAGTGTTTCGTTTATAATGCCGTCCTTCGGCAGCATGGGCTCAAATTGTAGTACGACGCCAGGTTGCACTTTCTGCACGAGACTCTCTATACATTGATTTAATACGTGGTGAGAGCGCACACGATACGATCGACCGCCAGTGACTTCGCACATGCGCTCAATGGGCGAGTCGTCGTGCGGCACCTTGCCTTCGACGCGTTCGTCGATCTTGTTGCCCGACATGCGCAACACTAACGAGAAGAGGCGTTGATCCCAACGAAAGGGCTCCTTTGTGAATTTTGTGCCCGGTATCTGGGTGTTCAGCGGTAGTATGATTTCCTGATGCACGCCGTTTCGATACGAATAGCGGCCACCGTCTGTTATGACTATGATGACTGACGGTTCCAAATAGAAGGGGCAGCGACCCTGACCGTAAGTGTCAATGCCCGATTGCATACGATTTAGATTTAACAAATCGAAGGCGTTTTTTAACGATTCTCCCATTGTGGTGAGTCCGGTGCTCTGCAGATTTTTTAGTTCGTTCATAAAAGTAGCATGATTTTCCTTCCAACCGGCCTTCACGTTTGCCGGAGGCTCCTCGAAAGTCAGCAACATGTAACGGTCACCCAAGCAGTCCTGAGTTCGCTGTCGATACTTAAGAAACGTCTCCACGGCGCCCTTCGCTATGTCGAGATACGTTTTCTGTACTCCGTTAACGTATGCCTTTTGGCACATGGACGCCGAGGTGTCGACCAAGAATAGAATTATAGTCATTGCTGTTAGGCGATTTTTATGATTTTTTCACAAATCACAAATGCTTCTGTGCTATTTTCCTCGTTGTCGGAACACGTTCCTTATTATAAATGCTTTTATTTTGTTAGCTAATAGCGTTAAGTAACTTCCGTTGTCATCAGGAAAATAAAAGTCCTTATTTAAATTATCTGGAAAACATTAGAAATGTAAAAAAATATGGATTTCATTAAAATATATATAGAAGATATATAGAAGCTAATTAAAATAAAGATTGAATTGAAAACAAGTAAGAGCGTTATCTTCGGCCTGGACCACATTTTGATCTATTAACCCAGCTACAACACCGCTTTTTTTACCAAAAACCTTATTATATGGTATAGTATATAAGTGGGCGTGTCACGCCTATTTTTGGGAATATATTTAAGTTTAAGATGGTGGACTCGGAAATAAAATTTTAGCTGAAAATTCGGTCTACAAGCTGAGAAATTGAGCTAAAAGCATGGATGAGTGCATATTTTCTATAATAAGTAGGGGTGCACTGGTCCGATTTTCAATACCAAACAGCGTAGGATAACAAAGAATATTCGTGCCGAATTTCATGACGATACCTCTATTCGTTCTCCTGTAATAGTGATTTCCACAGGCGGACGGAGAGACAGACAGACAGACGGACAGACAGACAGACAGACGGACGGACATGGCTGAATCGAATCAGGAGGTGATTCTGAGCCAAAATATATATACTTTTCTATACCTGCCACGCCTCCTTTAATGCGTTACAAACGGAAGAACAAAGTGAATATACCCTCATCCCTTCGGGTGTAGGGTATAAAAATATATTACAAAAGGGGATCAGGGTAATATTTATTCCCTAAGTAAATCGTAACCAAAGAAGTAAAATTAATTAATCATAATAATACCCGGTATTGAGTGAAATTTTCAAGTCGATAAATAACTTTAAAAAAATATTAAACCTGCGCCTTTCAAAATTTTAAATCACCACAACGGTTAGAGGTTTATATAGAATACGGATAATTTTAAAAATTTCCGGAAAACTGCACTACTACATTTACAGTGCATATAATTTTTAGCGCCTGTTGATTTTCATGTGCATATAATTTAAGTAGCAGTCACAAAAACAACCCCGGCGAGCACATCAAGTGAATCGGATCACTCGGTTTTCCTTAATTTTCCCCTACATTCCACAATTTTCACATGAACTTCACTTACGACCCACAATTAAGCATGTAGAATAACCACCAATGGCGAATTCGCTAGATATTAACAGATGGCGCTTTATCGATTTCGGGCTGGCTTACCACCAAAAACAGCCGATTCCTACAGAACATCATCAAAAACTTTGCTGCAACTACGAATTGTCAGCAAGGAAAATCAATTTAATCACAATATAATCAAAATTTGCAACCTCGGAAAAGGCACCACAAAATAAGCCGAATGTCCCGGTAAATATTAAGGGCTCTATTGTTTTGAATTCTCCATTATTTTGTACTTTCTTGCTTCTTTTGAACTTTCTTTCTTATTTCTTACTATTCAGCTTTGACAGTAATTACAATTGTCAAACAATTTTTGACATCAATATGAGCGAGAGAGAGAGATCATATCAAAGAGCAAAGAAGAGAAGAGGGCAAATTGAGAAATTTCACGTGCATCAAAAGAAGCAGAATAATAAGTCACATGTTGCCACTTTGTAAATATTTAACACCAAGTGCCAACAACAAAATAAAATCCAACGCACAAAACAAAAAGCCCAAAACTAACTTTACGTCTAGACAGCAGATTTAAGTTATCGCAAAAAATGTCATACCTTACGAGAATTAGAAGTAAAATACATACTAGTAAGCCAAATATTGATGTAAAGTAAATTACGGCTTTGTAAATTCCGTTCAATCCCAGACTACTGTCTGGTGTTAGGGGTTTCCGTAGACACCATATATTAAATCATACCAATATGTAAGCAGCCCACTTGCCAAAGTGATTAACTCAACTTTTTAAATTTTTTTTATAATTCTAGTGTCAAAGTACTCCAAAGGCTGCTAACTCCTTATATTTTAAATAAATTTTGTTATTTATAATTATTGGCACCACTAAGGGTTAATTTCACAATGGTTGCATTCAGAACGGTCAAGCCATGTTGGCTTTTTCTTAATTTTTGTCTGAGGGGGGAAGAAAGGTCAGAAGGGCTGACAAAGCATTCGCCATTTTTTCTAGCCAAAAATTTGTATGCTGCATCTGTTCAGAACTTTCTTCTCTGTCACTCATTTTCAGTGTTTTATTTCCTTCTCGTGTGGCGGCCACGTGGAATTTGGCATAAAGTGTTGTTGTTGTTTATATGTTGTTGTTTTTCAGCAAACGTATTCAGAGCACATGATTTATTCTGGCAAGAAAAAGCCAACAAGGCTTGACCGCTCTGAATGCAACCAATGTCCTCTTATAGCCTAAACACAGTCAAATTTCGTTGACTACGAATCACGTCGCTATTGTCAAAATTACATTGGCTCTTATGGGAAACGAGAAAAAAATAAAATTTCCCCTCCATCGTCGGTGGTCGCTCGATTTCTACTTCCTTAGCCACATAGTATTTTTACATACGTATTGGTTTACATTATACATAGTAACAGACTTTGCCGATTTTCTTCACTTATTGTTTCAGTTAATCACATTGACAACTGAGCGGCCCATATGTATAATTTAAATATCAATCATTGCTTATATGCATAACTGTTCTCCAAATTATATCCTTCTTAAATGTTCAATCTTTAAAATTACGTTTTAAACCGTATAGGTGACTTAAAAATTTTTAATTATAGAAAATCACGTTTATTTGAAGGTGGCAACGTCAAAGTATATCTCTCAGAATGTCTGCAAAAGAACGAGAGGAAGAGTTTCAAAGAAGCAAAACAGAACGGACGGACTTCTTTAGAAATTCATTTATTTCGTGGTATCTATTAAGCACTGGGCTAAATTCTATTTACATAAACTTATCAGTCATATTTGGACATGTTGAGCAATGTACCATATGTACTGATAGTTCTGACAATCGTGAAGTGGTATTTCTGAGAAAGTGGTATTTATTTGACTTCACTCAGCAGTTCGTAAACAAAAATTACAAATTTTCTATTTCAGGCGGGCTCCTCCATGAACTAAGCGGAACACAATGATGATTGGTCCAAACAATAGAAAAGTAACCAATCTTTTTACTGCTTCCAAATAATAAATAAAATTGTATTGCCTAAACGTTATTTTCTTGTGTATAAAAGTGTCTACCAGGAGACAGTCTAAAGAACTGAAGAATGATAGTACTTAGCGAATAGAAGTGGAGCTGGGAAGACAGTGCCAAGTGCCAACAACAATAAAAAATCCAACGCACAAAAGAAAGAAGACCACCGCACACATCTAAAAACATCAAAGCCCAAAACTGACAACAAAAGAGCGAAAAATGAAAAGAGAACACTTTCTCTCTGTGTGTTTTGCTTGAGTCGCCTCTTCCTTGTTTCTGTCTTCTGCCTGCTTTTTTAATGCTTACAACAACAAGTTATCACCACCGCGAGCGCGAGCACTGTTTTCTCTGTTCCAACCTTTTTTACTCAGCTAACGGCTTACTAGTAGTTCTCCAAACAACCTTTCCATCCAAAAGCAAGAAACAAACTGTCAAAATCGTGCACTGCAGCAAGCAAACGTACACGCGTCAGCTGAGAATTTAAGGCTCTTTGTTGCTGTAAACTTGCCACAGATGGCGCTAAATGTGAGTACACTGGACATGTGTCAATTCTACCAAGTCGTAGTCGTACAATTTGTTATTATCCGTTTTATATTTGATGAGGTTGAATATTTGAATTCTCACTTGAAAACTTGAAAACGATTCAGAAAACTCCACAAAGGGACATTTATATAGTACTAATGGCCCATATTGATGTTATTTACAGTTCGATATATTTTACATTCCTTAATGCTTCAGATTTTATTATTTTTATTGGTATATTATCGATACATTACATAGCCGGTTCAAACTTTACAAAAAAGTGGTTTACTGAACTTTCATAGGCGTAAAATTATAAATGAACATTTTTTAAATCAACCGAAAGACGAATTTAAACAATGTGCTGAAGTATACCCTGCCGAATAAGTGTCTCCACTTGAGCTCGCGGCAAATAATGCTGACTATTTTTCTTCAGATAGACAACTTCGCCGTCCTCTAATTCAAATTTACCATAATTCTCGACACAACGCACTTCTATATAAAGTGATTTTGGTGGACGCAAGTACCCAGTCAGATCAATACCTTGTCCATCCCCAATAGAGCGCATGTAAGTAGAAAGAGATTTTGAATAATTATTAAAAAACGTTGTTTCAGGTTCACAAAGCGACTGCTTAATGTCGGAAGGAATAACTGGGCCGAATTCCCAGCGCAGCGAGCGAGTTTTTTGCAACCTTTTATGCAAATACGTGAGCAGACATCGTTTGTTACGTTGTAAAGCAGCGTGCCGAAAATTAAGCAGCGGCCAAAGAGTGCGATCGCCGGAGGAAGAATAATTTGCGCTAGAAAATGGGATTAATGGAGTAACTTTAAAATCGGAATAATTTAATCATACGCCTGAGCACAATTTTCTTCGAAGATAGCCTTGATCTCCTCGAGAACTTGTCGGACTCCTTCATCCTGCAATTGTGAATTTTTAAAAGAAGTAAAATAAAGTCATAGGAAGAGTTACATTAAAGGGCGGAATTAGTTGTGAGGATCGCTCAAGTTCTCTGATCAACTCAAAAGCTCTTTCCGCCAACATTTTCCTAATATTCCCGCCTCTGTCTGTGAATTCTGGTTCAATCCTGTTGCACGTTTTCCATTCACATATATCTTTGCTCTCCTATCTTCCAAAATATATCCCATTTGCAAAAATATAACTTTTCATGGCTAATGGAAAAATAAAACGTCAGGAGCAGCCATGGAAGGACGACTCTAGTGGTCAATAGTGAAAGTTTTTTGATTGAGTAGTGTTTAATGCGAACATTTATAAATACACCTAACGCCAATTAGAATATAGATAGGCTTTATAGAAAACCGAATAAATCAAAATAGTAGATTTTTATACTAAATATATATATTTTATTTTATTTTATATATTTTATATTTATACTAAAAATACGTGTAAATTAAAATCGCACTAAAATGTGTATAATTCAATCATTAGTAAGGTTGTAATTTCATTATCAGAGTGCTCAGGAATATATTTGTCTATGAGTAACCTGTTAATATAAACTTTTAAAAAGTTTCGATTATGTAGTAGAAAAATTCAATGAAAAATGAAAAATTTTACTTTTGCGAAGTTAATCAGAAGAATCAGTTTTAAAAAATTAGAATAACCAATTTTAAATCAAAGGAAAAGAAACAAGGCTATTTTTAATTTCATTTTAATAGAATAATGTACCAAAGTTTGACAAATCGGTTTCGGCGATGTGGTTTCAGTGTTTTTTGGCTCTGTAAGAACCGCTTTAAAAGTTTGAACATTCAACGAGCATCAAGAACCAACGACAAGTTATTTATTTCATGAAATTCATTAATTTTAAATTTTATAAAAATCAAACCTATATTATAATAAAACATATCCACAAACGTTTCATTTTATTTAAAAAATTATTTATTTACATTTTTCCAAATTACCTATTTTGTTTGAAAGTATCATATAAATATAATTACAGCATTAAAATTTTATAGTATTGTGCCGGTTTGAAACAGATTTTGTTTTGATACTAAAACATCTTTAATATAACTTTGAACGTCACGTTTATATATATACAATATATATTTAAATAATGCAATAACATAAAAAGCTCCGTGTAAAAAACCTATTCTCAGCTGAACATACTATCCGAACTATTTTCCGTTTCACTATTAGCATATTCAATGTCCGGTAAAGAACCGACACGACGAGCTTTATTGCTAGACAAAGACTGCTGTTCTTTGATATGATGATTCTCTGGCTCACAGGTACTTGTTTCACAATAGTTAATTTGACTGAATCTACGTCCGCTCTGTTGTTTTCTTATTGTCGTTGTTGATTTTGTAGTTAATACACTTAAGCCAGAGCTGCTATTTGAAAGAGGAACATACAAAGCAGGAAAGAGTTTTGATAAATCCATTAGATTCCTGAGTATTACATCCGGTGGATATTCCACGCCAGACAAATCCGTTTCCTTTGGATTTAATGGCAACCAAAATGTCGCACAAAAATTTGCTAGGCGACCACCCTGTAAAAAACGTATTATTTTTTTGTTTTTAGGAAGAGGAAAATAAATACTATTATACCCTTATATCAGTTGCCAATTTGTCCCCAATCATAGCACATTCCGATGGTTTTACATTGAGGAAATTACAAGCAGCACGGAATATATTTGGATTTGGCTTCTCCCATGGTAGATCTGATGAAACTAAAACACAATCGAAGTACTGACTTAATTGCAGTTTCCTTATTTTCTCCCATTGTGCATTCGAAGGTCCGTTTGTAATGAGACCAAGCAGGTAGCCCGCTTCACGGAAACATTGCAACATTCGAATGAATTCGGGGGGTGGCGTAAGATAGCGAAATCGCAACTGCAACCATTTGGCGTATATCTCTCCAGCTAGATGTTGGTGATGATTGGAAAGAGATTCGCACCACAAATAAGTGCGCCATGAATCGAGGTTGGTCTGCAAATTATCGGGACAGCGACGAAAAGATTTCAAAAAGGTTGAAGTAGCTTTTGTCGCCTCTTGTTTCGTAAAACCAAACTGATTTTCAAGTATATCCGCGAGCTGAAAGGATCGAATTTGTATGTTCGTGACTCTATTTTAAATAATTTTTAAAAAAAATTCTTAAATTATTATTTTTTTTTAATTTTCAGATTTTTTTTTATGTTGAAGCAGAATAAATTTTTGACTTAAATTTAACCTTGCCCAAACTCTCTAATTTTGTTGTTTTTGGCGCTGAGCCCAATAACAACAACAATTTTTGTCGCTCTCGTCTGGTTTAGGAGTTATAGCAATTTGAGATTTCCACGCCTTTATCTCTTAAACTATAAGAGAACTTTTTATAATATGGGATCGATGCAAAGATGTTCATAATGTCTTTAATTTATGTAAATTTTATCGAATATTATCCCCCAAAATCGCGTAATTTTGAATAAAACTTTAATTTTTATTACTTTTTTCTATTCATTAATTTTTTTGGCTGTAGAATGCATAATTAACCCATACAATTACGTAAATATTAAGAAAGCTTAGCTTCTTAGCTCTATTTTTCTTAGCACATATTTTTTTCACCAGTATTGGTGCCAGGTTTTAGCAGCTAAATGCATTTAAAGCTCACAATCACGTAAGTACAAAGTCCTTCTTTGAATTCTACCTCTACATTACAAAGAGGATTTCGTTGATTGAGTGTTATAATCCTTGCCGCGTTATATTCTTTGCAGAAATCAAAGAAGCTCTGTTTTCTTAATATTGACATTATTGTATGGGTTAATTATACATTTTACAGTAAAAAAATTAATAAATAGGAAAAAACTACTCTAAATTTAAAATTTCAGTTTTCTCTCAAAGCACACGATTTTAGATAAAATGTTGTTTAACATAAATGAGAGATTTTTTAAATATCTTTGTATCGGTATCCAAATTATATGAAATTTCAAAGGGCTATAACTCCTAAAACAGACGAGAGCGACAGAAATTGTTGTTGTTGTTGTTTGTGTCAGCGCCAAAAAAACCAACAAAATTCAAGAGCTTGTGCAACGGTAATTCTGTTCCTAATTTTTAATACATATATACGTAGATTGAATTACAACGTTAAAACATTAAAAAAACTTTCACTTACTCTTCTGCAGGCCTTCGAGTCGCCTGCTCTAGTAGGAATCAAGGTGTTATCTAAGTCGAAGAATAGAGTGGAAATTTTTACAGAAAATTGATCAGACTGAGTAGCAGCCTTCGTTAGGTTAGAGGATAAAGATTTGCTGTTCCGCGTAGTTTTCTCTGTACATATTTTGTCCTCTGCCATTTGTCAGTTTTTAACAAATTTGTTCTAAGTTTCGTATTATTATTAATAAACCACTCGGGATGTTTGAATTTTAAATAAAAAATTTTTTTTAAACAGGGCAACATCTGACCAAACCAGCCAGAAAGATGTGCAACAAGGGAATGAGCGAAGAAAAGAAATGCAAACTAGGAAAACGTGATAGATCGTCTGCAATGCGTTTATAAAGTCTGGTTATTTGCCTTCTAAAATACGCACCACAAAATCAATAACGAACTATAAAATAGATTTAAACTTCTTGTTAGCCTAAACTAATTCGGGAATATTTTTAATAATAAATTACAGTCATAAATATTCTTATTACTAAGAGTGTATCTTAACCATTGTTTCTTTTAATGTCGTCAAAAATAAATATTCTTTATTCATTTATTTATTTATCCATTATTCAAATGTTAAATAAATAAAATAAACTAATTTTAATAAATAATACAGATTTATTTATAATATGCTTTTAAAGCATTAAAAAAAAATGCGTTTTATAATAATTTTACAATAAATTTTGTCTAATTTTTAGAACAGAAAAAAGTTTAATTCAAAAAATATTACTGTAATTAATTTTCTTTAGAAGAGTATTTGTGGATACCTTTAGAGTATACCGAAATGTGTTGACATGCATTTGCGAACAATGTTATGGAATCGTTGATTGAATTAACGAGTTGTGTTGACAACGAGTGTTTTATTTCTATATTGTTAAAGTTGCTTGAAGCAGAATTGCTCCAATAAAGAGTTGTGAATTTACTTATTAATACATTTTTTATAAATTTATATAAAGCTAATTTAGCAATGAAAGAGGAACCTCAAGATGATGCACTTTTGTCATTGGAAAAATTGGACAGATCGTCACCGGATTTATGGCCGGAGAAAAGTGCGTACGGCTGACCATCAATCAAAAACCCAAATAAGCTTCCCTATATTCCACAATTATGTATCAATTGTATTGAATATGGCTGGTTGAAAACAGCCGGAAAACTTCAGACTATAACTTAGGTTAATAACTTATCGAGTTATTGACCTACGATTGTGAGCGGAGGTTTGAATTTTCAATGAACACCAACAAAATTCAGTAAACGAAATTGTAATAAAAAGTGACACAGTATAGTGAATTTTGTTACTCTGGTTTTTTCCTACTAAATTTTCATTTTATGTTGGCAATTCTTATAAGATTTCGAACCTCAAAATATTTAAATTTTAACTGCTACATCGCAAATACAAGTACTGATCAGACGGACCCACATTTTGAAGGAAGAAGAAGAATAATTAATGTATAATGTGGATACGATTTTGTAGATAATTGTAACATTTCTAATTTATTTAATACTTTCTTAAATTTAATAGTTCCCGGTATAACAGACTTTATAGCAATGAGTGAGACGCCTATACGCACTCCTGCTCCCGAATGGTCACGTGGTCTCTCGCAGGAAGACATTTCAGCAATGCTGCGTAAACCTGTAATAAGTAAATTCATTACTAATTAATTAATTGTTGATTTTTATAGAACTCAGCGTCCTCCCAGCGAATGGTTTAATTATGGAAATCAAGAAAATCTATGATGAAGCTTATCAATTGGGTGTCAGTGAGGCCAAGGAAATGACGCGTGGCAAATATCTGGGGATTTTTAGTAATGCAAAAAAGAAAACTATTTAGAAAACAATTTGTACTTTTACAACAAATTATTCTATTAAAAAAAAAGAATTGTAAACATTACATTAGGTAATGTAATTTCTTTGGTTCTCAGTCATCAGGCTTTTTCCGTTCACGACCGGTTGGTCAGGTCAGAGATAACGGGTCTCGGTTAGGTGACCCACCCACCTGGAAGAGTGACATTTATCAGCGTTGTAGACAGTTCCATTTCAAATGTAGGTGCAGAATTTGAGCTAGAGTTGCCACAGGTACCCTGTTTTAGAAGGTATATAGTTACACTGCAATGCCGCGTGACAGGTTGTATTCACAGCACGCATTTTTACACAGTAAATAACATAAAATCCAACCCACAGCGATAATTGTTTTAGCCCTAGTATAGTTCCGTAGATGCCTATGCCTACTGTCATAAGGAACTACTTCATTAGCTTATTCATCATTTAACGTTCATATGTGGGACAAAAAAAAGTAAGTGTAGAAAATACGCTTTTGTGGTTTTTTTTATTTTGACCTTTAGTCAGTCAAAAGGTTTGATAGAAAATGGAATGAAGCCGAAGCTAAAGTGTTATTATTTACAAACCTTGATTTCTATTAACTTTTTGGTATATTACAAATATATTTTGCGGTTCTTTCGAACTAAACGTTTTCCGGTTTAAATTTTGCAGATACTGAAATGGTATTATGTGATGAAATAACTTTATTTCATCCACATATTTACATAGTATTCTTATCAGAAATTGTTGCCGGAACATGGCAACATTATTTCACGTTATTCCTTGCGATAGAAAATTCATTCATAAAAAACATTACCGTAAATGCCAGTGCGATATCGATTACCAGTTATTTTGGGGTTTAACTTATTATACGACACAGTGCAATTACATTTAAATTTAAAGTTTATTCTTGCCTTAAAAACACGTATATAATTGTTAATAATAATCGAAGGTATGTCGATAAAGTACATATAATTCTCTGAAAGTAATCCAATTTTTTTTTACTCCAATAGACCTTTGAAATTTTTAATTTGGCCTTGACATGGCTGAAGAAACAACACCGACCCTGCTCAGACATTCCACAAGCAAGGCCCTTGTAAGCAGTTCCAAGGGCAAATATGCAATGTGGCAAGACACTGAAATGTTGTTACATTTGCAAAATTTTACTCCGCTCATTTTGCTCATTGACTTTGTAGAAAAAACACGCACAAAACGATTCTATGAACCTTCCGAGCGTTATGAATTCCTTATGCTTATGTTTATCATGCGTAAGCGTGCACCATTCTGTGAGAACAAACGTTTTCCTGAAGAATATTGGGTGAATTTATCAGTTGGGCCCTTGGCTGAGGCGCTGGATCGTCTGCAGAGTGCCATCGATATTCCGGATCCGCAGCAGCCGATTCATATGAGCGTCACAGACTTTACGCAATGGAAGCAAATGTTCGACGAAAGCATGGCACAAATACGCAAATTTGCTCATTATACAGAGGAAAAGCAATTGGCAGATGTGGGCGTATACAAAAGGACAACGTTTGAGGAACGCTTTGGATTACAGTGGCAGGAGTGATAGAATGCATCTGTTTGGGCTGTCAAAATCCCTCTGGCTTTCCGTTTTTGTGTTTCCGTTACTAAATTCAATTTTATCGACAAGTATGTATGTGCCTTTATGTAGAGGAAAATGTTTTTCAAACACTACCAATATTTACTAATAAAGTATGCTAACAGCCCTTGTCATTGTTATGCTGTGAAAGAAATAGAGAAGAGCTGCAATAGGTTTGCTCGTTAGTTTAATCATAGAGTTATTTCTTACTCTATGGGTTAATTGAGCGAAGCGTAGAATAAAACATCTGAAAAGCAAAAATTAAAATGCCTTAAACTTTTGGTACCTAATATTACAACAAGTGAATACAACTTCTCTTCCATTACATACAATTTCTATAATGTTAATATGTGAGCTTTAAAAAAGTTTTACAAAATAATTTGTAAAATCAAAAATTACTCGAAATATATTAATATTAATAAAGTTAACAGTATACGTAGCTTGTTCTTAGTAGTAGTAAAGGAAATGATATATGTATTTAATCTCTAAGTTCAATATTCGTAGTTAAATGATACATAGACCTCTGTCGATGTTTGACAAAATCAAACAAAATGTTGAATTTGTTTTATTCAGAAATAGAGAAAAGAAGTCGATAAAGCTCTCCCAAATAGACATAATTCATCACATCGCAAATTTTTAAAATAATAATACTTTACAGGTAAAATTTAAGAAAGTTAGCGACATTTTCAAAGAAAAAGAGATCTTAAAAAATTCCTTTATTTAAATAAATTTTGCTTTATTGTTATTTTCTATGTGAAGTTGAAAATTGTTTACAACTTAAATATAGTCATTTAAATTTTTCTTGTAAATTGATCGGTTCGGTCAAGAATCAGGATATTGCCGTTGCTGTATATTTATATTCATAAAAAAATATTTACATAGTTAAGCTAACAGAACCAGTCAATAAAAATAATCTATATTATACAATGGATTCCAATAATAAATACTTTCAAAGAGTGGCGCACCACTTATTAGTTTTCATCATAAATTCACAACTTTTGCTTGACGATTCCGAATCCTTTGACATCTACGGCAATTCCCATTAATAGTTTTCCAGCAATTTTGGTGAAAAAGACCACCGCATTGGTCGCAGCGATAGACTTTGTTCTGCCATGGAAATATGACTTCATCGTGTCTACAGTGCTCGCATATAAAACCACGAGCAGTGCAGAGCTTCAACATAAGAGCCATTTCTTTAATACACCACCTTAAAAAAGGAGAGAATTTATACTCACCACACAATTAAAAATATGCGTTTCGCTTTTTAATATCAATTCAGAGAGACAGCGTTCCAGATTCTTGCTGTTGGCGTCAACAAAATCAGACATTGACCAAATGTCTGGATCTTTGCAAATGTAATCAGGTATAGCCGTAAAATAGTTCTGCTCACTACAAATTAAAAAGTTAAGAAAAATTGCTGCAACTGTAGAAAAATGTATATAACTCACGTCGTTGCAAAGCGACAGCTTTTAATAAAGTCCTTAACAAATCTTAACTGAACACGCTTGCTACGAGCTGCGGACAAGTCTCTACTGCGGTTGTATAATTCAGCGTTCAAGGCCGGCACATAAAATAATGGCCACGTGTACATTTGCTCCAGCAAGTGGTAGGCGAAAACGCTGACAGGATAGCATTTGAAATCCCACCTGAATGGCGTGGTGTATACACCAGATACGATAAAACAAATATGTAAGTATGAGCCAGAATGTATTAGAGCGCTATTTCGACCAACTTTTGTAATATTTTTGCTGGTGTGGCAGATATTTGATTTCGATGACAGCCGGTGCAATGATATTTGCCTAAATATGTGCAATAGCGGAAGCTGTTCACGTATTGCGGATGCACCCACATTCCACATCCAGCACAGCGACTATTTTGTTTCTGTATCAGTTCTTTCCGGCTTAAATGAAGAAGGAGTTTTTATGAAACGAAAATTATTGGAGTTGGTTGGTAATAATTACTTGGGCAAGGGATGATCGGTAAATATAATTTGTTGCCTCGGTGGAGCCCAGTATTTGGTTCCGCGTATAATAGGCGGTAAGATATTGTAATTTATATTACTGGAGGAACTATTGTTACGCATCAAAGTCGATTTCTGGCATGTGTTCTCCTCGGTAAGTAACCCTTTCAATTCGGACACTTTGGGTAGATGTTGGTCATTGAATTTCGAAATTAAACTCAGTCCTACAGCCTCCGCCGAAAGTGTATCTACACAAATTTCTCCAACTTCCGCGCATGCAATGTGAGAGCCAGACTGCTTATCTTTCAGTGTTTGTGTCTTCAAAGAGGGGAGGTTACAGCAGTTTTCCTAATAATATTGTTAATTTTGTCACAAAGTTAAAAGGTTTTTACCTCTTCGATGGAGTTATCTTTTTGATTTTGCTCGCTTTCCTGCCAATCCATTGCAGTTGTAGTTTCTTAAAGGAGAAGTAGACGATGCAATTTGTAAGAATTGAATTATTAAATTTCAAAAACTTTGTTTTTCGTGCAAAAGTTAAAATTGAATGAATATATTTGAATAAATTCTCTGCATGAGAACAAATATAATATAATGACGAATGGTACAAAAATTACCATTTTGTCGTCGGAGTTTTTCTGGCTTTATATTCGCCCACTTTATACGTTCAATCGCTGATATAATAGCTTCCGACACACGAAAATGGGCGTTTTCCTTTTCCAATTCAGTATTGTTACGCGAAAGTTGTGTCATTCTCAAAAAATCAACTAAATTTTGAGAACTTCGATTATTTGTTATAGTTGTCGGTGTCGCTTCAACGGTTCCAGAGGTCCTGGCGGTGACATCAAAATTTGAGGGGCATTCGTAATACTTTTGATTAATGTCATCATCAAAAAAATTTTGCGATTTCCGCGCGGGAAGCTTCTTTCCATATTTGGGCATAAAGGAATCGAGTACACCGCTGGAAGCTGAATGGAGTGAATTGCAGGAATGGAACGCGTCACTTGGATCTGAAACATAGTTCGGAAAGGAAGTTCGTCGAATGGAAGAAAGGAGTTATAATATTTACCGGATGGCGGGCTGAAGAAGCTCGACAGGAAACTGTTGATGGGACTCATGCTTTTCGTCTAATGGAAACATAAAAGTGTTAAAAATATTTACTTAATTTGTGAGATGACCCAAATCCACCTTCTCAACATTGTGTGGTATACTGCAGGATTCTACAGTTCTTTTAGGAGCAGATGACTCCCGATTGGGGCACTTTTCCCATTCACGATCAGTCCATATTTTAATATCGTCACATTTTATTAATTGAATCGAATGAATTGCAGTCGAAGGTGTAGAGTTGTTTGTATGATTCGAGATATTGCTAACCAGTGATTCCAAGGTCGATTGCGAAACTTTACTGCTTACTGAAGTGGAAGGTTGCGTATCGTCACTGTTGTACGACGAGGAGAAGGAGGATGATGCAATCACGCCAAAACTGCATTTTAGTTTAGTGTTTGATTCCCTTTTCGGCACTGATATGGGTTTACTGCCATTTACCATTGTTCTGCTGCGTGGTCTCATTTTGATGAAAGGATCGGTACTTCGATGCGAATTTTTAATAAGGGTTGGAAGGCTTTTTATTCTTCGAAAAGTTGGTAGTACTGCAGTTGGCTGAAGACTTATGGACCTGGCAATAACGGTTTGGGGCTGTAAATAAGTCTATTTATAAATTCTCATTTTATTCGCAACTAAAATTCAGGACACTAAACTCTTTCTCGTTTTTGCACAGACGATCGCTTTGTTAGTGAAATTTGAATATTTGGATGAGAACTTGAACGCTTAGGTTGTAAGCTCACAGGCGTCCGTAATACTACTTTACATAACTCTGGCTCAATTTGGCTCAGCAGGCTGCATTGTCGTAACTCTAGAGCGGAAAGACTTATAAAGAGTGAGGTCGCATAGAGTTCGTTTCGCAGAAAGGACCATGGTTTGTAGTAGCTCTCGAGCAATTCTGTATCTGCAACCAATACTTGCAGACACGAGCATAAACAGTTCGCCTCTAAGTTGCGTAATGTCCACATTGCCAGAAATTGCTCAGAAGGCTCAGCTGCGGAGCAGGTTGCGGTGTAAGATGAAATTGTGGCAGTTTCAGTAAAGGATTTGTCGCGGCAATAAAGTGCGTCCCGAACCTGCGCAGATCCACGCACCCACTCAAAATCGTCAACAAACTTCTGTAATGCGTATTTCGGAAAGACTAAATCATGTAAAGATCGATTCAGTGAGACGTAAGTTGGCCTTTGTTTCAATTGCTGGAGAAAAAAGAATGTATTTTGAATTTTATAAAGATTGCAATACAGATTGAGGATAACAATGCGACCAAGAGCATTATAATTTTTAAAAAAATTATAGCGTTGATTGGACAAATGTTTTAAAATTTATTGTGTTCATTCAAACAATTTTTCTCTAACTAAAAATGTTCTGAGCATTTACGATCAACTAAATGTTAGATTATTTACGAACTATCAATAGCTAGAAGGACACATCATATAATCTCTCACAGCATGATTTCTTCTCTAGTATGCGATAGTGCATATCAAAAAACTATATTAACCAACAGTGGCGTATTTAGGAAATTGGTCCAAGTTTATCGGACCACCCTTCAAAAAGTAATGGGAAGAAGAAATTCAGGTTTTTCGAAAAAGTTTGCCCTTCCTTGCTTGTTTTACTATGGTTTCCTTAGATATTCATTCACATTTGCATATACATATTTCTTTTAATTAAACTGCTAAAACTAACATAACTTTGTAACGCCCACCAAAAACAAAAGCTGTGTACGCCACTGTTTAACAACGTCACCGTGATTAATTTATATTAGCGTGTGGAGCTTTGCTTACTGTATTTGTTTGGCTTACGTTCACTTATTTTCGATTATATGTAGATCACTAGAAAATATTTTCAGAGAGAGCAAATGAGGAAAGATTAATATCAATTAGTTTCAAAAATGCTTTTTTAAATTAATCGTAAATTTATTTCTTAAGTATAGTATACAGCCTTTAATCACAGCCCTTTGGAGCTTACCAATTCGCCAATTGAACGCAGGCCATGTTGAACAATAGCCATAATGCTTAATTGTATATGATGGAAGGATACATCGTGCACATTTATTTCAAGTTTCGAATTCGTCGGCTCTGATCTTTCTTCATCTCGATGTATATGAAACCAAATTTCAATAGACTTCCGAAGTTTCGCCAACAGACAACTCAATTCGTGGTGCTCCATAGCTCAGGATTAATTCAAACATACTTTTTTATTTCCTACATTAACTTTACTAATTATTGCTACAATTCAGGTACATCTATTTATTAACATTTTAGACTGTATGTTATTTAATCATTAATAAATACTGAAACATCTGCCATAGATGTGAAGCAGCGAAATGTATAAAAACAAACATTCAGATCTCGGAAGTAGATGTCAATTAAATATAGGCTTGTTCGCTTTTAATCAGAGATTACAATGTTTTTCAAAATTAAAATATTGCAATTCAATTTTATAGTGCTTTTTAACGACTTTTCTACATCTTTGGATTTCACACTTTTTCCGATTATATATATGTACATACTGAAAAATAAAATGAAATCAAGTCTTATAGTAGCAGAAAATGTACATTTTTGAGCGGTACAACATTGATTTTTTTGATACAAGGTTTTTTGCTAAAATATAGTTTTTTATCCCTAATTATAATAATTTTAAAAATTTAATATATATAATATTTTTTGTAAAGTTTTCTTTAAAAATAGGACAAATAATAATAAGTCTGCTTCTTAACGCAGATTTAAGTACTTCAAGTTGCTTCGAACTGCTTGAAAGTGAGGAAACAACTTTTCAGGACGAGAGAGGAAGCGTTGCTGCGCATTTTTCTTTTTTATATAATTTTGACATTAAAATACAACCTACTCTCCCAGTTAAGGCTTTAAGTACGGAAACAGACCTAATATATGTAAATACCTGTAGCATACATTTATTTTAGATGGCAATGTATACGGATGGCAACGTAGAGTCAAATAACTTTTTTAATTTTATTTAATAAATTTTAAATATTTTATTACAATTCGAAATAACTAAATATAGGCAACTTGCATGAAAATTAAATTTTTTTCGGGTCATATCTATCTATCGGGTCATATACCTGCCTGACGATTATGAATTTTTTGCATATAAAAATTCTGTTTAATTTATTTATATATTAAACAAAGCAATAACACTTTAGGAGCTACTGCAATTCGACAGCATCTGGTTTATTCTACAATATACTAGCTGAGCTCTTTTGCCGAAAGGGTTATTGAGATAGGAGTGGATTGCAGATTCACCTGCCTGCCATTTACAACGAAGTGCGCATCCTGCGAATTGTGAAATATAAATAATTATTCAAGGAAGGGAATATCATAAAGTTACAAATTAGCGCTTCCATTATTAAGTGGATTGAGGTAATTATAAAAAAACTGTACAGCCACTTTTTTGGTTTTTATAGCCGTCTGAATGAAATTGATAGACGAAAGGCTTCAGATTTTTCTTTTGACTTCGGCAACGCGTTGCAACGCATTCGCAAGCACTTCATTTTAGTACATATAATAATTGCGACGCATATCGACGCACATCGACGCACAGAAAGGAACTTTGAAGCGCAAGAGAAATTGTCTCTATACCAGCAACATCTATTAGCTGTGCAACAACAATTTGAATTCCGGCTGGCATAAGACAACGCGAATAAAAAAACCAAAGTCCTAAAGGTTCAAGCAACGAGAAAATAGATGAGAAAACATTTTGTGTGATTCGTTTGTTCGCTCGCACGTCGACGAACGAAGTCTGAAACGAGCGTTGCCCGTAGCCGTCGCTTTTCAGCGACTTTGTCTTTTTCCGAGGTTCGCACAGTACAGACGTGTTCGTATTTCTTGTTCACTCATTGGGTGACTGATTGAATGCAAAAGATTGAAAATTTTTCTAAGTTCCAGTTTATCGACTTAGAAAAATTCTACTTATACACATCAGCAAAAGTTGGTGCGATACAATTGCAGTGAATTTTGTGTTTTATTCTACAAGTTTTACGTAGAAAGAGTGAAGCTAAAATGAGCGTCGAAGTATCTGAAAGTACGGCAGCAGTGATGACCGATGCAAATGTAAGTAAAACTATTATATTTTAAAGGTGTTTTAATTTTATATAATATTAATTGATGGTCAGTCGAGTTTTATTTCCTATATTAAGTTCACTTTAGTTTGCAGTAAACGATAAAGATCTCAATCCAGAGCGAATACAATTTACTATTAAAATGTTAGTAGTAATACTTTATTGTAGTTTGGCATAATTTTGTTTTTGTCTTAAATTGAAAAATTTATACATAATGCACATGAAAATGGCGACAAGTCCCAAGTTTTATTCGACTTGGTGCTGTTGCTGCTGCTGCTTGCTGGCTGTCTGTCTGTTCGCTGCTCTCTGCTGTGTTTCTTCACATGCACGAGTCAAGCTGCCAGCAAACGGTGAATGAAAAGCGACAGTCTTGTATTCGTTGTACTTGAGCTGCTTATCACCAGCAGCAGCATGACTGGGCTGACCGGGGACTGACGGTCCACGTCGTTGTCTTCCTAAAAGTCATTTGCACTTCTATGTCGCGTGAGAGGGTGGGTGGGTTAAGTTGAGCATTGATTTCTTACCTTTTGCCAACTGACCGGCCAACAAATTTTTAAGTTCCAAAAAATTCTATGTATGCAACGACGGCAAATACAGGTTAGGTCAGTATAGTAGATATATTATAAATGCATAAAAATCGTGTACATCTACGATTATTGAAGCGTACCACGTTTACGAAGGAATACTGCAAAACTTTCTTAGAATGCACGAATTAAGTGCACACCGTCATATTATATTTTCGAGTAGCGCATGAGTTTCGTCCTTATTGTTCGGGCATATTCTACAGCATGAAAAATAATTGACCAATCAATCTCTCTGTTGGTTCCTTTTCTTTAGTTATTGAGACTCAAGTATTTTATCTATTTTAGATTTTAAGCGATGTTTAGAAATATATTAAATACATTAAAACCACCGGATTTACAACTTATCAGTGGTTGTATCAGTTGGGTTGTATCGACCTAACTTATTCCCTAAATAATAGCTATGTCTTCGTGTTATACACAATAAAACCTGTACCACACAGCTGCAACTAAGTATGTTTTTGATTAATTGCTCGATCTGAAATACCTCATGTATTATGAAAATCATGCATCTGAAATATCTCCGTGTGTACCTCATATTTCAAAGCTACACGGAATCTATCCGTCGTACCCTGCAGTGCCTTTTTTCATGAAACTCACCACGTGTTGTCTTGTGATACCCAGCCAGTACACACTTCCGGAGCTTCGTCGAAAGGCATACTTGCTTGATCAGCTGTGAGTCATACATACACATTCCTCTGTTTTGGGAGCTAATTTGCAATTGTTCTTTTTATGCTGGTCACTGGGTGGACTATTTTTGTCTAAAATACTATGTTGGCTCGCAAATGGCGTATCGACGAAACGTGCTATTTCACTGAATTCAGTGCATTTCGGGGTTAAACACTTGATTATCTTGCCATTGCACTGTTGCCAAAATGAACTAAAATTTCTTTTAATTTAAAATATTCCTATACTTTTTACTTTTTGCTGGGTTTTATCGGTACAGTTTCTGTTCGGGTCATTCGGTATGAATTTAAATTATAGTTTTTTATTATTGTCTGTTTTATTAAATGATAAAGGATAAATTGATTACTATTTCCACTTTTATTCGTTTCAGGGAATTAAATCACAGAACGGTGGTGTCGGTTTTGAGACGCCACAAATAAATGGGGTTAGCAATGGACATCATACCGGCGGCGGAAGCACTTCACACAAGTCCTCTAGCAAGGACAAGCACAGAGAAAGGGATCGTGAAAAGGATCACAAGAGTAGCAGTGGTGGCTCCAAGCATCATAAAAGTAGCAGCCGGTGAGTTGTATGCAGATAGCAAATTATTTTCTTTTAAGTGCATTCAATTTCTAATTTTTCTATTAATTTGTTTGTTGATTTAGTGACAAGCATTCTTCGTCCAGTAGCAGCAAAGATAAGCATCGTGATAAGGAACGGGATGGTAGTTCAAGCAAACACGAAAGCAGCAGCTCTGGACACCGCGACAAAGACAAGGAGAAACACAAATCCTCGTCAAGTTCATCAAGTCATCATAAGAGCTCATCCTCATCTTCCAAGGATAGAGAACGGGATCGAAGAGAGAGTTCCACAACTTCAGTGTCTAGTAAGGATAAAGATAAAGATCGCCACCATAAGAGTTCATCATCCAGTTCTTCGAGAGACAAGGACAAGGAGAGAGACAAAGATCGCCATCATAAGAGTTCTTCATCATCGTCGTCCAAGCACAAACATTCCAGTTCATCTAAATCATCTTCCAAAGACAAGCAACGGGAGAAGATGCCCACCAGGGTCGACGGTGAATTCATTAAACCAGAACCAATTTCTCAGTCGCACCCTGATCTGCGACAAAACGGTTTTATCGGCGATCCACTGGCCATGGATGTCAAGGGTACTGATCGGCCTCGTAATGATTATGACGAATCGTGCGCTGAATTCGATGGCGGCCTACAGAAAGACGGCTACGAAGAAAGCAAATCAAACATAGTGAAAATGGAGGAACAAAGTTTTAATGCATCGCAAGCAAGTTCTTGTGACTACTCGATGTCTCAATTTAATAAAGATGAACCGCCCTTCGAGGTAAAAGCGGAGGGAGAGCCAGAGTCCTATGGCGACGATGGAGTCATGGAGGAAGACGACGAGGACGATGTTCCACTCTGTAAGCGCAGATCGAACTGTTTGATAGCGGATGACGAGGATGAAGAGGATGTCCCGTTAGCCAAACGTAAAGTGGCCGAATTCGAAGAAGAAAGTGAGGAAGACGTGCCACTGCTTGCGCGCAAGAAATCAAGGAAAGGCGGTAAAAAAGATAAGGAAAGAGCAAAGGCTGAGAAGAAGAAACGTAAAATTAAGGAAGAAGAAGGCGATTACTCTAGGGAACGGCCGAATAAGAAAAAGGTTAAACAGGTCGGTTTTGTATTCAACTGCTTTCAGGCTCTATTCACAACTGACTAAAACTTTGATAGGCCGAAACTCCAATTAAGACAGAAAAATCAAGCCCAGTGAAAGGGGTTAAGAGAGAGAAGAAAGCTGAAGAGGAGGCCGAGGTTTGGAAATGGTAAGTATATCGTGAAGATCTGCATCGTCCAATGGACAGGTACAGGTTTTTATGAGATGAGCAAACAGAAATTAATTCTGATGAGATAAATGCGAAGAATTGTCAGGTTGGCTTCGTAAACAGTTAATCTGCATTCAGTTGCGGAGGCAAATAATAACTCTATGAACAAAGCTCTGTGATAGGTAAAAATATTGTGGTGTCGAATATCGCATATTCCCATATCCCCAAAGAAACGGTGATGTCTAAAAATCAAAATGCATCGGTTCTTTTTGATTTTTAGAAATCGGAGTTTCGTTTCTTTGGAGCTATGAATATAGAGGAAAAAATGTAAGGTTGGCAACGCTTTCAAAGTTTGAGAGCTATAGTAACATATAAAATCCATCTGAAATGTCAAAGCCGATACGAGGTTATGTCAATTAGTTTTTCACAACTTTGCGTAATGCATGGAATTTGCCATCGATGGCAAGGACGATTGCCACTATATTGCCATCGAAAACATTTATGATATTTCAACATATTTGTCCAAGAAGTCGTGTGAATACGATACTGTGCCCCACTCGTCCTCTGACAACAGAACTGTTTGCTTTACAACATCGACATCGACACCAACAACAGCAACAACAACAATCAGACGAACAGAAAGCAAAATTTTTGGGGGAAGAAGCCACAACCGCTTCAAGACTTACTAATGATTGGAATACAATTTTCAGGTGGGAGGAGGAAAAACGTGCCGATGGAGTCAAGTGGAATACTTTGGAACACAAAGGACCTGTTTTTGCGCCTGCTTACGAGTCCCTGCCAAAGAATGTACGATTCTTTTACGATGGCAAAGAGATACGTTTGTCCGAAGAGACTGAGGAGGCAGCTACATTTTATGCAAAAATGTTGAATCACGATTACTGCACCAAACAAGTTTTCAACGACAACTTCTTCAAAGACTTCCGTAAGACAATGAACTCCAAAGAGCGCGAGCTCATTAAAGACTTCAAGAAGTGCAACTTTGAAGAAATGCACAAGTATTTCTTAGCCGAGTCCGAGAAACGTAAAGCTGCCACTAAAGAAGAAAAGCAAGCGAAAAAGCAGCAAAATGAAGCAGTGATTAAGGAATACGGTTTCTGTGTCATCGATGGCCATAAAGAAAAAATTGGAAACTTTCGCTTGGAGCCTCCTGGTCTCTTTCGCGGCCGTGGTGAGCATCCACGGATGGGCATGATAAAGCGCCGCATTCAAGCAGAAGACGTATCCATTAATTGCAGTAAAAACTCAAAGATACCTGAGCCGCCTAAGGGCCATCGCTGGAAAGAGGTACGTCACGATAACACGGTTACTTGGTTGGCTTCGTGGGTAGAAAATGTTCAAGGGCAGGTCAAATACATCATGTTGAATCCTTCGTCCAAATTGAAAGGCGAAAAGGACCATGTAAAATACGAGACTGCACGTAGACTGGCCAAGTCCATTGATAAGATACGTTCAACATATCGCGATGAGTGGAAATCGAAAGAAATGAGAGTACGCCAGCGCGCCGTGGCTCTGTATTTTATTGACAAGCTCGCGTTGAGGGCTGGTAATGAGAAGGACGAAGACCAGGCCGACACTGTAGGCTGTTGCTCGTTACGTGTCGAGCATGTGCAGTTGCACAAACAGCAGAATGGCAAAGAGAATGTTGTAGTTTTCGATTTCCTTGGCAAGGACTCCATACGATACTACAACGAGGTCGAGGTAGAAAAGCGTGTTTTTAAGAACTTGGAACTCTTTATGGAGAACAAGAAAGATGGTGATGACTTGTTTGACCGTCTTAACACTCAGGTGTTGAACGAGCATTTGAAGGAGCTAATGGATGGCCTAACAGCCAAAGTGTTCCGTACATACAACGCGTCGATTACACTACAAAATCAACTGGATCTATTGACTGAGGAGAGCATGACGGTACCGGAAAAGCTATTGGCCTATAATCGCGCCAATCGTGCTGTTGCCATTCTGTGTAATCATCAACGTTCCGTTCCGAAAGGGCACGAGAAATCGATGGAGAACCTTAAGGAGAAAATACGCACCAAACGTGAAGCAATCGATGATTGCGAGGCTGAGTATCATGTAAGTCCTTATAGAGAATATTTCTTAATACATACAAATGACCTATTTAAATATGTACATACCTACGAATGTGTGTGTATTTACTTTGCACTAACATATGCGTACATATTTGTGTTGCAGGACCTAAAAAAGGCGGCTAAGCGCGGTTCGGTGAAGGAGCGCATCATGGCTGACAAAAAAGTCAAGCAGTTAGAGCGCTTGAAGGAGCAATTAAAAAAATTAGAACTACAAGAGACTGACAGGGATGAGAACAAGACGATTGCTTTGGGCACATCGAAGTTGAACTATTTGGATCCTCGCATTACGGTCGCTTGGTGCAAGAAGCATGGAGTTCCAATAGAGAAGATATTCAACAAAACACAAAGAGATAAATTCCTTTGGGCCATCCACATGGCGGACGAAAATTACGTTTTCTAAACGTATTGCATGTTCCATTATTCTCCCCAAAGGATGCGAAGCCCACCACTAACCAGCCACACCCTTCAGAAATACGATGCACGTATCTACACGCTTAGATCATTTTTATAGAAGTATATAATGCAAACATAGTTAATATTAATAATTCTGCAATCAACATTTGCGATTAAATATGATTGCATCATTTACTATTCGGGAGAGTTTGCTTCCGTAGGATTCGGAAAATGCATATTATCGAACTTATGCAAAGCAAATTGCATAAAGTTCAGCGACTGTTTTTTAGTTCAAGCTTCAAGTGTGTTCTGTTTTTTGTAATTTCAAAAGCAGCAAATTGTGCAGTCCGTCTTGCACCACTTGAGCATAGTTTTAGTGGAATTGTAATTGTTTTATTAAATGTTAACTTTCTGAAAAGGAAGTTATAGAACTAAACTTATTAGTTATAGAATTAGGATCGTGTAAAAATAGTGATTTTACAAATTGATTTGTATAACCACTTGCGGCAGGCACATCTGATTTGATGATGGCTTATTTTATCAAGAACTTTTATTTCAGCTAAATTCAAACTTCGATCGCCGGTTTATTTGATTTGAATTTGATTGAACTATAATTCACTCAATAAATATATTTCCTTTAACTTTGTTCGTTATATATCTAAGTTCCGAAATATGTATTGCAATAAGACTTTAGTAATGTATATTGATTTAAACAACTATTTCCGATCTTATAAACTCAATTTGGTCTGTGCAATTAAAAACAAAGTAACAAAATGAGAACACTGAAATATATTGTACAACATTTCTTAAATGTATACATATATATGTATTAGTTTTTTATTTAGGCACGTGAAAATAATTTTTAAATTAAATAATTGCAATTAGAGACTTAGCCCTAAACTAATAATAAAACCATATAACAAACCGTATAACAATTAACATGCCGATTTTTGAATATTTAAGCATATTCATTCAATTCAAATTAGATTAAATAATTTTTCCTTATATTCAAAATACATATACATTCTTTAATCAGTGAAAACAATGAAGTCCTCCTAACTTACGATATATTTGAAATGAAATAAAATTCAAGCCACATTGAATAAAAAGGAAAATGAGTACATTTAATTGGATGATTACTATTTGTGGTTTTTGTCTTTTGTCTTTTAGAGGAGGACAAATTGCGCAACTCTGCTCGTTTGAGAAGTATTTAAGTTGTGTATGAATCAAGTAAGTTCTGGATTCTATGATTCTCTTTTCATTTCATGCAGTGTCGATTCAAGAATATGACCACCTTTCTCGAAGTCTTCTTCGAAAGCTTTTGTCATGCATTCCATACTTTCCAGTAGCTCGCACCAAACATTTTTGAGAATTTGGAGGGCTTGGAGGACTCACGGAAACAGTGCCGCGAGTGGCTGATTTAATTATATTTATCAACTTAAGCGGGAAGATCAAGTGACTAAAAAAAATTAAAAACATGTTTTTGTGATTTAAATAGATTGAGCAGATATAGGACTTATTTAGAATGGTCTTTTAAGATTGGACTCATCGCGGGTGTTGTTTCCTTTCTTACCCTTCTTCCGTATGTACAGGGTGCGCCATCTTTTATGTCGGTATATGACGTTTGGCTGTATTGCGAGAGACGCGTGAACGGTCTGTCTTTGAGTCAATTGCACTTTATACGGAAACAAATGCATATCATCCTTTAAAATGCGTCGCAAGGTGGTTCCACTTACGCCAAAATGCTGAACGCGGTGACAATACGAGAAATGTGAATTCTCGGCAACACTCTCTTACCGCTTCAACCAGTTCATTGGAACGTCTTGGGTCCGTGCTCAACAAAATTCGACACCAAACAACAAATAGTGTTGTCAGGCTTTGCTTTTTGGTCACGATATTTTCGACGATATGCATGACTATTTTTAATGTACAGCGTCACTATTGTTTCGGTGTGCAGTGAATAATGGTTGCATGTTTCGAAAACATGTTTACACAAGCCAATCGGTTGATAAATGTTAAAGTTATTCAACGTTTATATACCGACATAAAACATGGTGCAGCCGTTACATATACATTTACATATAATATTGCATATTTTTATGGAAAGTGCGCCAAATAAATGCTTTCCACGAAATAAAAGCATGCTTGTCTTTTGTATTATAATTATTAAAATGAAGAAAAACGGATTTATTATGTTTTAAGATTATATATTTGTTTCTGCTTAATTCAAGTCTCCGTAGCTTTTGATCGGAAACGATGAGAATATCAGACGTCTATACTCATAAACAGGTATTCATTATCACATTCATGAAATAAACATTTATAGATTTTTTTAATTGTACTTCTAATTTTTTTTTGGTTCAAAGAGATATATAAAAATATGAAGCTCTTCTCTTCTTTTTTATTTTAGTTCAATATACGAATACTTGAGGAGTATCGTATACTTGTATATAAAATATTATATTGTACATATTTAAATATGTATGTTTGTTTGGAAATAGTTAAAAGCAGTTTTAAAATGATGATTGAAAATGTTTCTACAGCTTCAGTTAGCTCTGAAAATAAATGATATACATAGTATATTGTAGTACAGACAGCATAATATTAATAACCATAATTTTCATTGTGATTAGTTTCAAAATGCTTTTGAGTTTTGGAAATGTTTATTATATTACCATTGCCTAGATGTTTAAAGTTAAAAGTGAGTTTCTTCAGGTTTCAATTTCCTTATTTTTTTAAGCATTTATATTAGATATGATATAGTCGCAACATTTATGTACACAAAATGCATATAAATATTTTCTATAAGAATTCAACAATTATTGTAGCACCTCTATCTATTAAATACAAATACAATAAATATATATATATATACATCTATTTATGAACGTACATAATATTACACAATATTACTTTTGAAGAGTGTTTGTGCTAAAGCTAATAACAAACAGACTTAGGATTCTCACAATTATTATTATTACGAAACCATTTCTTTGTGTCACAAACATATTCATTTAAATTCATTTAATTTTATGAAAATGTATAGCGTTTTATTTATTTATGAATTAATTTGATGTACTTACTAAACACGCACTTTTTAATATACAATCTTATATTTAAAAATGTACATATGTATGTACATATATCCAAAGCCTACATAAATACTTAAAAATGTTTTTATATGTACATATATCAAATACTATATATAATAAGAAACTTTTGACAAAGCGTCTCGGCTACGTAAATGTACATGCTATACATTAGTTATCTGTCTTTTTTCTTAAATTTTTTTCCTTTATGCTTTCTTTTAAGGTAAAACATAAAGAAATTTTCTTCTTTTTATTTTTTTTGAATCGGTTTTCTTCGAATAGTATTTTACCATGTGAAAATAATTAATTTAAAAAAAATTTTATTTTATTTCAATTTTCTTTTATTGCTTTCAAAAGAAATTAAATTAATTGTCCTCACAATCTTCACGCACAATGACGTGATACGTGATATTTATTAAAAGGAGCGTAAAATTCATCATTTAATAGTTAGTTTACGAGATTTCACTCATGTACTATTATATACGATATGAAAAATTGACAGCTCTGACTTCCGATTCCATTTGTTAACATACTAACACAATTTCTCCAACGACTACGTATTTGTTACATTGATTAAACTTATTCAAATGAGTACTATATTCATCTTTGGAAAAACCTCTGTGTCTCATCCGTCTATCCTTCATCAACTGCTCGTTGAGGACAATGCACTAACTTCCTGCTGTTGATCCGTGGCCAAATTCGTTGCTCCGCGCGAAGTCGATTCATTTGAATTCAAGCTTCTTATCCGTAACTTCGGCGACAGCGTTGTCGTCGTCGCCGTCTTTGTCGCCGTCTTCGTCTTTGTCTCCTTCGTCGTTGTTTTTGTAGGAGTTTTTGTTGGAGTTTGCCGGGCGGGACTGCACGGTGTAGAAATAGTGGACGGCTGGAACAATTGAAAAAGACTGGAATGTTTTACCGCCGGCGGGAAAATGAAACTTGTCATCACTTTGAGAGGACTAAATTTCTCCGGATGGCGGCTCCGATGTTGGAGCAGAGCGAACTGAGCAGGTCGGCTGGAATGGTGATGATAGGTATGATAATTAAGATTATTCTCGTAATGTGAATTATTATGATTGTTGCCGGTCGCTGCCATACTAAGCGTGCTGCTACTGGTTGTAGAGCTGATGTTATTGGTGTCGGCTATTCGTGGCGGCGGCTCCCGTTGCGGTGTCCCGGAATCACTAACGCAGCCACGTGTCAGGCCTCGTCTGGGTCTCGTCGTAACGGGCGATACCCGGCTGGTCTCAATGATATAGACAGAAGACAGGGTGTTGGTGGTGGTGGCTTCAGCGACAGCCTTCGAACAGATCTTGGATGAGGATTTGGATCGTAGTAACTTTGGCGACTGTGATGCCGAACTGCATTCTTCGGATGAGTTGGCTGGAAAACTCTCTTGCCGAAACTCATTCTCACTCAAGCACAGCCTTTCGCTTAAACTTTCGCGGGCAAGAAGTGGACCGATATTGTTTTCTGCCATAACGCCTGTCGTGGTGGACGGCAGGAAAACGTCGTCACAAGCTCCATCGTCATCGTCGTCATCGTCAGTAAAGCCATAATCATCTCTATCCGGATGAGCGCCTTTACCATTCATTCCACTGGCAGCACTGGAAGCCTTTCTGTACTGATTATCTGCCAATTCCGCGGCACTCGAAGCTTCCATTATGTTCCACATGCCACGCTCGATTTCAGCGGGCACCGAGGCCACAGCCGCCACGGTTTTGTGTATTGTGCCGATGGTGTTGCCAACGGCGCCACCACCACACGTGGGCAGAGTTTGCCCTTTCCTCAGCGTCTGCTGCTGCTGCTGCTGCTGGCGCAACCAAACCGGAGAGTCTGCGGAAAGGACTTGACTGAAAAAGAAGCAACTAAATCAGTGGCCATGCGTACCTATATAGACACGTGGTTGCAGCGAGTGACGCACGCTGGCATCCAGTGACTGCAATCGATGCTGACTGGCCACTGAGAAACGATGAACGGCGGTATCCTTACGCGGCGCCACCTCAATGCCCATGATTTTCAAAATGAGATTCTTCAAGGCCAGCCGGAAATCCTTCAGATGGTAAGCGTACAGCACCGGATTGACTGCAGAGTTCAGGTGCGACAGGATGATGCAGAACAATGTCAGCTTCGGATGGACATCGCAAGCGGGACAAAAGGCTTTGATGCAGTTGATCGTGTACAACGGTATCCAGCAGATCATGAAGAATAGAACAATGATGGATAGATTCTGGGTGGCCTTGATGTCACGCTTGCGGGCTGCGCCGAGGACGCGTAGCATGGTGCCGCCGTGGCAAGCGCGTCCGGGTGAGGTTATGCGCATTTGGGCGGCGGAAGAGCGTCGACTACAATCGCCGACCGGATCCATGGTGACAATTTGTTGGACCTGCTTGCAACACAAGAGAAGAAAGAACGCAATAGAGAAGAGAGCACAGAAGATTAGAAATTGGAACGGATTGCTGCTCGGTCCTTTACCTGTTTCACTATAACTCTGTAGATGTGCATATAGAAGGCCAACATTATTAGGGCCGGCGTGATAATCGTCGCAAAGTATAGAAATACCAGGTAGTTGTAGTCCATGACCTCGACGAAGAGACAGGCCTGATTTGGGCCCACTTCGGCGTGCCAACCGAAGAGCGGCAAGAAACCAACCACAGCGCCCGCGAACCAGCAGAGCGAAATTATTACTGCGTACAAAAAAGGGGTTATCGATAAGTATTTAGTTATTTACGATAACTTTTGCATTTAATAGAAACATTCACAAATCTTTTTGGGAGCTAAAGGGCGTGAAAAACAGTGTTCACAGGGCGCAGAGATTGTGAAGTCTTTAAAATTTAATGCTTAATAACTTCAGTGGCGTTTTCAGGGGTTCCGGACCCTCCACAAGACAGAAATGGAAAAAAGAAATTCAGGGTTTCCTAAAATCCGGGTAATTTTCTTGCTTTTTTTCATCACAAAACTTTCACAATGTTCCCATATGAAATGACTTATGAGCCCCTCCTAACCCCTCTAAGAACTTAAACCACCAAAAACAAAAGCAATTCACGCCACTGAAGTACTGTAGAATTTATATTATTAAGTCGGGCTCTCCGAGATCCGCAAAATTTCGGTTTCGGGAATCCTGTCTTTATTTCTAGCTTTATAAATTTATGTAAGAATTGGCCGCAAGTTCTTCCTCTATTGGCTTAAAGCCGACGATAAAGATAAAGGCAAAAAAAAGCAATTAAGGAAATATTTAATATTCTATTCTTAAAGGAATCCTTGCAAGTCCACTGAAGCAAAATAATTATCTATAGTTTTTGTATTTACAGCAAAAAATAGACGGAGAAGGCGCAATGACTTTTATCATGCGGTGATGTGATAAATTACAAAATGAAGAGAAATGCGTCATAATTGCGGACGAGCCTTCTTTTTGTCAGCTCGCCAATAATGATATTCTGTGTGTGTGTGTGTGTGTGTGTGTGTGTGTAATTGGAATTATTTATAACTTGTAAACCGCCATCGTTTAATGAGAAGAATTACGGGGCAATGCTTTAAGGGCGATAATGACGCACATCCATATACACACTTAAGGGTACATACATATACAAACACACACATGCAAAAGTACATACTTCATTCTCATCAGTGTTCACTCACCGATTGCTGTTCTGGTGCGCACATTACGCGAATACGCCATTGGGTACAGGATCGCCCAGTAACGATCGACGGAAACGGCGACGAGGCAGAAAATCGAAATGGTGCAGAGTACCACCAGTAGCGAGACGGTGAACAGGCAGGCATACAAATTGGTCGGCATCCCGATGGAGGCCAGGATGGCGAACGGCACGCCCAGCGAGCCCACCAGAAAATCAGCCATGGCCAGCGAGACGATGTAGTAGTTGGTGCGACGACGCAGTTTGCGCTCGCGTTGAAACACAACAATCACCATCAGGTTGCCGATCACCGCAAAGATGGCCACCAGGATCTCGAACACGGTATAGGGAATATTCAGTTCGTGGGAGATCTCGTCAGTGGTGGTGTGTCTGGTGGGCTGAAAGGCTGTGATGGGCAGTTGGAGCAGGTTCTCTGAACGGTTGGTGTGAAATTCGAAGTCGGTGTAGGCGAAAAAACGAAATTCGGACATTTTGTGTGCCGCTTAAGAGCTGCCTTTTGTGGAGCAGCGAAGGATAAAGGGTGGTAGAGGATGGGTTGCGGGATATAGAGGGGTTGCACTATAGTTATTTATTTCTTTGTTTAATTAAATCAATTTATAATTCAATCAGTTTTTTCCATATTTTCGAAACTCTTCGAAATTAATTCATTTTCGCGTACATGAAGGACTTTTTGTCGCCGCTATTCATTGTTGTAATTTAAGCCAACAAATATTTATACAGGGCTGCACACATACACACACACATATTCAAACACTTACACATACACTATCAGGTCGAATAATTGGCGCGTGGTTGATTTAAAATAGCTCACAGTGTTGCGGCGATGGTTGAACAGTTGATATCTTTCTATTTGTTGGTATTTATTCAATTAGGTTTTTTTTATTCTGATTTAGTGTAATTCATTTCGACACGTACCGGAGGGTTGGCAAAACAAATAAAGTTTGTATGTATGTACAATACATATGTATGTATGTATTTATTATAGTACTTCACTTCATTTTCAAATAAATCGTTCCGAAATTTTTTTATTTCCTCTACTTTTTTTCGCTTTTGTTGTTCAACTTAAGTGTAGTTTTGTGCGGTGTACTTAACAGTTGCGTTTGTTGCGAACACTCGCAAACCGGAAATGACGTCCTGATGTGCTCCTTGCCGTTGCTTTGCGCATCGTACGAGCAGCTTAGGCCTTGGATGCTCTTGTTCTCTAAAACAACGCTTTGACAACGCAGTTCGAGTCATACTTTTCTTACAGTAAAAAGCCATGGTTGTTGTTGCTGTTGTTGTAGGCAACGTTGATTGAATGAATTGATCCGTTGAGTTTTTTTCTCTCAATAGTATTTCCAATTTTTTTATCTGCAAGTACACAGTACAACAACAAAAATAATAGAAGTTATAAAAGAAAGTAACGCAAGTCCTTTAAGATAAGCTTCTAAATCGTATAAAAAGTGATACTTTTAAATAATAAATATTTTTAAATATTTTTTAGAATTTATATTATTTGTATCATTTATTTTCCAGATGTTAAAAAAATTATTATATTTCAGTAGACATTTTTTAGCAGAAATTTCTTGTAACAATTCATCTTTTCTTAATCTTAATCTTTTCAAATTAATTACTTCCTCTGATAATGCTCATACTCAAGTTCATTTAGTGCATTTTTTATACTTTAAACGTATCATTCAATTTGTCTTTATTATTATCATTATTATTATCGTCTTCTCTCCGCGTATAACGTCAATTTGACATTTCAAATGATCACATTTTTTTGGTGTGTGTTTCTCTTTTGAAATGAAGAGGAAATATTGCTAACATTGGATGAGGACGTTGGAATATTGCTAACATGGCGGATGAGCCGAAACAGTATTTTTCTCTCATTCCTTTGCAATGAGCATAGTCATAGGCATAAGCATAAGCATAAGCATAAGTAAGGCATAAGGCGAAGGTATAAAATAACTTTTACGTACTTTATGGTTAAATTTTTTTAAATACTTTGAGTTTTCAATAAAAAAATGTTTTTTTACGGAAAATAATTATGTTACTTTTTGTATATTTTTTATTTTTATATTGTTTTCATTGACGAGTATCATTTCAGAGACGCCTTAAAACATACATACTTCTTTAAAACTCCAAATTGAAAAGTATTTTCCGGAGTTTTCTTAGTTTTTGCATTAGTCGCGTTGGTCAGTAAAAGTTAATTTTTGCGTTTGACTAAAAAAGATTGTTTTAACGCTCCTTTTGTGACAATTTTCATAACAAAAACATCTTGTCATATTGTGCTCTTGTCATATTGTGCCATTCAATTTAATTAGACCGACGCTAGCTAATTGCTAAATAGGGACAAAGTCGGCCAACAAAGTGACAAGCGATGGCTCGCCAAATGTCAACCCATTAATGTTAATGTTCGAATGAAAGGGTCTCAATAATTGTTATCTCGTCTCCTGTCGAAGCCAGAGAAAAGTTCAGCGATCTTCGTTATTTGCTGTATGTACTATGTATGTACATCTATCTGTTCTTAAACCCAATTAAATAGCAATTAAACAACTAAAAAAAAGAATATTATTTGTATTTACGTGTATTTTCTTATTGTTCTCATTTTCCTAAAACAGTCGAGTCTGTGAGCATAAGTCGTCAATGAATACGACACGAAATTGTGCGAGTGAGAAAGAGGCAGGAAGTGTGCCGTGAACAAAGGGGCCGCCACAGAATACGCGTGGAAGAGCGCTTCATTAGCAAGAACGAAGAGCGTGAGCTTTCGTTCTTTCGTATGTACTCTTTCTTACCATAATGCTTTGTAGCACTTTTTTTGCCGCTCTCATATTTTGTTATGAGAGTGAAAAAAGAAGGTATTCTTAAAATAAAAAAAAATGTACACTAATTTGTAATTTAAGTGACTTTTTCCAGGCACAATTGAATTTATATTTTAACACTTTTTTCACACATTTTCTAACTTCGATCTATTAGGTACTTTTTGAAAAAATGTGTATATATGTGTATGTACATATATAGAAGAAGAAATTTCAGCGTCTGCACAACAACATTCTTCTACTTACAAAATATCTTTAAACTTAACCTTAAGTTAATTGTCGCCATAAAATCCATTTCTTTGTCCGGACAAATTTCTATTTGATAGAAATTGAATTTATATTTAATTTTTATAGAAAGTGTTCTGCGAAGAAGCACCAAAGTGCTAAAACAAGTAGTTTGCGTCTGAGAGAAGTTTTAAGAGAAGAAATAAAATTGTGCCCTTAAACATGGCTGAGCCTTAGCTCGTCCCACTCATGACCTGGGCCTGTCTCTTACCGCCCAAAATTTTCTTAAATGTAACTTCGCTGTTAAGAATAACGCCCTTAGCATTAATGGGCTGGGTGGTGGCAACGCCTGGCGCTTATTATGTTCATTTGTAGTTTAGCAGAATATATTCCTTTCTCCTGTCAACAAGCTTGAAATTGATAAATGTAAGTGCCTGAAGCATGTTGGCACATCAGCGATATTTCGTCAGCTCTCACTTCATTTAATTGCGATAGTTATGTTCTTTTGTTCATAACATGAACAATAAACTCGAGAAAAACTTTGGGAAATGGATCTAATTAGTAATCAAAGAAATAGTAAAAAGACTTGTATATTATAAATATAGACACTAACAAAAATATGTATACTCGCATATATATCGTACAATAAGAAAGCTAGAAATAGGAAATAAAATAAAAGCTAAAAAAGACGCCGATATTGTCCAGAGTATTTTCTGTTTTTTTAATTTTTCATTCTCTTTTTGAGCTAATAAAACGTCATTTGATGCTCTATAATTGTTTATTGACAACATAAAATTGTCATTTCGGAAATATATATTTTTAGACTTCTTAAGTCAAATGTTTACTTTACTATTATATTGCTTTTGGGAAAAGGCAATGGACAATATTTCAAATTTTATGAGAAGTGAAGAAAAGTGTACGAAAAGAGCTTCTCGATATTGTGTAGAGAAAAGTTCAATTGCGTGCAACGAGTAATGGTTTCTGGGTAAAAATATGACATATAATAAATTATGTTTAATAATTAATTGCAATTTAATAACAGTAGAGTAATGAGTTGTATTGTTGCTCTACTGTACTGTACTGTCTGTCAAAAAGGCATTGGCGGTAATTTCAAATTAATAAAAATTAAATTTCTTAAAAAGATCATCTCTTTAGCACTTTTTGAATGTTTTATACAAGTATCATCTGGTGTTTTTTATATTTATAAAAATACTTCGATATGTTGAAAGAAATGTTTCAAGGTTTACTAAATATTAGCCAACTCAATAGAGGTACTTTTAGTTTTTAAAAATTTGCTGAACCGAAAAAGCTTCTCTTCATGAAAATGCTGTTTGTTTTTATTGCCATTTACTGAATCAATGTATAAAACGAAATATAAAAATTGAAAATTGTCATTGAATTTAACGAATTCAACTTTGACCTTAAACCATTGCGAAGGATGAATTGATGTATGTTTTTGATTCTAGCCGTGAATCGTGCCAATCAAAATGAACTTGTGAAACAGGTCACGTCCACATATTGGTAGACTGAAATTGCCTGCAGACTTCTGGCTTTAACTATGTCTTTAATAGACATTTCAGAGTTTAGTGATGTGGAATGATTTCTGCCTAAATTTATCATTGAGCATGCCACACTTCGATGTTTTTTTTTTTTTTGTTACTTAATCAAAGGGTATTGCAGAAGTATTGCAAATTATAACTAAAACCGAAAAAATTACTAAGTGTAGTGTACTCGGTCTCGTACTACGAGTACTCGTATTATCAACAATTATTCAATTTAGATGTCAGCAGTAGCTGCTGCACAAATAGTATATTGTACATAATTGACTTAATTGTTTGACATGGTCGTTGCTGTTGTTGTTTGTCGCTTTAGCCGCTCTTATATTCTCCTTCGCTATCGTATCACTAATTCCGATATTCTTAACTATAAAGTATTGTATAACAATCAATTTAGTATTGATTGGACAGATGGAGATTTTATGTAGAAGCGTTGTTTGTGGTTTAAAGGAAACATATTCAGCGCTTCGTGGAGCTGCTTTTTAACAACGAATATAATTTTTATGTTTTTTTTTTTAACGTTGCTTTCTTCTAACTGTTTTGAATGTATGTATGTATGTATGTACTAAATATGGATGGGTCTCTTGCAATCTTTAAGGGCAAAGTTTTTATTTCAGTTAGCATGTACTTGAGAGGATAAGGATTAATTTGAACGTCCATCAATAAAGAAACAGAACATAAAATTGTTTCCACTTTTCTTCTACAATAATTCTTACGCTTCTTGGTTGTGTTGGTTGTGTTGGTTGTTGTTGTTGATGTTTTATCTATTTGAAGGATATACACTGCAGGACACCTTACAACACACAGACACATACAGCTGTTATACATATATCGTATTTACAAAAGAAATGGAAAAAGAAATCAACTAAATGCAAAGAGAAGTCAGCAACCGATGAAGTGAGAAATGCGAATAAACACAGAAGTATACGTGGTAAAAAAACAGAAGCAAAGCTATAATAAAGTCACGATAGATGTGTGTGTGTGTGTGTGTGTGTGTGTGTGCGAGGCAGGCTTATGCAACCTCGTACTTACTGTGAGACGTCTACACAGTACTAGATAGAAATTCAATAGCGCACGTACGCAGTAAATACAATACAATCCAAGGATAAGCAAGACTTTATGAGTTTTCCTGCGGTTTGAGGTATGCTTTGACAATGGTTGGGGGGTCGTGGTCGTGGGTCCACCAACAAAACCATTTAGACAAAATGGGCGGAAACGTGCCAAGTCTTTTACCACACACTACATACATACACACATACAAAAAAAAAAAAAAACACAGACACACTTTACTGATGATACACAAATGACAAAATTCGCATCCATTATCTTCACTTTTGCCGCCTGCTTTTTTTTCCGGTATCTATAAACTCGGTTACCAAAGTGACGAGAATTTCGGTGCCCTTTGGCGCCGAATTTTTGCTAATGATAATGAATATTGAAGTATGTTTTGATTGCTCTTGTGTGCGTGGAGTTTGTAATTGACAAATTAACCGAAGTATAATTGATGAAAATCTGCGCAATAAATTGTCATAATTAATATTAATCATAATAATACATTTTAACGCATCGGTAGAAAAATCTTAAAATAGCATTTATTGTGATGCTATCGTAATTTAACAAAAAATATTAATAATATTAATTTTTTCAAAAAATATATGAGAAACTGCATTTTAAAGTTAATTTTCAAAATTCTAATTTCGAAATTAAGAAAATCTATCCCGAAAATGTACATTTACATTTCTTAAAATGACTTCCTTCAAATGGGCTTCTTAATATGTTATGTTATTTATATAAATATCAATAAAAGAATTTTGTAGTAATTTTTTTTTTGGTGTTTTGGGGATTTCCCTGCCATAAAAATGGGGCAATTTTGTGTGATAGCCAACCGTCGTCATCGCTGATCTAACACAATTTCAGTTATCTTAAAAGACTCAATTCGTTCTTCATACATTTCGATTATTTTCTATTATTTCTTGACTCTTTCTTCTCTGACTCTGACTTTCAAAATACACGATAATTTTTTTTTGTTTCTTACGCTGACACTTAATAAATCAGCGTAATTTTTCTCAAACATAAAAACGAAATTAAAAATTGTTTATATCTAAAATGTATTTGTTCGCGTTGTAAAAAAATATATATTTTTAAGAGATATCGTTTTCTTCCTAATTAATTGTCGATTGGACGTACTATCTATTGGATAATGTGATAAGATTAAAATCAAAATGATTTATAAAGGTAATGAAAATATGAAATATTTGCAAAGTTTTTCTCCTGAAAAAAAACTCTTCAAAATTTCTTTTTCAGAAAAAATAAACAATTAAAATTGCTAGAAATCGTATGAACTTATTTGAAAAAAATATTAATACTCGTAGTTTGGAAGCTCTTGGTAGGACGGTTCTTCCTTCAGTGACGGTTACTGTCTGAACTCAACACGCGCGAAATTGCTGCCTGGTTGCCGGATTCAACGGTTTATTGAATTTTTGATACCGTTTTGATATTTGATACCAATTTGCTGAATGGTATGGAGGCAAAACTATCGCTTATTTTCGGCAAATCTGACACCGTCTTTTAACTGAGGTCATAACCGCAATACACATACATAAATGTCAAGCTATCCATCCTTAGACATAATCTTCTTTTTTCCGGACGCATTAGATGTTATTTAATTTGCTTTTGGTTTTTCTTATATAGAGCTTGAGTTTAATTTAGAAGGTTATTATTGAGGCAAGGAACAGAAAATTATAGCTCGAATGTAGGTATTTCTGGGATTTTATTTTGGCACCCAATTTTGGAATAAATTGAGTCTATGGATGTGGAGATAATGAAATGATGCACGTGGCTTAAGTAAGACTTTGTCAATTTGTAACCTTAAATACTGTATGACAGTGAAAATATACAATAGTATAAGTATGCATACAATTTTATCAAGCTCATGAATTTTACTTTCATTCTTTCTTTCTTTCTTTCATTCGTTATGTGTAAGTTACAAAGACGGGACAGACCGTTCGTAAAACCAACGAATGGATAGAAATAAATTATTTCCTTCCGCTTGAACCTTTGGATGTTATTTAATTTCCGGGTTTTCTTATACAGAGTTTGCGTTTACTTTAAAAAGATTTGATGGAGGCAAGAAACACCAAACTGAGAAAATATGTATACATATACAAGTACAGTCAAGGTAAATGCAATGCAATAAAGGCTTCTGTTAATTTTTGTCCTTTCATTGCATGTGACCCGCGAATATTTCTGTATTTTATTTTTGGTAAATGGATTAATGGAATGATTTCCGTGTGGCTTAAGAAAACACTGTCAATTTGTAACCTTAAACAACGTTTGAAAGAAAATATTGGTATAAAATTTCATCAAGCTCATGCATTTTTCTTTCATCCTATCTTTCGAGCTTTTTAAATTCCAAAAACGCGCGAAAGCAGAACGATAGTCCGTCCGTTCGCACAAAACGAAGACTGTATAAGAATAAATAATATCAATAGAATTGATTCAGGGCAATAAAAAATTGTTTTTCTACAATACATCCTCTGCATTTCCTTTAATGCGGTCACACCTCAAGAGTAGAATAGAGTTAAAATAGTCGATAACTAACACGAAAACACTGAAGAATGAATGGAAAATATCGAAATCGATCTGTCTCCAATGCAATGCAACAAAATTGAACGAGTTACGAGAGGGTTGTTCCAATACAAGGAGTAAAATAAATTTACATGCATAGAAACATACTCGTACATAAAGAATGTAGGTAATAACATCAAGGAATTTCACTGAGGAGGGCGCTTGTCTGCACTGTTCACTCCTTAACAACTTGCGGCAAAGGCAGAGTCAAAAGAGGAATGTCATTCTACGATTAAAAAAATTCTGCATTATAATAAAATGTGAAAATATCAGTGAAAGGATTTGACTTTTGCTGTCACTGTCACCAGAAAGGAACAGCAAATATTCGTAATATTCCATTCAAGCATTTTCGATTTCTTTTCGTTGGTTGTTGATAGTATAAAATACATTGATAATATCTATAGAAAAAATGCATAATAATAGACAAACAAAATTCTAATAAAACTTATTTGAAATATCAATAAATACATTATGAAAAGAATATAATAAATTTAGTTTCCATTATATGGAACGTAATACAAACGTAAAATCTTAAATTCTTATTATACTTTAAAATTTTTCAGAGAAGACAGAAAAAGACTTTTTTTTTAAATTTTTTATTATCACAAAAAATTATATCTTAGAAGAAAGAAATTGAAAACACAGAAAATTTATAATAATGTCTCATATATTTTTTTTTTTGGAAAAATGTTCGTTGTTCATTAGAGAAATTTAGTAGACTCGATTCGATTCTCGCGCAAAACGCTTGAATCTGCATAGAGTCGAATTTTATAAATACCAATTTAATAAATATGTATAGATACTAAACAGACAGTGTGTTTAAATGTGACTAAATTTTTGTTGACGGTACGAGTATTAGTGCTGTTGCCTCTGCTGATTCTTCTGCCGGAACTGCTGCGGCTGATAATGATGATGATGGATCGATTTTTTAATGTTTTCGAAAATTCTTAAACATTATGTTTCGCACACAATATTAATTTTCTGTGGGTTATAATAATCCATTTTGTTGCGAGGCGAGGCGCCAAAAGATTTCCCATAAAATCGTTTATTTATTGTCTAATTTTTTTTAAAAAAAAAGAGTGTCAGAAATCATGAAAAATGCTCTTGATATGTCGTTTTTATATTATGACATTGACGTCATCAATGTATTTGCTAAAAATTAACAGCGATTCAAAATTATGCCGAAAAATTGTACAGCGATTTTATTAAGAAATGAGATTTGGAATTGAAAATATGCAAAATTATAAAAGTTTAGGTAATTATCATATTATAATTGATAAGTTTTGTATTTTTAAACATACAATATTACTAAGTGTGAAGTATAACTAATTTATTATAACAAAATTTTAACACACGTTTGTAAAGAAATATTAGGACACGATAACATTGCAACTATTCTTGGTGTTGCAAAAGTCTATAAAAGCCTAAACGAGCCGAATATCGCTATTGGATATTGAAAAAGAGCTTTTCCAATTAATTATTCTGTAGTTATGTCTAGATTAAAAAACATATTTTGATATATTAAGTATGTTAAGTATTTATCTAGTGTTGGAATAGCACCAAATAATGGCATAAATAGGAATATGTTCTATGATAAAAGTAATAAAAAATCAGGTTAGAAAATAGTGAGTTGTTAATGAATTTCTTTTGTAGTCAGCTTATAAAATAAACCCCACAAGTGTTATAATAATTTTATAAGAAAAGCTAACCAAAAGAACAAAATTAAGAAAAAAAATTCCGTGATCTTTTTCATTCTCGGAATAGTGCGGAATATTACCGGAGCAATAGATCATGTGCACAGTGCACTTTTCTCCAAATCGCCTGATGGCTATGGAGCAATCTTTAAATTAAATCCATTTAAATTCATTCATTCATTCATTCATTCAGTTTTAAACTACCGACATAAACTGCGACTAGGCCGGCAATAGTCGTAGATGCACAATGACCGTAGCTGCAATAGTCGTAGAAACAGTAGTCGTAGCTGCAGAGAATGGATGATTCCAACGATGGACATTGGGAACTAACACCCTGCGGTGTTGGATGCCGCTTGAGACAACAATAAGTGCACTCATGAATTTGCATACGAAATTGATACAAATGATGCCTTTGCTGCTTGTTCACAAAACTCTTTCGATGTTCTAACATTTCGAAAGCTCAGCCCTCCAGACTTTATCTACTATTTTAATACGAATTGTAGTTGTCTGTACGTCTGACGATTTTGTAATTGTCTGAATCGTATGTAGAGTATGTCTTCTCTTTTCATATCGTTTGTCCGTTTGTTCGCTTGTCTGCCGGCTCATTATTGCCACTTTTTTTAATATGATGATTTGTATGATTTAATGGTTTTCATTACTTTTACGACTGCCTTCATTGATGGCTTGAAAATGCAATAAAAAAAAGACATGCTAGATCTTAAGTCAGAGCGATTGTTGTTGCTTTTAATACGTAATTTCGAAGTCAAATTATTATTCAAAAAATTATTTGTTTTCATTTCATTTTGAAGTAAAATATTTTAGGTTTTTATGTATTCTTTGGTTTTTTTTTGTTCTTTTTTTCTGTTTTGTTTGGCGTTGTCATTTCGGAGATACATACTTTATAGCCGTTGAAAAACCTTGGCTTTTTCTTCTTGCCTTGAAAAAACTTTCCAAATTCATTTTTCATTGTGATGTTATTTTATGCTACGCCGTATATACAACATCATAAATCATTACAATGAACAATATATTATCGACAAAAATATTCTCACAAAATTTAATAATTTGAAAGAAATATGTTTTAAGAGAGCGCGTACAGAGAGCAGGCACATCGCAAAACAAAAATATTGTAACGTATAAAATAAATGCCGGCCTTCGGTTTCAGCCCACAAATTTTCCTTTCATCTCAGTGAATTTTCTTTAAGATTTGAACACAGACGGACGGAGAAGACTTTTTTCTCTTTTTAGTGGAAGATAATACAAACAGTACGCACTTTTTTCTTAAACAACGTTTTGTGGAACGAAGTAATGAAATAATTATGGAGTCATTGAACTATTAAGCGATGATATCTTAATATAATAAAATTATGAAGTCTTGTGTACTACTTTCTCCAGTTAAGAATTAAAAATCAGTTCACATTAATTATTATATTTAATTTTCGTTTTTAAATTTTCAGCATTTTTTTATTCAAAGTATTCAGTATCGTATAATGACCTTGAATAATGTTAATTCAGAATTTTAGAATGTGCAGGTACTGCACAATTTGCCGTTTATGAATAAATCATAGACTAACAATGATGCGAATAGCGATGAGTGGCAACACTTTCCCATGCTCTCTTTCTCTCTCACTCTCCCCGGGTAAACACACAAAAGGCACACACTCAATTTTTCATCGGCATTTTTTCTTCGGCGTTAATAAAAATTAGACTGGTGTTGAAGTAGAAAGTATTACAGAAGGTGTTACGTGTCTGCTGTAACTTTAATGAGTTGAGCAATTAAATTTTAATCAATTTTTAACTGGTGAAGCTCTTTAAATGCTAAATGTTGTGGCTTTGCGTCTGTAATTATTTGAAGTCAGCGACTATTCTTTAGAGAGTGAGGTAGTAAAATTTGAATAATTTACGATAAAAGAATGGGAAGAAGATGTAGGTATGTTCCTTTCTTGTAATTCTTAAACGAAAATAATAATAATTACGCTGTTGTAAATTGATTAATAAATAATATTCATTCATCTTTTATTTATTAAAATTACTGGACATTTGTGAGCTTTAGTTTATGTGAAATATTTATGTAAATACGAGGAAAGAGTACAAATTGCTGGTGATATCATAATAGATTGTTCGGTAAGAATTAAATTATGAAGTTGCCAGAATGAAGACCTTTCTCATAGTCTCATTTCGAGTAGATCAGAGAAAAAATGTTAAGTTAAAGAGTAAAAAGTAAAATTAAGCTCTACTAATAGAAGACAAAATGTAATTAAGGCATAATAAAAACTAGACTTATTACCTTTTTAACATTTCTGTGATGAAACTTATCCGTCTAGCAGCTTTTGATTAAGTGGAACATGAATTTAATGGGGGCTAGTTTGTAAAAGTCCAAGATTTTAAAGGGGATTACAAGTTTTTTAATGAATAATTTGATACTTTCTGATATGCATATTTCCAAATAAGTTGTTAATTACATATGTAGGTTTTGACATTTTGAATGTTTGTAGAGCTCAAGCTGATGCTAATATTCATGTAAAATTATGCGCAAATTAACGTCTGGTATATCATAAAAAAGACAGATGAAAGTGACACGCTGTCAATGCCTTTTATTTTATTGTAATTTATTAACCCAATGATCACTCTGAACACCGACAAAGACATTTCCCTCAAGAGACCTTCGTTCTATGCTACTGACCAATACTTCCACACTTATACGTACGAATCCAACGATATTAGAGACGATTCTAAGAAGGCGTGAGAGTTCTGAGAGCGAGAGTGAGTTTGTGGGAATGGGTTTGTGTGGGAGAGTGAGAGTGTAAGCAGCACGCAATAAATTGGAAAATTAATTACTTATGTTAAAGCATGTTAATTTCTGAGTCTCCTCAATAAAAAAAACCCTCCCCTAAAACTACGATACTAAAAAATAATAAAAAAAAAATTAATTCGGAAATGAGTTTATACTCATTAATATTATGTATAAGATTATTAATAATAATATAATATAATACAATCATAATAATAATAATATAATATAAGATTATAGTAAATTATTGTTACTAAACTAGCTTTTGAGAATATAAGCGCTTTTTCTTAGTTTCCAGCAATAATACTCTTTAACCCTTAAAACACTACAAAGTTTAAAAGACCAAACATATTTTTGTAAATACGCGGCGGCTAAAACAACAACATTTAGTAAAAAAGAAAACAAAGCAACAATGGCTTACAACACAATAGAATACAATCAAAACAACAAAATTAGCGAGAAAAAGTCAATGAAAACAGAAAAGAGCAACGGATGTCGGAGCTCTTTTAGCAACCAGAGCAATCTTGTTATTGCAAAAGGATTGTTGTACTGAATTCATGGAATTTCCATGAACACACAATTTGCCTAATCAATCAATCAATCAATCAATAACCATTCAACAGGTTAAACAATTTGCCAATAAACAACAGATAATCAAAAAAGGAAATATAAGAATTCCGATTTTTTAGCTTTTGTCTGAATAATTTATTATCACCTTCGCGATAAAAGTAAACTAGACCACTCTAAAAATTAACAGCAACAGTAACAGTAACAGCAACAACAACTGCCAAAAGAAACCAACAACAATAACTCATAACATCTCAAAACAAAAAACAGCAAACAAATCTATTGCTACGAGTAAGAAATTGAAATTTGTTGATCAAGATCAGAATAAAAATGAAATCAAATTCGATCAGATCATCAGTATGGTATAAACTGGTATGGTATAATGTGGTATGGTATAAACATTGCATTGAGGAAATGATTATACATTATTAACGGTAAGAATTTGACGAAGGCAACACTGAAGACGAATCGCAGTCAGTGCGGCTGGTGCTTGATGTTTTCTGGATGGATTCAGAAAGTCATTTTCATATTGATTGTTGCTGCTGTTGTCGTTGTTGTTGGTGTTTTTTCTCACCTCTCAACACTCGAGTGTTGGCAATTGTTGCTGATCGATCGATCGTACACACGAATACATCACGTCACTTCATCCACTCATGATTATCGATTTCCGAAAGACGGACTGAAGATTAACGGTTTGTTGTTTTGTTGCAAGTTAATAATCTTCCTTCGTTTACTCATTGTTGATTTATGAGATCAAAGAACGTGTGTGTGTGTGTGTGTGCGTGTGTATGCTTTGCAAACCTCAACAATAAGTACATATAATAAGTAGGAGCCAACTTTTATGGAGGATTAGTTTTATTTTCAGCCAATAAAATCGATCTACCTACGAAATCTGCTATGTTTATTCTTTTATAGTGTAAATATTTATATACATACGAGTACATATGTACATACATACATACATATATTTTACCATATTTATTAAAAGAAAAACATTGAATTTAATTGATAATAAATGAAATGAGTCATGATTTATTTATTTTCTTTAACATTATTTTTTTAATATGTATCGTATTTACTTCTAATATACGGTATGTATCGTATATGTTTGTATGTATGAACGTAGGTATATTTTTTTAGACGAAGTTTTTCCAAAAAATACTCCCCATAAAATAAATAAATTTTTTGTTTCCTTTCTCTTCTCTTTTTGGTTGATACCTTTTCGTTTTAATCTCTTCGGACTCCAGACGAGTCCTTTCCTCCAACGGTTCCTTAATAACTTTTCCATTTTACTCTCTAGCGATAATCACTTTTTTATGCTTTAACGATAGTTTTGTTTTTATTAGAAACTGTTTGAAAAGCAAAACCAATTAAAAATTGATTTTTTTTAAAAAAATGTTTTTATGAAACAAACTCTTAACAATCTCTTAAAAAGTAAATATAATAATGGATACCACAATATTTTGCGGTGTGCGTTGAGAGAAGAAGAAGAAGAAGAAGAAAAAGAACAATAAAAAAAAATTAAAAATAAGGATTATACGATACTTACTATATTTTGCTCAGCTCCTTCAAAACGCTTCACTCATCGACTTCTCAACGGCAAGGACTTTCTTGTACGAATACACTTGCACTTTATTGTGGGTGGTCATTGTTGTTGTTGTTGCTGTTGTAGCAATTGTTGTTGTTGTTGTGCGTATCTTGCACTCGCTGCACTTGCGTGCAATCTTAATGACATGCCCACAGTTTGATTAATTAATTCACAACAAAAGCTGTTAATCAACCCTTCTACATAAAGAAGACGGAGATAGAGAATGAGGCTGGCTGGAGAAGCGGACAAACGTAGAGGGAGAGAGGTATAGAAAATATTACACATAGAATAGAATAGTTACTTGCATGCAACTATTCGGTATTCGCTGAATAGCATTGTTCTTTTCTAGTTGTTGTTTTTGGTGTATAAATATTTTACGATTTGAAATGCATGATGCGTTTGGTAGCTGGCTGATTTCACTGTTGCTATCGCAGTTGTTGTTACTGTTACTATTTCCAACGAACACTTTTTTTAACCTTCTGTTCGAGCTGGTTATGTTGGTCTCGGTATCTAAGTCGCCAGAAATGATGTTAAATTTTTTAGACCTATTTCAAAACATTATTTTTCAGTCAGTAGAAGAAAGCACGAGTGAAGTAGTCGTTCGCAGATGAGTGCACACTTTGTCCAGAAAGATCTAAAAGTCAGAGACTTCTTTAAGCTGGTTTCGTGGGTGATCCTCAGAACTTGTACTATTTTCATTAATATAGATTCTTGACTGTATAATAATGACAGTATACATATTTTCTTGCCAAATACGATACCATGAAAGACACAACACAATATTATTATTTTCAGAATTATTCTGAACTTTTACTTTCACGTTTTCTTTTTTCAACACTGATGTCAATACTATTTACAGTTTATTTATTTATATTGATGCATTCGCTGAATATATTCATACATACATACATACATATAAAACCATATGTACAATACATAAATATATAAATAATGAAAACAGTGTCATAATATTCATTGATAAGTTTTATTATTGAAATTAAATTTCGACGAAAACTGGACTTATTGGCGAATATTGATTTAATGTCATTATAATTTGAGTTTTATTTTTAAATTCTTTTTATTTTTTTATATATTTTAACAATTTGAACATTTTTCTCATTCTAAGTCATCGTTAAGTGAAGAACAATGTGGTCAAATTTTCGACAAAAGCATTTCATATTTCGTTTTTACATTTAATTTTCAGTAAAAAATTTCATAGTCGTGTTAATTTTTATTGATTATAATTATTCAAATTAATTAACAGTGTTTTTTTTTTTTTTGAGAAGGCGGCATGATACAATAATAAAGTAATAATAATTATGAATTTTTTGAAATTAATTTATTACTTTAATAGCAAAATTTTTAATTTATCACTCAAAATACACAATATTAGGCACACAATATGAAATAAAAATTTTTAGAATTTTTATTATTTTGCCCTAAAACCCACCAATTAATCCCTTTTTCCCGCCACACATTCCGACATTTAGTCAAAACACTTTTCAAACACTTTGACTGGTTTTTAATAATAAACATTTACATATTTTTCTTATTTTTTTATTTTTCCCAAAATAAATAAAAATTTATTTAAACAACAGCGTATATAAAATTCCAATTTCCAAGAAAGTCTCAAGTCTCGTGACCGGCAACGATTTTGATGGAGCCACAAATGTGTTTTCTAAATAATGCTGTTTATTTGTAGTTTTTTCGTAAGTTTTTTAATTGTTAGTTTCCACAATAACTGCGGAATTACGAGTATTTACAATTCCTTAATTACATGCGTGCTTCTTTGAATGAAACATCATGCAATCATGCCCCGAAATACTCTTTATATATCGTACGTTACAGCGAGCGACGTTGATGTTCTTTGTCGAACATCCCAAAGCGTTTTGAGAGAAAGTCATTCGTGCTCAGCTCATACAACCCTTCTCGATGACGCCGGCAGCAGCAGCAGCAGCAGCAGCAGCAGCAGCAGCAGAGATGTGACGTCTAACAAAATTTTGCTTTTGCGGAAGGGATAGAAATGCTTGTTATTGTCATTGCCCGGTTTTTTAAAGGCATTGTGGATACATTTTTTCGCCCTCACTGTCTCCTCAGCATTGAGAGGCAGCTAAGTAAGCTTTCGTTGTGCTTTTTATTTGTGCCACAATGTCGGTGCTTGTGATAAATTTAGAGTCTTCTGTGTTTGCGCACCTGTTGATTGATACAAAATCTATTCTGTATTCTTTCGTGTTTTCTCAGTTTATGAATGAGAACGAATGCGAAAAAGTATTTCTTGAAAGTATTGTATTTAGTGATTTCTTTTTGTTTATGGCTTTTGTGTATTTAATTTTATAAACGTTGTGTTAAATGGATGTTACCATTTTATCGATCGATCGATCGATCCATCGATTAATATTTCTCCTTTAATATTTCGCTTTCGTTGACACTGTATTGTCTTTCCTTTGATGCATTCTATCATTCTTGCAAAAATAATCTTTTTTATTGGCTACTTCATTATCTATTCAGATAACGACAATTTACGTGATGCCAAACGTTTTACAATAAAAATCTCCCCGGTTTTTAGAATTATTTAAAATTTCATTAAACAAAATCGTTGCTGCCTCTTTCAGGCGTCATCAGAACATCATTAGAACAGTCATTTGTAATGATAATGTGACATGCTTTGAATTTAGGGTGCTAAATTTTGTTATTATCGTACATTAGACACAGCATTATTCAGTTAATGGATTACAAAAATATTTATGGTTAATTTGTAAAATTTTTTTACTTTATAATCTCTATTATTTTTGAAAAGAAACTTGAAATACATTTTCTTTTAAAGGCAAGTATTATAAGTTTTTGCTGCTGCATTCGATTTGTCATATTTTTATTAATTGTTTGTGTATTAATGTATTTGTTTTCGGATATTTTTTTTGTATTAAAATATAAGTATCCGTCTTTCCCAGTTACTTTAAACTTAGAGCTTTTTCACATTTTTCATTACTTAGACATAAATAACTAAGTCAGTTAAGTTAAGTTAAGTTTTCGGATATCTGTCTTAAAATATTAGTTATTCCCAGTAACTTCAAGCTTAGAGCTTTGTCATACATTTTTTTATTACTAAGACGTAAATAACTAACTAATTAGTACGTACCTAAACTAATTTAGTACGTACCTTTAAAATGAAAACTTTCATTTCTCAGCAGGTTGTTGGCTATGCTAAGTGTAAAGCTTAAGGAGCTTTTAGACAATACTTTCTTATAGAATGGAGCTTTTAAGTTTTAATTTCATTGCATAAACAAACCCAGAAACAAACGTGATAAAGCTTGACAGCAGAGCTTGAAAGCTATAGGTAGGTCGTGGTTGTGTTTTGTAAACTAAGATGTCGCTATAAAGTTGTCGTTATTATCATCATTTCCTCAGGCCTTACCTTCATTTAATATTTATATAGTTAATAGAGTACAGCAAAAACATGCTGCGCCCTCTTTTTCATCTTAATTTTCATTCTTAAGTTCCTTCCTTCTTAACTGATTATCTTAACTTCATTCACATCAATCGAAAATGGACATTTTGAAATTATCATCATTCAATGATAATGATAAGTTGATAAAATGGCTTCAGCAGTAAATAAAAGCGTACTGTAGCTAATCCATTAAGAAGCAAGTGATGTTTATTTTGAATAAATTTTTCTTTTAACAAAAAACAATTCTCTATTTTGGGAGCGTGTTTCACGCTTAGTGCTTCCGTTTATGTGTCGTTCCGTTCAGTGAGAGCATCCTCCTCCGCTGCGACAGATGCCAAATTTGTAAATCACTTCGTGACTGTAGAGCTCACCAGGATTTAAAGTGATCGATGGGAAATTGGACTGAAAGAGCGCAAAAATGGAAATGATTAAACCGAAAAGAGCGGAAAAAGTAGTTCAGTTAGAATTTTCGTTTTCTCGCAACTACCAAAAAACAATTAGCCGCTCACTCTAGAAGCTGCGATGCCGCGCTAGAGCCAACAAGTTGCAGCTTATTAAATCTTCAATCTTCCTCTTTTCAGACTTACGTGATTGACAGCATCCGGATATTTTTGAGTCTCTAGACAGAAAGCGCCCTGCTTGACGTATTCGGCTCCGGCCTTGCCAAGTATTGCCGGCTGTAAATCGAATGAGAAGATGCGAAAAGGAATGTGAGAAAAACTTACTGTAAAAATAAGTACGTACATATATTTATTGCATTACAGTAATCGATATAAGAAGAGAAAAAGTTGAAATTCTCCCCATAATTTTACCAAAAAGCGGAAATCTTCAAACATGAAAGTAAAATTCCGAAAAAGCTATTGATCTTCTAAAGAAGAAGAAGAAGAAAAAGAAGAAGAGGAAGAAGAAGAAAGAAGAAGAAGAAGAAGAAGAAGAAGAAAAAGAAGAAGAAAAATAGAAGGAAGAAAACGTAGAAGAAGAATAAGAAGAGGAATAAAAAAGAGGAATAAAGTAGAAGAAGAAGAAGAAAAGGAAGAAGAAGAAGAGAAAGGAGAAAGGAAAGGAGAAAGAGAAGAGAAAGGAGAAAAGAAAGGAGAAGAAATAAGAAGAAGAAGAAAAGAAGAAAAAGTAGTAAAATAAGAAGAAAAAAAGGAGAAGAAGAAGATTCTTCTTTTTTCTTCTTCTTCTTAATCTTTTTTCTCCTTTTTTCTTCTTCCTTTTCTTTTTCTTTTTCTTCTTCTTCTTTTTCTACTTTTTCTTCTTCTTCTACTAGAAGAAGAAGGAAAATGGAAGAAGAAGATAAAGGAAAGGAAGAAGAAGAACTAGAAGAATGAGAAGAAGAAAAAGAAGAAGAAGAAGAACAAGAAGGAGAAGTATGAGAATAAGAAGAAGAAGAAGGAGAAGAAGGAGAAGAAAAAGAAAAGGAAAATGAAACAGAAAAAAAAATTAGAAAAAGGAAAAGAAAAAGATAAAGAAGAAGGAGAATAAGGAAAAGAAAAAGAAAAATAAAAAGAAGAAGAATAAAAAGAATAAGAAGAAGAAGAAGAAGAAGAAAAACAAGAAGAAGAAGAAGAAGAAGAAGAAGAAGATAAAGCAGGAGCAGCAGAAGACAAAAGTAATACGAAACACGAAAAAATAATGATTTTTTATAGCGATTTTCTTCTGAAATTTCCAGAGAATTTGTTCCTTTTTTTGCTGAAATTGCGGCGGATAAAAACCAACAAATGTAGGTACATATCAATTATCGTATTATCCGTTTTGCCAACAAATTAAATATTAATGACGCCTCGCTACTCCCCGAAAATCCTTCAAATACTCAAGCAAGGACTCGAGCATTTTACAAAATTATCTCAAAATTATTTCGAGGATTATTTCATTAACTTCTTCTTTTGCATACAGATTTTTCACGGATTTTCGCACGCGCAATATTCCCTTTTTCTTTCCCTTTCAGTGTTTCCCTTCCCTTCTTCTTTGGTGCTTTCTATTGTACTCGTAGTTGCTTGACCGTTCGTTCGTCGCGCGACCGGAACTTAATTACAAGAACGTGCGCCCGTTGAGAAATACCGTAAATCCTTCTCTTCTTCTGTTCGGTTCGGTTCGGTCACTCCCACTCCCAATCCCTCTCTTTCACTCTCTGCCTTTCTCCCTGCACCTTTTTTCTCATGTTTCTCAATGGTTTTGTTTACACAAGTTGGCCGTTTTAGCCTTTTATCCTTTTTTGTTGTTGTTGTTGTTGTTGCTGTAACCGCCACCAGCGGTGATGTTGTTTGTTTCGCTGGTTGTCTGTTTGTTTGTGTCCATTACCAAAATACATCACAGTAAACAAGAGAAGGAGCGCGCGGAACAAGGAGTAAATATTGGCTTCATGCACGTGCCACTGTTTGGTTGCTTGGTGGCTTGCTCGGTGCATGGTGTGGTGCATGGTGTGGTGCATGGTGTGGTGCTTGGTGCAGTTAGTCGAGCGAGCTGAGTGCCGAGAAGCACCGAGCGCACTCGCACGAGTGTTAAATTGCTGTGAATGGAATTAAAAGTTGCGCATACGTCGCGGCACGTGTTGCTGAAGCAGCAGAGTTGAGGCTGGTGTTGTTGTTGTTGCTTTTGTTTGGACCGAGGCAAAGGTAGGTAGTCTTTGCAATATAATTTATAGCGTATAGAAAATTAAATTATTGGTATTATAAAAAAAATAAATAATTCATTCGAAAGTTAGAAAAATACTATAGAACAACAAGATTTAAGAATATGAAATGAGCAATTTTGTGTAAAGGAATTATTAAATAATTTCTCCAAAGGAATACACAATTTCTTCCCTAAAAAGTGCTGCTAATTGCTAACCATGAAATTATTAAATTGGCTTTGTTTTTTTTTTTCTTAAATTTTCCTTTCAAGTTGTTTGAACTTGAACAATCAATTATTAATCAGGTAAATTATATGAAATGTAAAAAAGAGTGTAAAACTAAAACGATAATAAACTCAAAAAACAACAATAATAATAATTTCGAAACGATAAAACTCATAAAACCTCAACAACTTCATACGAGTATACTATGAAGGATAAAGTTCGATGCTGACCCTTCCTCCTCCTCCTCCTCCGCCACCGTTCCTTCTTCTCTGCCAAACAATTGTTTTTTCAAACCAATTTTCCGACTGCATTCCGGTTGTTTATGAAATAATAAACGCTTCGTTGCGCTTTTGACTTGTTTTGCAATTATATTCAATTGGTTGATTGCAGCGTTGGAGCAAAAACCCAAACCAAAAAAAATCAACCACAACAACAACAACAACAACAACAAAAACGATAACAATTACGTTGACCGCACAAGTGGATTGAACGTGAACAACAACAACAACAACAACAACAACAACAACAACAACAACAACAACAACAACAACAACAACAACAGCAGCAACAACAACAACAACAACAACAACAGCAGCAGCAACAACAACAACAACAACAGCAACAACAACAACGAATGCTTCAGAATCACTCTAGCATCATCACACTTTTGTAAAGAGTAATAATAATGTGTGCCTTTCCTTTCCCTTCCGTTGCTTTCCCTTCCTTTTCCTTCCTTTTCCTTTTCTTTCCTTTCCCTTCCGTTCCTTTCCTTTCCCTTCCTTTCTTCTCCTTTTTTTTTGTGGTCGATGCGAGCAAAACGCACACATAAAAAACGTGTTCATTGAAAAAGTTTTCAAAAGCACTTACAATCAATTAATTAGTTTACTGCACCCCCTCCCCCGCAACACCGCACTCCCCCCCCCCCCCCCCCTCCACCACCACAACCGCACATATTACGTATGTGTGTACATAAATACAAACATGACCGACCAATCATTTTCTATATAAAGAAAGGCAGACGCTCTTACCTCGCCCTTGCCCGCATCCGGCAAGTAGTTGGCCGTGTAAAACTGGACACCGGGTTGATTGCTGGCCACTTCCAACCATCTGCCAGAGGGTGGATGATAAGCTCTGTAGAGAAAGAGAGAGGGAGCGCATTTTAGTTCATTTTTTCTTTTTCGTTGCTTTTGCCTTTAGTATCATCGTCTATGTATAAATCAGCGTCTATTTATTTCCTAATTTATTTTGTGTTACGAACTTGCTGTTGTTGTTGTTGTTGTTGTTGTTGTTGTTGTTGTTCTAATGGCTGCTGCCAGCGCTAAAGGCTTAGCTTACTTACTTGGCAATTACGGTGGTGGCATTATTTACGAGGTGCACGCAATAGTTATCGTCGAAGCCATTTGTGGGCAATAGTTGCTGCAGACGAGCGCCCAGATTGTTCAGTTCGCGTAAATCATACGCACTTCCCGCCACCGCCCGGAAACGGCCGGTGGGTATAGATTCGGCATCGGTTTCCGTCAGTTTGTCGGCTCTAATCATGATTGAATGTTGGCAGATGGCATCCTTGCCGGCGGCCTGGCGAAGAGGAAGAGAGAGAGAGAGAGAGAGTGGAAACGGCAAAGTGTTCGTCGGTGTGTTCGAATGCAAATGAAGAAGGCCAGAAAATCGCAAAATAAACACACTTGATTTTGAAGTAGTTTTTTTAAAACAAAACTGTACATACTTTTATATCTTTTTGGGGTCGTCAAAGTCATGACGCATGTTTTGCAAGTGTATTTATTTTTGCAACCCTTCCCCTCCCTTCTAACCGCTACCCGCACACACCCACACACACCCACACACTTACGTGTCCTGCCAAATTGAAGTAAGAATGATTGGTCAAATTGACGACGGTCTTTTGCGTGGTGGTGGCCTCCAGCCGGACGTGCAAACAATTGTCCTCGGTGAGAGAGAAGTGCACTGTGCTGGTCACCTCGCCCGGATATCCTTCGTGGCCGTCTGCTGAGCAGTGCTGCAGGCTGACACCCGCACCGCCAGTACAGCCGGCCACCTTCTTCCAGTGCACCTTGTCGAAGCCAATGAAGCCGCCGTGCAGTTGATGCTGCTTGTTCAAGTTTCGGCTGACTTGAACTTCGCGGCCGTCGAGCACGAAGCGACCGCCAGCCACGCGGTTGCAAACACGTCCGATGGTAGCGCCAAAATATGGGTTCGTTGACGTTTGGTAACCTGATCGTAGTAAAGATGGATGGTCGTATATTAAGGTGAGCCACTCAGGTGGTTGTTGTTGTTGTTGTTGTGATTGCAAAAAGTTGGCATTTGGCAAAAGCTCTCAACAAATGTTTGCAATCAATGTTCGTGCAGAACAGAACGCAAGGAACGAACGCAGAACATCGTAGTTGGTTTTTACGCTTTGCAGTGAAATTCTTCGCAGGAAGGCGCAGGAAAGAACCATCACCATGTCCGGCGTATTTTTTGGGCAGGGTTTTTCTATATTTGCTTGACTTTTCTTTGATGTTGCAAAAACAATTTATCATGGTTTCAGGCTATGCGTTGGAAAATTAAGTAATTAAGCTTCGTGCTTAAGACTTTTTTTTTCTTCTTTGTGGCGATAGATTTTATTAATTAATTAATCAATGTTTTCAATTCAGATGTTTTAATTTTGGTGTTTTAAAGTTTGATGTTTTAAATGTCAATGCTTTAAATTTTGGTGTTTTCAATTTTTCAATGTTTCGAATTTCGATGTTTTAAATTCAGATGTTTTAAATTTTTATATTTTGAATTTTAATGTTTTGAATTTTGATATTTTAAATATTGATATTTTAAATTTTAATGTTTCAAATTTTATTGTTTTGAATTTTATTGTTTTGAATTTTATGTTTTGAATTTTTGTGTTTTAAATTTTGATGTTTCAAATTTTTATGTTCTGAATTTTGATGTTTTAAATTTTATTGTTTTGAATTTTTGTGTTTTAAAATTTGATGTTTTAAATTTTGATGATATAAATTTTAATGTTTTAAATTTGATTTTTTAAAGTTTGATGTTTTAAATTTTGATAATATAAATTTTAATGTTTTGGACTTTGATGTTTTAAATTTTGATGTTTTAAATTTTGATGTTTTAAATTTTGATGTTTTGGACTTTAATGTTTTAAGTTTGCATGTTTTAAGTTTTGATGATATAAATTTTAATGTTTTGGACTTTGATGTTTTAAACTTTGATGTTTTAAATTTTGATGTTTTAAATTTTGATGTTTTAAATTTTATTGTTTTGAATTTTTGTGTTTTAAAATTTGATGTTTTAAATTTTGATGTTTTGAACTTTGATGTTTTAAATTTTGATATTTTAAATTTTGATATTTTAAATTTTAATCTTTTAAATTGTAATGTTTAAATTAAATTTTTTAGTTGTTTCCGTTTTAGAAAGTTATTTCAAATTAAAGCGATTGTTTACGGATTAAATTTTAAATCAATTGTTAAAAGAATATGTTCCGAAAAATCCGAAATAATAAAATAGTTTTATCAGGAATGGTATTTCTCCTACAAAATTCGTATGCTTTTAATGAACAAATTAAATGAAAATTTCATTCTTTATTTTCTTAAATGCGCTCGCTTTACGTTCGCCACATTTAATTTTTGTTGTTCGTTCGTTGTGTTGATAATGATGTTGTTGTTGTCGTTGTATATTTTTTAATGTTTTGAACTAACCTGCAACATCATCGTAACCAAGTACAACGTCGTCCACGGAACCGCCCGCATCCGGGACTTTGAGGCTGGTGATAGTGGCGCCCAGAGTGATGACCTTTTGCTCAAAGAAGAATAAGAAAAACGAAACAGAAAAAACGGCAAAGAAGAAAAACAAGAAGAAGAAGAAGAAGAAGAAGAAGAAGCAGAATAAGAAGAGTATAAGAAAAGGGAAAAGAGTGCAAAGCATTAGAACGTATTGTTGTTGTTGTTGTTGTTGATTGTGTAATATACAGTGAAGTGAAATTTGCTGGAGCAGGTTTTTTAATTCTTGTTGTTGTTGCTTTTGCCTTTTGTGGCATTGCTTTTTGGTTTCACATTTTTTCTTTGGTGACGCCGGTAAAGCATTGGCTGAAGTGACAACAGCGACAACAACAACAATAACAACAACAACAATAACAATGACAACAACAACAGAAATAATGCAAACAATAATAATACCAACAACAACACGGATATCATCTGAAAACGCATTGTGAACAACAAAAATATCAACATCATGGAGAAAAACGGCGCCGAAGTTCAGAGACCCGCATTATTGTTGTTGCTGTTGTTGTTGTTGTTGTTGTTGTTGTTGTTGTTGTTGCTGGGGGTTTCGTGGCTGCTTTTAATTGTTGCTGGCATTAATGTATAGTTCGTTTAATGGAGTTTTTGATGTTCATGGATCATGACGTGATGATGAGAAACGGAAAACAAGAGAAACGGAAGGAAAGGAAAACAAAGGAAGAAAGGAAGGAAGGAAGGAAGGAAGGACGAGGGATAATATACAAAAGTAAGTTAAAAAATCGAATTGCAGTAAACGCCGCAGTAAATGACAGTAGAAATTGTCAACGCAGGCAAACGGTATTAATGGGACCAAATAAAAGCCACATAAAAGACCAAGCTAGTGAAAAAAAATTAATGATAAGAGCAGAAAAATGGGTGGGGGGGGGGGGAAAGCAATAAACGAAAATGGCGAACGATGAAGAAGAACATAATAATAATAAAATTGTCCCTTTGATGCGCTGGGATTTATTTCCGTCAATCAATGACTTTGCTCTAAGGATAAATCGTAAATTTCCGGTGTTCCAAGGAAGTCATTCGCTTCCCAGAAGCATGTCCAGAAGCACGTCAGCAACAACACAGCCGCCTCGAGAGCTCCGGCCAGTTTCCGCAAGGACTTAGTGACTTCCTTTTTCATGTTGAACTCTCATCGTTACCGCAACTTCTTAATGAACTTCAATCAACTTCAGCTGCTTACGGTTCGGTTCGGTTCGGGTTGTTTGTAGTTTGTTGTTGTTTTAATGTTAATGGTCTGACCGTTTCTTTGACTGTTTTGTCATTTTCTTGCTACGATTCGTTCCATTAGCTCCATTTTGTGAAGGAAGAGCAAAAGAATATATCCCGAATGCGTTTTGTTCTTTAGCCTTAGGCGCCTTTGGCGTCCTTTTATCTTTTTGCTCTTTTGGGAGGACTGAAGAGTGAGCAGTGGGAAGAAAAAGTGCGTATAGAAACAGGCCTCTTAAAGCCTGCCGAATTCGTCTTCCCGAATTCGGTCATTTTACTACCTATGATCCTTTCACAGTCCTTTTTACGCCTTCCCTTTTTCATTGTTCTGCCCCATTTTCCAAATGACTTTAATAAAGAGGACGAAGACCGAAGAAATACAGAAGGCGTCTTAGAATTGATATATTCATGAAAACGTATGGCATTGATGTGAGTACATTTGCTATGATTTATGCGATTTATGTATTTTTCCAATAAATACTAAAACTCATTTCTCTTTAACCGCCTGTGAGAAGAATTAATTAAATTGATAATGTCACGTAAAAGAAAGGCATTATAAAGATAAAAAATAATTCCCTTTATAAATCTTCCTTTCTCTCTCTCTCATGAAGTCTTTCAGTAGAAATCATTCATTATAGTCTCGTAGCGACTTCAATCTGGACCGAAAAAGATTACGAAATCCAACTTATTGGAATTTTGTTTATGTTCGGAATTCAATAAAAAAATAAATACATTTATATGAGTATGTATAAATATAAAAATACGAGTATAATATGCGTCGGCCGTCAGCAATGATAGTTTTTTGTTAAGAAATTTAATAAGAAAATCTTATTATAGTATCGTTTCAGGTTGTTGTTAGTTTCTTTGCTCCATACTAATATCTATCAATATCTCATCTCATCTCTTCAACTGCTCTTTAACTGTTCTCTTTACTGTTCTCTGTTCTCTCTCATTAAGAAAGCGTTTTTCTACTCACTTCTACCGACATCTGCTGATCATTCGAGAGAGTGAAACGTTGAATCTCTTGCTTTTGCTTTGTGAGCGGATTTATGGCACTGCCGAACACGTCTTCTGTAACACGCACCATTTTTTCCTCAAAAAGAAACGTTCGAAACAAGCAAATATTTATTAGAATTTTAATTAAAATTAATTCTGGTGTTGTTTAGTTCGCCGGAGACATTAATAATGTCTGTGATCGTAACAGAAACTGTTTGTGCAGACACCACCTCAGAGTCTGAGTGTTCACAACAACTAACTCGTTGAAGTAGTACTCTCGTTAACTGAAGTCTGTGCTTGTTCACAAGCTTTTATTTACATTCGATACTTATATAAGTTATTGTTTTATTGTTTTTTGTGGCTGGTCTTTTTCGATTATCGCATTCTTTTGTGGTTTTTGTTATCAATTCGTTTGTAAAGTAAAGTTTTTCAACCGTAAGAGAATTATTTCTTACTTTATACAAGCACTCGCAAACAGTGACAGACAGCACCGCAGTGATAAGTAGCAAAAACAACAAAAAGGGAGACAAATAGAGCAACGAGCAACGAGCCAGCAGCGAAGTTGTTTGGTTTTTTCAAAAGATAGAAGACAGATAGCAACGTAGTGAACGCAGCAGTCGCTGGATCGCTTAATTCGGTCGCTAAGAGGCTGAACAAGTGCTGTGGCCACAAAATAACTTAACTATAATTACAGAGAAGAAGAGCTTTTGTCAGATCGCCTAAAATGAAGCAGCAATAAGCAACCATTTTGCAAAACTCTAAAGACCGATTGATTGGGTTCAGTCTGTAAGCGAGCGTCATTGAAGCGAGACCTATTTTTTGCACTTAATCTCTAGAATAACTCTAAAGTTATTATTTCCAACGTTTTTGTATTAAAATTTTTAATAATAATTTAGGCTTACTATGAGATATTATTATGAGAGGCAGACAATGTCCTCGTTTAATAATACTGTATTTTTATTATTACATTAATTTATTTTTATAATGATAATAATAAAAAGAATAATATTACATTTTTTATTACAAATAAATAAAAATAAAAACTTAAGTTTAGTAATTTTTAGATTCGATTATTATTATATTTAGTATTACATTTCTTTTAAAGATTACGAAACATACACATAAACAAATGTTGCGAGAGAGAGAGAGATTATTTGTAGAGAAGAGTTTATTTGTACTCTTTGCGTAGACACATACAACACTAATTAATATTCAGCTCTATGGAGAGCGAGAGAGAGAAAAAGTTAGAGGACGTTGAGAGAGTTCAAAAGCGGAGAGGAAACGGCTTAAAAGTCGACCCCAGTCAGAAAAATTAATATACGTATTTGTAGCTTTCTGAATTAGCGTAAAACTGTGTAAAACATTACTCTTTTTGTTTTATTAGCTTAATTTATGCCGTTTTACACATCATTACAGTAACAAAACAAATTTAATAAAATATGAAACTATGTTTTTCCAAAATTTTAATTAGCTTATTCAGTAAAAAATAATAAAAATTTTCTACCGAAATCAATTTAATAGTGTTTAGTTTGATACTAATGCAACATATTATCTATCGTTACCAGGAGCGTCTGCCAGGCCATGCACGTATTCAGAACAATTGATTTATTGTTTTAACGATGGTAAAAAAATTACCTACGAAAAATTCAGGTAATTATATTAAGCGCGCATATGAAATTTGTCCTACAATCGTAAGGATCATTGGTCACTTCATAAACACGCATACATTTCTATGAACGTGCTTCTATGGATATGTACATACTCATTTACATTCAAAGTAGAAGTATGGCATATGTATACGTAAATATATGTATATGTGTGTTACATGTGTGTGTGTGTCTGTGCGTGTGGTGTTTAATTGTTGGTTTCTGGATTTTGTGGTTGGCGCCATGTTATTCCACGATGAGTTTGCTGTATTCGTAACTGTGTTCACTGTGTTTACCGGACGGACGCCTCTTGTGATTGTGTTCTTGTGCCTCAAATCAATGGATACTTAGTACAGGCGTATGCATTTCTATTGCATTTACATTGGCATTTATGTATGGATGCATTGTGTGGGTTTATTCGTGATGCAAATGAATGTGTGTTAATTTAAATTCAACCGTTATGGTTGAATTTCGAGTAACCACAATGGCCGTATTCCACTTAATACACTGATGCATGCACCACAAACACACACACACACACAAACACTCACACACAGACGTAAGTAGCTGCCGCCAAGGTGTCATTTATGCCATTTGTTAAATATTTATTGCTTGCTGGTTGGTGTTTAAATTTTATATTTTCTGATGCGTAAGTGTACATATGGGTGTGTGTGTGTCTGTGTGTTTGTGTGTGTATAAGTGGTAAAAACGTAACCGATAAAAACCGTGTATCTTTTCGTAGAGGGGTGTGCAGAAAAGAGTCCTAAATCGGGGACAAATAAGACACATATGAATTTTCGCAGGATTTGAAAATTTAAAATATTATATCAAGTTTGGCTTCTGGCTTGTGATATTCTTGTGTGAACGGAAAAAGGAAGCCTTTAAAGAGACCGAAAAGCTGCACATTTCCGAGAAATTGCGTTAACATAAAAGCTTCTGATATAGGCTTTTTCCTAGAGGGGCACTCAGAAAAGAGCATGGAGACGGAGTGCTCTCAAATAAGACTCGGCTTTGATGAACCAAAATTTACTATAGAAACATTTTAAAGACCTTGAAATGGCATTTTTATATCAAAAATTATATTGAAAACAATTTTCCGGTCATATCAACGGAGTGTAAAAAAAGATTGCATTGAGAAATTCGGTTATTTTTTCGAAAAATATCTCCGAAAATACGAAACCAATTTTTCTTCTTCTTTTTTAGTATTTTCTTTAGAAAATAATTCTAATTCTAATTCTAATTCTAATGAAGTTTTCTGCAGCTTTCGTTGTATTCAAAGCCTTAAAATATTTCGAAAGCTTTACTTTTTGTTTTACTTCAACACATTTTTTGTTATCGCTCTTCCTCGCAGGACCTTGTACGAGTATATCTTTTTAAGAGTTTTAAGCTCTTCGTGGCATCTTTTCGTTTGACTTTGAACGAACCGTTCCTCTTCAGCTCCTTTTTGGAAAGAGTTGTTCCGTTCTTCTGTTCATCTGTCTTCTCTGTCAATGCTTAAATATGTACAAGTATATCTTTATAGCCATCCTGGCAAAGGATGACTTAGTTACAAAACAATCCCAAGGCTTCAATTTCGATTTCAACTCAAGGATTTTGTTCTGTTTATGACAGACAAAATACTAACGGCAAATACGTTTGTTGTACGCTTTCAGAATGAGTAGGTTTATGCGAATCATTTACGTACGCATTTTGAATAATTTTAAAAGAAAAGCTTTTGTTTTCAGGCCTTTGCTTTTCAGGAGTATTTGTGCAGATTTTGTGCTAATGATATAACAAAAAAAAGAAAAGCAACAACATTACACTCTTCTTAGGTACGTCGCTGGAATTGCTCTGCTTTATTCCTTTTTTAAGTATTTTTCTTTTTCGGAGGCGAGAATGAAAAATGTCTACTTGCCTTATTTTAAGCCTTTTGGGCCTGATTCCAGACGTTATCGTACGTCTTTGCTGGCATTCATATCCTTGTTATCCTTTTATCCTCTTATCCTCCTTTCTGGCAAAGACAAAGGCAAAACATAATAATTTTTTGTAATAATTACTTACTTACGTGCTCTTTTTTTTCTTTTAAATTCTGGCTTTCAGTACATTTTTTTAAGCAATTTCATTGTGAAATTATAAACTGCAAACAGAATAAAAAGCAATGCAAGTTGTGGAATAAAGTCCTTGCGGCTTAACTCTCAACAAAAAGTGTTAACAAAAAATGTTGTTGTTGTTGTTGTTTGTTGCGGTGGTTTTTGGTTTCCGCTTGGGTTACTTGCGTTTACGGTCATCGTCATCACCTGTTTCCATAGCGACAGCAGCAGCAGCAGCAGCAGCAGCAACAACAACAACAACAACACCAATAACAACAACAATAACAATAACAAAACAACAACAACAACAACAACAACAACAACAGCAACAACAGCAACAACAGCAACAACAACAACAACAACAACAACGACGACAACAACAACAGCAACAACAACAACAACAACAACAACAACAACAACAACAACAACAACAACAACAATATTACATGAGCTTTGTCCTCGTCTCAATGTCGATGTCGATAACAATTGTTGTTGTTGTTGTTGTTGTTAGTGTCGCAGTAGTATCGGCAGTAGCAACATTGCTTTTATAGTTATTTTATTTTTGGGTTTTTTTGGTTTTTATTGTTATTGCTCTCCAATTTGTTGCTGTTGTTGTCACATATATACATACGTAGTACATATTTGATTGGTTTTTATTACGATTTAATACGATTTTCATTACCAAGTTGTTGCTGCTGACTTGTCTTCGATTCTGCTTCCGTTTTTATGAGGACATTATTATTTTGTTGCTGCTGCATTTTGTGATGTTTGTTTTTCCATTGATTTTTGATTTTTCGTCGCTTTGAGTTTCGTCAGGTTCGTTTATCGTTCGTTTTGCCACCGAACAAAGCAGCAACGGCACATTCTGGAGAGCTGACAATTTAAGTGACAGCTGTTCTGCAACTGTTGCTTTTATTAGGTCATTTCAGTTGTTGTTTGTGCATTTGTTATACTCGTACGTGCATATATTTGTTGTTTTTGTTGTTTTTGTTTTATGGTCATCGAAACGTTTGCCGCCTTCTTTCTGATTCGTATTGTTGTTGATGTGAAAATTTGTTCGTCTTAGTATGAAAATTTGTCAAGAAAATACTAGAAAGAAATAAAAATTAAAAACTTGAGCTCAGATTCCTAGCGAAAAAGGAAGAGAGCGAGAGAGATGCAGTGATGCAACAAAAATCATTTCGAAAATTCCAATATACAATAACGATATTAAAAATAATTCAGAGCAATTTATCAATTTGCTGCAAACAAAAAAAAAAGGAAAATAAAAAGCTTGAGGTGAAATTCCTTGAGAGAGAGAGATAGAGAGAGGTACATACATATGTCATAAAGCCACGAAAACAACAATGAGCATTCCAATAACCAGTATTAACAGTACTAACAATATTAAAAATTCATATCAAGTCACTTTAAACAAAAAGGAAAAAATAAAATTTAGGGTGAATAAATGGAGTGAAATTCCTTTCGATAGAGAAAGAGAGAGATATGCCATAATCCAACGAAAAAAAACCAAAATTCACATCAACTAATTTCAATTCAGTTCAATTTCACTTCAATTCAGCTTAATTCAGTTGTTTCAGATGTTGTTTTATTCTATTGTATTGTTGTTGTTGTTGTTGTTGTTGTTATATGTTGTTATTGTATTGTATTGTATTGTATTGTATTGTATTGTATTGTATACGTTCTCTCTGTTTATAAACGACAGGATTAACGACGTTTAACCTCTTCATGCACGAATGAAAAATCCAAAAGCGGTCGTTTTTACGCAAACTGGTTTTATTCTCTCTTTAAAATAAAGTACAATAAAAACAACATTAACAACAGCTAAACAGAAACAAAAAAGAAAAAAAGAGAAAAAAACAAAAATACCAAAAATGTTATTTTATGCAAAATAATCGTAAGATAAATATCATTTCACGAAGTTAAAGAAGAAGCCGCAGAGGGCACAAAATGTGCAAACGCAAACGAACTTTGTATTTGTTTTTTGTAACGAAAACCGACACTAACAGTCTCACTCGGCTCAACTCGGGCGTGCGGAAAAAGTCCAGTTTTGTACACTTGAGTGACCGCGGGTGTGTGCATTCAGAGGCTAATATTGTCATTTGCTACAAAATTGGTGCATTCGCCGTGGAAAAACGGCATATATACATACATACATTCATACTATATAGTATTTACATACATTACTAGACGTCATGCAAAAATGCTTCGGTATGTGACCAAAGGTCAAATAAGTGATTTCAACATGAACGTCACTTTTACGTCCCATTAAAAAGAAAAATAGTTCATATCAAAGGGGAAAAAAAAAGAAACATTCCGTGTAAAAAAAGACCGCGTAAAAAAGACCGTGTAAAAAAAGACCGTATTTTAAAAGCGTTTAAAAAACCGCGTAAAAACCGTGTAAAAAAGACCGTGTAAAAAAAAGACCGTGTAAAAAAGACCATGTAAAAAAAGACACAGTATGTAAAAAAAATATTATTATTAGGGGAAATATTAGATATCTCGATTTCAACATGAACGTCACTTCTACATCCCATTAAAAATAGTTCATATCAAAGGAAAAAAACAAAGAACCGTCAGTGTAAAAAAAATCGTGTCAAGACAGAATAAGTTTGTTTTTGTCGACCGTGTTATTTTAAAATCGTTTAATAAAGACCGCGTAAAAGATCGTGTAAAAAAAAACCGTGTAAAAAAAGACAATAAGTACCTAATGGGAAAATATAAGATATCTCGATTTTAACATGTGTAAACTTTACGTCCCTTTTACGTCTCTTTAAAAAGAAATATAAAAAAAAAAGAAACAGTCCGTGTAAAAACAGAATAAGTTTTTTTTGTCGACAGTGTTATTTTAAAAGCGTTTAAAATAGACCGCGTAAAAAACCGTGTAAAAAAGACCGTGTAAAAAAAGATCGTGTAAAAAAGGCCGTGTATAAAAAGGCATTGTAAAAAAAACAGTGTAAAACAAGTTTAGGTGTATACAATAAATACCCAACGTGGAATAATGTGGAATACATGGTAAGTAATCCATACCGATTATACTCGTAGTTTCTATAGATAGATTCACTCAGTTTATATAAAATCAGAGAGAGAGAGTAGTGAAAGAGAAAGAGAGTCATGAGATTCTCTGGTTATGATCCAGCTTTTTGGTATTAGAGGAATAATAATAATAATAATTTCAAATTATTTCTGCATCTTTTAAAATCAATCGTAATCTTTTCAATCGGAATTATTTAATTAATAATACTTGAAACATATACTTCAGCCAATATTTATCGATATCGTTTCGAATGAAGAAAAGCTAAAGCTGTAAGAGTTCAATTAATTTCCAAAAGCAAAATTAACGAGCGCTGGCTGATGTTATCCTAATGGGAAACATCTATCAGGTGCCCACTCCGACAGTCGTCAGAAGTATATGACGAATGACATGACGGATATGACAGAACCAGGACAGAGTTAAAAACCTACGCTGACTTCTGTAATGGCTCTCTTTACTTTAAAGAGTAGCGCTCGTTTGGTCCGGTCTAATTAAAAGAAGAATCATGAGTTTAAGAAGACTCGAAGAACTCTTTGATTTACTTGGCTTTTACTTCAGATTCTATCGTATAACGAGTGCATGCAGATGCAGAAATATGAAGGAATATGCTGTACACGAGTTCAGCATACTGTTCTTCAGAGCATTCCATGAATGGTAATAAGTTACGATAGTTCTGTACGCAGTCGTTGAGTGGAGAACGAATGATGGAGCGATAACTTGAAAACCGGTCTTCTGACTGCGGCAGACTTTGATTGTGCATTACTTAATGATGATGGCATAATCAAAGGATGTTATTATTTAGAGCAATTGCAGAAGTATTGCCGTTGAAGTTGAGGATACGAGCGGAGGCGGCGAGTATTTGTTGTCTCTGGGTCTCTGTCATTTGTTTGTAACAGACACAGGACATCAGGACGAAACTGATTTATGCACTTATAACGCTGCTGAGGCTTCTAAAGACGATGATGCTGATGAATGATACTGATTTGCTGTTCTGTAGACCTGCTGACCGAATGGCAAGGACACAAGTCAAGAAAAGCAAGCAATAAAAGCAACAGAATAAACAGATTCTTCGGCATGACAGAATGTACTTAAAAGGGCGAATACATTAAATTAAATTGCATGAGCATGAATTGAGTCAAGAAGGTTGAAGGAGCAGTTCGGAGGGGGAGAGGGATGGGGGCAGACTCGCCCCCAACACTGACCAACTGCAGATCTGCGAATGCCGCTAGCGACTCGAGGACGATTTCGAGTAACGCTTCGAATGCAGCCAACAACAAAGTGGAAGAGTAATCTTCCAAACAAGGACGAGACAAGAACAAGACAGCAGGACTATAAGAGAAGAAGAGGGCTAGTAGGTATGTACATATGTCGGAGTAATTGTTTGTGGGGCAGTTGTTTTTGCCCTAGCAAACGAGTATATATAAGATTCTCTAATAAATTCTTCATAACAGAGGAAAAAAGGATGCGAGTAAATTAAGAGAAAAACCAAAAAAAAAACAAAAAACAAAGGACTCTCTGGCTCCTTTTTGTAGAAAAACAAAGGAGGAGAATGATACTTCCACAACGATAACAATGACTACAACTACAACAACAACAACAACAACAACAACAACAACAGCATCACTTCACGAATTCAACTGAGCTCAAAGCACACAAAAAGAACGAAGTAAGTCCTTTTTACAGTGACTCGGAAATTGTTAGAATTATTGTCGCTTTTATTGTTTCTGTTGATTTTGTGTGTTTTAGTGTGTGTGTGTGTGTTTTAGTGTGTGTGTGTGTGTGTTTGTTTCTCTTGCTGTCGTCGTTGCATGCTTGAAATGTCAATGTTCTTTTCTTCTTCTTAGTCTTCTTCACTTCTTCGTCCTTCTCCTCCTCCTCTTCTTCTTCTTTTTCCTCCTCATCTTCTTCTCTTTTTTGCTACTGTTGCCTCGTGCGTGTTTCTGATTGGCGTTAAGTGTTCGCGTGCGTGAGTACTTTGTTAGTGGCTGTTGTTGTTGTTGTTGTTGTTGTTGTTGTTTTTTTACGCCCGGAAGTATCCTTTCATTACAAGGAAAATGTACTGTAAATATTTTCCATTACATTCTTTATATTTTAGGTTTTTCTGACTTGGCTTTTTTTGCTTTTCTCGGCTGCGCTTCAGTTTTGTCCGCCGTGTTGTTGCTGTTGTTGTTGTAGTTACTGTGATTGTTTATTTCAATCTGTTACCAGTGCCGTTTTAAGAACATTGTCCTTACGGTCTTGCTCCGCTTTACTTTAATTCATTACCAAGAAACAAAAAAAAAGGAACGCCATTAAAAAAGAATTGGTAAAAACTAATGTTAGTCTTAGCTGAATCATTAAATTTTAAGTCCATCAGTTCAAGAGGGAGGGGGAGGTGCCCTTTAATACGTATGCCCACAGCCTCATAGACCGCGAAGACGCTCCTGCCTTCCGCTTTTATTTATCGCATAAAACTTTGAGAGCGCTTTTCTTAAGTGATTGCAGTGTAAAAAGGACTCAACGTCGCCGGACTTGTCGTGTCATAGAGACATACATTTATATCGTATTTTTAAAATTTTTATAAATGACAAAAATGGCAACGACGCGTCGGGGGGCAATGAAAGGGGCGAAGCGGGTTAAACAGACAGGGACGATTCTATGTTTTTGTGCGTTCATTGCAATACTTTTAAAGAAAAATTGCAATTTAGAATCTAAAATGTTAAATTTAAAAACAAAAAAATTAAAAAAAATTAAAATGGAATAATTCATATGAAAAAAAAATTACTACGAGTACAGATTTCAATTCGTACGATATTTCAATATCAAACCGAAACTAAAATACGTACTAAAATGTTGTCTTAAAATTGTCATAATTTGTCATAATTTTTGCCAAAAATTTGGGGAGAAATTTTGGAATTTTCGGAATTTTTTGGTTGTCGCAAGCAATAACCAAGCATCTTGTTTTATTGGAAGGGGGGGGGGGGGGGTCGGGAGGGTGTCAGAAATACACGCTACGCCACTGACCATCCATTCCATTCATCCATTCATCCAACGGTTAATTTATTTGAAAGATGAAGATCTTGTTTAACTTGTGTCTTTCCATGGTCCTTCGGTTGCGTGTGTCTTTGACCTTGTGTGTGTGTGTGTGTGTGTGTGTGTGTGTGTGTGTGCATTGGACGATAGTAGACCACAATCCTGGGTCAGCATAAACTGAACTTCTGTTGATGCTGTACACACAAAAGTAGCACGCTAGCATTACAATTTCTATTTCTATTTCTACTTCTCTTTGCCTTCGGTTAACAGACGACTTAGATTGGTCGTTGATGAGACGAGGTGAAGAGTAATGGACGTGGCGAAACCAAGAACTGTTACTTTGCCAGGTTTCCTGGCCTTCTTGTTGAGTATTTTTCTTTTCAATTTTAATGTTTAACCCTGTCTAACCGTTTGCAAAGTGAAAAGCCAAAAGCCACAAAACAAGGTTGGTCTTTTGGCTTCTGCTTGTTTCTTTCTTTTTTACAATTTCTTCCTCTGACTGTGATTACATCTTTTTCTTCTTTTCATCATTTTTATGCTTTCGAATTTATGTTGAACAAACCTTCGTTTTTTTTTTTTTTTTCTCTTTTGAAAAAGGAAAATCTCTTTTTACCTTTACCATATATTTTGATACCTCTCAATATCTCTCTCTCTTTCTCTCTCGCTTTCTTTCAATATCTCTCTATGTCTCTCTCTTCTCTTTTTCTATGTTGTTTTTCAAATTTTTTCTTTGCTAACTTTGCTTTGTTGTTGGAGTTCCACTTTTTGTGGCATAAATCCTCTGCCTATTCTCACCTTGCTCTTTACTTGTCTTCTTCTCAATTGAAAAGATCAAAAATTGTTGGAGTGAAGAGAAAAAAAGAAGGCGATTTTTTTTTTTGCTCAAAAGCTGCACTGCATGCTAGTGCAATTTATAATCAGACGCTGCCTGCATCCGGCACCGAAAACAAACACTGTTTGCTGCTTTTTAAATATTTTTCCTCTTTTTTTTCAATTCTACACTACTTTTTCTCCTCTCTACGTTTGTTCGTTCTTGCAAAGGTTATGCAAGCACGAGAGCGTGAGCGAAGGAGAGGGAGAGCGAGGAAAGCTGGAGTGTTGCCGCCAGAAACCGGGTTGCCATTATTTTTCATTAAATGTTGTAAAATATGCGGGAGGGAGAAAAATCATAACGAGAAATTGTTTCGGAACAATTTCTTTTGGGAAATTATAAGAAGCGACACAGAGAGAGAGAGAGAGAGAGAGAGAGAGAGAGAGAGAGAGAGAGATTTTGGTAAAATGTTTGCAGCGTTGGTGATGCTGGCGCTGGTGCAGAAAGCTCCTGAGGGTGCCAGTGGGTTAAGAAGTGGTCGGCAAGGCATGGGTTTGGTTGCGAGCGACCAAATTAACTTCTTTACCATAGACTTACATTTTCGTTGTATGCATGTACGTTGTGCAAAAATAATGCGTTAACTAAAATACCGTTATTCCTTCTCCTTGCATACGATTTTCTCTTCTCCTTCCTTCCTTCCTTACTCGTGACAGTAATTACTGCACTTTAATGTTTTATTTTATTTATAAAATGATGAATTTAAAGAAAAAAATTATAGTGAAATATAAAGATTAAAGCCCCTTTTTTGAGCCCCTTTTCGAAAAAAATGTACCAAGTTTGCTACATGAGAGAAAATTGTGTTAATTATGAGAGAATCTTTATTCTGGTATGATCGTCTTGTTTTTATACAATTTAGAAACCAATTTCAATTTGAATATTATTGATTGGATTATTTCTCATAAACGAGAAACTCATAAAAGAGAAATTTACAATAATTCAAAAATAATTCAAAAACTGCAATAAACGCAAAAATGTGTTAAAGCTGCAATGCTATGTTAATATGAATTGCAAATGTTATTATGCACATTGCAAATGTTAATATGAGACATATTGGGTTTAGTTTTAAACCCATTGACCGTTCAAAATCTTGTCCATGGTAATGAGTTGCTGACACTAGTATTGTTAAACAAATACTATTTCACTTCTTAGCTAATTAAAATTGCAAATTTATGACAAAAATGTATTCAATTCAAGTCAATTCCTACAAGTTTTATGCACAAATTGTATGGTTTTTAATTGCCGCCTGTCTGGCCATTGTACACTTGAAGCTTAAGGAATGCATTTTACATGCAAAAAGCATGTAAAAAACAACGACATACAAACGTCGTATACTCGTATGTATTGCTTGGAATTTTTTTTTTTTTTTTTTTGGGAAATGCCGAGACCTCAAAACTGCGAATATTAAGCGCTGTGTTGTCAGCGATACTAGAATGATAACAAAAAATAGTTTATTTTTCATTGAATGATATTTAAATAGAATTTTTTAGTGTTGTTTTGTGGCAAAATTTCTTATTTTAAGCTCAAAGATGTCATAATAATTATACTCGTAATTATAATAAGTTTAAAAAATAATGATAATTATCAGAAGTGAATGATTTTTCTCGTACGTATTTATTAAAAAGCCGAGAATTTTGCTGGAGAATGATAATATTTTTTATCGATTACTTTTATTTTGTTGAAGGGTTGGGAGGTGAGGCGGTGTTCAAGGTGTTCAAGGACTTACATACATTTATATGTATGTATGTTGCTTTGAATAAACGCACACACACATACACAATCATGTCAACGCTAACAATACCACAATCCTGTGCAAACTGCAGCGTCCCTTCGCCAGTGTCTCTAAGCCTCCTTGGAACCGGCCCGGGATGCAGTGTGCCGCCCCGAAAGCCATATCCCGTTAACCGCTATTAAGCGATAAGAGGCACCAGCGGCACCACCACCACCATAATCACCACTACCACCACCAGCTCAGCGCGTTAGCATCATCAGCAGCGCGGTGTTTTTTTTATGATTTTAACAACAGCAGAGAAAGCTGCAGCAACGATAATAAAGAAAACAAATTGAGGAAAAAAAGTACACATTTTAAAAGAGCGAACGAAGTGTACAAACGTTGGAGAAAAAATTGGAAAATTTATTTCTTTTTCGTTTTCGTTTTTGTTTTTGTTTTTATGAAAAGATTTATTGCTTTGAATAACGAAAGGACAAGAAGAAGAGGAAGAAGAAGAGGAAGAAGAAGAAGAGAACACAAGAGCAAGGTAAAATAATTTGTAGGCGACGAGAAAAAAATACCTTTTAATGCGTATAGTATTTACAAGGATTTCGAAAAAGGAAGGGAGAGAGAGAGAGAGAGGGAGAGAGAGAGAGTAAGTGAGGGAGATATCTACACATGTTTTTTTTTATGTTGGTATGTGTGTATGACAGGCAGTGGCTACGTGCAAATGTATGTGTTAAGCATAAAAGCTTCTCACTTCTGCCTTTGTTTTTCGCTCCATTTTTCTTCTTTTGGCATATAAGATTATGTAGCTGTTGTTGTTGTTGTTGTTGTTATTGTTGTTGCGTTGTTGTTGTTGTTGTTGTTTTTGTTGTGTTTTTGCCATTTTTTCTATAACGTTATTCAAATTAAGTTGAAAGTTTTAAGTTTGCTTTTGGTTGGGTACAATTTCTTGCAGATTTTATCGAGTTAATTTTGTCTTACAAAAATATTAAGTCTGATTATATTTAATTATTGTCTTCGTCTGCAGCATTTAGACACAAATATACTAGCAGTATACAAATTTGCTGCCGAATCTTTTTGCCTTCATTTTATTAAGAATCATTTGTCATTATTAAGTTCGATGAAAAGTTGTTTAATCATACAGAAACTTTTATTCGTTGTACTATATTCTGGAGATGAATTTCAATCTCATCATTAGCCCACATTTCTCACACAATACCCCCGCCCCCAGCCCCCCCCCCTCCACCGCACATCACCCACTCTTTTATTTTAGCTACTGCTTCGCAATCACAATTTCTCATCATGCTGCAAACCCAGCAACAAATCATGAAAGTTTATTTTTCTCGATTTATTCAAGTTCGAAATGAATGCCGAACGCAAACCAGCAGAAAACTGATCAATTTTTGGCTGATTGAAGAGTTGCTTTCCGTTTCGTGTACCGTGTACTGCACTGAAAATAAGCAAACAGAAAAAACTTTGTCTATGCATTCAGTCAGTGAAAAAATTGCTGAAAAAAAGGAAATTTTACGACAAAAGTACATACCTATATAGAGTCGTACCTCACGGTAATACGCAAAAATAAAAATAAATGAAAATCAAAGAAACATAAAATCAATAAAATGCAAAGGACAACTTTTCGATCTTCAAAAACAAAAAAAAAAAAAAAAAAAATAAAAAAATTAAGTATTAACAAACTAAGTAGAGAAACGTTGAGGACAAAAGATAGAAGAAATCGATAGAGAAGGAGAGAGAATATGAATAACAGAAATAACGAGTGACATTTTTTTCAAAATGGTCTGTATTCACGCTCTCAGCAACACACTACGCGAGGCGCTCAATGCTAGGCGGCTTCCATGAAGGTAATAAATACTAAATATGATGATAGCGGTGATGATAGCGTTTGGTGCAAATCTGAAATGTTTTATCAATTTTTGCTGCTAAAACGTTCTGTGTTTTAAAAGTAGTTTTGAAACGGTTTGTGTACAGCTCTAGTATGAACGCACAAACGTATTTTGTTTTTTGTTTTTACCAAAATAATCTACTAAAACCATTAGAATTATTAATATAATAATATTTCTTTAGATCTCTTAGAGAAAAAAAATACTCTTTTGCATTTGAATACAATACGCTTGGTTTCGACCATGACCGATTGTAGAGATGCGAGGTGCATTGAAATTTTCCAGCTAAAGTAGAGAGAGAGAGAGATAGAGAAAAAGTAAGAAAGATGGAAAAAGTTAACTGCACTAAGTAAATTGTTTTTTGTAATTATTAAAAACTTGACCATTGAAACCGACCAGATTCATGTCGATATTGATTATTTTGTTATTTAATCCGTGGATTTATTTTGATAATGATACTTTTTTGGGTCTTGCGAGAGTGTGTTTTTGAGGGTGTTTTAAGAGACCAAAAACATAAGATTAATTAAAAAATAAAATTCACAAATGGCAACGGAAAAGTAACGCTATTCGCCGAATAGCAATCGCAAAAAGTAAATCAGCAAATATTAAAATGCACACTTATTTAATGGAAATCGTTTGTTCCCGATTCTCTTATTATTGTTTTTTAATAAATACTTATGTTTACGTTAGCCGTTTTTTTTTTACGCCAAGAAACTGTGCGGATACTTTATTTTTAATTACAAGAACAGTGAAAAGGAAATGATTGCTATACTCGTATAAGATCCGGATTTTGAATTCGATGATTTTATCGACAGTTGTTTTGTCGAAAACTTATTAAAATTGCATCGCAAAATTCTCTTGAAAGTAATAACATTTTTAAAGGTATGAGTATTCTGTTTTTAAGTGTCGAAAATAATAATTATATGGGTTGGTAACGAAATCCCGAACGACTAAAGCCCAAAATGACAAAATCCCGAATTGACAAAATCCCCAACGACAAAATCCCGAAATGACAAAATTCTGGAAGACAAAAACCCGAAATGACAAAATCCCGAAACGGCAAAATCCCGAATTGACAAAATCCCCAACGACAAAATCCCGAAATGACAAAATCCCGAAACGATGAAATCTTGAAATGACAAAATCCCGAAATGACAAAATCCCGAAATGACAAAATCCCGAAACGGTGAAATCTTGAAATGACCAAATCCCGAACGACAAAATCCCGAAACGGCAAAATCCCGAAACGGTGAAATCTTGAAATGACAAAATCCTGAACGACAAAATCCCGAAACGGCAAAATCCCGAAATGATAAAATCCCGAACGACAAAGTTCCGCAATGACAAATTCCCGAAATGACAAAATCCCGACATAACAAAATCCCGAAACGGCAAAATCCCAAAGTGACAAAAACCCGAAACGGCAAAATCCGGAATTGACAAAATCCCGAATTGACAAAATCCCGAAATAGCAAAATCTCCAAATGACAAAATCCAAAAATTAAAAAACTAGTTTTTCGGTATTTTCGAGCCACTGGAACAGATTAAAACCATTAGCACAGTTCAATATTTCGGGGAATTTTATCGTTTCGGTATTTTCTCGCATCGGGATTTTGTAATTCGGGATTTTGACTGTCCCCCTAATTATACTTATGTATACTTTTTCAAATACGCAATTCAAATACGAGTATACTTATACAGGCACGTTCCAGATTTCATTCGATTTGAAATCGAAATAAAAGAAGTTCGAATTAATTGCTGATGTTTTACAAATATTTCGATTTTATACAGGAAAAAAAGTCTTAGCTAAATTGAAAATCCAATCGATAAATTCGATAAGTTTTTGCTCAAAGTTAAAAATGTAATGTTCCTCTGTTTTTGTTCTTATTGTTTTTATCCTACAGCCGTAGGCTCTTTCGCTGTTAACGCATTAAAGGAGACCTGCCACGTCTAATAGAAAAGTCCTCCTGAGGCCATGGATGCCCGTCTGTTTGTCTGTCCGTTTCTCGGTGGAAATCACGATTACATTAAAACGAATTGGCACGAATATTCTTAGTCATCATACGCTTTTTTGGTTTTTTTCAGAATAGCGAGGTTGTAAATGAGGTTATGGAGCTAAATTAAATATCTCAACGTGGAATGATAAAGGGTTTATCCCGCCCTCTTCTTTATCATAGATTCGCCAGTTTGCCGGGCGTAGGGTGTATATGACGCTCGGCCACACCGAAGTTAAGTGAGGCGCTCTCACTTACTTGTTATGACTTCTTTAGGATTTCTCTAACGCAGTTCTTTATTTTCGCAAAAAAAATGTTGTGTTTTTGCTGTTGACTGTTGTTGAGTGTTGAGTGTTGACTGCTCTCAGGTTTAACGCTCGCATAAAAGTCGACAAATCGGTCCATCATACTCTCTCTTGACGGTACATACGCCATAAAAATTTTACACCTCCATCGAAATTAAGTGCTGTTCGCAGGTGTTTTTTTACAAGAGAAAAAAATTATTCATTTGAAAAGTGTGTAAAAACGAAATCTTTTATATTTACGAGTATTAGATATGGCCAACTTAGCACCATAATATGGCCGTAATACGCTTTTTATCTATGTTACATTTTTTTTCGCTTATCTCAGTTTTTACGCTTCTTGAATTTTACACTTCTTTCAAAAGATCGCTTCGATTATTTTCCTGACAGTAATTTGTCAGGAACTCAAGTGTATCCATCCATCCAAGCAAACTGGAACCATTGTAGCAAACTGTTTGCTACGGCATAGAAGCTGATAGAAGCTCTCTTCTTGCCTTTTGTTGTTGTTGTTGTTGTTGTTGTTGTTGTTATTGTTCTTGCTCTAACCTTTTCTCATTCTGCTCACAACGCCATCAAGTGCTTTCAAATACTCGAAGTTTTATAGCAACGTTCCTTGGACATTTTTTTTTACACATTTATTTATATTTATCTTTTGAGTGAGACAAAACAATTGAAGACAAGCAACAACAAAATCTATAAAAAAAAAATTCATGGAAGGGAAGAAAGGAAAGATCGAAGGAGACGTGAGAAGAGGTTTTGTGTATGTTTCTGTTGGTGAAAGCTTTATTATACCTTTCTTTCTGTCAAAAAGTAGGTACATCATGGCTACCAGTTTATAAGTATTAGCTTATGGACATACATGCACAAATATACACTGATATATACAGTAATATTTCTTGGGACCACCGTACGGTACGGTTGTAGGTATATATAATACAATATTTAACCCACTTTAGGCACTTAAAGCAGGTCAATTAATAAAATTGTTTTGACATGAGAATTAGTTGCATGTAAAGCAACCCCCCCACCCCCCCCCCTCCCGTCACTCCTCTCTTTATTCTTGTATTCTACAATATTTAAACAGTCCCTTTTGTCCTTCTAAAAAGGTGCTTAATTTTAGACGCTCGCTGCTTCTAAAAAATGTTGCGCAAAGTTTTTCTTAAGAGCAAAAGTGTTTAAAACAGAAAAAAATAAACAACAAATTTTCTCAAAATGAAAACAAACAAACAAACAAACAGAAACAAACAGAAGATGAAAACTCCAATGAAAAATTAAAAACGTGGTGAATTGTCGATTGTCAAAAGCAAAAGTTTTTCCTTTCAAAGACCTTTTTCAGTTTATTTAAGCTTCCTCTCCTTTCTCTCTCCCTGTCTCTCCCTTTCTCTTTTCCTAGCCTTCGAGATCGTCCTTCTCGTTTAACCTTTGAACCGTCAAGCAATACGTAATGCTGACAACGACAAGATAAGCGAGATAATAACAAGGACGAATTTTATTTTCATTACAGTGAAGACCTCACAAAGTCCACAAAGAGTCTCTTTTTTTTAAAAAAAATATTTACTTTTAATCATTGATCATTATTATTTATGTATCAAACGATTCAGAAAATAATGCATAATTAATATATATGATTTCTTAAAACGAACGAAATTAGAAAAAAGAGTGCTGTCTCGGATGTAGCAGTGTTTCGAACCCATACTCTCATGCGATAAGTTTCAAAACGATACTTTTTTTTTACAATAAAAGAGAGAATTTAATTCAATTTTTCATTACGGCTGGAAAAGGTTTTGAAGTTGTTGAATGGTTTAACTTTTTAATAATTTGGGACAATTCATATGAAAATTAATAAAGGCTCGGGTGAGCTCGAATGACCTTTTCAGACTGTTATAATTCTATCATAATTATCTACTTTATGTACAAATATCTCGAGAAGTTCTTTCTGTAGAAATCAATATTTTTGCTTATGATTCTATATTGAAATTAATGTTTTCCCTTCAAATACTTTCAAACACAAAATTCCTCTCTTGCGATAAATTAATTAGTCCGTCTGTCGCATTCGACTTACGAGTATAGCCATTTAGTGCTCGAGCACTAATGCCGTTCTTCGTCGAGGCTAAACACGTTTTGCAATGACAAATGAAAAACGATGACAGACGTTGGCACAACAGAATCCTTACTCACGTAACGTCTCAACAGAGACAGAATCGTTTGTCAATCGAGAGGCAAACGGCATGGTAATAACGACAAGAACAACAACAACAACAACAACAACAACAACATTTTAACATTGCCATCTAATTGCAAATGATTGCGCCATCAATCGAAAAATAATCAAAAAGTTAAAGAAATCACTTTAACACAATACTTAAATATTGAAAATGAATTTCACGCTGATGAATTGCTTTGGCCGAGAGATCAAAAGTGTGTTGGCAACAGTGAAGATGGTTAATTGGTTTGCAATATGATAAATTTGTGAATGGGGCGGAAAGTGTTAAGTGCATGAGTGTGTGTGTGTGTGTGTTATTCTCGCTTTTGTTGGGGTGAGAATAATGTTAATATGATAATGGTGAAAGGGTAAAGGGTAAAGGATTAAAGGGTTAAAGTGTGATGATTGAGCAAGTGGTAATGTATTGATGATTTCAAGTCCAGAACATGACATAATTATTGCTTTGGAGTATATTGTTGATCATAATGATAAGCAAGTTGCTACAATGAAGATAAGGCTGATGATGATGATGATGATGCATAGTTTCGAAGATGTTTTGACAAAAAAAAATTTGCTTTGCTTGAAAATCAAAGTTGGTTTTTGAAATGAAATGTTTTGAGTGAAAAAAAATATGAAAAAAGTGTATAAAAAAATAATGAAAAATATATTCTGGTACATACATATATAATAATTCAATAATAATATAGAATAATAATAATATAGAATAATTAATAATTAATATATTATAGAATAATATAGAATATATAATATAGAATAATTCTTTGCCATGGCAGTGGCATTGGTGAGTTTGTCGGTGAGTTCTTTGTCTGTTGAAACAGAGCTACTTGGTTGAAATTCCATTCTAATGAATAACGTAAAGCAACAACAAAGGCGCTCAAGGCGTTCGAAAAATTGTTGCTTACACAAATTTAATTCATTGTTAATTAGAACACATACAGAGATAGGTTAAATAATAACAACAACAACAACAGCAAAAAAATAAAACAAACAAATACAGCCCTACACACTCGTACATATTTCCATATATATAATTGTACCAGCATGCAAACACAAAACACACACACACACACACACACACACACTTTTACAGCTGCAAAAGAACTGATAGCGCCGGAATTCAATACAATACACATATTTTCAATATCTCTTCGTGGTTGTTGTTGCTTTTTTGCTGTAATTGCTTCGGCTTGTTCGGAATGTGTGTGTTTTTTATATTTCAAAGGAAGGATTCTTTGATTATTTCGTTTGTATGTATGTATGTATGTATGTATGTAGTCACTTGGCATGCCCCGAATCCACAAAAACCGAATGGAAATGACAGCAGAAAATGTCCGTTTAGAGAAAGAAATTGTATCGTACTCTTGAAGGCAATTGTACTGAATCGAATTCATACAAATAGAGCTTACACAAACGAACACACACACACACACACACACACATGAAAAGCCTACATACATATGTACAATACATACTCCATACAACAGTTATAACAGTTCTCCAGTATCAAATGGAATAGATCTTGGCAAATGATGCGCTTGACCACAGCAACAATTCTTCTCACGGACACATATTTAATGATGAATAGCGGGAAGCGCCCACCTACACCCACCCACACATGCACAATGCAAAATGCACTCTCCCCGTTGTGGTGGAATACCAGGTAATTGATTCGGTTTGTCCGGATTGAGAGCAGGCGTGGGCAAACGAGGGGGCGTTAGAGAAACGTTAGAGAAACGTTGTCATGCAATGAAAAAAAATATGACAAAAAAAACCAGTAGAACGAGAAAGGAGACAAGTAAAATAGTTGGAAATTAAAAAAAAATATTAAAATAACAACAACCAACAACAACAACAACAACAATGTCGTATCGTATATCACAGATCAAATGTCAGCTTTTGTGTAAAATCACAACTATTCACACAAACACAAAAACAAAAACAAAAACATACCTACTGTTGTTGTTTTTTTTTTTTTCAATTTGTTTCTCTTGAACCTCTTCGAAGTTCAAATACACACAGAGAAATTTCCTAATTTGAATCTATTAAATGGATTCCATAGCATTCGAATTTGTACGATTAATTACATACAAATTGCCCTACAAGTGCATCATTTGTATGAAATAAAGTGTAGGGTACAACAGTCGTCGCGTCCCAAATGAGAATTTAAGGTCATTATTTTTGTAGTTTTGTAAAATGAGAAGCTTTAACTGGGCGTATAACAAATAACTGTTGTTTTTTTTAACAAAAAAAAGCTACAATCTTAAGCATTATTGCAGAAGTTTCTAAACTTCTTCCACGAATCTGTAGAGCATAGATTTTATTCTAATCAGTTTTTTAAAAATTTCATTTTAATAATTAATTAAGAAAGTAACTAAAGTAATGGAAAGTAATTCAGATTTTTAGATTCAGATTTTTAAATTCGGTTTTATTTCGGTGCAGCGAATGGCACAAGCGGCACTATCGTGTAAATTCAGTAACGGCTAATAGTTAGTAATACGTACCGTATTAATTTGTACTTAAAATATATTCAAATATACACAACTTATGTATTCAAATAGAGCGAAAACATTAGCATACGCGTAGCTTGCGCACAAACGTTATACGTTATACGTTATACGTTGGACGTGAGCTCAAATCACGCCACGCTAGTTTTATAAGAGTTCTTCTTTTTTTTTTAGAAGTTTTAAAAGCCTCTTTGCCTCTTCGAAAAGTGCGAATAGAAATGCACACTATAGAAAAGAATTGAAGAACAGAAAACAGTTATTATTCATATATTTTTCTTAGTGCATTTGAATGTGGTTGTGCGCATAAACGGTGGACAGGTGCAAAGGGCAGTATGAATGGACCTTGAATGGATGCCGGCGAATGGCAATGCTCCATTGTCGATGTTATTGAGAACTTGACAACGTCTTCGTCGTACCCAAAGCCAGTCGGCAGCGTGTACCCAAACAAGACAATGTTCTAATTAATGAACGATGAATGTTGTTGTTGTTGTTGTTGTTGTTGTTGTTGTTGTCATCTTAATTCGTTGTTAGTCGATGCTGGCATCGATTTGGCTTTATTATTATTATTATTACGAGTTCGATTGTGGTTGTTGCATACTTGTGTGTTTGCTGTTGTTGTTGTTGTTGTTGTTGTTGTTGTTGTTGTTGTTGTTGCTGCTGTTGTACCATGTTACAACATCATGTTAGCATAGAATATACATATGTATGTACCAAAGTATGTAAATCAATTGCAGCAGACAACGTCATAAATCTACGTAAACGAATATTCAGTCGCAACGAAAACAAATCAAAAGGACACGGAAGTGGTAATAAATTATTCTAAACTGTTGGTTGCAGCTTCGATTATGATAAAATCCTGATGTTATCCTGGCTCTTTCTAATCTTGTTCTGGTTCTTGCTAACCTCGGTGCGGGTTGTGCGGTATTGTTGTGGATGTTTATATTCGACTATTATACATATTTTCAAGGATGCCTTTAGAAGTGTCAACGAGAAATATAGTATATGTACGTAGATGAATGAAATGAAATTCATAAGAACTCATAAAGCATTCCATCGTTTCTTCCTTTTTTTTAAGAATTGAGATTAATTCCTTACTGATTGCCTTTTATAGTTTTCTATAATTTGACTATAAAAACTCCTGAACTAATCGGATTTCGTTCAATCTTTTAAGGATTCAATCGAAGCGACAGCAAATGATTAAAAGCGACGACAGATTGCGAGAGAGTCTTTCTCGCTAGAGAGACAGAGAAGAAAGGATAAAGAAAGAAAAATCTGCATAGCTCATTGTACCGTGACTCGATCTTCTGCGTCTTCCCCTCAATCCGGTTTCTGGTTGTCCGGTTCTTGTTTGTTTGTTCGTCCTTCGTCCAGATGATGTCAAACGCTTGCTGTCGCTTCTTTTTTGCTTATCTCCATTTCCATTATCAGTATCAATTTATCCATTGCTTCTTTAGCTTGTCCAACAGATTGACAAAAAGGTATCGAGTGCTGCTGCCGGATGCCATCGTCGAAAGAAACTGTTTACTCTGTGTCATGTCTGCTCTGTTGACACTCTTCTGTAGAATGTTGACGTACTTCTCGAGTCTCGACCGTCATGAGTTCTATTATCTTTCGTTTCTCCGCCCCTTCCCGGTCCCCCTTTTATTTGCCGACCCACTCATTGAGTTGATCCGGTTTCTGTTGCGGTAAAAGTAACAACTTCTTAGAAAATTTTACTTAATTTTTTTTTTAATGCCAATGATTATTAATATCGCCTACACTGAGCCAAAAAATATGTAGTCTTTTATATAGTCTTTTAAATATGATAGTTTTGTTTTTTTTTTGTTAATTTCTATTTTATGATTATTTAAAAATTTTTTTCAAGCTAACTGTTCCACAATTATTTTAATCAAAAACCAAAATTCATTTAACTAAAATTGCAATTAATTTTAACAAAATCATTGTGATTATAATTTGTTTTATATAAATATGTTTAAAATAGACATTTATTGATACCAAATCGTGCATTAAATAAACACGAGTTTGCTTGATTTGTCTCTTGATTTTGGCTCAGTGTTAGAGTGAGTTTCTTTTAGTTTCCTGATCTTCCCCCCCTTATCTTCCTTTCTTCTCTTCTTCTCTTCTTTTCCATTTTCCAACCCTTTTTCAACTATGATTTACGCTTACGATTGAAGTTATCGATATAATAAGTATAAAAATGTTCAAAATTTAAAATTTTAAATGCTAAATTTATTGCTATTAAAAATGGAACTGAAATTATTCTCTTTTTTCATAAAAATTCACATTTTTCTCATTGTGCGCAAATTTGCAATGAATTTTAACACGTTATTGGCAATTATTAGTTTTCATTATTTTATTAAAGCAGCTGCTGTTAAGCCCTGAACGATAATCGTTGATCGTAAATTACGATTAAAACTAGAGTGCTCGCTAATCTACCGCAATGCACGCCAATAAAAGTTTGTGTGCATTATTTTAAAGCATTCTCGACTAGTAACGAACTTTATTTTATTGATTGATGGATTATAATTACAGTAAAGTCTCGTACAAAGAGATCCTTTTGTTGATTCAAAGCTAGGAATACGAAAGCTGTACAGTTGCTAGAGAGCTTTGATTTGTAAGCTTATGAAAAACTTGAACAATTTTTTTTTTTTTTAAAATTATATTATCAAGAACTTGTTGCCTTGGTGGCTGTAAAATGGAAAACCATACTAAATACATTATTATAAAGAAAATCTATATGAATCGGGAGCGTATAGTGTCGCCGCTTTGAGCAGCAGTGAATGAACTCGAAATTACGAGACACATTAAACGCACATTAAATTAATTAAAATTGTAGTTAGATGCAAAGGCTTAGATTGTCGCTAATGAGTGTCGGTCGCTTAACTGAATTCATGCGTCGCAATTCTAAACAGGTCGAATTAACGAATGAACGAACCAATGAATGAACGAATGAATGAACGAATGAATGAATACAATGAGAGTATACTTCGGCTATTAGTAGGTTCATGCGTAATCATAAACTGATAACCAAAATTAGTAATGTGTATCTTTAAGCTATCGATTTTTTTTTTGCGATATTTTTTAATCTTAATCCATTATCTTCTCTCCTGTTTTTATTTTCTACACTTCACGGTCGAAAAATATAGTTTAATTTTTAATTTTTTTTAAACTTTCTTTGGGTTGAAATATAGCCTAAATTTTGTTGTCAACTATTAAGTTTAAATCGTGCACAGAAAGGCGTGAAACTTAAACTTCGAATGAAAACTTATCCTCTTAAAAGTTGGGAATGAGTAGAGAAGGTGAAGATATTGACTTTTAGGTTAGAAAAATTAAACCAAAATTTTCGACCATGTTCATTCTTCAGTCGATATATTCGGCATCGGTTTTAACCTCAAAGTCCCAGAAATCTGATCTTGTCGAAGAAGAACTTTAAGTGTTACTTTGCATGCAAAAAAAAAAGAAAGAAAAAAAGAAAAAAGAGAAAATGTAAGTAATTAAAATAAACTACGCTCAAATCTGTAACTTCTGGAGATACTCGTAGTCACTACCAGCATTTGTTGTTTTGCTTAGAAAATGAAATTTCCGCTCAGAACATTTCTCACCCAAAGGCTCGAAGGCAGCATGAGATGCGTGAGAGCTATGCGTGAGAGCTATGCGTGTTAGTGGAGGCTCTTTAGTGTTTCCTTTTATCCGCTATCGCTTAGAATAATATTTATATTGCGTTGACGATAATCTAATGGTTTTGAGGCTAATTCTGTGGCTCTGTCTTTTGCTTTTGCCGGCAAAGAGGAAACTTAACTGCAGACAACAACGCGCCACGGCACAAGGTCCGTGTAGAAAGTATCAGAGGCAGCAGCAGCAGCAGCCGGAGAGACTTCAGAATTTGCTTGAGCTAAGAAATTGCTGATGCAGAACACTTCGTAAACAGCGATATGAGGTTGAGCTTGCGTTTCCGTTGACAATTGCATTGCATTGCGTTGCGCCGGCACCTACAGCTTCCACCATCGCCACACGTCGCCAACCAGCTGCTGGCGTTACTCTTCCTGTCGTCGTTGCCGCTGAAGAGTTCGAGATAAGAAAATTCAAATTGAAACTAAGTAAACTGCAGTCCGGGTAACGTCGGTTGAAACCCTTTTGCACAGGACCTCCTGGTTAAACGATGTTAACGCGAGGCGCGGGCCTTCGGACGAACGTGAAGCATGAAATAAGCAATCGGTTGAATTTTGCGGCAGTGTGAGTGCGGTAAATACGGGCAATAATAATGAAACCTTTTGCAAAGTCAGCCAAAGTGGCCTCGCAGCATCTCCTTGGCCGCCTGGACGAAGGCCGTTACGTCATCAACGCTGCCTTACGCAATTCGTTTGCGCGTTAATGTGTTTTCAGAGATTAAATTTTCCGCACAGCTCGCACTTTTTTCGTAATTTCGCAGCGCAATTACGAATTAACCGCATCAAAGTACTTGAAGGTGGTAAGAGTTTAATTCGTCCTTCAACGTGTCATTCGTAATGATGCTGGTTAAACGCTGCTGCCGCTGCTGCCGCTGCTGACGTGGCATGCGTTCTCACAGTCGCTTTAGCACCGTTTTTTAAGCACGATTCGTTACGCCGGTTCGTAATTACCAGCGAACGTATTCATCCATTTATAAGCTACCAAAAAAAATAACCATATTTTCTGGGAAATTTCTTTTTCATACTTGCTTTTAATGTCCTTAACGTGGGCAACGTTTGTCAGGTCCTGCGACTGATGCGAAAAAAGCGAAAGAAATTTTTTACATCAATTAATTTTAATGTTAACAAAAGTGAAGAGAAGCAAAAGAGTGAAAAAGAGGCCACAAAAAATTTAAATGAAATTTCGACATTTTACCATTCTATTCATTAAATAAAAAGTTCAAGAGAAATAATTAATCCAATTTTTATTTTTTTTTGGAATAAACCCAACGATCTTGTTTAATTCTGTCGTACAAAAAAAATTTGATTATTTTTATATTTTGAGGATTTATTGGGGTTTTTTGTAGAGATCTGTGTACTATGTACGCCTTTCATACGATATTGATAGTGTAAAAATTCTCCAAGGAATGCAACAGCGTTCAGCGTTTTATAAAGTCAAGGGTCATTAAAACTTCATCGTCACCGAAGTAAGTAAGAATAAAACAGAATTTGGAAAAGAGGAAGAAGCGCAAGCTATAGGAAAGCAGCAAATGAACTGCTAGCAGAGGAAAATAAGAGCTAGAGCTTGCGGCAGCTGCTGCCTAAAAACTTTTCCATTTTTTTGCTTTTAAGTGAATGCCATCGTGACAGCAGAAGCTGTAAAAGTTAAATGATAAAGGTCTTGAAGATTATGAGAATATTGGAGATATTTTTGCTTGATAGTTGTCAGTGTAGCGCGCTTCGTATTTGTGTGTGTTGTTGTTATTGTTGCTGTTTGGGTTTTGTTGCCATTGATTAAGTTTCATAAAATGGTGAAAATGGTTTTTAAAAAATGTCCCAAATGACTTAGTTGGTCGTAACATTTGTACGCTTCATTTCGAACGCAACAGTCCAAAAGTTTGAAAAAATAACAACAACAACAACAGCAACGGCGTCAGTTTAAACTGCCAAGTTAAAGGACACAACGCCACGCTAAATCTTTTGAGATTCTTATTAAAATTGTTTGCTTTTTGTTAAAAAAAATGTGTGTAAAAAGTCCCTCGCACTAACTGCTTTTTTTGTAAACTCGCGCTTATTTAATTCTCTCTACTCCTCCATGAATGGAGAGTGTTTGGAAGCGGAGAGAGGCCGAAAGTGAAAATAAACTTTTCTGTTTACAGAAGAATTCGGTTCTGGGCCCAAAAGAAATAAACTTGGTTAAAATTCAGCGAGGATGAGCCCAAATGGAATCCTTTAAGTGATGCTTGAGTTTATTGAAAAGTTTTGTTTTATGTTTATGTTTATGCTGTTGAGTTTATTGAAAAGTTTTGTTTTATGTTTATGTTTATGTTTATGCTGTTGCTTTTGCTTTGTGAAATATAAGAAGTGTGGAGGAAGGGTTGTGGGAGGCGCAGTTGTACAGGAAACATCCCAAAAGTACACAGAGCCAAAACATCACATAAAATAGAACAAAAACAATTAGATTTCTTTATGCTTTTCATCCAAAAAGGAAGCCTTAATAAAACCATAGAGAAAATCTGATTAAAATTTTTTAAAGACAGTCGTATTCAAATACAAATTCAATAAGAAAATCGTATTTTTTTTCATAGTCTTATAAAAATAAAAATAATTATACATGTTTTTTATTCATTCAAGATTGCAAGAATATTGAATCATAGCACTCACAAAATTTCATGGTTAAAGCCTGAAAAGTAATGTGCTATTATTGGTTATGGGTTTGCTAAGTATATTGTAGCAAAGAAGCAAAGATCGTCTATATCTAAACAACGCCAATGTAAAAAAAATTAATACTTATTATAGATCTGAAGTAAACCTGACAGCAAAAATATTACTATCAAATTCTGGCCAGACCGACGATATTATACGAGGATATAAGAAGTGTTTCTTATTAAGAATTCTTCATACTTTCATACCGACTCTGATGAGTTGATTTCATGAGTTTTTGACGTTTTGAAGTATATGAATTTATTATTAAAATCACGAATTTATAAGATTAACTTTTTGTTGCAAGACAATAAGATTTTCTTTAAAAAATTAATGAGATTTCTCTATGAAAAAAGCATATTATTTGTATATTTTAATAAGTTTTCGGAGTAAATTCGGCTCAATTCGGAGATCTTATTATATTTATGCCGTACTATTTTTCTCTGTGTAACACAAAGAAATTAAAGTCTCATTAAGGATGAAAAAATATTAAAAAAGAAACTTAAGAAAAAGAAAAGTTATAAAAGAGGAGAAAAATTCTTCTCTAGCATAAATAGAAATGTGATGAGAATATCGATGATAATAATCTCCTTTTTCTGGCCTTCGCCACGTGCTTTTTTGTGCCTTCTTATCGGTTAAACAACAAAAATTATTGTTGTAAACAGCATGTAAAAAGAAATTAAAATTGAATTTAGATAAGCTTGAGATATAAGCAACAACAGCAAGAACAACAATTACAAAGCAATAATGCAATCAATGCTTGCTGCAAGGACATCGCTTATTCAGTCCACAGCTGTTGCAGCAGGCAGTAATTTATTCGAAGCCCATTAAAATGGCGCATCGCATTCTGTGGTCGCCCGCCGCCACTCACAAGAAGACGAATTCGATTTAATTGAAACAAAATATTCAAACCGCTGAGATAAAAAATTAGTGAATTAACGAATGTACGAATGGGCGAAGAGAGAATAAGCGTAGAGAGGGGTAGTCGAGGTTGTTCCTTGCCTTTGATTCAGGGCCCTCAAATGCAATCTAGCAGCCTCCATCACGTCCGAGTATGGTGGTACATGCGATGCGGCCTACTTTCACAAGGGCATGCAGATGGCCATGGCGATGGCGATGGCGATGGCGCTGCCGATGTGGATGCGGTTACTGCGGCACCCGAGCGCTGTTGCGGTGCAACCCAAAAGTGAGCAAAATAAGAAGAATGTATGCACATACATTAGGCCGCTACCGAAAAAGGCAAAAGGAATTGCCAGGAAGACCCACCACGAGGCACCATGAAACTATATGAACACCCGAAGTGAAGCAGTTCAGAGCGAGAGAGCATACGAATGGTACACTATTACGCCGAAAAATGGGGTGGGCCAACATTATGTACTATTTAATGAAATTTTACACTGCCTTCGTTCGAAATTATTAAAGCAATTCGGGATAAGTATGGAAGAGGCAAAATAATGGATGGTAGAGGATGGTACATGGATTCATGTGTTTGTGCAGCTGCTTTAGATTCCAAAGATTGACACCGAACAGTCAAAGAGAAGTGCCCTAAATTATTTTGCTAAAAAATACTCTGTAGCGCTTAAGAGCTTAAAAATCTTAAATATTTGTGGGATGAGGTTTTGCGGTGTTGAGCAGCATCTTTGGGCCAGAGTAGTCGGAATTTCAGTTTGGCAGCTACCACGTGTTGGCCACACTTTCAAACCCACAGCTTGAAATGTCACTGAGTTCAAAGCGAGAGCAGTGACAGTGATGAATGAAATAGGAAAAGGGGCTGCAGCTGTGTGCTCATGCTGGGACTGTTGGATGAGAACAACTGAATGAAAGGATGTCATACAGAGAGAGAGAGAGAGAGAGAGAGAGAGAAAAATTGCGAATGACCCAACAAAGAAATAGTGTATGATTGGGTTGGCATTTAAATATAAACTGAATGGTTTGATCAAACTGTTTGATCGAACTGTTCGATAGAACTAAACATGCACTGAACTAATCGAACTGTTTGATAGAACAGAATATTCATTGAACGGTTTGATAGAACTGAACATTCTGTTTGATAGGCTTGAACGTTCATCGAACGCTTCGATAGACTTGAGTGGTTATCGAGCTGAACTGTGCTTTATGCCACTTTTTGTAATATTTATTAAGCGGTGTGAATATACGCCTGAATATTCATGGAACTTTTTAATGGGACTAAATATTCATTGAACTGTTTGATAGAGCAGAACATTCAACGAACTGAACTTTCTTAAAAAACTTTTTGGTACGCAATGTTTGATAGCACTTTTCTGTAGAACATAATGCGTATTCATTAAAACTTTTGTTAGAGCTGAATATTGATAGAATTGTTTAATGTTAGGGTGAATATTTAATTTATCGAACTCTTTGACAGAATAAGCTCCTGTCAAAGCTTAAAGCTTATCCTGTCAAGTATGTTTTGAAATTTCTTTTTTCTGAGTGCTATAGAAAGTAAATAGTGTTTGTAAAGTCAAATCGTTTATGTTTTAAGAACCGCCTCAATGATACGGAAAACTGAAATCGTTCTTCAGGGCCCAGTTACAGGGCCCAGGGCCGAGTATTATTCAGAGCATGAATAAATAAATCCATTAACTCGACCATTGTTAAACAGTTCTGTTGTTCTTGTCCGAGCATCGCCGATTGCCGAGTCAAGTGAAGTAAAACTAAATCAGCGCGTTGCCAACTAGACTAAATTGCATTTGAATTATTTAATGCGGTGTTGCCTCTAATGTGCACAACATCAGACCAAAGTCACGCGAGTGGGGCGTTTTAATTGACCCCGTTTGAATTGACTGCTCCGCTATTTAGACTTAATATCTGTTTTTGGCACTCAGGAGTGAACACGAATATTTGTCTTTCGCCGCAGACATTACTGCATTCACACGGCCACACACACATCCACACAAACAAATCACTCTGTATGCATAATGTAACACCGAAAACAGTGAAAATAATGTCTAATGTGAAATGCATGAAGAGTGTTGAGGCTGCGAGGCACTAAGAACCTACAAAAAGTACATTTAGTTTAAACCCATCGCTTGTTGTCCGTTGCTTTATGGACACGTCGCCAGTTCACGCCAGTGTCGCATCGTCGCAACATTTCGCAATGCTGTCACTATTGAAACGCTGTGCTGCCGAGGTTTATACAATCTCATATCGTGAATGTCAGTCTCACTCGTGAATGAGAGTAACTGACGCTTTTATAGTTACTGGCAGGCGCAACAGCCTCGCTGTGGTTAACGTTTTCGTTGACCAGCGTGTGTCGAGCTCTACTGACGCTCCTGCCATTGCCTAAAAATGTCCACTGTTTATTCATCCGATTCCAGCATGCTGGAATCTAAAAAGAGCTTTAAAAGTGCATCGCATGAAACCGTAACGGTCTAGTTTAGTTTTTATTCCAAAAATTTAGAACAGTAGTATATGATATTATACTGCGTGCGTGAAATAGGATATTATGTTTTACATAAATATCGATTTTAGACGATTAAGTTTTCATCTGCCGGCATTTGCTTGAACAAAAGCCAATCAACAACACTCGTTGCCAGAATGTGACGTCAAAAGTTTGTCTCAACTCGAACATTTTAAATCGAATGCAATTCTGTCAATGCTTCAAGAACGACCTAAAGCCCTTAAACCACAAGAAAACTTTAATGTGTGCATTATTATTAATACCAACGACAGCAGCAACAAAACAACAGCAGTAGCGACAAAGCTATAAATTCAAAAGTATATTTGAAATGGTTTTCGAAAATACGTAGTACAAAACCAAGACTGGCCGGGTTAACATTAGTCTCTTGCTGTTACGAATCGATGATCGTAGATAGGCCGAATAAAAATATAGATTTATTAGTTTGAAATAGATTAAATCGGGGCAAACCTTTAAAATTGATCGTGTCAAAATTCCGAAACGAAAAGCTCTAAGACAAATTTTGGAAGATACTCGTAGTATTATTTTAGTAAAAATAGTTTCACCGAAGATATTTTCCGCATACTTTTGAAGTGTTTGGAAAGGATTCTGAAGTGTTCATCAGAAGAGCTTAAAATCAGAACGAAGATTTGAAAGGGCGTGTGGATAAAGGCGTGTGACTGAAGAAGTGATATCCGTTCGAAAATTATGTCGGCAATTTTAAATCGAATTCTTACTGAGCTTTGGAAAGCTGACGAGAGTTTCTATCGTGGTGGATATTTTAGCTTTATTTCTTGGATTTCTCTAATTAATCAAAGAAATTAACGCCGATTTATGTCTATTGCAGATCCACGAGTCTCGCATTTGCCGCTAATCGGTTCACCCTGGCCCATGATGTGCATTATAGTCGTCTATATTCTGTTTGTGAAGAGGTGGGGTCCCCGTTTCATGGAGAAACGGCCACCATTCAACGTAACAAACGTAATGCAAGCCTACAACGTGCTTCAAATCGTGCTCAATTTCTACGTATTCGTTGCGGTATGCTACGCGATGACTGAACTCCCTTCATTAAGTTGACTTCTAAGGTCTTCCTAATTCTTTCTTGCAGAGCAATAGATATTCCTACTTACAGCCTCACTTTAAAATAACGTGCGGGGACTATAATCCGCAAGACACTCGGCCATCGTATATGAATCTGCGTTATCCAGCTTACGTGTACTACTTGTCAAAATATCTGGACCTTTTGGACACGGTGCGTAAGGTTCAGCGCGTCTTTTTATTCTGTCCGAGAAGGTGGTTGTTTTGAAAGTTATATAAAGTGTTCGCGTCCATTTTTGTAGAGAATGGGCGATGTGGTTTTATATTTATTCGATTCCGAGTCTTTGAAAAGCACAGCCTTTTTTATAGGAAGCAAGTATTACTAAAAAAAGGGTACACGAATTATCGTACCACCGAAAAAGTACTACTCGTATGTCTTACAAAACAGCCAGCTTAAAACGTTATTGTACTCTATTATTAGAAGGAAAGTGTATAAAAATGTTTATACTAGAATCAAGAATAGTTATTTAGTTCAATTTGTCTCCGACCTAAATATTTTAAATGCTTAAAAACGTATATTTTTAAAATGCCTTGTATATATCTTTCTAAATTCCATTCGATTCTCTATTTTTTGGCTAAAATTATTCTACAGGTCTTTTTTGTTCTGCGCAAAAAATACAACCAGATCACTTTGTTGCATGTCTACCATCATTCGATCATGATCTTTGGAGTCTGGGCCTACATAACACTACTTTTTGGTGAGCTTTGTTAAAATTAAAACTGTTAATTCGTGAGTTTTTATTTTCAACGTCAAATATTGGCAGGCTCTCATTTTACAATGACCGGTACCCTCAACTCTTTTATCCACGTCTGCATGTATTCATACTACTTCCTGGCCGCCCTCAAGCTCAAATCATTCGACCTGTCGCCTTGGAAGAGACGTCTCACCCAGATGCAGATTCTTCAATTCGCCATCCTTTTGCTTTATTTTATTCAGTTGCCTCTCAATAATTGGTGCAAGTTAGACATGTTTTGGGTTTGGACGACCATCGCGAACAATATCCTTATGCTGGCCTTGTTTGTGAACTTTTACATCAGAGCTTATAGTAAACCACAGAAGAAACAGAAGTAGTCGCTTTATCGTTTACTATCGTTTTACAAATCTTGTTTGTTAATATCTTGTTAATAAAGATTTGTGTATGAAGATTTTGAAATCGTCAAATTGGGTGTTATTTCATTTTATTTGGGCTTTATTTAATTTTTTGCAAACATGAGAAATTTTCTTCAAATGATACGAGTATAACGTGCAAAATGATCTTACGGCAGCGACTTACTTTAATGCAGAAATGAAAGCGGATGTTGGGTTTAATTCCGAAAGCCGCCATCAGCAGAAACTTCTCTTCGGTTGGCATACTGCGAATTCGACTAACAAAACTCTCTCAACTCTCTGTTCTTATTACTTTGCGGCGACAAAGTCACTGACGTTAATAAACGAGTTTACGAGTTTTAAATACTCGTTGAATTATGGATGTGAGAAAGCACGGACCCCAACCTGTTCTTTTCTTTCTTGTAAAACACGACACTGAGTTTCTACCATTATCAGTTAAATTAGTTTCTTCATATGTATGAGTTTAACATGTATGTAATTAGTCCGATAATCGTTTGGGTTTGTAACTAGAAAACAAATAGAACCACAAAAAAAGCATAATGAAAACGGTTTCCTTCGTTTTAACAACGAGTACTCGACACTATATCATGAAAATGGCGTCCTTTCCTGATGAAGGAGAACGTTAACAAACGGAGTTGAGAAATAAAGTGACCAGACAATATATTTTGGGTAATTTCTACAACTGACATTGATATAGATTTTTGGAAATAGGAAAGCATACTATGCTTCCATCCCATCTATGGACGAGCGCGTGTAAAATAAATATAATTAAATATATAATTAACAAGTAAGAGCATTATCTTCGGCCTGGCCGAAGCACATATACCCTACAACCGCATCGAATTGATAAAAGTGGGCGGGTGACACCTACTTTTTTAATTTACAGAGAGCAAATTTTGAACTATTAACTCATCTACAACACCGCTTTCCTACCAAACACCTTATTATATGATTTAGTATATATGTAAGTGGACTCGGAAATAAAATTTTAGCTGAAAATTCGATTTACAAGCCAAGAAATTGAGCTAAAAGGCGCATAGGCGCAAAATTTTGAGCCTACTTGCTTAATAAGGATTTGCAATGTTTGTTTGCCGAAGATGGGTCTTCCCCACAATATTAAAATATTTATACCTTTTGTGTTTAATAAATATGCAACAATCCTGAAATGTCTTTGATATTTTAATTTTTTTATGATATTTGTCATGCCCTTTTTTATGTATTCATAAATATTCGAAGTATTTGTGCACAGAAAAAAAATTTTTGCGCACAGGAAAATAAGAAATGAAAATAAGGAATTAAAAAAAATGTGAAAATAAGGAAGTAAAAAAATTGTTTGTGTAAACCCTAGTCAAAAAATGCCGTCGTCCACATAAAAATTAACCAAACTTGGTAGCACTAATAAAGTTTCAATTTAAAAATACAGTTTTATGGCTTTATTTCAATCGTAGTAGTCGAAATATCAAGCGAAGTAGTCGAAATGAGTGAAAATATTAAAAGATTTTTGTAATCAATAATACCCAAAAAGGTACCGAGACCCCAAATGAGGATTTTGACCACGAAAGTGTATTTTGTGATATAAAAAAATATAAAGAAATTCTCCAGACCAGAAACGATATCCGTAAGAAGGCGATAATTAAACTTTGTAACCAGAAGGGCTACAGTTCCCAAGTGTGGGTTTATTTTCGAAGCTTATGTGTTGCGGAAAAGATTTTGTTCAAGAAATTTCCACACGCTTTTGGAATTGTTTCGGATAATTGGACAGATTTATACAGAGCGCCCAGTTATCTAAGCATTACGGCCCGGTTTTCAAGAGAATGGGTACTGATCTGCATTTTCCTGGCAACTGAGCACTTCCCACATCAACATAACCTAACAAATATTTTTAAAAAAATTGAAGAAAACCAAAGTGAGTTTGGATTATTACAAAAAAATTATATGTTGTAAGCGATGGAGCAGCAATTGGCTGCTGTTAATTCATTAAATATTCTGTGATATTTTACGAGTAGAAGTAAAAAACAAACCGATGCCTTTGAAGAGAACGTTAACTGCAACGAAATAATTTCTTTTATATCGGCAACTTCCACAAAAAATCACAAAAAAATAGTCCCTCAAAAGCAGAGGTAGCGAAATATTTTGACACTTTACCAGATTCTGAAGAAGATGTTTTAGATTTGTGGAAAATAATGCATCTGTAAGAATAACCATATACGCTGTATTTAATCTCTGAAAATTAAAAAATTTTTTTTTCGCTGGTCGCTGGGTCTGCGAAAAGATTCAAATTACATGCAGCAATAATAAAAAAAAGCACTTTTTATTCAAGACAATACGAAATTTTACGACTTTCGTCGTAAATATGGATCAAATATGGATTCAAAACTTAAATTTAGGGATCCTAATTCAGTTTCTTTGTTCAAGAATTTATCTTTGACGGCGAACAATAAGTCCATCCATCCCGCATTATAAACCAACCACCACACAATAACCAACGGCGATACCATTGTCATCATCCTATTGCGATAATATTTTGATATTATACTATAGTAATATTATAGTATTACATTATAATACTGGTACTAGAATTTTCATATAAAAAAATGATATTAATTATTAGGGACGGCGTAAAAATCAGCCTAAATGCAGTTCATATAGTTCATCGCTCACACTTCATTAACTGCGCTGACAAACTGAAGGTGTATACCCCCCTTGAGATCGAAAGCTTTATTCGAGTAAAGTATTAGCACGTTTTAGTAGAATAGACACAAACAATTAGCAGGAATTCGCAATATGTATTCTTAGTTAAACCTCAAACCACTGACAAATAATATGTTTGGCTGCACTAAAGACTTAATGGTGCCATTTGTGTGACAAGAGAGCTTTCACTATAAAGGCAGAGTTACACCATTCACACGTTTCTATCGCGCCTACTTTAAATTGTGGATATATGTACTTATGTACATCCATATGTATTCTCTTATATGAATATATGCATATAAAATCCTTAAAGACTTTATAATTATACAATATATACGAGTTAAGATTAGAAATAGCAAAAAAAATTAGAAAAAAACATTGTTTTACAATTACTTCATTGTGAATCAATATTTTTTAATATGACATTATAGTTATATATACATATGTACATATATATGTATATCATTATGGATACAACTTTACATGCAATTGCATTTAACTCCTTTTAAATGCAATAAAGGCTTAGTTTCATGCAAGAAAAATTGCAATATGTACTATATGTAATGATACGGGATGGGAACAGGCGTGGGTTTACATGGGTAAACGGATAGAAATCGAAAAATTTTCAACTTTGATAGCTGGATAGTATTACCATGGATTAAACAGAAAAGTAATTTTTTGATGTAATAAATTCTTGGATTAGAAATCGTAGTAATTTGTCAAGCATCCGGGCCTAAACGTTTTATTTGTAAGCTTACTGCATTGAATTTTAACTCTTTCCATATGTGTGAACATTTCGTATAATACATACTTTTTTATTGAATTGAAAGTTTATCCTTATCCGTGTCCGTATAATATTAGTATAGATATATATTTTAACTTCCATTTTCTCATAGTGCTAATAAATGTATTCTAATTTTTTACATTAGTCTTTCTTGACGTAATTTGGATAAATGTACCCGTTGTTGTGTTATCAACGTGACATCTGTTGGACCGCATTAAATTAAATTAAATTGCTTAAAAAGGAATGAAATACTTATTTTAATCGCGTTAAATTAAATTCGCGTAAAAACACAACTAGTTGTATTTGAAAGTTATGTACTGTAAATCCACCGGGGGGGACACATGGATGTTTTTGCCTTGCTTGTAAAAACATTTCGAATAGGTTCGCTAGCGGAACTAGGACCATTGATATCAGTGCAGGTTTTCAGGACCTATTTGCAACAACACATTCTAGCATTTCTTGGACAGAACGGGCGCTAAGTGGTTGTCAGCTGGTAGCGTCACCGCTGTTGTGTGCAGACTGCTATAAAAGAAAATAATTTCAAACGATAAAAGACTTACCGGCAACACAGAAGTTCCTACACATTAGAGCCTGTTTTTCTAGCCAGCAATTAACCTTAGTCAGCAGTTACGCAGGTCTCTTTTAAGCAGAGATAAATTAAGGACAAAAGGTCTTATCAGGGAAAGAAAATAGGATTAAAACCATTAGCCAACAAAACCATCTCCTCGCTGGTTTTCCAGCATGCTGGAATCCTCGATTTGCAAACGGAGATATGCCCTTTAAAAGAGGTTTAAAAGTGCACCGCATGAAACCATAACGGTCTTGTTTAGCTTTTAATCCAAAAAGGTATACAGTAGTATATGATATTATACTCGTAGGCTGAAGATATACATATGTATGATAATATGTTTCACATAAATATCGATGTTAGATGATTAAGTTTTTATCTGCCGGCATTTGCTTGAACAAAAGCCAATCAACAACACTCGTTGCCAGAATGTGACGTCAAAAGTTTGTCTCAACTCGAACTTTTTAAATCGAATGCAATTCTGTCAATGCTTCAATAACGACCTAAAGCCCTTAAACCACAAGAAAACTTTAATGTGTGCATTATTATTAATACCAACGACAGCAACAACAAAACAACAGCAGTAGCGATAAAACTATGAATTCAAAAGTCTATTTAATTTGAAATAGTTTTTGAAAATACGTAGTACAAAACCAAGACTGGCCGGGTTAACATTAGTCTCTTGCTGTTGCGAATCGGTGATCGTAGACAGGCCCAATAAAAATATAGATTTATTAGTTTAAAATAGATTAAATCGGGGCAAACCTTTAAAATTGATCGTGTTAAAATTCCGAAACGAAAAGCTCTAAGACAAATTTGGAAGATACTCGTAGTCTTATTTTAGTAAAACTAAAATAGTTTCACCGAAGATATTTTCCGCATACTTTGAGAAGGATTTTGAAGTGTTCATCAGAAGAGCTTAAAATCGGAGCGAAGATTTGAAAGGGCGTGTGGATAAAGGCGTGTGACTGAAGAAGTGATATCCGTTCGAAAATTATGTCGGCAATTTTAAATCGAATTCTTACTGAGCTTCGGAAAGCTGACGAGAGTTTCTATCGTGGTGGATATTTTAGCTTTATTTCTTGGATTTCTCTAATTAATCAAAGAAATTAACGCCGATTTATGTCTATTGCAGATCCACGAGTCTCGCATTTGCCGCTAATCGGTTCACCCTGGCCCATGATGTGCATTATAGTCGTCTATATTCTGTTTGTGAAGAGGTGGGGTCCCCGTTTCATGGAGAAACGGCCACCATTCAACGTAACAAACGTAATGCAAGCCTACAACGTGCTTCAAATCGTGCTCAATTTCTACGTATTCGTTGCGGTATGCTACGCGATGACTGAACTCCCTTCATTAAGTTGACTTCTAAGGTCTTCCTAATTCTTTCTTGCAGTGCAATAGATATTCCTACTTACAGCCTCACTTTATACTAACGTGCGCGGACTATAATCCGCAAGACACTCGGCCATCGTATATGAATCTGCGTTATCCAGTTTACGTGTACTACTTGTCAAAATATCTTGACATTCTGGATACGGTGCGTATAGTTTAGCGCGTCTTTTAGTTCTGTCTTAGCTGGTTGTTTTGAAAATAATATAAAGTGGTCGCGTCCAGTTTTGTAAAGAACGGCCGATTTGTTATATTTTCATTCGATTCCGAGACCTTAAAATCCAAAGACTTTTTTGTAGAATGCAAGTGTTATTTAAAAAAATGGTATATGTTATATCGTGCCACCGAAAAAGTAGTCCTCGTATTTCTTACAAAACAGCCAGCTTAAAACGTTATTGTACTCTATTATTAGAAGGAAAGTGTATAAAAATGTTTATACTAGAATCAAGAATAGTTACTTAGTTCAATTTTCTCCGACCTAAATATTTTAAATGCTTAAAAACGTATATTTTTAAAATACCGTGTAGGTATCTTTGTAAATTCTATTCGATTCTCTATTTTTTCACTGAAATTATTCTACAGGTATTTTTTGTTCTGCGCAAAAAATACAACCAGATCACTTTGTTGCATGTCTACCATCATTCGCTCATGATCTTTGGAGTCTGGGCCTACATAACACTACTTTTTGGTGAGCTTTGTTAAAATTAAAACTGTTAATTCGTGAGTTTTTATTTTCAACGTCAAATATTGGCAGGCTCTCATTTTACAATGATCGGTACCCTCAACTCTTTTATCCACGTCTGCATGTATTCATACTACTTCCTGGCCGCCCTCAAGCTCAAATCATTCGACCTGTCGCCTTGGAAGAGACGTCTCACCCAGTTGCAGATTCTTCAATTCGCCATCCTTTTGCTTCATTTTATTCAGGTGCTTATGAATAATTGGTGCAAGTTAGACATGTTCTGGGTTTGGACGGCCATCGCGAACAATATCATTATGCTGGCCTTGTTTGTGAACTTTTACATCAGAGCTTATATTAAACCACAGAAGAAACAGAAGTAGTCACTTTATCATTTACTATCATTTTACAAATCTTGTTAATATCTTTCATTCTCAATAAAGTTTATTTTCGAAAAGATTTGTTATGAAGATTTTGAAATCGTGAAATTAGGTGTTATTCCTTTTATTTGGGCTTTATTTAATTTTTTGTAAAAATGAGAAATTAATTATGTAAGTTGTAATATATTTCTGACGCATACGCACGGAAGCGGGCGCTATGAAATTCCAGCTTTACGTGCAGATTTTTTATCTGTTAACGATTCGTTTATCGCCCGTTTTGCTTTATTATCCGTATTTGTTGTTGTTTATTAGCAAAAACAAGAAAATGGACAAAGCGACACGGGCGATAAACGAATCGTTAGTTAAACCTTCATTTTAAACTGTGTTTGCATGTGTATGGGTGATTGCCATGAAAATAGAAAATAATTTTAAGCACGGAAAATATCATTTCAAGCTTTTAGAATGCTTCATATGTAGAAATAGTTCTCTCCACTTCAGTGCTCCTTACATTTTACCAATACAAAACTTTTGAAATATGCAGAGTTCCACTTTTTTTCGCTATACCTGAAGCGCCCGTTCCCCTTAAATTAAAATTTGTAAATTAGTGGTAGTCCAGTATAACGAACGATATAATAATGTTCGTTTGAGACATACTTTATATCGAAATTACAATTGTTGAATTATAATAAATAGTTCTACAGAATATTAATATGAATAGTTATTCAGAAAGCAAAAGTACTTCGACCTGAAAGCGAACAACTTTTTGTCGTAATAGATTTTATTAAATAAATTGATGTATTTCTCTTAAAGAACTGTCTTCAAAATAAGGAGAAAATAGAAAAATTTCAACTGTATTGTTCAGCTATTTCTGTTACGTAAGAGCCCTTTTTTATCCGTTTCTGTTACCTAAAAGTTATATTTCTGTTTCTAAATAATAAAGTTGTCTGTTAAAGTACTATGCTAAACCTTTGCTGCTAACATATTCGCGGCTGTTATTACCATAACTCTGTTAACATGCTAATTCGCAGTATGCCAGCTTCACATCAGTCACATAAGAATACTGTTGGCAGCATAGCCGGTGTTTTGGTTATTGAGGGTTTTAATCCCTGCCGGGTTCTTCTGCGTGGCGGACTTCGGACTAAAACCAGTAGCCAACAGAACCATCTCCTCGCCGAAGTGTATTTCTCTATCCAGGGTCCTTCCAGAGTTACTGGCAGGCGCAACAGTCTCGCTGTGGTTAACATTGCCGTTAAACAGCGTGTGCCGAGCTCTGCTGACGCTCCTGCCATTGCCTACAAATGTATACACCATTCTTTTATTCGATTCCAACATGCTGGGATCCTCGATTCGCAAGCCAAGCTTTAAAAGAACTTTAAAGTGCATCGCATGAAACCATAACGGTCTAGTTTAGTTTTTATTCCAAAAATTTAGAACAGTAGTATATGATATTATACTGCGTGCATTGAATAGGATATTATGTTTTACATAAATATCGATTTTAGACGATTAAGTTTTCTTCTGCCTGCATTTGCTTGAACAAAAGCCAATCAACAACATTCGTTGCCAGAATGTGACGTCGAAAGTTTGTCTCAAATCGAAAGTTTCAAATGTAATGCAATTCCGTCAATGCTTTAATAACGACCTAAAACGACCTAATAACAACGACAGCAACAACAAAACAACAGCAGTAGCGAAAAAAGTATAAATTGAAAAGTAGATTTGATTCGAAATTGTTTTAGAAAATACGTAGTACAAAACCAAGACTGGCCGGGTTAACATTACTTTCTTGCTGTTACGAATCGGTGATCGTAGATAGGCCGAATAAAAATATAGATTTATTAGTTTAAAATAGATTAAATCGGGGCAAAACCTTTAAAATTGATCGTGTCAAAATTCCGAAACGAAAAGCTCTAAGACAAATTTGGAAGATACTCGTAGTATTATTTTAGTAAAAATAGTTTCACCGAAGATATTTTCCGCATACTTTTGAAGTGTTTGGAAAGGATTCTGAAGTGTTCATCAGAAGAGCTTAAAATCGGAGCGAAGATTTGAAAGGGCGTGTGGATAAAGGCGTGTGACTGAAGAAGTGATATCCGTTCGAAAATTATGTCGGCAATTTTAAATCGAATTCTTACTGAGCTTCGGAAAGCTGACGAGAGTTTCTATCGTGGTGGATATTTTAGCTTTATTTCTTGGATTTCTCTAATTAATCAAAGAAATTAACGCCGATTTATGTCTACTGCAGATCCACGAGTCTCGCATTTGCCGCTAATCGGTTCACCCTGGCCCATTATGTGCATTATAGTCGTATATATTCTTTTTGTGAAGAGGTGGGTCCCCGTTACAACGTGCTTCAAATAGTGCTCAATTTCTACGTATTCGTTGCGGTATGCTATGCGATGACTGAACTCCCTTCATTAAGTTGACTTCTAAGGTCTTCCTAATTCTTTCTTGCAGAGCAATAGATATTCCTGCGCGGACTATAATCCTCAAGACACTCGGCCATCGTATATAAATCTGTGTTATCCAGCTTACGTGTACTACTTGTCAAAATATCTGGACCTTCTGGACACGGTGCGTAAGGTTCAGCGCGTCTTTTTATTCTGTCTGAGGTGGTTGTTTTGAAAGTTATATAAAGTGTTCGCGTCCATTTTTGTAGAGAATGGGCGATGTGGTTTTATTTTTATTGGTATTGGGAACTATCGAGTGATTTTAGTTATCAATAGTTAGTTACTTTATGATTTGAGCTATCGAATTATGTTTTTTACTCATTCATTAATTTAATCTATTTCGCAGCCATAATAGAAACGACGCTAATAGAAAACACTTGCTTTGTTTGTTATTTTCCAGATAAATCGTGCCGTTGTAACAAATTAAGTATTTCGTTTTTTGGTTTTTGCAAAAAATAAAATTTTTATTTATTGTACTTTTACTTGAAATACATTTTATAAAAAAATAAAACTACAAAAATTGTTTTTAATACTATGTAGAATAAAAAATTTTTGTGAAACTATCAAATAAATAAATAATTTGCAACTATGAAATAACTCCATATTTTTTATTCGATAGTTCCGGAAACTAATTTTTATTCGATTCCGAGTCTTTGAAAACCACCGAGTTTTTTATAGAATAAAATTGTTATTAAAACAAAAGGGTATACGATATATCATTCCACCGAAAAAGTGGTTCTAGTATATCTTACAAAACAGCCAGCTGAAGACGTTATTGTACTTTATTATTAGAAGGAAAGTGTATAAAAATGTTTATACCAAAATCAGGAATATTTCTTTAGTTCTGTATACGATTTAGTATACGATTTAGTATACGATTTAGTATACGATTCTGAATTTTTTCGCTGAAATTATTCTACACGTCTTTTTTCTTCTGCGCAAAAAATACAACCAGATCACTTTGTTGCATATTTACTATCATTCGATCATGATCTACGGTGTCTGGGTCTACATAACACTACTTTTTGGTAAGAATTTTTGAAATTGAAAGTGTTAATTTGTGATCTTTTTTTATTTTCAACGCCAAACATTGGCGATTCTTTGGCGTTGCAGATTCTTCAATTCGCCATCCTTTTGCTTCATTTTATTCAGTTGCCTCTCAATAATTGGTGTTCTGGGCTTGGACGGCCGTCGCGAACAATATCCTTATGCTGGCCTTGTTTGTGAACTTTTACATCAAAGTTTATATTAAAGCACAGAAGAAACAGAAGTAATCGCTTTATTGTTTACTATAGTTTTACAAAAAATTATTAACATCTTTCATACTTCATAAAGTTTATTATCGAACAAAAAATGTTAAAATATTCTGACTTTTATAATCTTTATTTTCACAGCTTTCCGGCTCCGAGAAATAACTTCCAAATGAAATAAAGTCCATTTCTTATATAAACCCTTTGAAATGATCAAATTGGGTGTTATTTAATTTTTGTTCAGACTTTATTTTATTCTCGTATAATGGAAGCCCATAATGGGTTTGCGAGTTGCCCAGTTTTTTAAATAACAGGAAAATTTATAATTTAAAATCTAGCCTTTAAATGCTTTTGTAACGCAAGACAAACACTTCACATTCATCTTCACCTTTTTGAGAATTCTAAAAACTCTAGAAATTATTGTAATTTTATGCTAAACGCTTTTTAATTGACGTTTGGAATTTTTCTATCGAGAGGTTAATGAAGTGACTTAAAGCTTCGCCCTTCATTCATTACGTAAAACTGTTTTCACGGCAGCAGAAAGAGGTTTGTTTTTGTATTTGTTTCGCTCTGCTTTGCTCTCCTTTAAGTTGATTGACTTTGAAGAAATACATACGACGATTTTAGGCAAATTAGCTGAGAATTTATTTACTAAAATATGCAATTTATTGTAAATCAAGAATTTTATTAAATTTACAGTGGAAAGATTCAAGCAATTTGTGGATTATTTACTTCTGTTGAAGATCTTTGCAGTATATCATAGATGCATAATTTATAAGATTACAATATACATTGATATATACATAAAACGAAATGAGTCAAAACTTATTAGAGTGTGTGTAAGCAAGACTAAAGCCGGTGTTTAGGGCTTTTTCTTGATTTAAAAAAATGTGTGAAAAATTTAAATGGCGAATTCTGAAAAATATTTTGCAAGAGAACGAATAAAAAAGTATGAATCTTCATTATATTCTGTTATTTATTTGCATCCTTTTGTGCATTTATGTGCATCAATATCTTCAATCAAGAGGTAAACTTAAATAAAGAAAAAATGTTGTTGTTGTTGTTGTAATTTATAGATTTAATTTGGCATAAAACAAACACTTTATGGTTAAACACAATGGTTATCGTATATTCGTAGCATCAATTTTGCTGACCATTCTTCTTCTAATTGCTTCACTGTACATGCCTCACTAAGCTTCGCATGACGCTGCAAACTGTATGCTTGCTGATGGGCGGCCATCAATCAGTCAGTCACTTCTGGATGGTTCTTTCGCGGCGGACCTCGTGTGCCGAATAAAAATTACAAAGCTTACCCAGGAATTTATTTAAAATTCTTCAAATGAAGCAACTTCATTTCAACATCGTAAGCGGATGATGAAAGAGCTGTTTTGCGATAGACGCATATAATAGTTTTTACTTTCAAAAGTCAAGAAGTAAATCGTAATTTAATCACAACAGCAATACCGCGCGCAATGGCGTACATCATTAAATGTTTGTACAGATTTGTGGAGGCAGCATTTCGGGAGAATATGGGTTGGTTTGTTAAGGGCGATCCACCAACATGTATCAGAAGCTTCTAATAGATCGACTCATTTCAGATCCACGAGTGCAGCATTTGCCTCTCGTCGGCAGCCCGCTGCCAGCGCTGGCTATTATCGGTGGCTATCTGGCGCTGGTTCTGCACTACGGGCCCAAATGGATGGAGAAGAGGCCACCATTTGAGCTGAAGCATGCCTTGCGTCTATACAACGCCACACAAGTTGTCGCCAACACGATTCTTTTTATATATGTAAGTGTTTCTGTGCGTGTATGAGTGTAGGAGTGCAGGTGAGGGCGTGGCTGTGGAGGATTTTGTGCTTGTGTTTGAGTTATTTGCCGAACCTTAACCTTCTTCTTTTTTCTTTCCATCATCTTGTCACTGTCCATTTGGAAGGGAGTCAAATGCTCTTATTGGCGCAAAGAGTTCAGTCTAACCTGTCAGCCCCTTGACCGGCACAATACCGAACCTTGGATGCAGAAACTACTACTGATCACTTACTGTTATTATCTGCTCAAGTACGTGGATCTGCTCGATACGGTAAGCCGCATATGGTCGCTAATATTGAATGGTAACTGTTTGATGGTCGTTTGGGGTGCTTTGATGGTCGTCTTGTCCCACAGAAATGTCCAGAAAATATTTGTTTTTTGTTTTTAGAATTTTTTCGATTTTCTTTCTAGATTTTCTTCGTTCTACGAAAGAGAAATAGTCATATAACTTTTCTGCATGTATACCATCATGCAGGCATGATCCTGGCAACATATATTTACATGACATTTATGCCGGGTGAGTGTTGAGAAAAATACCAAAAACTACTGCTGATCTTTCGTCTAACGCGCTTTAAACCCACTCAAGGAAGCCACTCGACCATGCTGGGCGTCATCAATCTCTTCGTGCACATTCTAATGTACGGCTATTACTTCGTTACCTCGGTGCGGCCGGTGAAGCAGTCGCTGTGGTGGAAGCGGCACATAACGCAGTTGCAGCTGCTGCAGTTCGGCTACTTGGCTTTGCATTTTCTCATGCCGATTGTGCACAACACTTGCCAGCATCCCGAGATCATTTCTTTTGTGGGCCTCACTCAGGCCTTGTTCATGTTTGCCCTATTCTTCGATTTCTATTATAAAGCTTACGTAAGCAAACAGCTATCGACATCGGGAACGGCAATAGCAGCGGCACCGGCAAATTCAGAAAATGTGACGACTGTGCATAATAAATGCGAATAAATTAAGCATTAGCTACGATGCGATTATCGTTACAGAACAACAACAACAACAAAGACATTTTCTAATTTTAGCCATAAATTAATTAACATTAGAGCTGAAAAGACCATTTGTATCGTTAGTAAAAGTGTAGTTTTGCAAGGAAGTGGAGCGTGAATAAATCTTCAACAAATATCTTCGAATCTGAAAGATAATAAGTTTGTCATTTTGCTATTTTTACTAACAATATTCGCACGTTTATTAAAAAAAAAAGGTAAAGCACCAATTAATATGAAACTTTTAATACCTCGAGAAGATCCATATCCATATTTCTTTTGATTTTCTATTGATTTTATTGTATTTATTAAAAGTTAGGCGGCTCAGATTTTATTAATAAAAGCATCGAACAAATCAATGTTCGCTTCATAAATTTGAATGTAAATAACTACGAGTAGGTACATCGTATAAGGCTCCGGCTCTTTCAGGATTCTGTTTTTTTTTTTTTTTTGGAAGTGCTTCCTGGATTTGCTGGACCTTATTCTGATCAACCAATAACGCCCAACCGTATCCTCTGACATCTTAGAAACGGCTTCGGCTTTCTATAACATAAAAACTTTCTTTGTATAATATGTTGATCCTAAAGCAATCACACCCACACACCCACACACACACACTCACTTATACACACCGATATAATGACATCGCCCACAAGTGAAATCTCTGAAATTTGTTACGCTACGAATGCTCGAAACATGTTATTGCTATTGCTGTTATTGCTGTGTGTGTAGTTATTGTTGTTGCTGCCGCTACTGTTGTTGTTGTTGTTGTTGTTTCTGTTTTTGACGTTGCTGTAACATGAATATTGTTACTTAATTTTATTGTTGACGTTGTTACTGCAGTCGTATGCAGAAGCAGCAGCAGCAGCAGCAGCAGTTTGCGGTTACTGCGGTTGCCAACGAATCTGTTTGCTGCAGTACATTTGCTGGAGCACATAATAGATGTTGTTGTTGTTGTTTTTGTTGTAGTTGTGTGGTGGTATTGCTGTTTATTTTCTACAAACAAACAAACGAACAAACAAACAAAGAAACAAATTAACACACAAGCAAGCAGATCATGTTGTCATTGTAGTAGTAGTAGTAGTAGTTGTTGTTGTTGTTGTTGTTTAAGTTGTGTTCATGCTGTTGTAATATTTAACCCTTATTTACTTAATACTATTTATATGTATGTACTAGTTATGTACATAGCTCTTGTTAATGATTAATATTGTATATTTATTATGATTATTGTAATTATTGTTATGCGCATTGTCATTATTACGATTGTGATTATTTTTACAACATTTTGTTGCTAAGTTGATGAGGCTGTTGGTGTTGCTGCTGTGGCTGGTTCTTTTCGTTCATTTAATTGCTATTAATTCATGCGTTCTTGAGCATTGTTTGTCTTGTGTCCTCTGCACTCTGTACTTAAGGCACATTTCAGCCAGGTCGAGTTATTTACTTACATGCATTTGCCTTTATTTGGTATCGGTTTTCTCGGTCTCAGCGTATTGTGATACACTTAAACTGGTCAGCAACGATGCTATACGCATGCGCCTTCTGGCTCTTCTCTGCCGGCTTCATTAATTGCAAACAAATTCTAGAATAATCTGCCCAATATTTGACAATATTTGAATATATTTGACCGCCGCATGCACAGTAAAGATTTTCGATTTGAGCCGCAGCCGTTTGCGTTTACATTTGAACATCGCTTTGTATGGATTTTGGGCAATCTTAAACTATGCCGCAATATTGGCATTCATCTTTCATTCATCTAGAAATATTGTTGGATATTTCTTACAAATTAGTCAATTATTTATTCTTTGTAATAAGCATTTTATTTGCATTTCTATGTAAACATTTTAGCATCAGTAATCGGTGAAAGAGCGCCTTTTAGAGCTTTCTCATTTGCTCTAAATCTCTTACGGTTAAAGCCATATAGCATTTTTTAGCAGTATTTTTAAAAAAATACTCACCGCAGCAAGTTTAGCAGAGACTTGAAGCAAAGATTTCTGGCTGTTTTTTTAACAGTGAAAGGACTTGAAGCAAAGATTTCTGGGTGTTTTCTTATCCGAAGGGTAAGGTATGAGTTTCATTTTGAGGTATGAGTATTTGAATCAATCTTCAAAATTGAATTTCCTTTATTTATTTAAAAGAGTTCGTTCGGGTTTTCGCATCTCTTTTGCGAAAAAATAAAACCTTTTCATTTCATAAAATACGCTTTTCACCGGCATCCAGCAGAAAAGGAACAAAGAAAGAAAATATTTTAGTGCTAAACAAAAGCACTAAAGGCACAAGAAAGAGGGAGAGAAAGGAAATTGAAGGAGAAAAGCAAAACGCAAAAGCAAACAAAAAAAAATAAATCATGGAAACTGTAATGAGAAAACTTTTCATAATGATTTTGTGGTGACAGAAATGAAATGCATTCAAATGAATGAAACAGGCGTGAGAGTTTGTGTGTGTGTGTGTGTGCTTGAAAAGAATATAAATTCAAATGTATGCAAGCACACACCCACACACCCACACACCACGACACCACCAACATACACAAATCACGCGTATCATCAACAAAAAATCAAACCAAAAAATGCGCGCTGATTTATATTCAAAACTGATGGATTAAGACACCGAGTAAATATGAAAAGTAAGAGAAATTGAAGAAAACTACCAGAAGGTTGTTTGTTTTTTGTTTCTCGCGGAGAAAATAAGAAAAGTAAAAAGTTCTCTTGCTTCTCAATCAGATAATAAAGAAAGAAAGCAGTTAAAGTTTTTGTCAGTAGCGGCGCGGCGAAAAGTTGATTTGTTTGCGGACGCCGCGGCTTAGTTTTGAGAACAGTAATTTGCATAAAACATTTGTGCATGAAACATTTAATATATAATTCAATCACATTCTGTAACATTTCACCTGATTTGTAAAGCCTTTTTACAATTTGCGGCAAGTCGCGCGCATTTTCTTCTTTAACTGAAGAAAAAATGTTTGACGTCTAAACGAGTTCTTGATGAATTTTGAAGCGAATTTTCGTCATCTGTCGTCAAGTTTGGTGCGTTGATAAATCGGTTTCGGCGATGTGCCATTTTAGTGCCGTTTTTCCATACTTATTGTGGTTTTAACAGCAAAAAATTCCAAAAATTGCAAAAATTTACAAACGTCATTTAGTCATCAAACGGTTGTCTAATTTGATGGCTAAAATAAAAGAAAGAAAAAACAATTATACGATATAACTAATTTATTCGATTGCAGATTTTAGAAGCTCATTAAAACCAACGAAATAATAAACATCGATAATTAACGAAACCATCATTATTTGCCAGAGTAAATAATTTGATTTGATGCCAAATTCTGCGACACTGCAAGTGATTTTAATTTCCTTCAAAATTCTGATGGCATCGATATATAAAATAACGTCACCATCACCACCAAAAACAGCAACAACAACAACAACAACAACAACAACAAACACAACAACAACAACAACAACAACAACAACAACAACAACAACAACAACAACAACAACAACAACAACAACAACACCATCAACAACAACAAACACAATTTTAGCTCAGCCGGTTCAACTCAGCTTCAAGCGTTCAATGATGAACGATTTCACGATATTAAAGCAACAACAACAACAACAACGACAACAACAACAACAACAACAACAACAAGAAAATAACTCATCCGCTTTATGGAAATGCTGGCAGAAATGGATTTTGTGGTGCCTAAAACCATTAACCGTCAACCAACGGCAACCTACACACTAATATCTCAAATGAGCAACCATCGCACACACACACACACACACACACACACACACACACACGCACACACAATTGCATACATACATACTCGTACACACACTCGCAAACACACATTTAGTGTTACTGTCGATAACTTAATAGCGAACGATTAATCAGCGAAACTATGTCGTCGACAGCAAACGGCTGCTTTAAATGCTGCTGTTACTGCTAATGCTGTTGCCACCGATGTTGTTGTTGTTGTTGTTGTTGTTGTTGTTGTTGTTGTTGCTGTTGTTGTGGTTGTTGCGTTCTAATAACCTTTAGGCGGCGCGCGAAAGCGACTACCAATGCAAGAGCGAGAGTTCTCGTCGAGTACGCTAGAGCCTAAAAATATGCAACGTATCTGCTGCTGGGTAAACGAGATGCGGTCGCTGTTCGCTGAAAAATGAATATATTCAAAACAACCGAATGCATAAGCTCGCGATTATGCGATATTTGTTTTGCTTTTGTATGAATTATGAGCAGCCATAATCAATTTCCGCAATTTTTGGAGATTTAAAAATGTGCGGAAATGAAACGGAGCAGCCGAACTCAAGCATAATCGGCGTAGCGTCAGGCATAATCGCACAGTCTTTCGTAACGGAGATACGTAGACCGGAATACGATAGAATGAAGCTATCTGCGGTTATATTGAAGAGCAGCGAGAATATCGATAGCAACAACAACAACAAAACAAATAGCAAAAATAATTTGTTTTTATTTTATTTGGCAATAACAAAAAAGCATGCAAAAGTTGCATGCATGCTGCTGGGTTCCTTTAACACCTCTACCACCTCCTCCACCACCTCCTCCTCCTCCTCCTCCTCCTCCTCCTCCTTTTTCACTTTTTTTACCGTAAACATCATCCCTTTTTTCTTGTTCTTCTGCCACTCAATTTTACTTGTCTTCCGACATAAAAAAACAACTAGAGAAAAAAAAAACTCAAATGCAAAAATATTCAAAAAATTGTTGTTTTGCAAGTTGGTTGAATTCTTGCTTCATGTTAGCAGTACGTACGAATAGAAAACAACAACAACAACAACAACAACAACAACAACAACAGCAAAGTTGCAATCTTAACAAGTAGACGAAATCTATGTACAATACTACGTACATAATACGAACATTTTACCATTCTCATCCTGCAGAATATATCCCTTTCCGTTCTAGTTTCGATTGTGTTTTGATGTTCGAAAAAAAACACCACAAACGAGCTCGAAAGAAAGAAACGAACAGTTTATTCTCCGGTAGTAGCAGCAGCAGTTGTTGTTGTTGTTGTTGTCAGACACTTGATATCTTCGGCGACCTTTTGATGAATTCATAAAATGCTTGCAAAAGCATTGCAAAATACCAAAAATTTGAATATTTTTGGCGAAAAGAGAGCATTTTTCAGTTTTTTTTTTTAAAAAAAATGGAAATAAATCGATGTTGTTGTTGTTGTTGTTGTTGTTGTTGGTGTCAATGTCGTTCGAGAAGGGTGTTTCAGAAGTTTCAGAAGAGAAAGACAAAAATGCAGAGGCAGCGACCTTTAAAACATCAGTCTCTGTTCATCTGAGTTGAGAATAGCAATCTATGCTACGATGATGATGTCTGTAACAATAACAAACGAAGAGTTAGATGCATTGAAAATGGAAATGGAATAAAGAGACAAAATTAAGAAAGCATAGAAACAAAAAATGCTTGTTAAGTAGAAGCAGTGGAAGAGAGGCTAAAGAGAGCTATGTATGGCAGAGCGAACAAGAAAACATGCTTCCGATTTTCTGGTCCACCAGCTCAAACCAAATTGAAAACTTTTCATTTCTTGTGCGAAAGAGTGTTTCGCTCTCTTCCGCACGGAAACGGAAACATGACTTTGCGCATTAACAGCAAAGTTAAAGACTGAGGCAACAACAAGTGGCGAAAAGTTTCAAAACTTCATTTGCCTTCTCTACCTTGCTCTCTATTTCTTCGTCTCTCTTCCCCCCCCCCCCCCCCCACTTGGCTTGTTGGTGTGTGTGTGAGTGTGTGTGTTTGTATTTTTCTATCGCTGTAACGAATGAAGAATTCTACAGAATTTTCGAAATGTTGTCTAACGGCTTTGCGAGTGCGAATAAGTTTATATAATTGTGTTTGTGGTTGGTGCTCTACTTCTTCTTCTTCTTCTTCTTCTTCTTCTGTATATTCGTTGTGCTGTAGTTAAATTTTATATGATTTGAACAAACTTAAAGTACATGCAATACATATATATTAAGTTTTAGAAACCAAAAAAAAAAACTTAAAGAAAAAAACATAAACGAAGTATTACAAAGTTTTTTTGAAAATTTAATTTACTAAATTTATTGAAACTCTTTATTCAGACGTCCCTTAATTTCTACTAAAAATGAAAACAATCATAATGAAGCTTAAAAAAAATCCTTTAAACACTTTAATAAATTGTTAAATTGTTGTTTACAAGAAAGACACTTGCAATTATTCGCCTTCATTAAGAGTGCTTCGGGTTGTTGTTGCATGCATGTTGTTGCATTTTTTACCGATGAAAAATAACATAAAAATAAATTAGTAATAATCTAATTAATTTTTCGTAAAAAAGAAACTTTTTACTTTCTGCTATAAATTGATTTTCATTTAATTTGATTTAAAAGCATCAAATTAAATCAGAATCAGCAACCAAAGCAATCAAAACTACAACAATACAACAATTGTCATATCGTCAGCTTTGAATTGAAATCAGCAGAATTAATTTGATTACTTGATGAAAGTGCGACTATCATATAATCAAAATTCAAGCAGCAGCTGCTCAGATTCAAACGCATCTAAACTAATTCGGCATCGTTTAAAAGCATTATCTCGGATCGGGTTGAGGCCGTGGTCGGGGTTGGAGGTTGCTCTGGTTGCTTGGTTGGTTGACGTTGCATTACAGCCGAGAACAATTGAACAGACCAGTATGGATTTTGAATTTTGTTAAACAAGATTTCAAAGTTAATCGAAGAGAAAGCAACGAAAAGCTCTTCATTAAATTATTCTATTGTAAATTTTATGTGAATTTAGCTCTAACACCAACAACAACACTAACAACAACAACAACAGCAGCTGTCGTAATAACAAATTCACAATATCATCAACAATTTCCAAAGCTAACTTGAAAGACTGCTGCATAGCAAAAGCAGTCTGTTAGGAAATTATTAGCTTTGGGTAATTATCATTTATTATCACGAACAATTAAACAGGACCGATTGTCCGGTCGGTTGTTGTACGATTATTTTGTGATTTGTACGATACGTATTTACAAAAGCATCTCTACGTAGCAAACGACAATGACAAAGTAACAAGAGCAACAGGACTAAGACGGTATAAAGTAGAGAGAGATTGCTAATAATTGATATCTTGCAATCCTAATGTTGGGACATTATTTTTGAATTAAGTAAAGTAATGGCCTATACCATTATATTCTTAACGAGCGCTAATATAATGGAATTTAATTTTTCGCTTAAAAATAAAAATTCCGGTTTTCATTATTTTCCACCTAAAAATTATAAAAAAAAATTAAAAATTCAAATCAAAATTTAAAAAAAAAAATAAAATGAAAAACAACAATTTCAACAGTTTTCAACAATTATTTTAAAGACGTGTCTTGTAAACTGCGTTGTCATGTCGAATACTTTGTCGAGTTTTCGACATTTTCGACATGTTCAATACCTACGGTAGACTACCAAACCAAATTGGAGTAGATTACACAAAATTGTCGAAAACTCTGAAAAATTTAGGTACCTTCATCAATTACAATAAGAACAAACGAACGCTACAAAGATTTTTCGATGAAAAATATGTTAAATTTTCAATTTTATATTTGAGTCCAGTCAGTTTTTAGTGAAAAAATGGAACAGTTATGGGATGACAATGCATTTTATTCATTCAAAGAGTTTTGATCGTCAATTATTTCGATGTCATCAGACTCTTCCTCTATTATTCTTTTATTATTACATATCTTTTTGCGCCCTATATATGTGTATTTCTATAGATCTATATCTATAGATTCTACTTCACGCGAGATTCTACTTCACGACATTTGAGAATGTGTCGTTCTTTATGTTCTTGAATGTTTAAGAGTTTGGGGTTTTCGACATGTAGAAAAGTACTCTACAGTTTTCGACGTAGACTACATACAAGGTCCAAAAATTCTCGAATGCCAACGCTGCTTGTAAACAATAATTTAACAATTTATTTATTTTTTTTTATTTTTTAACCTTCATTACAATTGTTTTAATTTTTAGTAGAAATGTTGGGACGTCTAAGTAAAAAGTTTTTATAAATTTAGCAAAATTAAATTTTTTTTTTATATTTTTTATTTTCTTATTATAATTACATTAACATCATTTCTATAAAATATTAGAATAAAAATATAAAAACCAAATGAAATTATATCAAAATAATAATTTATAAATATTTATTTTGAGTTGTTGAACGATTAGAGTTTGGAGGTTTTTCGTGTTTCCAACTCGTTACACGTATTTTTCAAAACTTATACTTAATTATTTAATACCATCATGCAGTTTGACAAGTTATTACGCCTAAGCCTTTCATTTGTTACAAACAACACAATATAATCCCAAATTTATTACCGTTTTGTGTGTGATTAAATATTTCTAACCTGAAAGTTTTGTGCATTTCCGTTACTAGGTATTAATTAATGACTCGAAATGACAGAATAATAAATTCAAATTTAAACTGGCAGCGTCAGTGGCATACTGTGAAATTGTTAAAATATGAGCATGCAAATTTGACCGTACGTAGAAAACATAGAATTGTTATTACAATTAGGCGTGTGTGATTGTGTGCATGTACATATGTAGTGATGTGTGTGTATTTTCATTGTCTGCAGGTCTTTTATTAAATTTTCAAGAATAATGGAATAAATGAATTCTGAAGTTTGTATACGAAAACGAAAATAAATCATAGACGAAAAATATGATATTTTGTGAAATTACTATATTTTCATACTATTTTCATTTTATATAATTTTCATTGCATATTTTTGAGTGCTAAAAAGTCATATATGTAGTCGTATAAGAAGCATTAAGCTTTAGGCGATCATTAGAATTTAAAGCGTTCGTTCTATGTACGAAGAAAAGGTTATTTTTCAAGACTGTTTATACTACAGACACTTGTTTTAGTTGAATTGCTGAAAAGTCAGTTAGACTCGTATGTCTGCTTGCATGAGATCTTAGTTCTGATCGCAGGAAACTTCGGCATAGAATTTATTATTTTGTCCCTTAGAAATTGTGCTAAAGAAATATTTTTAATATTTAGAAAATTTTGCAGAATCGACAATGACATGAGCTAAAGGTCGCCAGGTTGATATTTTTTATATCCTTTTATCATAATAACTTTTTTGGCATTTGAGTAAAAGCAATATCTTTTCATTTGACAGTAAAATTTCCACGAGATAATTCTTTAACAGACAGAGAGAGAGAGCGAGGGAGAGATACAGGAAGAAGACAGGAGAAAGAGAAACAATTGATTTACGGATAACCAGACAAACATTTTATTAACAAAAAAGAAGCAGATAACAAGCGTAGGATAGAATGGAAGGAAGGTTATGTCTTCTGTACAAGGCTTAATGCTGTCAAAAGCTGTGCACGGATATGCTTGAGCACGGATTTATTACTAACGAAAACAACAACAACAACAACAACGCCAACAACAACAACAACAATAATATGGAATTCGGCCGCTTTTTAGGTTTATTATGACAATAGAAAAAGCTAAAGATTTTCGCCGCCGAAGAGTAGAGAATTATTTTATTATTTTTGGTTAGAATTTACGAAGAAAGTTGTCAGATTTTCAATGCTGCCTTTTGAACGGTTCAAAATTTCACAAATTTGTTGCCTTTTAAAGCGTTGTTTTTCACCATTTTTATGCTTCCTTCTTTTGCTTCAAGCTAAAAATGTAATTTTTTACAACATTTTAAATTTTTACCTTATTAAACATTTTTCAAATAATAATTTTGCTGAGTCGATGACAGTCGATGACAGTCGATAGATGCCATGAGTCAGTATGCCATGAGATGAGATGAGCTGAGATGAGCTGAGCTAATGGCGCGACTGTGTCCATAAATCATTATCACGCCTGATGACGTTCGCTCGTTCTCAATCTATTCTGATTCGGTTTGTGTCAACATTTGCATAAATTGTGTGTAAAAGTTGACAATGTTATTCATCGATACACTCTTTCTAATTCCTTCAGCATGCGTGCATGTACCGTTATGCATGCATGATGTGGCTGACGTGCATGACGTGCACTAAGGTGATGATTGTCAGGCATCGACGAATGCTAAACAAACACTTGCCCTGCGAATTCGTTGGCGTTCATGAATACCGTTTTTCAATTTTGTGGATGACGATGACGATGGCGATGACGATGATGGTTAAGAAGATGATATTGGTTTTGGTTTCGGGCTGATTCTGTGTACTCCACTAAAGCTACTGATTGTGGTACATGATTTGCTGAAATGCAACCTCATGCAAGACCTCAGGTTGCATGCAATAAATGGGACACGCGAGGATAGCGATGACTGCGGCGACCACGTAACATGGTCGTTCTCTGTTCGATCGGAAGAAGTAAACAAAGGCAACGTAACAGTTTTGAGTGACATGAACAACGACAACCGCAAAAGTTGAAACAGCCTCAGCGCAACGACCAAGCAAGAAGTAGATTCTTTTCGATATCGATATATGTATCGATATATGTATGTATCCCCGCTTCAGGGGATGACTTGCGTTGATGGTTTCGCAGTCGATTTGTTGAAATTTTCGATAAAAATTATTTTTTGTTTCGTTGCTGTTTCGTCGCCGTCATTCTGCCTGTTATTTTTGGTGCAAAAATTGTTTGACTCTCCCGAATTGAAATGTCAACACTCTACGAGCAACAACAACAATAGTAATATAAATAATAACTGCAATTGTTGCTTGTCAATCGACAATTGGGTTGATCGAATCGAATCAATATATAATAAACACAATTTATATCTATTTTCTGTTCTGATTTCGTCTACGTAGAGTTAGTTTGGTTTGGTTTAGACTAACAGCAGCAACAACAATAACAACCGCTATAAACTATTTTTGGCAATTTTTTTGTGGCAAATTCAGGAGGTTTTATCGTGTTCCTTCAGCTCGTCTGAAGCTTAAATTTGCCCAAAGCAATTTCGACGAGTCATCAACAATATCGAGTCATCACAATAACAATAACAATAACAATAACAGAAAAGAAAAGAAAAGGCTTCTACGTGATGAAAAATATTTCGCAAATATTTTAGTTTATAACAATTTTTGTTTATAACAAAAAAAAAAAAAACACAAAAACAGCCACCATTTTATTGTAATTAAAAGAGTATTAAAGTACTCAATAATAATACAGATATCAATAAATTTACAAAGATTTTAGAGTTAAAGGTTTATTAATTTTCTCAAAGTTTAATTTTACAATTTATTTTCATTTTAAAGAGAATGCTTTAAACCGACAAAAAAATTACTTTATTCGTGGACACTTGATAGACATTCGATGGACTTTAGTTAAGACTTGGACATTTTTTTTTTGTAAAAGGAATAAAAAAACTTTAAAAAGATTGTACAAAATTACAGCAACCTCTTTAAAAGATTACTTTGTCGAACAGAAAAACTTTAAAAAGATATGTAGGTTATGGACAGGTTGTTGTTGTTGTTGTTGCTTTCTATATTTATTTCATCTCATTTTTACATTCATAAAAATACGAATAGTTGATGGTCTTTGTTGTCGTCTTCGATTTGTTGAATAATTTATTTATTCCAATCGTTTTTTTATTAATGGTTGCTGAGAGAATTGACGCAATGCAGTTGCCAAGAGGAGAAGGATCTAGGTACATATGTATGTACGTATAACAACAACAACAACAAAAACAACAACAACAACGAATTTAAATAATCCAGCAAAAACGAAGCATTATTTAAATTACAGAGTGGTTGTTGTTTCTGCTAAAAATTTCAATGTTATTCATGGAAAAATGTTAAATATTAAATGAAAAATATTTTTCAGCATTATTGTAATTTTTAACTCTGCTCTAGCCTCTGCTCTAACTCTGTTGGCTTACATTAGAAAATAAACCAAGAAGAAATCGGTTCGTAAAAGAGATTTTATACAATTAAAATTTCTTCCTTTATTCTGGATATAATGTTTAAAACTATAAAATCAGCTATAACCAATAAATGAGCAAAAACAAATACGCTCGTAACTTATTTGTTGTTGCAATAGAAATTAAACCTTTATCAGTATCATCATCACCATCGTTCTCGTTAACGTTAACGTTAAAGACCAACGTTTAGTAAAACGTAGCCTCCACTCGATACGATTTTAGCTCGTTTCTTCCGCCTCATCGAATGTCAATACCAATAATAATTATTAATTATTTTACTCGTAACAGCTGCATAGTTACCCATCATAAACACATCCGTATGAGCACACGTGCACCAGCCCACGTGCACACACACACACACACAAGCATCCTCCGCAAATGCCAACGCGGCGGATGTTGGATGAACGGATACACAAATTCGCAGGCACACACACTAATTAATGAACAGACAATCCCACTAGGAAAATGAATGCGTATGACTCATTACAACAATGCATGCCAAGTAAGTGAATGCCAAATCTGTAGCAACGGATACCTTTAGCTGTTAGCTTCAAAAAATGTATGTACACGATTTCTTTTATATGCGATTTCTATTACTCATGTCAGAAGACTCTCTTTCTGGAGAAAGCTTTTTGTTTTCTTTACTTATTCCTCGAAGAATGAATGTATTCTTCCGTTTGTTATTTCAGAATTCTAGTCTTATCCGAAACATTATCCAATTTATTAAGAATAAGAATGCATTCTCCAACTGATTCTTATTCTTCGCAGGAATAAATTCATATTTTATCTGAGAAATTCTTTAGAAGTAGTCTGTAAATTATATAAGTTAGTTTAGTTTAGATTGCGTTGGAAAAAAAAAACACACCAAAGTCTTTAGAAATCTCTAAAATATTAAAAAAAAAAAGAGTAATTTACCTAAAACGAAAGAAAAAGCTATAACAGTGTTAAAAAAAAATCCAAAATAACAAATGAAATCCGAATAAACACGCTCATTTCTTTTTATAGTATAAAAAATAACTGATTTTTTGACTATCAAAAGATTCCATTATTTTATTAATAATTTTGCAACTTAATGTAGGACTAAGAAGCCGGATTTATTGCAGCATTCTGCGCCTTCTACTCTCCTCGAGACGAGTCTTCAATTGCTTCCGGTATTCTTTACATACTTTCCCGTTGGGTACTTATGTACATACGAGTGTTCATAACTGCATACTTAGTTCTCTCTTGTTGTTGTCGTTGTTGTTATTGTTGTACGTAGTCGCTGCCATTATTTTTATCGTACGTATGTAGTATGTTTATGCCCTCTAAACGGCAAACGGTTGAACTTCATACGTACCTTCTACATACACCGAGAAAAATGAGAAACAAAACATATAAATATTTTGTATTTGATTATAATAATTGCCATTTTATTCTTAATATTATCGCTTTTACTTGAAAATTATAGTGAAAAATAGTTAATTCAAAGTAATATTATTTGAGTTTACTACGTTTTTTCCCTCGGTGTACGTTCTTTTGCTCAAGAGCTTGTAGGTCGTAACAATTATGTACTATGTTCGTTGTTTTTTGGCAACACCATGGCTAAAATGTTGCCATAAAATAGCTCGTAATTGAGCTGGAGTGTTTCTATTTTTACCATGTCATGACGCTTGAACAGCGCCTCTTGAGTTGGTGGACGGTAATGGGCTTAAATGCGTCATTTGCCATCTCTTGGTCGATTGTTTGATTGTTTGGCATGAGAGAAGAGAAGAGTTCATTGAACTTCAGCAGCAAGGACTTCAGCAAAATGAATGCAATACAAGTATGTAATGTTTCGTTAGTTAGTTAGTTAGTTAGTGAGTTAGTTAGTTAATATTTAATAATTGGGGAAGGTCAACGGCGGTTGTTGGTAAGGATGAAGGTTATTTTTGGGTGTTATTTGAAATCGGTCTCTTTAAATCATTTTAGCATAGAAACCTTCATTTCTTCGAGAGTAACATTCATTCATGAGCAGCTAAGAAAAGCGTAACGCGTCGAAATTGACGAGCAGGATTTGATAAATTTATTACGACTCGATTTCCTGGGAATTACTACCAATTTGAAGCAAAACGTTTGTCGAGACAAGGCTGTGAGATTTATCTCAAAATAGCACAAAACTCGGCACACAAACGCACAGCGTATAAATTTGTTTTCTTCACAGATTTATCATTATACTTATATAACAGTACTTACCCACCTCTAAGTGGTACTCCCAGCTTCAGTTTTTCCGGTTCGGATTCCATTTTCCCCGCTAACGCCCCCTCGCACGGCGCATCACGTTCCTTTTGCTTTCTTATTTTATGCTGTTTCCTTTGAGCTTAAGTAATGCCGCAATTACACAGAAGAGACCAACAGAGCAGCCGACAATCCGACCCTTGGACCTTACGACCTTTCGCCGAGTGGCAGAGATATCCACAAAATAAAAGCATGTGGATTATGCTCGTACGATAAATTCAAATCTTCAACTTGTGAGTACTAGTATGAGTGCTGTTCTTGCAACTACATACTCGCAAGCATGAAAACATGAAATTATTCAATGGCAAGAAATGGTTGGTCAGTTGTTATGTTTTCGGTCTTGGTCTTGGTCTCGGTTCGGTTGGTTGCTGGTAAAAGACCACCTCGGCGTTGTCAGTTTGTGCCGGTAAGAGATAGAGAGGAGAAAAAAGGTAAAAGAAAAGACTCGTTGCAAGAGATCCAAGAAAATACGATACTATAAAAAATTTTTTCCGTTCTTCTGTTTTTTTTTTTTTTGTGTTTTTTTGTGATTTGTTTCCTTATGTTTGGACTTCTGGATCAACTCAAGTCGCTGCCTCAAGTTGCCAAAAAGTAACAAATTGTGGATGAGAGGATTTACGAGTACCTGCTTTTGGGCTATATTCGCTTGAGTAATAATAAAAGGAAATACTCTTCGCAAAATTAATTACATAATAAAATTTAAATCTATGTAATAATTCAAATCTATCTGGAAGGCGGTATTGTATTGAGAGAAAAAAGTTGAAATATTCGCATTCAAATCTTAGCAGATTGCAAAGCGTGCTTGGTCCGCTCAACCAAGGCCAATTTCATGAAAATTCTTAAATCAGTCTCAGCTTCAGTTCTATTCTGGAAACTTCATATTTTGAAATTACCGGCAACCATTTCGAACAGTTCCATTTTTTTGTAAATAGTTTGTCGTTAAAATGCAAGCAACTCAATTTTTTAATGAGAAACTCCAGGCTGAAACATTACAGCCTGGAGCTGCTTACGTCTGTCGCCCTTTTATAGTAAATATATTTTTTATAAAAAGCCAATTAAATCGAACAGTTCAAATTTGATGCGCTGTTTCAGTTCAAGAGACAAAGCAAATATTACAAACACACACACACACACACACGTATGTACATATAAACACACACATACAAACAGAATTTTATATGTATTTAGAAAAAAATATAATGCAAAATTTTACTACTAGTGACATACGTTTGTGAACACAAACAATTGGTTGGATGTCCAAATGGATAGACAGACAGACGATCAGCGGGAGATGGATGGACGAAGGGGATGGACATAGTGATGGTGGTTGGTATTCTTGACTGATGCGAGCCAAGTGAAAGCAATAAATTTGAAATGAAGGCTGTATGAAGCCGGCGGCACCAACAAAAAGAGTTGTTGAAATGGATATCTTTATTTGTTTTTTCTTTACTTGGCTCGTTGGCTTGAAAACGTTTTTTTTTTTTTTGGCTTAAAGCCAACAACGGTTAAATAGATAACATTTTCTGAAGTTTATTTTCGTTTTTCTGAGGAAAACCATCTGAAGAAAGGAGCCGACAGCGAGTGGATGTGAAAAGAAACTGCTCGATGTAGAAGTTAACAAAAAACAAGATTGAACATTTCTTTGCTATCATGTCATTTTACTAGTGCACTGCCTCTTTATTTATTTTTTTATTTTTTTATTTATTTTTTTTATTTTTTTTTGCATATATTTATTTACTTGCGATTGCATAATATTTGTGTAGACTAAAATGTCGATTGAAAAAAATTATCTAAACACTAAGAAAGAAAATTTTCTGTTGAATTATTTTGTTATAATGTTGTATTATACAACAACAACAACAACAACAACGACGACAATCTGCTGCAAATAAGCAGCAATTAATTTCACAACAAAAAAATTAAAGAATTTAATTAAAATGCATTAAAAAAAACCTTCATACATACATCAAATATATAAATAAGTAAAGTGAGTGAGTGAGAGAGAGGGAGAGCGAGAGCGAAATAGAAATATTTCGCAAATACTTTGCGAAAATGATTAAAAAATATTTAAATGGACTGAGGCGAAACGGAAACGGCCGCTCTGATGCTCGCACGGAAACAAAGGAATTGTGCGGTTTGAGTTTTGGGGCGGTGTGGGTGGGTGTGGCAGTCAAATTTTAACGAAGCAATTAATATACACACACACGCACGAACGAAATGTGCAGCCCACAATAGAAGAGGATTTTTTGTTTGTTACTTTTTGGGTAAATTAAAACAATCAAAACAATCAAAATGCCAGAAGACACACACAGAAGCATACCACCAGAGCCCCCAATTAGTTTATGTACGAGGCTGTATGCATATGTATGTGTGTGAATGTGTGTGTTTGCGAAAAAGTGAAAATCTTTTGTATTGTAATTTTTGCATCGACGCTGGCGACGACTTCGAATCCATTTAACGTTCCAGGAAATGTGGCGGAAGATGCCTGGGTCGCCCTGGATGGAGGCGTGGCATTAGCTGAGGCCAACTGAGTTGCTATAGAGGAATTAAAAAGTGTACAAAGACTTTTTCAATTGGATTGTGAAGCGTGTACGCAACGGCGGTACTCGGCGCTTCATCAGAATTATTTGCGCTACGATTTAATTGAAATGGTTTTCGAATGCAATATTGCATTGTTGCATTGTTGCATTGTTGCATTGTTGGTGTTTGCTATGTATGGTATTGCCATACCAAATAGAAACGTACTCATAGAGAAAAATTTGAATGAAATATTTTGACTTGATTCGAATTTTGTGTGTTTGTTTGTTTTCGCAGTAATTCAGTTTTTCATTTCGATTCGATTTTTTAAAAACGAAAATATTTTGCTAAAAATACGTATGTACAAAAAAACATCATGATGTGTATAAATTATCAGCATCGTTGATGGTAACTTAAATTTTGGTGGTGTTGGTTTGTGGTGGTGGTGGTTTGTAGGGCCTCAGTTTTCTGCAAAAGTCCGTTTATTTTAGCCCAATATACGTTAATTAATATTTTGCACTAATTGACGTTTTCACTTTAGCACATGCCAAATATTTGATGAGTTAATTTTTTTTCTTTAAGTAAACTGTTATAAATTTATGCTTTTTTATTGTTAAGACAGTAAAATCAATAAATCAAAAACGAATTCAAAGCAACGAAGGCATGAACTCAGAATAAAGATCAATAAAACAAATAGCTTAAATATTTTGCAAACTAACGCAAGTTAGTTAAAATTTGATAAGTCCAAAGGGACCCCCCCCAAGGGGGGGTGGGGGGGGTTTATTGATGCAATTTTTATTACCTGTGATTTCTGTGATAAGCCCAAGAGCTCTCAAAATCGAATTCAGTCTTTTTTGGTTATATTCGTATTTCGATTTAACAACGTAAAAAAATTTAGAATGCTTTTTGAATTTGAAAAAATGTCCTCTAATCTCTAAATCCTTCGGGATTCTCTTCTTTCGTTTGTTGCATTAATTGTGAATGTGGATACAGCTACGAGTATAATCGTTTGATGTGAGAATTTCAGGAATGAATTCGAAATTTATTCGCATTTCATGTTTGAGCCAGCATTTCGGGTTTTAATTCCGGGCTGCTTCGAAGCAAACATTGAAATCAAAAGTAATATTTTTTGCTGTTTTTCATTAGATTAATGCACTTCTTTTCCGTTCGTTACTCTCGTCGCTGACTTTAAAACGGGTCAAGTCTTGTAAACAGCATCTATGTATGTATTCCTCAAGTCACCCTGAAGTCACCAGCACATACGCCTTTCACCGCAAGCCTCCAGCACTTTATCGTACTCTTATTGACTTACTTTGCTAATTTTTTTGCCAATTTTCTGTTTGCTGTAGGCCGGGAGGGCTCTGTTTTCACTGGTGAGGGGCTTCGAACCGCAACTGTCCATGCCGCAGTTCAAACGCAGTTCAAGCTGCAGAGACCGGAGCAGACGATTTGAAAAACACACTTTTTATTTATACGTACTCTCCTCAAAACACACAACATAAACGATGTACGAGTGCTGCTACCGGTTGGCAAATCACTCTGTGTGCTGCGAACAAAAACAACAAAATATTGTACAAGCAAACTTTCTAAAAAGTTCGAATTTAGACCAACTAAGAGCGACTCATCTCTTTATTTCCTCCCCAACCTGTCAGCCCTCATCATCATCCTAAGCCTGTAAGTCATGCGGTTCTGCCCAGTGACCGCAAGTAATTTGTACACATTTTTTACTTCGATTTTTCTTTGAATTTGAAATGTACAAAGCTTGCAAACTGCTCAACGTTGGTCACTCTGAAATGATCATTTTCAGATTTGATTTTTTGCGGTAAGCCTTAGTCGTGCGCAAGTAAGTACTTCCATTTTATTTGATTTTTTTCTTTTTTTCTTTTTTTGGCTAATTTGTGTATTTCTCTGTCCATTTCGTATTCCTTTTGAACGCATATTTTTTCCAACTGTTTTTGTTAGTTATTCTTTGTGTTTGTTTATTCGCGGACTCTTTGCTGCTCCGTTTTGCTGCCAACTGCGGTGGAATTAGCTCGGCGGTTACTTTATAATTGTTTTGTGTGGATTTTTTTAACCCTTATGTTACTTATGGTCAGCCTGGAGACTTCAGTTTATGCTAGAATTTTTAAAAAACTATTGTATATAGAGCTTGATCAAAACGAGTGTGATAATTTTCTCTTCAACTTCGAAATAATATAAAAATTAATAAATTAAAATTTTAAATTAAATAAAATAATAAAAATAATTGAACTCAAAACATAATGTTAAAACGCTGCGAAGGTACTTCTGGTTCAAATAACTTTTCAAAACCACTTTTTCGCCGTTCAAAATTAAACCATATTCACCACGGGTATATCCTTGGTTCACACAAAGGTTAATTTTTATCCTTAGCGAATATAAGGCTAGCGCTCGTCTTCAGTAGATTTGTCGTTTTTGCTACGCTTTTGAAATTCATTCAATCTCTTCTTCATAGAAAATTCAATGAACACTTTTAAAATCGAAACTTGTACTTTAGGTATTAGTATTAAAGGTATAATTAGTGGCAATATTAATTACGACATTGTATAATTGTAATTTTGGTAATGGATATTTTTGCGAGTACAAATTGAAGTGATATTTTCAATCAAAAAAGTATAATAGTTCGGTTTATTATTTTAAAAAAATTTTACTCAAAACACAACAAGAAGCTTTAATAAATTAATGGATAAATGTTACGCTAATAGTAATACATACTATAATTGAAGCCTTTCGCTTTACCTACGATTATTTTTGCTGTTGTTTTTTTCTATTTTTAGTTTCATTTGTGAAACGTAAAATGTAAAATATTGTAATAAAATTTTTGTATACATAACGGGTGCGCCATCTTTTATGTCGGTGTGTAAACATTGAATAACTTTAACATTTTTATTTATTTATCGTTTTTATTTATCAACCGATTGACTTGAGTAAACATGTCTTTGAAACGTCAATTTAGTACAATTTGAACCATGAAACGCTTTATACCGAATCTACGCTCCCAAATAGTGACACTGTTCATTGAAAATAATCGTGCATATCGTTGAAAATCGATCGTGGCCAAAAATCACCGTCTGACAACACTATTCGTCGTTTTATGTCGAATTTTGTTGAACACAGTACAGTGACACATCGTCGACATGCCGTTCATTGGCGCCCCTGATGTTCCAATGAACTGGTTGATGCGGTAAGAGAGAGTGTGGCCGAAAACGCACATGTGTCGTATCGTCACCGCGCTCAGCATGTTGGCGTCAGTGGCGCACCAACTTGCGGCGCATTTTGAAGGATGATTAGCATTTGTTTCCATATAAAGTGCAATTGACTCAAAGAATATTGCCGACAAGACCGTCCATGCTGCTTGGAATACGGCCAAACAGTCACATACCGACATAAAAAATGGCGCACCCAGTACTTATTTAATTTTACACTGACTTCGTTCATGCGGTGAAGTGAAAGACCTTGGAATGCTAAAAATTTTTTTCAGATTCTTTCTGTAGTAATTGTAGGTAGTAATTTGAATTTTTCCGCTTCTCTTTTATTTTTAAAAGGGTTGATTGTTATGCATTTTCTTTAATTATTTTTCCATCTCTCGGGAATGCTTTTGCACACTTTTTACTTGGTTTGTGAAAATTATGTTCGTGACTTAATGAACTGTGTGTTCGAGGGTGTGTGTGTGTGCAGATGCTCTGCATGCTGTACACGTTGAATAGTTGCTTTCTCAACCGGAAGTTGTCATTAACAATGTCATCATCGTGCAGGAAGCCACAGTGCGCATTGCTGCATGGATGAATGTGTTTGATGCGTTACTGGTAACAGAACCGAAGTGTGGCCGTACACTCCACAGTGTATGCGTCGTATGCATGTAGTGCCCATAACAACTGCAACAGGAATCAAAAGATATTAAAAATTAAAAGTTGTCGCGCCGAGCCGGCAGCCATTCCCTGCCAATAATTAATCAAAAGCATGAGAGTCATTGTTGTTCATTGTTGGTAAAGCTGTTGGCATCGTTGCTTCGCCGATCTCATTCTGGCCGCCAGAGCTCCGCTAGCGTTTGTTGATGTTGCTGTTGCTGCGGCGGTTGTTGATGTTACTGCAACATCATTACTGTCACCGGCGACAGTCACTGGCGAGTGTTAACCACCTGCGTGATAAATTTTGCGCTGCCATAAGGAATGCATAAACTTTTTACTTTACGACCATTTGCAGGCAGTAGCTTGGCAATGCAGCCCGCTGGTAGTGAAGTTTTTCATGGCAGGCGTGTCGTTTTCGGAGTCTGCAGAGTGCCGGAGAGCATGTGTGTGTTGGTGTGTGAGTGTGTGTGTGTGTGTGATAGTGTGATTGATTGGGCTTGATGCTTGACAACTAAAGAAAGGTTTTTGGTGGAAACTTTTCCATAAAACTTTAAGATTATTGTCGTAGTTGGCGGCGCACGACGGCGTATGAGTAATTTTTTTTTTTGGATGTAAGTAATTTATTTCCTTTTGGCGTAGAGCCAGATCAGGTCTCCGAAAGTGTGTGTGTGTGTGTGTGTGTGTGTGGTTGTGTGTTATGAGGTCTGACAATTTTTCAATTGAGTTGACAGAAGCCAGTTAGTGCGCATCAAGTGCAGTTGTTGTCAGCGCAATAAATAATTGCCAACCTTTTTTTAGACCTTGTGCAATGAAACCTGACAGAACTTGTGCAATTTCGCCAGCCGAGGAGAAGACATAAAAATGCACACTTTTACAGAGCACAGAGTGAGTGAGTGAGAAGGACAGCAACGAGGCGCACACACACTGTGGGCCGCATCATGTTTCGTGATGGATGGAGAGGAAAATAATGACATTCGCAAAACTGTGTTTCTTTTGAAGATGTCAAAAAAAATTCTATAGCTTCAGGAAAATCGGCAATTATTTGGACTGAAACTTCAGCGCAATATCTTTACAAAGACGGGCCTCCATCAACCACTGACCACATCCTTATAAAGGGTGTTTTTTTATCTTAGATAGAAGTTTCGATAGGAACAACTGTTAATACAAGCTGTCCTTCTGCTTGCTTCTGTTGTTACTTATGTTCAGTATAGTCCGGCAAATCATCATGAATAGACTCACGCTTGAACAACGCCACCAAGTTATCCAATTTTAGTTTGAAAATCAGTCGTAATTAAAAGGAAAAACTAAATAAATTTGAGCTAATTCCAAAAATTGCACATTCCTGCCCACTGTGCCATCAGCCTCTAATACCTTTGACGTATTGGTTTATTATGTACGAGCACATTGTTCGTGTGTAACAAGTTGTCAATTTTTAGCAGACTTTTAGAAAGTTTTCCAAAACATGTCGCTTTTCCGTGGTTACTCCACGCTGCGGGGCAGGCAAGAACGGCGGGTTAGTCAGCGCCAGGAAGACGACGAGTCAGCGGTGTGAGCACAAGTGACTACAGTTCAAAGCCTCGAATTTATCAGGTCTGGTTTTTGACATCAATCAAAAAGTTATCCCTTTGAGTGCTTACAAAGTTATGCCTTTGTCTACCAAAAAAGAGCTTACAACGATTCCCAAAAAAAACAGGCACAACTTTCGACCTCGTCAAAACTTCAAGGATCGAAACCAATGCAACCAACTGACAAGTTTTGATGGCGTTGTTTTTTTGGCGCGTCCTTGAAGCGCTGAGCAATCTTAGGTTAAGCAGAGATTTTAATTGATCACTACGTGCGTGGCGGCTTCTTTGTAAAGCGGAATTTTAGTAGTTGCCAGATTTATGATCAATAATGTACGCTGCACCGTCGATGAAGAGTTTAGGCTGTACTAAAAGGTAAAAAACTGAATGCTTTGTTTTCGATAATTTGTAGAAAAAGCTTTTACGATGTACATAATTTATCAAACCATCCTTTGTGAGCGATGCTTAGCGAGGCTTAGCGTCGTTACGTGGCTGCAAAACCGTAGATACTTTTTCAATCCTCAAGAGTTTTTGTAATTATTGTGTTTTTTTTCATGTTACGTTTATTTTTCTTGGAAGAGAAAATATTTCATGCTGTCTAACTTTTCAAAAGAGCTTTTCTCTGACGATTCCTGCGACGATACTATTGATAAAAGGCAGGGAAGGAAGAGATTGCGCTACCAGGTGGTATCCGGATGGACTCTGATAACAAACGACACGACCCATAAATAAATAAACGCTCGTATATGCGATAATTGCGCTCGTGTCTGGCAAATTATGCGATAACTTCCTAACTTCCGGCATACAGAAGACCTCTCAAAATCTATGCGTGTTTTATTAGAAGCAGCGGCCAGGGCAGGCGTAGCGCGGTCAGGGCAAACGGACGAAGAGGGAACCGTTTTCCGCCTTTGGACAATTTACAATTTTAACGCAATAAAAACGACGACGCGCTCGACGTTTGGTGTCTTGACGTTGCTCTCACAAGTAGCGCGTCTGAAAGCGATGCTAGAAAATTAGTTTACTTCAGTTCAGTTCAGCTCAGTTCAGTTCAGTTTAGTTCAGTTCAGTTCAGTTCTTTTCTCTCCACCGAACTGCCCTTCGATCTGGCAGCCCCAAAAGCCATTGAAGAAAGAACCCTAGAAAATAAGAAACAAAAATGGGCGGCAATTAAAATAAATTCCTCGACTTTTAATGCCATTTGCTTGAGGTTACATTTTCGGGAAAGAAAAGCAAACGAGACGAGACACAAAAAGGAAAAATATGTATTATTTTTTAAAAAGGAAATAATTTCTGCTGGCGGGCAGAAATAGACGCTTTAGTTTTTTGCTTTTTCTGACTCCAAAAACTTCAGTTTCTTCCTTTTTTCAGCAGCAAATTTGCATGAGGCGAATGGCTATGATCATTATAAAAGGTAAAGGGATCACTGCTGCTGCTGCTGTTGTTACCAAACATACATCCTAACCCAAAGCAAAGTGTGTCCATGTCGAATTTAGTATTTTGCAGTAACTTTAGCTCGCTGGGAATAGCATGAAGTTTCCATTAAACAATCTCGCAACGTCCATCCGGTGTACAATACAATAACTACAATAAATGTGCTCTTACTTGTTGTTGTTGTTGTTATTGTTATTATTGTTGTTGTTGTTGTTGTTGTTGTTATTGTTATTGTTGCTTGTGTTATTGATTTGTTTACCGGAAGGTAAGATAAAGTTTAACATTATTTTGTTCTGTCCGGAAGCAATGTTTTTGAGTCTCTTACGTACGTACCTGCTCTTTCTTTTGTAATTGCGTTTCGTTGTTGTTGGTTGGTCGACATTTTTTTCGTTGAAATTTTTCTTGTTGGTTTTCGGATTTAATTAAGTTAGACCTCGTGCATCTGGTATTTCTCATTAAAAGTTGTTTGCTTTCTGCAAAGTTTTTATTACCAAAAAATGAACTTCAAGGATTGGGTTCATGAGATTTTATTTGTAAGAAGTCTAAATCCTATTAGTTGAAAGCTTTCAAATTGAGGAGTTTTTCGTTTAGTTTTCGTCTGATTTGTGTCAATAATAAAACTGAAGAGAAGTATTGAAGAAAAAGTTGTTTTTTAGTAGAACAAAATAAAAAAAAAAATTTCGAGTTTTTGGTAAGAATTTTACGAAACTAATCGAGATTTTTTAAGTCGTCGTTGTTGTTAGAAAGAATTTCGATTCTCCGAAAACAAGTTGATATTTCTCTTCTTGTCTTTCATCTTTCTGTGCTGCTTAAATAAGCACAATTTAATATTCCTTGCCGCAGGGACCTCTTCAGTTTGATAATTCTTTAACTGAGTAATAATTAAATTAATGAAAAGAGCAGCACTTTTTGAAAATATAAGAGTTATCAAATAAATTAGTCTACATAGTTTTTGCCGCTTTCAAAAATGTACTTTTTGTACTCTTTGTCGTCGTCCTCTCATTTTTTGTGAGCCTTTTGGGACTACTAGAAATTTAATACGCAAATAAAATCTTTCTTTTCGCGCCTGTCAAACTCTCCGGAATGTGGTAAGCTTGTCTGACCCGTCACCGGTCAGATCCGTTATCGTCACCACGTACCTACGTACCGTCCTAGCAATAAACCTCAAACTTTGAGATCTGATGGATGACTTCAAGCGAGTCAAGCATTTGGATTTATTTTAATTTTCTTGACACTTTTTAGGCGCCAGGCTTTTGTTGTTGTTGTTCAATTTGAAAACCTTGTCGCTCATTTGTGTCCTTAATTTTAAGTGCTGAGCGTTGTTTTTTTTTTTTTGCTCTGGTAAGAAAGAGCCTTCGGACCTGTGTGAGCCCCATCAAGTGCGTGAGGACCTCAAATCTGTCGAAACGGATTTATTTTGAGATTCTTCAGAAGCTTCAACTGCTTTTAGTTGTTTGACAAAGGACCGTGAATGGTCCGCAGTTGTTGTCGTTAGGAAGGGAAAGGTTGTGTTGGCAACAGGAAGGTGCCGAACGTGTCGGCGGTAGCAAAGATTGAGTGATGAAATACAAGACATGATGGTCTATTATTTGAAGGATAGATTTGAAGGATTTGCCATAGTTACGTTACGTAATTATCATCATTCATCAGTCGTGAGTCAGTTATAATCGCAAGAACTTTCGGTGCATTTACTTAAGGTTAATAAAACGTATTCAATGTGATGAAGATTCAACCATAAAATACTCGTACTTTCGACAACTCGTTCGCTTTGGAGCAAGTCCTCAGCTGTCGTCCTTTTCGAGATAAGAACGTGAAGAACTGCTGCACTCTATTGAATATAGCAACTTCTGGGTTTCATAAAAAAGCCATGCAGCAACAGAAGCCATATTAAAGGAGCACATAAATTATTTCTTCTCTCCCTCTGTCTCTCGGAGAAGAACGTTCATCCCACCCAGAATTCTTCCTCTTAACCGTTGAACCATCAATCGGCCGTACCTATATTGACATGATATACGGCGGATCGCATCCGCCGCCTTCGCCGCCTTCGCCGCCTTCGCCGCAACCGCTATTTCTCGCCATCGCCATCTACCATTGCTGTCACCCTTCGCCAAATTCAACCACATTCTCTTGGGGTGGCCCATTCGAAGGAAGCCAACTACCAACTACGAACTACCCTTCCGCCTGCGTGGGCAGACGCGTTGACAGACGCAATGAAAATTTGGGCAACGCGGAGAATGGATATGTTGTATTTTGGAGCGGGCGTGGTTTTAATGGCATTTTGAAAGCTTTTGCGGTTCATACATTTTTCTTTTCCTTTTCCTTTACTCTCTTAACATCTTTTCAGCAAGTTTTTTAGCTTCAAAATTGCTTACTTTCTGCACGGATAATTGATTCACGGGACACCTCCTGACTAACAGAACATTTCATGTGTTTCTTTTTGAAGGTCGAGGCGTTGGTGGGTGGCGCTGTGTCACGGCAGGTTTAATTTATTTTCTTAATATTTTTATTTATTGACGGGCTGAAAATCTCCAGGGTAAAATATCGAAAGAGCAGGAGGTTATTGTAAAATTGAATTGTTTTTTTTTTAATCGAAGCAAAATCAGATAAACTGAAATAAAGTAACTTTTAAAAAAAGCTAGCTCTTCATATGGAGACTGCTTTAAGAATTTAATTTTTCATATTGTATAATTTTTTTTTGTAAATTATAATTTAAAAATTTTTTTTTTTTGGTTTTTTCACAAAATAAAAAGTTTTTCTTATGCCAAATAATTGTAGCAAAAAATCTTATTAACCCTTTTGGCTCATAAAATAAATTGTTATCGCCCTAATTCGATAAATTCGAGCTTCCTCTCCGTCGTCGTCGTCGTCGGTGACCTCATGTAAACTTATGTGTGTCCTTTTTCGATATTTTTGTTGAATCGTATGCGTATTTTTTGTTCAGTTTAAGTGTTATTTTTTTGTCATATTTTATTGTTATAATAAAAGATATTACCTATTGACATATTACCATAGTGACATATCGAAGGGTTCGTCAAACCCATTGAAAAACATTTTGAATCGAAATGTTGAAGTATTTCCATTTAAATGGATGTTTATGCGGATGGTGCAGTTGTTGTTGTTGTTGTTGTTATTTTGTCATTGCTTTTATTATAGTTATTCCGAGAGTTTTTATCGTTTCAATTTTTCCGATTCATGAAAATCCGTTGCCGTTATTCAATCCAAAGCCTCTGAAAGTCAGGCCTTTAACTCGTAAATATACCAACAAACACACACAAACGCACAAACACGTACAACACAAGCACAACGCACAAAGCGCAGAACCATAAACGGGCAAAAATACAAAAAACCTAAGCCGGAATAAGGAAACAATTCGAATTTCGAAGCTTTCCTTGAGCATGCAATAATAATAAAAATTTATTCATAAAGGACATAAAGGAGCCATCACACGCACACGCACATGCACATCCACACCCACATCCACGTCACCAGAGACATATTATCAAACATTCTTGCTGCTTTATGAAGCTGACGAAAGGAACCGCTGAACTTTTTTATGGTTAGAAGGACCGTTTCGTTTCGTTTCGTTTCGTTTCACCAGTTGCGCCTCGCAACTAGTTCGTCCGCCCTTCCTCCTTACCTTGCATCCGCACTCTTAGTTCTGTACTGCTCACATTCTAAAATTCTTTCGGTCTGAAGTTTTGGTCTTTCCACCCTTTTCTCCTTCTTTTCCATCCATTTTTCAATAAAATTTTACCGACAAAAATTAACTCATTTTCAAGGTACGCATTTTTTTGTTGCGTAAGTACGTTACGATACAGTTTGTGTGTTTGTGTTTGTGTTTGTTTGAGTACATACATATGTATGTGTTAGTGTGTTATGCCACTCTCATTGTTCTTGTGCTTCAAGGGCGAAATTACTTAACCTTAACATTGGTTTAGAGACAAGTAGAATTTATTACTAAGGATCTCTTCTGTCTTCTCTTTGATTTTGGTTTTCCATCCTTTTTTATACCCTCTTTGGTTTTCTGCCCACGTTCTCTGCCTCCCTTTTTCTCCCGCTGTCTTTCTTTTACGTTCTTTCTTCCACCTTTTACATTCTTCCACCTTTTACACCTTCCACCTTTTCTTATTTCGTATTGTTTTCTTAATGTTTGGATACTTCTGCATTCATTCTCTCGGAAGATGCTGACGGAAACTTTTTCCGAGCGAAAGAGATAACGCACAAAATTATGCAACATAATGTAAATTAAGTTATAGCTAGCGCACTTTGACCTCAATTTTTCATTTAATAAAGACGCTTGAGAGCAAAGAAGTAAGTAAAAACACTTTGAACATAAACATGCAGCATGCAGCTACTGACCTCTGGTCACGTCGGTTCATTTTATCTCTCACTAATTTTATGACCTTTCCAACATGACGTTAACAAAAAAAAAAAAATATATACAAAAAGTAAAAGACGTCTGCAAACATAAGTCAAGACAAACAAGCATGCAGCAGACGAGCAGTCGCCCAGTCGAGCAAACGAATCGTACAACACGCAACGTCACGCCATCAGCGGAGAATGTCTTGCAAACAGCGCAACACGCGCAGCCATTAAAAATAAATGTTAACCCAAACAGAACGAACAACAAAACCTTCGTCACGCATACTCGTACGAACACAAACGCAGAGTAATTGCCGAAAAGAGCTTTTGCAAAAACTTCATTCAGAATATTCGCCGATAAATTTGTTGCATACTTTGCGACGTCGGAGAAGAGAATTTAAAGTGATGCGAGGCGCTCAACAGAGCGCTGATGGCATAGTAAAACCCGGCCGAAAATGCACATGTTGCCGATAAAGAAGAAGAAGAAGAAGAAGAGCGCTTGTAGCTCTCTCATTTTCACACTGTCAAGAGGCGAGAGAGAGAGAGAGAGAGGAAGAGTACAAACACAACAGAGAGCGTGAGAGAGAATTTATAGGCGAGTTGCGCTGTTCATTTGCAGCAAGAGACGCACTCTCGTAGCATGTTTTTCGGAGTGAAACAATTCAAAAGTAGAACACAACGAAGCTACTGCTGTCAACGACAACGACATGGGGGCCATGGCGCAACAAGAGCGTTGGGATTTCGGAGTAACGGAAGAAAGCTCCGTCTCTCTAGAAAGCCGGAGAGACAACATTTCAATAAACGCACGCACTCGTCTATGCCTCGGTGCGCTTCGGAGTACCTCTGCGACGGTGCTACCGGCACCGGCACCAGTACCAGCACCGGAACCAGCATCACAATCACTTACAGCAGTAGTACGAGTAGCAGCATCTTTTCGGAAAAGTCTCGCATACGATTCTGACGCAGCACCGACTTCGTAGAACTGTGGCAACTAGTTTCAGTCAAACTGTTGACTTTGTCTGGCCAGACCCAGATTTCGTGCGTTTCCGGTAAAACCAAACGCTCTGTAGAAGAAGAAATTGGTTGATCGTAGTTGAGAATAAATATTAGGTACAATAGTTTTTGGGTAAATAGAAGATTTTGTGACAATCTGTGTGCTAAACAAAAGAAAGAGGAATCCATTAGTTTAATCCGAACGAAAATAAATTACGCTTGTGTACTCTTAAATGTTGGAAATTTTCTAATCGGCTTGCGAATGGGGCGGGCAGCGCTACACGACCTACATACGCCGCGCAATTGAGAAAGTGGCGAAAAAGTAGCAGAATTTAAAAAGAGGGCAAGAATCTGCCTTGGTGTGACACCGAAACGGTTCAGTGGCGCCGAAAGGTTCATTACGACCAAAAGTATAAACGAGTTTAGAAAAATAATTATAATACGACAAAGAAGACGGTTAAGGTTAACCAGAGTAATTGTCTTTCTAGTACGGCGAAAGGCCAAACGGCGGTTTATGCCCCAAAAAAATCTAATCAAAAAAATAAACAATATAAATATTAACACAAAAACAATTTAAAAGATTTTTAAAAATAAGAAATTTACCATAAAAGTGTATTAATTATATTTGCATAAAGCTATTACAGCCATTTTATTTATGACAATTCATTTAAATTAATTAAACAAAGTAAAGAAAATTCGAAAAAATTAGGAAAGTAACAAAAAACAAGTGTAAAAAAATCAGATAAAATCATATACGCGTTTTTTGCTCCTTTGAAACGTGCCCAAGTTCGTGTCTAACGTTGCGAATGCAGAGCCAAATGAGCCTAGAAGTATGCTTCGCTTTTATCTAGCCTTTCATCCGGCCATCGCGTTCTACATAAATCCAAGAGCAGCACAACGTGACTTATTTTTACGACATTGCTGATTGCTAGCTTCGAAAATGGCAAATGGTAGAAAGTTTTTGATTTGATCCTTTTTAGGGAACATTTTTAATGTCGTCTATTTCTGGTAACCTTTATTTTTTCATGGTTTTACTGCGTGCAATGCGGTAAGTGTTGTTGTTAAAGAGACGACGATGTTAAGTGTGGTGAAGAAAAGGGTAGGAAAGGAAAGGAAAATAAAGAGAGAAACCAATTAAATTAAAAACAACAAATATTACAACAAAAAGCAACAAAAAATGCTACAACAAAAATAATGTCAGAATAAGAATAAGATACACTAAAGAAGAACTTTTGCAGAAACACTTTATTGAATAAAAAGACAACAAAAACTTCAACAACAACAAGAACAAGAACAACGACAACGAAAATCGAACAAATAAACACATCGAGAAAACACTCAATAGAAAGCAAATACAATTTTCTGCTGCTCACTAATACAACCGCAAAAAAAAACAACAGCAATAACAACGACCATCAGAATGTGGAAAAGTGTGAATGTTTGTCTTCGTAATACTGAAAATATTTCTATAAATGCTTGTCTGTGTGTGTGTGTGCGGGCGGCCCGTTTAACAAACTCAAAGTGAACGAACCGAAGTGTTTTTGTGCGGCATTTTCTGCGGCATTTTCTGCGGCCATCAACGAAGTGTTACGTTACGGTTGAAGAGAATTCTCGGCAAAATAATTTCAAAAAAGAAAATAACAACAATAGCAATGAGGAAAACTGTCAGCGTCAGCGTCAGCAAAGAACAACAAAGTAAAAAGGATAACATTTCTCTTCATCTTCGTGTAAGATAAAGCCTGCCGGAATTTTTGGTAAGTTTTTTGCAAAGTTCCTTCCGAAAGTTTTTCTGATATCCTAAAGCACGTTGTTAATAATTTACCAAGAGGCTTTATCTCTCTCTAGTGGTCGAGTACTTCAGCTAGTAGCTGAGTCTGTGGCCAACTATTTTGTTAAGATTCAATATTGGTCAACTTTTCGACAAATCCTTATTGAATTAATTCAATGCTTGTTACCTTCTACACCTTGCCCAGATTGTGTGTGTCCTTAGAAGGATCTGTTTCAAAAGTTTTCAACAAAACTATTAAAAATAACTGTAAAACTATTATCTTAGCTCAATTGAAATTACTAAGAAAACTAATGTAGGAGTAATATTTCTCTTCATTTTATGAATAACGTACATTTGCGTTTTTTTAGTTTTCTTGGCTCAAGGAATTTTTGGAATGTAAAATCATCGCTTGAATTGTGTTTCTCCGCTCGCCCTTTTTTCACATTGACCATTTCTGAAGGATTGCGTTATTAGTCTTCTCCAAGCATTCGATGCTGTTGTATCCTTTTGGCTAAATTTGATTTCGTAACCTTTGCGTATTTTAAGCTGTTTTTATTATAGCTCAACTTTTGTTTTTGCTTTTTTGTTACTTGTAATGTTGTTGTAATATTGTTATATGAGAAAATATTTCCCTTTACTCAATTTTTAGCATAGCATCGGTTACACTTTATTCTCACCAAATCAAAAAAAAAAAAAAAAAAAAAATGCAAATTTTTAGGTAATAGAATCTCTGTGGACCACTTCACCGATATCATAAATCATTCGAGATTACATTCGCATTTTATTTGAACTTTTGCAAAGGGTTCAACTAAAAGCACACAAAAATGGTACAATAATAAACTACAATACAACAAAATTATACCAATAACCAAATGATATGCCATCCATAAATCATTCTCACAGACGAAAAAATTATCAGCCCCGAAACTTTTCTGGTGGGACTCGTTTTTCAAATCAGATAAATTAAATCAAAGCCGTAGCAAGAATGAACAATTTGGCAATACTTTATAAAGAACTTTTAAAGCTTTTTCATTTTATATTTTATTTTTAAATGCATACTGTACATTTGAAGACTCTTTTTGTGCGAATTTCATTACAACGAACACAAAATTACTATAAAAACTATAAGAATAATAAAGTATAGTGAATTGACTGAGTAAAACTGAAATTTATTTTTAAAAATGGTAAGAATTATTATTGAAAATGTCAATTTACTATAAAAATAGTGAAAAACAGCTATCAAAACCATAAGTTAACTGTAAAATTAGTAAAAATTACTGTAAGTTAACTGCCGGTATAGTAAAATTACTAAAAAAACTGACATTAAAAAAAAAATTTAAGAATTCTTATTGAAAAGGCCCGTTAACTGCAAAAAGAGAAAAAACTAAATTTATAAGCTGGAAGTTAAGTGTAAAATTAGTGATGAATAAACATCGAAACTAAAGGTTAGCTAACAAAAATGGTAAAAATATTAAACTATCGAAACATTTTTTGATAAGTTGGTTGCTTTTGATGGAGCTTTCGTCAACTCTTGTCGTCAAGTTTGAAGAATAGACACTAAAGATGGAGCAGGCACATTGCCCTAAAGTTTCCAAGCTTGTCTCCAAGCTAAACATGTCACAGGCTGATCAAAATTCGTTCGGAAAGCCATCACAAAATATTTGTCCAAACAAATTTTACCCTTGACAGATATGAAATTGTCTCTTGCCATTGTCGCCGTCATACTCGCTTCTTGAGTAACTGAAATCATTTAGAATGAAGTCATGAAATAAACAATAAAAACAACAACAACAACGACCAAAGAAAATACAATACAATACAATACAATACAATATCATTTGTTTTCTTGTTTACTCTCTTTAAGCTCGGGAGCCACACTCCTTTCTCCTCCCTCCGCCACAAAAACAAACACAAATAACTAACAAAAATAAAAAGGGGAGGAACCGACATTCCTAGAACGCACTGATGCTTTGGCAGTACGAGTATATTAAAACACGAGGGTACAAAGTATGTACTCAACAAGGATTACACCCAAAGTGAGGGTAGAGAGTGATGGGATCCTTAATCCCTTTTCGATGATGCTATGCTAGATGCTCTATGGATATGAATATGGTGGTTGTGGGCTGCGGTACGGTATCATAAATTTAATGAACAAAGCCAAAGGAATTTAAAAAGTAGAATGACAACGGAAGATGAAAAGCCACACACGAACACAGCCTTGCAATTTTTAACTACAGTGTTTAACATAAACATACATACATCAACATAAAATGTTTTATGAGCATGTTTCTGTCTGCCCGGAAGCTCTTAACGACTTTTTATAATGCTGTTGCTTTTCATTTGGCTAAAATCATAACTATATATTTGTATGCCCATTTGTGTATATGTTGGAGTGTGTATATATGTACATACATACATATGTGTATGTGCGTGCGTGTGGATGGGTGTGTGCATATGCCATTTATGTTTATTGACGAGCATTTATTTGCTTCATAAAATTTATTTTCAATTTATCCACACATTATTCTTTATTTATGCGTTTGCAACAATTGGCGTTACAAAGGAAGAGAGAGAGAGAAAGAGAACAATAAACTAACGATAAATTTACTCGTAATAATTTTTTATACTCCTAAATTTTTTGCGCTGTTTTATTTCGACGAAATAGATTTTTTATTTGAAAAATAATGTCACAATATTTCGGTGATTTTTATAATTTTCTATATTGCGGTCTAAAGAAGATGGATGGATTTTATTTCGATAAAAGCCGGAAAACGAAAACATTTTTGGGACTATATGAGGGCTAAATCAAACTCTCGGGAATTTTTTTATTTTTAGAAATAGAATAAACAGAACGAAGTAAAACCCAAAACACATGTGCAGATATTCTGCATAGAATTGCAGAATTTCGTGCAGATCTGCAGCAGTTAATCTGCATGTGTATGTATTTGGGGCATAAAAGTCACAAAAAAAAACAACAGATATTTCTTAAAAAAATTATTTATTAAAAAAACAGATATAACAACGCATTTTATTTCATGCGATAAAGAATTATCTCAACATGATAAAGGATCTCCAGAACCAAAGCCATACTTATATGATAAACTACTTTTTTTAGGGTTTTGAGGATTTTTCCGATTTTTTTTTAAAGTTTTTTTGGAGGTGTTTTTTTTTGAAGTCTATTAGAATTATCGTACAGCATCATGAGATCAGAATTTTTTGCTAGTTAACTTTTAATCTGTTGACGGCAGAATATACCGTTTTCCGCTAATGTAAATTACTTTTATGAATGACCGGAATATATAAACCGTTTACATTGAAAGTGATGTAAGTGTACTTTATAAAAAAAAGGTTTTATCCTTTTATTACCAGTATGGTTTTTTTAATTTCAGCCAATTATATTAGAACACAATCTTTTCAAAATCTATAAAATTATCGCAAAACCTTCAAAATTAATATTTGTAACACACTATCTCGACACAAAATAGAATGAACTTACCCGACTTTCAAAACTAATGGACCACACGTGGACCACATGTGTGTCTATTTTTTGTAATTAAAACTCCACAACCCTGCAGATCCGGTTTAATGTACATACATATGTTCATGTGTGTATTTATATATGTATTGTCTGTATGTTAATATGACCGTATGCTTCTGTGTTTTCTCATCTCGATGGCTCGGTGGCTCTGTGAGTCCTGCTGCTTTCTGCCTTTGACAGAGGCAGCGGCAGCGGCAGCGACAGGACGAAACGCGCAAAAAGAGACGTAATTAAATGCAACGGAGTGAAGCAAAGGCTGCGACATAAATGTATGTATGTATACGTAAAAAAGCAGAAAAAGATTTAGATTTTTCTTTAACGAGGAGCAAGAAGGAAGGGGGGGCGGGGGTGGGGGGAGTGGCAGTTTGGTTGAAATGTAAAGAAGACAAATCTGTTTCCGTGCTGCAGCCGGCAACAGGCAGAGTGCAGTGTTCACTGTGCAGCAAAGGAAAAAATTATTGCCAACTAAAATTTTTTTCATTTTTTCTGACGTGCTCAAGGATAAAATTTATCACTGCACGTACTTGAGCGTGCGTACGTACGTTCGTATGTGTGTATGTATGTACATACCATACGTGTACCGAAATTCACATTCGTCTCAAAATCTTTTTACTTGTGGTTACGTGGTTACCTGGTGTTGCGTGGCATGTTGTGCGGCGCGGCGGTTAGTACGGCAGCCCTTTTAGCGGAGTTAATGGAAGGCGCTAATTCGTTGAATGGAAATTGAAACCGAAACTAAACGTATCGTATTTAATGCCGTTCAGTCTGTAGCAAATAAGGATATCTCACAGATTTTGCATTTGAAAAGTTCATTTGAGGAATTATTTCAATTTTTTGCCATTTTGCCGATGCTTTTTATACGTAACTACAATACATAAAAATTATGTATGTAGAAAAAATTGGGTTAAGAAAAGCGAAAAAAAGGCGCTAAAGGCGCTAATATAAATTTATATTTCATTAAAAGTTTGCACAGTTTTATTTTATGCTATCATTAAAAGTAGTAAAAAGCTGAGCAAATGTATGGTAAAAAACTCGATTAGTAATTAAATGATAGACCAGTTCGTATGTATATACAAATTTTATATAAATATGTAAAATGGACAATCTTTTCCAACATTTTCAATTTGTTTTTTTAAACCGTTTAAAAACCCAATGGTTGATAAATAAAATTAAATTTTTTGTGTTATTTTTTACCATTTGAAGTTCTATCGGGCTTAAAAAAACACCCGTTATATACGTACCTAAATTTATTAGTTTAGAATTTCAAAAAAAAAAAAAAAAAATTCAATTTCAAAAATTATTTCATATACTCGTTGTACAAGTCTCTGTTCTTCTATTTGCTTACTCTTTGCATTCGAATACATTTTGAACATTAACGAACATTCTCTAAGGCATATTTCTTACTCGATTTACAATATTTTTCGTATGAAAATGGATCTGCAGGCAGCTGCTGGCTTTCGAAGTTTCGAGTTATGTAAATATTCTTTTTACACACTCGTTGTACGACTATTCGTCCGTTCGTTACTTTACTCGCTGGAAATAGTTCAACAACAGTTCAGCTCTTTTCCTTCTTTCCGAAATATTGTAATTGAATGAAAGAATGAATGCAAATGCTGTGCAAATTGCTTCGAGCTGGCTTAGCTTTTCTTCCGTTCTGGCTGTTGTTGTTGTTGTTGTTGTTGTTTTTTTTGTTATCATTGCTGCAGCTTGTTCTATTGCTGCACTGCTGCATTCATTTTATTGTAATCTGTAATCATTTTATTTATTGAATTTTCATCTGAATCTCGAATCGATTTCGAATCGAATTCTTTCAGTTCAGTTTCAAGCAATGTTATACGAATAAAACGAACGAATAACAATAAATCAGTAAATAATACTAAAATGTGAAATGAGCAACTACAACAAAAACAAATGAAATTTAATACGAAAGATAATAACATGAACAATAAATTTTGTGAGCTCAAATCATTCATCAACGTCGGCCGTCATCACTCGACCGCCTTCGTCGTCGTCGTCGTCGTCGTCGTCGAAAAGAAACAATGAAATTGTAACTTGCGCCATCAATCAATCTGGCATCTATCAATGTATCAATAAAGATGGAGGTAATCAATACGTTAGCAGTCATAAACTGTAACAAGTTCGTAGCTGAAAAAGATAATAACGACTAAAGGGATAAAGAACAAAATGGGACAAAGAATAAAAAGAAAATTGTTTTTTTGAATTTTTTAATTTTTTGTTTATACATACACACATATATTGTCTATCTATATATTGTTAAAATCCATAAATTCATAGCTTATTATGTGTGTGTGTGTGTGTGTATGCAATGACAAAATATTTGTTCAGATTTTGTGACGAGTTTTGTTTTAACTTTTCACTACAAATGAGAGAGAATTAAAAAAATGAAGAAGAAGAGAAACGCCCTAATAGGAAAAAATAAATAAATGATATTAACGATGAAACAAAGAAATAATAAAGAAACCATAGAAATCATAGAACATTGCAGCGACGATAAGTTTGTGAAGAGCAAGCAACAAGAAGAATGTTTCTTGCAGGCAGAGAAAAAGAAAAAGAATAAAGGATTTTTGTATCCAGAGACTGGACCAGACCAGACCAGACCAGACCACACCACACCATTAAAAATCGATTGCTTTCGACCAAGAATGCAGCTGTTTTCATTCTGGTTCCGGCCTTTAAAATATGGTTGCATATAAATTGCTTATTTACTCAGCGAGTGAGAAGGAAGCATGCAAACGGAAGTAGAATTGAAAACGGAAACGGAAATGTTGAGCAAAACGGAAAAGTTGTGTACGGCGGCAGTAAGTGCAAGAAACTAACTGAAACTGAGTTTGGTATCGAGATGTTTTCTTAAATTTTAACAAAAAAGAGTCGAGCCAAGCCCGACTTTCTAGTCCCATTTTCTATTTCTTTCTACTTTCTACATTTATTTTCTGGTGTTTTTATTTTTATTTCTGTACTTTATTTAATTCTATAAACGCTATTTTTCATAATTTAAAATCTAATATTTCGGCGCGTAGTTTTGCTGTGAATCGATTCATGGTTAAAATTGAACTAAAATAACGTTTCAAAAACATGTTTACTCAACTCAACTCGGTTGATATATGTTAAATACCGACATACCGACATAAAAGATGGCGCAACCGTTCCTTACTGGGTTTTCTAATTTTACAATCTCCTTCAAGTTTGACTGCATAATGACTCCGAAGGTCCTTGAAAAAAAGGTTTCTTTTATTCTGTTATACTTTTTTTTATAGCATGAGTTTATTCAGTCTAAGCTTTCTTTATATTCTTTTGCTTTGTGTTTTGCAGTCTTTTCTTTTAAGATAAAAATCCTAAATAAATAAATTGTCTAAAAAATACTCAAAATTTTCTTTTGTATTTGAGTTTTTCGATTATTTGACTATGGATTATCAGCTTTGACGCAACGATATGCAATATCTCTCAATCTAAAGTATTTTATTGAGCCGGCAAAAATTGTCAGCGAAGTCTTCTTCTTTTATGTATAGTACTCTCGACATCTTGCAACAATTACATACAAAAACACTTTATCAATGTCTCTCTCTGCAGTTGTTTTTTACAGTTGTTTCGTTTCAATAAAACACGCAGCATATAAAAAATGTAAGGGATTATTTTTCAGAACGTATGCTGTCGACGCGACGCGACGCGTCTGAACGCGAATGAATAAAGTATGAATGGGATGCTCCTGTCCTGATGTCGTTGTCTCTACAGCTCGCCAACGATGTACCGCCGCTCGATCGATCTATCACTGATTCGGCGATTGAGTGGAGCCGACGGAACGGGTTGCATCAGCTTGTTGTTGCCGAATTTCATGCCAATGGACAATGAAAACTGAGCATTGCGTTGACATTAAGAACATCGCAGGATAATTCAACACTGTCAACGAAATGCTTGTAATTTTTGTTGTTCTTCTTCTGTTTCTGTTTCTGTAGATATTGTAGATCCGTTGTTGACACTGATGTTGTTGTAGCTGTTGGATTGGTTGTTGTTGTTGTCGGCTTATTGTTGTGTTGCTTCGCTGACAAATGAGTCGTGAGTTTTTGCGGAATATTCCATGCTTCGTGTCGATTTTTAATTAAAAGGGATCCCGCAAAAAAGAAATTCCGGCGCAGATTTACTGGACTTTGTGTCACTCACGGCAAAGAGAGTTCTCGTTGTTGTTGTTGTTGTTGTTGTCGAAACTGTCTGTGCAAATAATAATAATAATAATAATAATAATAATAATAATATCATATAATAAATCTACGCTTGATTTATTTGTTTATTTTCCCGCCGGCATTTCGGTTTTTCATCACAATGCTCTCTTCGGGGCCGGCATGCCCCCTGGCATTTCGCATTTGTCTCAGTTTCAGTTTGTCGCGTGATTATTGCAATAAATCCATGATGTGACATGCCGTGGCATTTGGTTATCATAAACCAATCAACGATGCTGGGATTATTTTTCCATTTCTGTAAGTATTTCTCGCTGCCAGTGTTGCCAGCGCAATCGCTTTGTAGCTGATCAACTACCGTTTATCGATTTACTGTTAATTTATTTGATTAATCGGTACTTTTAATATCGCCAATACTAGGTACACTTATCGCCATATAAAATTCAACAAATTTGTGCTTTTATTTCAACTTTCTTTTTATATACTAAATTAAAAAAATATATATAAAAAATATACTACTTGGCTACTACTCTTCTACTCTCTGCCTCTCCTTTCTTAACGTATTTAACGTCATTAAAAATTCTGCGTACGTTCGTTAAAAATTCACAGCGCATTATATCTTTATAAAAATGAAATTTAATATTCAATTAATTTGTTGTTTCTTTGCTGTTAATCTTTGATTAAATCAGTAACAACAACAGCAACAACATTAACTAAAAGAAATATCTTTGCAAGATAATGGTCCATGAAGACGAAATCATTAGGAATCTGTGAATATCTTCACCCTTTAAAAATTTTTCATTAAAACCTGCCATTTTTTTTCTCATTTCCGAAAGAATTATTTTATAATAGATCGCATGAAGAAAGTTTTATCTGCGATGAAACGTGATGTTAAATACTTTTTAAAACTGTGGTATTTTTTTGTAAGTACTTTTTTAGGCCTGCCTTTTTCACAACCTCTTTCTCTCACTCTCTGCAAAGCCAGAATACCGGAATAGATAATTTTATGTTGGCTGCAATGGAAAAATAATATTTAAGGAACTGCTGACAACACTAACGAGAAAAGAAAGCCGTAAGGCGTAAAAAATAATTACGAAATTCAATTAAATTGCTGCGATTCTAGAATGGCCCAATTTCCATTGATAAGATTTAGGCTACTAACCTGGACATTTACCCCGGCTACGGCCTTAGTTGAGGACGCGGGAGGTCTGGAAATGAGTGAAAAATGCAAAGAAAACAGAAAAAAGAACGTAGCACGAAGCAAGAAGCAAGAAGAAGGGTGTAAGACATTTGCTAAGCCGATTACAAAGTGATTTGCAACGATTTATGCAACGCGGCAAGTCGGTTCAACTGTACGTTTGTATGCACGTCCAACTGTCCGTCCGTGCGTGCGTTTGTCGTTTGGATTACGTGTGTAGGTGTGTAGGTGCGCGTGTGTCTAATACGCACATGAACATGAAATGAAACCATACAAGCACCGGTGCACCGGTTGCACTGTTGTTATAAAACGTAGCAAATTTTTTTTTAGTTAATCTGGCTGGTCAGGATTTTGAACCGCATGAGTTCAAGTGTAAAATTAAAAAAAAAAATGCTCCCCAGTGCCGATAAATCAACTTGGCAACACTGGCTGCTGCACTAATAGGTACATCCCACAGTAGGCCGCTTAAGAGCGCGCAAAAAAAAAGGTGTTTCACACTCAGAAGCGGATTTGGCTCAATTTGCAGTGAAGATGAATGGCGACAAGAGAAAGAGGAACAATGAAAATGGAGAAGAGAGAATGAAGAGAAAGAGGGGAAGGGGAAGGCCGAGTAACTGAGAAGAAAAAATATTTAAAATTTTTCATCTTTCGAAATAGTTACTTAGATCAGATTGTTAGCCTTTGAAGAGTTATTGACGAAAGGTTTAGGAACTACGATATTACATGAGAATTGATTAGGATTAGGATTTATTTTACAAATGCAGTATGTTTTCATTTTTCCCAATTATTCTTATGAGTATCGAGTATTTTATAAACTCTTTAATATAATTTCGTAAACAAAGCCTTTTTTCATACCTTTATTATAATGATTGTTATGATATGTAATGAGCAGATTAATTACCTTTAAATACTCTAAAAGAGTACTTGAAAATGGTGTATGTATTGTGTATGTGGTGTATTTTCCTTTGGCACAAATAACTATTGCCATCTTCACATCTCCTTAACCATAACGAAAATATCTCAATTAAGAAGTCATATTTTGAATTATTGAAGGACATACTTGTAGTTAAATATTTACATATATGAATACAAAGAAGAAGAAGAAGAAGAAGAAGAAAAAAAAAACACATTTTATTACAAAATTGGTTGACTTTATGGAAAGTGCTTCTTTACGTACGAGTATCGTAAATACTCCGGTATTTTCTCGCTCGTTTCTCTCTTCTGATGTCTCTGTCTCCCACTCTCTCTCTCTCTCTCTCTATCACTCTCAAAAACAAAAAGTGCAAGACCAAATTCGTAATTTACACCGATTTGCACAGATAATTTGATTGACATTCTCTGAAGCGTACTGAAGTGCAAAAATGCTTTTCGAGCAAGGAGCAAACTTTCGTAGATTGTTAGTGTGAGTGTGAGTGTGAGTGTGTGTGTGTTTGGGTGTGTTAGAGTATGTGGTCTATCTATGTTTGAGAGGAGCTGTCACGTCTGGTAAGTGGAAAATTATTAAGGAACGACATGAAACAACATCTCAAAGATGCAATCAAGTGACACTTTTGGTAGTCCTGAGAGTGACTGCTGCACCCAATATCGTGCAACGGTGAAGTAGATGAACGGCAATGTAGATAGAGATAGAGCAGAAAAAGTAAATAACCTCCAGGTATATACTACATATAGTCTGTACTTATGTACGTGTGCACATGCAGACACATGTCCTCAGATCGACATACGAACGATAAACACGATAAATCAATACATCAAACATCGACTCCGTGGGCACGAGGTACGAAGGATGCCGTCAACGAACGTGGAAAAACGGCACGGAAGCGTAGGATGGCAAAAAGCACAAATTGAAATTATACTCAGAGCACTTTAACGCCATCTAGTGGGCGAAAGTAACGAAATTATTCCTCGGAAAATTGGATTTCGTTAAGAGGAGTCTGGCGGGGCAAGGAGAGGTCACTCTGCTGAGAAGGCGAGAGGGAGTGGTAGAGTGAATTGAGAGAGACAATTGGAAGAGAACATCATTGCATGTATTAGCGTACAAAGAGGAAAGAAAAGGACAATATAATTAGTACGAAGGAAGTAATATAAGCGCAATATAAGGGAAAAAGATTAAAACTAGTAAAAATAAAAAAAGAAAATACGGAAAAGAACAAATTAAAAGTGATAATGATTAGAATAAGACAAATCAATACAAAAAAAGAGTACGCAACACAGCGACAGAAAGAAATGAAAAGAGAGTAAAAGCTATAACAATTAAAAAATTCAAGGAAAATAAAGTAGAAAATGCATGAATAATACAAAAAAAAAAAACGTACTAAATTACGTACTAGAAGGTAAAAAGGTGCGCTATAAGGCTTGAAGGTAAAATGGAAAAAGCAAAAAAGCAAAAAAAAAGACCATAATTTCGAAATAAAAAAACCAAAATAAACTAACAAAATATTTTTTTGCAGGAAGATATTTTGAGTTTCTTTTTAAAGATGATGATGATAGATAAAAGCCATTTAAAATTACTTAAATTAAAAATAATCATACTCTTATATAATTAAAAACACAAAGCATGTTTGCATAAAGTGCACTATAAAAAATGCTGCTAATTGGAAAATACGAGGCACAGAAACAATTAAAACTCGACGAAATTGTTTCAAAAACCGCGTGATCCTTGCGGCATTCAAAAGAATTATTTATCAATAAATAAATTGAAACCTCAAATAAAAACACAAAAGAAAAAAAAACCGCTTTAAATAATTTCGATTATTTTAAAAAAAAAAAAAAAATTTTTTCAAGTCGACCAAGTTGTTGTGCAATGTATGTATAGTACAATACGTACATCGAAATGCGTCGTGGCAACATACACCGCATGCAGCGCAGCGCAGCGAAGCAATTGCAAACACTTTAATCGATTTTTAAAAAAGAATTCTGAAACCAATTTCGATGAACGAATAAACGGACGAATGGGCATTATCGAATGCCGCTTTAATGCCGCATTTAATCAGGCCTCGTTGTTGGTATTAACGGTCATTAATTGGGCTAACAATTGCGTGACATTTTCGGCGGTCGCTCGGTCGGTCGGTCGGTTTCGAATCATTTGTTGCATTTGTTGTGATGCAGGAAAAAATGTTCAAAATAAATAAAATGCATGTACAGAAATACTAAATGAAATTTTAACCTACAAATTTTCAATTAAAAAAAGCGAAAAAATAATTATGAACTTTAATGGAACATTTTAATTGATATTCGCTCAATTACACTCTGAGCACACTCTTAAATATGTATATGTACCAACATTCCAGATGGTAAAATTTTTTTAAATTTGCAACAAACAGTTATTAAAAAAATTAAAATAACTATTAATTAAAATAAATAGTCATTTTAATAAAAATAAAAATAACTGTAAAAAATTAAGTCTATTAATACACTTTTTAAATTTTCATGTAAATTGTTTTCTTTAAATTGTAGTTTTGGCAAAAATATGATAGCTTTCTGATACTCACAGTCACACAAAAAAACCACAGTCATAAAAACTTAAGGAGGATTAGATCATTGCTCCTGACTTTCGCCATTGAAACCTGATAGATGGCGAGACAGACCAGACCAGACCTCAGAGAAAGAAGTCTGATTAAATAAAAAATTATAAAAAATAACGAAACCATTTTCTAGCTCATGGCAGAAGAAAAGCATTGAATAGAGTTATTGTACAATCCCTTTAAGTGGTCCCTTAATTTTTTAAGACTCTGCAGGAGTAACAGAAAACATTTTGTTTTGAGAATATAAAAACCAAAAAAACCACATAAACAAATTAACTAAAGAGCTACTCAACGAAGCGGATTAAGTTCGTCTCAAGACGCTCATTTGCACAAATTGAAATCAGCTCCTGAACATACCATACTTCGCAAAACAAATAGAGTTGTCTGCTTCAGTATTATTTGAATTTCGTGTAGAACCGATGTAGTTGTTGTTGTTTTTATAATTTGTGATCGACAAAGATTCGGACAAAAAGAGACTCCGCACAGTCTGAAGTCATTACTTTACATATTTCTTACTATAAGTTTCAATCCTTTTGTCGCAGAAGTGATGAGAAGACTAAGAAAGTGTATTTTTCTCTCTCTCTCTCTCTCTCTCTCTCTCTTTCCCTCTCTGGCGCCTTTGCGTCTCAGTTTACGAACAGGGCGCGCCCGCTGATGGTGATAAAAATAAATTCTTATAGCTGTTCTTATGGTTGTCGCAGTTGCGGTTGTTTATTCTTTGCTTCGATGGTCTTCGAGGGTCTTGTTTATCCATTCAACACTCAACCTCTCCCCCCCCCCCCTCCTTCCCTTTTCCTCCCTTTTCTTGCCTTTATTCACTTCAATTCAATTAGATTTGCTTCGTGCCTGCTTAAAATGAAAATTTAATAGTGAACAACATCGCAAAGTAAGGCGCACAGTAATAGCAGAAATAAGAATCAAGAAGAATTAAGATAGTCTCTTCTTACTGCGCTGTTCATTAAATCACTCAATACCACTCCCACAGCCCACTTTTTTTGAATTGTACATTTTTAAATTGTAGTAAAATTGCTTTTATTTTCTTTTTTTTTAGTATGACCACCGTAGAGTTATCAAATGAATCTTAAATTTAATTAAATCGTTATAATAAAAGTACATAGAATTACAAGAAAGAATTGTTAACATTACCTTTCTTTTATCGTTAAAGCTATGGTGATAACTTCTGTAGTTTATAAGACTATATTGTTTCAGTAGTAGCCTTAAAAATCTTACTAGATCCGCATTTAACGGCAAGAAATCGACAACGCAGGATATACAAATTTGTATTTTATGTATGTAGAAAATGACGATTATAAGGTGAAATATATTTAGGATGCGCCATCTTTTATGTCGGTGTGTGATTGGTTTTCCAAGCGACGTGGACGATCTGTCGGCAATAGTCTTTGAGTCGATTGCACTTTACACGGAAAAAAATTCCGGCATTTTTCAAAATGCGCCTCAAGATGGTGCGCCACTGACGCCAAAATGCGGAGCGCGGTGACGATACAACACATGTGGGTTCTCGGCAACACTCTTTCTTACCGCTTTAACCAGTTTATTGGAACGTTTTGGGCGTTGACGAACGACATGTCGACGATAAAGTTTGAAAAGTTTATCAATGTTTACATACATACCGACATAAAACATGGCGCACCCGTACAAAGAGTGCATCACGACAGAGGCTAAAAGCTAAACAATAACTTTGCAACATCACACTTTCTTTTTCACTGAAAAAAATGGAGACGAGAAGAGTTAAAAAAAACTACAGCGCCAACAACAACAAATATTTAATACATTTTATGTATTTTGTAGTTGCGGCTAAAATGTCAACAATGTATGGAACACATTGCTGCGAGTTGAAATGGTCAACAATTTGTTGTCGGTGTTCTTTCGATGATAATATTAAGTAAAAAATGCATCCAAAAAAAACGGACAACAAAAACAACAACAACAACAACGACAGCAGAAAAGGATTAAATAATGGTCGAAACTCAGACAACTTGAGCTGCAGTTACGAGAACATTGCGTTGCCCTCGTGGGACGGCAATGCGAGCGGGTCAAGGGAAGAAGAGTGCGCTGGGGAGGAGGATGCGTTGGATGATGTGGCGGCGGCGGTGAGACTCCGATAATGCTGCTGCTGCTGCTGCTGATGATGATGATGCGGATGTTTTCGTTTTTCTTTGGCATCGAAGTGCCAAAGCGTGCAGTCAACTTCGTTGTACAACTATAACAACAATAAAAAACAGTAAAAACGATAACAATGACAAACATGTATCCAAGGCATGCTATGAAAGCAAACGAAGAAAAAACACCAACAACATCACACATTCTTTACATTTTTAGCTCGCTTCGAAGGAAAAAGAGTGAAAAAACCCATTGCATTTAATGGCAGAATCAGAAAAAAAAGACAACACTAACAACCACAGAAGTAATAGTAATAAAGATAAAAACAACAACAACAACAACAATGCCAACAGCAAATAAACTAACCGCATTTGTTTGGCCAACTTTTCTCATGCAAAACTTTCAAAAACCCAAAAAAAAAAACCTCAATACGACGGCATAAGTGTTCAGTTTCGTGCTCAGTTCATTTATCGAAGTGTTGTACTGTCCCTGTTGTGCACTTGTTCTCGTCGTCATCGTTGTTGTTGTTGTTGTTTTATGAACTTGTATTGTATTCTGAATTATGTATATATTGTTATTCTTTCTACATGTTTATAGTCTTGTGGCTGCTGCCACGAAGCGAGCACAATGGAAGGAAATCGCATGCGATTCGAAAAGTTTGACTGCACGAAAAACGATACGAACAATCATACTCGTAAAATCTCGGACTTATTAGTTAAAAGTTCTGCTCATAAAATTTATTTAATTGATCAATAACTTAGACTATCGTATAAAACGATTTAAAGATTATATGAGAGTTTTTAATTGTTTTATAAGATACACATTTTTCCTAAAATAAAAAAAAAAGAAAAGAAAACAACTCAGAATTTTGCATTTTTCAGATAGTTACCAACGGTATTTTCACCCAAACGGAATGGTGTTAACTTTTTACCGAAACCTTTTGCTTTTGTTTTTCTCTTTTTGCTAAAACGCAAAACCATTGAAATTTCAACACAAAATGGTTAAATGACGAATTGACCCAAACTGCATTGATTCGGTTTCGGTTGAAGGAGAATGGTTTTCATGCTTTCGTCGTCGACATGATTCCTGAAGTGACACCAATTTGATGGCTCATTTATGAATAATGATTGTGGCAGTGGCTATGGCAATGCAAAGGTAATGGCAATGGCAATGAGTTGCAGACTTATTCAGCCAGTTGCAGCCAAAGGCAACGAGCTAGAGCTCGTTATTTTGATAAACAGCATCTTTTCATATTAATTTATTGTCATTTTCTAAAATCTTTTAGTGCAATAAATTAAAATGCTCTCTCTCTTAATCGTAAAATTTCATTTGAGTGACTTTCTATTGAGATTTTCTACGCAAAAATCTTCAAAAGATAGACCGACGGAACGACCATGTTGGTTGTTTTTAGTAGAATTCAATTTTTATTATTTTTTTCTTTCTGATTCATTGACTATTTTTGGGACGCTTTTAGTGACATTAAAAAAATGTTGATGTTATGATAAAAAATGAAATATTCTCTAACAATTTTACGCTCGTTACAGGATTATTATGATTAGTAAATCGTTTCTAGTTGGATCATCATCATCATCATCATCATCAGACAGCATTAAATTGAAATTGCCGAATGGAATTTATTACTACGCTTAAGCTAGAAAATTCTGGCCTTTAATATGCAAGACCTTGAACTTGAGAACTTTGGACGCAAGGTCAAGAAAATGTCATTAAAAAATTTCCGAAATTTCCGAACTAATTTTCGACTGAAAGTAGCTGCGAAGGGGAACAAAATAGCCCGGGGAAAACGGAATCCAGACAGATTTTGCGAAAAGCGCAATAAATAATAAAGATGATGACATTCTCACGGACGTCAAGGACGTGCTTGAGCGCAATAAATAAACAAATAAATAAATAAATAAGAAAATTTATAAATAATGCAACACAATAACCGTCTTCTTTGTTTCTTTGCTAAAACTCAAGCAACTCTTTGAGTAATAATAACGCACAATTAATCACAAAAAGTACCATGAAAGTGTTGAAAGAAAGGTTGCCCTACCAGGAGGGTAAGGGTGCAGGAGAATGGGTTGAATTGGTGTGGTCGAGGCTCTTTGTGAGAAGATTATGGCCAACGTTTCGGTTTGTGGTAACGAGTAAAGCCTTCCAGAAAGTAGGACGAGTTTAAATAACATTCGTACGTTACAGTCTTTGAAGTTGTTGCTACTGCTATTGTTGTTGTTGCTTTGTTGGCTTTATCCTATGATGCGATGCTAAACCCTGTCATTTAAGCCCGCCCCACACACACACATAAATCGATATCGTACATATAGTACATATATTGTTGTTGTTATGCGTTCTGTGTTGTTTTTCAACGAGCTTTTCCAACAAAGTCATTAATTTTAAAATATTGTATTATTGTGGCATGACCCCCTTTTCGCGGTTGCTAGTCGCCGCCTTTCTCTCTTCTTTCTTCTCCCTTTGAATTCTCATTTTATTTGGTAGCTTTTATTTCGTTGCTTTTTATGCCTTTTTATGAATTTTATAGAAAATTATTTGGATTAGTGTAGCTGAGAGTCCATTCAGTGCTTTGGTAAAAATTGTCCTTATTATACGAAACCGCGTAATACAAAGCGCGTCACGGCTTTGCTTAGTATCTCTTTAACTTACGATAAATGCGCTGAGGCGTGCTTGAGTTAATATTTATGCCATGTATACGTTTTTTTTATAAAGAAAATAATTGCTAAAAATCATTATTAACATCATTGCACCATTATAACAATGAATTTGATAAATTATTTTAATTGATTTCTTACGATAGTGAAAAAATTATAGTTTATTGATTTTAGAAAAGAAAAGAATGAATGAAGAACAATTTTCAACAAAAATCTCTAAGCAATTATGACGTGTTTCGCATTACATAGTGTGAGTGTGTGTGTGTGTATGTGTGTGCTTTTTTTGCTACTTTTTCTTCGTCTTCTTTTTCTTATATCATCCGATGCATGATAAAGCGTTACAACTTCATTGTTCAGCATATTTTCAATTGAAATAGAGAATGAAATGAGTTGGCAAAATCGATGCTCAGGCAATATAAAGGAATAAGGAACAAGGAAAAAGAAACACCAAACCAACAACAACAAAAAGGTTCGTTCTTTGGTAACGAGAGATGTGTAAGTAATATGCACGTACACACATAAAGTGACTCGTAAGTCACTGCCTTCAGACACACGCCGTGGTCGAAAAAAGGAAAAGATTTATTGTGAATGTATGTCACTTTTTCATCCTTTGTTTTTTTTTTTTTTTTCTTTGAGGAAATTATTTTTCGCCTGCTTTATAAATTTTTTTTTAAGTATGTGTTCATGTACATACATTTTGTATTCTTTGAATGGTCTCGCTGTCTTTGTTTGTGCAGCAAAAAATTACCACAATCTCCAAAGATAATGTCGAAAAAAAGGAATCTGTGCAAATAAATAAGGATAAAAGAAACGGATCAGATGAAATTTCATCAGACGGATTGAATTGCAGGACTTTTATTAAAAAAAAAAAAATTACAATGAATCAGATTAAATTGGTTACTTTAGTGAATTAGAATTATGTGGGCAGGACTATCATCATTAAGTTACTCGTAATCTGAATAGTACTCGTATTAGGCAAAGATTTACTGACTAAAATTAAATAAAATTAATCCAATTAGTCTGCGGTAAGAACTTGTTGTCTGATGAAAGCAATTATAGTGCCCTAAACATATACAATTTTATAAAGTAAAAACTTTTATAAAATCAAGCTAGTACCTGAGATTAACCTAAAAAAGCTATCGATCTGACATTATCATGTCATATTATGTCATCATTATTATTATTGACCTTATTCTGAATATTGTTTTCACGTCGAGAATGTCGAGTTTGGTTCGGTTTGCCTTCAAACCGAGCATGACAAGGAATGACGGATCATCCGTCAGGCATGGCGCAAAACTGAGCGCACATCCAGAAACCATAATAAATACGTTTTTATGGGCGGTTACTCATACAAAAATAGCATTAAACGTGACCACAGAATAAAATGATAATGCATGACGATGAGTGATGATGGTTGGATGATGTCAAACAAATGAAAAAAGTGGTTAAAGTTTTCTGAATTGAAATTTTATAGAATGCAACGAACGTAATGGTTAACGAAAATATACATAAATTCAAGTGGAGTCATTAGTGAGTCATTAAGTTTGAAGACTGGAGCAAGTCATGATGCGAAAACTTAAAAATATGGACCAAACTCTGACAATATGTATAATTTTCTTAAAAATAAAAACCTTCAAAATCTATAGAATGCATTGCAGTGCATTTAAAAAGCGCAAACTGGTAAATATCTAGAAATAAAAAAATTATTAGAAGATTACTGTTCATTTATCGCTTAAAAAAAATAATAAACTTCTACGCGATTTCTATTCTTTATGAATTATGGCCGCTAAAGCGAAGCAATTCACAAACGCTCAATTAAAATGAGAAACTTAAAACATAAAAGGCCTCAGGCGTGAAAAAAAACGTTTCCAAAAATAAAGGAAATACGCAAAAGTCAGAAGAGCGGAGAATATTGACTCGCCGTTGAAAATTAATTCAAGTATTTCTGGCGTATTCAATGAAGTGTCGCAATTTTGCGCTTTATTAAATTACTTTTTCTCTCTTCATTAATCTTTTCGCAGCTAAAGCTTCTGGGCCGCTTCGTCCCCTCCTCCTCTCCCTGCTCCCACGCCTCCTCCTCCACCGCCGCCGCCCACAGCGTTTTTAGCCCTTCGTGAATTTGCGAAATTTTTCATTTGGCCGGTGTTTCGCTTGCCTGATCTTTCTTTAGCTTTTTGGTTTCTTTTTGCTTCTCTCTTCTTTCTCTTTTCAGGTATTTTTGGCCACGGGTAAAAAGTCTGCGGATTAACTGTTGCATACTGTATACTTATCCGTATTATCCTTGAGAAAAGTTACACTTCGTAGTAGATTTTGGCTGTTCATTGTATCAATGGATGACATGCTGAGTCCTGGCTTGAGTTTATGGCTTTCTTCCTTGTACAGATTTTCTCCTCCTTCTTCTTCGCACTTTGGTTATGCCATTGTATTCTGTGGTTTCGGCTACAATGTTGGTTTTGAGATTTTCCCTCATATTTTTTTCGGTTATTTCTGTGTGTATTTTCTATTTGCCCACGCCGGTCATCAGCCGGCACCTCAGAATAGTCCGTAAAATGTAAATTTCTGTTATTACTGTTATACGTATTCGTTCGTTGTTGTTGTTGTTGTCGTGTTAAAAATGTTTTTATTATGGCCGGCATAAATTTAAATAAGTGAGAATGCGTTTTATTTTGAAAGTTTTATTTTTAAAAAATATTCTGCAAAAACAAAGAAAGCTAGAAATAAATAAATACAAAGAAATTCTTTCATGTTTAAACTGTCCGACATTTTCCGACGCTTAATTTTAATTTAAACTTTGGCTACTGGCGTTTTGTCCTTTTAACGTATATTTATTAATGCTTTTCCACGCTTATTTTCCGAAGCTGCTGAAATTCAATAAATTTCTTGAATTATTGCCGGAATTCCTTTTTATTTTTTATTACGCAATTTCAGTTTTTGTTACTTTGAGCAAGAATATTCGTGTGTGCGTGCGTGCGGTTTCGACTGAGCGTGAGTGCAGCCGAGAGAGAATGCTTGCTGTTGAGTCCTTAAACGTTGAGTGCGCGGAATGCGTAAAGTATTTACATTTAATTACGGAAACACCAAAAACCTCTTCCTCTATTATGATTTATGGTATTAAAAAGATACGGCTACGACTACGGCTTGGCTAATTATTGCTCGCTTACGTTTAAAAAATTGTTGTAATTTCGTGAAGTTTTTGGGTCATAAAAATTCCTTGCAAAAGCCATAAATATCCTTCTGCATATGTTTATGTGCTTTAGCTGCTTTAGTTGCGTCAGATCATATGAATCTTTATCGATTTCTTCTCGTCCATTTTCGCTTGCGCTTACGTTTTCATGCTCTTAAGTGTATACGTTTTTGTGGCCGTAACCGGACGAGGAAGAGCTGCACAAATTAATTTTGCCAATTTCGCCAATTTCGCCTTTAAACGAAGAAGAAGGCAGACGAAGCTTAATTATTGTGGTAAACAGAAACCGAAAAGGATAACCGGAAAGAGCAAATAATCCACAAATTCGGCTTTCGCCATAAACACTTCCGCACTTTGGTATTAATAACAACAGAACAACTATAAAACAACAGCAATAAATTATGCCGTCGTTTCCATTTATTTTGTACTATAAATTATTTATAAACTTTCAGTAGAAAAATTGAAATTGTCTAAACTAAAAATAACTAAACACAAAAAGACCCTCAAGAAACTGAAACAAGTCTTGAAACCTGGAAAGAGAGCACAATAATAACAACCACAACAACAACACTAACTAATGCATGACATTAAAGTGCAAACAAACATACAAAGTCTGAAATACAATTTTACAAGGATTTCTCGAACGAATTACAAAAGAAAAAGAAAATAAAACCATGCAGGACGTAGACGGAAAGGAAGTGAGGGTGGAAGAATAGGCAGGAGTGTGGAAATGGTATACATTAGTGCCTTTTATATATTGATAACTTATATTCATATTTATCTACGACGAGTATTATTTTTTGTCGAATTTCTATTTTTTTTCTTAGACAAACAAGACATTTTTTCTCTGTGTAGAGCTGTAAAAAAATATGACATTTAAAAATATGACATACTCGTAATACATATGTATGATTTCCAGTGCCGAAAGGAATGACAGCGAGGCCTGTACGAAATTCTAGCGCGAGCTGCTTTGTGTTGGCGTAAAAAATACTTGTACATTTATCTACAGCTGTCTGGTTTTTTCTATGTATTGTAGTTGTGTTGTTGTTGCTGTAGTTAAGCACTCGCATAAATAACTGTAGAAAAAGCAATAAAAAACGGGGGAATATTTTGCGGTAAAGCGCAAAAATTATGAGCCGCACAACAAACGCCAACGCCAACGCTAACGCCAACGCCAACGCCAAACAAATAAAGAAAAAACTACAATAAAATGAATTTATTATAGACACAGCAAAACATCTATTGAGAGCTGTAGAAACCTGTCGTAAATAAAACGCTATGAAAAGTGAGTATATATCTCTTCTGTCTTTGGCATTCACGATTATTATTTCAATGGTTTTTTGCTCAGGTGTCTGTGGCTGAGTTTGTGTGAAGTCCGTGTGTGTGTGTGTGTGTGTGTGTGTGGATCCATAAAGTTTTATCCTACTACGATTTACTGTTAATATGTCTTTGCTAAGATTTATGCATGATTATCGATGAGTATTTTCGAAGGATAGAAGTAGAAGCGACTTACTCAATGGTTTTTACTAACGCAAAGTTTACATTTGGGTCAAATTAAGGTAGCTCTTTGTTTGCCACACACACATACACACACACACACACACACACACAACAAGAGAAAAGTTTTTACTTTCGGCACAGCCTAAGAATGAAATATGCATGATGTGATCTTATGCTTGTTTTCTTTGCATTTCTTTTTTGTACCAGCTTTATTTATTAGAGAGATTTCTTTGTTCATCGGGTCGTATGATTGATTTCTTTTTCTAATCGTTGACACTTTCATTTTGTTTGCTCCGAATTCTTAAAACGGCCCAAATTCTCAAAGCGTTTGTGAGGTTATTCGATCGTTTTTTAAGCTTCTGATATCACTTTTTGATGAATACACTTTGTCGTTTATTCTGTCGTTTATTCTGTAAGTTCTGTAAATCTTAAATTATATCGCGAGGTTTCTGGCAATTTAAGTTCATTTAATTTATATTAGATCAGAAGAGACTTTACCTATGCGTCAAATATGGATTATGTTAAACCAAAACTGAGAGGGGGAGGGGGGGGGGTAAACTGAGCGAATCATGCCCTGCTGTCGACGCATCCGTAGACCAGCTGCTTTCTAACAAAATATTTATTCATTGAATGTTTGTGCTGTGCGCTTCGCTTCGCTTCATTTTTGCCTTTGAGTGGCCGAATATTTAAGGATATTCCATGCACGTGTGTGTGTGTGTGTGTGTGTGTTTAGTGATCCTTTGTGTGCATAGGGTTAGATTGTTTGCGGAGTGTGTGTGTGTGTGTGTCTGTGCCCGTTACACAAACCAAACAGCTTTCTTTGTGTAGCGTCCTTCAGAAATGCTGCAAACACAACATGCACACATACGAGTATATTAATGTGGCTGTATATGTGTGCACCTCTGTGTGCTTCAAGTGTGTTTCTGTTTGTGCGCATTAACATAATTGCGCGTTTACGACTGAGGCTAAAAAACCCTTTTTTGCTTCTTTCATATGAAAAAAATATAAATTTCTGATGAAAAAACTAAACTGAGCTTATGAATTTGTGAAATCCGCAAAGAATGTGCTGAAGAACAAACGCACAAACACACAAACACACACACACACACTGTGTTTGTGTTGAAATGTGTTTATATTTGTGTCGATGGAAGGTTGCACGAAATCATGATGAACAAAGAAATTCGGAATATTCTTGAATCTTTATACTGCGTACAACAAGCTCAGATAGACCCAGTCTTTTGTATTCCCCCCCCCCCCCCCCCCCCTCCCATAACGCTCCCCCTCGCGTCCTGCTGTCTCGTTCTCTCTGCACGAATAAAATTAGTTAATCAAAAATTAATTAGTATTCGTTTTTATCCTCGATTTTGATTCTCTTTTCCAGTTAATTTTGTCGACAAACGTTTCTACCCTTTTGTGACATTTACTGTTGTCGCTGTTACTGTTATTGTTGTTGTTGTTGTTGTTGTTGTTGTTGTTGTTGTTTTAATAAACCTTTTGCTGTCATCGAAAATGCTGTCGTCTACATCAGAACGTGCCAATAAAGGGATGTCATTTGTAGGCGGTTTGTTGCCATTGATTAATATTTAAATAACGTAAGACTTAATAAGTATTTATTGCTTTCTTAACGTAATTTGGAAAATCTACTTACACAACAAGGTTTTGTTGAAGGTTTTTTTGAAATTAAATTGAATTTTAACAATTTCCTTGAAAAAGCGTGGTCCGTGCGTGCGGCTTAAACTGAGCGCTTATAAGTTTCCAACGAACAAGAGACTTAGACAAAAATAGTAACAGATTAAAGACAAAACCGACAGAAACTCAACGGAAGTGAGCGGAATTGTAAATGCCCGAATAATCCGAAGAATAGATGCTTTTTTGTCGTTCCTGATCAGAGAAAATAGATAGATAGAGAGAGAGAGAGAGAGAGAGAGATGAAAAGAGCCACATGAAGAAGGATAGTTTGCTCGCAAATATACCCGCATTTTGCGATAGTTTTCAATTTCTGATTGCTTGAAACTTTTGCGGGTCTTTTTTCGGGTTCAAAGCAACAAATGAACAAATTCTGATGAACTTCGCCGATACCGGAAAAGCCTTTCACAAGGATCAACGAGAAATAATCTGGCTGAACTGAATTGTATCCGAAGAAGGAAAAACGTTGAAGTGATTCTGCTCGCTCTGTCGATAGAGAAGGGTGAAGCTGAGAGGGTGAAGATGATGAAGCGGTATCGGGACGAGTACACGAGCATGGATGCCTACCACTACAAAGGCAAATCGTACTACGATACGTTGGCCTGAGCCGGGGCGAAAACGGGTCACTGGGTTAAGAGCTCGAAGAATAATCCTTTATGCTTACTCAAGTTTTCGAGTCTCGTTAGTTGTTGTAGTCGGGTTGTTGTTGTTGTTGTTGTTTTGTTGTTGGCGCTGGGTGTTCTTATGGTTGTTGTTGTTATGGTATTTCTGTTTTATTTTGTTGCTGTTGCTGCAGCGGTAGACTGAAGAAGGTTGTTGTTTTTTTTTTTTAAGTCGCACTAATTTATCCTCACTCTGTCTCTTTCCGGCTGAATATTTACGATGCAAATTCTACAGTTTAGCAGAATTTTCAAAACCTTTTAACAACAAACTTGATGTAGGCAGTAGGCGTGCTTGCTTGATCTTCTTCTCTTCACTCTTCATGTATTTTCTGTGTCTTTGTGTGTGTGTGTGTGTGTGTTTCGTGCAGTTATTCGTTTGAGTTAATCGTAGATTTTGTGAGCAAAAACCAATGTTCAAAGGACTAAATAACGGAACATTCAAGAGACTTAATATTAACTAATACAAAAAAAAAAAACCCTTTCAAATTTTCTAAGTAAATTTAAATTTATAAATTACTGCTACAAAAAATGCTATATAATAACTGCTATAATAGAATAAAAAACTTTAAAATTCTGTTTAAAATTTTTTGACGAAAGAATCTCATCGTTTTTCTCTTAAACGTCATTAAATTTAAATGAAAAGCATGGAAAATATGAATATAAAAAACATTCAGTAAATTCAGCATGGCCTGAGTCGTTGGAGTCAACCGAGCGAAGCGCTATACTGAGACCACGTTCACTGCTGCCACTCTCTTCAGCAGTTAATGCCACTACAGTTGTGGGAGTATGTGTGCGAAAAGTGCGAGGGAGAGAGTGAGAGTGAGAGAGAGATGAGGACGAAGAGCAACATCCACCGAGAGGAACCCATGTTGCTGTACTTTTCACTCATTGAAGCCAAGGTTAAAAGGTTTAGCCCACTTTCTTTCAACAACTCAACCCAGCCCTCGAGAGGACGGTGTTGTTGTTGTTGTTGTTGTTGTTATACTTTTCGTTCTCGTCATGGACATATCTTGATTTCATGCTGTGTTGTCGCTGCAGTAGCGCCAGCTGTTCGTACGTCTTCTCAGTTTCTTGAGACCGAATAGTTTTCGCATAATTTTTAAAACCTTCCCGCTTTCTCTTTTCACCAGTCAAATGTTAATGAAAATAAATGTTCTATCAGATATTTATCGAATATTCCTGCATTCATTAAATTCGTTTTCTAGCTTCGGGTGAAAATTGTTTTTTTTTGCTAGATTTGATCTTCATTTTGTGCATAAAGAAGTTAAAGGAAAAGGATTACGAAAAAAAGAATTATCAATTTCTCCCTCGCTTTTAGCCCTTTTCCGTTTTATGTACATATATAAAAGGTAATTACATGCTTTTGTTTAATTTATTTCGATAGAAAATATATTATCTGTTTTTCAATAAAATACGTTTAAAATTTACTAAAAATTTTACAATCGTTATACAATATATTGTTATTATTATACATGGTGCGCCATCTTTTATGTCGGTATGTGACTGTTTGGTGGTAAAAATATTATTTGAGTCAATTGCTCTTTATTTGGAAACAAATGCAAATCATCCGTCAAAATGAGATAGATGTTATATTCTATAGTTATGTTCTATATTATTCTTATACGAGTAATGTAAAAATGTAAATGAAAATGCAAATGTTACATTTACGATATGTATCATGTCTATTCTTATTCATTCAAAATAGATATTTCTTACTATAGTTTTTTTTCATTTTTTCACATTATTTTTAGGGTTCATTATATTCTACTTTTCCTAAAATGTAGACATTTTCCATAAAGTGTCTCTTGAGGGAGCCTTAATAACGAAATATCAGAAAATTTCAGATTTTGTTGTTTATTTTTAATACCGTAGTATTGAGGTTTGAAATTGAATTACAAATTGAATTACAATTCTGAATTTATTAAATAAATAATTGAAATACAGTTTAAAATGGCGTTTTGTGTATCAGCTAAGTATCCATAATAGCCTTTTTAGTCTATCCATGAACCGCGTATGCACATCAAACTTGGATATTACGAGTACAATGTAGTACTCTACAAAAAAATAGGTTTATAAAAAATTGATAAAATTTTTCGGTTTTTCTGTCTGTGTTTTACATTGTAAAAGAAAAAAAAAATCTATTTATTGTCTTTCAGTGAACTTTATTCTCATCTCTGCCTCTGGCAAATAACATCTAAGCCCATGTCAATTCGGAAAAACTGTTGTTGTCGTCAATTTGCTGAAGGCAAAATGTGGTGAAGGCGAAATAATAAATTCCCGCACTTCTCCTCAATTCCTCTTCGGAATTTAAATCCGTTCACCTGGAAAACCACAATTTCCACAGAACCTAAAACATTTCATTCATCGTTTGAATTCAATTTGGATTTGGATTTTTATCGTATTATTTGCTCATTTTTTATGCCTTTCATATCATCTGCTTTTTCTCTTATTTTCTATTATTTTGCAATTTTCTCATTTTCGTTGTAAAATTTTCTTCTCTTGTGTCCCTTTTTTGCGACTCGGTGTGTTTTGCTCTTCTTGCGTTTTCACCAGGAATGACAAAAAAGCTGCATTCGAGCGTGAATTTATAAAAGAATTGTTACAATTTGCCATTTTACAGACTATTGCAAGCAACATGTCTATAAAAGCTACACATCCTTACACACACACACACACACACGCTTAATGCCGCACCCACACTGACTTGTTTCGCCCACAGTCCCACCAAAATGCGCAAAAAATCACAACGCGCATCAAGTGACAATAATAATAATCAATAAGTATAGAAAACTAAAAAAAAAAAAAAATATAAAACTAGAACACATCCTGCTTCATGGAAGGATTTTGTTAGCAAACAACAATAACAACAATGCGCTCAACGTTCGAAGCTTTTTCGAAAGCTTTTCCGATTGTCGCATTGTTCAGTACTATAATAATATTATACGGCATGACCTACATGCCGTATGCTTATACAAACCTGTATGCTTGTGTCTGCGTCTGTGTCTGTGTCTGTGTCTGTGCCTCTGAGTTTGATAGTTTGTGTATAGATGTGTGTGTGTGTGTGTGTGTGTGTGTTTTGGAGCGTTTTCTATTATTGTTCAACCTTTTTTGTTGTTCCTTTTCAAGACTTTAAACGAGACGAGACTTAGACGAGAATAAGACACACACATTGATTGACACTTGTTGTTTTTTGAATCTTCGTTTTTCTTTTTTAAAACTCTGTGTGGGCTTGCTATTAGTTGCCATTTTGTTGCTGTCGTTGTTTGTTTTTATTATTGTTTACTTTACGCTTTGTTGGTTTTGATGTTCAGTTCAAACGACATTCGTCGGCTTTTCCATTTAATTTCCGCTCTATTTGTTTATTCGTTTATTAATTAATTTATTAACCTTTCAGTTTTCTTCTGGGACTTCACGAAATGAACTTGGTAGAGAACACAATTTTTGTCCTTTTCTCTTTTCCTTGGTTCCTTGGTTTCCTTAGGTTTTATTAGCAAAAACCTGTATTAAAGGGTCGGTTTGTTGTTGTTGTTCATTCCAAACATTCCAAAATATGAAAACTACTTCCGGTAACTAAAATTTTAGAAATATGAAGTTTCCATTACAAGAATAACAATAACAAACCAAATTGTGTGTTTATGTGGAGCGAAAGAGGGAGAGAGAGAAAGACAGAGAGAGAGAGAGCAGCACGAGTAAATTGCAATTTCATCGAAAGTAAATTTTAATTGCTCGACTTACCTGCAAAATGTGGAAATTTATTGACAAAGTTTCATGAATACTGAACCAGGACAACAACAACAACAACAACAGAACTCTATCGGAAAACATGCTGTCAACAGATTGTCTAATTTCCGATTTACTCGGCTCCAGTGACTGCCGTTGCTGCTGCTGCTGCTGCTCGAACTGTCCAGACCGCCTGACGCTTCGGTGCTAGTAACGACTGAGATGGAATGAAAGATGGCGAACGAATGACTCAATGAACGGCTGTACGACTGTACGCCTGCCTGTACGACTGGATAGATTTGTATTAGAAACGAATGAGAATCAATGATCACTTTTTCTTTCCTTTTATTAACACTTGAGCAGTTTTCCTTTGGATTGAGCCGGATGAAGACACCAGATTGCCTGCTGCGTCTTCGGCGGACTTGATGAAGTGCAAAGAAAGACTGAAAGGCATTTTTTAATAAGCTAAAAAAGGGAATAATACGAGTATGAAAAAAAAATCCGAGCAAGGGTCGAGCAAGAGATGATTCACAAAAAATTGTAAAGTTATTGAGAATCAACGAATCGTGACATAAAAGTTTGTAATAAATTGATTAAGTGACGGTCTTCTGGCTTTTTTCGTTTGCAAGGCTGTCGGCTGTCATGTCAGTTGAAGTGGAATGAAATTTTCGAAAGTATGTAATTTCCGAGATTTTCTGCTTTTGTGCTTCTTTTCCTTTTTTCTTCTGATTTTTCAAAGGATTCATGCAAAAATATTGTTTTTTTATTGGCCTTTATTTCTTGATTGTTTGCTTTGAAAAGTGTTTGATTACAAGGAAAAAGTAGTCAAACATTTTTACTCGAAACAAACAACTAATCATTGGCGTCTTTTCTTTTAAAAATGTTTATGTTTATTTTTGTCTAAACGAAATCCTAAAATAATAGCATAAAGCATTAATAATAGCATAAATAGCATACTCGTAGCATAAAGAATCAAGAGGAGACATTTTTGCTCCTTCTTTCGTACATTCTGTCTTCATTCTCGTTTACATTTTTCCCAGAGTTAAAGACATTTTGAAATAGCTGAAGACGTTCATAGACATGAAATTTCATCAAACCTGAAATTCTTTAAAAATTAGCTTAGCCTTGGTTTTAAAGGGTACTTTTGGGAGTTCAGTTCCAGCTGAAGAGACGCGATAATCAATTGGGCGGACGATTGAAGTTTTTAAAGTAAAAGCTGCCTGGAGTGTAGGCCATTTTCTGGATGATTTTATTAACTTTTTAAGGTTTTAAGGTTTTTTAAGGTTTTATTGGTTTATATACTTACAACCATCACTGGAGCATCTGCTTGTTATGCTTGTCAGGCTGGCTGGCAAGCTTTTTTGTTTCTTATCTAAAGTGAAGCGTATCTCTTCAATTATTTAAATTAAATTCAGCGGAAAAGGCTGCCTTAATAAGCTTCTTTTTTGCGAAATAAATAAATTTGCTAAATCCCAAAGCTCTCATATAATAATAATAATAATAATAATATTGTAAAAATAATAATAATAATAATGTAAAAATAATAATAATAATAATAGAAAGAAGACAGAAGGTAGATAAATACGCACATGCGCCAAACACCTCCTTCTTGCCCTTCTTTTTTCGTCTCTCTTTTTTTTAAAGTTAAACAAATTGCTTCGAAGGCATCACGTTTTCTACTATGGATATTATATTTCTTTCTCTTAGCCATCTTTGCTGCTTATTCGCATTTTTCTTCTTTTATAACTTCTTTCTATGCCGCTTGGCTTCCACCGCCCCCAACGTCTCCATCCGTTACAGCTCTTCTGTCTGAAAAGAAAATCTGGAAAACATGTCTTTTTTCTCTCAGAAAACGTACTCACGAGTGTGTACATACTTACTTTCGTGAACCTCACAAGATACGTATCTCGAGTGTTCAGAACGGAAAAACTTTTTGCATGAAAAAAGCAATTTTCAAAGAATCTGAGAAGCAATGAACAAGACCATGAAGTGCGGCTTAAGTATGGCTTTATGGCTTTGAATGCATAAATATTCACACACACACACACACGTGCGCGCTACTAGTTTATTCTGCGTACTGCTTTTAATCAGCTTCTTTTGCTTGAATGCACTTATTTTGTTTATGCATAAGATCTTTTTTACTGACTTGATTTTTCATGTTATTCGAGTTATTCCTGGTTCATAAATCTCAATAAAGTTCAAAACTCCTCTTAATAAAAGAGTATATACATATATATGTATGTGCGTTTTGAGTCTGTGTGACGAGAATGTGTTTCTACTCGTATTTGCCGACGAATGTTTTTAATCATAACTCCATTTTGTAACATTTCATTCATGAACGATTGCAACTGATTTATTTATTTATTTATTTGTGTTAGTTGATGTACGATACTTTGGCGTTTTGCTGCGGCATTAATTCAGTTTAGTCAGCGCAACGAAGCGCTACCACTTTCGCTTTCATTCAATTAAGTCATTCAGTCATCGTTGAGCTGCGGCTGAATCATGACACAACAAGCGACCTCATTGCATAAATGACTAATTGAGGTGCTCAAGCCTTGTCGCCGGCAACGCCGAAACGCCTGACAGTGGCCCCGGCGCGGCGCAATGTAGTAGAGATAAAATTCATAAAAATACTTTCGCGTCTGGGTTGAATTGCAAAACTTTGAAGGACAGAAAAATTTAAAAACGATTAGTACTATAGGAATATGTCGTGTCATGATAGTAATAAATTGTGTATATTTGAGAAAGTTATGAAAATTTTTAATCCACATTCTTTAATTTTATTTAATTTTAGAAGCATATTCGGCATTAGTTTATGTCTTACAAAATTGTGGTTGATTTTATTTTATTATTTAAATTATTTTGCAGACATAAATTTTTTTAATAATTACCAATTTAAAAAAAAAATTGTTCTTATAGATAGAATGACCGAAGGCTGGCATATACACGCGCCTTAATATTTAATTATCAACTAAGATATTGATAACGATATATTAATTATCAATTATTTTTCTCCCAAAACTTTCGAAAACCAATTGATTATCCAAAAGTACTTTTAGTATGCAGAATGGGAATATCTGTCAAATGTTCTTCCTTGTCGCTTTTTTTGATTTCTAAACTAGAATGATGGACAATTGATCAACAATGAAGTCACATACGATTGCAGAGCGTCGTCCCTAATCGCGTTTGGTTTTAACGTACGTGCTGGTATGTGTGCGTTAGTGTTTGTAATTATAGCTGAGTGTATGCGCCATTGTTTAATAACAGAGCATACTTGAAGGTGTCCGAGCTACAGCCTTAACAACTACTTCCTGGTCACTTTCAAAAATTGTGTGGAAGTGGTCGCACCTGCTATAAATAATAACCGGTTACTTGTTAACCGTAAGTGTTTTCCCTTCCAATTTGCCATTATAAATGTACACCCGGCAGCTCTAAATGTGTTGTGATCTGATGTGATATGAATATTGTTGGTAGCAAATTTTTCCGTTGGTCTACCTACCTTCATGTGGTCATGGTCCTTTTGGTCTTTTTAGCTATTCTTGTTTAATTGCTACCCAAGAGAAAGCACGAACGTGGAAAACCATTTATCATCGACTATAAAAAGCCTCTTCGCCATCGCCATACCCACCATTGCATAATTAGTATTATTATCCCGGTGATTGACAGGATTGCCGGTGGTGGCATACCTCGCCTCCGTCGAAGAATAGCTGTTGCAAGATAATTACTATAATGTGTGTACTTTACACAGAATTGTCAGCTATTATGTTGTCAAACTGTTGCAAAAATCTACTGCAATTTTTGCAAGTAGTGAAGTTTATGCTACAGCACTTGCTCCGAAAATGTTAAGCCATTCCAAAAGTTTAACTTATTTAATAGCAGAAAATTAGTATCATAAGAAATAGGTTACGTCGCGACGTAAAGAAAATTAAACTGCAGAATAATATATTTTGTTTATAACGTGTTTTTACTGCTTTTAAAAGAGTGTGACATGAAAGAAAGTCGAATGAAACTCAACTTCCTCAAAATGTTAACCAGCTCTCTCGAGACCTTATTTCTGGCCACGGCTGCCATTTCTATGTCTATCAAATTTGATATTCTCGTGTAGGACTTAATATTTAATTAATCCCAATTTCTTGTGTTCGTTATAATTTACATTTTATATATTATTTCCTATTGCTTGCAAAAATCAAATAATTTTTTTGTTAACCAAACAAAATGACTTGAATTTTTTCAATTTTCTTTTTCTGCCAACGTTTCTCGTTACAAAGAAACGAGATGGCGGGCGCGTCTTTTCGTGTAGTCGGCGCGTGTACTATATTCTTTTCTCTAGATACCAGAAGTTGCTTGCATTATTTATTTATTTATCTATTCATTTATTCACCTATTATTTATTTATCGAGTAAGATTTAGTCGGCTTTGAAAATGAAAATAACTTTTCTCGCTTGGGCTGGGCGGTTATTTATTATTTATTTGCTTACAATTTTGTTAAACCAACCTTCGGTCACTTTAGCTATAATCAAAAAAGTGTCCATGATATTTTTACCGTGACTGTGTTGTTTCGCAGAAAGGTATTTCGATGGAAATTCAATTGCGCAAATCACGCGCAGTGCCACAAAATTATATTGTATGTGGAATTTTTTAAAGCGTCACTTCAGTGAACTATGAAATTACTCGTACCTGCAAAAATTTTTAATTTTTTGCTGAGTTGCAAAAAACCTTTTTAAAAGTATATTTCTTTCGTTTTAATTTTACGTTTGCGATAAATGCCGGTTTGCAATTTGTGACAGTTTGAAATATGTCCTTTAAATGTTCTTTAAAAAAAAATGTTCTTTATTCATCCTTCCCTTCTACTGTTTTTCGCTTGAGACTTTTCGTGTCAACCATGAAATATTTTTTTAAAAAATTGCAAATACTCGTAGCAAATATACATATGTATATTCCAAATATTTGATGTAAATAGAACGAACACATCGGTTCTATTTCGGCTTTTGATATGTGTACATACGTTCATATGTATCTATAAAGATAAATAGAATAAATATATAAACAAAGATAAATAGAATCTGTGGGTAGTGAGTAACTATAAAATGTGTACATACCTAGGAATGTTATGTGTGTGTATATATGTACATACAATAAATTTTTTTTTATTGTTAAATTATGTTATTTTTTGGTTTTGGTGAATTTAACACAAATGAAGCGACATCAGCTGAAACAATAGCTCTTTTAGCTTAATTTATTTTGACAGATTTCAACATTTTTTTTTTGGAAAAAAAGGAGAAAAAAAAAGAGGAGACTAACTATTTGGAATTTCTAAATGTATTTTTAATATATTTTTTATGAAAAAGGCATGAAAACGAAAGGTTTATTTTTTGTCGTTTTGGAAATTTTCTTTTAAATTTAGAATTTGTTTTTTTGGAACAATGAGAAATGCAAGAAAAAAGTTTTAGATGACATTTTAATTTTTGCTTAAAATTTTTTTTAAAAATATTGGATATTTTTCAAATTATTTTCAATTCTATGTAGAGAATTAAAACGGTTGAAATAAATGTATTTCAGAGTGATTTAAATTCTGCGTGTGTAAATTTTTTTTTGGCCTTGATAAAGTCGGTAAAGAGTCGACATATTGAATAAAAATGAAACACAAAAGCTATAAAGTGTGGCACAATAGACCCTTACATACTCGCCGTACACGCCCCTTGATATGTTACAACAGGTTGTGTGTTCAGGTCTCGCCATCTGACAAATCGACTTTGATAATTTGTTAGCTCTTTTTTCCTTCAGCCTGTTCTTAATTTTCGGCACTTTGACAATGAAGCGAGATTCAGGAAGCAAACAACTGACAGATTGCTAAATGGCCATATTAATGAAGCCTCTTCCGTCCGTCCCAGACACGCCTTCCAACACAGGCAGGCGGCGGCTCGAAATACTAATCGGATGTTGTGAGGACGAGTTTTTTGATACGATCAATAGCAGTGTCGTCAGCATTATCAGCATCATGCTGACAGCCATCATCGTCAACATTAGCTTTAGCATCAACATCAGCATCAGTCATCATCAGCAGCGACCTTCCACCATCTTCTTCCACCTCTCGGTTCTTCAAACACTTCCGGTTGCGCGTAACCAGACACCGACAATTAATGAACAAATGACCGGAATAAAGTAGAGAACCAAGAAGACCAAATACTAATGGTCTTCAGTGTAGAAGTTAGCTAAATATTGTATGTACAAAAAAGTAGAAATAAATAAGCTACTAAACAAAGGCACTACCAGCTACCCCGCACACAAACACACACAGACACACAATCTCATAATGTGGGTTACACTGACAGAAATATGAAATCCGCATAAAATCACATTCGTCGTTTTCATGTGTGCTCTTTTTTTACACTCGTACCACAACAGAAATTGAAACAAAATGAAGGTGTGAAGGTTACTGTAACCTTCAGAGACTGTAAAGAAGAAAATGCAAGAGTGTGAAAAAAGGGTGGTTACGTACGGTGTGTGTGTGTGTGTGTGTGTGAGGCTACTCACACATATACAGTTATTTAAGGATACATTTCAAGTTTTAATCTTAAATTGAACAGATTTTTTAGTCTCTAATAAATCTCTAATAAAAATAACTCTAATAAAATTCTTCATTTCACTTTCAGGTTGATTTCTTTATCTGTCAAACGCGAGATGTTCATCGATATATAAAGTGACTTTCAAGTAAAGGTAATTATGATTCAATTTGATCATAATATGTATGAAGTATGATGATGAGCTCTATTATTTTAAAAGTATTTTATTTTTAATTTTTTTTTTTTAATTTTTTTAGTATTTTTTTAAAAAACTCGAACAACAACAGCCAAATGCTGGCAATTAAAACGAAAGAAACCGAACGGAAATAGAAGAAAAGGGAAAGTGAAGATAAAAAAATGGGAGGAGAAATTGTTCTCTCTTTTTTTGGTCGGTATTTTCTTACTTCTGTGGAATAATATTTCTGTTGACTACGAATAAAAGTACGCCGAAAAAACCCGATTTTTTGTTTAATTATTTATTAATTTTTCTTCCTTTGTTTCAGAGGGTTAAGGTTGTCATGGTGTACATATTTTACTGCTAAATGCCATTTTCAGGTGTTACGCTTGTTGAAGGAAAATAAATAAAAAAAAATAATGACATAAAACAACCACAACGACAATAACTGCAGAAAATATAGCATTTACACGTGTTGACATGTGACATTATTTCATTATTATTATCAGAGGTTACCGCCTGACATCATATTAAAGCCAAACCAGCTCAACCAAGCTCAACCGTACATACGCCTATAAAGTGCGTATCACTGTGTGTGTGTGTGAGTGTGAACGAATATATTATAAAACTTATTAGAAATGCTGACAGTTCTCTTCAGTCATCAGACACTTTAAAATGTTCGTAAATTGTCTGAAATCTCGAACTGGTCTCGGTTGTTGGTTGATTTTAGATATCAGTGATTCCAAGAGCAATCAATTTTTAAGCTGCGTAAATCTTACGAAATGTACAAGTCTAAAAGGATCTGAAATATTGTGATTTTCACAAATGTCATCTACGAATTGTTTGCGGTTCTTTTAAGCCAGTTAGTGTTGAATGTGGTAAATGATCAAGTTCGTCTCTTAATGATTTCGGTCTCGACACTTTACACTATAGTCAGATAATTAAATTTATTTCATGCATGCATCAACACCAACACCAACAACCACAACAACAGCAACAATATAAACTCCAAACTAGTGCGTCGTCATCAGTCAATCGGTTGAATCATGCCAGCAGGTACCCAGCGGTAAAGATCTGACCCTCAAGCTTATTTCCAATTTTGTTCAGTGTAAATGATTGGGTTTTCCATATTGCGGTTATAAATTCCACAAAATGGCGACGACTGCAAATGCTCAATTTGATTAATGTGGCGCATGTTTGTTCGAGTGTGTATACAAGTAGGTCGCCGCTACTTAATTGAATGAAATAATTGTTTATACAACGAACTCATTTAAGAGATTAAAGAGAGAGAAAAAATTGAGTGCGGTTGAATTTGTCTGCGCAGGTGTGCGTGTGAAATTGTAAAATTAACTAAAATCGATTTTATTCTCCATTGAAATATAAAATAAAATGCTTTGGTTCGTTTGATTACCTACGAGTTAGCAGAAAAGAACTGAGTTGAAAAATTCAACGAGTTGCTGTCATGGTACGGCCTTGTATTGGTTTGTGTCTTCGCTAATATTCAGTTTATTCCACTTACAAAATACGTTGATACAAAAACACAAATGCTCCTTTAACTCACGTTGAACCTTTTTGAACCGGGCTTAACTATTTTTATTATAAAATTTTACAAGCTGTTGCCTAAAATTTGGCAATAAAAAAATTAAGTACGTATTTGTATTAAATTTTAACCATTAAGAGTAAAATAAAATTGAAAAGGCAAATATCATAGCCTCCACGCTGTAGAATTCTCTTTAGTTTTCTAAAAATTTGATTGCATTTTTCGGTAAATGGCAATTATGCCACTAACATAAATATTCTTCTAAATTCTAAATTATTACGAATGTGTATATTCACAGAGAATAAGAATTCTTCATGCCTCATTGCTGTATGAGAAAATACATGAAAGGCACAAAGACTGTATTTGAAAGACTCTATTTGTGTATAATAAGTAGAGTATATGCAAGAATCATTTTGAAAAATTGGAGACCTTTAATAAAATTTCCGATTCCGATTTATGGAAAAACTTTGTTAATCTATTCAATTTAGACAATAATCTCTTAAAAACTTTACGACCTTTTTTTCGAAACAAAATTTGCTTTTCAATTATTCAATTGAAATGAAAATTATTAGCAAATTTTGCAAACCGATTGGCGCCTTTCATACATTTTTTCAATACTTCAATGAATAACGAAAAATGCTTCATTCTTGTTCTTAATTCAGAAGATAATTTAAAGATATCGTAAGAATATTTGAATTAGTGGCATAATTTCCATTGCCAGACAATTTTCATTCAATAAAATTTTAATAAAGCTAAAAGAATTCTACAGCGCGGAGGTTATGATTCTTTTTTTTCATTTTGATTTTGAATTTAATGGTAATTTAAAAATGGTAAGAAGAATGGTAATTTAATTCTTTTCAATTTATGTGTGCCTATAACACAAAATGAATCGTTAATAAAAAAGTTGTGCCAGTCTTTTTTATTTTTTTGTGGAAAAATTATGTCAGAAAGTGTTAGGGACGCCGAATATATGTATTGTACTTGGATGCAAGTAGATAGACCGGAACGATATGATTGCCGATGTATATTAATAAGACGAAATAAGGAAAAACAAGAAAAAAGGCAGAAAGGAAAGAAGGGGAATAATTTGAAAAATGGTAACAATGAAACTGAATTTTCAGTAGAAAAACTTTGTTAGAGACTCGTGGACCGTTTATTTTGAAAGTGGGTTAATTTACTTCAAGAAAAAATGCAGTTAAAAAACTAAAACTAGTTAAAGCTAAAGCTAAAACTTTTGTCCTGCTATAATTTTTTATTTTTATTCAGTTTAGAGAACAAGCTTTATAAAATATTTCTATACAATTTCCTTTTCTATGCAATCTATATAATAGCAAATTCAAATTTGTAAAAATTTCGAAATAAAAACGAATTGACTTAACTCGTTTTTTAAAATTAACGTTCCAATTTAAATCTGAAAACTTTCAATGACTTCTTTTTTTGAAGAAATAAATTTTCAATTGCTTCGCGATGAACAAGAAAAACCGAATAGACATTTTCCTCTGGTATTTATTAAGCCACGGTTTATCTCTATACAAATTTAAGTATCGAAAAAACAATACTTAATTAGAAACTTTGGCATTTCAGAACTAATTCAGAAATTTTGAGTGATCCTCTTAATTTCACTTCTTAAAATAAATGAAAGTTATTTAGACTTAATTTTTGAATTCTGAAGTGAAGAATGAATGAATGAAAGAATGAATGAATGAATGAATGCATGAATGAATGAATGAATAGTAGTGAATAGAGTGAACACAAACTGTTACGAATAATAATAGCTTATAGTTGTAATAAAGAGAACAACAACAGCCACTGAGGATATTACTCTTCAAATACTACAACTCATTGTTTTCTTCTCCTTGTTTTCTTCTTTTCATCGCAAACTTTCCAGAACGCTGAACATAAAGAACGACCGAAGGAAGCCGGCTCTCGCTGCAGCGATAGAATTAATCTGAGTGCATCCAGTTTGCTATTTCAAATGAAAAATTATAACGAAACAAATGAAATCATTTGCAGAAGTACTGAGTCCCTTTCTCTGGCCGTCGCGTCGGCTACAGTTCCTTTCTTACAGTTTATCTAGTGATTACCAAGATTTCTTGCTTCTTGACTTCTTTGATTGAGAGCGTTGTTGTTTTTAGTTGCTTACTTTTAGAATGAAGGAAAGAAAAGAATCAAAATATGGGCTTAAGAAACTTGAGAGCGAAAGCTGATTTATTATATATTTTTCCATTCTCTTCATTTTGCATAAATAAAAAATTAAAAAAGTAAAATATGCAGAGAGAGCAAAAATGAATTTTAATATATTTAAAAAATTGTAAAAAAGACATTATCATTTTACTTTATCCTCTCAACTAAAATATGCCATTTTTAATAATTGATGTTTTTTCCATTTTTTTTTTTCATTTTTAGCTTTTATTACTATTATTAAATTCAGAACTTTCCTCTGAGGCTTTTGAGACTTTTGTTTTCGTAAAACAATAACAAATATGAAACAAAGCGGAACAAAAATGCACCAGAAATAATTATTATTTTGTTAGCAAAACCAAATTATATGCTTAACCCACTTCACAAGAAGAAACCGGGTCAGCGCAACAAAATGCTAGACAAAACGTTTTTGCTGGCTCATTCCAAGAATTACTTTTTTCAACTTTCTGATTCTGATTTGTTGTTGTTGTTGTTGTTGTTGTTGTTATTGTTGTTACTGCACTATCTTGGTATTTTTGTTTTTTTTGGTTTTTGTTTGTCCGCGACAAAGTTTTTAAGAGTTTCCATTCCGCAGTCACTGTTCATCGCCTGCGTAACGCGTTAAAGTGTTGGCGGCGAACAGCTTTTTTTGGGTTTTTAGATACAAAATTTTTTGTCAATGAGCATTAGGTTAGAAGCAGAGATGACATAAAAACATATAGAGTACTTCTGTTGCCAAGTAGGTGCAGAGTACACAATATTTCCTCTTCTCTTCCTTTTATTTAAGTTCATTTAATTTCTAATTTTCTTATGGTATATATTTCTGTTTGTAGACACGTATAAAGCTCTTTTAATAAGACATACATATATAAATTTTCCTTGTAGAGAGCTTTTAATAGTATGTGGGTGTGTCTGGCGGATGTATTGATGGGTTAGGGCGTGTGTAAAATCACGCGTAAAAACGTTCTCAAAGCAACAATATGGAGAAGAAAAGAGAAGAAGAGAAAAACATTTGGAATGAGAAAAACTTAATGAGGAAAACTTAATGAGAAAATAAGACAGAGAGCAGGCAAAAAGTAAAAAGGAAAAATTTTAAAAATTGACGCTTAAAAAAGTGCGCTTTCTTTTTAGTTTTGCTTTTTGGGTGAGAGAAAAGAGAAATAAAAAAGATCCATATGCTCTTTTTTTTAAAGAACGAGAGAACAATGAAGAATTATGGATTGCTCATACGCCGTGTGATAATAGTTCTCGTAAAAATAATACTAAATTTAGAGGGTCTCAAGCATTAAAATTTGTATTAACTCAGTAGCGGCATTAAATATTAACTCTTCTCTCTCTCCTCCTCCTCCTCCTGCCCTTCTTTTCTGACTTCTTCGCCGCCTTCGAGTCAGCCTTGTGCATATTTTTGTAAAAGCATAAAATCGGGCTTGTAGTAAATGAATCCGGGCCAACCGTGAAGTGGCGATTTAAGGAAATGAGAGAAAAAAATACATAATGCGTTGCCAGAAACGTTTTTAAAACAAGCAGCGCGAACAAGCTCAACAATAACAGCAACAACAGCATTAATTAAGGTCAGCCAGCAGCAAATTTTACATGTTGTTCAAAGCGGTTAGCAAGAAACTTGCGTAAATATTCTTGTAAATTTACAGCGCCTCTTCTCTCGCCCCTTACTCCGTTGACGTGCTCTGCAAAGTGATGAATTGTTCGAAGCGCAAGAAGGCTTGTTTCAGCTGGACTGGCTCAGCAATTTTTGTAGTTGTTTACTGTCGGTGGAAATTTATTTTGCTGTTTTTCAATTTTTTTCGTTTTTCCGGTTGCTTCTCAGTTCGCCGGCTAATAAAGCTACTTCTCTCATCGCAGAGAGAGAGAGCTGGCAGCTCTACGTAGCTCGCGTATGAATCTTTCCTTGCAGCCAGCCCTTCGCAGTTTTGCAATGTGCGAGGAAATGTTAAACATGATAACATAAATTAACTCAACAAACCGCTTCTCGGCACGTTTGTTGAGCGAAACGGACTGGGACCGGGAGTCGTCTATGCAGAAGTGGACACTCTGCGAAGGATGCTGGAAATCTTCAGAATAACCAGAAATAAATTTATGTATGCTCGGTGCACTGTGAAGTAGTCTCTTGCTGTGTGTGTGTGTGTTATAATTTTTTTAAAATTTCTTTCTCTTATTTTCCGCCGTTGTTTAGCAATAAACGCCCCTTTGCTCGTTTGCTGCACTTTTGGTCGGTCTTGTTTGCCGGCGACGTCGTCATTATGCGTGGCCAGCCCAACACTTTGGGCCCTACAAGCACCTAAACCGCCACACCCACTTGATGATGTCGATGTTGTTGCGTTGCGATGGCATGACGATGGTGTGGCGTTGGTGTGGCGCTGCTTAAGTGCAGCTGTCTCGTCGTGAAGGATCCTCTCTGTCAGTCGAGGCAAAGCAAGTGTTAAATTTAAAGATTCAGAAGAGTTGAAGGCGCAGTGTGGCGCTGGGTAAGAACAAGAAAAGCATGAAAACTTTAGGAAGACTGCCCAAAGAAATGTGCTTCATTAAAAGCAATAGCGTATTAAAGAGTGACGTAATGAACAGAACTGAAAACGTAACGTTCAGAGTTTTTTAAAAAATGTTCATTCTTTTATTAAATACTTATTTATTCATATAAAGTTCCAATGCTCGCACAAAATCAAAATCCGAAAACGTCACTTTCTGAAAGGTTGAACTGATAAAATTCGCGGATTAAAAGCCTTAAGAAAATCCGATTTAAATTTGAAGAACTTTTGCAAAAGTATCTAATTTCGAAAGTATTGTATTACAATAATGAGAATTTAAAAATGCAAAAGGTAAATAAAGAAAGAGAACAGAACATTTTTTAATTTGTTCATAAAAATGTGTGCGAGCATTTTATAATGACGATAAATTTATATGAAATATGCATGAGATTTTTTCCTCAGAATTTCATTATGAATTCTGAAGTTCACAAAATAATTGACTTTCTCTTTTTCTTTCATTTAATTTTCGTTATTATTTTTTTCTTATGATTTGTTCTTTATTTTTCTAATGCGAACCGAAGGCAAAATCTACTTTAATCAAAAGAAAAGTTCTTCGCTTTGATTTTTTTCATTTCTCTGATACCTTTGTTTTTTATTCTTCCCCTTTAGTACGTTTTCTCTCGCTATTTGTTATTTTTTTTTACCGCCCCCCCCCCCCTTTTTTCTCCTCTTGCCACGCCATTACTCTGCAGCCTTCGTACCTGAATCAAATCTTTCGATTCGTATCTACAGAAAGCACAGAAAGGGAAGCACCAGATGGTCCATCGCAAGCGCTTCAACTGCAGCAAAGATCGGCAAAGAGTCCCGGCCAAAAAAGATGCGCTCTCCTTTTATTCACAAGAATCTGGCAATTTGTTGGCGGTATTTCGGCAATTTGTTTGCCTTCAGAAACAAATTTCTTTCAATTATTCGTGCATTCAAAAGAATTCAATTTCTATAAGAAAATGCAATTATTCTCTTCTTTTATTCTCTTTTGTGTTGTAAATGGTATGGAAAATAAAGTAAAAAACTTAAGAAGGCAAAGAACAAGAAGAAGAAGAAGATGGAAAGAGGTCGTAAAAGTTTGAAAAGTTTTAAGCCTCTTCCAATGCAATTGTTGCACTCTTTTTGAATTTTACGAATTCAAAGAAGAAGACGAAGCGATTCAGGAGAAGAGAAGGTGCCCAGCAATTTTCTGTTCATTTTCATAAATATTTGTTTTTGGCTTCTGAAGAATGAAGACCTACAAGGTTCGATCTGAACCTAACACAATGTCATTTAGTAAAAAATTAATGCATACATACATCAATCTAAAACTTTCTATTTAAATTCGTTAAAATCATTTAAATGCAATAAAATCGGTTTATTTTGGTTCGGTTTGTTCGGTTCTTGCTTATAAAATAATGCTAACAAAAACCGGACTACAAAAATATCTAAATAAGATCAGCGCGCAATTTCGAAGACATGGAGAAGTTTAATTGTTCTATTATTCAAAAAGTCAACTCTAGTTTTCGAGATACTCGCAACACATGATTATTTTTAAGAGTTCCTGTTTAGTTTTAGACTTCAAACAGAACGAGTATTATTATTATTTAATATTGCTTCAGATATGCTTCAGAAATCTTAAGGTTAATCCACTGAGATACTGAGATCTTTTTAACGTCCTCAGTGCCTTTTAGTGCCTTTAATTTTTGGCTTTGAAACTCTTGTCACTCGAGCTTCTTCTCGGCATCAACATCTTATGGTAATTATTTTTATTACCTTCATCATAATTTTCATTACCAAATCATTACCATCATCACAGCAACCGCCATCTCCATCGTCATCCTCATCTTCCTTACTATCGCCATCGCTGCCATCAACATGTGCCATCAACTTGTCTGGTGGTGAAGGGTCGGTGAAGGCCCTTTGAGATGGGTTCTCTTGGGGGAACACTGAAATTCAGCTGCCTCAGCTGTTCCTTAACAAATTAATTTCTATTTTCTTCAGCGCCACTCAGCAACTTAGCGTCCCTTCGCCCGCCCGCCCCTCTTTCAGCGCTCACTTACTCACTGCGATAGTTCAGTGGTCGACTTCTAAAGTCGACCGCTCTTGGCCAATATAAGAGCTTATTTCTTGCGCGTTGGACCCTTTCTGTGAGACCTCAAAGAGCAAGATATTAAATAAACACATTTCTTGCTTCTAAAAGTTAAAAGCAAAAAGTGATAAGAGTTCTTGTCGGTCTCATCGACGTTGATGAGTGTTGGTGAAGGGAGTGACCGTGGGGACGGTGGTGGTAGTGCAGATAAAAGCAAAGCGGAGGGAGGTGCTGGATATGCTTCGGCCACAAGACGACAAAAAAAAACCTTCAAAACTTTTTTGCTGCTTCGGAAAATTTACTTTATAGTCTTCTAATGAGGTCGGCAATTTTTTTTACTTCTTGTTTGTTTGTTTGTTTGTTTTAAAATAAGGCCGGCAAAATTAACGTAATAATATCGTACTTTCATAAGATTTTGATGACTTTGCTGCTATAGAGTGGTGAGGCCTAGAACGGTTGGATCGCGACTGATAGAAAGGTACTTAAGAACCAACTAAACAGACCTTAATATAAAACGCACGACGACACATACAAAAGTGAGTGAGTTTCGAATCCGTTTATTTTTGTGTGAGCTTAATTTTATCTAAAATATTGTCGAAAAACTACGAAGAATTTTTTCTATTATACAATATAAATGGTTTCACTTTATAATATAGAGTTTTATGGCATTATCATTGATATCGTTGCCGCAAGTAAGTTCGGTTCATTGTGTCGAATGCACAAAGCTGAAATCATGTGCAATCTATGGATTAATTGGTTTTAAAGCGTTTAGAATGCTATGAGTATATCTTTTGTACGACCTTTGACGCGCCCTCTACTACTGCTCTCGCACCCTTTTATTCTTCTTCTCCCTTAACCTGCTTTAACAGCCCTTACAAAGTTTCCCCCCTTTTTCACTATGATCTATTGCTTTGGCTGCTGAAGCGCAACAGCAGTGAAGCCCGTGTTCATGTCGGTAACCTTCCTAACACTTTCTCCATAGTGACAATGAAACCTTGACTGGAGACTGCTTGATTGGATGGTATAATTTAATCCCTACGAGTAGGGATGGTCAGTACAAAAAGGATACTTAGAACAAATTAACTTTTCGACGATGGATGGAAGAGATGCGACAGCATGATGGTGTAAGGTGCGAGAGGAAATTCAATAGATAACAAAAAGACCTTGAAAATAATGCTCTAAGGACAAAAGAAAATTATATCATGAAAAAATGTCGCCGATGTTAATAAAATTTATAAAAGCGAATGAAAAAAACCTTTATACACGCTTGTTAGAGACGTTATTATATTCATACGTCTGAAGACACAGTCAAAAGAGTCAAAACGAGACTTCCTCGACGGAATGACGCGTTCGCGAGAGGACGAAAGTTAGGTAGACCCAATGTTAAGAGATTTGTTACTGTTGCTCAATAGCTATAATATCCCAATAAATAACCTCTCATTCTTAATTCAAATCAATGCGTTTGAGTATTAAAAATACATCGAGTTCTAAGGCTTGCTATTCTGCTATGCTAATAAATTCCTATAATGTCCCAAAGTTTGTAAATGGACATAATTTAAAGACTTGATTTATGAAAGGTCGTTGGTTCACGTTAGTGAAGCGCAGCCTGTGGTAAGCGCAGGAATGGCGTCCATACCCATTCTCGCAGCAAACACATTTTGGGGGCGATAGGTTTTTCCTCTCAGTTTTCCGCCGCACACTCCGCTCATGAAGTCACAACAATGATTCATTGGTGGTCATTGAATGCCTTTCGGAAGTAACCCTTAAACTAACCGAAAAAAAAATAACTAAAAAAAAAAAAACAGTTGCTAACAGAGTTGAAGTGTATGAGTAGCTGATTGTGTGTGTCTAAATGGGTGAGTGTGTGAATATTTACAATGGTAGAGTGTAAATGCTTTTAAGTGCATTCAGACAAATTTTGTTTAAAATATAGAAATATTTTTGTCTAAGTCCATTCGGTTGTCGTCAGCCGAACTACAACAAAATGCACTCTAGCAGAACTCATCACATTTACACAGTTACCAAAAAAACACGTATATTTATACAAATATTTCATCATCAACGAAAAGTACTACAGTGTAGAAAAAAGTAATAAATCCGATTAAATTTCTATAATATTTTTAGTGTATGCATTATTTTAAGAGCTTTAAATTCAGTTATGTTCTATTTTCGTCTTCCTTCGAGCCATTTACATTTTCCGCTGCACCCTTTTGACCCCCGTCATGCAAGTAACATAACTCCAAGGACATAGAGAATTTCTTTTTTTTTTCTTATGGTTTTAAATTTTTGTTGGAATACATTTTTGAATAATTCTCATACATTTCATATGAAAATCACTATATGTATTTCGAAATCCTTTTCAACATTTGCCAACATTTGTATAGTTTGTCTGTCCTTTGGTTTATCCGGTTGTTTTATTCCGGTTTAATGCTCGAAATGATGTTGATGCATTAGTAAGAGCATAACAAGAAGCATAAAAGAATACACGACGCATATGATGTTGCCAGTTTTAAATACTCGTTTGTGGCAGCTGTGCGTTACTGAATCTTAATGACTTATGGCAGGAACTTTACGAGTATGTACGCGTAGTAAACTTGCATTCGTCTCTATTTATTTTAGATACATGTCGAATAACCTTCAGTGCTGGAAAGTGAGAAGAATGAGAAAGAGTGCTGTGTTTTTTTCTAATACATAAACTTTTTGTGCAAGTGTTCTTAATGATTCATCATGTTGAATTCTACGTCGTTCTTATGAATTGAAAATTTGTATGTTCGTATTAATGTCTATAGACGCGATAGTGGTGGTCATGCGGCATCTTACTAATAATTGTAATAGTTAATACCTGATAATGGAATCAAAAGACCAATAAAATTAGCAACATAATGCTTCTTGTTCACAAAAAACTTCCTTTAGTCTATTTTGGATAACCCTAGACAGGTTTTAACTAAATGCTAAATATAATTTTTTTTTTAATTATTTATATGATTTATAAGAAAATCCTCACTTTCTTCTTGCTGTCATGAAAACTTGGACAATCTTGTTTTATAATTATTATTAAAAAGCGGTATCATCATTTAGTAATCAATTATTGTTATCTTTATTAGCAATAATTGCGGTGTTAATATTACGAAAATTGAAATTAAATTATAACGTTGGTATTCCTTAATTACACATACGTGCGCGGCCTTCATCCACGCACAAACACACCGCGATACAACGACTGTCATGCAATCTGAAAAGTGCAAGTAATTAAAAATCGTTTTATAATTTTTCCAGTCATCAAATCATCACATTTAAATAGAAACTAATGAACTGAAACTAATCACGCAACAACTTGTATGAGAACACGCAACCCCCGAATTAGTAAAAATATTTCCGCCCTTAGCAGTAACCAGTAACCAGTGGCGTGGCGTGGCGACTTCACGTCTGTAGTTTCGTGTTTCGTGTTTAGCATGGAAGGATCTCTGTTTCGCCCCATTGCGCACGCATGTCGGCACGTATGTACGGCTGCAATGAGAGGCCGTATATGAGACTGTCATGCACCAACGGATCGGTTCAAACGGATTTGATTTACGCGGCTTAGTATCACCGCCAAGTATGCCAAGAGAATGCAAAATATTATGACGCGCTCTTCAACACGCTTCAATGACGCACTCTCACTGCTCCTCCAGCCCACAGGCTCCTTTTTTGCACACCAACACACGCACACTTTCGATTATCCAACACCAAAGTAAAATAGAAGTCGTTGTTGTTGTTGTTGTTGTTGTTGTTCTTCCCGTAGGTTTTATTGCTGTCGCTGACTTTTTCACAGACACAATTAAAACGTCGAGTGTGGAGCAAGCCCGCTTTCTCCTCACCCTCTTCATCAGCAGTATGCTTCTTTATTATTTCTTTGGCGTGATTGTTGTTTGCTGTTTCGCCTTCCTGGCGTATGCTCCCTGCGGCTTGCTGCCTGCTGCCTGCTTGCTGACGCCTATCTCCTGCGGCCTTTCAAGAACAACCAGAGGACGCCAAAAGGCACGCATGAACACGTTTCCGGCGTTAATAATGAAAATTATTTCGTGTGCTCGGTTGACAGGGCAAAATCCGCATATACCAGTGAGATGATGAACAGCAACAGCAACAACAACAACAACAACACGCTGTATGTGTGTGTGTGCGCGAGTAAATAAGTCAAAGAAGTATGTATGTGTTACAAGGAGCAGAAGACTGAGTTGGTTGGAAAATGTTAAGGACGTTGTTGTTGAGCGTTGAGGCATGGCCATAACAACGCTTCCGTGCGACTCTTCTAATGCTTTCTGTCAATAAATTATTGCAGCTTTGTGTGTGTGTGTGTGTGTGTGTGTGTGTTGGTGCAATTTTGCCCATAACCTCCATCATCGTGAGGCAGTGAGCCGGAATTAGTCAAATCAAAAGTGCATAAATTTTCGTTATCATTTTAGGTTCGTGCTTTTTGGTGGCTGCGGATGTTATAAGAATCCTCATAATTGCTATATTTACGGCAGCACGTGACTTGAGTTTGCGTTTGGGAAGAGACCGAACATTTTAAATGTCCGATTTTATGGTTTTTACCTTCATACTAACACACAAGGCCCCGGTTTACAAGGTCACGTAGTCAAAGAAAACTGGCTTTTCTAGAATAGCAAAAAAAACAAAAAACATTGAAGCGTTGACCTTATAAAAGCTCTTTCGTATTACCGCTTTCACTCTTCTGAGAGAACTCTTTCCATTATTCTTTCAGTTGAATTCATGTAAAGCCTTTTGAACGCCTTAAATAAATTTTTATGGTGTTTTGTATTCATTTCGGGGCTTTCTAAGGCCAAGATTATAGCGAGTGATTTATATAAGCAGAAATTTACGAAAGTTTTGGGGTCTCTGTTTGCGAAAATACGCAATATTAAGAGCAACAGTAACAGCAACAACAGCAACAACGATGACGGAGTGGTCATAGCATATTGATTGACTGATATTTTATTGAATAAACTTAAACGAATGCCCAAAGGTCATTTTCGTTTAAATAGTTGTAACTGAGAGAGCGAAAACGAGGCGAGAAAATCTGACCTAAGCCTGCATCGTAAATACGACAGTGATGGGTCAAGCAAAAAAAAAAAATAACCTTCCAAAAACTGAAATCAATTGGATTAGTCGATCAATCGAACGACGCTGCAGCTCTATAAAACGGACTTTGGTGTATGGCGCGAAAGGATAACAGGATTTTGGCTATACTCTAAGTAAAAGGGTTTGTGAGCATTCACATTTTCTACATATATCCTTAAACTTGTTGTTTCCTCTGCCGTTAGTTTGTCATTTTGAAGGACAGATGAAAAAGAGTTCACAACAAATGGATTTGTTTGAGACAGCTTAACTAAGACCATATGCTTTCTCCTTCTCTTAAGGTTAGAAAACTTAAGCGCAAGCTTAGTTTAGTGTCTGCGGACTACATGGACCGGATCAAATTGTTTAAGTTTTGACAGCTGAAGCTTGCTGGAAAATGCAGAAGAGAAGAAATAAAGGCAGACTTTTTTTTCTTTGGTGTACTTTGCTGTACTTATCTTTATAAAATTTTATAAATAAATGTGTGACAATGAAGTGTGACAAGAATTACAAATTTTCTATTTTAAATTTTAAATATTTTTCGAAGGGATGCTTGGTCTATGGCCTGGTCGATGCGCTTTTAAACACATAAAAAATATATACAAAAATCTCAAACAAAATAAAATGAAAATGAAGGTTTACGATTTAAAGGAAATAATCTACTAAAAGGCGGCTGGAAGGTCTCGGAAGTATTTAAATTAATTGGAAGGACACTCAAAGAAAAGCTGGATCAAAAATGTTTAGACAATTTCAAATTTGTTTAATAAAAAATTTCCACTATTTACCTTGTATTTATTGATAAATATATTCCAAATCCTCAACATTTTTCTCAACATATTTCAAACTTATTGTTCTTACCACGCGATTTATAATGCGTATATGTATATAATTTTGTTAATACTTAAACTGATTAAAAATCGCTAAGAGTATTTTTGGCTTCTTTCCATCGCCCACCATTTTCTCTTAACTTTTCATCCAACTTCGCCAATTGCTTTCTTCGATGTTGCCTCGATCTGCGTTCTACGAGCATTAACGAGTTCTCCCTTCTCCCCCCACCGCCCTTCCGACTATTCTCCCTTCAAAAGTTGGGGCATTATAATGTCTAACTTCTAATATTTAATGTCGCCCGGAATTTTAGGTGCTTTTATCGTTTCGGTTGAGTCGAGTAGCAAACGCTGTCATATTTTCGCAGCAATTGGCGACGGCTGCAGCTTAGCAAGACTGTGTTCGTGTAAAGAGCGGTGTCGTGGGGGCGAGGACGGTGCTGCTAAGGATAGTAATAGCAGCAATAGCGACGGCATGGCCCGCAAGTGCGAAATGCTGTTGGATTTAAGTGGCAGAAACCATAGTGATGGCAGCAGAGGCGGCAGAGGCAAAATCGAATTCAACAGTTTGGGCGGCTGCTATGATGATAAAGACTGTTGTTGTTGTTGTTCCTAATTCGCTCAAGGCAATAAACTATGTTCAATGACAGAATGTAGCAAGCACACAGAACAACAACAACAACAACAACAAGCACACCACTTAGCCTTAAACCTGCATTTATTAAGCAATAAAAGGCAATGTAACAGAGCTACGAGTAAATATTACAAATGGCGTCAAATTAGTGCAATACGAGTATTGTTGCTGTTGCCGTTTCCGGTGAGGCTGCTGCTATTTCCGGTTTTTGTGGTTATTGGCTTTATGTATCATTTGGTGCAGTCATTCTAGATGCCGCCCTTCCAAAGGTCGCTAAGGACGATTTTAAACTGTTGTACTTAATAATATTGATGACGTTGTTCACTTAAGGTTATTGTTTTTACACTATATTTCATCGATAACGTATAAAAAAAATGTCATAAAAAGTACTCCGTAGAGACATACAATTAATGTACGTATAAAAAATAAAAAAAATGAAAAAATGAAAAAATGAAAAAAAAAAAAAAGGAAAAATGAAAAAAAAAGTATTCAAAGTATTCAAATTCAGCATAAAAAGTATTGAAAAACAAAAAATGAAAAAAACGAAAAAGCATTAAAAAATTTCAAATAAAAAAATAAAAAAAAAATTAAGATAAATTTGTGTAAAGAAAATAAATTAACTCAAAAATTGATGAAGAAATGTTCTCTGAATAAGAATTTATTCTTTGAAAATGATTCAAAGACTCCAATAAAACGGATTACAAAATGAAATTTATGAAAAAAAATTTTCATAACGAAAGATATTTTCTGTTTGATGGGAAAAAGGTTCGTGTGCGAAAGCAACGTTCCTTTTGACCTTACAATTTCCAAAACCGTTCTTTGATCTTTTGCAATTTTGCATTGTCGAATGTAATTTTTAATATTTCATGGTTACTTCATGCCTTCATTCTCTCATTCACCTTTCATCCCTTACGTAATTTAATTTCCTTTCCCTTCCCTTCCATTTTCTTGCCCTCCCCAACCTTATTTCCGCTTTCCTCCTCCATAGTTGTCCTCATAATTGAAACTGCAACGAGTTTTCATTCCCGGCGAATCCTTTCAAAAGAAATAAATTTATCAGCATCGTTATTTCTTTGTCGACAGAATGAGGTCAGCATCGTTCAGTCCACTTCTCGTGTGCTTATTTGCTTCGGTATGGATAATCTTAAAGCTCCTCGAGCAGTGCTCAAGACGTCGGCGCTGCGTGATGTGACTGAAGGCGAGTACATGCGCTTGTAAACAACCGTTTACATCTTCTTTGATATTTGAATTGATATTTTTTGCATAAAAAATGATTACTTTGCGTGTTAAACGCTTTTAATCATAAATAAAGAAATCTTTTAATATATACTCCTTGCGATTTTTACAAAAAAGCCTTTACTGCTGCTGCCTTCGTTATGCTTGAAACAACTTTTAACATTACAAAATGTTAATTTTTCACCAATTCCAAAGCATGTGCTTATATATCTTCTCAGCTTACGTTGAACTGACAATAAAATAAATCACTTTAGCACAAACATAAACAAACCGAAAGTCTAGCAGGCTTTTAAATTATACACGAATAAATCTTTCGACGAGCAAAGAACCCAGAAAAAAAGTACTTAAAATAATAAATTCAATAATTTTTTGCGGCTTTCGCAACAAGGACATTTTGAGGACATTCGAATTGAATTATGTCGCATTGAAATAAAAAAAAAGAGAATAAATAGGTGACCATTTAATAACGGGCAAGGCATTTTAATGTCTTCTGATGTGGAAAATAATTGATGCGCGCTGCGGTCAGGGCGTTATTTTTTAATGAGCAAAAAACAATTTGACATAAACCGAAAGAAGATGAAGATGAAGACGTGAATAACGCACGCATTCCAGAGAATTCCAATTAAATTTACTGGATCGTATATCATGAAAGAGGAAATATTCGGTAACATTAACAGATAGAACGGTCCATTTGTAAAGATCATTTTTAATTTCTACATTTTAGTATAACTTTAGTACACTTTAGTAATACGAGGAATCAAAAAAAAATCGATAACATTCTTCGATGAGCTATTTTTTTTTTGTCGAATAATAACAAAAACCTAAAAAGCCCGCAGAATTAAACAAAATCTTCAAGGTTAAGGAATATATTGTCTTATGGAAAATTGCCGAAGGGAAAAGCATTACAAAGAAAATGAAAAAAACACATAATTTTACAGTTACGAGAAAGAAATCGAAATCGAAGCAAAAGGTAATCATCTACGTACGCTCAGTGCGCCGAGGAATGATTTCGGCCCACCAGAAATCGCACACGCAACGCCTTGAAAGTTGGCCGAAGCAATGAAACGAAACACTGCAAGCGTCAAGTGATGAGAGCTGAGTTGACTTTGACTAAAAGGCATGAAATGATATGGAAAACGTGCCGAGCTCTGAACGACAAAACAAGAAAAGACGAGAAGAAAAAGCAACACATCACCGAGAGAGAAAGAGAGCAAGAGAAGTAGAAAAAAAAACCAGAGAAAAAAATCAAAACGAGTTGAATGCAAATTGAAATGGTACGAAATGATCATTTGTCATGGGACGCGCTTTGGATTGTTTTAACGTGTTCGGAATATATCATTTCGTTCGTTTTCATTATTTCAAATCTTCGTTGTATGCTTTTCATATTCTTCTTCTTCTTCTTCTTCTTCTTCACTGGACATTCGACATTCATTCGATATTTTTTATGACCGAAGTTTGATTGAATGAACCTAAAATTAAGGATGGTCAGAGCAAAAAACGTTGTAAACGTTGCGCAGCAAAAAAAAATGGTAAAATCGCTTACGATTATGGCAACGGTTCGGATTTACAGAACGTTACGTTTCAGGAAAGGAGTTATCATCATCCCTCTCTTGCTCCGCCTCCGCATTTAATGTCCATAAAGTCGAAATTTATGAAGCAATTAAATCCACGGCGGCAGGTGTAGCCACGAATACGTAAATCCGTTTGATTTTTTTTCGGTTTCCAACCACCATTATCATTATTATCATCATCATCGTCATCATCACGATCAAAACAACATCAACACAATTATTGGGAACATTTATGAAATTCGAGCATCAACCACAACAACAACGAAGGCTCTAAAAAAGTCGTCCAAATTGGCTACAATAGCGCTAGTGGTCGCATCATCGTTAAAGTCAAATCCATACGAATCTGTTAGTTGGCAAAAAAGGTCAAAGTTGTTCGTCCTTTTTTCGTCCAGGTTTTTCGGAGGCGTCAGACTCGAAGTACCGCCGAATTGCCGCCGCGGTTGGGTCGAGTTTTTGGCCTCTGACGTCAGAAACAACAGAAAGAATTTAGCGCCACTGCGTTAGTGTTGCGTTGAGCGAGCCATTGTCTCTTTAGTGGCTGCAATAAACATTGATTGGTTGGCACTTCGCAACACTTTTTGTTTATTCTTCGTCAGTTGTAGCAAAAAAATGTACGCCATAGCGACTACTAGTCGTAGTTTCAGTTTGGTATTTTGTTTTTCGTCTTTTGTTTTTTTTTTTTTGGGCTAAAAAATACTGCAAAAACTACTGTTTTTTTGCCAAGGTTTTTTTTTTTGAGTTTTTTAAAAAAAAAGTTAGTGCCCTTTTATGCTACACACAATAACAGCCCGTCCGTTCATACTGACTGCACCATCAACATCGTTATGTGAAATTCACCGAAAATCAGTGCAGCAATAATTATCTCAAATATTTTTAGCCATTGACTCAATAAACCTTAATAAAACGACACAAAATGAAAATGTTTCAAAATAAATTTATATATTAAATCGTTCGTGCTTCCCAAAATCCATTAAAAATCTACAAAAATGAAGATTTACGAATGTTACGAGGGTAACTGACGACCTGACTAAGATCACAAACTCGTATATTTTTGTATTATTGTATATTATACATATATGTTGTCCAAAAGCAAATGAAATCAGAACCCATTTATATATACGTAGTAATGATAAATAATTTTCAAGCCACAAACTAAAGCATCGACCAGCTCACGCCTGTTCACGACCAACCATTCAGTAAATGGCAACCATTTCCTGTATACATTATTTGTTGGTTTCGAAGCTAAACGGAAGTGACTTGTCGCCTGCACGTCGTTACAAAACACACCCACACTCACACTCACACTCACACAAACCGAAATTTTTAATTCTTATTTATGTTGTTATGGATGTTTTAATATGAATTTTACCAAAAATACTCAAGCAAAAAATGTCGGCAGGCGAGACTACAAAGTCAGGAGTTATACAATCATAAACGCATTGCCATTAATAAAGCATTGCCATTCGTTACTAAATTTCAGACAACGTAAGAGTATGCATCGTTACGCAGTTTGAGTGTCTGAACCTTTCTGTCTGAATATCATGGCCATTATTACACCAGTTCGGCCGCATAATGACATCCAATAAATACAAAGAGAGCAAGCAATGTCTCTTCGAGAAATGACCATAATTCATGCCGGCTCTGCATGAGTCGTAACGCAAATTATAGAATTTATTTCGGCGGTTGCTCGCTCGTTGCTCAGAAATAATTTCATCCTAAAATAACGAAATGGAAAAATGCAAAATAGGCAGCCATCAACTCTACCAACGAACGGAGAGCGTTCCTTTTAACACTCAATTTATTTATGTAAAACGCTATTATTAACCTACACAACCACACACTCGCACACTCGCACACTTACCCACTCCTTTACCGCTGTTACTGTTGTTCTTCCTCTTCGCTAATATATGCATTACGTATTCACGCCTACAACCCTGCCGCGGGGGCAAACGCACCCTCTCGCACAAATGAAGACCTTTCAACAACATTGCATTGCGTTTGTCACTGACGAAGCGGAGATAACGACTGCCGCCTTGCGTTGTCCTTTGCGGACGGTGCTCACCCTACCCCCTACCCCCTTCCCCCTCCTGCTACCCTTCTCCTCATCCTCATCCTCAACCCTCCTCTTTAATTTTGAGGAAAGCCTTCATTGGCTCACAATATTTACGATTTTCGAGAAACACTTTACGCTCCCGTTTGCGGAATCATCAAAAAGGTATGGGGAAGGGGGAAGGGGGGGGGGAACATGCTGCTATGTTTCCTATTCCGATGCTTTGTGGCATTATTCTTGTTGTCTGCTTTTTCGCTCGCCCTGTTTTGGGCGAAATTTACATCTTTCATGAATGGCTCATAAATTTTGGGACAGCCCTGGTTCTTTTCGTTGTTGTTGTTGTCGTTGTTGTTGCTGCTACTGGTATGGTATGGTATGGTATGGTAGCAGAGGGCCTCTGAAATATAGGTAGGTATAGCACCTGTGGAAGCTTGTGACACGGCGACTTGTCTGGAAATTCTTTGTAATTGAAAACATTACCGCTAACTTGCCTTGACATAAAAAAACATACCCGTGGGCCCAGCCGCACACATACACACACACACACCCACTTGCACACTGTAACAAGGAAGCCACTTTCGCCTTCTTCAATTCCATTGAAAGAAAATGGCATTTTTTATATCCTTTTCCATGTTTTTTTCTTGTTGATGCTGTCAACTAGATTGTTTATATTCTTATCACTTTGTTTCGTTGTACCGTTGGTGTATCGTTGTTGTTGTTGTGGTGTGCGCACCACATGTGTACCGACAACATGGTGGTACGTGATGTTGTCAATTTGCAATGTTTATGTGTTTTTACTGTTGCGCGCGCTGAGTTTGTGCGTTCGGCTCGTGTTCATTTTTTCATTTTTGCGTGACATGAAAGAAGAATGTAAAGCCGGCAACATTTCGAGGTTATAGGAGAATGCCAACAACAACAACAGCAGCAGCAACAAAAATACATTTACACGCATGACAACGTTAATAAAATTAGCATAAAAATGCGTTGGCTGGTGGTCGGTGGGTCGATCGATCGTTCGAGGAACCTCATTTATGTGCAATTCTCTCGCAAAAGCACCGAATGGTAACCGTCGATGTGTATTTACCGCGAGCTTCTGTGCTACGATAAATAATTTAAAAATATTATAATAATATTATCTTAAAAGAAAATACATTATCTTTAACCCTTTCGATCAAAATGAGAAAAAATGTTGAATGAATCCGCACTAATTTTGTCAATTTAATCTCTGCATTACGATACAATGACGTAATCCTTTTCAGCTACGGCGTCCCGCAGAAGGCAAGTCCGCGGGACCTTTAGTACTCATTTAATTCACAGTCAATCCAGAGTCACCCGCATTTCCCGACGATTCAGCACGATTCATTTTAAAATATTCAGCTCTCACTCTTATTCTCTGGCTCGCGGCGCAGGTGTCTCGCCCTCTCTCTCTCTCCCTTCGAAGCTCCCAAATTGGGTGTTCCTGCTCAGTATCGCCCGATGAGATTATTTTTGCATTTAATGTGATTAAGAAAATCCTTCCCGAAGTTCTTCTCGTCACTTCTGAGTGACTTCTCTTGCTTTTAAGCCGTTATAAGCAAGAAAAGTCATCCTCCTGGAAAGTGACCTCAGTCCCTTAAAAGCCGTCCGACTCGCGCCCCACGAGTGTGCCGTTGTGGTGCTTTGTGCAGGTTATTGACATTGCCGTCGAATCCATTGGCAAGTGCAACGTTCACAAAGTGCCACCCACCGACGACTTCCCGCCAACCGGCCATCCTTCGTGCATCGTCCGTCGCAGTTGAAACTAATCCGAAGTGACTCGACTACGGTGCGGCAAGGAGCGGCGTTCAATGTTTCCCTGCGGACTGGAGTCACAGGACTCTGTATAAAAAGCTCTGTATATCCTTCCCGCCAACGAAGTGCACCGCACCATGTTTTTCTGCATGTCCTCGAGTCTGCCAGCTGGACAGAAGCTCGAGAAAATATTTGCTCCTTCGATTAACTTTAACAAACAAACGAACGAACGGACGTTCGACCATAGCACGAGACACAAGGAGGGACAAGAAAGATCGCAGGGACGACAAGGATTTGGTCCAGCAGGGTGTACTATACAGCACAAATGCGTAACCGATGACGGACGATGACGCGGTGAGTCGAGAAGAGTGCCAAGAGTAAAAAGCAAGTTGAGAAGTGTTCGGTCCCAGCGAGCACCATTGAAATTTGTCATTCGATAAAATTACATTTGGAAAAAATCCGAGAACAGCTTTCCGTCGTCGCTTTAGCTAAAGCTTAAAAAGCTCTTAATATTTTTTCGATATTTCCGTTAGTTTCGTTGTTTAAATTTTACCATTCCTTAAGACATAGCGCCATCTTTTATGTCGGTATGTGACTTCAAAATACGCCGCAAGGTGGTGCGCCACTGACGCCAAAATGCTGAGCGCGGTGATGATACGACAAATGCGTTGTCTCGGCAACACTCTCTCTTACCGCTTCAACCAGTTTATTGGAACGTTTTGGACATTCATGAACGACATGTCGTCGATCTCCCACTGTCCCGTGCTCAGCGAAATTCCACACCAAACGACAAACAGTGTTGTCAGACGGTGCTTCCCGGCCACGATCTATTTTTGACGATATGCACGACTATTTTCAATGTCCAGCGCCACTATTAATTATCAAATTAGTTTTTGTTGCACTTTCTTTACTGCTGGGCCCAAACCTTCGTCTTCTTCTTCTTCTGGAATGATGGTTACTTGTGAATTTTCTCCGTCTCGGAAATTAACCACTCAATTTGAAAGAGCACCAATCCCTTTTTGTCCAGTTTTTAACTTAACCTAAGACTTTCTTATTTTGTACAATTTTGTCTTTCTAATTAATATTGCCTTGATTAAAAATGTCTGCCCCTCCCCCACCCTCTCGGCCCTGCCCTTTAGCTTGTTGTGACGCGTATTATTTCGTGCTTGAAGAAGCCCAAAGTGGATGCTCTAAATTGCATTGCTCGATCCGAGACGACGTCTATCGAAAGGTTTGTTGGTTGCGGTTCGCTGCTCCGGCGCTTCGGCCGGGATTAAAATCCATTCACTCTGATTGCGGAATGGATCACGGAAAGGATGCGCTGACGAGGGGAATAGCGTTGAGCCCTCAGCGCTGACAGACCCGTTTGTACATTTTTTCGTTTTTTCTTGTGCATCTTTTGCCGACTTCAGTTGTCGCGTTTAGTTTTCCAAGCGTTTTAAAAAGCAACCACAACTTTTTCATTATTTCTACTCTTCCCCGCTCTTACCTTTTTCGTATTTTGATTAAGTCTGGTGAAGCTTGCTTCATCGGCAGGAGCGTGTTTCTGTCGTAACATAAAACAATCGCGTTGGTACATGCGACGTCTCTTCCGTCCTTCGTAGGAATGTCAATCTCTTTTTCGATTTATTTATTTATTATCAATTTATTATTTTTTCAATTTTCGCCCCAAAAATTGTTGTCTCTTGTTGTTGTTTTTGTTTTAACTTAACGGATGATGGCGTCTGTCAACAGCCGGAAGCGTCAACGTGCTGTGAAGAGACGAGTCGGTCCGCGCTGCGAACAAATTGGCTGATGAAACCTTACCTTGGCGTTGGTAAATGTGTATACTTTTTAATTATTTCTGCAAAGACGATGAAAAAGATGGCCCCAGGGACGAGGGCTGGGAACGAAAGTGAACCGTAAGCGTTGAATTAGGAAAAGGATTCTTGCAGTCAAGTTCATATAAAGAAAAAACCGTAAACGCCAACGCCAACGCCAACGCAACCAACCAAATTAGCAGGAGAGGAAGAAGAAGAAGAAGACGGAAGTGTGATGGAGTGTAAAAGCCATTGGAGCGCTGCTGCTTTCATCGCTTGTTAAGCACGAACAAACCGAAACCAAGTCAGTGCTTTCAGGCGTTGCGCGGCGTTACGTCACGCACGACGACGCGGCGAAGTGTGCTCCGGCGAATGCGATTACATTGCGTCCGTTGCCTGAAGTGTCTTTTGTCTGTGCTCGCGCTATTGTTTCATTTGATGACGGATGGGCTGCAGGCGCCATCACTCCATCACTGCACTTACAAGATGAAGACTAACGGATATTGTTGTTGTTGTTGTTGTTGTTGTTGTTGTTGTTGTTGTTTTTGCAGTTCTGTCGCCTATTGTTCGTTACGCTTGTCGTTGTGTTGTTGTGCCCTGTTTCGGTTTCGGCAGAATTTACTCGAACGACATTGGCCGTAATTGTCGTTACATTTTCTGCAATGCGCGCCTGCATGCATGTGTGCGTTCTGAAAACGCACAATTACAACAACAATAGCAACAACAACAACAACAACAACAACAACAACAACAACAACAACAACAACAACAACAACAACAGTAGCTTCAGTTGCAGGTACTGTTGAGAAAAGCAATGGCGTGATGATATTAAAGGCGACGCGACGCCTTTATCGTTATTCAACGGCAACGACAATAACAATGAAATCATTGTCGACTCGCTTCTGCGGTTGATGTACGAGATTGGCTGCTGTCTCGCTTTTGTTCGAAAAAGAAAATACTAATATTTTGGTCGCAGTTCTTTGCGAAAGAGAAGAGAGACGAAATAATGAGCTCCGAAAAGTCAGCCCTAAAGGAAACATTTTTGTGCCACTTAGCAACACTTATTCTTCTGCTTCTTCTTCTTCTGCTTCTTCTTTTTCTGACACTAGCAGTGCCGTCTTTTACACTTTGTTTTTAGCTTTTTTTAATATTTTTCATTACTAAAATTTTAGCGAACTTGCATTCAAGATTCATTTGCTTTCTGTTGCTCTCTGATGCTCTCATTATTTTTATTTTTATCTTTATTAAATAAAATAGGTATGTCCATCCTTTTCTAAGTGAGAACGAATGAAAAGTCTGCAGAAGCTTTAATAATTCCATTCTTTGGAAAATCCTAGAATAATTGTCGCTTGACGTTTCGTATGCGATGTCTCGTCGGCGGCTGTAGAGTTGCCAACTTGAAAAACTAGAAAAATCGGGCAAATTTTTTTTTGTAGAGCAAGCTTAAAAAAAACAACATGCGCGAAAATCCTAAAACGACACTGAAGGCCAATTTAGCGCACACGTAGAGCACAAACACCAACACCAACATCAAGACCAACAACAACACCAACACCAATACAAAAACCACTCTTCCTCAAGGCAGGCGCAAAAAAGGTCCGTCAGGGATGCATAAAAACACGAACGAAACGCGAGTTTCGTCGCAAAAGGCAGTCTTGACGGATTAAAACTAGCGCGCGCGTGATTTTTTCTGCTTGCGCTAGAAGTAACAGAAACACAATAGAGGCAGCACAAACGTGCTGCGCGCATCTCATGCATTCGTTAGTAGCTTTTAACGTTCACTTTGTAGTTTGTAGTTTGTTTTTTTTTTTTGCATTCTTTTTGCACGGAAAACGTGCGTACATTTGGGCATTTTTTTTTACATAAAATGCTGTCAACCTGAAAAAAATTGGCATTCGCTTAACTAACAATTTTTTCGAGATATTCTGCTGGAGTCTGAAAACGATAAAATTCGTGCACCCGAACACACACACACACACACACACACACACACACACACTTACGCACGTAGTCGTCTAACAGAAAGTTTTATTTCATTTCATTTCATTTCATTTCATTTCATTTTATGGGAGAAACGTTTAAATTGCAAATTGCATTGACAATATAGTAAGGCCGACGCGTCGTCGCTGTCGCTGTCTGTCACTGTCGCTGTCTGTGGCTGTTGCAGCTGTCACTGCTGCAGCCACTTAGCGACGCATTTATTTGCAGTCGCGGTATGTGCGCAAGCTGGTTCCACCCTTTTGCTATTCGATTTGAGTGCAATCGTATTCGTTACAATCATGGACCAAACAAACACACAAACAAACGAGCAGAGAAGAGCAAGAGAAAGGGGCGGCGGCAACGGCAACACCAGGCCGCCAGTATTTAATGATGCTCTTTCATTGCAGGCACACTGTGCGGTTTCGAAAGCGCAAAAAACCGCTGCCGCGCCGCGACATAACGCAATACATTTTAAAATATGTATGTACAGTCAACGAAGTTATGCTGTCCCCAAAATAATTGTCCATTAATCACTGACAGAGTAATGATTGCTCTACTCTTATTTCATCATAATTGAAATTAAAATTTCCTAAAAAAAAAAGATCTCATCTTCGTAGGAAATTTTATCATTTACCTTTAAAATAGATTAAACATTATTCTATCAGAAAGGTTGTTTCTTTGTGGTGCATTTTTGTTGTTACTGTTGTTCTTCTTCTTCTTACTAATCCAACCATCATCGTGCAATACGACGACAGACTCACAAGCATTTATTCTGCATGTTTTCTTTCTTTGAAAAACGAGTACTTAATTAATCCTTCGAATACTTGTTAAATTTTAAAATCACTAATTATGTAACAAATCGTTGAAGATAGAACAACAACAACAACACTAACATCAACAACACTAACATCAACGCCAACCCACTTCATTTTAGGGTGTTTGTTTTAGGGTGTCTTTTAGTGTGTTTTTTTTCAAAATTTGGCAACGAAACGCGTCAACTTTTCAAAGCAAATTAGGTACGTTTCTCTCGTCACGAAGTATTTATCACGCTCCAGTTTGTAGCGACGCGATGGTGGCGGTTGGTTGCGTTCGCCCCAAACGCTACACCGCAAAATAATGTGTATACAGACATAACCGGATACACACAAAGCAGTTTATATGTATGTATGTATATGGCAACAAACACGTACACATTTCCTGACACACTTTGCCAACTGATAGTGTAGCAACAACAACAACAACAACAACAACAACGACAACATGAATATACATATATCATCTACAAACATACAACAAGGCAATAGCACCGAAAACTGCTAAACTAAAGAACGACTGCATCGAATCATCATTAAACTGTTGAAGTGGCACACTTTTGTTGGTGCATAATTAGTCGCTTTGAACGTCTATAAAACGAAATATTGTGCATAAAAGCTGCGCTCATACAGAATTCATGCTACTTCAGAATTACGCTATTAAAAAGCTATTAAGTTGTCGTAATTGGTGTGTATTCTCTATTAGTTCGAAGCTAATTTCTAAAGAAATTCTTAAGGTCTTTTTTGATTCTTTTTATTGACTGGAATCGTCTTGCGTTCTAATACGAGTATCTTTCAGTACGAGTATATAACAATTCTTAGGTTTCTTTTACTCTCAAATCAAATTCAAACCTAAATAGAAAATTCAAATTGTATTTAAAGCGACAAATTTTGCTCTCTTGGTTGGTTGTTTGGTACGCCACGGCGTATTATAACGCCTTTTATTATTTAAAGTTATTGGCTTTCTCGAATTTACCAAAAACTACAATCGAAAAAATAATGCTGATATATAGACAGAATATATCGACTCTGTCTATCTAAATCTTGTGACGTTTGTTATTCTCTTCATACGAAGTGAATGCAATGAATGTTTAAAGGCTGTTGTTTATTGAAAGCAAACAGCTTGAACAGTCTACTGCTTCTCGAGTTTCAGAAGCTTTGCTGACCCTTCCTTCATAAGGTTAGTTCTTTCATAAATTAAATTTCAAGCCTGGCCGAGCCTGGCATGACATTTCCAAACAACACGCAAAGCACCCTCCAGCAGTTGAAATTCAGGAGCATTCACTTTCGCAAAACATACACCGCAGTATCGCACAGTGTTTACTTAAAGGTAGTTTGAAGGGTTGTCGTTGCTATTCGTGTTGTACGAAGAGGTGCCTGGTGCCGTCTGGTTGGCAGGCCGCCGGTCTAGTATATAGCCTGCTTTTCAGTCTTCCATCTCTTCCATCGCCTCCATGGAGTCGTACATATTTTCAATTTCTTATCTTCGTCGGCGTCAGCGTCAGCGTCAGCGCCAGCGTGCTCTAGCCTCTCCAAAGGTCGCTTAGCCAAATGGCAAAGCAGGCCACAGCAGTTTCCGGCTCTGATGCAATAATCGTGTTTCTCAAGTGCGGATGTAAGTGCGAGTATGTGTGTGTGTGTGTGTGTGTGTGTGTGTGTGTGTATTTGTGTGTGCGCTCTTACAGTTAATGCTTCTCCCTCCTGCTGTGTCCGTTGTTTATTGTTGTTGTTGTTGTTGTTGTTGTTGTTGCTGTTTTTGTTGTTCGGTGTTTGTTGTGCCACAGAGTCGTTTGTGAGCCGTCTTCAACGAAATTGCATGCAGTTTGTATGCGGTTGCAAAAGGCAATAAAAACAACCAACAACAAAGTCTGCAGGTTGACCAGTTTTAGGCTCTCTCTCTGGTGCTGTTGTTGTTGTTGTTGTTGTTGTTGTTTTGGTTGCTGTTGTTGATGTCATCTGAAGTGAAATATTCGGTACTCGGCCAAGTAATAAAAATGAAAAAAGACAACCGCATCACGTCGCAGTGGCGCGCATGTTGCTTTTTCTCCATGCACTTGTTCTTGTTGTTGTTGTTGTTCTTGTTGTTGTTGTTCTTGTTGTTGTTGTTGTTGTTCTTATTGTTGTTGTTCTTGTTGTTGTTGTTCTTGTTGTTGCTGTTGTTGTTCTTATTGTTGTTGTTCTTATTGTTGTTGTTGTTGTTGTTGTTGTATGGCTTGCTGTTTTCCATTGCAATCTTAGTTTTGATTCATATTTGGCAAAACTGACGCTGTGATGCCAGCCGTAGAAGAAAAAAAAAAAGAAAAAAAAACACAAAAATTTTCTCAAAAATATTTTCCATGAAGAAAAACCGATATCAATTGTGTTGGCGCTTGCCAACACAGCAATGTCTTTGTGTAAGTTATTTGCAAAAAAAAAAAAAACAGGAATGTCGTTGAAATTAGATTTTGCTCGCTTTTGGTTTAATTTGTTTCATCTGCCCTTCGACCCCTTCACTTTTTGTCCTTTGACAATTTTTGTTTCATCCAACTGTTTTTTTGGATTTATTATTCTTATTGCTTTTTTGAAATTACTATTATTAATTATCATTTATTCATGCACTTAAACAAACAACTTTCTAATTTAAATAAATAACAACAAAGTCGTATATCTTATTAAAATTGAGAACTCAAATAAGTTTGTTTAGTTACTTTTTCTCATTTCTCTATAGCGCTACATTAACTTTTGCCTCAATCTCATCAAATGGAAACAATAATTGAGTGAAACATGAATATTTTTCACCAAAAAAAAAAACCAAAAAAGGGGGGGGGGGGGGAATGTGAATGAAAACTGCTGTATAAATTTTAACAAATTTTTAGAGAATTTAAATGAACTCAGCATCTGCTGCTTTTGCACTGAATTTGCATACTTTGGTTGTATTTCAGCTTCCATCGCGAACAATGTCTTCCCATGGTCCAAGGTTCACTCCTCCTCCTCCTTCGCCCCTCCGAATGCCAGCTTCAGGCACAAAACTTTCGGATTTTCGAATAAATTGTCTTCACGGATTTAGTTGCGAACAAAATGAAGCATGGCATTAATTTCAGGAATTTCAGAAGGTTATTTTTCGTATTCTTTTTTGTGGCCACTTGCTCTGCGCAGCTCCTCATCAATTTGTTAATACTTTTTAGGTTTTATTCAATGCATTATTTATGCTTTGCTTTTGCTTTGTTTTCTTCAATTCTTGGTCAATAAAACTTGAAAACAAGAAATGATTTGAAGCAATGAATAAATATAAAAAACACTTTCTAATCATATTCATTTTTTATATAAGGTCAGAAGAAGATAAGGAGAAGGAAAAGATTAAAGATTTTAGACACGTCTTTTTAAAATGTAAAGCCTTTAATTTTAGATTTATAAACGATACATACATACATATTTTCTTTGGTTTATTCTACGATATATTAGATATTTTCGTGCAATATAATAAGAATATAAATATATGTTTGTATGTTTTGAATTTGTTAAACTAGTCCGAAATATTTTAAGTGATAAGATCCTAATAAATTTTCAGAAATCTACGTCCTAATTGTTCCTTGCGAACGCTTAACGTTTATATTTTATTTCTCTTGTGGGTCTCTTTGAGCTCTTTACGTAACTACATCTTGTTCATGAATTAAATGATGAAAGTTTAATGAATTTCACACACAGTCACAGTCACAGTCCAGCCAGTCGTCTGTCGTTAAGGTTGTGTGTGAAAGAGAGAAATTGTGCGCAGTGAGAGGGGTTGCATACAAACGGTTTGAAGTCACACGAAGGTGTTTTATCAAAGAGTCTTGCAAACAAAAACATATTTAAATAATCCCTTTAAATCCTTGAATGAGTTTTAAATCACAGAATCCTAAAACTTCTGCTTTAATCTGGAACCTTTTTGACTACAGATTTTTTACTTTTCTCAAAAGTCGCACTTTAAAGAGCCTTTTTTTATGTATGTTGCCGTCTGCTGAATTTTAAATACCATTCTTTACAACTTGTACGTACAAGACGGACAAAGAGCTCAGCCGAAATGATCTCAACGTATTCTCTTTTGCCCTTTTAAGGACTTTAAACTTAAACTAAACGATGTGCGATGTGTGAAGATAACAACAAAATTGGCAAAAAAGGTAGAAAAACGTACCTACATACATACATATATCAACAATAAAAGCTGCTATAAATAAAAAAATCAATTTTGTTAACTGAAAAGCATTTGTTTAGAAACGCAAAAGTAAAGAAAGAAAGAAAGAAAGAAACGGAAAGAAGTCTCTTAGACCGAAAGAAGGAGGGCAAGGGCACTGGAAAAGATATACAGCTAGTTTGTAGATGCATTGCTGTTAGAGATTCACGAAAGAGAAATCGCCAACAGCCAACAGCAACAAATAAGTAATGGCTTTAAAACTTACGAGTATTCTCGTAGCATGCATACCGTTCCTTAAACATTATTCGAAAGTTGATGCGAGGCAGCAACTCTTTGACTAACTCGCCACCAGGCACTGCGTCATTCTTTCTTCTTCATGATAAAGGCAGAGAATTGTGTTGGTTTGAAACAGAAAACACTACGATTTTTCTGGGATTTCGTGTTCGTGTAGGTTCGGAGAGAAATTGAAAACCTCTGAAGCGCACAATGCAGACGATTGTAGTATATATCGCAGGAAAAAGGAAAAAGGAAAAAGACTGCGGTTTTTTTAACGGTGTTTGTTGCCATTATGCAAATATTGACACTACAAAATTGCAAAATTCCGAAGGTGCACAACACTTTCGTTCGTGTCGAGTGTACTGGTGGCATTTTTTAAAGCGCCGTAAGGAACGTGCAGGCGTGCAGGAAATGAAATTGCAGTCGTTTTATGATGATATCGAAAAGTGTGGAGAAATTATGGCCCATATCATGACTACCAATAGAATTGTTCAGTTCAGGAAAAGAGATGCGATGCGCATCTGTACGTATTTCTGAAAGATAATGCAGAAAATAAAATATATCTCAATAAAAATGTTTTTTTATTTTTTTTTATTATTTTCATAAATTTTTGCCTTTGCCTTTAACCCATTCCACTCCAACTTACCTCACGCTTTTCGCTTCGAAATAGCAAATTTCAATCTTTCGATAACGCTTTGTTGCATTTTCTTATTTTTAAGACATTTTCAAAAGCGATAAAGTACACTTTGTAGTTGATGTCTTACTGCGCCACGCTCTTCATTTATCATTTCAGTTTTGTTGTTGTTGTTGTTGTTTTTGTTGCTTTCGATACCTCTCTGCCTGTCCACCATCTTGTCTGCTACTCTCATCCTTGTTCATCCTCACGGCAGAGTGTATCGAAAAATTGGGAACGTAAAATTGTTCACTTACGTTCAATTGCTTTGCCATCGACATCGTACACGTTTGAGGGGAGGATGTTGCTGTTGGCAGGTTGGTCTGGGTAGTAAGGAGCGTGGTGGTCTATGCTACGGAGGGTGTGCAGTGCCAGTTACCGAAAGGAACTTGTGCACAGCAAATGGATAAACTTCACCAAACTTCGGCTTTTGAACATAAGTTGAATAATTCTCCACTGAACAGTTGCACTCTTCCCATCGATCCGTTGGAAGATCGATGATCCTGTATGCATATGTAAAACTGGTGCGCCATCTTTTATGTCGGTATGTACATATTGAATTTTTAACACTTTAACATTCAACCGATCCACTTAAATAAACATCTTTGTGAAACGTTTGTTGAGTACAATTTCAACCATGAGTCGATTCACAACGAAACAATGCGCCGAAATAGTGACGCTGTACATTAAAAATAGTCGTGCTTATTGTCGAAAATCGATCGTGGCCAGAAAGCACCGTCTGACAACAATATTCGCCATTTGGTTTCGAATTTTGTTGAGCACGGGCCCAAGATGTTCCAATGAACTGGTTAAAGCGGTAAGAGGGAGTGTTGCCGAGAACCCACATGTGTCGTATCGTCACCGCGCTCAGCATTTTTAGCGTCAGTGGAACCACCTTGTGGCGCATTTTGAAGGATGATTTGCATTTGTTTCCATATAAAGTGAAATTGACTCAAAGAATATTGCCGACAAGACCGTCCATGCTGCTTGGAATACGGCCAAACAGTCACATACCGACATAAGAGATGGCGCAACCTTTACATATGTACATACTCGTATGTATCTATGTTTGTGTCATATTGATCAGCCCTCAGTAATCACAACTATTGACCTTTAGAAAACTCAACTTCTTACTAAAAATTTGCTACAATTTCTCTTTTAAAGCAAAAAAAAAAATTAAATTAATTTTTCATTTGGAAACTGGAAGTGGACTCGGTGTTTCCTGCCCTCTCACGGTGGCTGGCAGTAACGAACTTTCTTAAAAACTTATTTGTATCGAGAGATTTTCGAGAACGCTGCACAAAACTTATGAAGTTGTCCCCGAAAGAGCAACAAAAAATTAAGCACTCTCGAATCTCTCGAGAGTTCGACAAAAAAAGGAAATAAATTCTTAAAAAAACACAGAAAATACCAGAAAAGAAAAAAAAATAAAATAAAATAAAAGCAACGAAAAAGATAAGGCACCAACAAAGCAGAGTCACATCCGAAATGAATGGAAAAAGTTAGTTAGCAGCAGAAACTTTTAAAAAACAACCCAAATAAATTGTGCTCTTGCCGCACTCTACGAACGGTATTCATGATAATGATTTTTTCCATTAACTTTTAAGGTAAACAATAATAAAAGCAGCGCCATAAACAGCAACAGTAACGACAATTGTTAGCAGCAGCCACCAACGAACAAGCAAATATTAAGAGCAGCAATAAAAATGGCAGAAAGTAGGAAACAACAACACGCGCCAAGTGGACTTCTGTTGGTGACAGGCAGTGACAGGCTCTCAGCTGCAGACGATCCCTACTGGCGGCAGATAATTTTAATGGCGGAAAGATGGAAAGCCCGAGTGAGTGAAGAAGGCGGATTATCTTCTCTGTAGGATCGCAAGGATGAAGCATAATTTATTGGACTAAAATGTTAAGAAAAGCTAAGCAGGACTGAAGTCTCGCGACAGAGGACGACGCGAATTATTCATTGCCGAAGAGACAATTTCAATGAATGTTGCAAAACATATTCTAATATGTTTTCAAAAGAGTACAGCAGAGCAGAGCAGAGCAGAGCAGAGCAGAGCAGAGCGGCGGTCAAATGTTCCAAAGCTTCCGAAAAGCACTAAAGGAGCACTGAATTAAACTAAAGGAGCTTCTGTTGATGAAGGATCCTCGAAATGACGCCACTGATGTCAGATAAAGAATTTGAATTCATTTGAAATCTGCCTGAATTTCTTTCTGAAGCTGGTCCTTCCCTAAAATCAGGCCAAAATCGAAAACAAAAGCAACCCGTTGGAGAATCCAACAATTGAAAGGAAATTCAGAACGGATAAAAATTTCTTATGCGCGGGCCAATGTCAGCGCAAGCAAGGATTAATAGGGAGGGCCGAAGGGATGGAGTCAATTCAAAGCTTATTGCTCTTTATTGAAAGTCAAAGGTAACGAAAGAGATGGACGGAGAGAAAATTAAAATCAAATAAAAACTAAAAATAAAACGAAATTAAACATAACAAAATTAAAAAAAAAAACACAAATTATATAAGAATATTAGCGAAATTATTATTTTAGGAAATGAAATAAACACCATTTTAAAATGTCCTTTTTTTTATATACGACTAAAATTTCGGCTTCGATTTTAACGCCCTTAGGCACTGCCCTACATCCTTTCTTCTTGGTATTCAATTGTCTTTTTATACAAAGCAAATATGAAGTCTTGCAAAATTAGAGATAAAGAAGAAGAAAAACATATAATTTCATTAAAAAGGCACAATTATTCGGATCAACTTTTCAATATCTTCTGCGTCAGTAAATTAAATTCATGGCAAAACAGAAAATCATACAGCTAAAGCTTAAAACCGTCGTGTTGCTTCTGAAAGTTTGCTTCAGGGATCATCTCAGATTATCTATAATTTTGAATTTTTCTCTCGACTTGTTACTACGTTGTTCCCTTTCAGTTATTTATAGCTTTTCTCTCGCGTCGCCTTTTGTTTTTTTTCTGGATTTTTTGTTTGTTTGCTTGACAGCTTGAGGCCAAGAGCTTTGTTGGATTATCAGGTGTTTTAAAATTTGCTCTATGCGATATCTCTCTCTCTCTGTCTCTCTTTCGCTTTTGGTTTTCTTCATAATCTTCTTCTTCTCCTTCTTCCTCTTCTTTCCCATGCAAAGAAGTGCAAATTTTCTTATTCATTACAAATAAATTTCAATAAAACATTAGTTTTCGCCAAAAGAGAGGAAAAATAAAGAAAGCAAGGTAAGAAGGAAGGAAGGAAGGAAGGAAGGAAGAAAGGAAGGAAGGAAGGAAGGAAGGAGGAAGTGTGGGTGGGAGGTAGGCAAGCAGGGTGGTCATTAAGGAAAATTAATGCCATGAAATTGGGCTGAAATTCTTTTAATTAATAAATGCCTGAAGGAGCCTTTCGTTTTATCGGATGGGCCCAAATATCCAGATTAGAGTTAATGCATAAATTCGTATACAGAGAAAGATATTTTTATGGAAAGGTTTTTTTTTTTAAATTTTTAAAATGATAAGATTATACAAAATTGTGTAATTAATTCGAGACGTTTTTCAAAAAAGTTAGTTTTCTTGCAATTTGTTTTTGCTGCTTTTCCAAACCTCGCCGACATGTTCTCTTTCTCTCTCTCTCTCGTTAGAAGAAGAAATTTTCCACAATTAGCTCGAAACTGAAACCATAAACAACCACAACAAGTGACAATGACAATGATAGTGACGCTACGATAAAGTGCGGCTGCGATAACAACAACAACAACGAGAATAAATGTTGCTACTTTTGCCGCCTCAGTACGACCGATCATAGCGCTGAGTGCTGTGGCAAGCGAACCCGATGGCGGTGAACATCCTGAATGGATGAATAGCAGCGAGACCGTTGCTGCGACCACAAAAACGCACTCCGCAGAATTCGCACAAGGACTGAAATGTGCAAGCAACAGCAATATTTGAGCAAATTGACAACATTGTGCGTTGTGTTGTGTTGTGTTGTGTTGTGTTGTGCTGTGTTGTGTTGGCAACGGATTCATTGAAGCAGAGCCACAGCCGCGCAACGCAGCGCTATCTTGGACTCGCCGCGATGGTGCTCGTGCAGCAAAGGCCAAGAGAACACATGTAAACTCAAGGACGGGCGGTTTGGACAGGAAGAGACATGGCCATAGAAATGGAATTACTGACAGTTTACGAGATATCAGACAATAACGGAGTCCCGGAGATAAAGAATGCCGAGAAGCAACTTATTAAGTTAAGTCACAGAGTGACAGAGTGACAGCGTGTCATAAAAATGGAGAATTTAGAAATGGATAAAAAAAGTGAAAGTTGGTAGCAGCAACAATAATAACTACTTAACAGCAGCAATAACAATAACGTTGTAAATTGAAATAAGAATAAAAATAACTATCAAAAATTTATAATGCTCTCGGTGCTGTTTGCTGCTGTTTTCTTTTTATTGCAAACGAGAACCGGAAGAGAGTGAGTCACATTTAAGAGAGTGATTATGTACGGATTTCACACTCGCAAACACGCCCACTCAACCTCGCTGTCGTCCGTCGTCACCTTCTTCACCGCCTTCGCCACCTTAATTGGCAACACGTAGTGAGCGTGAGTTTTTGCTGAAAACGAGAGAAGCCGGCAGCAGGAAGCCTGACTTGACTGTCTCTTCAACTGACAGCAGCGTGTGATTATGAATGACGGCATTGCACCGCATCCGGAAACGGAAGTGCACACTTACGGCGCCGCGTTTCTAGCTTGGCACATTCTTGAAGCTCGTGAGTTTTGCGTTTGAGTGCAAAAGTTTTTATGATGTGTTTTTCTCGTCGCGTCAAAAAACACTGTGCGCACAATTTGTGAGATTTCTCGAGATGAAGAGACGCTGAGACGCTCGATTTGTTTAGAAGAAATCAGTTCACTAAAGATATGTACGTTTTCTATGGGTTTATAAAGGTACATGGTTCGATCTCACTATGTAGAAAAACAAGTTTGAAGAGATTGAAGAAGAGTCTTTTGATATCTCTTTCGGTTACTATCGTTGCCATCGTTAATCTTTCCTTCAAAATCATTATCTCGTCGTCTAAATCATCTTTGATGATTTAATTTCATATTTATATTTATTTTTATATTTCATTTCATATTTCATATTTATTGAGTTGTCTCTATATATCCTTTGAAAGTTATTTTACTCGTATATTACCGTTTTTGAATTTTTTAATTTTAATTTTTTAAAACAGCAATTTGAAAAAGTCTAAAATTGAATTGAAAAATTCTGAATTTGAATTAAAAAATTCTAAAATAAAAACGAAAAGTTATAAAATTGCATTGAAAAATTCTGAAATTAAATTCAAAAATTCTGAAATTGAATTGAAAAATCCTGAAAATGAAAAGTTATAAAATTGAATTAAAAAATTCTGAAATTAAATTCAAAAATTTTGAAATTTAATGAAAAATTCTGAAATTGAATTGAAAAATTTTGAAATTTAATTGAAAAATTTTTAAATTAAACTGAAAAATTCTGAAATTGAACTGAAAAATTCTGAAATTCAATTGAAAAATTCTAAAATAAAAATAAAAAGTTATCAAATTAAATTGAAAAATTCTGAAATTGAATTCAAAAATTTTGAAATTTAATTGAAAAATTATGAAATTTAATTGAAAAATTTTGAAATTTAATTGAAAAATTTTGAAATTAAACTGAAAAATTCTGAAATTCAATTGAAAAATTCTAAAATAAAAATAAAAAGTTATCAAATTAAATTGAAAAATTCTGAAATTGAATTCAAAAATTTTGAAATTTAATTGAAAAATTATGAAATTGAATTGAAAAATTCTGAAATACAAATGAAAAATTATGAAATTGAATTAAAAAATTCTGACAATTGAAAAATTCTGAAATTGAATTGAAAAATTCTGAAATTGACTGAAAAATTATGAAATTTAATTGAAAAATTTTGAAATTTAATTGAAAAATTTTGAAATTAAACTGAAAAATTCTGAAATTCAATTGAAAAATTCTAAAATTGAATTCAAAAATTTTGAAATTTAATTGAAAAATTCTGAAATTGAATTAAAAAATTCAGAAATACAAATGAAAAATTATGAAATTGAATTGAAAAATTCTGAAATACAAATGAAAAATTATGAAATTGAATTGAAAAATTCTGAAATTGAGTTGAACAATTCTGAAATACAATTAAAAAATTCTGAAATTGAATTGAAAAATTGCTCTCTGCTGTATTTTAAATTTAATATTCTACAAAACTGCTCCCTCCTGTCGTTCAGCAAATTCTAAATGGGCCAACTCGAACCAGTTCATTGGAAACTAAGCCAAATTGACTTCTGAACAGTTCTAAAGCGATGCAATAATTTTATCAAAACAACAAAAAAGAAAAACAGAACAAGAACAAGAACGTGAAGCGTAAAATAATTTAGTACCGAATGGCAATGGCTGCAATTGCTTGCCGCCCCTTGCCGCCGCCCCTTGCCGCCTCCTGTCACGGCTTGCTACGAGCGCCATGCCAAGCCGGAGAGATTCAACATTTCGAAACGCAACCGCAAAACCCAAAAACGTTTACGCAGCAGATTGTCAGAGAAGCTATCTGTCGATGTTTGTTGTTGTCGTTGTTGTTGTTGTTGTTATGTAGCTTTCGTATTTGCTGGTCTCGTTGTTGTTATTGCTGTTGTTGTTGTAATGTAATCCACATAAACCGAAACCGCAATACTGCATGGAAATTGGAAAAATTCTTCTTAAATGAAGAATGTACGATTCGGGTAAGAAGCAGAGCGAATGATGGTCTTTTTGGCTTTTTAAAGCCTTAAATCAAGTTCGACGTAAAGTGTTGGACGCAAAACTCTTGTGGCCTCCGAGTAACTGCTAAGCGTACGAGCCCAGTCGGCTCGAAGGTCGATTATTGCTGCAGCAAAGGATCGAAATTAATAGTGAGCAGCATGCGTCTGCGGTGCGGTACGCACGCACGTCGTGCTCTTATAGTAATATGTATGTATGTATGTAAGCGCACACACATGTACAAATCTGGACAGAGTGCAATGCAGTAAGACAGAGAGAGAGGGAGAGAGAACGTTGTTCATTGGCTTTAATGTAAAATAAATGAAACACGCAGAAAGAGAACAAACTTTTTGGTTGCCGAACAAATACGCGACAACCTGCAGCAACGTTGACTGTTTGGTTGTTCACCGCCCCTCTCCCTCTCCCTCTCCCCGCCCCCGCCCCCGCCCCTTTTCCATGTTCCTGGCTTTTCTAATGAAATGTTATCTTGTTTCATTTCTAGGACGCACTCGAACTTCGTAACGCGCCGGAGTAAAGAAGATCTTGCGCGACTACAAAACAAACCTAGACACACACACACACACATATGACACACACATACACACACATTGCATGGGAAACTTTGGGTATGGATCATCGTATGAGTGGGCAGCAGCAGCAGCAGCAGCAGTAGAAGCAGCAACGCCGATAGACGCTATTTGTAAAGCATTTCATGCCAAATGTTTATGCAAATCTTGCCAACGGAATGGTATTCGTTGGGAATCGAATCGAATCGGATCGGATCGGATCGTATTGAGGCCGGCTGAGGATTGAGAGCTGAAACACATTCAATGGAGCGGAGGCGGGCGCACTTCTTCAACTGCTTTCCACACACTTTAAATACTAACATGCAGCTGCGACACGACAACAACAACAACAACAACAACAACAACAACACCAAATGCAATTGCTATATACGAGTAGTATCGGTTTCGATATCAAGTGACGTTCATGCAAAGAATGAACGAATGAACGAATGAATGCATAACGCCGAGATACGTACGAGCCTCCGGAGGGTTAGATTGTTGGTTGGTCGGTTGGATTGTCTGTTTGTCGTTTCGGTTGAAGTCGGAGAGCAGTACTTCCTCTTCTTCTTCTTCTTCTTCGGCTTCTGCTTCTACTTCTCTATCTTTGTTGGCAGTTTATAGTGCTTTGGTTGCATTTAAAGCTGAAGTACGGCTTGTTTGTTGTGCATTCGACAGGATGCGATACTCAAGGGAGTGTGTACTTAACTTTATCCAGCCACATGTCGGTCTGTCTCTCTCTCTCTTCATCTATCTGTGTGTCTGTCTGCTTCATTAGTCCGCCTGCTTTACTCTTCGTTCCTCGTTCAACTTGTGTCTGTCTTTCTGGTTGAACGAATACTTAAGCAAATAAAGTTGCAAGTGTTTGTGTGTGTGTGTGTTTCTATTACCCTTTCGCCTCTGTCGTCCTGCTCGTCCTTTTGTCTTTTGATGACATAAACGGCTGCGTCATTCATGTTCGTGTACTTAAAATGTTTTGCAGCAGAAGGACACAAACTCCTTAATCCTTCCAAACAACGGCAGATGAAAACTCAAAATTCTAATTAGAAGAGAGATGCCGCACGGCCTACGAATTATGTACATAAATTTTAATTACGGTAGAAGGAATTATTCGATAAAAACCATACGATATATATACGAAAAAGCCAAGCAAGTGGAATGGAGGGAGGGAGGGAGGGAGGGAGGGAAGGAAACAACAGTTGAAAAAAATATATATGTATAAACTTATCGTTTTGTTGTTTAAAATTTTCGCTTCGGTAACAAAAGACCAAACATTTCGAGGCACTAAAAAAATGTCATATTTATTAAAAAAAATATAACATAATAAAATAATAAAAGTATAAAATATATTAAAAAAATATAAAATATAAAAAATATAATTTATATAAAAAATATAAATATAAAATATTAGAAAATAATATATAAATAAAAAAATATAATTTTAAATGAAAAAGCTTTACAACTAAAATGAAGAGAAATTATTCGAAAACAAAAAATTCGCTGAATGCATTGATACAGATTGCGCCGGAATCCTTTCTGTACTCGCCTGTGCTCCGGCCGGCCCTTTTTTTGCCGGCTCCCCAATTTTTTCCATTCATTCGCTTACGCTTTTTATAAGGCTTAAATTGTTGTCATTGCTTTTTGAATGCATGCAATTTTTTACTCTTCATTTCATTTCATTTCATTTCATTTCAGCTGCACGCGCGACATCCGGTAGAGCAGGTCCGTCCACTCGGTATGTGTAAAAAATTTTTAATATGCAGACGTAAATAAATTGACAATATCTGAGAGGACCGGCCGTAGAGAGAGAACCGTCCGGCAGCGCCGACTGCCGTATGACGCCATGAAACCGGAAAACCTTTTTAATAAAACGCTCGAAAAAAGGGACGAATAATGCTGTGTCAGCGCAAAGCAGGCAGCGGTAGTAACACTGGTAACAGCAGCAGCAGCAGCAGCAGCAGCAGCAGCACACGGATTGTCCGTCGGTCAAGATAAAAACAACGACAATATTGGCAGCACTAAGAGCAACTGAATTGAGAGCAACAAATCGCGCTGCGCCATTTTGTTCAGAAGCTGTTGCCAGCGAGCCCATTCGTATGCGTTGCAGCATGCAGCAGCACCACCAGCACCAACAATTGCCGATACATTGGAGGCGTGGTCGCAGCTGAAAGTGGAAAAAAAACAACAACAACAACAACAACAGCAATTGAGTCATGCGACTCCATCGCTAGAGAAGGTTTTCAGGCGGCATCGAATTTCAAGCAACGAAAAAAGCAACAACAACAGCAACAACAAACACGTCGCTGTGTTTGTAATGTAAACAGAGCAAAGCAATAGACATATGTGTGTATGTATGTATGTATGTACGCGTGCATACGAACATATTCACTCGCGATTTGCACTCGCCATTTGCAGCAACCGGAAGTGCCACGGCCTGTCGCCATTAAGTCATCCAAAAACAGAAAGAAGCAGCACGGAAGCGCACACACTCCAACACACAAACTCATTTCGGCGACTTTGGCGACTTTGGCATTTTTAATATAATGCAACGCGGCCATTTTCTCGGTTGAAAGGATTCAGGATTTATGCGAATGCTTTCAATATGAAAATAAATTGTACAGCAATTTGCTTGTCAGGTGAGTCGGTCGGTGCATGCCAAAGGGCGAGCACAACCAAAAAGAACTCAAAAACTCATTCTCGCAATCTGCCGACATTTTTTAGGTCATAATTTATTAGTCCTTGCTATCTATATTGAACCGAACGAACAGCCTTTAATAGTACTACCTGTGGACGTATAGTGCGGAATTATTCGGAAAATTCAGTCGGTTTCCTTTGAAATTGCTAACAAGAATTATACAAGCTGCGCCACTTTTTATGTCGGTGTGTGACGGTTTGGCCGCATTTCAAGCGACGAAATGTTAAAGTCATTCGATATTTCTCATACCAACATAAAAGATGGCGCAAGCGTTATAAAGAAAACTATTTGAATTACCGCAAAATCCGTAACTGACATTTTTCTCTCCTCTTAATACAATTATTTTCTAATTCTCTCCTAATTGTTCTTCTTCTTCGTCTTCTTCTTCTTCCTTTCTCTGCAACCAGTTGCCCTCACAATGTCCCTCCTCCTCGTGCTGACCCACGTGCCGGCGGCCGCCTCTGACGACTGGTCCGCCAGCTGCGCGTCGAACTGTACCTGCAAATGGACCAACGGCAAGAAGTCGGCCATCTGCAGTTCCCTGCAGCTCCACACGATTCCGACCACCCTCAGCACCGAGCTGCAGGTGCTGGTGCTCAACGACAACCACATACCGTACTTGAACCGCGAGGAGTTCACCCACCTGGGCCTGCTGAATCTGCAGCGCGTCTACTTGAAGAAGTCCGAGGTGCAGTACGTCCACAAGGAGGCCTTCCAGAACCTCAAGATCCTGGTGGAGATCGACCTGTCGGACAACAGGATCGAGCTGCTCGACGTGGACACCTTCCAGGGCAACGACCGCCTGCGCATACTCTACCTCAACGGCAACCCGCTGAAGCGCCTGGTGGCGTACCAGTTCCCGCTGCTGCCGCACCTGCGCACCCTGGACCTGCACAACTGCCTGCTCTCGTACATCGACCCGCTGGCGCTGGCCAACCTCGGCCAGCTGGAGTTCCTCTACCTGAAGAACAACCTGCTCGAGAGCCTGAGCGAGTACGTGTTCCAGCACATGCGCAACCTCAAGACGCTGGCCCTGGACGAGAATCCCTGGCAGTGCAACTGCAAGCTGCGCAAGTTCCGCTCCTGGTACGTGCGCAGCAGGCTCAGCAGCACCAGTCTGAGCTGCAAGGGCCCGCCCTCGCAGAAGAACCGGCCGTGGGCGCAGGTCGGCGAGCAGCAGTTCGGCTGCAGGCCCCGCGTGGAGCTCTTCAACGTGGAGGACGTGCAGAACATCGACATCGGCAGCAACACCACCTTCAGCTGCCTCGTCTACGGCGACCCGCTGCCCGAGGTCGTCTGGGAGCTGAACGGCAAGCTGCTCGACAGCGACAACGTCGTCTTCGACGCCGAGGCGGTGGCGTCCGACAAGCTGTGGAGCAACGTCACCATCTTCAACATGACCAGTCTGGACGCGGGCACGTACACTTGCGTGGGCGTCAATGCGGTGGCCTCCGCCTCGCAGAACATCAGCATCTACTTGACCGAGATCGTGCAGCACGTGCTCGTGAAGACGCCGGAGACGTTCTGGTACTTCGGACTCATCGTGGGCACCTTCGGCACCGTCTTCCTGCTCGTCCTCAGCTCCTTCGTGGTGTGCCTGTGCAAGCGCACCAGCCGCCAGCGCCGGCATCCCAGCAAGCCGGGCGGCGTCAAGGGCAGCGCCAGCTTCAACGACCAAGAGAAGAAGCTGCTCGACCTGAGCATCACCACCACGACCAACGACCGCGGCGACAGTTGCGGCCTCGAAAACAACACGCCGGCCGGCACGCACAAGGCCGAGTCGGCGCCCAGGAGCTTTGAGCCCATCGAGATACACTCGGTGGAGGGACATCGCCTGAGCCACGGCCATCCCGGCTTGCTGCACGCCGGTGGCGGCGCTGCACACCATCAGCTGACGCATCAGCAGCAGCTGGTGCCCAGCCGCCAGCCGCTCTTGCCGGTGCCCGAAGGCTCCTGCAGCGTGCTGGGCATTCCCACGTCGATGGCAGCGAACGTCGTGCCGGCAGCAGCCCCAGGCGCGCACCCCGCCCAGATCCCCGAGGAGTTTCCGCTCAATGTGGGCGTGTTTCCACCGCCCCCCGAGTTTTGCTCGAGCCTGATCAACAACCCGGCGTACGGCAACATCTTCATCAGCGTCTCCGTGACGCAGGACATGCTGGACAGCGCGGACCTGAACATGTATCCCGATCTGCTGAACATTCCGCAGCGCCTGCAGGACAACAGCCACGCCCTGCTGCAGAGCACGTGCACGTCGCACAGTGCGAACACCTCGACGTCCATCGTAGCGACGTCCGGCACGACGGCGGCACTCCCGGGGACGGCCGTCAACGTGTCGTCCTTCGCTACGCTGCCGCGAAACGGGCAGCGGCGGGGCATACTCAAGAAGGACTCGCTGCTGCAGCTGAAGCAGCAGGCGATGCAGCAGCAGCAACAGGCCGCGGCGAGCCTCTATCCGCACGACGAAATCGTCAGCTACCACAACCTCGACACCAGCTACAGCCAGGGCTACCAGGAGCAGCAGCAGCAGCAGCAGCAGCGCTTGCACCTTGCCAGCAACATTGTTGGTCTGCCGCTACCACTGACGCCACCGCCGCCAGCACAAACCGCAGCTGCCAATGCCGCGGCCACAGCTTGCGTCGGCTGCCTGAACGCCCTGCCGCCAGCGGCCTGCAGCACGCCTCCCGTCGACGCCACGCCGCTGCGGCCGCTGTGCAAGACCACCAGCGCTTGCCTCAAGTACGACAACATGGGTCGCCGCATCACCGCCAGCGGCAACTCGACGCTGTCGCTGCCGGACGAGGAGAGCCTTGAGAACGAGACTCTTTTCAATGCGGGCAACCCGAGCACCTTCCTCTCCAATGGCACTCAAGCGCCGCCGGCTACACAGCAACAGCAACAACAGCAGCAGCAGCAGCAACACTTGATGGAGAAGCAGCAGACCGGAAACAGTGGTACCAGCGTAAAAAAGGCGGATGCAGGCGGCGCCGATTTCGTCTCACTCTAGCGGTACGGTACACAGGTCTAGAAGGAGAAGAACGCAAAAAGGACCTGGCTCTAGAAACGAAGGACATCGATGTGGTTAACTGTCAAACAGTGTTGCCAGATTCAGTCAGTCGGAGAGGAAAGAAGCTCACCTTTCTTGTTCTTTTTCGTGAATGTACATACATACAAACAAAGGTATATAACTCGTTCGGGGCAAGAAGTTGTTCGAATGAAGAAGCATACAATATCAAAAGATATCAACTCCATCAACTCGTTAATCTTAAGGCAGTAAACTAAATCAAAAACCCAGAAAATAATGGTTAGGCGGTCAGGAAGTTTTAATCTAATTTTATCAAAATTAATGTAAGCTAAAAGAAAATGCAGCAGCATATACATATGTATGTTTGTACATATATAAAATCTCTTGATGTAATACTTTTAAGGACAATGTTTAGTCGGTCTCTCATTCTAACAGTCCGTCATTATAGAGAGAGAGCGAACAGTTTAGATTTTGAGAAGGTTCAGTTTTAATTATTTTATTGTATGTATATTAAAAAAGAATTTTGAAATGCTTATTTCTAAATATTATTAGCTTTTGTTAAAAAGTCTTTAGATGTCAGAACTGTCAGATTTAGTGGAGACACACACTGCTTAACAATGTTCCATAGATTATGGTTTGAGTCGCTGCTAAATTCTGGACTATTGCTTACTTTCTATTGATTACTTTTCTTTGCACACAAAATCAATCTTAATTAATCTTGGATTTATCTAAACCCAAAATTAAATTGGATTTATCGACTCTGCACCATATTAAGTTAATCAATAAATTAATCATCTTATTTATGAATAAGAATAAACTTTATAAACTGAATTATGTATGTTGGAACTTCTATGCATTTCCGAATTCGTGAAACAATCTTACTTGTCCGTTTCTCTGTTTGAGTTCGAATCTGGCTGAGATGAGCCGTTGTGTGGTTTTACAAGCGGGCCATGTTTTGTTAATTCTTGAATCTAGATCTTCCTATTTTTATGTAATCTTCAAAATCTTTATGAATTTCAATAGAGTTTATTTGCTTAACAAAAGAATTGCGTAGCATTTAAACTACAAATTTGTACGAACTCGTAAATTAGAAAAAGAGGCCATTTTCGCGGAGCAGCTGCTCCGTTGGCCACTGGCGGACGGACGACGGAGCCGATTTGAATTTGAAATTGTAGTTATTGAGCTTAAACGAGGATCTAGTCAAAAAGGAAATCTTTATCTCAGATTCTAACATAAAATCAATACATAATCATATGAAACATTAAATTTAATTACTAAACGTAAACGTAACTTACGTGAAGTGAATTATCGTAGATGACCTGAAGTTATCGAAATATACGTTTGTCAGTCAGTGTACCTTGGAATTCTTCAAAATTCTTTATTGCAATTTTTTTCACATTGACTTGAATTTGTTTGAATGTACGAGTATTGTAGATAATTAAAAAAATTAACTTTATGCAACAAATAATTGTACAGTTTATAAACTCTAAAAGCATAAAAGAAATTATTAGCTCATTACAAAAATATCTAATGTAATTTAATCACAACATGTACGAATATATATCATTAGAAAAAGTTTAATTTTTAACAGAAATTATCTAGAAAAGCAGTAAAAACTCAAACTCCTTCAAAGAGTTGTAAAAATAAATAGTTTAGGATATGAAAGTACATATTTTTTAATTCGAGAACATTAAACGTGGCTTATAAAGGTTTATATCGTATATACATACATACAGACAGTTTGAAGCGTAAGAGAAATTTTAAAATCATTATCAACTGAACATTATTCTGAACTTAAAGAAATAGGCATAGTTTTATTTAAAAAAATAGCGATGCTGATGTACTTCTTTCGATTTTATACAATTTGCTGGAACCAAACCAGAAGCTAAATAGACGAAGATATGTATATACTATCCGCATACATACGTACGTGTATACTCTATGCTATATACTATATTATATAAATTGAAAAATAATAAACTAAAAGCCGGTCATTAAACTAGATTAGGTTAAGAGTATGATAAAAAAAAAGTGGTAAAATAAATAAAAGAAAAAATTCACAAATATATAAATCAAGGTCATTGTTTCTTTTTTTTGTCTTTGTCCAAAAAACTGTCTAAAATATTGACCATCGATCGGACCGAGCGTAAGTTTTAACAACTGTTATTTTTAGTAGCGAAAATTACCAAAGAGTTTCGACTAACTACGATACGATGGTATTAGTATTATACGCGCTGCTATAGCCATGAATTACGTAAGACGTAATAATAATGAGATACAAAATGAGTACAAAATGTGTGCAGAGGATGAGTCCTAAAATCCATTTGCTGCTTTTTGGCTGAAGGCCAAAAGCCCGTGTCTTTTCTACTGCTCTCCCTTCACGCGCGCCTTGTTAAAATCTATACTACGTACATATTTCGTTAGCGGCAGCAGCAGCAGCAGCAAATTTTCACACGCGAATTGTTTCGCTTGATGATTAGAGGCGGCCCGCTCGGCGCTCGCCGAAAAAGGACACGCATGCTTTGTCTCGTGCACTGCCATGTCCTTAGCGCCGCGCCTTCCGTTCTAATGCAACCCGCAGGCGCTGCAGCGACTCTGCACTCATGTTCAGAGTATCATAAAAAGATATAAAAAAATATGCATAAATATAAAAAAAAGCATGAAAAGCATACTCCTGGTATGTGTGTGTGTGTGTGTGCATTGTAGGAAAAAATTAAAAAAGATCCACATATTTTTTTTATATACTCAGGGTTATTTTTAACTTTTAAAATAAACCTAGAAAAAATATCACAAAAAAAAAATACTTTCCTTCAGCCGAATAGAATTGAAACAAAAGCTGAAAAAAAACTGAAAGCAACGAAAGCAAAACGGAAAAGACGAACGGAAACGGACGCAAGAGCAAATGAGCAAAATGCACCGCGAATAAAGGACAAAATCGTTAGGAATAATTAAATGCAAAAACCGTGTGAAAACGTATCTTCTAACGGAAGCGGTTACAGCGTTAAATATTAAAAATATATTTTATACTTTCTTGATGAATAGAAAGAAGCGCACATAAATAAAGAATTAATGAGCAAAGTATTTAAATTAAAATTTAATTGGTATCCGTGATTATTTTGAGGGAGGCTTCGAGCACCAAGAAAAGTGATATATAAAAATCTGTGTGTAATAGAAAAGGGAGGTCCGATCACTCGGAATGGTTTTTAATGTAAAAATTCGTTTTTGTTTGGCATATCGTTTATTACGAGACAATTTAGCCTCTTAGTAACTAACCTTAACTGTCAGGCAAAATCAGACACTTCATTTCGTCTTCTTCTTCTTCTTCTTCTTCTTCTTTGCGTCAGTGACAGCTGCGCTCCCTGAATATCAGTCACTCACTAGAGTGAGACTGAGAGAGGAATTAGCAGGAATCATGCCCGATGATAAAATATCATTTTATTATTATTTATTATTTCCATATCTTAGTAGCTGTTGGAGAAGTGCCGCACTAGATCTGCCGAGCCGCTTGAAATAGACTTATTTATTCAGCAACAAGAGCATTCACCGAACGTATGTATGCTGAAGGGCGCATATACATAATCCTTCCTGATCTGCCGCGAGCTTGAGAAACTCTGCCGGAAATGTGAAAACTCTCTCAAGCGTCGCTGTCAATCAAAACAGTGACTGGCGACAGGTTTGAAACTTTAGAAATGTCATCGTTAGCAGCAGAGCAGAGTACGTTAAGAGTCTGTAAATATAAGAATATATATATGAGTAAATACATATACAGGCTGCGCCATCTTTAATGTCGGTATGTTACGGTTTGGCCGTATTCGAAGCGACGTGGACGGTCTATCGGCAATACTCTTTGAGTCAATTGCACTTTATATGGAAACAAATGCAAATCAACCTTCAAAATGCGCCGCAAGGTCGTTGCAATGACGTCAAAATGCTAAACTCGGTAACGATACGACATAAAAGATAGCAATTACTTATTATTTTCAGCTTAATATTTATTAATTTCATAAACTATAACAATTCATAAGCTTCCATTTAAAGAAATCTCTCGGCAACTTCACTGGATTTACATGGATTTGTACTGACTAATTTCATAAAATAACCAAAACTTGTTAAATCTATAAAAACACTGCCCACACAAAGATATTTGATCTCTTTCAAAGGCATTTCATCAGTTCTGAAGACCACAAAAAAGGAATGAAAACGTCGGACTTAGCAATAGTATAGCTCGCTAAAAATACCACACCAACCAAAGAAGAAGCAGTAGGAGGAGAAAACAGAGAAAAAACCGTTCAAAATTGTCAACTCTCAGTCGCTGAGGTGCTGAAATGGCCGAGTTTATTGCCGCTACGTGATAACAACCGCAAGGCGAAGGCTTAAAGGACACGAAAAGGCGGAATGCCGCAAAGGAAATGAAATGCAGACGGATGAGTCCGACTGTATCTCCTCTAGCGGCACTTTCGTCTTACGCTGTCGTCTTTTTTCTGGGCAGGTTTTTGCTTCGCCCTTTTATTAGAGTCCTTATAAAATAAACACTTCAGCAGCAGCCAACAGAAAGTCTTTAATTATGCGGATGTGGATGAAGAAGGGAAGAAGCAAGAGAAGAAGTAAAAGAAGAAGAAGAAGAAGAAGAAGAAAAATTAAAAGAAGAAGAAGAAAACGAAGAAGAAGATAATAGTAGTAACCAACGAAGTGTTATAAAAAGTCTGCATAATGTCACTCGCCGGCAATGCTCCTGTCACTTTTGGACACTTATACAAATCTCACAACAGCAACAACAGCAACAACAACAACAACAAATGAGCTAAGTCAATGAACGAAAACAGAATAAACCGAATGCAACCGAATCGAAAGGCTTCACGGAGAAGCCAACGTCGCTTAATCCACTCGGCTCGATGGAATAGCATGATGATAGCGAACAGAGGAAGAAGAAGAAAAAGAAGAAGAAGGAAAAGAAGAAGAAGAAGAAGAAGAGGAGTAATAACGGCAGAGGTAAACCTGGCAACTAAAACAAAAAAAAAGAACCTAACATAAATAATTATAAAAGCGTTAGCAATAACAGAAGCCGTTGCCATAACATTAAATATTTGAGAGCTGCTACATGTAACGGTCTTAAAATGTCAACAACATACAATATAACAAAACCCACAACAGCAACAACAATGGAAAACAACAGCAACAACAACAACCACGTTGAGTAGAAGCTTTAGAAATTGTGCTTAACCGAAGCTGCAGCAAAGTGTTGAATTTGTATTAATACAATTGTTGTATTTGTTGACATTGTTGTGGTCGTTGTTGTTGTTGTTTTTGATATTATTAATCCTGTTTTCCATCTGCCGGCAATGCAATTTGTGTGTGTGCGTTTGTGTCGCCGCTGGCTGGCAATTTTCATTAAAGTCTAATTAACTCCGATAAATCGTCGCGTGGTTCGGCCAGAGTGTCCTGCCCGATGTCCTTTTCTTTTCATCATTTTCTTTCGTTTCTTGTGGTCCGACTGAAGGTCCGCCCATTCGTCCGTACGCCCATTGCTGCTCATGAAATTGCAATTATCCTCGCAACCTGCTGCTCGAGAAGCGAAAGCGTAGCAGCAGAATAATTAGAAAGATTTTTTAAAAAAATAATTTTTTTTTATTTAACAAGAAATAAAATTTTAAAATAAATTCAGTTTTACGAAATTACAGTTTCTTTTTGGGGAAAGGAAGAAGAAGAAGAAGAAGAAGAAGAAGAAGAAGAAGAAGAAGAAGAAGAAGAAGAACAGGAAGAAGAAGAAGAAGAAGAGAAGAAGAAGAAGAAGAAGAAGAAGAAGAAGAAGAAGAAGATGAACGGGAAGAAGAGGAAGAAGAGGAAGAACAGGAAGAAGAAGATCAGGAACAAGAACAAGAAGAAGGAGAAGAACGGGAAGAACAGGAAGAACAGGAAGAAGAAGAAGAAGAAGAAGAAGAAAAAGAAGAAGAAGAAGATCAGGAACAAGAAGAAGAAGAAGAAGAAGGAAAAGAAGAAGAACACGAGAAAACGGAGTAGAAAATTAAGAAAATGCAGAAGAAGAAAAAGAACAGGCGGAGGAAAAAGAAGAACTGGAAGAAGAAGAAGAAGACGAAGCAAAACATTAAGAAATAGCAGCATAAGAAGCAGAAGAAGAAAAAGAGCGAGAAGAAAAGAGAGAGAGAGAGAGAGAGAGAGAGAGAGAGAGACGAAGACGAACATTAAGAAGAAGAAGCAGAAGTAGAAGACGGTAAAAAAAAGAAAAAAGAAAGTAAGAAAGAAAAAAAAAGAGAAGTTAGGAATGTATTGAAATGTTAAAAAAAAGAGTTTTTAAAAAGTCTTTTAATATTTTCCAAATTTCTTTTTCTTTAATTGAATTATTTTCGGTCATTATTGCAAAAAATTCTTTGAGCAAAGAAATTTGGAAATCATTAAATAAATCATTAAAGACTCTTCTAAGAAAGTAGCTCGAAAATCATTTAAAAAAATCAAAAATCCTCTAAATTCTGAAATCGTTTTGAATAACAAATCGTTCATGAATCAGTGACGAAAATTCATTCATGCGAGCGTCGGTGGCGTCGAATGTATTCGATATTTGCTGATTGTTTTTAAACATATTTCAATTAAAAGCGATAATAGAAGTTAAATGCTGTTGTTGTTGTTGTTAGTTGTTGTTAGGATTTCTTCAAAATATTAAATTTCAGCGCATTGTCGTTTCTATTCTTCTTCTAATTCATTGAGTGTTTACTTTTCACACACACACACACACACACACACATAGACACACAAACATAGGCTTGCTTAGCCAAACGAATATGCCCACGAGCATGCAGTTAGCAGCCGAAATAAAGGCCTGGACACTGAGACTATACCAACTGCTGGCTGGATAACTGTTTGTTTACTGGCATCCAGTCCAGTATGGAGCGGCTGCCGCTCTGCTATCGGTATCCAGATCTGCGGCGTAATCCGCAAGTCTCGTCGTCTCGTTTTACTGCCTGTAAACCGCAGCCGATACCGGCCGACGCCAGCTGCCAAGAAGCAATCAGCCTCTGCTTATCGTAACCGCCAACTTCAGGCATCGTCTGAGAAGCTGCAGTGAAGCATCGCTGCGTTGCAGGCATCTCGACGACGCGACGCGACGCTGGCAGCCTCGTCGATGAGAGATGCGTTGCGATGAACGGCGACAAGCGGCCGACGACAGTGGGGGGCATGCGGCAGGCGGCATGCAAAAACTAAAGAGATTAAGAAACGGAAGTGGAAAATGGTTGGTTGGCCTGTCGTCGATGGCGGCCGTCGCGGCGGTCGGCAGCTCCTGCCAGCAAAAGCAACTCGTTCTGCAGAGCTCGATGCCAATTTGTTGTCGTTTGGGTTTGGCAAGCGGCAGATATAACAACAACAACAACAACAACAACAACAACAACAACAACAACAACCAGCAGCAGCATCAGCAAAGGCGTAGTAGTGCATTAAAAACGGAAACGGAAACCAAATTAAAGCAAGTCCACCAGCAAGTACGAGTATATGCCAGTGTGCGCGTTTCTGTGTGTGTGTGTGTGTGTGTGTGTGTGTGTGTGTGTGTACAACATCATGATGTTGTCATGAAATGGCTATTTTTGGGCTTTGGTTCATGACTGAATTCGGCTCGAAAGCAAACAAAGCTCTCATCCTCCGTTTATGCCAAAGTATGCGTGTATGCGTGTATGCGTGTATGTGTATGCAGCTGTGTATGTTTACTATTAGCTCTAAGCATGGACAGACAGAATTAATCAAAATAACCGCTTTGTTTGCTTTTTAATGGAGAAATTTTCGAAGCGATAAAAAACCAAACAGTTTTCAAAAATGCGAAAATCTGAAAAGAGCTTTCTCTGAGCACTAAAAAATTATTCGGTTTGATCGGTTTTAGCTCCTTTCAGTTTATCTCTTAAAACGATCAGAGCTTATTTGAGAAAAAATTTCTGTCTCTTTGAAATGAATCATCGTTTTCGGAATAAAAGTTACAAGAAAAACGTAAAAGAAGAAAAGCAAGCGGTTAACAATTTAATTAAAGACTAATAATTGCTAAATTTATTTGAATTTTGAAACTACGCAAAAAAAAAAAACACTTCGAAAATGCTTTGAAGGCTGATGAAGAAACGCTTTACACGGAAAAAATGTTCTCCACTCCATTCAGCATTTATTTTGTTTTTAAAGTCGTAGACAATAGCAGCAACAACAACAACAACAACAACAACAACAACAACAACAACAACAACAACAACAACAACATGAGCGTAGCAAGAAGAAACGAACGAACGAACGAAGAAAAATCACTTGCTGTGAACTCATGAAGGACGAGGAAAGCGGGTGAAAAACAGGTTAGAAGCGAGACAAAAAATTCCAAAAGAGACAAAAGAGACAATAAAAGAAAAGCACGAAAAAATACAGAAAAGAATCGATAGCGGTAACAAATGAAGGAAATTATATTGAAAGCAAATGCGCCGGAAAGCATGCTTCGGAAGCAGAAGAATGGAACGAAAAAAAAGACAATGAAAAAAAAGAGCTGACGACACATATCGCCTGCTGCGGAAGGGCGATGAATGGTGAAAACACAGAAAAAGTAAGTGGGCGGGGTTGAATACACGATGATTACAAGTGTCGTTACCGAGCTCATGTTGTCGCCTGCATGTGTGTGTGTGTGTGTGGACTTTAATGCGGCTACTCACATTTGTTCAGCTCATTCGTAACTTTCACTCACGTGAAAGCCCTCTTCCTCTATCTCTCCCCCTCTTTCTCTCTGCTTCTTTCTTCTCTCTTCTCTCTTCTCTTCTTCTGTCTCTCTCTCTCTCTCTCTCTCTTCCGCCTGACATTTTCAATGAATGGCTGTCGCATTGCGGTTGAAAAGTTAAAAAATCGTGCATACTTTTGCCCTAAAGAAAGCAGGGCTATTTCTACCCTTCCCCCACCCCCCCCCCCCCCTTTTTTTTTCTTCGCTGACATTCTTCGTCGCTTGTTCTTCTTCTCCGGCTCTTCTATTTATCTTCCTCTTCTTACACTTCTCAATCTGGGCATTTCTATTTTGGTTTTTCTTTCGCTTTTATTTTTTTTTTCAGCCGAAAAAAAGCCGTAATTTTGCCAAAGGCGCACAGACACACACACACACACGCACGCACACACACAAACACACGGAGGCATGAATTCTCAAGCACGCGTCAGCGATTGTGCTTTCTTTGGGCTGTGTGTGTGTGTGTGTGTGTGTATGTTTATTGTGTTTTTTTTTTCTGTTTACTTACATTCGAATGTGTTTGTGTTGAAGGCACGAAACCCAACGAAACAGTCAGCGAAGAAGAAGAAGAGGAAGAAGAGAGAATGAAACGTTCTCAAACCGTTCCCAAAATTTGTAACACAAGTAGCGGAAATGCGGCACGAGAAGAAGAGTACAGCCAGCACAGACGATGCTTCCGCGTGAACTTGCAGGTTTCGTTGCGGGCGCGCTCGTGCGTGTGCGTGAGAGTGTGCGTGTGTTCGGGTGTTTACATAGGCCCAAATATCAATGGATGAATTGTACGAAACGACAATCGAGTGACGTTTTTTTATGAAATTGAGTCATTTTTTCAGCTTCTTTTAAGTATGTCTCAACTCGTTTCTTTTAATACGAAAAATACATATAAAAAATCCTTTTTTAAATATTTCCCCCTTTTTTAAATACGAAAAATACATAAATAATTTCATTTTTCTAATACTTTACTTTTTTTTTAAATACGAAAAAGCTACGAAATAATTTTGTTTTTTTTAAATATTTTCCTTATTTTTTCATAAGAAAAATGCACGAATAACTTCCTTTTTTCTTTTTTTTTCCCTTTTTTTAAATACGAAAAATACATAAATTATTTCCCTTTTTTTAATAAGAAAATTACATAAATAATTTTGAATTTTGTTTTTTTTATATTTTCCTTTTATCCGAAAGGAATAACATATTTTTACATATTTTTAAAAATTCGAACATATTTTTTAAATTCGAGAATTCTTTTACTGGCGTTAAGTTCGAACGTGATTCTTTTATGCCTTTTAGGATCTTCCATTTCCTTTCTTTTTCGTTGCGTTTTCTTTCTATTTGGTTTTTCTCGGGCGCGAGCAGAACGTGATTTCTAAAGCGGTAGAGTAATTTAATTCTTTATTGTAATTATTTTACTCTGTCACTTTATAGTTCTTTGCTTTTGGTGTTTTTTTTTTTGGTGCTGTTTTGGAGCCCAATTGAATCCGGTATAGGGCGAAAGTGTGGGTTTTCGTGACGAAAACGAAAAGCGTGTGGTTTTCGGTTTACGTCATGAAGGTCGTCGCTCTTTCTTTATATTCCGAAATTATGTTTATTCTGTGGTCGGTGTGTTGACGCACATACCGCCAAATTATCCTTGTAATAATACCAACTAAAAATTTGAGCTTTAATTTAAAGAATTTGTAATTTTAACGGCCAAAAAGTAGATCCTTTGCTTAAACTCTTAACATATCGTATGAGAAATTTAAGAAGTTGTCTTTTTATTTGCCCGAATCGACATTTTTTTCATCCTTCGGCAAGACGCCGCCAATCATTGATAAAAATAAACTCGTTATTTCTGAAATTTATGTTTATTTGATGGCCGCAGGACAGCCTTCTCTCTTACAATCTCCAAACATTAGAAGAAGCGCAGATAATTTGCTATATTCTATTATAGCATATTTTTAAAAATAGCAAACACACACTCATTTTCACTCACATGCACGTACATACATACATACAAGTGCAGCAGCAGGCTCGCGGGCAAAATCGAGTATTCTCTATCGGTTTCCGGTGCCACAAACAAACGAATGAAAATCAGTTTTAATTCTCCTACGATTTCTCAGGCTTCATAAGAAATGCAACAGATTCATTTTGCAATTCTGCAAGCATCCGTATTCTTGGGTGCCCAGCCCAGGATCTACGGCGACTGTAGAGTGCCTCAGAAAGCAGCAAAAACACACACACACAGCTGTATGCATGTTGCTGCATCCTCATCCAGCCATCCATCCATCCAGCCATCCATCCGTACATCCGGCCAACAGCGTTGGCGCGTACGTTAAAGCTGGCAGATGGCAAGTGGTGTAATCATCATTATTACCACCATCATCATCATCATCACCATCATGGTCGCCCAAGCCAAACAAATTCAGTCGGGTTGATTGTAAAAAACTCTCACGTAACACAATATCGCATCGATTATGGAGTCCTTTTTGGGCATAATAAAAAAAGAACGTGCCGCTCCGGTTTATAACGAAATAGACGACCTGCGATGGATCTCACCGCCCACTATCCATCTATCCTTGCAGTCACGCTTGAATAATGTAAAAAACAATGGCATCAGCAGAACGAAAAACCAACAAGAAAAACCAACGGAAAACTTAAAAAACTATCCAGCTTCAGAAGTAATCAAAAGGCAACATTCTTCGGAGCAGCCGGGAAATCAGGCAGCCATTTTGTAGGTGAGTGGATGATAGAAATTTCCTCAATTACTTCCTGAGTGTGGAGATGAGAGAAAATCAGCAAATCAGAACGACGCGGTCTGTGCGAAGGCACGTGTTGCACCACTTTCAACTTCTTGACGGTCGTTAAGTCTGCCCAGAGGGATGAATTGGGTTTTTTACTCTGTAACTTCAGACTATTCAATGTACATACATACTATGTATCCAAAAGTACCTTTAGCATTTCAAATAAGAATATCTCTTCGACGCCATATCGGTTTCTTATCATTTTCTTCTATTTCTAAGAAACAATGACAAGACAATTATGAGGGAAGTTTTGGAGAAACTGGATCTGTTCGGGATAAACCAAATTCGGGCAGACCAAAAATAGCCCAAAATAGTTCGAATGTTAACATTGCTGCTGTTTGCAAAAATTGTTGGCAATCATCCATAAATTGTGATCTGTTAGAACATGGTCTTCCGCACATAATTGTCGTAGAAAATAACTGACAATTAAATTAAAAAACCCTTAAAATTGAAAACGCGACATTTCTTTATTTGAAAAAAACTTCCTAAAGTCTATTTTGGATAACCCAATATGATAACTTCTCAGCACTCAGTTTGTTCGAGCGCTTTGACGGAATGAAGGAGGCTCAAGAAATATACTCTGGCGAATGATTGAATGAAAAGAAATTGTAGGAAGTTGCGTCAAAACAATGCACGCCATGAAGAATTAAAATTTAATTAAAATTACTCTATTGTCTGAAGACAATAGTTCTTCTGCGTTGCGTTAAACTCTTCTAGCCATTACTTATTTTCAAGAAGTCGTTGGTAAGCTCTGAAGTTTTTTTTTCACTCGAACTCAATTCGTCTCAACCAAGGATGGACGAAGGATGGTTTTACTAAAGAAACCGAAGAAAGAGTGGCGCAAATTTGTAGCAGACAAGAAGAGGGTGAAAGAAGCCCCTTTTGCCGCCAAAAAAAAGGTGCAATGCTAACAAAGAAAAGTGGAAAAGAAGGAGGGTGGGCGGTGGGGCGGTAGGGCGGTTGAGGTTGAGGAAATAAAAGAAAGTCTCACAAAACAATTGCAAAGAATTGCAAAGAGATGACGTTGAGTTGCATTGCAATTAAAATTAATTACTTAATGACACTTAATTAATATGAAGGAAATGAAGCAAAGTAACAACAACAACAACAACAACAACGCGAGAAACATTGAGAGAGCAACTTCAGTAACAAGGAGGAGCAGCAGCAGCAGCAGCAGCAGCAGCAGCAGCAGCATAAGAAAAATACCCACCAACAACAATTCTCTCATTCATTAAGTCATGCATTCATTCGTTCATTTATTTCATTGCAACAATAGTAAAGAGAGAGAGAGAGAGAGAGGGCGAGAGCGTGCAACACTGTGTAGAAGAAAAAGTGCAGAAACGTTTCCGGTTCCGTTTTCGCCGGCCATTGCATCAACCGAGCGACTTCCGTTTGAGGTTTGCTGCAGTCAAAGTTCATTCGCGATGTTAATTTGTGCAAATTGCGCGTCCGACGCTTTTTCATTTCCGCTTTTCATTTGCTTCTTTGTATTTTCTTCTCACTACGCAAGAATCATCCCTTTCGACTGCTTTCACTCCCTCTCTTTTTCTCCCTGTCCCACTCGCCCTTTCTGTTCACTCTTTAAGCTGTTCTTTGTTGCTGTTTGCAGTTTTTAAAATGCTTTTGCAATTGTCGCTTTTGTCGCTTTTTGTTTTTAGTCTCCTCCCTGCACCCTGCCTCTACCCCTTCAAAAGGGGTTGATGGGTGGTGTTTTTTGTGGCTAATTGCTGCTCTTGGCTGCTGTTAATATAAAAATGAGCGAGAATGCAAGAGCAATTGTTCAAGTTGAAGGTGAAATGATTAAAAAGGAAATGCGCCTCAAATTCATTACGCCTGAAATGGTTATAGACTTTTTCTTCTTCTTCTTCTTCTTCTTCTTCTTATTAAATGCATTAAACGCCAATAACCTGCTAATGGTTTTTTTCCATTTTTATCTAATTTTTTCGTAGCAAAAATGTCGAAGGTCTTTTCGTTCAAATTCATTGGCGACGACGCCAGACGAAAACAGTTAAAGGCGCCGAAAATCGTAAGGTTTCAGCATTTTTCAAAAAAAAAAAAAACCTCAGCAAAAAAAGACATTTTAAATAATCAGAAAAACAAAGCAGAAAAAAAAATAAAATTGTAGAAAGAAAATATTAGATTTTTAGTTTCTTCTTTACGGCTTTGCTTGAGAAAGGATTATTGTTATTTATCGGCCGCTGATTACAATGCTCAACTCGAAAATCGTGTGAGTTTCAATTGAGAAAATAAATTTAGTCGAAGAATCTGGATTTTTTTCTAAAATTAATAAAGTAATCGATTAAGTCGTCCGTTAAGAGAACTTTGCGAAGAGTTTTTTTCAAAGGGAAAATTTATTTATCTGAAAAAATTTGTTCATGTCATCACATACGAATAAAGGATCTAGGATTTACGCAAGGATTCGAAATTACATGTCTTTATCAGTTCTTTGTTTCCTCCATCCCGGTTGCTGTTCACTCATCCGGCTACTGCCGTGGGTTGCTTCTTTCTGGCGAGCATCAAGCCGTTGTGGTTTGCCACACATTCTGCCCCTCAACCCCTCACCCCCCCCCGCCACCCTCCTGTCATCCTCCTTTTCCACCCCAATAAAATATTACTTTTTATTGTTGTTCTGTTTTGTCATCACTGTTGCTCTTGGTGGTGTTGTTGTTGTTGTTGTTGTTGTTGTTGTTGTTCTTCTTCTTCTTCTTATTCTTGTTGTTGTTGTTGTTGTTGTTTTTGTTGTTTTTGTTGTTTTTGTTGTTTTTGTTGTTTTTGTTGTTTTTGTTGTTGTTGTTCTTCTTCTTCTTATTCTTCTTGTCGTTGTTGTTGTTGTTTTTGTTGTTGTTTTGTTTTTGTTGTTGTTGTTTTTGTTGTTGTTCTTCTTCTTCTTCTTCTTCTTCTTCTTCTTCTTCTTCTTATTCTTCTTCTTGTCGTTGTTGTTTTTGTTGTTGTTGTTGTTGTTCTTCTTCTTCTTCTTCTTCTTCTTGTTGTTTTTGTTGTTGTTGTTGTTGTTGTTGTTGTTGTAAAATACTGTATTCAGCACAAGCTGCTTAAACCCGAACTTCTTTTCTTTTTTCTACTTTCTTGTTGTTAGGATTTGAGAAGATTTCGGGGGGCGGGGGCATCCTTGACACGTTATTTCGCAATATTTTTAGTTTTTTAGTGGTTGATTTGTTGTTGTTGCTTTTGTTGTTTTTGTCCATGTACTATTATTCATAAAATATGTTCAGTGTCATCAGCAATATTTTTGACGCATGAAATAGCGATAACGAAGCCCGATGAAAATACTGTGGCGGTGGAAGCCGGTGGCGGGAGGTGAACTCTGAGCCACTGATAGTCGAAGGGGCCGTGGGACCAAGAGAGGAAGGGTGGAAGGCAGAAAATTTTGTCATCAAAAGCAAAGTATCTTTTGCGAGTTGAAATTTCGTTCAATTTTCGTACATAAACATATTTTGACATATGTATACGATGTACGCACGCACACACACACACACACACACACCTATTGTACGTTCATACGTACGCATATAAAACAGAGCTCAAAAAAAAATTATGCATTAAAGATCCTGCAGCGACAGCCACCGAAGCATTCAACAGGATATTAAAGCTCATAACTCTTTCGTGGCAAGACACAAAATCGTGTCGCTAGAGCTCCGTGGGCGGCGAGGTGTGCTGCCTCGAGAGAGCGGTAGAGGAGGAAAGAGAGAGAGAGAGAGAGAGAAAACAGTATACGGTAAGGCATGTTCTCTTGCGAGCAGACGAACATTGAACAAACGGTAAGAAAGAGTGGATGTACCGAGATTACGACTGCAGCGGTAAAGGTTGTTGAAGAGGGAGGAGGGCAAAGGGATAGATGTGGGTAAAGGGGACAGGTGCATGCATCTTGTTCCTTTTGCTGGTAATTAGTATTGTTTTTGCTGCTGTTATTATAGACCTATTTGATGTTTTTGGGAGACATTAAAAATACCGAATTAAAAAATCCCAAACCGCAAAATCCCAAAGCGCTAAATCCCAAAAAATTTTAAAAACCCCAAACGACAAAAGCCCGTAGCGACAAAATCCCGACAATTTTTTAATTACGAAATAAAATTTTCGAAGATCACTCTGTACGATGATCCTCTTCGATCAAAGACTTCTCATGTCTTCAATTTTACATTATAACAAAAGAAATTTTAGTGTCGAGACGGTCAAGGAAGCGCCACAACTCTTCCAGACATCACAGAGAGCCGGTTTCGGATAATTCATGAGACGCTCGATTTGTGTGGCAGAAGCTGTGCAACAAACGCCTTCCGTGAATTTTCCATTCATTTTCCTTAACGATCCCCGTTTATCCATTTATCCATTTATCCATTATCCATTTGCTGCGACTTGGCTTCTTCGGTGATTAATTACCAAACATTTTCACGTCTGGAGTGTTGTTGCTGCGGCTTCTTTTCTTGCTTCATTCAATCCGAATTTTTCCGCTTTTCGTTTATCGCTTCTCTTTAAACTGTTCTTCCATCAACTGCGATTGATTGATTGATTAGCAGACGCAGCTGTGACTGTCGCTGTCGCTGTGGCAGCAACCTTTCCAATTTTCAAGCAATTCTGGCAAAATTTCAAGCAAAATTTAAAAAAAAAATTTGAATTTTTTTTTTTTTTTAAATTACTTACTTAATTGATTTCGTGTTGTTTTTTTTCTCCCCAAAATTATTCACATTTTTATGCAATTTTTTAAATTAAGTTGAGTTGTTTCGGTTTTTATGTTTTTTTATTATTCGGCTTTTTTATTATTTTTTATGAAAATCAAAAGTTAAATAAAGGTCAAACAAACTCAACCGAAAAATATCACAAAAGACACAAAAAGTCCGTGTATTTGACATTACTCGAGGGACAATTTGCTCGATATGAAATAAACTAAACTGAATGTTCATTTTTGTTTGCAGTTTTTTCGCTATTATCATCGCTGCCCCGCTCTCCCCTCACCCACGCCCACTTTGTAGCATCGCCTTCTATTATTTTCGTTTCACACGCTCACGTTTTTCGCCATTTTTTCTTATCTTTTCTGCGTAAAACTAACTTTTTCCTAAGCTAACATTTTTTTAAAAAGTTCTGCTCTTGCATTTCCCCTTCTCTTTCTCTTCCTCTTCTTCGTTTTCTTGCATTTCCACTGGCGCAATAACGAAAGCAGTAAAAATTAAAGTTGTGAAGTCATAACAGTGACGAAGCGCCGTGAAAAGTGAACAAAAAGTCCGCTCAAATGCAGTGAAAAGTTTCCATTTTTCTCCTCTTCCTCTTCCTCTTCCTCTTCCACTATACGAGTACAGTGTCCGTCGCCTTCCGGTCACCGCCCAACCGCCCAACCGGCCAACCGCCCTGTCGAGGCTCGTTCACAGCCGCCGTCAGTGAACAATTGTTATTGTGATGCTTTTGCACAGGCTGCAGGCTAGGCGAGAGGTGCCGCGGAAAAAAGTAATTTGTTCACTTTTTATGATGTCCGTTTTTGTGCGCATTTTTGCTAGATTTTTTCCACAATTTTTTTCCATGATTTTTTCCGTCTCCGTTGATTGAGCTGCTGATGGCTAAAGTTCTTTTCAACTCAAGTTTGATAAAACAAAATAAATTAAAGTAATTATAATCTTCGGTTTCTTTTTGTCTCTTTAACAATTGCATTTATTTTTTCTCCTTCTCTATCTCTTTTTTAAGCTTGACAAGACATTATCACGCCACGTTGCGGCGCGTTCTCAGTTTGTGAAAACGAAAAGTAGGTAATAAAAAAATGAAAGCGAAATAAAATGAAGCCCAGAGTTTTAAATTTAATGTTTATCAAATTCTAGTCAATTTCTAAACATATTATAAAATGTGCTTAATTTGTCTCGACTGAACGTTTGTCGTTAAGAACTAAAACACATCAACAGACGAAGCATTAAAATCCAAGTTTTTATTTTAACAAAACAAAAGAATTGAACCGTTTCCTAAATTTGCGTCTTCCGTTCTTTACGATTCTTCCGATTTTTATAATTTTTTCCAATTCAAAAACGAATATTTTCCAATTTCTAAGAAATTGCTGTAAAAAGACTACGCGTATTTTTTGACACATGCGTCGAGCAATAAACAACAGAAACAACGTTATAATTTACAATCCAAAAATTACAAAAATTTTATAAAAAAATTCTTGTTGTTTCTCTTGTTGTTTTTGCTATTCCCATTGTACATATTCGGGAACGGTGCAAAAAAAATATGACTGCCAAAAAAAAAACATTCATGCAAATGTGACAAATAAAGCTGCCACGACGATGGCATGACGCGACTCAACATTTTAAATCCTGCGAAAACAAAAGCGGCCTGCGGCCTCCAAAAACGAGAACACCAAAAAGCAAAATATTCGACAGGCGGAAAAGTTATGACGCAGTTTTTCTATGTTCTAAAAATGCTTTTATTTACTCGTACAATACATACACAGCTTTTTTAGATTTTGAAAATTTTAAATAAACACATCTTTTTTTTTTTATAATGAAGCTGAAACCAGCAGCTGTTGAAAGATATAACAATAACTTTAGTAATTGCAGAAATGAACAAGAAAAATCTGTTACGGAAATGCGTCATGACTTTACCGACAATGCAGTTATTTTTTAATGAATACTTTCCGGTCCGGTCTTTTTTGTCGCTCTGTTTCTCTCTCTATCGGTCGCTCGGTCTGCTGTTTTGCATTTTTGAATATGTCACATAATAGCAATTTACTTAATTCAGCTTCAGTGTACTCGTTGTTGTTGTTGTTGTTGGTTTTGCGATGATGCTATTGTAATTCTGGATGCTGTTTGGGCGCTTTTGTAGCGGGCACACTGAACGCGTTTTTAAAGCCGTCAACGCCGCCGCCTCGTGATGCATGACGGCCGGCAATTGTTGCAACAACAACAATTCCCAGACGAGAAAATAGAAAAAAAATGGTGCAAAGTATAAGAAAAACTTTAACAATGAAAAATAGCGACAAAAAGAATAATAAGAATGGCATCATCAGCAGCAGCATCAACAAACAATAAAAAGTTGCAACGTTAAAGGTTTATTTAAAAATTTATGACAATCTATGCTGGCAACGACTGCCTTGCAGCAACAACAACAACAGCAACAACAACAACAACAACAACAACAGCAGCAACAACAACAACAATGATGATGACAAGCAATAACAGCAGCCTACTTTTCATCACAGGAAAAAATGATGCATCGAACAAAAAAAACGTTGCGTCCTTGAAATACATGAAAAAGTGCTCAAAACTATTTAAAATAAAAAATAAAAAATGCAAACGGAAACGGAAACGGAAACGGAAATCATGCGTTAAAAAAAATCAGTTAACGCTTCATCAGGTTCGACGAAAAGAAAGAAAAACTGAGCTGAAGAAAATGAAAAAGAGTCATATCAAAACTAAGCTACTTTCTCGATTCCGCAGGAAGCCGCTGCTGCTGCAAAGACGCTCCGTCGAGTGGATCCTTCACAAACAAACACACACAGCAACAAATAGTACTGATAGTACTGAAAGGTGTTGAAGAGAAAGTGTGAAGAAGAAAGTTTTGAAAAGTAAAAGAAACTCATACGAAAAAAAGACAACGACAAGAGAACGTCACTTCGAAACAGTTAATGGAAAAGAAATTATGTTAAAAACAATTTCATTCAAAAAGAAATAGTAAATTTACGAAAAAAGTTTATCGTAAGTTTATCGTAAGTTCATCGTAAGTTCATCTTAAGTATGATAACACGAGGACAACACGCAGACAACTGCAGCGCAATGCGATGCTTTTATTACGCGAAACGCAATGATTGCGTCAACGCGATTCTCTTTTTTTGTCCGCATTTTTTGTACGAGACCACACAACTGAACAACTTGAAATTACTACGAAAATGTATCGTATCTTGCATGCATCTCTTTCTGTTTGTGTAGTAATAATGTATGAACAAACAACATAACGGGTGCGCCATCTTCGATATCGGTATGTAATTCAATCGAATTCAATATACATTGCTGCATTTTCTTTCAATTTTTTTTTACAAAAAAAAGAAAACACAAAAAAACAAAATCATCAACCTCGACTGCGCTGCGAATGCGTTCACTCTGGCCTTTAACGGTTGTTTTTTTTTTGTTGGTTTTTTGTTTTTTAGAAACATTAACAACACCTTAAAATTCGTCGCCGGAATCGCCCAACTTTTGCCTCAAATATTTCTCTATTTTTGCTCCTTCCAGTTTACTTCATAGTCTTTTTTACTTTTCCTTTTTCGGCGTTCTGTCAGCTGCATTATTTCACGTTTGACTGCCTGGTCTTTTGTGTGCTCTCTTTTATCATTCTTTTAATCATTACCATCATCATCATCATCGTGTCATCGTATTAATCGACAGCACTTGACTTTTCTTTTGTTCATTGTTCGCCTGATTTTTTGTGCGAACAATGCTATTTTTTTTATCTTTAATTCATGCTGCTTACACTTCCGGCGCCCTTCGCTCATTCACGCAATCAAGTTGTTCCTTTAACTAGACTCTAACTCTAAATAGACAATGATTAGAAATGTTTCGTTCGTTAAAATATTTTAATAACGTATTTAATGATCGCTTAAAAGCATCCTCGATAATCATGATAATGTAAATACACCACATACGATATTTCTTCGTTTATTCATTGCTTAGTAATGTATGAAAATTGGGCATAATGCTCGTATATATACGATAAATAAGTCTATACAATATCAACTCATTAGCATAAAATTTAACGTCCGTAAAGGCATTATAAGAAATATAAAAATATGGCAAAAATATGCTGGAAAATACTGCTGTAACACCTGAGCACCGCCAACACATTTTCACACACACACACACACACACACACACACACATACATAGCCTCTCAGAGGTTATTCGCTGTTGTTAAAAAGAACGTTCAAGAGAAGAAAAACAAAACGAAAATATTTCAGGACGACTTCGCCTTCGTGTAGGCAGAAATAAAATACATACGAGTATGTAGCATACAGCCTGTAATCCATTCTTACTGCGCGCATGGTGAGGTGTACATACACACACATATACACACGCACACAGTCGCTACATTCATTAAACACGTTGCGGTGATGCGCTTCGTAACCTTAATTAATGGTTAACGATCTACCAACTTATCGATTTGAGGTGATGTACCTTCGTTAAGTTCAGTGCGCAATACAACAACAACAACAACAACAACAACAACAACGTATTACTTTCTATATAGATTGTCGGAAAAGTCATGACACATTCTGGTAACAGATGGCGTTATTAATCCTGTTCTGCAAGTACTAGAATTGTTTTTTTATACCATTTTCATTTTTTATTTTTATAACATACCATTTATACGATTTTTTATGCCATTATACCATTTAACAGCTGACAATTTAAACTTAATTTTTTTTAAAAATTACTCCTTAATCTAAACTTTTTAAAAAGCTCATGATGGCAAGAAATTTAGTGACAAAAAAATTTTATAAAATTCTCTTCTGCTGTCTTCAATCTCACGCAGCCCAACCGTATGGTCTGACGTTCAAATATCTAACATCTGCGCAATATCTTATGTCGGTATGTAAACATGGGGCAACTTTAACATATAACAATTTATGAACATTTATTAACTTGAGTGTACATGAAACGTCAATTTAGTACAATTGTAGCCTTGAATCGCTTCATACCGAAACAACTCGCTGAAATAATGACGCTCTACATTAAAAACAAGTCGTGCATATCGTCGAAAATCGATCGTGGCTAAGAAGCACCGTCTGACAACACTGTTCGTCATTTGGTGTCGAATTTTGTTGAGCACTTGACAGTGAGAGATCGTCGACATGTCGTTCATGAACACTCAAGACGTTTCAAAGAACTGGTTGAAGTGGTAAGAGAGAGTGTTGCCGAGAGCCCGCATGTGTCGTATCGTCATCGCACTCAGCATTTTGACGTCAGTGGAATTACCTTGCGGCGCATTTTGAAGGATGATTGGCATTTGTTTCCGTATAAAGTGAAATTGACTCAAAGAATATAGAATATATATATATAAGAAAGAATAGAACGGCCGACGGACCGTTCACGTCGCTTGAAATACGGCCAAACATACACATACCGACATAAAAGATGGCGCACCCTTTAGTATAGTATAATTTAAAACTTCTGCAAAACTTTGAAACTTCTGCAATCGCAGGAAGTTGCAATAATAGCCTGAAAATCATACACTCTTTATAAAGGACAAACTTTAGTGTTTAACATGCGGACGGACGGAATGAGAAAGTTTTAAAAAAATATAATAATTTATTACATTTTTCTTGCTTTTGAAACTTCTAGAGTGATCTCAATATAACTTGAAACTTCAAACTGAAACTGCGTCGTGTTATTAAAAATAAATTTAATCAATTAAATAAATTATTGCAACAATTTCAGACTCAATTAAGGAAATTGCCTCCATAAATTGCCAACATTTCGTGCACAAACTGAAACGTGAAACGTAAAACAACAGCAACATCAGTCATGGGAGAAAAAAAATATAGTAAAATGTATTCATATGTGCAGACACATACATATAGTATGTATGTACATGTCACATAGTATTTGTATGAAAAAGGTGTAATTTTACACGAGAGACTAAATTAAAGTTGGTTTTTTTTCGCGACAATCAACGACATCAAATGAATCAACTGCAAAAGAGGGCTGCCATCGTGCTAGAAAATGAATTGCTAATTTATTCAAGGGATAAATATAACAATATCTCTAATAATAACAATGCAAATAACATGCGATCATTCATTTGTCTAAAAAAAAAAAACAAAGTCGTCAACAAAGCAAAAACCAAGATTAAATGCTACAACAAATAAATAAATAATCTAAAATACTGTAACAACAAACAACGAAAAGACAACAATGATTAGGAAAATGTATAAAGCGTTCCGGCTTTAAATTGTGCAGTAACCACAAAAAACTCACTGTATATAAATCAATTTTTGCTATTGTTTTGCGTTTAAGTTGATTTTGTGTTGATTGTGTTCGCCGACTGCAAACTGATTGGTTTTGTCTTGCTACCAGTACTATCGTTGTTGCTGTTGCTGTTGCTGTTCCGGTTGAAACAACACCAACAGCAACAGTTTGTTGTCCTTTTTATTTTATGTAAAACTAATTAAAGCTTAATACTTCCGGCTTACGGTTGCTTTTGCTGCTTGTTGTTTATGTATTTTACGAGTATATAAATAAAAACAAAAAGACGATTATGCTTCGTTTCACAATTGAAAAACGTTTAATTCCACTTTTTGGATTTAGTTGTTTTATGCCCTGAAGTTTGTTTTTTTTCCACTGTGAAACTGCTCAGCATCGCGGCTCTGCAGACTCCGGCTATAAATTGAACTTTATTGTAATTTTGTGACAAATTTTTACAAATTGTTTTGCAAGCAACTTTCATTAACGATTGCAATGAATCCAATGATGGCGTTTTTATTAATTTATTATTTAATTAATGTTAATTTTATAGCGTTTTTAAAATGCGAGTATTTAAAACAGTAAAGCGAAATTAAAAGCGAATTTTGTGACTTTGAAAGAGTTAAATAGATATAATAAACTGTCTTCAACATTAATGACATAACTTTTGTTAAATCTCTTCCCGTCTCTCTCTCTCTCTCTCTCTCTGCCACACTTTCTCTCCCTCTCTTTCTCCATATCGTGCGCTCATAAATAACATTTATAATCGATGTTTCCAACAAAATCTAGACAAAAGAATGATTCATGAATAAAGAAAGACAATGGAAAATGTCAAAATCGCTACAACAATAACAACAACAACAACAACAAAACACAATAATGCCACCTACATACGTTAGTGACATGTTGCATTCATCCGCTGACAACCCGCTGCGTCGTAAACGCGCTTGTTTGCTGCTTGTAAAATAAAATGATTGTCTTTGTCGTGAAATTTTGATGAAGCTCAACGAAACTGAATGAAGGCCCTTCTATGCTTTTTTTCCACGCAGAAAATCAGATTGGATTCCATTTTGTTAATGCAATTGTTGTTGTGGGTTTTTGTTTGTTGGTAGTTTTTTGTCGTTGGCTTAAATTAAATTCAATTTTCTCGATTTTAATTGAATTTGTCAAAATTGCTGTTGCAGTTCTTGCGGCTGATGCAGTATCGTATGTTTAAAGAACATAAGGCAAAAACACAAAATGTTCATGACACTTTAACAACAACAATTTAAATTTTTAACAATTTAAGCAATATTGTTTTTGATAACTTTACTAAATAAATAATACATTTATACGATAACTTTTATTTTTAAACACTATAAAAATAAAAAAATTTGTATACCTACAAATTGTTGTTGGTATGTACGAGTGCGAGTATTAATTTGAGGTACGAGAGTAAGTATCATTTGTTGTTGTACCTAAACACATGTGGCTAAACAATGACTAAACAATCTGTCTTTACTCTCGTGTATTCACAAAGCTTCAGCAATCCACACACACACACACACACACACACACACACATGCCCTACTCATCGACGAGCCCGCACTTTTGGTAACTGACGTATACCAAACGGCTGCACAACTCTTTGCAACAACAAAACGCAACCAACGGAAACGGAAACGCAAAGCCAGTATTAACTTACAACCATCAAAATCGAAAACTAAATCCAACAAACAAAGAGCGCGATATTCGCCAATTAGTTCGACTCAAACGGAAGGCGAAAACTCGTTCTCGATCTGACAACAATTTTCACAATTCTATGACACCGACTTTCTACAATTTGATACTGACCGCAAAATGAAGCCTGAGTAATTGCAGCTTTGTGAACGTTGGAACGTTTCATTCAAGGCAACAGATGAACTACGATTATATCGACTTTATATGTCGGCGCTATTAGCGCTGACTATTTCGCCGTTACTGTTATCATATTACATTTAATAACCGCAGACTGAAGCTCTGAATTGAAGCTACGAGTACTATTCCTCGCCTTATGCATTCATGTCTTCCGCTTCATGCAATCAATCATACATACAAACAAGCAGGCCGTCATGGACAAACCTACAACGGCCTCCAGCAGTACTCAACTTATTCGGCTTTCCCGCCAGAAAAGGATTAACACTTCAAAGGGAAAGATGGAGAGATAGAACAAATTGTTGTTACATGGTTAACACTTCGATTCCGGATTTTGATCTCGGGCACACAATCGGAAACCACCATCAGCATCAGAAGTAATTATACCACCAGCATCAGATGCATGCCGGCCGGCTTTGAGGTGTCAAATGTATTCTTGTCTTTAACAGGCGTAAACTAGTCGTAAACTAGTTGTAAACTCGCGAGACCGTTTCGTCATCGGAGGAGCTATGAAAGCGACATAGATTAGAACGGCGAGAAAGCCTTTTTCAGCTCCCAAAGCGCTATGGAAAAAAAATTTTCCACATTTCTTGTTTTTTTTGTTATATAAAAATGTATATGTATATAAAAAAAATATAAAACCAGGGAAAATGATTTATATTTTTTTTTCATATACAAAAATTTAAAATTTTCTCAATTGAAATAACTTAAGACTCCCTGCGGGGGACAGGGATTTAGGTAAAAAATAGTTTTGACCCCCACCAAAAGCAAAAGCTATATAGGTACGCCACTGTGTACAAAACCAAACTAAAATATCCGTCAGAAATCGGAGATACTTTGAATAACTTAAGCGTAACTTTTGGAGAAATGTTGGCAACTCTCGGGAGAAAGTATTTGGAAAAATATCCATTCCACAGCGGCGCAAGGGACGAACCAGTGCAGTGCCAGGAAGAAGAAGAAGGAAAACAAAGAAGACATCGCGACGTCTCTTGAATAAATTCTTCTACGGTATGTAGAAAAAAGACATGTATGTACGTTTTTCTTTTGTTTGCTGTGGCTATACTGTGTGCATGTGTATGCATATATATACACATATGTAAAAGTGTAGGTGTAGCTAATGTAATCATTACCGTATAGCCGCTTTTCCGAATTCTTCAAAGCGTTACAAAGAGTAACAAAATAAACAGCTTTTGTCTATCTAACGTTATTTGACTTCGACGGTATGTCGTTAGTTGTTTGGTGTGTGTATCTCGCTCTCTCTCTCTCTCTCTCTCTACGCACGCAACTACTTGAAGACGCAACAAACTGAAATCTTTTTAAAACTTTTGAAGCTAAATAAAATAAAATGTTTCCTTGAAAACTTTTCAACATTTTATCCACTAAACTGAAGCTGTTTTATCATTTCCTTTTCCAGTCTTTTATTTAATGCGCTATTATTCAGGAATGTTGTGTATGCTTGTAACTATAAAGCATAGTCTCGCTTAACTAGATGCTAACAAAGCATCTAAAATAATATTTCTCTCCAATTTCGTCAGCAACTCGAAACATTAGCTCGAAAGTGAAGTTTGATGATACTCATGCTGAAGCAAAGTGAATGTTTTTTGCCCAGAGGTACATTCGAGTATTTTCACTCTTACCGTATCAGAGAAGATCAATGAAGAGCTGCAAAATCGCTTTCTCTTTTAGTTGCACAAAGTTTAGTTGACTTTAGCAACTTTAGCAGGCAGAGAAGTTTTGAAACTTCTGTTAGCATAAACGTCGGTCGTTTAGCAAACAAAATTCTGTGAATTATTCGCTTAATATGAAACTTGTTCAACATTTCTTTTTCTCTTTGAAAAAATTTAAAGAAAAAAAAATTTTTTAATACATATAATGAAAAAAAAATATAATTATAAAATTGTTTTAATTTTTTTTGTAATTTAATGAGAAAAAAAATTTATAAAAAAATAAAAATAAAAAAATATGTTTTCTTTCCAAAAGAAAAAAAATGAATTTTAAAAACAAAAATTTTTTTAAATGAACAATATTTCCTTTGCTCAGCTTTGATATGATTTATTGCTTTTTCGTAATGATAAAAAAGGAGTGGGCTTAATTAATTTTTTTCTTAAATTAATTAAAATGAATTAAAATATCGAAATAATTTATGGAACAAGAATAACGAAAAAATGTTTTTTGATCGGTCGGTATTTTGAAAAAGAATACATTTATGAAAAGAAAAAGTAAATTTAAAATTAAATAAACTATAAATAAAAAAGCCACGTATATAGGAACATATACTCGTATTGTAAAATATGAAATATAATAAATATTTAAAATATAAAATATGAAATTTATTTAATAAAACAATTTCGAGTAACTTTAATTCGTCAAATTGTAATACTTAATTTTTAGCAAATGCAATGAATATTTCCTGTGTTTTTTTTTTGTAAAAAGCAAGAAGGTTTATCAAGAAAAGGCGAAATTTTTAAGTGCCCAGATCTTGTTTCAAAACTTTTTCTGCTTCAACTTCAACAAAAGAGATCTTACGGATGTTGAAATGTACGCCTATATTGTTTTTATAAAGACTTCTTGTATTTTCCAAAATACTGGAATTATTCATTTGAAAACAAGTTATCTCGAATGGAATTTATCATCCGTTACTTGTTTAAAAGGGGTAAAAAAGCTATTTCAATCTCCTTTTCGATATCTTAGACGTCCTCCATTCGCAATCGAAGCGGAAAAAGTATTGAGGATGGATTTGATATTAAGGACGTCCGTAAACTGTACGGCTATGCCGGCAACCATCAATGGCCATCTCAAAGTTTATAAACGACACGACCAACATCGAGTGCACACATTTCAATCAAGCTGAGAGAAAATTTGTTTGATTAATTTCTGGCTAACATTATAGTACATGTTAGCTCGGTGAAGTGTAAAGTAGAAATTCGGACAATTTCGTAATCATAACAATTTTGTAATCACAGCAATCCAGCCTCGTTCGGTATAAGCATTGAAGCTTGAACCTTTTTAGCATTTTGCAAGGAAAAACCTAAATGAAGGAAGAGTAGAAGTATTGTTTGGTCTGTGAGTGGCACGAGCAGAGGTACAGAGCAACAAGCAGCGTGGAAACTGCATAAACTAACACCGGCTTGCACGTCCACTGCTGACATACACACTCGAACACATACAGATGTACATTCACAATGAATACAAATTCATCGAAACTTATCGCATACAATAGTTCGAAGCTCTGGCTGTCCTTCGAAGTGTGAGTCACTTTGATTTTATCACCGGCATCGAAACCAAACACATTGTACTCGTATTTAAATCGTAATTTTAATATCGTAATTGAGCATCAAGCATTCGTATCGAACTGAATCATTCATCTTATCGATGATTAAGATGAAACGGGTAAGTCATTCATAATTAATGGATTTCGGTAAATGCCAATTTTCTTAATTATTTATCGATTTGCGAGTATTTCTTTAGAAGGAACTTATTTGAAAAGCATGCATGAATAATGCCAATTAGATCAACATGCGCTGAGTGTACATTAATTAGTCGCGTACACTTGGTCTTCGATTCGGTATGATTGATTACATGTTGGCAAATTTAATTAGGAACAAGCAACGGAGCTCTGTATGTAGCTTAGTTAATTAAATTCGAACGTGGCGACGCAATAGCTATACACGTAGTATGATGATATATATTAGTATTTAGTATATGATATATAATACCTTGATATATAATACCAAAAACTTTTGACAAAAGCATTATGAATTATTTGAATTGATTGTCGATACACGCACTTCTGTGGATGCTAACGATGCGTAATTCAATAATGATATTGACTCGTACTTTTTATCATTTTCAATTCAGTTCGCTGCACTTCAGAAATTTCATCAGCGCACCAATCAAGCGTTGAATCAATCAAATATTCGTATTTCGAAATTAGCATAACCTTAAATAACATGAATTCCTCTTCTTCTAGCTCGTCATTCTTAATAAGCATATTTTTTTTAACTTTTACAAACGAAATTCTATCGTTTTGTGTAATGACGAAATTTGATTTGGTTTCCTTTTTTTATTTCTGCGTCAGAAGGATAAAAAATTCATTGCAATTTCTTACACTTTCATGGACACACATGTACATATGTATATAAAATGCACACCTCCGCACTTTTACCGGAAGGGTGTGCGCCTCGCTGAACTACATTTCTCATTGACGTAGAAATTTTTCCAAAAAAATCTTTCCTCTCTTGACTGAAGAATGAATGAAATTTTTCATTTTCTTCCAAGCGTCTTCGCTTCTGTGACTTAATGTGGCCAATGTCATCCTGTTCCTTCGGCATGCCTTCGGTTTCCGGTTTGCATTGATTTCCGGCGTGTCAGTCTTTAATATTGCTTTTTAATATTCTATAAATCTCTTAAATTTGTTAATTTTTCGTTTGATTTTTGTTAATTTTGCTTTCAATACTTCTACTACGTCACTTTTTCTAATGCTGTTTTTCTGGCTGTCATTGTTGTTGTTGTTGTTGCTTTCTATATGCCTTAAATGTGTCATATACGAGTGTAATGCATAATGTAATGTGTTATGTTTGTTAACATGCTGATAGTGCTTTTTATTGTAGCTTTTTTCACAGCGCGGGTGACTAACCAATCTTACACTCGAAAAAAATCTTTCTTATTCACTCTTATTCATCTCTGAGGCAAAAATAACGCCTTCTTCGGAATTCAACATCAAACTGATTTTTGTGAAAAATAATATTTCCGAAAAATTAATCGCTAAAAAGGAAACATAAAAGAAGGGCAAAGGACAAATCACAGAATTTTGTATTGTTGTTGAATCTTACACTTTTTTCTAAGTGTACTTTAATATGTATTTTACAATTTTTTTTTTTGGTTTCTTTCTGCGTCGTCACTAACGTATTTCTTCCTGGTAATAAAATGTACACATAAAAATTCATACGTGCATAGAAAGAGCTTCATATTTACATCAGTGTTGGTGTGTTTATGTGTGGGTGTGTGTGTGTGTGTTCATATATCGTCTCCTTAAAGTTGTTATTTTCTATTATATTCACAGTCTTTGCCTCATACTTTGAATACACTCAGCTTCAAGCTGTCACCTCTTTTTGTATTCACGTGCGCGTCTGTGTGTAGCATATTTGTTAATACATACATATGTATATGTTTTAGCTTGTGTATTCCTTGCTTCTTTTCCTACCCCTTTTGCCCCTCGCACTTCTCCTTTTTTTTCATTACATTTCATTTATGATGTTTTTCCTTTCAAAGTTTTGTAGTAATTTCGTTGTTTTTTTTGTTTTTTTTTTACGTATGTTAAGAAATTATTCTCTAAACTACATGATTTTCGGTTGTCCTCTCACCCCCACCCACCCTCCCTTCCCCCGCACCCTCTCCTCTTCCTTTCCACCGCTCTTTTTAGCCTTAAACGTTGCTATATTATATTGGGTGGGTTTTCGGAAAAGTTATGACGTACGATGTTGATGATGATGTTGACAACACAAAGACATTGTGAAACGGACATACCACGGCACGAGAGATTTCGGAAATATTGAGTGCCATCAGTCAATCGTTCATGACCATTTGAAGAAGCTGGAATATTTGAGCACGGTCGTTGTTTGGTTTCCTCAATATATAGTATTTTGGAGTACTCAGAAGCTCATATTGCACGACTTCAACGACTTGCTCACGTTAAACTTGAGGAAGGCGCAAGCTTTTTGTCAGCTTTGAGAAGTGGTTCGTTGGCAAATGATGTGGTGCGCAAATGCTTATGGTCCCGACAACGTGATTCGTTTCAAACGACATCGAAATGAGACATTCACCAGAGGAAGATAATGCTATCAATGTGGTGAGATTTTAAAGATTTTTAAGCAATTAAACGCTTTAAACGAATCCATAATCCAGAAACATCCAGACGATGTTAATTGTCAAAGACATCGCGATAAAGGAAGATCCTTTTATAAACAAGAAATTAAATATGAAAAAATACCCTTTTTAAAAAAAAACGTCATGACTTTCCAATACGCCAACCCAATACTTGTTACTGTTTTTTATGCTGGTTTCTGCAACATTTTATGCAAATTGCTTAAATGTACGAGTATGTTGCTGACGTTGTTGCCATCATGATGTTTGTTGCGATGCATTATCAATGGCATGCTACTTTCAATCTCCCCTCCCCTCCACTTCCGCCGTGCGGAGCTCAATAAAATGACAGAAATCGAATAAAATCATAAAAATGTCATAACTTTGTCAGTATGTTGGAAAATAAATAGTTCATAACTACTTTGAAAAACAAGTTTCCGTTTTTTTTTCTCGTTGATCGAAAAACACATTTAAACCGACGCATTTTATGCATTTATCAGGAGTTTATCAGGCAGGGTTGCCGCTGCATTGAACTGCTATTACAATGTAAAGAAAGTTGTTGGTCTTCTTCTTGTTCTTTTTCTCCAGCTTCTTTGTCTTCTACATGCACTGCCATTAAAACGCTGAATGACATTTTGGCATACGTTTTTCTAAGAGATTTATTCAAATAAAAAAATCGACTTCTCCCTGTCAACTCTTTTCTTCTATAAAAATGGATGCACTTCAATACTTTTATCGAAGGTCTTATCGTAGGTCTTATCGTAGGTCTTATCGTAGGTCTTATCGTAGGTCTTATCGGAGGTCTTATCGTAGGTTATGTAGGTTATATCGAAGGTACACTAAAGTTTAAGGAATCGGCTCAAATTGCTTTGAGATCACACCAAAACCACTGACATCGTCGTCACTAACTCTAAAAATTCTCTAAATTAAATAACTCTAAATTCTCTATACTAAAATAAATAAAAATAAATAAATTCTCTATAATAAAAAAAAGTAATAAAATTATTCGCAGGGATAGTCGCTAAAGCGCTTAGAAAGAGTTCTCGGTCTTTTGGGTTTAAATGAAGAAAAAAATTCGCGAAAAAATTATTGTAAATTTATAATTTATATTTAAAAAAAAAAAATTAATTCATTTCCTATAATTTATAAAAGTATAAATAAACTTTAAAGCGTCTAATAATGAACTTAAAATAAATATTACCAAATTTCGAATGTATCAACACAAACGACAAATTAAATTTTATGGCTTAGAAAATGTCTTAGGAACAATTTTACATACACATTTTTATCGCTAGTAATGCCTTAAAACTTAGTTCATTTTGTTGTTGTTACGTCCCTAAATATTTACAAAATTTTGCCCTAAAAACAAAATCGAGAAGTTCATAAGCTTTTTTTTTTTTTGTAGCGCAAATGAGTATAAAAACCACTTTCCGCTCACTCACTTCTTCTTCTTCTTCCTTCACACTTCCTATTTCCTCATGCAAACCGTTTCGTGTGTGTGTGTGTGTGTGTGTGTGCCTCCGAATGAATACTATCACAATATTTGATTGTTTCCTTTCATTCTACATTTGTAGTTATTTTTGGCAATTTCTTTCTCGCAAAACTTGGAAAATGTTCTGCCGTCTCTTTCGTACCCTTCGCCGCCCGCCTCTTGTAATGCGCCTGCAAAATGTTACGATGCAGCTGACGAGCTGGCTCTTAAAAGTGTTTGTAACAAATTCAGAAATCTTTTTTTTGGTGTTAATAACAAGTGGTTGTTGTTGTTGTTTTTGCGTTGTTGCTTAGTCGTAATGAACAAATTTATGAGTCGGTTAAAATTAACAACAACAACAATCATAAAAAATAGACAACACAACACGCGAAATTAAAAACATAAAAATATTTGTAAGCAAAGTAATATTTTACAGCCTAATTTAGAAAAATTAAAAAAAATAGCCGTCGCAGGATACAAATATTTTTGGAAGTAGGTTATAGTTGTTCTAAAAAATAAGTAACAAAAAAAAAAGTGCTTCGAAATGCGACTTTAGCCCGTAAAGTTTGGCCAAAGCAGCTTTAAAACTTTCAGAGAGAATTCGTGTAAAATGGAGCCCCATTAAAAATTAGTGGTTTTCAAAAATGACTTTTATTATTTCATTTTAAATATGTACTTTACTTTGCATTTCTCTACAGTGCACAGTGGGCAGTGCAGTGCAATGCAGTGCAGTGCGCAAAAGCAATGGTTTAAATTTGCAATTTTTTAAAAGCTTTCATTTCAAGGCTTTCCTTTCTTTAGAGTTGCCACCACTAAATCTATAACAAAAAAGTTTCTAAAGCTTTGATACATTTTAAAATAATTTTTTAGAAAATACGTACAAAATGTAAAAGTATAAAAAATTTTAATACGTATTTAGTTATGAATTTAACTAAATATTAGTTGCAAAAATCTTTACATAAAACTTACATGAATGTTTTGTATTTTTTTTCTCTGTTTTTGCTATAAATGCTTCAGTTAGTTTTCTTACCTTTTTTTTTGCAACGAAAATGCTTGTGTTTTTCTTTGCACCAATCACGTTGCACAAAACCGACAAAGTTCAAAAAGTATGAATAAAACCAAAAACGCAAATCGGATTACAAAGTATCAGCGTTTATGCGTTTTTGTTTCTTCCATTTTTGATTTCATTGTTGTTGGTGGCTCTTCGCTTTGCTCTTAGCGTCGCTTTCCTGTTGCGTTTGTTTTCTCAAAAGCTCACCAACGGGCGTAGTAAATTGGAGTTAGCTCTGCCGCTAAGTTTCACAGATTCCAACGGTTTTTGAAAATCCTCTTTTTTTTGTTATCCCCTTAGTAGCTTTATTTTTTTTGGGTTTTAGGGAAAAAGCGGGTATACTTACTTACGCCATTTGTTAACAACATTCCTCTTTGAAATAGTAACGAAGCAATAATGAAGAACAGTTATTTTGCAAAAGTTTTATGGAATATACTGAGAATTTTTATCGCTAATAAGCTGGGTTGGCATTCGACAAGAATTTTTGGACCTTGTATGTAGTCTACGTCGAAAACTGTAGGGTACTTTTCTACATGTCGAAAACCTCAACCTTGTCGAAAACTCTTACAACTCAAGAACTTAAAGAATGACTCATTCTCAGATATCGTTTTGTCTATACATTTTTCCACTAAGAAATCCCTGGACTCAAAAATAAAATTTAAATTCAATATATTTTTTGTCGAAAAATCTTTTTAGCGTTTGTTTGTTCTTATTATAATTGATGAAGGTACCTCAATTTTTCAGAGTTTTCGACAATTTTGTGTAATCTACTTCAATTTGGTTTGGTAGTCTACTGTAAGTAGTATTCGACATGTCGAAAATGTCGAAAACTCGACAAAGTATTCGACATGACAACCGGGCTGGCTGATAAGACTTGTCTTTGCGTTAAGAATAGAAATTATGCAAAAGCCTTGCGCTGATATTAATGATTTCGGATTTTTCCGAAATGTTAATCCTTACTTCTGTTGACATTATTATTTTTATTATCGTCGCACGCATGTGTGTGTGTGTGTGTGTATATATATTTCGTACTTAATTATCACAAGGAAATTAGTCTAACTAATTCGGTGGTCATTAGTTTCATATGCAAATATTCTGATGGTCGTTAGTGCTTGGTCTCTGGTTTCGGCTCCTCGGCATTATTCATGTTCATGTTGCCAATCGTTGTGGAACCAAATCAGAGGCCAAGAGAATTACGGCAGAGAAACTTTCACTTGCTCGAAGTGTGTAAAATCTACAGAGCTTGAAAGTCTGTAATTCGAATCAACTGCAATGCATTTCATCGTTCCTTCTTCGTCTTCGTCTTCGCCTCACTTCATTACCATCTCTCCAGCTCATTCTCTACAAATCTCGCCCTCTTCATCTTCACGTTATCAAATCACTCAATTAACAGACCAGACGAGACGAGACGAGACGAGACGAGACGCAGCGACACTCAGAAATGCCAGAGAAATTAATTACGAAATTTAAATTATTCATACGCTGCGTTTTAATTAAAATGAAGCGAATGTCGACGACTGCTGTTTAAATTTTGGTTTATCATAGTTTTGTTTGCTGTTGTTGTGTTGTTGTTGTTGTAGTTACTCAGTCGCATGCCACTTTGTTGTCAGTTTATCAAGCTCTCTTACTTCCTATATAAGCGCACTTACACACACACACACAAACACCCAAATCCACAACTGACATCTTTAGCAATGTGTGTATGTATTTGTTGCTGGTTTCATTGTTACTGCAGACTTATTTTAATTTAAATGAAAAGCAACCGACATTCGGTCTGCTATGAAAATGTTGGTTAATGCTGTCTGCATCGTTACGTTGCCACTTTATGAAAAGTTAGATTTAAGGACAAGCGTAGCAAAACTTTTCGCAATGCTACTTTTCGTTCTATGCCTTTAATAGTAGTTTTAATATTTTTCGAAAATTAATTACAGAATTAAAGTAACGTAGTTGCCGGTTTTGCAAGAAAGCTATTTTAATTAACTACAATTTTAATAAATGCTGAACAGAAAGGCATGATTGTGGCCAAGTGCAAAAGAAAGCAGTACAAAACGCATCTTTGCCACAAAAGTTTGCCCATTTTTATGGTTTTTTAATTTTAATTTTTTTACAAAGCTAGAATGAATATACGCTTGCATATCTTTTATAAACATACTACATATATAAAGGATTAATTGAATTTAAATTATATCTGCGTGGTATTTATTGTGCCCATCCTATCTTTTTATCTCTTGCAAAACTTCAAAAGTGTTGCAAGGGTCTTGCAAAATTATAAAATATAGTCATAATTATATCTGCGTGGTATTTATTGTACCCATCCTGTCTTTTCGTCTCTTGCAAAACTTCAAAAAGTTTGCAAGGGTCTTGCAAAATTATAAAATATAGTCATAATTATATCTGCGTGGTATTTATTGTGCCCATCCTGTCTTTTCGTCTCTTGCAAAACTTCAAAAAGTTTGCAAGGGTCTTGCAAAATTATAAAATATAGTCATAATTATATCTGCGTGGTATTTATTGTACCCATCCTGTCTTTTCATCTCTTGCAAAACTTCAAAAGTGTTGCAAGGGTCTTGCAAAATTATAAAATATAGTCAAAATTATATCTGCTTGGTATTTATTGTACCCATCCTGTCTTTTCGTCTCTTGCAAAACTTCAAAAAGTTTGCAAGGGTCTTGCAAAATTATAAAATATAGTCATAATTATATCTGCGTGGTATTTATTGTACCCATCCTGTCTTTTCAACTCTTGCAAAACCTCAAAAAGTTTGCAAGGGTCTTGCAGAATTATTAAATATAGTCATAATTATATCTGCGTGGTATTTATTGTACCCATCCTGTCTTTTCATCTCTTGCAAAACTTCAAAAGTGTTGCAAGGGTCTTGCAAAATTATAAAATATAGTCATATTTAACCGATATCGATAACGCAGACCGAAAAAACAAAAACCCACGAGGGTGTACATATCTATGCAGGTTAATATCGCCCAAAGGATAACCAAATAACGCCAACGTAAGAGCAACATTCTTAAAAATATTGCTACTTTCAAGTTTTTACTCACTGATAGCAAATTGCAAAATTGTTTGTTCATTCTGAATGGAGGCAATGAAGAACGAATTGTTGTAAAATACTGAAAAAAAAAAAATTAAATCCTATTTAAATCCAGAATCGATTTTCAAAATTATACGCTTTAAGAGCAAAAAGAGCAAAAATAAAAACTATAAATTATATACGAATGCAGACGTTTGCATCTATCTGTATTTGTAATGAGTTTCGAGATTGAGTGTTTGTGTTTGTGTTCGTGTTCTTTATACAATACATATTGAAAACACAGTTGTTGTTGTTGGTGTTCTTGTTGTTGTTGATTGTGCACCGTTTACTGCCTTTATTAAATTTACCAACGAAAATGCTTCAGGAAGGACGGAGAAGAGCAGAGGGAAGAAGAAGAATAAGAAGAGAAAGTAGGAAGAAGAAGAGAAAGTAGGAAGTAGAAGACGAAGAAGAGTATAAGTTCGATTTAATTAAAATATGATTTATTTTCAACGTGCTCTTTACTTGTTTTTTTTTGGCAAAAACATGCACAAATCCATACATTCACAGCATATACACACTCACCCTTGCTTTTGTCTTTGTCTTCTTCTTCTTCTTCTTCTTCTTCAACTTCTTCCCTTCTTTCTGTCTTATATACTCGTACATACACCAAGATTTATGTGCCCGCCAGAAGTTAGTAACTGACTTGAAATCTGGGCCAAAAGTGTTTTCATGTATTTGGTTGAAAGACGCCGCCACGAAAGAACAAGACTAAGAAATTAAAATCGTTTTAATTTCTTCTTATTTTTGGCACAAGGTCTTAGTATTTTTCTTCCGTTCTTATCTTAACCACAAAATCGTAAAATCTGTCTGCCTAAAAATTATCAAAATTAAAATTATCAAAAAAAAAAAAGTCTACACAGTGCAAACTTCGTTCGCAGTAGCAGTCTTCATCTCTTCGCAAGAGCTGCTCTTATTCGGTACCCATTTACAAATAACTAACGTGCACTCGGTCTCGCGTCCACGTCGATAGCATCGAAATCTAGTTGATTTTCTATTTCCGATTTCCCCTCGCCTTTTTTCTTCTTATTTTAAATGCAGTGTCCGCGTATAATATGCTTTTTTCACACTTCTCTTAGCCTAATTCCGTTGAGATGTCGATCTGGTGTCGACATCTTGTTGAACACTTCATGGTGTCTTTCTTCAAGTAACACTTGAGCGAGCGTCTATTCTCCATTAGTTTCCTCTGTCATTCATCATCGACCTCGTTTGTTAGTATTGGCCATTTTTTTTTTAAATTTCACTGCTTCGTCCTGGCTCGTATTGGCTCGTTTCCCGGCAACTCTTGTGTCTCAAGCCACCCTCTGCCACCACACTCTACCTACTTAAGCTTGTGCTAATGAGTGCCTGCTGTCGTTGTATACAATTTTTCTGGTCCCTCCCGGTTGCTACGGCCACTAGTTTCTTTCTTCTCTTCTCTTCTCGTCTGTCATTTCCTTTAATTGAAGACAATTAAAAGACCATTTTGTACATTCTGACAGATTTATATTTCTTGATTTCGCAGCAAACAACTCGTGCTCAGCATTGTATGTTAGAAGGATCATTACCAACCAACTGCCATGTTGCTTGTTATTTTTTGAGAGTGTATATACGAGTATGTGTGTATGTGTGGTAGTTACGGACAGCATCGTTTCGTGTCAATTAAATTGTCTTCATCGAACTCTCGAGAACAGCAAAAGTCATGCTTTCGATTGTGAAGGTTTTTTGTCTTCTCTTTTGAAAAAAGGGTTTCGTACTATTTCAGCTGCCGCATGCAAACCTCACCCTCCAGCAATATTCCCTCAAGGCACAGAGGTCGAGATATATGTACATATGTATATATTCGTATATTAAATTTAAAAAATATTTTGAAAATTTAAAGCTTTCAAAGCGTCCTCGACAGCCCCTTTTTTTCTTTGAAGTGATACCAGTTGTTTCTATTGAGGTTAGAGTCGTCCTGGTTTTTATTGTGCCTTTTTTGTGATCGAGCCTTTTTTTGTGTCCCATCAAAATCATCACAATCAACATTTGGTGGTTTTTCTGTGGCGTTAAATAATTGCTAGTAATTTCTTTTTCTTATCGATTTTCGGAATTTTTGTTAATTTTTTTTCCGTTCTTGAGCAGTAAAATAAAATGTTATATAAAAAATTTCCAAAAAAAAAAAGGGAAAATAGAAAAACTTACTCAGTGTAGAGCAGTAAATTTTTGTTATTCTTTTTAGCTAATTTTTTAAAAATTTTAATTTTAATTTTAATTTATTCTACAGTTTTGTCTTGTGAAGCCCAACAAAAACATTTTGTGAAGCCCACAAAATTTAAGTTTATTTCTTGAATTTCTTCCAACAACCAAAAGGCGCTTTGCATTTAATAATCATTACAAAATTTAATAAAAAAAAAATTATGAAAATAGAGTATAAAAAAGGCAATTAAAACCACTCCCATAAGAAATAAGATAAGATAACACGATACTATAGTCTCTAACGTTGCGGACGATGAACATGATTGTGAGTACAAGCCGATGAAATAGTTAACTCTCTGCATGTAAATCCGGTGAAGTCGTCGCTGCTGCGACCACAACCACTGCAGACAACAGCATTATCATCGTCATCATCATCATTGTCCTCGTCGTCGCTGTTGCCGTTGCTTTCGATTGGACTAAATTGCATGCCAGGCATTAAGTTTTTCCATGCCTTCCTGCGATGAACGAAATAAACACACAGACGGACGGACTTCTGGCAAATCTCTTTGCTTGCAGCTCTCTCTCATTGACCGCAGAGACTTTGAACCTTTGAACCAGTCTTTGAACGAAAACGACAGAATGTATGCGGAAACAAAAGAAACTACAAATTGTACCAATTTCGGAATTACAAAAACACAAAACACAATAAACCATTTAAGTCCTTCAGCTAAGTTTTGGGGATTTTTTTTAGTATGGTTGGCTGTGGTATGGCTGCGAAGAGGTTTACCAATGCTGAAATCTGTCCTATCCTTCCGACAGGATACGTAGACAACCTAATCACGTTCTAAGAACGGTTTACTCCTGGCAACTTATTAAACCGTTTCATGAAAATGTTTACAAATTCGAGATTAAATCAATCCTGCCCAAGCTTAAACAATTTGTTTGATTGCAAAGAATTATGCAATATAAATTAAGATAGCAAAAGGAGTAACAAACGTAACGTTTTTCTCTCCGTTTTTTAAGAACTACGAATCCTTTATGATCTGATTCAATTGATTATGTTCGGTTGATATAAATGATTTTAGTGACAGTGACATCTTACTTTTAGTAAAGCGGAGGAGGAGAGAAGGAAGAACATTGTTTTATGTAAAACAATCAAATCGCAGCGTTGATGTGTCGCTCTCAGGCATAACAATTGTTTGCAATGAAATCATGCGAAAGGAAAGTAATTAAAATGCGACTTAAGGCTGATCTTCTCACTCTCTCTGATTTTCGACAAGAAAGCTGCTGCTGCTGTAACAGCTGCTGCGGCCGCTGTTATTGAAAAAGCTCTCTGTCATTCGCAGCAGGAAAAGCTTTTTTCTTATCGGTCTTTGGATGCATCATTATTTGCGTGACGCGAAAAGAAATTCGATTTTCCGGAGTAGGTTAGTAGAACAGCAAAAGGATGAATGCGTTCGGCAACTGGCAATGTGACTGACAAAAGCTCTCTAAAACAAAGAGAGCAAGGTCCAGCGAGAGTCAACTAAAATGTTTACCCCTTTTAATAGAGCAGCAAAGCTTTTGAAAGTTTTCGGAATGGTTCTCATTTCGCCGTTGCTTCGGTTCGGTGCGAATTCGGTCGAAAATTTGAGGAGAAAGAGTAGCAGTGCGCGCTCTCTGGAGCGGTTGAGCTTTTTTCGGTAATGTTAAGGTAGTTTCGGTAATGGTATAACGTGCATACTGCCTGCAGCTGTTGATGATTCTGGTAGCCGGTGTACAGAAGAAAAACCACTTGCTGGCACTTCGACATTACCGTCTAATGACAGAGCCTCGGAAGTTCGGGAACATTTCGAAACTCATTGCTCTAAACAAGTAAAGAAAATACCTTTGCCTTCGATATTCAATGCGTATCAAATTCGAAATTGAAGAGTTTGAAAATTGTTCGAAGAGTTTGAGTTTGAAGAGTTTTGAATTGTTTGAGTTTGAAGAAATTGTTGCATTGTATGTATTTCAATTTTTTTTCTTAAATTTTTAATTCTTAAATCTTCTTCTTTCCTCTGCGTTCGCGGGCTGTTGCTGTGATTGCAAAAAAAAAAATCAAATTTTCAGCTCATGAGAAATAAAGCTACAGCAACAGTAACAAAATGAAAGCCGAAAGAAATCAATTTCAGCTTCGACACCTCGCCATGAAGAGCAATCAATTCTGGTGACAAGCCGCTCCCCCGTAGACCGGCACCCCGGCACCCTCCGCCGCCCAGCGCTCATGAACTGGCACAGCCGTGACAGCGACCGGGCCACTCAGGCGTAAAGAAATCCGATTGAATTCGCTTAAATTGTAATGCATTCAGACGATTCGTGTATACACTGCAGAATCCTGCACAAACACACGTACATACATTCATGCACGACCACCGCCACACACACAGTCACAAGAGATTTTTCAGCAAAAAATAGATATGTCCTCAGGCGGCCGGGCATGCCTGGCATGCAAATAAATTCGATTCATTCGATGTGTCTCACTTGTTGGTTACTCAAGACACTCCCGCCGCGCCGGCCTTCAATGGATTCAACTGATACTAAGCCAGAGTTTACCTCTAGCCCTTACCAACTCAGCTACTCGGTGCCTAAAAGAACATGTGCCACATGAATACTCATAAAGTTTATTTTCTACAGAAATCAAGTGATTTTCCAACGTGTCTCTTATAAACAGTCTATTAATTGTCAGTAAATGTCAGGCGACCAAGTCAGTGACACCCATTTATGGCTTTGCAGTGCACGTCTGATGGATATCAGATAATAGCAGACATCAGCAGACGGCGGAAGGTTAAATAAACGCATAGCTCGTCTACTCGTCACCGCGACAATATAGTAAATATTAAGGCAGAGAAATATTGGTAAATACATTAATTAATTTATTTAGGATTTATATAATTTAATTTATAAATTAACTTATAATTTAATTTATTTATTCAGGACTTTTTAAAATGCGATGTCTCGGCAGGAGAGTAACAAAATAAAGGACAAGACAATATCAAGAGGTGGGCGGAAGATAAAAAGGGGATGGGTTAAGAGTGATTAAGGGTGTAAAAGGAAATCCTCACAGAAATAGAACGGAACGAATGAAGATAAGAGAGAAGATGAAGACGACTGGAACAATCCAAGCGTAATCGGAGTCCATTGAAACGGAAAAGTGTTCAACGAAATAGAAATAAAAATAAAAACAAAAAAAATAGAAAACAAAGTCAGGTAAGACCAGAAGAAGAAGAAGAAGAAGAAGAAGAGGGAGAAGAGGGATTTTCAGAAGAAAATAGTAACGGAAAGACGTTAAAAACGTTATTTAGTAAAAGTAACCTAAAAATAAGCTCTCAATAAAAGTTCGATAACAAAGACTAAATCGGAAGTGATTAAGAAGGAGACAGACAGAAAAGAAAATGAGAGGGAGAGTTTTAGAGAGAGGCAAAAAGAGAGACACAGAGAGAGAGAGAGTAAAGCGCGTGCAAAAAACGAAGGCTAGACAAAGACGAATAGTGATTACTTAAAGTTGCAGGAGATTGCAACAAAGAGAGACAGAGAGAGAGAGAGATAATCTCTGTGATAAAATCGTTTATAAAAGTCATAAAAGAGGTTTGAGAAAGGCAATCAAGTGGGCTGGTATGTTTGCCAAGTATGCGTCACACACAAACACACACTCACTCACTCACACAACGCCATATAGTGACAACGCAAAATGGCAAGAGAAGCGTAAACAACGATAATTGAACGTGTTCATGCAGAAGACAAACAAGCTCTTTGTGAGCACACAGAGAGTGAGCGATAGCGGAGAGAGAGAGAGAGAGAGAGAGAGAGGAATGAAGAGAGCAGAAACAACTGGAGCCCGGAAACAGGAGCTCAAACAATCTCAATGCTGGACGAGTTTATAAGTTTCTTTTAGGTTTGATATTGATTACAAAAACGAAAACGAGCGGAAAAGGACATAATCTTTCTTTCATTCCTTCCTTCCTTCCTTCCTTCCTTCCTTTCTTAAATGTCACCCGGTTTCACAACCCAACGGCCGCTTTCCCTTTATTTTTGTTTACAGTAAAATTTTAAATATTTCCTCCATCACAGAAACTTTTATATATAACCCACCCACCCGCATACCATGAAATTCATCCCTCTGCCCCAACCCATTGCAGGCACACGGCCATCGCATCGCGCACGATCTCTGTCACGTGCCTCACATTCGCTTGTTCCGATAAAAATGCTCTACTCATAATAACTTATCCTTTCGGCAATACAGCGGAGACACTTTTGCATGTCGTGCGCCCCGCCGCTCACCCGCCCTTGGCCCGCCAACGCGTCTAATGAATGGCCAAACAAGTTCGCGCTCTGGAATTTAATTTCGTTGCTCGAGGTTATCGCGCAAAACATACGACTTCCTTGCGAGACAGCCACCCGCCGTCGACGGACGTTTATTTGCCTGCATGCGGCTCTTCCTTTCCTGCCTTTCGCCCCCCCTTCTACCCCTTCTCTTCTTTCAGCTGTGCCTTCTTCTGGTCGCGTCTCTTCGTCTGAAACGAGTTTCAAGCGGCCGCTGAGACTCAATGTGAGCTATTTAACGGTCGCCTTACTTTCGTTGCTGTCGTTTCTATTGTAGCCCCCGGGGAAGGGCCCCGCCCCTTTTCCCAGCGACATGCCTCACCGCTGTAGCCGTAATTGTTTTCTTTCCAGTGTCATAACTATTTTTCGTTGCACTTTTTGCAGCATCATTAAAATTCCAATGTAAACACAGCGCGCTCAAGATGGCCGAACCGGATGGATGAAATGGGCAGAACATGTCGTGCTCAAGGACAAACTTCTTAAGGCAAAGAAGTAAAAACCATGAAGCTTCAGCAGCAGCAGCAGCAAAGAGGCGCAGAGCTATTGTCAAGAGCTCACGGAGAGTGATAGATGAATGTATGGTCCTTGAGTGAGGTCCTTGATAACAAGGAATTTCGTTAATGAGTGGCACACAGGCGTGGCCGCTCCACATGCAGTCGCTCTTCGGCACTGGCAACAACTTAGCGACAACTTGTTCACGCTTCTTCACATGTTTTTGAGAAAATAAATTATTTAGTTATTTCAGAATTTTTCACTCAAGAGAGCGATGCCTCATTTATTTGAAACGTCGAAAATTTCGTATTAATATGAAATGATATAAATTAAATTAAGGATTATTGAAATGCTTCGTCTGTACTGAATGATTATCCTTCAAAGTTGTTTCCGTTGTTAAATCGAAAGTATTTTAATCCTTAATTTTTTTTTAACCAAAAATTTAAACAAAAGTTAATTAGTTACATCAACTTGGTGCAGTTTAATTCATTAATATAATTATTCTTTAAAAAAGGACACTTTTTTATTTAATAGACTGTTCGAGTTTCTGCAAAAGAGAGCGATGGAAAAAATGCCGCCATCACTCACAGAAATCACAATAAAAACTAGAGAGCACATTTTCTCCTAAAATAAATTTATATCAGTTGCCCTTTTTTTTCTCTTCAGCAGTCCACAACACCGACCGACATTAGCATCCTGAAAAACAAACCAACAACAAACCAAAAAACTAAATAATTCGACAATAATTCTAGGCCGCTCCATTTGGTTTAGCAAGTCATGCTTCGCAAGTCTCGAGTTGTAAAAATTTCTTCATGACAATTCAACGTTCAAGGAACCTCCAAGCATCAGCAGAGATAAATTTATCGTAATAGATCATGACGAGCACTTTTTCGGCTTTTAGAAAGCTTTTCTTTTTAATATTTAAAAAGAAAACAAAAGAGAACAGAAAAATAAATGTTAGATTTATAAAAAATTACCAACGTCTAGAAATCAGAAAAAAGTGCTTCTATTTCATGAAACAACGCCTTTATATTCCTCAAACTCCGTCGTCAATATCATTTGCGGTATGAAATTATTGCATTAATTTTTTTCTAGTTTTAATTTTCCTTTGTTGGTGCCATTTTTTGGTCTGATAAGTACAAAGCATCACGTTCTCAGAAGCTGTAAAGTGTCTGATTTTTAGGCTAATTAGTACAATAAAAACAAAAATTAATTACCATCAAATATTCTCAGAAAAAAATTTCAATTCTCTGGAAAAAAGGAAGAAAAAATGCTTCTGCAGAAGATGCAAATTTCAATTTCTACCAAAGCAATAAATTTATAGCAACAAATTGGTGATATCCTTCGTACAGTCTCCTTAAAACAATTGCAAATTTTTACCTGCGGAAAGAAATAAAAAGTATACCGATGAAGCCACCTTTAGCGCATCGCATACTCTCTTTATTACCTAACCGGGTACCTGACCTGTACCTGACCTCTCAATCAGCTCAGACGATTGGGCTAATTTAAAAAAAAAAACCATTTGCCATAAATCCAAAAAAAAAATCAACTAATTGGACTAAGTTGACATGCTGTCAATTATCCTAACGTTGCCAAAAAAGTGAGCAGCTACCTGAATCCGGCCAATGAGTTACCGAAGGGTTAATCGTTATATAAAGCCGCAATGATCGGCAGGAACCATAGCAGTCTTTCTACAGACGACAAAGTTGCAACAAGAGACCTTACAGCCGTTCATCAGTACTTTACTATTATCTCTCATAAAAATGCATCTTCAGGAATTGCCAATGCATTCTCTATGGAGCTCCGCGGAACAGAGTCTGGACCTACGACTGGAACTCATCGAGCAGATGCAAGCCGAGTACACCGAAGACCTGGAAAGTCTGCAGCCACGACTGCAGGAACTGATGGAGCGCTTCATCCTCAACGGCGGCCACTTGTGGTACGACAGCAATCCTCTGCTGTGCCGCGTCGTCAGTGACCTGGAAGCTGGAGTGTCTCTATCCGAAGCCGAATCTTCAACGGACGAAGAAGAAAATGAAAACGAAGCTACAAACGATGAAGGCGAATACGACGATCAGGATGAGAGTGGACGATTAGAAATAATAACTGATGATGAAGGAGAAGCAGAAATTAAAGAAGAAGAAGAAGAGCAACAAGAAGAAACTGCTGAAGAACTGAATAATTCAATAATCTCAGAAATCAAAGGAGAGCCTAAGGAAGAAATTGATGAAGCCAACGACGATGACGTCAACGATGATGACGAATTGCATATAACCTTTTCCCGAAGTCAATTAACTAATGCGAACGAAAATACGGTACCTTCTTGTGTGGTAATTGGTCCCAATGGTACCGTGGTCGATGGCTTTGGGTTCCAGCAAATCGTTTGGACCACCACAGCTACCGCTACCCGAGCGCTTCTCTCGCTCATCTTCAGCGACGACGTTCTGGCCACCCACACTTTGACCGGCAAGCCCTCTCCCGCGTTTCATGGCCGCGAGCGACCGCCCAAAATGCAGCTGGATCCATTGAAGACGGCGGACATTGTGCACTGCGTACTCAGCCGATGCAGGAACGCCAACGAGCGGCAGGTGCGCTCCTCGATAACCAGCAAATGCGCCGACACCGCCAAGAAATACAAGCGTCGTGATTCCAGAGGCTTCAGTGAACACTGAGCACCAGAGCAGCAGCAATAAAAACATTTTTTTTTATTAAATTTTATAAAATTAATAAAATTACATTTTTTTGTAAAAATATTGTGCTAAAAATTAAAATGCTAGTTTAAAATTTTAGAAGTATATTTTTTGTAAAAATAATTACAAATAAATTGTGCTAAAATAAAAGTTCCTTCCATTCTCTCAAACTTACAATCTTTCAATCAGTAGATTATGGAAATATTAACTTTAAAAATATAGAAAAATATCGCAGAAATCGGAAACTTATGCGATGTGGCTGCATAAAGCATATTCGTAATAATTTATGCAGACTTTGTTTATCTTCGCCAACTTTAACAGACTTCAAATACTGAAGAAGATTTCACTGCAAAGTTGAACCCAGTTAAGCTAACTCACTGTTAGGTTAGGTTAGGTTTTGTTTGCAGAAATAACCAAAGATTTTAACATGACTAAGTTGGTTTATTCAGTCTGCTTAGTTTTGGTCCCAACATGAAAGTTTTCCTTAAGTCTTCGCTAAGTTTTCCTCAGTTTAAACTTCTTGAAAAGGATGCGGGCTGAAAAGGCAGCCTTTAAGTAATTACAAATGCGTGCAGTGTAAATGTTTGTTTAAAAAGGGCTTGCTTTATTGTTTTTGTTGGAATAAAATTAATACGAAGCAGTGAAATGTCAAGATGAAAAGTAAAAGGTTATTTCTGATGTTGTTTGTCACGAAAAGGCGCCAATTTAATTAAAAAACTATTCAAACAGAGGAAATGGAAGGAGGGCATACCACACACACATTTATATGTGTTTATATATGTTTATATGTGTATGTATAAGGGTGCGTCTTCAGTCAGTCGGTTGATAAATGTTAAAGTTATTTAAGAGTTACATACCGACATAAAAGATGGCGCACACTTATGTTCATATAGACCCTTTTGGAAAGGTTTGATTGTATTTTATTGACCTTCACTTAGGCTTTCTAAGCAGGTGTCTCACGCATTCGTTCATTTACATTCGCATGTTATCAGTTGCTATTAAATTAGTTCAAGGTAAAATAAGTAGAAATGAACAGTGGCGGGCATTGAGGAGGCTTGCACAAGGATCTGTACCTACTGCCAGTTTGAATATTTCCTATAAAATTATTCCTTTTTCCCATTTTTTTTTAATTTTCACTTAATTTCTAAATTCCTTTCTGCTACTAATTATTCAGCGAAAAACTCTAAACCTTGAAAGCAAAATTTCCCGAAAATGTACTCATTTTATTTACAGGTACCTCAGTCATGTACCCTTAACTACCTCTCTTATTTTTATTGCTTTAACATTTGTTGCGTTTGTACCTTTGTTGTTGTTGTTGTTTGTTACTTGTTCCGTCATAACGTTAAAGTGTATAAATATGAAGAGTATTATTAACAAAGGCTTTTATTGCACTATTAATAAATTAAGGAGCTTACAAAGAAGAAGAACAAGAACAACAATAATAATATCATAACCGTACAAGCACAACAACTTGTTTACCAGTCTCTTAATCGACCTCATCGAAAGCATCAAAGTTGTCGTTTCTCTTTGTTGTTTTGTTGTCGATGTATTTCTAAATAAAAAAACGAATTTATCATTACTTAAAAAAGTATTTTTATTTTAAATTAAGTGAATAAAAAAAAATCAATCCAAGTCTTATGTACAATCCTTTTTTAAAGCTTCTAAACTAAACCTATCCATTTAATACTTAATTTTACGAGTATTTACTGTTAATTTTATTTACTCTGTCTCTCTCGGTCTGTCACTTTCTATTCCGCCTGTCTCGCTGAGTCGCTTCCGCCCATACATTGGCAATAACTCCGCGCACCGCCTCCACACTGGCGCCCTTCACTTCGACGAGAACGCAATGCACGATATCGTCAATCTTGAGCGGATCTAGTCGTTTCTCGCCGAATCGGCCGCCTTCGGGCCTGAAGGACTTTGTCAGGACTTCGAGATTGAAGACCCGTGAGAGCAGAGCACGCGTTGCCTTCGCTGGCGTCGTCCAGCTGACCGTTTCGAAGGCCATCGAGCTCAAGGTGGTTCCATTCGGTCCAATGATATACAGTTCCTGGCCCTGAACATACCTGGGCCATTGGGCGCAGATCAAGAGACCGATTTCATCACATTCCTCGGCGTCGTTGCAGTACTCGAAACCGCCCAAAGCTAGAGTCCTGGTCACGTATTCCAGGGCACCGCAATAAATTCGGGGCGCTAACCGGTTCGCAGGATGCGTTTCTTGCATTTTCTGCAAGTGGCTGAAAGGCACTAATTTCTTCTTCTTCTTCTTCTTCTTCTTAAATAAATTATACACTCTTTTCTTGTTTCTGGATGGATGCCGCTTGAACTCCTCTCTCTATGCCTTCTCGACCAGAAGTGTGCGATTGTGGCCATCAGATCTCGAACAGGTAGACTCGCTGAGAAGAGCTGCGCGCGGTACAAGACTGTACCTGATTTGGTTTTGAGGTTAATGATAGAATTCTGGTACTGATTTTCGTTAAAGCAAGCAAAATTAATTCTTTCTAAATACAAATCATTGCCTCAGAACTAGTTACTCAGGCTGGTATGAAACCAAAACTGAAAGGGACGCAGATAGAGTGGCTTTTCGACTTTAAAGGAAAACTTTTATATTATGAACATACGCGCATTATGAATGATGCATGTGTGTGTTGTTTTCTGTGTGTGAGTGTATATGAAAGTTTGAGCTTGCAGCCAGCTGGAGTTGAAGCTTACCGCTCCTGCTTCCTAACAATTAATACGTTGCATCCGTTGATAGACGAAAGCAGATTTTATGAAAATATTAATTTAACTTTTCACTCTCTCTCTCTCTCTCTCTTTCTGCTGCTCTCTCCCATTGCCACGCTTTATTCATTTATTTTATGAATTTAATCCATACAAAATTCTGCAAATCTTTTCTTTGAGCGCAAAGCGTACGGAAATACGCTCGTATTTTGGCACAAAAAGCGCTGAGTCTTTTCAAACACATCAAATGTCATTTCTGACGTTTTATCCCACCGAAATTAAATTATTTCAGGTATACAATTCTGGATAATAAAATAAAATTCTGGGTAATCATTTAATTGAAAAAGTTTATAACGAAAATATTCATTTGCTTCAAATGTAATTTCATTTCTAAAACTTTTTATAAAAATATTAAAACTCGCATTCACTTAAACAAGTCATATACAATTAAACAAGTACTTAAAAGTGTACTATATATAAAATATACATATGTATATTAAAATATATAAGTTAAATAAAAGTTTTCATTTCTGCAATATGCTGTAGATTTAATGAAGTTACAATTAAAGGCATTAAATGCTATACGCACATTCTTTGGCGTCAGCTGCTTTAAGCAATTATTTCCCAATTTAAGAATTTATTTATTAGCTTCAATTGTTTATTTGTGTCGAAATTCGAGAGCCAGGCAGGCTCAAGAAAACGCTGTCTATCTATTTTTCTCTGATATTAAAAGGCCTTGAATATTATTTGAATTGCTATGATATTAAATTTTGCTAACAGGAAAAAAAAAGAATTCAATTTGAATTCTACATTTTATTGGTATTTTCTCAAGAGAGCTTCAATTCAATTACAAGAGCCATTCACTGCTTTGCAAAATTTGAAAGCATCACAAGCGGCATGATTTATTGTCAAAGCAACCATAACCCAATGACGGTGACAGTGACGGTGACGGTGGCGGTGAGAAAAAACTGTCCATTCAAGCGTGTACGGCACGTTTGAGGATTGAGTTACGTATTCTGGCAAATATTTACAGCTCGTATCAATGATCATTGAACCTATCTACCATATCAATGATAATAGTATCATAACAATAATAAAGTAAAGAGGAAAAATAACAATCAATCAAAACGTTACAAACTCTTTATTTGAGCAGAACTGTACGGAAATATCCATACATATTTCGTATATTCGTGTATCCTTTTGGCCGTATGTACGTATACATTAAGTTATTATGTGTTTGTAGTGCTTTTCCGTATAAATTGAGAGTATATTTACTCTTCACATTTCACTCAAGTATAGAATCTTTAAGAATACTCAAGTCATACAAATGTTTACCATTCTAAAGAGTTTTGTTGTGTCTTAGCCGTTGTGTACACAACTTGTTAGTCGAATAACCTTCTAACAGGGACATTATTGTAAAAGTAAATAAATAAAAAATAAACAAATATGAATTTTAAAAATCATATTCTTATTATTTCCGAATAAATATTATATAAATGCGCAAATAAGCCTATAATAAAAATAATACAAATACCAATAAATGGTCATCCGAAATAGACTACAGGAAGTTTTTTATTTTAAATAAAAGGCATAATATTTTGAATTTTATTGCTTTTTATTTCATATTCTGCTAGTATCTATGACAATTATGTTTAAAAGATGCGACGATATCTCCAGAATGAGCACGTTTTCAGAGACATCGAATCAAAAATTAAAAATATTTAAAAAAAAAGTGTGAATAGTTCAAAAAAAAATTAAGTCTTCTGAAAATTCGTTTTTTATTTACAAAAAAAAAATTGTCGTTTATTTGATGAAATTCTGGGATTGTGGGATCCTGTATTGGAAAAGCGTGGACCGCAGCCGAGATTAAATTAAAAGCTCTTACCTACTACGATACACTGAAATTAATGAATGAATGAATGAAATGAAAAATTCTTACGAGACTGGAAAAAAAACTGATTTTGCGTATGCGAGGGGAAAGAGGAAGAACGGCAGGCTGGGAGAGAATGTACAGAAAGAAATCAGCAATCACGATCACGAGAATGAAAGCAAATCGTATGAAAGGTATACATAAATAAAAAGAGATCCAAATCCGAAAATGCGGTTGAGTTGGATGGAATTTCTTTTACTACGTTCTTCTCCTTTTTCGCCATTTTCCTTTTATATTGTTTGTTTTATGTAGTTTTCAGGTTCGAAAGCCTAAAGAAGACGAACAATATGCCAACCAGAAGATAGACCGCCAAGATTAAATGTAAATTACACTGAAAGAGTCAAGTCATTTAATCCACGCTTGCCACGAAAATTAAATTAGCAAGCGGTGAAGAAAATATACGCTTTAAAAAAAAGTTTTAAATAAACTCATTAATTTACCGAAACCATTAATTTAATTAGTATGCATTTTTCTTTAAAGAAATAGAAAATCTACACATGAAAACCAACTTCTTCCGGTGGTATTGAATGAAGTAGGACGCGGAGAAAAGAAGTCCTTTTCGTCCCCAACTATTACCATAGACTAACAGAGCGCCCCGGGGCACCACGCAGAAGCAGTTTTCCGGAGGGTGTGAGTACCCCAAACTTCATCAGAGATATTAGATGAGAGAGCGCCTTTTTGTTATGCCACGGTCGAGCTTTTAGCTCGTTCTGGAACCGTAATAAACCAAAAAAAGAAGAAGTTTTCGTTCATGCTTGTAATTATTGTAGAATCCAGATTATCCTACGCTCCTCCCTCCGGCGCTCGAGACTATTCTCAAAAGCGATCTCATCGTGCTTTACTTCGTGCTAACGCTTCAATGTTTTACTCACTCTCTCTCACAAACTCTGCTGCAGTTTTTGTTGTTGTTGTTGTGGGACCTAATAAGTTTAAATAAACATCGCAACACATTACATCGCATCACATCGCATCATATTAATTAAATCATTCCTTCGTCTCTACCTCCTTGACAAGCCTTGCAAACCGGTTAATTGTAACGCTTCGTGTCGCCAGCGACACGCTGCGTTGTCAGGATGCACATGATTTGTGGTACTAAATAACGCCTACTCCATGGCATGATGTCTTTACTAATTACATACTTTTAGGAGAGCACGAGGAAGGGGCCAATGGCGGCCGAACTTGGTAACTGCCTGCCTGCCTGCCTGTTCAACAAATGAACCAGCGAAAACAATGCCAATGATGAAGGTGCTGGTGATGATGATGATTGCTAAGCGCTGACAATGTAATCATTCTTACTACTGCGGCGCGACACTAACGCGTGCTGCGGCATACAACAGCGCAGCTGCTGGCTGACTTTGACGTAAACGCGCAAGTAAATTATTGCTGACTAAATTATTAATTAATTATACTCCTACAATGGAATGTTAGACAGTGACGAGCGAATAAATATAGCGCAGAGGATAAAATTAAATTAAATTAAATTAAAATTTAAATTTGAAATTCAATGAAGCCATAAGATCTGCATAGACTTTTACGCAAAAGTTACACAAAAATCTTGCTATATACAATTTTCTACAAGATTCTACAAATCTTTCGTACATCAGAAAAATTACAAAAGAAGTCGGCAACAAAATTTTATGGTATCAAAGAAAAATTTATCGCTCAGTCTTTAAAATTGTTATTTTTTTTTTATTTTTCTTTTATGAGAAATTATTCATTGTATTCAAGTTTTGCTTTAAAATTTACAATGTATGAAAATAAATGCACATTATGCATTAAAGCATTAAAGACACGCCGTCATTACTTTTCCGCCAATTGAGGCCTGGTTTGAGGTTCATCAAAGCGAACTTGCCAAGGTTAGAGAAAGAAAGGAGTATAGAGAGAATACACAGTAGGTACATTTTTTTGCAATGCCCACCACTCTTAGTGCCTTTCTTTCCTTTCTTTTTAACCGGTATCCTCTTCGGTATCATCCCGGAAGAGTTTGGCTAAGGGTAAAGCACTGCCACTTCACTGCCTTCCTTTAGCTTAAATGGAAATTAATTACTTTTATTTTCCAGTGCGACAGAGATAAATCGTAGGGGCATGCATGCGAGCGTGTCGAAGGCTTCCAGTATATACATACATACATACATACGTACATCAGATTGGAAGGAGGAGAGTGGAGAACAAGAGAGAATTCAACTGTACTCGTAGCGCGGCTTTAAAATTAAAATTTGCATTCTCTGCGATTCTTCTGTTTTCAGTATAAACTCCGAATTTCACACTTCGTCTGTGTTTACGTTTGTGTGCAAATCGCATGTTTGTGTATGCTGATTGTTGCATGAATTTTGTATGTTATTATGAGTTGTTCGAAAAGTCTGCATGCATGTGTAGAAATGTGTTTATTTATGTGGGTAATAATTATCTTTAGGTTTTATTCGTTTTATTTGTTAATTGTTCTCGCTTTCCGCGTTCATATACATACATATATACACACATAGTATATGTATTTATGTATATATGTATATTTGTATATATGTATGTATATAAAGCACTAATATTTTGTTGTTTATTGAAATCCGTACGAGCGCCTGCAACCAAAAACCAAGCTACATATATTCCATTGTTACCGTGGTTGTTGCTGTAGCTGCTGCTATTGTTCTTACAGTTATTATTAATATAGCTACTGTTGTTGTTGTTGTTGTTGTTAATCACGTTGTTTGACTTATCTGTATATTATGCATGACTTATATTATAAAATAAATTCCCAAAATTGTTAATAAACACATTTAGTAAGTACATATTGTATTGTCGGAAAAGTCATGACGCATTTATACTTCACAAAGTAATATACATATATCTATTTGTAAAATAAACAAAGATAAATAATCACAGCTATCGTTATTGCTCATTTTGTGTAATAACATTTCGAAATCTTTCACTAAACGTCATAATACCGCGTTCATAAAAGCTTTAAATCAGCGAAACTCTGAACAAGGCGGCGACTAACAGCCTTGTCTTCATTAAATGCCGTTATGGGTGTTATAGGGCAACGAAAGCGACGAAAGTTCAGGCGAGTATGATGGATATTTGATGATGCAATACTTTGCCACATCCCGGCTTCCGTACATTTTTTTTTGTCGTGATTTCGGGACAATCTTCTTGAAATAAAACAAATAAAATTACAAACAAAATATAAAAAGGTGTTCGGAACTTCGGAAGGTAGTATGTTATGTATCTCAAAGCTTAGAGAAGAAGAGAGCATATCGAAGGACAATTTAATAATATTTGCGCATCGTTGGCAATACCAGCCACCTACTTCTGCTTTATCAAAGGATATTTTCCTTTATGAAGAGACATATTTTGTTTTTATATTTTCCTTTTTGTTTTTATTAAAAATTCCCCAAGGTCTAATCTTTTTGAAATAATCCATGGAAAATTTTTTGTTCATTTTCCGCACTTTTACTTTTTTACAATATTATGTACCTTAAAAAACAAGGCGAAGAAGAACCACACAACATGACGCCTCATTGTGTAAATGTTTAACGACAATGAAAGAGTTCTCATCTCAAGTACGCCCCGGAGACGCATTTCAGCGTGAACCTTGGTATATTCTTGTCCATTTTTAAAATATTGTACAATTTTATTAAACGTTGATCGGACGGACGGACTTGTATGACCCTCAATGTTTTTTCGATCATTGCAAACGTTTTTTATTTGAAATTATTTTGATTTTTTGTCCTTCAACTTGACGTTTTTTTTTTAAATTTTGTCTTATATTTATTTTTAATTTAATAATCTTATATATCAGATTTCTCATATTTTGCGTGCGTGCATTAATTTAATATTTTGAAATTTAATTTAATGGAATTTAGTATTTTGCGTACATATTAATTATAGTACACTAATTAATTTAAATTCGATAATATCATTTGGAATGCCATCATCATAAATAATCTGCTTGATTTTGTGGTTTTTCCCTGAACCATCGCGTGAAAATCCATTCACATGAAAATGATATGGGTTTTGTTTTTCAATGCATTTTGCGTTCAGCAATTAGGAAGCAAAAATATATTAACAAGTTCTAATTAAAAGTTCAAATTAAATAAAATAAGTTGAAATTAAAAAAATCACTTAGCATTTAAACTAAAACAAGAACAATTAATTAGGTATAGCATTATTTTTGCAATTTTTAAGTTTCTTTTTTTCAAAATATAATTTATAAATATATGTACATACATATATGTGCAAAATAAAAAAAACATATATTGTACTGTACAAACAAATGTAGCAAAATTGCTAAAAAGCTGCAATTATTTTGCCATAAAAAAAGCATTTTTTAAAAATCAAGGCAAACCAAACTTATCACCAAAAAAGAATGATTGTTTTTTTTTTTTCTTTTTAAATTAAATCAGGAATTAAATCTGTCAAGAATATTAACAACTTCCTTTATTTCAAAATTTATTTTCCATTTATTTGTTTTGTTTTTTTTTTTTTGCTTTTTACATTTCATGAATCATTGTTTAATTGAAATTGAAAATAATTCTTTAGTTCTTTCGTTACTCAGATTCCGGCTAATTAAAATTATTACAAGGCAAAATCAAATTAAAATTAAATACATTTCGGACGAAAAACAGAACAAAACATTCCAATTTGATGTAAATATATTCGAATACATAAGTTTAGTTTTTTCATGCTATTTGAGGAGCTCATTTAAAAAAAAAGGCGTGCGCCAAAAAATGTAACCACTTTTTTGGTTTTGTTACATTCCTACGAAAATTAACTAAGCAAATAAATTAAGCAGCGTAAATAAATTAAGCAGCGTAACTAACATCCGCTCAACGAACATTATTATGCTACGGATTCAAACCACGGTTGCCTCCAACTTTTAAGCCGCCCTGGGCGCATAATATTTGTGCCGCCATGTAAATATATTCGTACTTCGTTATAAGTTAATAAACTCTTAAAAACACATTTTTTTTTTTAAATGTAACTAACTATAAACAGTTTTGGCGTTATTATTTAAAAAAGGCGACAGAAGTTTAGTAAAGCTGTTTTTTTCGTTAATAAATCAGTAAAAAATTCGTTTGCTAGAAAATGTACTACTCATAAAACACCACAATTATTATTTTTGTATGAATATACTTTACCAATATCATTATACACAGTATTATAAAATTTTTACTAATTGTTTTGATAACTGTCTAGGTTTTTTTCCGGCCCCGCCACTCTTATTTCCAATTTTTTACCGGATACGAATGTAACTGTTTAATTTATTATCCTTTGTCCTTATTATTTTGTGGTTGTATTTTTTTTTTGTTTCTGTTATTTTTTAATATTTATACCAACAATGTTTTTCAATTTAAATTGTTGACGCGCTGGTTTAAATTTTAGGGCTTCGTTGAGAATTTAAAATAGCGTTGGTGAATGCCAATTAGTAAATATCTAAAAATTCATCAAATGAAAACTAATTTTTTAAAGATCGTTAAGATAAATTTTTGCCTTAACTCTTGATATAAAATACGATATACATGATTTTATTAATGAAAAGTTATGAAAAAAGAATACATTTCTTCAGTTTGAGCACAGAAGTCCGTTACCGCCATGAAAATAATTCAAATAAATTCATATTTTATGACAATTTAGTTATTTATTTTTAAAAGAATTTTGTACTACTTACGATATATATTTTTAATTACACATAACGAATACATATACAATTATATACATACATATATTATAACTACGCAAAACTCGCTTACTCTAATTCTTACGTATTTATATCGTACATCGTAATAGTATCTAATTAAACGAATAACAACAATCATAAAAATGCATTCTCTTCCAACTCTTCTTGTTGCTGTTGTTGTTCTTGCTGTATCGTCGTCTCTCTCATTCGCCTTTTGGCCGCATCAGCACATCTCACTGCTATGGAAAAATATATAGCGCGTTCTCTGCTCACCAAACACATAACCCGGACACAATGCACGATATCCTGTACCTTCTGTGGATCCAGCTGCAGACCGAGAGGCTGTTCGTGCCCGTGAAAAGCTGCCAATGGCCTGCCGCTGAGCGTGTGTGTGGCCAAGACGTCTTCGCTGAAGATTAACGAGAGCAGCGAACGCGTCGCTGCGCCCGGCGACGACCACGGCACGGCTCTGAAGGAATGCTCATCGATGGCAGTGCCATTGGGTCCAATCACAATCAGCAACTGCTCGACAATACTGACGACGGGAGTAAGTAAAAGTGGTTCGATCTTGTTGAAGTGAACGTTTGTCGTCGAAGGGGATGGATCCGGTGGCGGCGACAAACTAGTATGAATTACTACTTCTTCAATTGCAGCCGGAACAGCATCGTACAACATTGTTTCGCAACATTGATGCTGACAACGATCAATTCCGCAACATTGATGCTGACAGCGATCAATTTCGCAGCATTGATGCTGACAACGATCAATTCCGCAACATTTATTCTGACAACAATCAATTCCGCCACACTGATGTTGACAACGATCAACTCCGTAACACTGATGTTGACAGCGATCAATTCCGCAACATTGATGTTGACAGCGATCAGTTCCGCAACATTGACGCTGACAGCGATCAGTTCCGCAACATTGACGCTGACAGCGATCAATTCCGCAACATTGAGCCTCGGTAAATTCAATCTTGGCGGCAGGCCGTCTTTTGACTCGCGGAACTACTTCGAGGTTGTCCGCTACTGCTGCTGCTGCAGGATGCCCCAGGGTGTTCATGTCGTGTGGCCACGTCACGTCACGTCGATTACTTTGAAGAAGTTCAGAGTTTTTTCGGTACTACTCGAACCGTTTGCTGCAAGCCAGACTGCAATTGAAAGTGAGTGTTTGGGAGAGTACAACTTTTTATACAGAACAGTGTCCGTCGACGAAGCTCACAACCATTTGTTTCTTACCTGTTGCCCCGGCAGTTACCTGGACGGGACGGCGAAGTATGGAAGTAGGTAGGTAGATAGGTAGCTAGGCTGTCATCTTAAGGATCATTATTCAATTATCGTCTTCGGTTTGGGAGTCAGAGAGCCAGCTTGGAAAATACGTTAATTAGAGAGCGATAGTCTGGAAGATCAGACTCTGCTGAACATAAATAAATTTACCTTTTTAAGAAACGGAAAATTCACCATAATCAAAAATTAATTTCCATGAAACCAAAGAAATTCTAATATTATTCTACTTGGGAAAAATATTTTTATATACATATATTAAAAAGCGTTCATTAAAAATTCATTAAACAACACACATTCATTCAAACATTCAAGCATTTAACAAAAATTCATTAAACATATTTTTGAATATGTAAAAAAAAACACACACTTTCTCCGTCTGTCGGTCGAACGAACACCCAACATTATTCGTGTCATCATGAGTTTCTAAAAGAAATCTTAAATTCTCTTCTCAGGATAAAAGAAAAAGAATGCTTTTGTTTCGAAACTTTATCGATTACGTCGAGGTTTGCGTTGTTGTGCATTCGCTGATACTAAAAACCGAATAACAACACGAATAGCGTCAACGATGCCACCGCAAAAAACGCGCAAAAATGAAACATAAAAAAGAAGGGGAAAATACAAGGATTTATTCACCTTAAAATAATTTCCCTCGACATAGCGAAATATTACATCGATTCTATTCCATCGCAATACAAGTTTTGAAGGACGCCTCAGAAAATGTCAGAGGCCAAGACACGCAAAAGCGGTTTGCCAAACTCTGGCGACTGCGCAGCGAAGCGCTCTTCTCAGCCAGCAATAAATTTGGCAGGAATTTAAGTGCGATTTCCCCCCCAAAAAACCAAAACCAAAGCAACCGAACCGGAAATAGACACAGATCGACACACCGACACAATTCTGCGGCTTCCCAAAAGCACCTTCCGAAGAAGCGCCCAATAGCACTGGATAATATTAAAGTAAGTGTCTATAATTTACGAGACCCAGAAAGAATTCTGGCGCAAGCCGTTCGGCATAGAAACACTCAAGGCTCAAATCCAAAGGCAATGCTGCAAAGCAAACCAAAAAACACTGGAAGCAAATTGAAAACCTTCAGTGAGAGGGGAACAGGCGAACGGGTGAGACACAGAACCGTTATTGCCTGCTCAGTAGTGTTGGTTTCACGCAAATGAGCTGCTGCTGCTGAGAGTTGCCAGCCGGCACACAAATCTTAATATTTTTCCTGCTTTTCTCTACGCTGCAGTATACTTAAATGCATGAAATTCGTTACTAGCCTGAGCTGGCTGCACTGTGGGGCAAAATGACAGAAACTTTAGGAAAAAGAAGAAAACATCTCATCAACACTTTACACATTCTCTAAGAGTATGGCTAAAAGGAAAATGCTTACTCGTGGAAATACCGTTCCGGGAAAAACCACTATACACGGTTTTGCAGCAAAGTTTTGCCTGTTTTTTCAGCATTTGGCCCAAGGTACGGTGCACCTTCTCGAATCGTACTCATAAATACTAGAAGGACTGTGCTTATTGAATCTCGGCGTGGGCTTGAACATATTCATTTATGTATTGCTACGAGTATATTCAGCTGCATTCTATGCCTTCTTCTATGCCCCACCAGTCAGGCCATCGGTCAGTCATTCGCCCAACCGTCGACATAACTGCCCCTGTCCTCCTCCCCAACGACCCGACAACCATTCATCGATTCAACTCAGGCACTGACAGGCCAAGGCTGTTGCATGCGGTTAAATTGCTGGGTTCGTGGATGAGGAAGGATTGAAGTGAAAGTGGTTGTGGGCAGTGGAAAATGGGTAGGGGTAGCGACTACCAATAAAGGATTGCCGGATTCACGGCGGTTAAAGGTCTACCGAATGCGGGGGCGCAATGAAATCATTATTAGGTTAGAGTTTTGGCAACTGTTCGCTACGTGGCGCCGAATCGTTCGCAGTGGTCACAGCAAAATACGAACACTAACGATAACGGTAGCCCGGAAAACATAAGGCGCAAGGAAACAATAATAATAATGCGGAGAAAACATCGTGCTCTATATGAGTTGCATACTTTCAGGCACAACGATTTACATAACATTAGCCTCATCCGACCAGAAAGAGCTGCGCTATCTGTTTCAATGCAATAAAGAATGAAATGTTGCGCCAGAATTTCCATTAGTTTTGGTGGCTTTGATTCTTCTTCTTCTTCTCCTTCTTCTTCCTCTTCTTAAACAATAAAGCAAGCTTTAAATAACGGTCCGCCTATTCCTAAAATGTAAGCAATTTCTATTTAAAATTGAAAAGAAATGAAAATAATTAACGGAATCCTTTATGCATAAATATTTTCTTAAGCTCGCTCTACCATCATCTGCCGTCCTCGTCGCGCTTACTCTTCGATTGGATCTTCCTGAGCGAAAGTTTTGCCACAATAAATCGCTTGAGACTCGCTGCTTTCAGGCTCCTCCGAGAGTCTCAGTTAATTACAAGGACACTGACTGAATAGAGCCTGCAGCCAACGACCGTAGCTGTTGCCAAAGTCGGTGTCGCAAAGTAGCGTTAAGAAATGTTGTTAACTCAGGCGTCAAAATTTAACTGGTGAAACTTTTCCGAGCCGGCAGTGAACATTTGTTAGAGCATCAAAGCAGCTGCTGCCGACGAAGCTGCTGCTGCGCCGAATACGTGAATGATAAATAGGCGTTCATTAGGGCACGACAAAAGAATACAGTTTGCTGGGCCGAGGTGCACAACACAAAGACGCCGACGAAGAGAAGAAGACAAGGATGAAGACGAGGAAAAAGACGAGCACGAATATCAGATTTAGCATTAGTCAAAGTTACCGCAGCGAAGAATGCATAAACGTATTTCAAAGGTGGCATGACGTGAATCACTTTCAAGTGGCACCAGGCGGGTGATGGAGGGAGGGAAGGGGGTGGCGAGTGCCGCCCAACAAGCTACCGCTCTTTCAAGGCTAACAAATCGTGAAAAATACTATTACAAATTTGCGACTACTGAAGTGGTTGTTTGGTTGTCGTTGTTGTTGTTGTTGTTGTTGGTGTTGTTGTCAGCTCCGTAGGAGCAAACAATTGGAACAGATTTTCTTTTGAGTTGAAAAGTTTAAACTTTTGTTCGGTTTTGCAAACTTTCGCCTCAACAATAGTTCATTCATGCATACGTTTGCATTCACATCGGCCCTGACAAACATCAAGGGTTGGCGGCCTGTCTCTTCGCCCTCCCCCTTCCCCTCTCCCTTCTTCTTCTTCTTTTGCTCCTTTTGTGCGTGAAAATTATATCCTCAACGAAGCGTTCTGAAGCAGACAAACAAGAAAAACGCCGTAAAGAAGGCGACGACGACGCTGACGACGAATTGCAATTAAATTTGTTTGCAAACTATTTTCTATGACAAGAGCCTCGCAAACAAAAATTCCATATGGACGTAAGCCCCCCTCCGTGGTCCCCTTGCCGCTCACGAACGCTCACAATATTCGACTATTCCTCGGCGACGGTTATTATGAGAAAATCTAGAAATTTACCATTCAGTAGAGCAGAGAGAGAGAGAGGGGGAGAGTGTCGTCCTCGATCGCTCTGACCGGGTTTGATGGTCTTTTTACTCTATTTGTTTCTAAATGTCGTTTGAGCTTTTGAGCTTTTTTTTTACCAACATTATAGCATTTATTTGATTGCTTTTTGTCCCTCTTTTCTCTTTCTTTCTTTCCTTGAAGAGTACGCTTTCGGTGCAAAGAAGTCCTTCGTTTGTCTATGTTTATAGCTCGTTTAAGAAGCAGCAAAGGAACCGGTTTCGGCTCAAAGCAGAAGAAGACTAAGAAAATTTACCAAAAAACGAGAATAAATTCTACTTTTCTTATAATAATCGAGCCGATAAAGCATTAATCTTCAGATGAAAGCATCATTCTTTTGAGCCCGAAGAATATAAGATTTCACAACATAAAAAACATAAATTTCTATCGATTAGTTTCAATGAAGAAGGAAAAGGCTACTGATAAGCCTCACAACATTTTGGTAGTTCCTTCCGCTTACAATTTGCTGATTCGACTCGACGCATCGCTGCTGCCAGCAGAGGAAAGCTAATTCAAGTTGAAATGTATTAAGATGAACATTTTATAATTTATAAAACTTAGCGGGAGCTTCTCTGGACGTAGTCGATTTTCCCTTTTAGCCCTTTTCTCTCTTCCGTTTCGGTGTACTTCGGTGATGAGGTAATTGAACGCCTTTCTTCGATAATGCATTTGGATTTCCATCGTAAATCCACCTCTCCACTCGCTGCCCGGCCCCCCTTTCCTGCCTTCCCGACGCGGCGCAATTGTTTCACTTCAACAGCGCGAAATAATTGCATCGATGATTGCATCTTCATGCATCATCAGTCAGACATTTCGCGAAGGATCTTGGTCTTCTGCTGCACAGTGCTGCTGGCTGCTCAGTGGCCGGAGGAAAGTATTGCACAATTTTTTATTCAGTGTAAATGAAATCCGTTTGTTTAGCTCTGACGAAGCATCGATAATGCTCTTCATTATTCTTCGTCTACTGCTGTTATTGGCATCGCTTCAAAATCGTCTTCTTCTTTTTCATCTACTCCCCTTCGAAACAGCCTGTTCATGTTGTTGTTTTGACTTAAACCAATCCTTCTTTTTTTTTGCCTCTTCCATCATCAGCAACATCATCAACATCATCATCATCATCATCATTCTTCAGTCGAGTATGACTGACCGGCAGCTGGCCTTTGTTTGAAGTTTTAATTTTCCATTTATTAATTTAGCAGCGAAAAAGTTCAAAGGTCAATTAAATCAACAACAACAACAACATCAACTCTCTTCAAACGATATTAAAAATCAGAAAATCAGCGGCCATCGTCGATAAAACATGAACAACTTTGTTCATTTTTTTAATAGTTCTTGGTTGGTCTTGATGTTATTGAACATTTTTTGCTATAACTATTTTTGTCAGTTTTGTTTTTGATTTTTTTCAGCAACAGTTTTTTTTTGCTTTTTTTCTGCTTTTAATAAAGTTTTTAATGTAATGAATGCGTTTCTGCACTCTTTTATTTCTTTAAATTCTCCGTTTTCAGCGAACATGCAAAAGGATAAACGCGCAAATATTGGTAGAGAAATAAAACCACTAAAGAGAAGAAGCCAAATGAGTTAAGTTGAACAACATTCGGGTAAGGGGACAATAGAAAGAAGAAGCAGCAGCCGGCATGCGACACGACTGACAAATTGAGAGCAAAAAAGGACCTAAAGAAGTACGAAAATGGATCAACAACCTCGTCAAAGATGGTGATGTGGCCTCTTTGTCGTGTATGTTGTTGTTGTTGTTGTTGTTGTTCTAGCTTTTGTAACATTTTCTTAACATGCTGCTGCTAGTAACGGTTTCGAAATGAAATTCCTTTCCTTCCGAGGATAGAGCTCGTAGGCAACGCACAACGACGCACAGCCGACGAAACGACGAACAACAACATAGAGCAACAATTATGCAACAACCACGTCAAACTTTGGAAAAGAATCTAAGGCATACCAGGAGAGAAGGAATTTGTTCGATACCGGCACGATTGCCGAAAGGAACGCGACAGGAGGAAGAGAAAGGCTGCATAACCAGGAAGTCATACTCAAGCAAATACCTGACACACACACACACACACACACATATGTAATATAATAACAACAACAACATTAGCTACCACCAATGTCTCCATCGTACCCTCTCATCGCCCTCATCGCAACGTCTTTAATACGTAACGTCAGACGTAAGCTACTCACGTTACAGCCTACAAGTGTTCTAATGTGTATGTGTGTGTGTGTGTGTGTTTGATATTATATATACTCGTATATTCAACTATTTTATAATTACCCTCCTTTTTCTCAACCCATTTCGAGCTATCATCTGTCGAGTTTACTTTGCCGCTTGGAGCCGGAAGTTGTTTTTAAACTTGTGCAAACAAGTACGAGTATGACTAACGGTGACTGTTGCTTCCGTTTTTCTGTGTGTCGTACACTGCACCGAAGCGTTCTACCGATCTGATTATACGTAATACAAGCGACATAATATTTCAAATCTTCTGTTCTCAACTCAACCAGACAATTTTTGAAGTTTATGAAGTGAGACGTATAAAACGAAAGTGAAACGACACTAACACAGACTGCGTACATTGTCCGTTTTAGTGTCGTTTCACAAAATTCTTATCTTTTATTGTTTCTAGAGCCGCTGTGTATGATTTTGTGAAAGAAAACGTCACAGATCTTGTGAAACGACACTAAAACAGACTGCGTACATTGTCCGCTTTAGTGTCGTTTCACAAAATTCTTATCGTTTATTGTTTCTAGAGAATTTTTATTGCTTATTATTATGTATTATATACTATACTTAAGGGTCAATTATGTACATATTTCTAATAGTTTCTTGTTGATAGTTTAGCTTTCCGACAGGGTTGGATAATAATAGGATAAATATACGAGTAGAATCAGACGATCCAGACTTAATTAATTCAATGAAATACTGCTCCAATTTCTAACGTTTCAGATATATTAAATCGAAACCAAACTAAAAAGCAATGCTCAGTCTTTCAGTGTAAAATCTGAATAAATGTTATGAAGACATTTATTATTGTTCTCTCTTTAGACTCGCCCCGCTTTTGCTCTTGTCTTAACATGAAAATCTCATAGGAATGAAGAACGAAGAAGCCAACTTGATCCTTTGATTAAACAAATATGCAGCATTCTTGTGTGTGTGCGCCTGTATGGACGCGTGTAAACAAGTCCGTCCAAATAAAACAATGGATAAAATGTGTATGGATGCTTGTACGTATGTATATGTTTGCACTCGTATGTATGTACGAGTATGTATGTCTGTGTAACATCAGAATATTCACACGAAATTTTCGTATGGAAATGGATAAAAGCCATGCGTTAGTGCGCGAATATTTATTGTATGCTGGAAGTTACCTTAATATAAAGATAACCTCAAAATTGGTTACATTCGGTTTCGTTCATTCGTACATTATGATGCAAGACAACAACAACAACACCCGGCGGTTTATTCGAAAAAGTTCGTAATTAAAATCGTAAATAAACGATGATTACACGTGGAGGACCAAGAAATGCGAATAAAGTCAAGTCAAGGAAAGTAATTAGCTACACTAGCTCTGGAGGGAGTGGTGGCGAGGGTAAGCCCCCTCCCCCCTCCCGGGCGGAGACAATTTGTAGAAATATGAGGACAAGAAGAAAGCTACATCCATGGTAACGTCTGGCGTTGCCGACAATAAACGCGCAGCGTCAAGTCAGTGAAAACCGAAGAGTCGGTTTCGGGCTGAAGGGGGCTTTTGAATACTTGCTCGTTTGTAGGATGCAAGCCTTTTAAAAGAGTATAAACTTTGTAAAATTACTTGTGCGCATATTTTTTACTGTGTATTCTTTAATCCTAGGAAAGAGCGAATCTTTTATGTATGTATGAGTCCAAACTGCTGTTCTCTACGTCCGTGTGTAAATTGATCCATAAAACCCATATGGCTCCCACACGCCCCTGAACAGAGCACACGGAAAATCTCCATGCCATGATTTTCCTCGCAAAGTTTTAAACTTAATTAACATCAAGGCTTATGCGTTACGTTATGGTTGTCATAAAAAAAGATAATTACTGAAATGTTCATAATAATTATGTTGGATGACAGTTTTCGATCTCTTTGCAGGTTAATTTCTTTACCTTGACAGTTGCCTATATAGCTGCCTTTCTCCCTTTGCTACATTTCTCATTTCAACGGCCGCCCTACCGAACCTCCTTCTTTAAATAATTTAATTTCTCTAATTAATCATGTTCGTCACAGCAAAAAAATATATTGCTTGCTCTCTTTGTGATTTGATCCGCCGCTGCTGCAACATCTCGTATCTGGACTCTCTTGGAAACATGTTGCTTTCGGCACTCATCATCATGGCATGGCATCATCTTGCCGTGATTTTAACTTTCTGCAAAGTTAATGCATTTTTCAATTAAGAATTAATTATTATTTTTACACGATTTTATTTTCTTTACTTTATGAAACTAAAGTTTTTTTTTTCGCGCCTCAGCCCTCAACTTTGTGGAAGGTTTTTTGCACAATTTTTTGCCAACTTTTTTTCGCAACCGGTTTATTTTTCAGCCGGTTCTTTTGATGAATCCGCTTAACAAACTTTTGCTTGCTGTTGACTTTTTTCGTATGGCAGCGACATTTTGTACCAACAAAACGTAGCTCGGACGTGAAACCATGACAACAGTTTTGACGTTCTTTGCGCAAAAAAAACACAGAAAAATAATCTCACTAGCAAAAGTTTACACATTTCTTCTGAGGTGCGTGTGAGAAAAAAATTGTCAAAGCTTTTCCAACTTTCGAAAATGGCGATTTCCCCCTCCCCCCTCTTCCCTCCAAAAAAAGTAATCCTTGCTCGGTAAAGCTTTCAGAATATAGAGTAAAATAATTTAAATGCATTAGAGAGTGCATAAATTTGAATGAAATCACGAAATAATGAACGAACTCTTGATTTTTTTTAAGCACTTGATTTTTTTTTTTGATTTTTTTTGATTCTTGATTTTTTTTTTATTAATAAATAATTTCTACTAGAAAATTACTTGAAATAAAAGAAACAGTTTAATAGATTCTAAGAATGCTCTATAGTGTTTTTTCTTTACAGTTTAACTGACAGTAATTATTAAATTCAAAATTAAGCAAAAGAAATTAATTATTTATAAAATACCAGTTATTGTTTTTATGGAATTTTAATAATTTTGCTGCCACTTTATTAATTTATTTTACGCAATTCTGGCACATTATACGAATGTGTTGTGCCAGAGTATTTAATGAATAAATAATTAAAATTTAATTTAATTTATTAAAAGGAAAGCCTTTAAGCAAAATTTGTTTCTTTTCGTTTATTGTTGCAACGTATGAAAAATTAATTATTAAAATTAAATAGAAAGTGAGTCAACAAAGCCTGGACACGAATGCACTTATTTATATGTATGTATGTATATGTAAATATAGGAATATCTACAAATATATACAAGTGTACACATTCACACACACATACACACAAATACCGATTACCCGTATATGAAGACCGCAATAAAATTAATTTCGTTAAAAGGTTCTTTTAAATGCAGTTGTTTTTTGTTTTTTTGGTTTTCAATTAAAAAAAAACAACAACCACAACAACAGCAACAACCACAACAACAACAACAACAACCACAACAACACTACAACTGCAAGCACCAAAAAGCACGAAAGCACCGATCTTTATCGAGGAAAAACAGAAACGATTCAACATTTTATTACACGCTTATCATCGCATGCGATTGCAGATTTTTCCGGCACTCTATAAGAACTTTAATTTGTAGACTTTAACGAGAGAAAAGCACTGAATTTATCTGATTGGAAATCCAACTGAGCCGAGATGCTAAGAATTTAGAAATTTTCGCGTCCTTTCTTTAATAAGTTTTCATCTCTATTAAATTTCATATTAAAAGATTGAGAATAACTAAACATCATAATACGTCTATAAACGTTTAGAAGTTATCGCTGATGATTTGATTTGCAAACTTTCACTTTTCACCAACTGAACACGGTCGGTCGGCCTTCAAACACAAGCTTTAAATTGCAATTTCAGCACAAGAAAAAACCGAAGAATTCACGGTTACAAAAATTTGTGACGACTTTTTGCAACTTTGGCAAAAGGACAAACGAGCTAGAAACAAACAACCTGAAAATAAATGGGTCCGGGGTGAGGAGGGGAAGGAGTAGTGTGAGGGGCGGAGGGGTAGGTGGGTGTAATGATGAACAGAAATATGTATCCTTGGCTACGTGGAACGTCAAACACAGCCATTTTCAGACGCTACGAAAACGGCTGTGTTGAACTGAAAAACTTTGACTGTTGCTTGTTGTGGTGGTTGTTGCTGTTGTTGTTGTTGCTTTTTCTTCTTCTTCTTCTTGCCCTGCTGCTGTTGCTTGGTTAAAATGTGGTTAAGTATACACGATTAATTTGCATCATTTTACTTGCAATCAGTCAGTCCTTGATGATGCTTTGCTGCTTTAAATCTGCTGTGGCAGCTAAATCTTTCGAGCCAGCCCTCTTCCCCTTTATGCCCCTTCTCGTCCCCGGCCACACCCTTTCCGGGCATTCGCTAACTTTGCTAAATGCCAGCTTTGCAAACGGCTTCGCAATCGTAAAATGGATGAACATACACACACGCACACAAACACACACGCGTGCACATGAATGAATCTTCTATGTCTGTATGTATGTATGTATGTTTGTAATATTTACTTGCTGTGTGAGAGCAAGTATGTATGGATGTGCGTCCTTCGTGCTTCTCAGTTTCTACGCTCGATGCGAGGCAGATATGACAAAACAACAACAACAACAACAACGACATTAACATTGTTGTATTTTTAATGAGTTCATTACGTACTGACATTACAAAAAAAACACCCACACACATACACCCACACACACACACACCCATTCAACACGCTCGCATACTAAAATTCAGTATTTTTCTATTTGCTTTCAACCCTTTTGAATGCTTTTTCTCTATCTCTATCACTCAAAGAGTGTTTTTCGAGTATCATCAAAAAAAAAAAAAAAAATCGCTTCATTCTTACAAATTATTTAAATAGTGTAAAAAAGTAGTTCTGACAGTCAGTTGTCAGAAGCCGGCACTTTTCTCCGCCAATTAAAAGCACTTCGTACTTTTCAACGCGCAACGTAAAATATTTAATTGTAATTAGTTTTTTACTCGTGTTACTTTATGCGCATTTACATAAATCAAAATGGTTCGTTAAATAGCACGGAAATAAAAAAAATTGCCTATCATCGGTCTGGAAAAAAATCCCAGAGGACTCTTCGTCCTCCGTTTGTACAGAAATCGTTTGAAGGAAGAGCTTAATTTTTCTTTCCTCCTTCATAAACTCTGATGACTTTTCTTTGATCAGCACGAATTTGTGTACCTGCTAAAACTGTTACGAAATGAGAAAATTGCAAAAAATCAGTCATCACGAGCCATCACGATTCATCTCCGCCATTCAACCGAGTTTATTGACTCGACGTCAATCCTCGTTTATTTATTCAAAAGGTCTGTTTGAGACCTCATTAAAAATACATTAAGTATATGCAAAGTAGTACGAGTATCATCATTTATTATAAGAGTGTCAAAACGTTCGCACCTAGCAGATAAGCCCAAACACACACACTTAAGCGGGCATGACTCTAGACATGACATACATACATACCTACTACTTCAAAAAGGATATTCACACCGCTATTGATTGCTACAGAATATTTGGTATGCGTTCAGTTTTGAACAACAACAACAACAACAAAATCGCCAGCGAAAATTAATAAGAAAATCAGATTTTCTTCTTTTTTTTTGAATGTCAACTTTTTCGAAATTTAACAGTTAGCAACAAACCTCGACCCATTGCACCTCGAGTAAACATAATTCTGTAGAAATCTTGAGAATTGTATCGAATTTTACAGAAATCTTCCTTCAGCATCTGCAGAAAGAGCCTCAGCATTCTTCGTCCTTCTTTTTTACTCCTCAACTAGAAGCTGGCAAGTGTTTGGAAGGGACCATAAACTCATCATACCATGCTCACTCATACATTAATATTCAATGTTCCTGGACTTTCGATTACCGGATGCCGGCTGCCAACAATTTTTTAACTGAATTATGAAAAATGTCGGAGCAGCCGCCTTCGAGCTGTAGAATGAAACGAGATGAATTGGAAGCCAGGCGAAACATGAGCCAACTCAGAAGCCGCTCTGCTGGCCTCTGCTGCCTGCCTGCCGGCCAACAAAAAATTATTCACCAAACGAGCGACCAAAGGACCGACCAACTCAGTCTGCCGATGCCGTTTCAGTTTTCAATTTCGGCCAATTTTCGTGTGCAAACTTTAGCCAACGGCTAAGTCTTACTAAACACTGCAACGGAGAGAACTAAAGAGAACTAAAGAGAAAGAAGGCGAAAGAAGAAGAAGAAGGGGGGGGAATTGCTGGCGCAGTGAGGTATGTAAGTGTATAGAGAAGGATTTTGCTGCAGTTGATTTTGCTGTTGCTGTTGCTGTTGCTGTTGCCGATGCCATTGGCCGCCACAAAGTTTCAACACATTTCCGGCCCAGTCGAAAACCAGTTTTCATTCAATATGTCAGCCGCTTCCTGTCGGCAGCATAAACTGGTGGCCTATGTATATACATATATGTGGGTGTGGGTGTGGGTGTGGGTGTGGCTGTGGTGGTGGGTGTACGTATGTGTGCGCTTGTGCGATTGCATCTTGTTAACGTTAAACAGTTTGCAACTTTTCGGGATGCGTATGCATAATTTATTTGAGCCAAGTTAGTGGCTAGCTATTCGATTCTATGGATTCCATGCATCCGTATATGTATGTAGTTGTGCGCGTGTGTGTGTGGGTGTGGCTCTTATAGGCATGTGTGCATATGTATGTACTTACTTCATAGTCGAATGCATGATATTTAACCTCTCTTATGATTAAAGTTTTAACATCAACAATAACAGTTTCAACAAATATACTGTAACTAAGCCGTAAAGCAACCAGAGTTTGCTTGTATACCGCTTTGTAACCTGATTTGTTATACTTTCGCATTAAAAGCATAAAATAATTAGTGCCATTTTGCTACCTTCGCTTCTAGCGAGAATCACAAGAAAATGTTGGCCAACTCAATCAATTCGGTTGGCCGATCGAGAACACAACGCGAACTCGATTCTTGTCGGTTCGCTTTCAGGAGCAACAAATTCAATGTTCTGCGCTTTTTTTTTTCTTGGCAAGGATCTCATTACATTTACAAAAAAATAGCAAAAATGGAAAGCTTATCGTATTTAACTTTAAAAAACTAAAAACTAATATAATTTTATATTTTCTAGCACGAAATTAAATAAACTGAGATTAAGAAATTTTATGCTGTAAACAATGACGCTCTCACAGCGTGAGAGACTCAATAAAAGTAGTCGCAAAAGTTTCAGAAATTATAAAAGAACGAGGCTAAGAGACTATTTCATTCTTCTTTTTCTTTAAAAAAAAGCCAAAAAGATGGAAGGAGTAGGAGAAAAAAGTGAGTCTACAGACATTTAGCAAAAAACTTGCTATCATTAGCTATCACTCTCTCTGTCTCTCACTGTCTCTTTGCTGCTCTGCCGGTCCAGCATTAACGACAATCATGTCAAGCAGCATCAGCATCAATTGTTTGCGCTCGCAATCAGCCGGCGTCAACGAGTTTGTTGGAGCCACTTAGGCGCAAGCTGCTTCTGCAAGTGGTTCGGTTCGACAAGTGATGCCATTAAACCGCCCCGGCCAACTCAAGCCGGCTTGTGTTTGCAACAAAATGATAGTGCCAGAGCCGTGCCGTGCCGTGCCATTCACCGAACTGAACTTCAATTCCATAGGGATGATCGAAGGCGTTTGACCGAAATCAGCACGGCTCGAAGATGTCGACAAATTCCATACCAATACTAGCATCAGCCAGTATTGCACGTAGTCGTAGTGAAAGGGTCGAGGAGAAGGTTCGAGCATAGAACGGTGCGAAAGCGCCGAGTCAGCAGCAGTAGAGCCAGCCGTGACTAAGAATTTGAAGTGATCAGCTGAAAAGTTTGACGTTGCAGGCAAAAATGAAGAATCTTAGAAGTAAATTGTATTAAAGGGCTGAGTGTTGCAGAGAGTAGAGGAGACGGCACAAGGAATGCAGGAAGCCGTATGTGTCGGCAGGCAAAATATAAGAAGTTTTTAGGCAAGAAATCAAGACTCGTTTGCTATTTTCATTCTCTTTTTTTTTGGCAAGCAAGAGTTTATCGATAGAATTGAAAAATGATATCAAAATGAATAAATTAGTTGCATTAAGAGTATGCAAAGAGTATGAAGGCAGAGAGAACAACAGCGAACATCGAACTCGAACGGAGAGAGAGAAAAACAAGAAGAGCCCGTAATTTTGCAACGCAAGGTTAATGCGTTCACTTTAACGAAAATGTCTAAAATTTTTGAAGCTTTTAGAGTTTTATGTTATTTATTAAATTATTTTTCTTTTCAACTTTTGTTCTTTCTATCGAATTTTTTTCTCCTTTAGCAACAAAACGACTTAATCCAAAATATCTTCAATTTTTTGTGCTTTTAGAGATATATTTTATACGAGTATATATTAAATAAATTTTTTCTTTTACTTGAACCAAATCTTTTATTAATTTTTTCTTTCTCCTTTAGAAAAACAAAAAGGACTTTGCAAGAAGGTTAACCTAAGGTTAAGGTTTCACCTTTTCCTAAACTTTTTCAAAATTATTTTTTTCGGTGAATTTTTCTCTAAACTTTTAAAGCTTACAATGTTTAAAAGGATTTCCACAAAGTTTTTCAATGCAGTTCTTTTACTCTTCAGTTTTTCTTGTCTTCTTCTGCTTCTTATTGAAACCATTTAGGGTTGCCATCTAGTGTCACTTTGTGAAAGAGTAAATCTGCACTCCAGAAGCTATAGACAACGACAGCGACAGCGATAACGATTACGATTACAAAACGTCCTCAACGACGACGACGATGTCGACACCACTCAAAACTTGAATGACTTAATTCGAAGATCGACCTCGATTTTTTATTAGCTATTGGCAATTCCCCCCCCAACCCTCCCTCCGTCCCTCTCAACCACCCACCCTTTATCATTTCATCATTTATTACATTTCTTTGTCATTTTGTATTAATCATTTGAGTGTGAGGCGGTGTGTGTGTGTGTGTGTGTGTGTGTGTGTGCAAGAGTGCTATGGTGGTACTATATAAAAGTACTTATGCCTGCAGTTTCTTGGTGCCAGTTTTTAGCTTCGTCGACGATTTATTGAAGAAGAATTTCGAAGAGTCTTGCCATAATTCAAGCATCAGGGAAACTTCAACTTTGACTGTGTCTGCTCGAGTACCGGTCACCGAGGCACCGCACCATCGACTGGTACCTCGGGCGTGGCGGCCTCTTGACTTCGGGGCAACTTTAGAGGTTAGGGGCAGGGCAGAAGAGCGGCCGGCCACTGAACTGTTTGAATAGATTTAGCCAAGAGCCGCGTCGATTGAGTAACGGCTAACCGGAATGAAGTGAACGACAGAACAGAGAGTTAATATTTTTTCATTTATTTATACTTTTTCTTTATGTATCTTATGTACTTTCTTTCTTGTGTTGGTTTTTTGCCAAACACTTTTCTTCATTGCAACCAATTTTTTCTCCAAACATTTTATTTTTTGTTGTTCTTTTACTCTTTCGGGTCTATTTCATTCCATTCATCTTTTAATTTACTCTTTTCTTTCCTTAATTCTCTTTTTCTTTTAACAGTCTTTACTTTCCTGTGTCTTTTTCTGTGCCTTCTTGACTCATGCTTGTACTTCTTGCAATGCTTAAATTTTTGAAACACTTCATGTTATATTTTCCACCATTTCTATCCCACTTCCGCCGCCTTTTCCCCTTTCACCCTTCCTCTTCTTGGTCTTCATCCATTTCGATTTTTATTCAGTGATTGCTTTTGAAAACTTTCTGTTTTTCTGTTACCCCGAAAAAGACCTCGCTCTAATTTATCCCATTTCAGTCTGTCAATCCAAATGGGTTTCATTCACTTTTACCCCCCCCCCCTGCCCTTTGCCCCTACCCTCACCCATTTGTCATTCCTCGTCCGCTGCAATCTTCTCTGGCAAATTTTATTTATTTAAATTCATTATTTTTTGATGCAATTCTTTACAGATTCTGTAACATTTTCTTCTTCTTCTTTTGTAAATAGCTTTATTGTTTTTATTTCATTGATGCCGTTGGTGTTGTTGTTGTTGTTGTTGTTGTTGTTGTTGTTTGTTGTTATTGTTATTGTTGTTGTTGTTGTTGTAGGTGTTGTACAGAAAGCAAAAGTAAAGGTCATTCGAAATGGAAATTTTATATTTAAGAGCAAATTCGAACAAAAGCTGACACACTTAACAAGAACATGAAGAAGAAGAAGAAGAAGAAGAAGAAGAAGATTAAGAACACGAAGAAGAAGAAGAAAAAGCAAGAATGACGACATTGTCTTCGAGCTGCCGACGCGACGCACAAGCTTCAGAACAGCAAAGATTCCATCGAAGTCTGTCGCGTGAATGAACACAGTGGAGCAAAAAGAGAGGCAGGCAGGCAGGCAGAATATTTTTAAAAAAAATTGTCTTTTATTTATGATTTATTTTACACAATTATAACTCATTTCATCGTCAAAAGCATTGAGGTACATTTTTCGAGTGATACGTTATGATTATTTTCCTAAACCTCACGAGGTGTGCGCAACGCGACTCTCCAAAAGGAGAAAGGGGCGACGTCTTGTGGGACAAAAGGGGAGATTTCCAGCGAAAAATGGACATTTGGACCGGTATGGGACAGGTCTTCAACGTAGAACTGAAGACCTGTAAAAACTGAAGACCTAAAAAAAAACGTAAAACTTAATAATGCGAATTAATTTTACTTTAATTTGAATTTTGTACGCTAAAAATGAGTTTGTGCCCACTATTTCTGATTTCTGTGCGTGCTCGCGTGTTTGTTGAACCAGTTCAGCCGCTGCCTGCCAGTCGCCGCGGTGCGCCGAGCGTGAAAGGAAGCGGAACCGGAAGCGGAAGAGGAAACAGAAACGGAAGCGTGTAATGACGATGCTAGTTAGAGCGTTCGTTCTTCAGTGGCCTCTTCTTCTTCTTTGATTAGCAAGATTTTGTTTTTTCTGTTGTTTTTTCTGAAAATCCTGGCAGTTTGCGAGCGAGCGAGCGAGCGAGCGATCTTTATGAATTTTAATTTCACAAACAAATCAGAGTTGAAATGCTTTTTAAGGGTTCTTATTCTTCCACTTGAACGCAGAAATTAAATTACGAAATTTATTTAGGGCGTTTGCGTCATTGAAGAAAGCTCAATCCTGTGCCGAAATATTAGCGAAATCGTAGCGATTTTCGCCAGAATTCGAAGTGTTTTCATCACTCAGTGCGCCGTGCGTCAATGAGCCGCCGCCGCTTTAGCTTCCGAAGTAATGTATTCCACTCCGAACTTCTGCGAAGGCGTTACTCCACGAAATTTGCGCGTATTTAATAATTGCATTATTCTTCAAAGATGCGAGCTGCTGAAGTGTTGACGCCAGTACAACTGATTAATGTTGCCGACTTTCGTCGTAATTTTTAGCTCAAATCAAATTTTCCCGCTGCAGCGATTTTCTATGAAACGTCGCCCGGCGTCTTCGTGGCTTTTTCAGGAGGCACATCAGCACAATGCGACGTAGCGACGTAACGACGTAACGAAACTCAGCCCTTCAGTGCAGCACGTATTCTCTTCCCTTCCGCACCATCATGCGCTTGCTTAAGCTACTTCAACTACAACAACAACAACAGCAACAACAACAACAACAAAAACACTTGACAGTTTCACTTCAAGGAAGATTCAAAAGCGATTCGCTTTCAACAAATTTTCACAGCTGCTGCCGCAGTTTGAGTGTTGCCACGTATACATTTCGAAATTCATCTCCTGTGTTCATCAGGGTGGCGTGGGCGTGGGCGTGGGCGTGGGCGTGTGTTCCCGTTCGTTCGTTTGTCTGCGGAGGAGTCGGTTCTCCAAAACACTTTCAGCGACAGCCAAATCCTTTCGTAAGAAGGATTTCGTAAAGAAATTTAATTTTCTTTGAGCTTAAGAATTTGTTTGTTTTTTTTGTGATTGCTTGCTTCTCTTGTTTACATAGTCAAGAACGCCGCGCCGCCCGAGTTCAAGTGTTTTGTGGCTTGCGTTTTTGTCCTCCTTGCGATTTCTCTTCTCCTCTGCTGACAACGACACCACTCGTTCATTCATTCATTCATTCACGACTGAATGCTGAGACTGAATTACCGCTAGTTGACACATCTTTCCCAAAAGGACCAGAGGAACTGACTAAGGGCTGTTTATATGAAAGATGAAATGTTACCAAAGGTTTCCATTGAAAGAAACTCCCTGACGCAGGAAGAAACTTAACTGATTACTAACTAGCTTTCAACAGAATTTAGTGTAATTTTGAGATGCACAATATATTGTGCAGTTATTGCCAATTAATGCAATCAAAATCTGTTTGCTAAAAACTACAGCTTCTTACAGCTTAAGTTCTGAACAGCTTAAATTCTGAATGAACGGCAGAATGAACAGATCTTTGACTTGAAATGACTCCGGCTCTTCACTCACTACCGCCCTTCCAAACAGTCTAACACTCTCTCTCTCTCCTTCAATCGTGTTCACTATGATTTGCTGAAAAAGAGCGCCTCTGGCTTCTGGTTCGAAAGTTAATAATAATAATAATAATAATGAAAAGAAAGTGTGGCGAAGTGAGGCGAACGATTAAGCGCAACGTGGCAAAACACTTCAGCGGAGAGCGCAGATCGCTGAGCTCAAAACATGTCGAGTTTTTAACACTTCAGCGTGAGCGGAAGACCGCATCCGCGGATGATGACTTAAAGTGGCAACAAAACACTTCAGGTGCATGCTTTTCATTTTAAGACTGGAAGAAGCTCATCGACAGCAACGGAAAGATTCATTCCACTTAACGCGTTCCAATTAAGTGCAACGCGCAGTAAGTACATTTTCAAATCT